>CM062814.1:28433027-29878023 GCA_031772625.1 Pinus tabuliformis | reverse complement strand
GAGTCCATAAACCAACTCATATGGGCTGGTCCCAATTGATCTTTTGGTTGTTAGTCTATCTGCCCATAGGGCATTCACAAGCTTCTTATGCCAATTCTTTTTGTTCTCTTCAAGTACTTTCTTTATGATGTTTACCAGACTTTTGTTTGATGATTCAGCAAGGCCATTTCCTTGGGGATAGTAGGCAGTGGAATGGCCCAGAGTGATGTGAAATTTATGGCAGAAGTTCACCATTTTCTTAGATCTGAAAGCAGCAGCATTGTCTGTTATTATTTTGTCAGGACAGCCAAATCTAGCCAATATGTTGTTCTCCAGGAACTGAATAATTATTGAATCATTTGCTTGTCTGCATGGGGCAGCTTCAATCCACTTAGTGAAGTAGTCTGTTGCTGTTAAAATCCATCTGTGTTGGCCTGAAGATGAGGGATGAATTTCCCCAATGAAGTCCAATCCCCATTGTTGAAAAGGTCTCTCTGTTGCAATAGGCCTTAAAGGAAGTGGCAGCAACTGTCTCTTTCCCTCAAACACTTGACATTTATGACATGAGGTGATGAATTTCTTGACATCAGAGAACATGGTGGGCCAGTAATATCTAGCCCTTAGTATCTTGTCCACAGTGGACTTCCAGTACAAGTGTCCACCACAGTCACCTGCATGAAATTCTTTTATGATATTGTCAGCTTCATTTTCAATTAACAGTGCAGCAATATACCTTCATGGTTTTTCCAAAGCAAATTGCCATCCATCACACAAAATCTTGAGGTTTTCATTTTTAAGAATCTACACTTAGTTCTGGACAGTCCTGGGGGAGCACACAGGTTTTGTAACACATAACATATATCTGAGTACCAGGGGGATTGTTCAAAGGCTACATTGATCTTTGGAGTCGCCAGCTCCGGTTCACTGTCCAGCTGGTTAATGTCTAAGGCTTGAAAATTTGTTTCTGTCATTAATTTAGCCAAGCCTTGGCCTTTTATTAGTTTTGTAGGTTTTATCTCAATGTCAAATTCCAAGATGTTGGCAATCCATTTTCCTCTTCTGCCCTCTAAATTTTCTTGGGTGAGAATGTCTTTGACAATAGGACTTGGCACATATGCTATAACATGGGAATAAAGGATATAAATCCTAAAGTCTTTAATTGCTTTGACTAAAGCATAAGCTTGCTTTTCCATGATTTGATACTTTAAAGGTGCATCTCTAAGAGCTTTGCTAAAGAAAGCAATGGCTTCTCATTACCTTGGTCATCTTTTTGTAATAGGACAGCAGCAATAGTATGCTGGGAGGCAAAAGAGAAAATGATAAATTCTCTGTCAAACTGAGGATTGGTCAAGACTGGGGTTTGGGTAAGGGCCAATTTTATACCTTCAAAGGCTTGATTGGCTTCAACAGTCCATTTGACTTTTGAATTCTTTTTTAACATGTTATTTAATAATCTTATTAGTTCTGCTAGGTTTGGGATCAACCTTCTCAAGAAATTGATTTTTCCCAAGAATCCTTGCAACTCTTTGACATTCCGTGGGTGGGGCATTTGTAGGATAGCCTGTATCCTATCTGGGTCAATTCTTATGCCATCTTTAGAAATGATGTGGCCCAACAGCTTACCTTCCTCTAAACCAAACATGGATTTCTTTGGATTTAAGGAAATTCCATATTTTCTGCATTTAAGGAAGATCTGTCTCAAATGTTTTATATGTTCTTGGTCTGATTTTGACAAAGGTGTAAGGTCATCCAGGTAAATGACTAAAAAGTCATGAATCTCTTTGGCAAAGGCAATATCCATTGCTCTTTGAAAAGTTTCCCCTGCGTTTTTCAATCCAAAAGGCATCTTTACATATTTGAAAGTTCCCCATGGGGTTGTAAATGCTGTTTTGTCCTGATCATCAGGGTGAACTAAGATCTGGTTGAAACCTGAGAATCCATCAAGTAGAGAAATTCTGGAAGCCCCCACTACTCTCTGCAAAATGTGATCCATCTTGGGTAAGGGGTAATTGTCTTTGAGGGATACTTGGTTCAGACTCCTCAAATCCACACACAGCCTAATTTCACCAGTCTTTATTCTTGTAGGGACTAGGTTAGAGATCCATTCAGAGAATCTGATTGGTGCTATGATGCTTGCCTTGAACATTTTTTGTACCTCTTGCTCCATTTCTGGGAGAAGCATAGGATTGATTCTCCTCAGTTTTTGTTTAAAGGGCTTTTGATTAGGTTTGAGAGGGATAATGTGCTGGATTATAGAGGTGTCATAGGACTTTAGGTCCTCATAGCTCCATGCAAAAACATCCTGGAACTCTTTGAAGAGGTCAATGTATTTGGGCTTTTGATCAGGAGGTAAGGAAGCAGATAATTTAATTATCTTGGGCTTCTCACTTGTACCTATGTTGCACTCTTCAATGGCTGCATTTAAGGGCTGCATTTTTGGTTTTCTAGGGATGTCATTTGAGTCAAAGATGTCTTCTAGTGGAGTTAGGCCCGTTGGAAGAAAATTGTCTTTCAGGTCTATGATTTCAGTTTCAGCATTGGCCACCTCTTCATAGTTGATTTGTTGAATTTGCTGAATGTTTTCCTTGTTGAAAATGGTTGGACTCAACATTAGTTTTGCAGTTCTGGGTGATATTGGGTGAGCAATCTGTTGAAACTGTATTTGTGATGGACTTGCTCCATCAAGTATTTGTGATTGACTTGCTGTCTCAAGTATTTGTGATTGACTTGCTGTCTCAAGTATTTGTGATTGACTTGCTGTCTTAGTGTCAATATTTAGTCCTGCAAATTCTTGCTGCAGAGTTAAAAAACGGTTTATTTGCTTGTCATCCTCAAATACTTGCCAATCATTAACATTGTTTGGAATGGAGGGTCTGTGTTTTACCTCAGCTGTAAAACAATGATGGGGCTCAAAGGGCAACTTGCAGGTACTTGCAAAGGTAGCTAAACTATGAGCATGTAGATTGTGGGTTCTGGGAATTTTAGTAATTTGGAATTCAGAGAAAAAGTTTAGTACCTCAGCAACAGCAGACCTATAAGTCCTTAGTCTTTTTTCACTGGTGACAAAGTTTCCCTTCACTTGTTGGATAACTAAATCTGAATCACCCATGATTGAAACCCTAGCAGCTTGTAAGAACTTTACTAACTTGAGGCCTAGTAAAAGAGCCTCATATTCTGCCATGTTATTAGTGCATCTGAAATTCAATTTATAGGCTCTGCCTTCTGCATGACTATTCTCTTTATTGTGCACCCAAACTCCAGCTCCTGCCCCTAATTTGTTGACCGAGCCATCAAATTCAAGGAACCATAGAATATCCTATTGGAAAGGAGATTTGATGATCTGTTCATGGGCTGGCAATGTGAGTAGCAGTTGTGGTTTTTTCCCTAGCTTGTCTTCTGGGACAGTCTCATCGTTTGATTGGATGTTCTTGACAACTAAGGCAGCAGCAACATTTAGTGTTTGATTGACTGTTGTTTCATGGGTGATAATACTTTCATTTGAATCTTCCTCTTGTATGAATATCTTGGTTTCAACCTCACCTTTTGAGGGAGTTGTGGTGTCATTGAAGAGAATGTATGAGTCTATGTCTGAATGGACAGCATATATAGGAAAGTTTTGAGGCTTTTCTTCACTTCTGACCATGTATTTCATAAGTGTTTCTCTGTACAGTCTTTTTGGTTGCCCAAAAACAGAGATGGTGGCGTATGACATGTCTAATTGCAGGGAACCTTGGAGTTTAGCTCCCCATGATCTTGATAACAGCATCCCATACTTAGGCGGGATATCAGCAACTACCACATCCATTAGGATTGTCTTGTTTGGGTATTGAACCAGAGACACACATAAGTCTTTTATGAGACCTAAACACTTGACTTGGCTGGAGTCAAAGGAAAACAGATCCTTATATGGTCTTGTTATGTCTAAATTCAATCTCTCCATGACTGCTTTTGGCATGAGATTGTGAGAGGCACCTGAGTCAAACATTGCATTATGTAATATTTTATCATGAATATGTAAACTGACATAGAAAGGCAGTACCCCTGTGACTACTATTTTTCCATCCACTTCTGGGCCAAACAGGAGTTCTGGGGTGTCATCCAGCACATTGACATCATCTTTGTTACTAGTGAGTTGAAGGGACCTTTTGATCTGTAGTTTATAGATGTCATGCTTGGCAAGTTCTAAGAGAGGAATTGCTATCTTTAATTTGCCAATTTCTGTTTCTAGATCAAAAGGTTTTTCAGCTTGGGTCTTGGGGTTATAGGTGACAGTACTTTCCTTGTTTATTACATCTTTTTCTTGATTTTTGTCTTGACTTTGGGACTTATCCTTTTTACTCATCTCTTGAGGAGAAAGAGTTGAATAAGGATGAGCAGGGGGAGTGACCATAGGCTGCTGTTTTAAGGACAGTGGTTCAGTGATCTCCTCAACAATCACTTCTTCTGTATGTGAAGTCATTTTGTCATTAGGTTCTATGACTATAACTCTTTCAGGCTGCTGATTATCCTTTTTCTTTTCAGGCTGGTTAACATTCACAGTTCTGCTCCTCAGCTTGTATTGTTTATGGACTTCATAAATAGCAGTGTCATAGCCTTGTTTGAAGTCAAAGGATTCACCTGATTTAGTTTGGAATAGTTTGATTTCATCATCCTCGTGATCTTCTTGTGTTAAGAAAACTTGACTTTCACCATCTAGACCCATTAAATTAATCTCAGGATCTTCATTGGGCTCTGCTGATGTGGAAGTTTCTGCATAATTTTCTTGGAAAGGGGGTCTTATGTCCTGGTCAGCACTGGTCTTGCCACTATTTGGGTTTTGAGTTCTCCTAAAATTTGGATTCCTAGGAGGGTTATTTTGTGGTGCTTCCCATGATGATTTTCTTTCAACCGATTCCACTCTATCCCAATCTTTTCATTCCATTGAGTATTGCATCCAGTTTTTGATCAAAGGCAGAGGGTTCCTCTTTGAAAGCAGTCCTCTTTTCCAACCTTGCCCTGTTTCTTTTGGCAATTAGGTTGGCTTCCACTGTGACAGCAACCCTTTGGGCCTCTTCGAGGGATTGACAGTCTCTTTCCTTCAACTGATAGGCCATATCAGGGTCAAAACCATCAGGGAATTTGTACAAGGCTAAATCAGGAGGAGGCCTTAAATTTTGTGGAATTGAGTTAAATACATTGTTAAATCTCGCACAATACTCCAAAACAGTCTCTTGGGGACCTCTTTTGATAGTGTCATATTCCCCAAGTATGTGCAGCGAATCTTTATTCTTCTCCCATCTACTAGTAAAGGCTTGATACAGTTCAGCAGGAGTTGTAATGGAGTTTGCATTCAGGGATCTAAACCAAGTTCTTACATCCCCAGTTAGGCTTTGAACAAACATCCTCATTCTGACACTGTCATCATCTATTTCATAGGTCTCAAAATGGTCTTGCATCCTCTTGGCATGCTGGGCAGCTGTCAGAGGGCCATTGGAGTCAAAATATGAAATTTTGGTTTGGTAATCTTGGGGTAGAGCTGCAGCATTAGCTGGTATCTGCAAGGGTGCATATCTGTTAGCCATATTTACAGGATTTAGAGGATTAACAGGGGCATCTGGGATAATAGGAACAGTGGGTATCACAGGGGTAACAAGTAGGGGTGAACCTAGAGTGTTGGTTAAGGGGATATGTGCAGTGGATGAAGATGTGAGAGGGGGACTTTGAGATGTGGATGGTGAACTAGGGGAACTAGGGGTAGACCGGAAAAGGACCTTGCATGGGGTAGATATAAGGCTAGGATGATCTGAATCTGAGGTTAAATCAGCAGGCTGCTCCTGCTTTTGCTACCTCCTAATGTTTCTTGGGATGGTATTCGGATTATCAACAATGATGGGTGGGTTAGGGTCAGGATTTGCCCTAGTATGCCGTGGATTTTTCTTAGGAGCCAGTTTCTAACTGTTTTTTAGGATTTTGTAGGAAATTTTTATATCTGAAAGGACTGGATGAAGATTTTGGAATGGCTATATATTCTCAGAGCTAAGATGAAGATTCCCTAAACAAGCTCCTCCTTAAAGCTTTTAATGTGATACAAAAACAGATTAAAGGCCTCTTGACTGATTTCAGGCTTGATAGTAGCTATGGAAAATATATAGTAATTAAAAAATCTCAAGCGTCCCCAGCGGAGTCGCCAATTATGTTAACACCCAGGTTGTTCCCTATGACTCCCAAGGGAATACGGCCAGGGTAACCACTAACCAATCTTTGGATTGTAGTGCCTAGCCACACTGTAATCAGAGAGGGTTCTCTCTTTATGATTTATCTCTGTTTGTAATGATTTTAGGCTAGCTATAAGTTCAGGTCTGTTTTGAGTTTTTGCTAGGATGATAATTTCAATCAAGGTGCTTGTGTGTTTTCAAAGAGTTCTAGTCCATTGGGCTAAGGAGTCAGTGGTCCTTAAGATGCTTGATGTGCTGCTGTGATACTGTAGTGATGCTGCAGAGCCAAATTAGTGTCTGAGAAATAACGTTTGTAATAGTGATGGAATGGAGTGTATCCAGTTAGTGCAAGGCAATTAAGAATCTTACAGTTTAACTGTTTGAGTAAGACAGTGAGAATATTGACCTAGGAGCATTTAAGAATTTCTAGGTGATATTCATACATATAGAATTAACAGACACATGAGCAATTAAGAATTCATGTACATATTTAACCCTGAGGACAAACATTTACAGCAGCAAAAATTGAGCACAAGGTGTAATAAAACAAATCTTGTACTATTCTTTCTTTCTTACTGCTAGCTTAGTGTGAGATAAGTATGATTTGATAAACATAAGAAAACAAGAACAGAGTTTTGAAGAAAACTTGTTATCTCGTCAGACAGCATAGGAATTCTGCATCAACACATGGAGCATCCTCCAGACATCAAATAATTTCCGGAAATCACTGAGCTCATCCAGCCCTTTGTATTAGATAATTGAAAGTGTACAATACAAGTGTTCTCATAGAGAAAATTACCAACCCCTTATGAGTTACTCAGGGGAGTTTATATACAAAATTTACATCAAAAATATCAACGAAATGAGTTAATATCTCATTTATGATATGCTAATCTCTGAAATGCAGTAGCTGAAGGAGTGAATGCAGCCGAAATTCCTTTATGCTTCAGCTGTCAAATAGTCAGAAGATATTTGGTCTTTATAGCTGTTAGAGTCGGTTGGAGATGCGCTGTTCAAAACTTGGCTAGCTGTCATTGTCTCATGTGAAGAGTCATTACTCAGCTGCTTTTAATGCTGACTTTATCATGCTGTCTGTCTTTAAAGTGACCTGGAGCTGGCAGTGGCCGAATGACTGAAGCTATCGTGGCAAAATCTGAAGCATGAATTGCCACCAATCCTCCTTAGGCATTTGATGCCTGCGTATTTTTATCAATGTTTCCTCTGCCTCTATATGTTTGTAAAGATTGGGAGGGGTCTCAAACAGGTGGTTCACCTCATTCTCAATGAAGAACAGGCCTTCAAGTTTTTCATATATGCTCTGTCCTGTAGGAGGCCCTGCTGGTTCAGATGTACTGCCAGATGCAATAATCTGATTTTCAATAGTGGTTGCCATTCTATTGGCCATTTGATCTAGGGAGATCAGGTTTCCTGCACCACTTAGCAAGCTGGGCAGGCCTTTTGCTTGCAGCAGTCCCATTTTGGCCTTATATTCCTCCACATCTGCTTGCATTTCAAAAAATTTCCTCTCCACTGTTTGTATATAGTTTCTTAGAGTTAGTGCTTTCTTGGCAGAGAGGACAGCTTCTGTTCTGTTGGGAATGCCTATGGCTGCTAATTCTTCCCTTTCCTGTCTATTCAGGAAGTCTATCATCCTGTTGGCCTGTTCTGTTTTGTTACCTAGTACTGTCTTGGCCTTCTGAATTTCCGCTTGTGCTTGGCCCATCAAATCCATCTGCTCATGTATTATTTTTATTGACCTCCACTGTTGTTTGATGGATTGGCCAATTTTAGCCCATAGGATTCTCTTTATGTCAGCCATAGCTGTCTCTAGATTCAGCTCCTTTTCTAAGGCCTTTATCTTGTCTCTTTGGGCCTTTATTTCTCTGCCCTGCTCTGCTACAGTCATTTTGGAGTTGGTATACTTGGAGTCCAGTTCTGCCAATTTTTCCTTGGCCTTCTTTATTTCGTCTGCTTGGAGCTCCATTGCTTTGACGGCCTTGGTCAGTTCTTCTACACTTGGACTAGCATCTGGGGCTGCTGCTGTTCCTGCTGCTTCTGCTGTGGGGGGCACTGCTGCCCCTGAAGTTGCTGCTGTTGTTGATGTAGTTGGAGGAGCTTGGGAAGTGGAATCTGCTTGTTTTTCCTGTAATATTCCTTCCAGCTCTTTCTCCAGTTCCCTAATCCTTTGGTCTTGTTGCATTAGGAGGTCTAGCTGGTCCTCAGCCCATTTTTGCTTTTGGAGTTCTGCTGTTTGAGGGTGCTCTGTGGGTTGCAGCTTCAACCTCTTCTTCATTGCGTTCAAGTCATCATCTTTTTTCTTCAGGAGGGCCTTTACACCCGTTGGATCACTAGGATCATGTCCTAGATCGACGATGATCTCCTCCAGGGACTTTATCCTGTTGTCTTTGGCTTGGGATGACAATCTCTCAAAATCCAACTGGGTGTTGGTGTTTTTGAGGGCCTCCTTCAGCTCATGGGCAAAGGTGGCCTTCTCTATTAGGGTCGTATAGACCATCTCTCCAGTTTGCCTGTGGAGTTCAATCTGGTCCATGGGATGTATATCCCTGGCTAAGACCTCCACCCTTGTCTTTATGAAATCTGCATGTGTCTTAGGCTCCGGCGCCATTGGCTTGAAGTGGCTCAGGAGCAGTCTCTCCTCCTGAATGTCGTATACCGACAATAGCCTCTCTTGCTAGGCTGGTGTTGCATCTACGAATTGCTTGTAGACCTCGGCCCTTAGCAGCTCATTCTGAGCTTTTATCTGTTTGAAGGAAGCCTTGGTGCTTTTGGGCTTCTTGGTCAGCTGGGAAGAGGAGGACACCTCTAAGCCATGTTGTAAAGTTTGCTCCTGCTGAAAGGAGCTTGTACCTGTGTGTTGACTGCCCTCCTTGTCTTTTCTCTCACTCTCCAAGACATCATCAGTAATGTCTTCCACCTCTGGGGAGTCTGCTCTTTTCCTTTTGGCTTCTGGCTGGTGGGAAGATCCACTGAGAGGAGTGGACTCTGCTCTTTGTCTTTTAGTTCCCCTTTCCTCATGTGCTGGGGTCTATAAGATTGGGGCAGTTACTGGCTCTTTTTGTGGAGGTGGAATTTGCAATGTTGGAGCTGTTGGTAGCTGAGTCTGTGGAGGGACATTTTTCCCTTGCTACTGTTCTTGTTGCTGCCCTGTTTGCTGCTCTGCTTCAGGGGCAGGCTTTTCTTTTGTTACCTCCTCTTCTGTGCCCATTATACCCTTGCCTTTATCTAACACTGGTGCTGATGTAGAAGGTGCCTGTGGTGCAGTCTTTGTAGCTGAGGTCCCTTCTCCTATTGAATAAGGCGGTCTGAAAGGTACCTGCTGCACATAGTCCAGGTCAATAGTCTTTTCAAGCTCCCTCCTACTCTTTAGCATTCTCTCTTCCTCAGTTAGATTTTCAACTAGAGTGTCCATCTGCCATTCTTGCAGGTTGGCATATTTTTCAATGTGAGGGTAATGGCAATGTTTAATGCCTATCAGCCTATACTTGTTTCTTCTGGCAGTGATGAAACCTTGAGGGTCATAATGGACCCACCGAAAGCTATAGGATAACTTGTATTTATCCTTGAGGATTAGGTCTGCCTCTTCCCACCCTTCTTTTTTGTTCATGATGAAGGGGCCTAACTCATGTTTGAACTTGAGGTGGGCCTTCTTTTTGGCGCTTTGGAAATGGGTGAGGTCTGACTGAATCAACTGCCTGTAATATTCTAAGGCAAATAACCTCATAGGTACATATTTTGGGAGCCTGTATGGACAGAGCTCACAGCCATAGATCCTAATGACAGTATGGTTCTCATATAGGTACCAGTCACCAATTTTATATTTTCTAGAAAGCTGCAGGGCTTTCTTTATCTCATTTGATACCCTGGGAGGAGGGGACTTCATCAACAGGCAGGAGACTGGGTATACAAATTGGTCAACAAATTCACAGTAAGTATAGGGTGAGTTTGTGACCTTATGAAAGACAGAGGTCCAGAATATAACAGATCTTCTTTCCCCTTTGTGATCCAGCCTTTTGATGTAGCATGGGAAGGCTTCAGAGTGGTAGTACATGAATAAGTGGTAAATATATGCTGAGTACCTGAAGACCCCCTGCCTATCCACCTTACTCAGCTGATCATGAATCTTATTGGCAATGAACTTAGCAAAGTTATATTTCCTGGCAGGGGGTTGTCGTGGGCTATATGCAGATAGCAATATCAGCATCGTTCTGTCCACATGCTCACTGTTTTTGTATCCCAGAACATAGGCAATCATGTCCAGTAAAAGCCTGCCTATGTCATTGAAATGGATACCCAGGTAGGGAGGTGGCTCTGTAGGCTGGCACTCAGGTCTCATGAAATCTCTGGTGACCTTTTGAATCTCCTCACTGGTCATCTTTTCACCAGTCTCTATCAAATAGCTCAAGGAAAACGGGATTAGCAATTCTGTCTGATCAAAGTGTAACATTTTGTTGATAGACTCAGCATTGATGTAGAAAAGGATTCTTCCAGATGGAGTGCTAACAGTTCTGTGCTGCCCATTATAGTTTTCAGCACATAGGTGAATGATCTCAGGGAAGATATTTACAGCTGGGAGACAATAATATGGTAGGTTTGACTCCCATATCCCATGTGTGCCATGACCATCCTCATAGTCCTCTCTCAATTGACTGAAAGTTTGTAAGAAATCCCTGTTGCCCTCAAAGTCTTCAATAAGACAGTCCTTGTCAACCAATGGCAAGGCCTCCAGCTCTCTATTTGTTGGATTCAATGGAGCTACACTGAGGGATGAGGATGCAGAAGCAGCCATTGTAAAGCTTGATTTGAAATAAGGTGATGGCAATTGTTAGACCAAGTCTGAAGCGTTTTTTCTCATTGAAAATGCAAGCTGGTCTGTGCAGTTTGCTGCAACCTCTCAGGGATGTGAACTGCCAGGGGTAAGTTGCAGAGGTAATGAGGTTTCTTTTGGTAAGAATGTAGGTGGCCTGTACTCGGCAAAAGGGAACAATGCCGAGCAGCTCGAGGAGAATTTTACGGTTTCAGCCCGTGGAATGACCGCTCTAATGTTGAATTATAGTTCAGGGGTGGTGCAGGTTGCTTGGGCTTACTTTAGGTAACCAGCAGAGTTGAATTTAGGATTTTTACCAGTCTTTAATGGTGAACTTACAGAGAATTGGAATGCATGGGAAAAAGTGGGGAAAAACTGGTGAAATACCTGGAACACTAGCTTGGAAGCCAGCGGGCCGGGCTGTGGAGGTTAAATGCCGTCGAATTCTGGACTTGCAGCGGTCGAAATGTTGAATTTTATGGCTGGGGACAAATTTCGCGGCAGCTGGTCAACAACGGCTACTTCTTTTGCGCGTGAAAATGACCGAAAATGACTCATTTGGTCGTTTATAACGTTAAATTTGGAAAAAGTATGCATTTGGCGCTTTTCCGCCGATGACGTCAGCATGACGTCATGGCGGGGCCCGGGTACGAAGGTGACGTGGCTACTGAGGTGTGAGCCAGGGTGGCAGGACAAGGTGGCGGGTGAATAAGGTGGCAGGGGTACGTGGAGGATCACATGGCGCGGGGTGGGCGAAAGGTACTACGTCAGGATGACACAATGATGACATAAGGGATGGCGGTATCAGAATAGTGGTAAGCGGGTTCCCCGCACCGCTTTTGCTGGTGAGTGGTATTGGGGAGGGGGGCTCCGAACAACCCCGACGATTGAAACGCGTCCAGGGTACGGAGCAGGAAACCACTTTCCTGGACGCTAAAGGTCGGCAGGTCGGGGGACGAAAGTGACCGCCCACCGTTAGATCTGGGCGGCGGAGATCGGACGGCTGGCGGGTCCTCCAACGGATCGTGCAGGTTGGGGGGGGCCCGCCGGCCCATTATAATATTCAATTTAATATTTCGGGCGGAGAACTATAGGAAAGTGGGTTTGTCATGTGTTTTGGGATTTTTTCGGGTTTTCAAGGGTTTTTCGAGGGTTTTTATAAGAAAAAGTGGTTTATAGGGGCGATTCTAGTAAGGGAAAAAAGGGTTTTTTGTGTTTTTGAGCAAAGGGAAGGTGAGGGCTGAGGGAAGAGGTTACTGCTCATAACCAGGGGTTAGAGCAGCTCCAAGATAGGGTTGACCACAGTCCCAGATGGACTAAAGTCTCCCTTGACCATTTATTTGGTTATAGTGCCAAGAGGAGAATATGTACATAGTGCTGGGATTTATACACCTTAGTGTTATTTATAGTAGGGAAAGGGGGACATAGGGGATTTAGATAGTAGAGTTAGTGGTTAAGATGTATGAGAGGGTAAATGAAGGGGAAACCACTAAGTTTATTTGAAATTTACTTAGTTTAGGGAGTAGATCAAAATGAAAAGAATTTTACACAGGAAATGTGGCTTTTAAATGAACAAGAACCATCATAAAACCTTAGAAATTTCTCATCAATCTCCATGGATGAAGGGATGTTAGTAATAAGAGTGGAAGGGGAATTCGGGGAATTAGACATGCTCCTTTGCCTTGCTTTTCTTATTTAACCAGCAAGATTCAATCTGGAATGAGTACCACTTCTGCAACCCCATCTACTTACCCAGCTACTGTGCCTAGCATTTTTTATTTCTTCTTGGAGGGTGCACTTGGACTTGCAGACCCTTACTTGCCTTTTCTTTTATTTGGCTTTTTCTTTTGTTTTTTCTATCTACTTCTACCCTTATTTCTTCCAAGGTCCCAGATTAAGCTGTTGGGAGCCTTTTCTTCTCTACCTGAACTACTTGTCTGCCAAGATTAAACAGTTTGGACAGACTTCCTTCTCTAATCTACAACTGCAAATTTAAACCATGGAATGATCCAGATTAGACTGTTGGACCATCCATCAAAATTTTAAGTCCATACCAAGCTATACGCACAGATTGGATTCTCTTGGAAATATGTGATCTTTGAATCATCAAAGCAGAGCATATTTGGACCTCTCATAGCCAATCATGAAATATGAAACCTATTGGTATAGGTAGCTAACAGGTCCTGTTGTATGCGACATCCGTTTGTGAAGGCATCTCTTCTCTGTTCTCCGAGCATTGACGCTTTCCCCTTTTCCTTAGATGTTTCATGCACATTGCTTTATGTTATTTGCTGTCTTACAGTTTACGCAAAGGAAAAGAGTAATGATGAAAAGATTGACATGAAAGCTTTAAGCTCTAATGAATGCATAATCATGACACCCATAATGAACTGACTCTTCGAAAAACACAACACAATCCTTCTTGGATACTTTGGCGTACAATCATTAATTTCTTTTAAGGCGCGCGCCCAATTTTGGTCTACAGACAGCTTTCCTTGAATACTGTGCCAAGGAAATTTTGCGATGGGTGATTTCTGCGACTCGCATCGCAGTATTGAGGATTGCGTCGTCAAGATGTGTCATCGCAGGAATTGATGATCGCATACATCGCAGATCGCAACATTGCAGATCGCAACATCGCAGATTGCAACATCGCAGATTGCAACATCGCAGATCGCAATATCGCAGATCGCGCTTAGTCATCCAATTATTGTGTGCTTCCTATGCGATGTTGCGATATGCGACGTCGCATATCGGCTGTCAGAGATTCCTTAAGTTTTTCGTTTAATAGTGCTTCATAATATATGCGATGCGATGAATTTCGCGTCGCTTCTTCGCAACTTATTTTGCGCATAGGAAAACGTTTCACTCTCTTCTCGCGATGTGATACAGCTTTAGGGAGTTAAAATACAAAAAATTTGATAAAACGTTTTTTTTTTTTTTTTGGATTTTTATTAAGGGTCCCCATTTGCTTGGTTTCATCGCTAATACCAAACAAAGAGGGGGGTTGTTGGTGGCCACAACAATGGCGATTCACTGTGAAGAACCAGTTATCTCTGCTTTTCTATTGAATTTTAACTTTCGAAGCAGAAAAAGTTTCATATGTCTGAATTTTGTTATGGACAGATAGAGTACATTACGCCTTATCCTATCAATGATATTTTGTCTCAACCCTTTCATATTCCAATTGTTTGTTTCCTCAGGCTTAGTCCTTGTATTCACACCAGACATTACTTGGTCTTTTAAAGATAAAATAAGGTCTTCTCTACGTGCTGGCTTTTAAAATATGCTCATTTGTTGTAGGTAGAGCCTCTGCTGCCCGCAAGCATCCATAGCCTCGACAGGGTTACCTATTACCCAACAATGATCCTTTATCCTGCTTAAGGCTGTTTACAACTTTTCAGAGAAAAACCCCTTTTGACATTTTTTCCTTTTTTATTCTCTAAAGAACAATGTCTTGGTTTGGTGGCCAAATTATGACACAGTCATTCACTTGATTTACACTTTTGCTGAACAAGCTGGCTCGTGATGATACCAATTGTCTTTTGATTGCAACAATCTTGAGTCGTTGCCCTGTTTTGGTGGACAGTATTGGCAAAGTCAGCAAGTTATAATATCTGTGATCATGATAAGCCGGCTCATGATGAGACCTCTTATTCTTTGAGATACAGTGCTTTTCGGATTGTTCCTTTGAATGCTGCAATTTCCTTTAGCAGGGAGGAAGTCATTGTTTTTCCTTAAGAAAGCTCTGGATGACAATAATAGAGTTTTAAAATAGCAGTTTTACAGAGAATATTTATTTTATTATTGATACCTTTCATTGTGCTGATATAAAACAATTTTTTACCAAAGGTTGCTTTCATCAAATTTTTGAAGTTGAAACTAGTATCATATTTAGGCTAAAGTTAACTCTACCTGTCAATAATAAAGATCGGATTTTTCGAAAAATTTTGCTACTTGTACAAGCGAAAAAGCTCAAAATCTGATAGAGAATTGGTGTCTTTTTCGTGAACCCCTTTAGTAACCATCTACAACTGGTTTTATTTATAAGAAAGAGAAAAAACAAATAAAAACTAAAACTATCCTAAAAAATAGAAGAGTGATCTTCTATGGAAAATATATTTTAAGGATCTGTCCGTTAACAGGCAAAGAATCCCTTCTACCTGCTAAATCCTGCAACACAAACGTTGATAGGCCTATGACTTCTACAATCTGAAAAGGACCAAGCCACATTTTCTAAAATTTTGTATGTTTGCCCTTTTCTTCATGAGCCTTATCCCATTTCAAAACTAAATCTCCCATCTGAAAATTCTTTCTGGTCATTATGCTTGAGTCAAAAGAGGATTTTATCAGCGCTTGGTGATGAGCATGGGTTTTCTTAGCTTGTTCTCGTCATTCTTCTAATTTAATTATTTCCATTTGTCTTAGTTGTATGGAGGAAGTAGATACCTCATCGATGTGTTGTACTAAAGACAAAGAGGGGATGACTAAGTGAGTTGGAAGAACCACTTCTTTCCCATAAACTAAATTAAAGGGAGAAGTGCCGATTGAAGCTTTCTTCGTTATTCTATCTGCCCATAAAGCATTTACCAATGCTTTGTGCCAATTCTTTTGGTTCTGGTCAAATGTTATTTTAATAATCCTGATCAGGTTTTTATTTGTCGATTCAGCCAATCCATTACCTTGCGGATAGTAGTTGGTTGAATATTTTAGTTTGAACCCTCTTTTAAGTGCAAACTCAGTCATTGTATTTCCAGAAAAGTATGAGGCATTATCAAACATTAAGGCCGTTGGCAATCCAAACCTAGTGATTATAAATTGATCTATGAAATCAATAATGTTTTCAGAATTAGCTGTCTTGAGAGGAACTGCTTCTACCCATTTAGTAAAATAATCTGTTGCTGTGAGGATGTACCTATGCTGCTTAGAAGAGTGAGGAACGATCTCACCTATTATGTCCAAGCCCCACTGACTGAATGGTTGCTCGATGTTTACCGGCTGTAGTGGCATGGACGGTTTCTTTTGTTTCCCTGTAGCAGTCTGACAGACTTGGCATTTCCTCACGTAACTGTGTGAGTCTTTGAACAGCGTGGGCCAATAATATCCTGCACGTAAGATTTTATGTGCAGTAGCATCTCCAGCATAGTGTCTGCCCGCTGGTCCATCGTGGAGTTCCTGCAAAACCTTTTCGGCTTCAGTTTTCTCAAGACACCTAAGAAGCACAAAATCGTAATTCCTTTTAAACAGAACATCATTTATGAGCTGGTATTGTTTAGCTTTCAATCTCAAAGATCTTTTCTTGGTGTGATCCAGGTGTGATGGAGCATACCCGTTCTTAAGATAATAAATGGTGTCATCATATAATGATTCTGCATCGTTTAGGCTTACCTCATACGTATGTACCTTTTCAGATGAATTCTCAGGAATTTGCGATGCTCCAGCCAACATTTTGCAGAAGCCTTGACCTCTTACAATGCTTGCTGGTTTGATCTCAAGATCATATTCTTGTAAAGCAGTGATCCAATTTGCTCATTTTTCACCCACATCCTTCTGTATTAGAAGGTTTCTTACCGCTGGAAACGGTACTATGACCTTAGTATGGGTTTTAAGTAAGAAAGGTCTGAAATATTTGATCGCTTTGAAAATAGCATATGCCTGTTTCTCCACGTCTGAATAGTTGAGTTCAGCACCTTGTAAATTCGAGCTAAAAAATGCGATTGGAGCTTCCCCTTTCTCTTGATTTGCTTGAGTTAGAATCGTGGCATATGATTTCTCTGAGGCAAATGTGTATAAGATAAAATATTCTGAAAAATTTGGGGTTGCTAAAGATGGAGCGTTAATGATAGCTTGTTTGATTAGGTTGAATGCTTCATGCTCATCTTGACCCCATTTAAAATTTGAATTCTTTTTAATCATGTTTTGCAGAGGAGAAACAATACGTGAAAAATCTGGGACAAATCTCTTCACAAAATTGATTTGACCAAGGAAAGATTGCATGGCTTTTTTGTTATGAGGCATGGACATTTTAGAAATTTCTTTGATTTTGTCAGGTTCAATGTGAATACCATATTTTGACACTATGAATCCTAGAATTTTTCCTTCACTTAATGCGAAAAAAGATTTCTTTGGGTTAAGTGAAATCCCATACCTTAAACATCGTTGAAAGATTTGTTTCAAGTCTTTGAGATGGTCGCTTCGCTTCTTGGAGTATACTGTTATATCATCCAGGTAAATCACTACAGATTTATTGACTAAACCTTTGAATGCGATGTCCATGGCTCTCTGAAATGTAGCGCCGGCATTGATCAAACCAAATGGCATCTTCCGATATGCGTATGTGCCCCATTTAGTTCGGAATGTGGTTTTTAACTGATCATCAGGATGCACCATCACTTGATTGTATCCTGAAAATCCATCCAAAAAAGACATTAATTCTGAGCCTGCTACTGCCTGTAATATCTGCTCCATAGGTGGGAGGGGAAAATTATCTTTTTGACAGGCTTTGTTGAGATTCCGAAAATCGATACAGATTCTGATATCTCCGTTTTTCTTTCTAACGGGTACCATATTGGAGACCCATTTGAATGTCTGATGGGGAAAATTGTTCTGGCTCTTAATAACTTATTTAGCTCAGTTTTTATCTGATTTTCTAAATTGGGGTGGATTTTTCTGAGCTTCTGCTGGACAGGTTTTTCATTGTCAATCATAGGGATAGTATGTTGAATGATAGAAGTGTCGTATGTCTTCAGCTCATCGTAATTCCAGGCAAAAACATTTTTGTATTGTATCAAAAGATGGATATACGCTAATTTTTCTTCAGGAGCTAGGCCGTGGCCTAGATTAACGTTTTTCGGTTTATCATCGGTTCCTAGGTTTACTAATTCGTAGTTCATAGTCGAATTGTAGAGCTTAGAATCGGTAGACCTTTTAAACCGACTTTTCAAATCATATAAGTCTTCTAACTTAACCACCGATTTAGGTATAGCATTATCAGTGCTATTTTGTTGTATTTGTCGATCATGATGGTCTTCGTCAATTATTTGATTGGATTAGGATCCTTCAGAAGTGAGGAAATTTACAATGTCAGGATCGTCATTGAATACTCTCCAGTTTGTAATGTTGTCAGGGATGGGCAGTTTAAAGATTAATTCTATTGAGAATCTATCTGGACTAAAATCTTCGGAGGGAATAAGTCTAGAGGCTACGTTAGCTAACAGGCCTGCGCTCGCATTTTGGAGTCTTGGGATTGACGAAATATTGAATGCTATGAAATGTGCAGTCAGATCTTGTACTAAAGATTGATAGTGTTTCAAATGACCTGATAGGCAATGTATGGTGTTACGTACCTGTTTGACGATAATCTCAGAGTCTTCGAAGACTTGAAGGAACTTAACGTTCAACCCGATTGCTTTGTATAGGCCTTGCACCAAGGCCTCGTATTCCGCTGTATTGTTCGTGCAATCGAATTCAAGTCTGTATGTAAGCATGGTCTTATTTCCCTCTGGGCTAATCAGAATGCATCCTGCTCCTGCTCCCTCGTTAGATTTAGAGCCATCAAAATATAATTTCCAAAACAAAGATGTATTTACAGGTTTATCTAAAAAATTAACACACTTTGAATTATCAGTTTGGGAAAAATTTTCGACTTGGGACAAAACTGAATTTTCTAAGTAAGGTGAGGTATGAGCATTGAAATTGCCGAGGAAAGAATCTACCGAGCAATTGCCTATGATACTACTATTTTATGCTATTGCTTCATTTTCTCCTTCCAATTCCGTTACTATGTACTTCTGGTGTAACTCTCGTTCAACCTTTATTTGATTTGGTTTACCATTGTAAGGTAACCACATGTGCGACTAGTCGGTTGAGAAGCATCCATGGAGTTTTTCGGACCAATCCCTGCTAAGAATCAAGCCATAGAATTCTGGGATATCAGCTACTAGAATGTCAATAACCTGACACACCTTCGGGTTAGACGACAATCTTATGGTCACTTGATTAAGTTCACCAATCACTTCGACTTGAGATCGATCAAGCTGAACTATGCGCACTGCGGATTTTTGTGGCTGAAAATTGAACTTGGCACAAATTGATCTGGGTAAAATATTCGTTGAAGCACCAGAATCTACCAAACAATTGTGCACATTTTTATTGAAAATTTCATAAGTGAGAAGAAAAGGGGGAGTGTGAGACCTTGATCTTCCTCCAATCAAGGCGATGTCATTTGGGTCAACCTTATTGATCATGTTGGTTGGAGGTCTTCCCATTTTGTGGGAAGCTACAGCTGTAGGCAAAGATGTAGTAGGCACGGCATGTAATTCTTTCATCATTATCTTCTGTTGATGTTTCAATTTGCTTAATTCATAAAGAGTGATATTAGCCCTGGTCTTTTTCATGTCATCAATAATATTGTACTCCATTTCATCCGACACAATCAGTGTTCTTGATGGAGGTGTTTGATCTGATTGGACTGGGCTAGATTGAGTCGCTTTAGCGGTCGTTTTCTTTGTTGCGACTTTATCTTTTGCTGCAGGGCTTGCGCCCTTCTGCTTAGGGGTAGTTTGGGGAGGATCAAGTTGATTTTTGCTTCGTGTGCTAACCGGAAATGCTTCTTGATCTTCTTCTTGCAGGAGGATGAAATCCCACATTCCTTGTAGTTCCACAACTTCTTCGTCATCAGTCTGCCCTTCAGTGGTATTCCCTTCTTCTTCTTCTTCTTCTTCGGATTCGACGTTTGAGATAGCGTTGGGTGGTTTCACATCCATTGAAGGACTTCTTTTAAAAGCTCTGTAGGGCTTTTTTGAAGAAGTTTCTGATACTTGTTTTTCTATGTCAATCATCTCATTGGACATGGTTTTTAACACTTTTTGTAATCCTTCCAAATCGAAACGGTCTTTCGTTTGTTTCTTCTTGGGGTCTTCCTTGAAGGAGACTTTCTTAGATTTATGTTCCTCTATCGCAGATCTTTTTTCAAGGGCTACTACGCGTTTCTCTACTGCTATCGCCTCTGTCAAGTTTTCAACTAAGGTTGTCTTATTTGCCCTATCCATGAAGATTGCCAAGTTTGATGGTAAGGCCATAATATACCATTCACATCTTACTTCTTCGCTGGGTTGGGAAGCAGCGGGAATTTTGTTGAGGATTTTATTGAACCGTAAATTGAAATCTTTGATGGGTTCTCTAGCCTCGGCTTTAAGATTGGATAGGTCATTGATTAACGTCGTCGTTGATCTGTCATCACCAAACTTGGTAAGGAATTGACTTTGAAAAATGTCCCAACTTGTGATAGACCCGGAAGGTAATGAAAAGTACCATGACCCGGCTGTTCCTTGCATTGTATAGGGAAAAAGCTGGATGACAGCATCCTCATTGGTAACTCCGTTGAGATTGACAGAAAGCATGAAATTATTAATATGCTCTTCAGCTAGCATGCCTACTTTTGGATTGAATTTGGGTAGCCATTTCTTAGGATGGGCCGGTATTTGGCTCAGGGGTGGAGGCATTAAAACTGCCCCAGGATTGTTCCATGGAGACTGGCCCATCGTTGAGCTGCTAGTAAATGAAAGTGCAGAGGATGATCCCTGATGATGGGAAGATGAAGATATTATGATCTTTGATGATTGAAGAGGAGGGGTTGTGGAAGATGGATGAGTGGTTTGGAATGAAGATGTGGGTGGTTGACTTCGCGATGATGGAGTTGAAATGGACGACGTAGATGAAAGAGTCTCACTGTCAGACTCTGGAGGTGTTTTCCTTGCTCTTTTCCTGGTGGGGAGAGGGAATTCAGTTGGCTGGATGCCAAATTTTTCACTCTTTAATCTGGTCAGGGGATGAGCAGGATTGTACTGCGAAGTCACGCTGCTTTGAGATTTATCAGACCTCTGTGTAAAAATAGAAAATCCCTGGAGTTTGCGAATCAGAGTTTGAACTTCAGGGGGTTCAATGGTAAATTGGTCTGAAATATTAGTGTATGTAGCAGCGGTTGATACTCAAGCGACTTCTGACTCTGGATTTAAATGTACTGGGGAAGTCGGGGGAGTTGATGAGGGCGATTTACTCTTAGAATGGTATTTATATTTTGATTTAGGTGCCATTCATAGTTCGGGCCCTCCTTCTAGCACCAAATATGTTGAAGCCCCGAAAATTGGGTCGACAACAAGGGGGATACCCACCCGGTCCGGACCTTGGTTGGCAGCTCCTTATCCGTTTGGTATAGCGGGTCCGACTGGGGATAATGGGACTAGTTTCCCAATCTAAGGGGTGTGTGTGTGTGTAGAGTTGGATGATGCTGATCTAGGAGTATTTAAATCTAATTTAATTCAAACTTCTAAACTAACTCTATGCTATTGTAATCTAATGAGAAACAACACATCTAGTCTACACTAACCCGGGGTGTATTTCTTCTATTATGCGATCTAAAGAGATTTCGAACAATAACTGGTAATAAAGATCATTCAGCTATCACAAGAATAGAAATCAATTAAGATAAACCACTTTGCATAAAAAGTTAAGCAAGACAGTTGTGAACAACATATCGCATCATAAGTTATTCATATATCAAACACAAATAAATGACTCCACCGTACAGAAGTGCCAAATGGTAACCCACACATTCATGCATTAACATATAAACAACTAAAAACTGTATATCACTTTAAGAATATAAGCAGAAATTGGTCAAGAGATAAAAGTACCATTTATGACTGGTTCCACTCATAAGCTTCAAGAAACAATGATTTATCTCTACTTGTTCTAACATATACTAAGAGTACAAAAGTGCAACATTAGTAGCAGACATCAAATGCAAACATTGATAAATCTTGATCCATCCATTCATCAAAAACCCCCTCTGAGGGTGCAAAAGTGCATGTTCTGAGGACAAGTTTTTTGACAAATTTCTGGACCCTTATCCAAATGCCTGAGAAGGGTTTAAATACTGCTAACTAATTAATCTTAATTACATAAATTTAGGACACGGTTTTAAATGACCGCCCTTCTACTAAAGCAAAATTATTTCTAAAAATTGAATCTAATTCCTAACCGTTTCTGTATTTGCTCCTTAGTGCTGTAAGCATGCAAAATTCGCCTGGGAAGAGTCAGATGGTCGTCTTCTCCTTTTGTTTGAGCTACGAAAATAGAAATAACAAGCGCTGGCACCACTTTCTGGTAAATTAGAAGATATTTTCGAAAATCTTCTTCTGGCTTGGTGTATTCACTGTGTGTATACTTGGTAATAACCCAAATTTCTCTCAAATGATTCTGCTTTTGCTATTTCAGTTTCCGGCCTTGCGAATGACTGAATAAGTTAGGGATTTTGCTCTCTGAACAATTTTATGCATCGAAAACTGCCTCCGTTCTTTGTTCCGGGCTTTTCTGGTGCGTTTTCCTTCTTTAGCGCCTTTTCTTTTTGCTTTACCCAGTCTAAGCTTCAGGATCTTTTGTAAACATGCTGCTTTTGTGCGCCTTTGACTCTGAGTTTTGGATGGCCTATTGACATCAGTATCTGTTGAGTGATACTCTGGAATTTGTGGTCTTGTTGTATGCGGCATCCGTTTGTGAAGGCATCTCTTCTCTGTTCTCCGAGCATTGACGCTTTCCCCTTTTCCTTAGATGTTTCCTGCACATTGCTTTATGTTATTTGCTGTCTTACAGTTTACGCAAAGGAAAAGAGTAATGATGAAAAGATTGACATGAAAGCTTTAAGCTCTAATGAATGCATAATCATGACACCCATAATGAACTAACTCTTCGAAAAACACAACACAATCCTTCTTGGATACTTTGGCGTACAATCATTAATTTCTTTTAAGGCGCGCGCTCAATTTTGGTCTACAGACAACTTTCCTTGAATACTGTGCCAAGGAAATTTTGCAATGGGTGATTTCTACGACTCGCATCGCAGTATTGAGGATTGCGTCGTCAAGATGTGTCATCGCAGGAATTGATGATCGCATACATCGCAGATCGCAACATCGCAGATCACAATATCGCAGATCGCAACATCGCAGATCGCAATATCGCAGATCGCGCTTAGTCATCCAATTATTGTGTGCTGCCTATGCGATGTTGCGATATGCGACGTCGCATATTGGCCGTCGAAGATTCCTTAAGTTTTTCATTTAAGAGTGCTTCATAATATATGCAATGCGATGAATTTCGCGTCGCTTCTTCGCAGCTTATTGTGCGCATAGGAAAAGGTTTCACTCTCTTCTCGCGATGCGATACAACTTTAGGAGTTAAAATACAAAAATTTGATAAAATGTTTTTTTTTTTGGATTTTTATTAAGGGTCCCCATTTTCTTGGTGTTATCGCTAATACCAAACAAAGAGGGGGGTTGTTGGTGGCCACAACACTCCACAAGAAACTCTCCTAGGTTGTAGCTCGGAGATGCTCGGGACATCACAAACTCAACTAAATGTTGGAAATGGATGAATGGAAGGAATGATGCATATTCAAGCCAAATAACCACTTCTACTTTTCTTGCCTCCAGACATGCATGAACACCCCCAGACTACAAGGCTTTAGACCACCAATTACTCACAGTTTAAGGATTAGGTGAATATGGAGAATACTGACCACACCAGTAGATGCACAGGACCTTGTGATGGCCGGCTGCAACTAGTAAAAGTTCTGCAAATCTAATTCCCTAGTGCACAGACAGGATGACAGCCCTTTGTCACTAAGTGAAAAGAAACCTGATTAATACATTCACTAATACATGCAAGATTATAACACAGAGGTGGGATGTAGCCCCTCTAATGATACACATCAAGAGTTCAAGGAAAAGTGAAAATCAAGCACAGCCTAGAACAGAAAAGAGGTGGAAAGTGAGCAATTAACAACAAAAGAAGCTTGCATTAGCTGAATATGCCGACGAGACGCTGCAAGTATCAAAGCAGTTACAGTCTCCAGGAGTTGAACTTTACATCAGAACAAAAACCATCAACCCTCATTACATCTATTTTCTGGGTATATGTAGAGGTTGATTACAAAAACGCTCTGCTGTTCTAGGCGTGGAGGGGTCATAATTGACCACCAACTGCTTTAACTGTCTGATGGGGTCTTTGGTGCTATCTGCTTGCTTCAATGAATGAATTTGATGTTCTCTAGTACTCTGTTGTCCTTCTCGAGTAGGTAGAGTGTTGTATGAGATAAAATTCCATGCCTGTTAAATACATTTATCTACTCGAAGCTGGTCCTTTTATCTCTAGGCTATACTATTTTCTGAAGGTGGTGGTTGAGGAGTAACTGCACAGAGTACTGAACACTAGCCATCTTCATCCTTCGGATGCATGGGACAGGTCAAGGACAAGAGAATTGCATGATGGATGAATAGACAAGGAAGATCTGGCTGCTGGATCGTGCAGATGGACGACAGGGATCATTTTGCAGGAGGAATCAAGAGATATGGGATCGGGATGGACATTGGATCTCAGGCAAGTAGATCCAATGGTTATCGGGCATCGAAGGTGCACGAGAGATAACGAATGGGAAAAATGGTTTGGGTGGTAAGTGGTATTCCCCGCACTGCTATTGGGGGTCGAGCGGTAATCGTATGCGGGTGCGCGATCCCATTCAACGCGCGACACGTGGATGACAGGACACGGCAGAAACCACCTTTATCACGAGTTAAAGAGTGGTTAGTTTATGGTCGCGGGAGAAGCGGATACCATTAGATTGCATGGTGGTAAGTGATCGGACGGCGAGGAACACACAGGCAAGTTACGTGGTAAGGGACCGTTGGATCTAGGTGGGGCGATCAACAGTTGTGATCAGCAGACGACGATGGGTTATGGTGAAGGTTTTATGGAGGCGTATAGAAGTGTGAGCGCAGGTTATATGTGGTCCTAAACTTATCACTTGGGGCTTAAGAGTAAAGGTTTTCATACGATTTTTGATAGGTAGCCCTGGGAAATGGAAGTGAAAGGAGGAGAGATGAGGTGGAGGGGAAGGTGAGAGCTAACAGTAAGGTTCTCCTTTGAGCAAAACCAAGAACCAAACCCACCTCAGCTTCCTTGAACTATAGCAGAGCTAACAGGATCCATTTATAGATGTCTTGCAAAGGTGTGAGTCAGCTCTGGGTTTTTGATTAGTGTCATTCCACTGATAGTTCTTGGTTCCACTTGGAGATTTCATTGATCTCTTACTCATCCCTAGGTGAATTCAGAGAGGCAAGTTTCCTGGGAGAAGTTTCTGGAAGCTTCCATGAGCTTCCACTTAGCAAACTGTTTTTGCCATTTGTCTATTCTCATTCATTGCAACCTATGGAAGGCCATTTCAATATAGATTGCACCTGGCTAGTGTAGCAGCCAGTATGCATCACACCTTGACCATGGAGCAGTCAGTATGGTTTAGTTTTGGCCAGTTCTAAGTAGTTTTTCAGGTGGAACTTTTGGGAAATGATGTAGTCAGTTGACCATGATCCTTTAGGGTATGAACCAACACTTTTAGGGACTAAAGATCCCTTGGTTTATGGACATATGAGTTTGGGGTTGTAGTGCCCAAATATGTCTATAACAGTTGCCCGCTAAAGCATGAGGTTGTAAATCTTCTGATGTCGGGTGAAATGCTTTATCATGAGGATTCGAGGTATTCGAGCTGGAAGGTGACATGTACAAGATACAATACAATACATCATCATTATATTATTTTCATAATCTAGCTGAGGTAGGCATTCCCATGCTCAGCTTCATAAATTCATTTTCATGTACATAGCACAAAGTGATTCTTCATATGAAGAGTCATCTTCTTTTGCTTAGATGACTATCTGTGTATATTCTGTGCACATTTGATGTCTTTATGTTCCTAAATATATCGTAGCTTGGATGGATGAAACTAGATCCAGGGTCTTCAAACTCGTTCAATCTTCGCCCGATGTACAAGTTGATCCATGTGAAAAGATGTTCTGAAGTCGAACATGGAAAGACATCGCCTGATTACCAGCCAATAATGTGAGCTGTTAATAGGTGCGAGAGGAATCACCGATAATGATAATGACCCTCAAGGTACTATAGTCATAGAAACTTTTAGGGACGAATTTTGACCTTTGGCGAAATTAAGGGGTTTTAAATTTTTAGTGGGCGAATATTTTGTATCATAGTACATTTTTACAAATCATCTCAAATAGCCCACCTTATTTTAAGGGAGAGGGTAAAAAAGGTAAATTTAGCCCTTGAAATTAGGAGTTACAACCTTCCATTCGTCCATTTTCAATAATAGATTTTGATTTAAGTGAATCCATTCACCCATTTTCAAGAATAGGTTTTATTTAAGTGAATCCTATGGGCCAAATACCATATTTATAAAAGAGGTATGGTAAATTAATAAAAATTTAAATAAATGAGAGGTATGGTAAATAAATAAAACATCTTTTATATTTACTCCATAAGTCACCTTATATACATGCAAGGGTGTAAATAAATAAAAATATAAGTAAAGTGGAGGTATGGTAAATAAATAAAACGTCTTTTTATACTTACTCAAAAGGTATGGTAAATAAATAAAAATATAAATAAACTAGACGTATGGTAAATAAATAAAAATATAAATAAACTAGACTTATGGTAAATAAATAAAACTTCTTTTTATATTTAGTCCTTAACCCTCATTCTATTTATGAAGGCTCAAGAAAGAGGTTTTATTTAAGTGAATCATATGGGCCAAATACCATATTTGTAAAAGAGGTATGGTAAATTAATAAAAATATAAATAAACGAGAGGTATGGTAAACAAATAAAACATTTTTTTATATCTACTCCATAAGTCACCTTATATTTAGGAACACTCAAAAGCGTTATATTTAGGTGAAACTTATGGGCAAAATACTATGGGACAAATACCATGGACTAGATTGTTATTAATACCATGCAAAAAAACATTATTAACCCTAATATTAGTATTAATAAAAATAAAAATGGTACATGGTATTGACCCATGGTATTCACCAAAATGGCACATGGTATTGACCCATGGTATTCACTTGGAATGTAGCCTATTTAAATGGGGGAATTAAACTAGCATAGATCCATCTTTACTCTGGATCTACCAATACCGGAGAGGTATCAAATATCGTGATATGCAAACTAGCATAGAGTGAAAAAATATTTGATCCCTCTCGGGGCTTGGCGGATCAAGAGTAAATATGGATGTTGTAATTTAATGTATGTTAAACATTTTAACTTGGTTAAAATCAAAAATAAAATAAAAATCAACTATTAATTTTATTAATTTTTATAAATTACTAATAGTAATTTTTAAGCTCCAGGTTTATGATAAACCATGGTATTGGCCCATGGTAATACCAAGATCTTACAAGATTTTATAACTGAGTAAAATATTCGCCATGCCTGGTGAGAGATTCACCAAAAAATTATATATAAATATTATATTATTGATGAAATCGCCTTCCATTTTTCCTATATACCATGGAGATTCACCTATTTATTATAAATATAAATTTAGGGGGGGTTCTTAAAATTTTCCCTGACTATAGTACAATTCACATGGTGTGAATATATGAGCCGATGTCAAACACCACGCTAAATCTTCTGGTCAAAGGTTATTGATGTAAACCTGTCGCCGGATGTCAGAAACTTGCCATTAAGGCATGAAAGCTTCAAAGTACTGAAAGGGTTGTTTCTAAGTCAACTTCTTGGATAATGAGCTAATGTCGACAAGAAGTGACCTGTCATAGGAGGGCCTTGATGTATCCCACATCTACGATGTGAAATGAAAAAATGACTTTTCTGGAGGTGAAAACGATCTGATGAAGGTTCAGGAATGGCGGTCATGAAAAATGAAGGGTGAAGGTATTGCAGTGGATGAGGCGTTTGCTGGATGGTGAATTATCTAAATGACTTCTCTTGAACATGTCGGTGACACTGATATGGATTGGTAGCATTAACCTCATGGATGGTATGCAGGACCAATGGTGATATGATGAACTGAATAACCCAACCTGACTCAATCATGGTGATGGAGTGAAAGTGTCATGTTTAAGAGCGACCTGCTACCAATAAAATTCTTCAAGTTCTCTTCCCTCTTTTCCCTAGTCATTGCTGACCAGTACCTCTTTATTTTTGTCAAACTTGAGGAGGATAACATATGCTTGGTCTATAATCTGCCCTTCGAGCAAACCTGTCGCTATGTTTTAGCGAGCCTAGCATCAGTGAGACTCGTTCTTGTCTAGGTGGACAAGTTTTTTGCTATTGTTTTAACGAGTTTAACGACAAAGATAACTCGGTCCTTTTCTTGTTTAGAGAGTTTGAAAAGGGACGAAAAAGAAACTCCAACAGTCCTTTTTGTAGCATAATCCCTTAAGTCCAAAAAAGTATAAAATAATATGAAAGGGATGAATTTTCGATCGCTTTAGTGAGCCAAAAAAGACAAGCGCTCGATCTTTTTGTTTGATAATCCCTTAGGTCCAAAAAGATTAAAATGTACAGGCAGGATGGCGTTTCCTTTTACTTTAACGAGCTGGAAAGGCCAATGGCTCAACAATATTTTTATCTTTAACGAGTCTAAAAAGAGTTTAAAAGCGACTTGTTTTTGAGGAACGAGTGGTATTCTTGGGTAGCAACTGGTTCCGGGTAAGTTTGGAACTTCTCAAAACATGGCAGTGTGAAGAGGGTGGCTAACAGAACCACTCGTCACAACTGTTCCTCAAAGGGGTAAACAATCAGGTGGAAGTGTATGATCAGCCAAATGAATGGAGGTGATGGTAGGAACACAACCAAGGTTCAAAAAGGCTGATAGCAAGGTGATCACAAAGGTTATTTACCAAAGGTGGATTCATTTTTTAATGAGCTTGAACCAGGAGAAACTATGCTCATTGACAGGTTTATTTTTTAACGAGCTTGAACCTTGCGGGAACATTGCTCTTAATATTGGTCAAAGATATTCAGTTTACCATTTAACACATTATATTCTTTCATCGGTCATTCAACCTGCTCAATTTCTCCATCAAATTTATTATAAATACACATATACATGCACAAAAAATGAATTAAAAACTAACATTTTACTTGAAGTACGTGAATAGTTACATAAAAGTAGTTTTACCTCTCATTTTTACCATTTCATTTCTAATTTGGGATTTTGGAGCTCTGGAGTGGTTTCCCCTCCTCAATTTTCATCAGCTGATTTTGGGAGATCCAGTGGACTATTCTCAGCACCGTCAGGACCAGGTAGGAGCTAACCCTGAGCTCTTCATTTTCATTCCATCTTTTTCTGATTTTGAGCAAGTTTTTCCTTGGTTTTGGGCCCCTAGGGTTTGAAGAACTCGTTCTCTATCCATCGCACCTGGTCTGCATTGAAAAGTGTGATGCATACTGAGTTGGACATTGGCCAGTCAGTATGCATCTCACCTTGCTAACTGGCAGGGTGCGATGGGCGCAGAAAGGAAACTTTACACAATGATTTTTCATGAAATTTTTGCCTGTTTCCGCTCAATTTTGGATCCTAATTCATCTTTTTTCTGTGACTCAAATATTTATTGGATCAATATGGTCATTACATGGCATGAATGTGAACATGTAGAAGAAGACTTGATTGCCTTACATGATCAGGGTACTGTTACTGCATTGCGAAACTATGGTTTGCTCAAATTCTTCTGTATATCTAGCATGAGGCAACAAATCAGTTTTTTGTAGTATTTTCTCAATGCTTGGGATCCGATCATCCAGGCATTCCATATTAGAGGTAAATCTATCGCACTAACAGTCAAGGATATCTACTTTTTGATGGGGTTATCGAGGTGTGGTGCCCCTCTTTCATTTTCGGGATCCACCCGTGGGGGTGAATTGGTGAGAGATTATATCCATCAGCTTTGTAGAGATGGATCTCAACCTAGTAGAGATGGCAAGATCAATATTCGGGATGTCACTGATCAGTCTCTAAGGATCATTTTATTCACCTTTTCTAGATTGGCTGGTAGTGCGGCTCTTCATTTTGCAAACAGATCTTATGTGCAGTATGCTCTGGAATGTCGGGAACCAAAGGTATTCAACTGGTGTGAGGCAATACTTCCGGTGATAAAATAACAACTCTCTAATGTAAAGAATGGAAGATCTAAGAACTTTGGCTATAGTTCCATTTTGACTGCTTTTGCCTTAGAGAGGATCCCATTGATGCAGCCTCAACACATTTCACTAGGATTGCCAGCACCGAGGGAACCCAAGATGCAGAGATGGGTTGATCTCATGGCCAGACATGCTGGTCAGCTACAAATTTCTTTGTCTGATGCCTTCTTTGAGTGGTTTGACCCGTTAGGAGATGGTCTTTGCAGAGTATCCATATGTCGGGATGGATTTCCGTGGCGACCCGGATTTGGCATTACCAGCTAGCGAGCAGTGGAGTGTGATAGGTAAAGATGATTTCACCATATCTTTGTTTATCAGTTTTATAATATTTTTGCAATTTATCAAGACTAATTTAACCCATGTACTTGTGCAGATGTTGAGCCGGTGCGACCAGTGGCACGCCCAAGGGCGGTAGCTGACGTTCCAGTAAGAGAGGCTGTAGGGAGGGTTGTCCTTCATGATTTGGGCATAGCAGAGACCATGGTAGTATTGAAGGATCATATCAAGGGTCTTACCCTTGGTATTCAGGATGTGAGGACTAACGACTTACTTCTGAGGTTACAATGGCATACTACTGGCATGCCAAGCCGATCGACTAGGCTCTTGTGTATGATTGCACAGGCGATGACATGTTATCACCAACATCATTAGTATAGGATGCTTTTCTACATTTACTTTTGATTTTCTTGGTCGCATGACCGATTTTGCCTTGCACACAAAACATTATGTGAAACTATAAACGGTTATATATTTTTTATTTTCAAAGTTTATTTTGGTTAAGTTATGTGATCTAGATGTAAGTGTTGATATGAAATACTATTCTTTACGAATGCTGCAAAGGTCTATCTAACACATAATTTGCTAATGAATCAGTTAATGTGTTTAAGTTTCTAGAAATGTGTTGATATTGAATGGAATCAAACTGCCTTTCCAAAATCCTGACCCTTAGGAACATATGATAGATAGCTAGGTTCCAAACTGAATAGACGCTAGTAAGCTATAGAATGACGAGTTGCGAATCTAGCCTGACAACAAGTCGGCGTATGGCATGTGAAATGGCATCAGAGAGAAGCTCCATTAATGCGCTATACTCAGCGATGTTGTTCATTTATTGACCAATATATATCCCTCTGAAACTCACAAACTCGCCACTTGGAGCAAAGATGGCCTAGGCTGCAGAAGATAGGTTCTGCGTTCTATGACTAGCTCCGTCGGCATACCCAATGAATGTTTGCAAAAAGTCCAATATTTGCAACAAATGCAAAGTGGATTACCTAACCAAAATGACAACTCTTGACGAAAACAAAAATGTAACAAAAACATATCTATAAAGAGATTACTACACTTGATCAAGCATAGTACCGCTTAACATACAACCCGTTCCAGGGTTGTGACAGTGGAATTCCATCGTAATCTACGAGCTCATAGGCTCCATTTGCTAATACTCGCTTAACAATGTAGGGGCCCATCCATAATGATTTGAACTTACTTGCTCCCAATTTATTAGAGTCCTGATCATAGAGCAAGACCAGGTCACCTTCTGAGAAGACACAAGGCTTGACATTTTTGTCAAATTGTGCTTTGACACGTTTCTTATGTGCTTCATTAGCCAGCGCAGCGTCACAACGGGTTTCATCCAAGTGGATTAGTTCCAAGAAACAAGCCTCTTCCTTTGAAGTTTCGAGAAGTAGATCGATTGCGAGCTTGAGAGATGAAATTTCACAATGAATTAGCAAGACAACTTCTAGACCATACACCAACTGAATAAGGCATAAATCCAGTTGCATTTCTCACCAAAGTCCTATATGCCCATAGAGCCGAGTACAGGACTAAATGCCAATCCCGTTTGTGGACTCCAATCATTCTCTGTAGCATGGACTTAAGGACTTTGTTGATCACTTCAACCTGTCCGTTAGCCTATGGATAATATGGAGTAGAACTATCATGGGACAGTCCTAATTTGGCAGTCAATTCAACCATCATGTGATTGCGAAAATTCGATCCATGATCTGTGACTATAGCCTATGGAACACCGAACCTAGAGACTACATGATTGAAAAAGAAAAGAGCAGCCGTTTCGCCGCTGTTGTTTAATGTAGGCATCGCCTTGGCCCATTTTGTAAAATAGTCGACAGCAACTATGATATACCCATGGCCCCCGGCCGAGGTGGGGTTACATGTCATGAAATCTATGCCCCATTTAGCAAATGGCCCAACAACAACTACTGGATGCAGCGGTGCAGGTGGTAATTTGGTTTTGCGATAAAAAATATAACAAGCATGGCAACTTCTGACTGCAATTATACAATCTTTGAAGATAGTGGGTTGGAAGTAACCAGCTTGTAAGATATTTTGTGCAGTAGCATAACCAGATATATGCCCCCCACATGCACCTAAATGATAGTCATTCAGGAATTTTTCGGCCTCCTCATGCGCGAGACACCTTCGCAGAACTATATCGACACCACAACGGTAAAGTGTATCACAACGATCATGTAGTCTTTTGCTTGGTATCAAGTACGTTGTTGTTCCAAGTGAGAGGTATTATGCCTAAAGGTTTGCGTTTGGAGATAGATTAGTATATCTCCATACCACAAGTCGCTTGATGATATCAGAAACAAAGTTTCATCCACGATTGATGCTTTAGGTGTTAAATCGTTGGACGACTATGGGAGGTCACATAGTAACTCCACGAAGACTAGAGATTTCTTTTATTTGGATTTGGTGAATTCCAGATCAAACTCTTGCAAAATGGCTATCCATTTTGAATACTTGCCCCCTAGCAATTGACACAATAGAATGTACGTCATAGGGTTGCAATCTGACACAATGGTATTTTTGCGAAAGAGTATATAGTGTTGAAATCTCTGTACTGATTGAACAGCTGCTAAAGCCATCTTTTCAACATAGGAGTACTTGCTTTCGGTATCGTTTAAGTTGCGGCTTAAATAATACATAGGATGTTCTATTCCATTGTCTTCTTGTACTAAAACCATCGCGATGGTTGTATCTATAGCAGCAAGATATAGGTTAAAGTCTTTTTGATAGTCAGGAGCGTACATTAATGATGCTTTTACTAGGGAATCTTTTAAAGCATTAAAGGAAGCTTGTACAACCTGATCCCAATTGAATGGTACTTCTTTTTTCAAAAGACGCGTATAACCTTTAGCAAGTTCGGCATAGTTTGGAATGAACCTACTTAGAAAGTTTTCCTTCCCTTGGAGTTTTTGAATCTAAAGCAAATTTGAAGGTGGAGGCATGTCAATGATTGCCTGAACCTTACATGGGTCAAGTTGAATTCCATCCTTAGAAACTACGAAACCAAGTAAACGACCAGAACTAACAAAAAACACACACTTGTGTGGATTGAGTCATATCTTGTAGTGTCGGCAACATGGAAATATAACTCTCAAATGCTGTGGGTGATCAGTCCACTTTCGTGAATGAGCTGGTAGATTGTCGAGATATGGTTGAACGATGTTTTTTATGTCATGGAAGGCGTAGTTCATTGCCCTCTGAAATGTTGCCCTACGTTCTTCAAACCGAAAGGTAGTTTGCGGTATGCGAATGTGCCCTATGGACATATAAATGCAGTCTTCAACTGGTCCTATGGGCAGATATTGATTTGATTGTATCCAGAAAATCCATCCATAAATGAAAAGACTTCACATCCGGCACATTCATCAATTATCTGGTCGATTAAGGGTGTAGGGTAGTTGCCCTTTGGACAAGATTGATTTACATCCCTGTAATCAATGCACACTCTAATCGTTCCTTGCTTTTTCATCACAGGAACAATATTCGATACCCAATCAGTTAGAGGATCAGGGTAAATGAAACCAACATGTAAAAGTTTTTCAACTTTTAGCTTAATGGTAGTGGCATTCTTTGGGTGAACCGATCGAAGCCGTTGTCATATTGGTTTGACATCTGGATACATCTTGATTTCATGTTCAATGATGCTCGAGTCAATGCCTGGAATTTCTTCATATGACCAAGCAAAGACATCTCTGAATTCACAAAAGAGAGTACAGTATATTTCCAGTTCTGAAGGAGAACAAGATTTGCCAACATGAATATTCTCTACAACATTAGGTTTGGTCGAGATATTGATGGCAATAGTTTCTTCAACATTGGACAGGTTTCACTCGGAATCCACCGTATTTATAGTATTCGATAGAAAATCGAAAACTGAAGGATGATTAAGGTCACTAGAATAATCCTCATTGTTATCTTGAGGCTGGGAATGATGGTGGTGATCTTCCCATGGTGCCTCTCCTATCATCATTGACTGAATGATTGCTTCGTCTGTAGAATGTACATGAGACGAAGGATCGAAAGAAGTGCCATACTCTAGAGACCTATCTATCCAAACATTGGCTGAGTGCTCATTTGGGTTTGCTGCCCATGCATAAAATATTGACTGCTACAACAATTCTATAGGGCTTGGGGGAAACACTTGAAGATGATCCATGCTAACAAAATGTTTGGAATTATTCTTAATCTTTGATGATGTAGAAGATATCATATGACGAGTTTCCACTGTGGCCACTTCCGTCAGATTACTCTGAGGTGGGAGGGTAAAAGTACCCATTAAGGTAGGGTCTTTTAGGAGACCTACTCCGACATTTTGAAGCGAATGAGAGCTCCCAAGAATCAAAGGAATGCTTCCATTAGCTTGTGAATTGTTGGGCAAAAAGGTTAGTTGGTCAACGATTGTAATTCCTCCTTGAAAAGGAAATGCAATCTTTCTGAAATATGTTGACACAATAGCGGCCATAGCATAAATCTAGGGTTTGCCCAGTAGGATATTGTAGTCAAGGTTTCCATCAATGACCTCGACTTCAATTTCTATTGTCTTGCCCCCCAGTTCAATTTTCAAGTTACTTAATATCCCATATGGTGTGTATGTCCTTCCATCGAATGCTTTTAACGTCGTTGATGATCGTGACAACGGTGGTGAGCCTAATGTTTTCTAGCAACTCATTGACATAATGCAGGTAGAAGCCCCCTCATCACTGATTGTTCAATGAACAGTTTTGTTGAGGGCCTTTACTTGTACAAGGAAAGCGAGCTACGCTGGTAACTGAGGTTTGTATTCTTTATGATTAAAGGCCACTAGATTGGAATCTGCTAGATCAATCCCACCTATCGCTGATAACAAAGCCTACTTTTGGGAGGGGAAATTCTATAGTACTTAAAGTGTCGACATAGCAGACGGCGATTGGGCTAGATCCTTCACTATATTATAATTCTGTGCTACTCGGGCACGAGCATTAAATGTCAATTTATGTACTACTCCCTTTGGCAGTTTTATAGTTAATTCAGGAATGATGGGTGGAACAACTTCTGGCAAATTTGTTGTCGAACTACTGGGTTGATCTGTAACCTTGTTGTTCGACGACTATGGATTCCCATAATCTTTATTCCTTGTTGATATCAAAGCATCATTTTGTTGTGTCGACATGGATAGCATAAGGACTTTGGATGGGGAAGCATGATCGATAGCAACCAGATTAGTTTCTGGGTTTGGAAATGGATCAGTCAATACTGCTGAGGTACTTGACGTTTTTAATAATTTCGTGACCTCAGCTCAATGTGGACAATTTTTTGTATAATGGTCCTCATAGCATATGAAACATGGCTAATTAGGTTTCTTTCATCCAGTAGGGTTTCTAGAAGATTTATCAGGAGTCGAATCTTCCTGTTTCTTCTTTTTGTTTGTCCCTTTCTTCTTGCCCACTGGTTTCTTTAGATTTTTTCCCTTGTCAGTTGACATGGCGTTAATTTCTGAGGCAACAGGTTCTTCATCTGCTTTTTGACCAGAAACTGCATGAGCTTTTTTAGATGTAGCCTTTGCAGTTTTCGTGCTTGTGGTATAGATCACGCCATCATCAACATGAGAGTCCTTGTTTGATTTAGGAGGGGGAGGAACAAAAACTTATGGTCTAGGAGCGTCAGGAATTTTGTCGTAGATCGTGCCAACTGAGTATAGATCAAGTTTAAATATTGTGCACAAGTAATGACTTGCTCTTCAGTGACAACTCCTTGATGAGACCCAAAAATGCACAATTATTTGGGCTCATTCAACCTCCTCATTTGGCTTAGTCCACCATTCTCATTTGTTTATTGCATGTTTTTGATTATTTTTATGTTAATAGAGTGAATTTGGTTAGTCATTATGCCAACAAGTCTAATGGGTGCTTTGTGTAGCCTTGTTGGTCAACTTGGAGACAAAATGGAAGGTCTTAATGTGCACTTGGCAGCCAAATTCGTGGGAGAACAAGCTAGAGGATTTGTAGGAAGGTGTCCCCCTCATTTATGGGCCCTTACCTCGAATTCTCCACCATCAGCTCGGAGTTCAAGGGCCACCGAATCAATCAGCTCAAGGGCAGCCAAGCAAGTCAAGTTGGACTGCTGTTAACTACAAGTCTTGGGCAGCCAAGTCCCTAACTTTTAGGAGGACTGTTGGGTCCTCAAATTGTATAAATAAGAAGGCTTGGGGCCTCATTTTGGTTAGCTAGTTGGTAGTCATTTTTGCAGCTAGTTAGTAGTCATTTTGTAGCTAGTAGTTAGTCATTCTTGGGATTAGCTAGTTAGTCATTTTGGTTAGCCAATTAGTCTTTTGTTTGTAAGCCAGTTTTGGCATGATATCAGACTTTTGATTATGAATAAAGGCAGCAGATTTTGATCTAATTCTGAGTTTCTAAGATAGCAATAGATCTCCTCGGTGTTGTAGTGTTGTTTCCATTTCGTTTCAGCACTTTGAGTTTCCATTTTCACATGCAATTCGAATTACAGGTTGTTAAATTAGTTTTCTTTCATGTGTTTAGATAGGCTTTACTTATGGTGAATTTGTTTCCAGTTGCTTAGGTTAGCAGAGGATAGATATAATCTCTTGGAGCTCCAGCAAAAAGGTTGTTAAGGCTCACTGCCATCTCATTTGGGATTGGGGTGCAGTCCATAACTAACCACCAAAAATACGCATTTCTTTACTTCATGGTTGCTGCAAACACAGTCACGGTTATGTTAGATGCTTCCACATGATTCACACCTGCACCACACACCTTCATTACTGCTTCATGCATCTTCTTCTTCGCATTTTTGGATTGCTGTTCATTTAATTCAAAGTACAGGTAGTCTAGGTTAATGCATTTTCGGTTTGGTGACATTCATAAGCATTTGTTTCATTTACACTGCTATCTCTCGTTCCATTACTTCGTCCTTCACCTTGATCACGCATGCAACTGCATCTCTGACCTCTGCTCCGCTCTGTTATCTCCCAAAGCCTTCCACTCCTCACGTACTTCATTCTTTAGCCCTTTGGTTGACCTAGCCCTCTATCTTCCAACCCACTCCCTACATTCACTCCCCATCCTATTCCTCCACTTCTGAAGCCATCACCAGCCTTATTCCTACCTTACACATCTCCCCCTACCATTCCATCACTCCTCCATCACTCCAAACACCCACGGTAGGTCATCCTGTAGTAGTTTGTAGACATCCTGTAGAAACCAGAGTATCCTGTAGGATCCCCTGCAGACATCCTGTAGGAGGCCACTCACTCGGTTGCTGAGCTTCTGAATGTGAGGAACCTCTGTGGATGGATGCTAAGGATCCCTAGGGACCTCTCCTAGCCTCCCCAACCTTTCCCACGCTTTCCTTCCTTCTCTATCCCATCTGCACAACCAAACCCTAGTTAGCACCAAATCACAATCATTCCATCCACATAAAGAAAAATTACAAAAACATGTCTTTTATGATGCAAGTAGCTTAGATCATTGCATTTTCACTTGTTAGAGGTAATGGCAGCATTGGTAGAAGTTTCATTCAGATTCTTTGCATTTTAGAGGTTAGACTAGTTAAATTAGGGTTTCCTAGGTTTACATGCGTTGATTTGCTTTCAGTTCATTTTGTCAAGTAGAGTAGCTTTCCTTTGAGAATAGCTTTCGTCCATCAATTAGCAAGCTTCTTCTGAGAGCCTATAGAAGTTGGCTTGAGCCCTAGCGGACTTGTGCCAGCTGACCAAGTGACAGCTGCGACAAGAGCTAGTACTTGTGCATACAGCACCGCCGCTTCCAAGTTTGTACGAACTACCGGGTTGATAAAATTAAGAGACAGGAAGCCCCAGGAGTTGTAGCATTATTTCTACAATACTGGAGCTCACCATCTTTTTGGCGCCGTTGCCGGGGAAGCGGCAGAGTATTGGTGATTGTTGCTATTCTTCTATTTTCTACTACAACTTTCTGCTAAGTAGTTTATTTCATTTCCATTCTACAAAAGTAGCATAGACATTTCTTTCTTTCATAGATTAGCATTTCAATTCCGCAATTTCATTTCTGCAAGCGTAGATTAGCATTTCAATTCCGCAATTTCATTTCTGCAAGCGTAGATTAGCATTTCAATTTCGCAAGCGTAGCCTAGCATTTCATTCCTGCAATTTCATTTGAGCAAAATAGATTAGTCCTTTCCTGCTTTCATTTCAATTCCGCATTTTCATTTTAGCAAGACAGTTAGTTGCAGTTCAATCTATTTCAGTTTTGCAAGTAGAAGTAGAAAAAAAAAAAAAAAACAACCAAAAAGATTTCATTTCATGCTTTGTAGGAGTAGAGATAAGTTAGAAAAATGATTGCACAACCCCCCCACTGCTTCACACAGCCAACGTTCTTCTTCGATGGCTGTGATGAAAGAACCCCTGGGTGGACATCAAGACATATCTGAAGGACCTCTGGGGGAGAAGAAGAAAGAAACACTCCTCTGAAGCAAATGGCTACAAGCAGAATTGATTGGAGCAGTCCCTTGTCCAAAGTTGAATTTGAAAATCAGATCGAAGGTTTCAAGAGTGATATGAGGCAGTTTCTTGCCATGCAACTGGATACCTTGCGGATCCAAAAGAAGCAAGAAGAAGCCAAGAGGGCTTTGGCCATTTTTTGTCCTAGGTGCACTAGAAAGCATCCTTGGAACGAATGTCCAATGCACTCTCTAGAAGTGTGTTTCATCTGTGAAGAATACCATCCTACCGATCAGTGCCCTTCCTTGCCCAGAATCAAAGCTACATATCAAAGATCCAAGGGAGCCACTGAATCACTCTGTTATATGAACCAAGGGAGGCCACATGGACCCATACCCTACCAGCAGGAACTACAAGGGACACCTGAGACCTATTATGACCCTTATCAAGCCACTTTCATGCCTTCTTGGGGTCCCCCTGCTCATCCTTCCTGGTTCACACCTCCTCCTTGGTCATATTCTCCTTGTTCCTTCACAGATCCATATTATGCCCAACCAGCTGCTCATTCATTTCACTCTTATGCTCAGCCACAGCCTCAGTGGAATGCACCTCATCAGGAGTGGAGGTCCCAGTACCACTCTCATCCCGCTCATTTTCCTCCACCACCTGCTCATCCACAACCATCGCCTCCTCCTCCACCAAGGCAACCCCAAATGCCTACCCAACCACAATGCCATCCATCTCCATCTCAATTTCACACCTCCACTCAGCTACCCGTACCTCCATTTCCAAAACCATGCAATGGAGCAGCTCAACCCAATTGCAAAGCTGAGGCACAACATGTGCAAATGACTCCTTTTGAGCTCAATGATGTTCACCAAAGCTCAGGAAGAGTGTTGCAAAAGAGAGAATCTATTGACAACAATGAAGGACCAAAAGTAAAAGAAGATTCAAAAGAGGAGATCAAAGAACCATGGGCTACACTTGATGAAGAAAAGAGATCTAAATCAGAGATCGAGAGAGATCCCTCATGGTTACCATCAAATCTTCCATGTACTCAAGAGGAAGATCAACAAAAAGAGGAAGATCAGAAGGTCATGATAGAAGGTGACATGAAGAATGATCCAAATCAGCAAGATGACCAAGGATATCAAAGTTATATTGAGATATGGTTTCAGAAGGTCACTAAGTTGCAGCAGTACTCTCCTCCTCAGCTATGTTTTGTACTCTCAAAGTCAGATCATTTTGTCTCTGAAAGTTGGATAGTTGTCCAAGCCTGCATTTCGAGCCTTCACATCATTTTTTCTCTAATCTCGATGTGCACATGGCTCCATTGGAAGTATTCTTATACTTGAAAATGATTTTGTTTCTCAAGTAGGGTAGGGTAGAAAAAAATGAAAAAAAAAGGAAAAATAAAGAAATGAAAAAAATGAAAATAAGAGAAAAATAAAAATTTAAGGTGAAAACCCCCTCGGAGGCGCCTTAGATTGGCTCATTGATTGAAAACCTCCATGAGGCGGTCAATGGGTTGGAAAGAAAAGAAAATAAAAGAGAAAAAGATCTTTGGGTGAAAACCTCCCTTGGAGGCGCCCAAGGCAGGCAATTAGGGTGAAAACCTCCATGAGGCGCCCTAGTTGTTTTTCAAAAAAAAAAAGAGAAAAAAAGAAAAAGAAAAATAAAGGTAATCATCATTGAATAATTTTATGTTGCAGCAATGACATTTCAGGTTGCGAGAAGGATGTTTCATGGCAGGAGGAGCACTCAAATCAAGGTCAAAGGAGTTTTTGTGCCTTCTACAGGAAGTTTCGTATCTTCTACAGGAAGCTTACAAAAAAGCCAAATTGATCTCCGAAGAGGACCTGAAGGCTTGGAATATGTCCATGAGGCCTACACTCATCCATGTTTCCACTCCTCACCCCTTTTCCATCATTTTTTTCATGTCATCATGCTTCTTTCCTCAAAACTGTGTTTTCTACAGGAAAGCTCTGTATTTCTACAGGAAACATCCTGTAGAACCTTTGGACGAGACAAATTCAATCTCAAAAGTGAATCTGATGGTGGGAATCTGTTGATTAGGCCTACAAGCACTTGTGTGTCCATCCCTTGCCTTCATCCATCATTTTTTCACCTCCTTGTGCTTCTCATTGTGCTTCTACAGGAACTTCCTGTAGAAATTGTGGGAAACTAGGCATGCATTTCAAAAAGTGGTTTGGCAAGCATGGTAGCTTCCTCAAGGGTTCAGAAGCCCTCATGCAATCTTCCAACTCCTCCTCCATCATCCCCATACCTGCATCACAGCCAAAATTCATTTTGTCATACCATGCAAACACATGCAAGATGCCTTGAAGCCAAAAACACATAGAGCAGAATTTGTTTTTGCCATAACTTGAGAACCATGCATCCATTTGACAAACCGTTTTATGGGGAATTGTACAAGGTCGATGAAAACATGCCTGAGCAGTTTCATGCAATTCCGGTGCACGGTTTCCAAGAAATCAGCCTCCATCACCATCAGCCATTTTTGCATTTTCTCCATAACCATGCATCCGTTTCAAAACCTGTTTCATGGGGAGATGCACGTGGGTGATAGTAGCCTACCCAAGCAGTTTCAGCTGATTCCGATGCACGGTTTCCGAGAAATCGAGCTCTGAAATCTTCAGCCATTTTCCATTTTTCTCGAAATCCGTGCATCCATTGATCACGAATTTGCTATGGGAGATGCATAATGATGGTGGGAACATGGTCACCGAGTTTCAGATCAATCCAATCTACCGTTTGGGAGCAATGGCAAAACGAAGTTCTGGTCTTGTGACCATGCAGCAGCAGCAGCTTGAACGGGCAGAGTTGAACGTGGAAATGATTGCATGCACTCAGATCCAGCCAGAGGACACCTGCACATGAAAAAACCAATCAAAGATTAGCAGCCAAGCCACATGCAAGTAGGAATCCAAGCATGCAGCAGCAACACGCTTCACAATCAGCCGTTTAACTTCGAGGTATGTGACTAATCTCATTCTTCTATTGCATAGATTTAATTGGGAACTGCATAAACGAATGGGATGAGGGATTAAGCCACGAATGTAGCAAGGCTCAACTGATTGTCTGCTTCAGAACTCCGCCGGCAGCCACGCAGTGCACGTGGACAATGGACTCTCGTAAAAATTAAAAAGAATTAGAAGAAAAAAACAATGATAGAAAGTTTAACTCCAATGAACAGGATGTCAATTAATTAACAGAGAGAAGAAGACATGTATCACTGCAGTTTGAAAAATCTAGCGCACATGTTTTTGCTGCCACATCACAAATCACGGAGAAATTAAAGACGGCTTGGCTGAAACTCATGAACTGCTGTCCATCTGCACTTTCCACGTCCTCCACTGAAGTTTCCACAATCTATTAACTTTATATCCTCCACCGATCTTTCTCGGCCATTTTTCAAGACCCTTCGGCTCATCGGCATTCTACAGGGAGCACTGTTTCGTTCTACAGGAAGCAAGAGCCGCCTACAGGATGTCGTCTACAGGAAAGTGCAGCACAGCAGAGGAGCCTGAGTTTCTCTTCATCAAAAATAGCTGAGGTGGATCATGCTATTGATTTTATTGTTTGTTCACTTGCATGTGATATTGCAGAGGGTATGAAAGCCGTAGAATTGCTTTTAGAGCTTTCAAAGGATATGGCTGTGTGTGAACAGATTGGCAAGGTACAAGGTTGTATCCTCCTCCTTGTAACAATGTCAAATAGTGACAATCCTAAAACTGCTAAGGATGCAAACGAAGTTCTGGAGAATCTCCTATGCAGTGAGCATCATGTACTGCAAATGGCATAGGCGGACTATTTCAAGCCCTTGATACAGAACCTGAGAGAAGGGTCTGAAACAATGAAGATTGTTATGGCAAGGAAGTTGTCAGAGATAGGTTTAACAGATCAAAGCAACGCTGCATGGCTCAAAGAGGAGGTTGTATTTCCACTTCTTGAAATGATTTCCAATGTTCATTTGAAGGAAAAATTAGCAGCCATTTAAACACTTCAAAATCTTTCAAGTTTACCTGAGAATGCGTTACAAATGATCAAAGATGGGGTGGTCTGACCCATCTTGGACCTTCTATGCACACCACTGTCAACTATATTTGCTTTGAGAGAAAAAGCTGCTAATACCTATGCAAACCTTGCTATGTCTACAACATTGCCCCAAAGAACAAATGACACAACAGCTGCATCTTAAAAGTGTGATTCGGTATGAAGTTTTGCTCTACTCCTGGTTATACAGCAGCTTGAAACACAACTTGGGAATTCTCATTTTTGGCCTGTTTTGGAGCAATTGCAGATTGAAGGGAAATGCTGATTCATAGCAACGATATGTAAGCAAGTCATATTTTCTCTGCCCTTGATCTATCTTATGTTCTGCTCTGCCTCTGTTATCAATTCTTAGTAGAGTTCAAATCCAAGATTAAGAATGCCATTCGATTCAGTTAAAGGCCTGGAAACACTCTTTCCCATCCAGATTTGGCATGCACTATCTATTCTCGGGCAGTTCATTGTACTTGTGTGCTTTTATAATACATTAGACTTGCCATTCATGTTGGATTCGTCAGCTTTCAGGCAGCACAGGTCAAGGAGAAGGAACCCCCAACCAAGCAGACCAAAACAGTTGAAACGATTTCTACAAGAAGCCAAAACTCAGCTACAGGAAGACAGAACAGTTTCTACAGGAAAGTTTGAAAAGAGGGAAGCCAAAGGAGAAATCGGCCGAGATGCTAGCCAAGGATGTCACCAGGGCCATCAAAGACAAGGGAGAGATTTGGTTGCTCAGAGGATGAGCAACACTTTCAGTAGGGGGGTGATGATGAGCCCCAAAAATGCACAATTATTTGGGCTCATTCAACCTCCTCATTTGGCTTAGTCCACCATTCTCATTTGTTTATTGCATGTTTTTTATTATTTTTATGTTAATAGAGTGAATTTGGTTAGTCATTATGCCAACAAGTCTAATGGGTGCTTTGTGTAGCCTTGTTGGTCAACTTGGAGACAAAATGGAAGGTCTTAATGTGCACTTGGCAGCCAAATTCGTGGGAGAACAAGCTAGAGGATTTGTAGGAAGGTGTTCCCCTCATTTATGGGCCCTTACCTCGAATTCTCCACCATCAGCTCGGAGTTCAAGGGCCACCGAATCAATCAGCTCAAGGGCAGCCAAGCAAGTCAAGTTGGACTACTGTTAACTACAAGTCTTGGGCAGCCAAGTCCCTAACTTTTAGGAGGACTGTTGGGTCCTCAAATTGTATAAATAAGAAGGCTTGGGGCCTCATTTTGGTTAGCTAGTTGGTAGTCATTTTTGCAGCTAGTTAGTAGTCATTTTGTAGCTAGTAGTTAGTCATTCTTGGGATTAGCTAGTTAGTCATTTTGGTTAGCCAATTAGTCTTTTTCTTGTAAGCTAGTTTTGGCATGATATCAGACTTTTGATTATGAATAAAGGCAGCAGATTTTGATCTAATTCTGAGTTTCCAAGAGAGCAATAGATCTCCTCGGTGTTGTAATGTTGTTTCCATTTTGTTTCAGCACTTTGAGTTTTACTTTCACATGCAATTTGAATTACAGGTTGTTAAATTAGTTTTCTTTCATGTGTTTAGATAGGCTTTACTTATGGTGAATTTGTTTCCAGTTGCTTAGGTTAGCAGAGGATAGATATAATCTCTTGGAGCTCCAGCAAAAAGGTTGTTAAGGCTCACTGCCATCTCATTTGGGCTTGGGGTGCAGTCCATAACTAACCACCAAAAATACGCATTTCTTTCCTTCATGGTTGCTGCAAACACAGTCACAGTTATGTTAGATGCTTCCACATGATTCACACCTGCACCACACACCTTCATTACTGCTTCATGCATCTTCTTCTTCGCATTTTTGGATTGCTGTTCATTTAATTCAAAGTACAGGTACTCTAGGTTAATGCATTTTCGGTTTGGTGACATTCATAAGCATTTGTTTCATTTACACTGCTATCTCTCATTCCATTACTTCGTCCTTCACCTTGATCACGCATGCAACTGCATCTCTGACCTATGCTCCGCTCTGTTAGCTCCCAAAGCCTTCCACTCCTCACGTACTTCATTCTTTAGCCCTTTGGTTGACCTAGCCCTCTATCTTCCAACCCACTCCCTACATTCACTCCCCATCCTATTCCTCCACTTCTGAAGCCATCACCAGCCTTATTCCTACCTTACACATCTCCCCCTACCATTCCATCACTCCTCCATCACTCCAAACACCCACGGTAGGTCATCCTGTAGCAGTTTGTAGACATCCTGTAGAAACCAGAGTATCCTGTAGGATCCCCTGCAGACATCCTGTAGGAGGCCACTCACTCGGTTGCTGAGCTTCTGAACGTGAGGAACCTCTGTGGATGGATGCTAAGGATCCCTAGGGACCTCTCCTAGCCTCCCAAACCTTTCCCACGCTTTCCTTCCTTCTCTATCCCATCTGCACAACTAAACCCTAGTTAGCACCAAATCACCATCATTCCATCCACATAAAGAAAAATTACAAAAACATGTCTTTTATGATGCAAGTAGCTTAGATCATTGCATTTTCACTTGTTAGAGGTAATGGCAGCATTGGTAGAAGTTTCATTCAGATTCTTTGCATTTTAGAGGTTAGACTAGTTAAATTAGGGTTTCCTAGGTTTACATGCGTTGATTTGCTTTCAGTTCATTTTGTCAAGTAGAGTAGCTTTCCTTTGAGAATCGCTTTCGTCCATCAATTAGCAAGCTTCTTCTGAGAGCCTATAGAAGTTGGCTTGAGCCCTAGCGGACTTGTGCCAGCTGACCAAGTGACAGCTGCGACAAGAGTTAGTACTTGCGCATACAACACCGTCGCTTCCAAGTTTGTACGAACTACCGGGTTGATAAAATTAAGAGACAGGAAGCCCCAGGAGTTGTAGCATTATTGCTACAATACTGGAGCTCACCACTCCTCCCTTAGCCACATCCTCTGTAATAGAGGGCAATAATGACTTTATAAACCATTCAAATAAAAGTTTATCAGGAACATACGTCTTTACCATTCGACGACGACGCTGCCACTCATGAATATGATCAGATATGTGAGTGGTTGTCGTCTGTTTACAATTGGGGAGTTATGTCCCCGTTTCGTACCTTATGGGTAACTGAAAATGGGTTAAAACGGTAATGGCAAGGGTGCTGAAGTTATCAAATCAAGCTCTAGGCAATTTAATCTACCATTTTGTTGTCAGACCAGTTAGTGTTCGTTGAATAAGGCGAAGCCTAATCAAATCATCATTCAGGGTGTTAGATGAGCACCACAAATGGAATGTCATTACATGATTCGACGGATATTCACCTGGATTTCCATTGAATTTAGGAGTATTAGAGGGATGTTTATGAGGAATCATTGGCCACCAAGGGGCGAAAGGAATTGGATCATTCGTCAGCTGGTTTAGATCTGGTAATTCTAAAGTCACTACAAAAGGCAATTGTTGATTCAGGTTAGGTGAAGCATACCCAGGATAAGATGGAATCGCCTGAGCAGTAGGTATTTTCATACCAGCATAATGTATCTAATGCTGGTAACCTTGATAAGGTTGATGGGCATAACCATTATAGTATGGTTGTTGATAACTATTTTGAAAATGCAGTTGCCCGTTACTTACAAAGCCTTGTTGCTCAGGTCCTTTGTAAGGTTGCTGGAATTGTGGTTGTTGATATTGTACCAGCCATGGTTGTTGGACCATTTGCTGTTGCCCAATACTGGATGTTTGACCAAGATGTGGAGTGATAGTACCTGTTTGAGCCTGAGTCATTCCAGGTAAGGAGGCACTAACCTAAGGTTGTGATTGAATCATGGAGACAAGAGGTTGTTGTATTGCAACTTGAGAGACTTAAGGTTGACACACAACAGGTAGCATTTGTACTTGCGATACAGTCACAATAGCAGGTGTAGTGGGAATATTCGACACAGGTTGGACTGGTTGCATTGAATATATAACCCTTGGTTGTTGAGGTAGTATTGGTACCCAACTACTGGATGTAATTCTAGTTTGACCTGAATTTTGTTGTAAACTCTCATATGGTTGTTCTCCAGGAGTGAACATTGAAAAGGCATACTGCCCCCCATATGGCAGCAATCTAGTGCTTAAAGGGTAGATCAGCCTTTGAAGACATATAGGATCAACTTGTTGAGTTTCAACATAAGAAATACCAGATGAAGCTCCGGATGAAGAAATAGGAACGAACCATGTTGTCAAAACAATCCCTGAATGGACTCTGGCTTGCTGTTGATAACTAGCCAGGATAGATGGTATACCAACAAACATTGTAGGAATGGCAGGAGGAAGTTCTGCCGTAGCTGTGTCAGATGACACAGTCCTAGAAGTTGATAGTTGTTTAGACATATTTAGTCTATCCAAAATATTTACAAGCTATTGGACAGGAACTTGCGATGAAGGATGATTAAAAGAACTAACTTCTATAGCATAAGGATATAAGTGGATTCCAGTTCCAAAATTCAATGGGGTACTAGAAGGAATATCCTCTACAATCTCTTCTATGGCAATCAGTCCAGGTGGAGGAGGGAGACTGTCAGGTCCATAAAATATTTCTAGAGCTGAAGAAGGTATATCTTCTGTAGTGACAGATACTAGAGGAGTGACACCTTCTGAATTCTGGAAATCAACTTCCAGATGTTCAGGTAAGTTAACTTCAGTTTCTAGAGCAGCCCTAGATGGAGTTGTTTCAGAAATAGAAGTGTCTACCATTACACTAGGATTAGTTCTAATGTCCTCTTGTAACTGTGGAACTTCTTCTGTAAGGGCAGATGTACCAGAAATGATTAGAGTAACTGGAGTCTCTGATCATGTTGAAACACAAGTTTCAAATAAACCAGGAGAATTCGACTCAGTTAAACAAGACCATTTTGCCTGGAATGGTTTCATTTCCGGAGTCAAAGATGGTTGACTCTCTAGCCTCCGCGAATGATGGGGTTTTGATTGAATTTCTTCCACGATTACGGATTACTTTATCAACTCAAAATTAAAGGGAACAAGTTATTCCGAATGAAATAAATTTTAAGACACTTTGATGCAACTTTTCTTTTTCAATTTTTAAGAGTCGAGAAAAAGCTAAAGGTGACTCTAGTCGCCTTTGATTTTTAATGATCCTGAAGTGACAAGTGCTCAGATGGACCTTTTCTTTTAAGGAGTCGAAAAGGAACGAAAGTGACTACTCTAGAAATCTAGACAGAGGGATTACCAAACCAATCACAAAACTGTGAAATACACCTTGGTGATAAATGATAGAGAAAATACCATCAACCATCGTCACCCAATGAGAAACAAATATAGGAAGGAAACATCAAGGAGCTGCAAATAAGCCCTCAAAGGTCTGATTCGGTTTAATTTGATGTTTCTCCTTCCTAAGATGAATACAACTCTGCTGGAGAGTCAAGTGATGCAGAGCCACAACGCTCCGAGTTATGGGAAGATGCACAAGAAGAGGAGGCCCACCAGTAGGTCAACAAAGAGGCTCTAGTCCACGATGCACATCATTCACCTAGAGAACATGATAACGAACCTCCTATGATTTATGACTCATATTATTCAGAGGAGGATGAGATGGCATGGAGGTTCAAAGGGAGATGTTTAGCAACAAGTGAGGAGAAGGCTTCCAACAACAATTTTTTCAAGAAATCCCTAAGTTGAAGGAACAAGTAGAGTTTGCAACTACCTATTGCAGAAAGATTCCTTTCTGGAATTCTGAGTAGATTCTCTAGTCTATGACTCTTACAGTTCAGAAACTAAAGATTGCATTGTAGATTCCCAAGAGGGTTGGCCTTTTGACAAATGGGTAGCAAAAAGATCAGCGACAAATTTTTCTTGAAAAATCTAAGGCTGAGGAGCTAAATAGTGTTCGTGGTTGCCCTGACCAAGAAGACATTGGTCCATAGACTCTTTGCAAATTTTTCTTTTCAATTATATGACCCTATAGCTGATTACATGACCACATTATTAGTTCAACATCAAAGGTTGTTTCTGGAGTATTCATCAAAGCTTCTTATTTTCAGATTTTTCATGGTGCACGCTTGTTTTGTTTTTATATTTCAGCAGCATGGAGGCACTAGGTCCAGCACCCAAATGTTGGCCTGGCTCCATTGGAGGGTTAAAATCACTTAGGTGAATTGATCCCTACACAGGTAGGAATTGTATAAAAATAAGTTCACTAGCTAAGAATTTTATTTCTAGTTGGTAGAATTTATTTTTCTCGATTTTAGTTTGATGAGGAAAGTACTCCCTACAAATGAAGTTCCATGGAGATTTTATGGTTTTATAGATTCATTATATTTTTGAATCCATGCCCAATGGTGAAGGATATTGGTCTACAGGTTCTCAGCACCTTGCCAGCAAGGCACTGTCCCCAGTTGGAGCCAATGTTGTCACCTTCTCAGAATAGAGTTCCAGTTGTACAAAGAGTACCAAAGAACATAGAGGTTTGAAGCCATCTTCCAACCTCCACTGGGTATTTTTTGGAATAAGATTTCCAATGGTAGGTGGAAGTCCAGAAACGAACTCCTGGATCAGAATTTAGAGAAGATTGAAGCCTACCCTTTGAAAGCTAGAAAACAAAGACGAAAAGACCAAGGGAAGGCTAATCACAATCATAGTTTCCTAAGAGCAGCAGGGGAAACAAAAAAGAAACTTCCGATTAGTGATCACCGATATTAGTGATCACAAACATCAAAAGTCCTAGGCTCATTGCAAATCATAATCAGCAATCGTACGTCCCAGTAATTAAGACATATCGGCAAGGTAAGACAACGATCACCAATATCGCACTCCGCGAGTGCATCATAAATTGCAATCGGTGCTCGGGGGTTTCAGCGTCCAGGCATATCAGTGATCGATGATTTCAAGTTTCAGGTTTATCAGCAATCGGCAGGTCCAAGGCATCGCACATTGCCGAATCGACATGACAGCGGGGTTACAACTCCAAATAATGGTTATATCATGATGTTGCGATATGATAGTGAAAAGTGTCGGGAGTGCTGAAAAGTGATTAACAAAGGAAATCAGTGAAAAGCCAAGGGTAGGCAAACCCTTTTCTCTCTCCTCCAGGGGACCATGTGGCTGAGCACCATTGGATCTGATAATGACATGGGGCATCTGATGTCAGAATAACGTGGTAGTATGAAGGGACGCGTGGCATGCTGATTTGACATTTTTAGGGGTCCTATTGGGGCATATCCGAGTGACACATGTCACCACTTAGGAGGCAACACCGCGGCGGTGATGAGATCATTAATTGGCAATTGAAGATCATGGGTAACAACGCACTGTTCATCACAAGGAATTCACCGATTGTGAACCTCTGATTGGAAAGGGGCTCTGATGCAAGGGTTAGTCATGGTCATAGGAAGAGCGAAGAACAAAGAGTTGAGTAGGACAAGCGACCCCGCATGTCAATAATCACAAGGGGCAAAGGGAGCAAGGAAAGGTGGCATCATGAAACTGTTGAACACTGATAACATTAAAAACTCTAATAAGGGGGGCTCTAATACAGAGGTTGAGCCCCAGGTCATAGCCTGCGGTCCTGTGATGAAGAAATGTAGAAGGGGGCTAAACCAAAGGGTGCCCAGGAGCATCAGAACCCACCATTCTACAACGCCTTTAAGACTAACAACCCTGTTGGCATAAAACTCCGATAGTATGGTATAGGGCTTTGAAGACAGATGGGTCTGCAGCTGAAGCATTAAATGAGGTATGGTGCAGTGGTAAGCCAGTATGGGGGGCTCAGGAACACTTAATGGATGGGCAAGGAGATCCACTCAGATATGAAATGAAGCACTGCCTGGAATAACTTTGTTTATGCTCAATGACATGCAAACATAGTTTATCACTACCAACTACAAAAAGTGGGGAAGTCGGGAAGTTAAGATGAAAGCGACGGGAACCGGCCGAGCAACAAGAAAGGCACATCATGGCAGAGACGTGGCTTAATCAGATGCCTTCACAGGAACATCAGAGGGACACTTCCTCCATCATATTTATGTTTTCCTCTTCTTTTTATTCTGAAATTTATGATTATTTCCAAGAAGGGATCAAATCCCGATTGTAATGATTTGGGCCAACAAAGCTTTGCATGCCGAGACAATTAGTCTAGCAGACAACTAGAGCTCTAACGAAGATATTTTTGTAATTGTAACCCAAGCTCCCCTTCTTATTATAAAGGCAGTTAAGAAACACTTACTGGAGGTTCCAAAATTTCTCACCTGTGGGGTTTTAATTCTATGATTCCACTTTTGGTTCTATTTTCCTGTTCATGATGGATTAGAGCAGCACATGCTAAATGTAATGGACTAGTTTTTTTGACCCTTCAAATATTAACGAAACTCCTTGGTGATTCCAAGAAAATCAATGACCAGTATGTTTTCCCCTCTGTAATATCATTCCATATATGTTTTTCTTCCTCTAAAATAGTGTGATGAAGTTGTCGGTTTCTCTTAGATTCATGGATTTATCTACTCTGCTAAATAAGCCAACAATACCTATGTACAAGACAAATTTAATTATGTTATTCAATTAACCTGCAGTACCTGTATTAGCACATATTTACTCATGTTGTTTGGTGATAAAGGTACCCATGAGGTATATGGCATGAAACCTAAATTTTCTCTCCACTCTTTCTGCTTTTTCATCTACTCCCTCTTCCATATTTCTACCAGAAAATCATTGCTTAGGGTTCTGTGTTATTTACAACCCTACGCATGGAATTCCACTCTTCTGCCAGAGCATTGCTGCTTAAGATTATGTCTCATTTACAACCATATGAATCGAATTCCCTCCTTCCTTTCATTCTCTTCACTTTACTACAACTTCAATATAAATATTCCTGTTATTGTGTGTCGGTGAGAAGAACTAGACATTTCTTTTGAGATTGGACCGATTTAGCCCCTGAGCATTTGGATCCATGTATCAGCCTGAGGTTACCTGGATGACAGACTATTGAACCAAGCCTCCTTTATTCTCTTTTAATTACATGACAATTGGATTGTTGTAGAAAACCCCTCACAGATAATCTTCCATGCACTCTATTCAACATGTCCTAGGCATTGGTCTACAATCAACCTAGAGGCTGTCTCTAGGAAGCTTTCTATATCTCCTGAGGCACTTGTGCTCCAGGTGCTAGAAAACGCCACACTAGCATCTCTGTACATGTTATTTGTCTAATGTTATGTATCTGATTATGTATGCTTTTCATTGAATTATGTGAAGAACTATAAGATATACTGTTATTTGTAGGGTTTATGTGTATCAGTTAAATTAATTATCTGCGTGAAGTTATTATGAATATGAAGTTATATGATCGATATACAGTAGAAGTAAATACATGACTCCACTTCACAGATATCCCTTCGATTGTGGAAACTTGGTTCTGCAACCTCCCATAACTGGTTCGGGTGAGACCTTGACCTGCTTGCAGGTCGTTGTCGAAAGGGCTAGTAGTTGAGGGTTTTGTTGGTGCACGACACAATATGAACCTAGGTCAAGCCCCCTCAAACCAATAAATGGTTCTATTTTGAGGACCGAGATCTACATAAGGGGCATGTTTTGGCATCTGTCGAAGAAAAAACTCTAGGAGTGGGTTGAAGAGAAAGAAAGAGAATTTACAGAAAAAGAGCACAAAAACCCTAGATTATCGACTGAAGATTGGTTGCAGAGATATATCTTTGAAGATGAATATGAGATTTTATTTGCCTCATTCCACATTTAATAGATTGAGTGGATATCTAGGTTGGCTAAGTGTAATGATTATTTTAAAGGCGACAAAACTAAGGATTGGAATCCTAATTTGATACAACGACTCAAGCAAATTGGTAACAATATCTCAAGGGATGTTGATTTTTGGATTGATAATGTTTTTGGAAGATTTATCATTGAGTTCACAATTGACGAGATCGTGTCCTATAGTGAAGTTGAACAAAGATTATTCAAGGGACCATGAGGTAAGTTCTTAAATTATTTGAAGCTCTAGATTAAGATGTTATTGTGTGAAAAGGGGATTCTGTAGATGCAGTCAGATTTATGTTTGGGTAAAGAAGAAATAAGTTGGAACCAACAACCATGTGAAGTGGAAAGAGATATAGAACAAATCCAAAGAACTATATTGAGACTAATTATAGCCCTCTGTTAGGATATCAAAGTGAAGAAGAAAGAAGTATTGCTACAACCCCATGATATTCAGCCACCCATCCTGAAGGTGCATCGAAGTCAGGAGCTGAGCAGAATCAGGGAATCTTTGGGATCCCCTATCCATCCAACCCCTCACACCCCATCCTCATCCTCATACTTCACCTTTACCTCCACTTCCACCTGCACCTTCACCTCCACCTAGCCCATTGAGAAGAATAAGAATGGATGACGACATTAAGTTTCCTGTCTTTAAAGGACTGGGATCAGAGGACCCTGAATAGTTTTGGTTCATAGATGATGTAGTATGGATAGTGAGACAAAATAATAATGATGATGTGAAGAAGGTGCAACTCATCACATCATTATGGGAGAGCACACTGACATGGTATATGAAATACTCCGTGAGTAAGCCAAATGCTACATTTAATGAAATTATTCAAGAATTCGTAGCAGAGTTTAAGATGCCAAAATCAGAGTTGCAATGTATCACAGAGATAAAAGAAATCAAACAGGCAGTGACTGAATCTGTGTGGGAATTGGATCAAAGATTAAAGGTGTTGATGGGTCAAGTGAGCTTTGATATACCCCCATAGAAACGTAAAGAATGGTTTATAGTTGTGCTATTGCCACATATTAGGTTTCCATTGACAGAGTAGAAGATCGTGACTCAGGATGAAGCATTGGAGATTGAGATGAAGTTAGAAGCTTCACTGGTTGGGGATACTCATACAGGAGTACAATAGATACAGAGTCAGCTAGCTAATATGACCTTTGAATTATAAGACCTTAAGAAAGGAAAATATGTCAGATCGGAAGTATGGTGTACAAAATGCAAGGTAGAGGGTCACTATAAGGACCAATGCCCCGTGTTCAGAGATTATATTGCAATTGGAGTGCCTAATCTAGTAAATCTGGGTTTGTGGTATGAGACTTGTAGAATGCGAGGTCAACATCTCTCTGCAGAATGTTACCTGTTACAGAGGTATATATAGACCCCAAATTAGTTGTTTTGTAATTTTTGTAGATCAGTAGGCCATGATGATAAAAATTATTGAAGTTATGACTTAATTATGGAGTGCACTTATGATATTTATAGACTGCGAGCCTGTTAGGTCCCTATAATACTAGTGATTGCCCCATTACTATTGTAGTTGTATCCCTTATTAATATTGTTATGCCCCTATTGTCCACATATTGTTATTACTGTGCCCCATAGAATCCTTCTATTGTTATTTTTGTGCCTTTATATTATTATTGTTAGGTTGGTTGGGTTATATTGTGACTCCTTAGACTCCTATTTATAGAAAGGAGGTTTTTTCATTTGAATCATCAAAGAATCATTCATTTGCATAATGTAAAGGAGGTTTCCCCCTCGAAGAGGCTGAATTCTAAGGCGTTGATCTATCTTTTCTATCTTTTTGTGAGCTTGTTTCATAACAATTTGTATCAGAGCTTTGGATTCTAGGGTTTCGCTGCTCCAAATAGGTCATCATGGCATTTTCTCTATAACTTTTTTTCTGCAATGTTTCATAAGAAAACAAAACCCATTTGAGATGAAATCGTAGCGAACCTCGGGTCCGAATTTCAGAGCTTTTCATGCTATATTTGCGAAGATATGATCTGAGGAAGTTGGTCCTTTTGCAGACTCCTGAATTACATTCCAAACAGGTGACCTGAGGAAAATCGTCATAACTTTCTCTCTGAGCATTGGATTGAAATTTCGTAAGAAGGTACAGAGAAAGGATGGACTGTAGTTAATTGTATATATTTTTCAGAGCCAAAGGTTGAAACAAGGACACGTGGCACGTCGTACAATTTCGCTCTACTGAAATAGTCTATAATCAGGTCACTGTGGGAGAATTGGCATAAATCTTCCTTGGAGAATCCAATTGGGATCAGACTGGTGGCATTGGAAAGAGGATAGAGAGGGCTACTGCAGGTTGCAATTTCAGAATTGGATGATCTGAAATTACAGAGATACATCAGAGGAAATATCGAGCTCCTACAAAGTGAAAAAAGGTGTGTAGATTTTTTTAAATTTTTTCTTAAGCTTGGTTTGAAAAATTATTTTGAAGGAATTCAAAGGGCATAGTAGAGAATTATTATTGGTAACAGATGCCTCGAGGAAAGAAAATGCAAACACCTAGTAAGCAACCTAAAAACTCTAGCATGACTCATGAAGAAGAGGAAGAAATGCTACATGATATATCAAAATTACAAGACCAAGTGCAACAAATTTCACTCTCACAAAAGCTAACAGAAGCTAAGATAAATGGTGTGGAATCTAAGATAAAGGGTGTGGAAGCTAAGATTAACGATTTGAAGATAGATTTGAAGACAAATTTGACAAATTTTCTACAAGAAATACTTACTAATGGTGAAAGGGTAGTAAAGGAAACTCAGGATGCAAACAAAAGAAATGTTAATCATGATTTCATAGACTCTAATGTTTGTTTGAAGACCCACCATATTCCAAAAATCGATATGAGGAAGTTTGATGGCAAGGATCTCGCAACATGGATATTACATATGGAGCAATTTTTTGATTTCATTAATGTGTGAAACACACAAAAGGTATGTATTGCAACTTTATATTTGGAACCAAATCAGTTTGTATGGTATCAATGGCTTTTCTCTCATAAACAAATTATCACTTGGGAAAATTTTACGGAAGAATTGACAGCACATTATGAGGATACAAAAAGCAACACTTTTTTTAGCCAATTGATAAGTCTCAAACAAAAGGGTTCAATAATGGAGCACATTGAGGAGTTCCAAAAATTGAACATAAGGGTAAAACATATTCCAGAGGAGCATAGGATTGATGTGTTCATAGGGACTTTAAAGGATAATATCCAACATGATGTTCACCTTTGGGAACCTGATTCATTAGAGAAGGAATTCAGGTTAGCAAGAAAAATGGAAAGCAAAATTATGGCAACCAGGAAGCATACCACTCACAACTATAAACATGGAAGTGTTGTTGCCCCTAGTCTTCCACAACCTATAAGGTTGACACCACAACAATTGGAAGAAAAAATAGCAAAAGGGCTTTGTTATAGTTGTGATAGCAAATACATTAAAGGTCATAAGTGTGCTAAGAAGAAATTATTCTACATAGATTGTGAAGAGGAAGAAGAAAAGGAGCAAGAAAAGTCAAAAGAAGAGGGTATACCCCAGGAACAAAGCCTAGATAAAGAAGAAATGAATCTGACCATATCTTGTAATGCATTGGCTGGAATTAACACTCCTCAAACCATCAAGATAGAAGGACAAATCAAGAAGAAAAAGGTAATAGTGTTGATTGATTCAGGAAGTACCCACAATTTTATTCATTGTAAGGTAGCAAAAGAATTGAATTGCTTCCTATATCCAGCACCAAAGTGTCAAGTGATGGTTGCAAATGGAGGAACAATAAATTGCTCTGGAAAGTGACATAATATCAAGCTATCCATGGGAGAATATGTATTGACTAGCCCAATGCTTTCCATTCCAATGGGAGGTGTTGATGTTGTATGAGGAGTCCAATGGCTACAATCCTTGGGTACAATAGCTTTTAATTTTCAAGAACTTTTCATTAAATTTTTTGTGGAAGGAAAGGAAGTTGAATTAAGGGGTATTGCAGGGAAACCAGGAAAGATAATCAACTCTAACGGTATGAAAAAGCTTCTAAAAAGGGAACAAAGAGGTGTAATTGCACAATTATGTTCGCTAGATGTTTCCACATCGAAATCATCTATTTCTCCAGATCTCCAAAAAAGTCTTGGAAAATCATTTCAAGGTATTTGAGACTCCCAAAGGTCTCCCACCTATTCATGATCATGATCATGCTTTTCATCTGATTCCAGGAAGTGTTCCTCCAAACATCAGGCCGTACAGATATCCCTATGCCCAAAAGAGTGAAATTGAACGTATGGTTACAGAAATGCTAGAGGTTGGTATAATTCAACCTAGTCAAAGTTCTTTCTCTACTCCAGTAGTATTGGTGCACAAGAAGGATGGATCATGGTGCATGTGTCTAGATTATAGGGAGCTCAACAATCTCACTATTAAAGATAAGTTTCCCATTCCTATCATTGATGAATTACTGGATGAATTGCATGGATCAATTTACTTCACCAAGTTGGATCTTTGCTTAGGATATCATCAAATCAGAATGAAGACTGAAGACATTCTGAAAACAACATTTAGAACTCATGAGGGTCATTATGAATTTTTGGTCATGCCTTTTGGCCTTACCAATGCACCTTCTACATTTCAAGGTTTGATGAATTTCATTTTCAAACCCTTCCTTAGAAAATTTGTGTTAGTATTTTTTGATGATATACTAATCTACAGCAAGTCTTGGAAGGATCATGTTGAACATGTTGATAGGGTGCTACAACTATTGGAGGAGAAACAATTATATGCAAAAAGATCCAAATGTTTCTTTGGAGTACAAGAGGTGTAATATCTGGGTCACATTGTATCTCATGAAGGAGTTAAGGTAGACCCTAGCAAAATTAAATCCATTAAGGAATGGAAAATCCCCACATCCATAAAGCATCTGCGAGGATTTCTCGGGTTGACAGGGTATTATCGCAAGTTTGTTAAGAATTATGGGAGAATAGCAGCACCTCTAACAACATTATTGAAGAAAGATGCATTTTCATGGACTCCAAAAGCAACAAAGGCCTTCGAACATCTTAAAGAGGAAATGTGCCAAGCACCGGTCTTAGCTACACCGGACTTCACAAAAACCTTTATTGTGGAATGTGATGCTTCAGGAAATGGAATTGGTGTTGTTTTAATGAAAGATGAAAGACCCATTGCTTTTGAAAGTCATCCAATCAAGGGAAAGTTTATACACAAAGCTATTTATGAGAAGGAAGTGTTGGTAATACTACATGCACTTAAGAAATGGCGACCCTACCTAATGGGAAGACACTTAAAGGTAAAAACGGATCATGATAGCCTTAAATACTTTTTAGAACAAAGATTATCCTCTAAAGAGCAACAAAAGTGGGTCACAAAGATGTAGGGTTATGACTTTGAAATCATCTACAAAAAGGGGAAGAAAAATGTAGTGGAAAATGCACTCTCAAGAAAGGATGAGGATGTGGCAGAATTGTTGTGCACCATTTCTATTATCCAACCAGATTGGATAAACGAAGCAAGGGAGGAATGGAAGAATGATGAAGAAGTGTGGGCACTTATTCGAAAGTTACAACAAGATTCCAATACATCTGATACATTTAGCTGGAAAAATGATTCATTATGGTATAAATATCGCTTATACCTCTGTAAGAATTCCCAACTCAAACAAAATATTCTTATGGAATTGCACACTTCTCCCTTAGGAGGGCACTCAGGATTTTTAAAAACTTACCACAGGGTTAAGAAGGAATTTTTTTGGGATGGCCTTAAATCAGATATTCAAAATTTTGTGGTGGAATGTTTGGTTTGCCAACAAAATAAAGTTGAAACAATTAAGACCCCGAGTCTATTACAACATTTATCCATTCCAAGCCAACATTGGGAGGAGGTTTCAATGGATTTTATCATAGGTTTACGCAAGTTTGAGGGAAAGAGTGTCATCATGGTGGTAGTTGACAGACTTAACAAGTATGCACACTTTTGTGCATTATCACATCCATTTAAAGCCAATACAGTTTCTACTGCATTTATGGAAACAATTGAAAAGCTACATGGAAACCCAAAGATTATTGTAAGTGACAGAGATCCCATTTTCACTGGAAATTTTTGGAAAGAATTATTTTCTTGTCTTGGTACTCAGTTAGCTCATAACTCATCTTATCATCCTCAATCAGATGGGCAAATTGAGATAGTAAACAAATGTTTGGAAGGATATCTTCGTTGCTTTGTATTTGATAAACAAACATAATGGGTCAAGTGGTTGCCTCTGGCTGAATGGTGGTATAACACTTCCTTCCATACAGCAACAAAAATGACCCCATTTATGGCACTTTATGGATATCAGCCACCATCCATCACATCATATTAAAGAGAAAATTCTAAGGTTCAAGCAGTGGAACATCACATTGAGCATCAACAACAAGTCCTCCAACTCTTAAAGGATAACCTCGTGTTGGCGCAGAATAGAATGAAACAACAGGCAGATCAACATCGCAGTGAAAGAAGTTTTGATGTAGGTGATTGGGTATTCCTACGGCTACAGCCATATAAAAAAATGTCCCTCAAGCAAGCTAAGAAGGATAATAAATTATCACCAAAGTATTATGGTCCGTACAAGGTGTTGCAAAAGATTGGTACTATGGCATACAAATTGGAGCTTCCTGCAGCTTCTCGAGTGCACCCAGTTTTCCATGTTTCATGTTTAAAGAAGGTTATAGGTGACAAGCTCCTAGTTCAAACAATATTGCCAGAACTTGACGAGGAAGGAAAAATTATATTGGAACCAGAAGTAGTCACAGAAACAAGAACTCAATAGCTATGAAATCGATCAATTTCGGAGTATCTCATCAAGTGGAAGAACTTATCCACTGAAGATTCCACATGGGAGGATGAGAATTTTATACAGAAGCATCCATAACTACTCAAGCATTGAGGACAACACCTTTTTGAAGGAGAGGGGCATGTTAGGTCACTATAATACTAGTGATTACCCCATTACTACTATAGTTGTATCCCTTATTAATATTTTTGTGCCCCTATTGTCCACATATTGTTATTACTGTGCCCCATAGAATCCTTCTATTGTTATTTTTGTGCCTTTATATTATTATTGTTAGGTTGGCTGGGTTATATTGTGACTCCTTAGACTCCTATATATAGAAAGGAGGTTTTGTCATTTGAATCATCAAAGAATCATTCATTTGAGTAATGTAAAGGAGGTTTTCCCCTCGAAGATGCTGAATTATAAGGCGTTGATCTATCTTTTCTATCTTTTTGTGAGCTAGTTTCATAACAAGAAAGGAAAAGATGATGTAGTGTTATGGTTTGTAGACGATGTAGTATGGACAATGAGACAAAATAATAATGATGATGTGAATAAGGTGCAACTCATCACATCATTATGGGAGAGAGCACTAACATGGTATATGAAATACTCTGCAAGTAAGCCAAATGCTACGTTTAATGAAATTATTCAAGCATTTGTAGCAGAGTTTAAGATGTCAAAATCAGAGTCTCAATGTATCACAGAGATAAAAGAAATCAAACAGGCAGTGACTGAATCTGTGTGGGAATTGGATCAGAGATTAAAGGTGTTGATGGGTCAAGTGAGCTTTGATATACCCCCACAGAAACATAAAGAATGGTTTATAGTTGCACTATTGCCACATATTAGGTTTCCATTGACAGAGTAGAAGATCATGACTTAGAATGAAGCATTGGAGATTGCGATGAAGTTAGAAGCTTCGTCGGTTGGGGATACTCATACAGGAGTACAATAGATATAGAGTCAGCTAGCTAATATGACCTTTGAATTATAAGACCTTAAGAAAGGAAAATATGTCAGATTAGAAGTATGGTGTACAAAATGAAAGGTAGAGGGTCACTATAAGGACCAATGCCCCGTGTTCAAAGATTATATTGCAAGTGGAGTGCCTAATCTAGTAAATCTGGGTTTGTGGTATGAGGTTTGTAGAATGCGAGGTCAACATCGCTCTGAGGACTATTACCTGTTACAAAGGTATATACAGACCCCAAAGTAGTTGTTTTGTAACTTTTGTAGATCAGTAGGCCATGATGATAAAAATTATTGAAGTTATGACTTAATTATGGAGTGCACTTATGATATTTATAGACTGCGAGCCGAAGGACACACACACAAAGAGCAAGGGTAGCATGCTGGCCGGGGAGGATTTCAAGGATGAGGGCAAGGAGGAGGAGGAGGAGGAGCTAGTCGAGGATGTGGCTAGATTATCTGTTACAATTGTGGACAGGCTGGACACTTCATGAGAGATTGTCAAAACTCGACGACTACCTACAATTACTGTAAGTCTTTTGATCATGTAACAGAAGAATGTCCTGACCTTATTATGAAGATGCAGGGGGAAAGAAACTAGTAGCCTGCAACAAATTTCCAAATGCTGACTACTAAGCCAAGAGAAGAACAACCATGCATTGGCATTATAACAAGGAGCAGAATTACGACCAGGGATGATAAAGACGATTGGAAAAAGGAAGATAAAGCCACATGGGTGAGGAAAACTACCGAAAAATCTCTTTAATTTGATATCATGAACGAAAAGAAAGTATTCATAAAGGCAAGGTGATTTTTTATGGATGATGGGGCCTCGACCTCTACTGCACAGCCGACTTAGAAGGATACTCACGAGATAGTAATGGTTGTGACACAAGAGCTGGATCTGAATGCCTTGAAGCCTTTTCTATAGACCTGCATGAAGTTGTTGAGGAATTAAGAGGTTGTAGAGGGATTGCAGGAACTGACAGATTCTTGTTCTTCTAAGGAAGTACTGCAGAATGATATGCGCTCAGTGAATAATATGCATAGACACAAGAAGAGAACGGGAAAAGAAATGACGCTTACCGCGCAGAATGGAGAGTATGACATGGACTAGGTAATCTTGGATCTGGGATCTAAGGCCAATGTCTTGTGTAAGTTATGCATTTCCGGGGACTGAGATATGTCTCTTTGGAATGGGAAATCTCGATGTTCAAATAGATGAAGATATGCATGTCTCGAGGAACATAAATGCATGAAAGCATTGAAGACACTAATGTTTCATAAAATTTATAACAAGAAAGAGCCGAGAAACATGAGAAGGGTCAATCCTTTTGGGTCCCTCTTGGGTCCCTCGTGTTAAGCTCAGGTGGTTAAGGACACATAGGCTAAATGAGGTGACATGTGAAGCCATGTAAGAGGTTTTGAGGAAATGGGAAGCCACATAAGGGATCATGTGACACGTGGAAACAATAATTAATGTTTTTGGGTATTGAAACAATTGCATCCACCTTACATATGGTAGCAATTTGTGGCACCATGTGGATGTGGTTGTCATGTGGTACATATGTAAGGTTTCCATGGTGAGGTCTACATCACCATGGGGCTTCGTTCCTTGGCAATACATTTGGAGCCCCTTTTTATAATAGGCTGCGAAGTAGATAGAAGCTGCAGAACTTGACGGTGGCAGTAGATGTGGAATTCCTTGACATATAACATGGAAAAGTTTATCACACCACAAATATCTTGGAACCAATGGCTCTTGGGGCAAACCTTGATGATGTGGGATGCAATGGTGCAAAGGTGCTAATGCACTATGCCATATCAAATGCCTGTAGGATAATGAAATTATGTGGAGGCGCCGTGTAGGTCCTTGGGACTCCACATGGTAAGACTTCCTGATGTGCCAACGGGTTTAAAAGGGTCAAATTTAAATGACCATAACTTTTGAGCTAGAGGTTGGATCAATACAAACTTTATATCACCAAAAATCCATTGATGAGATAGACGTGATGGTGTTGTTTAAAGTGAGTTCCACACACTTTGTGGAAAGATAAGTTTTGCAACTCCATTTCCATTATGAAACCATGCTGATTGGCTTAGATGAAAGTAACACCTCCCACCTTAGGGAGTCCAAGGGGATGGGAGGTGTTTTGGCTAATTCTAGCACCTGTAGAAGAAATGCTTCAGGGGATAAGAAAAATCTCCTAGAGACGGTCTCTAGGTTGAATATAGACTAGTGCCTAGGACATCTTTGTAGGAATTTACAGGGTAAGTTCCTCAGAAAGAATACCAAAAGGACACCGCTCACAACCAGATCTCAAATCAATACACCAGTATTTTTGACGTGGTTAAAACCCTCAGAGTGCAAGGAGGGAAACAGTCCACGGCCTGTCCCAACGTGGGTACAGACAATTTATTAATCAAAGAATGAAAATTTACATAAGCTTCTCTCATGCACCGATTACCCGAACAATGACCCTCCATGCGCTTTAAATAGAACTCATGGACCAATCGGGTGTCAAGCCACGGATCAAGTGTCGGTAATACCGAGGTGAGAGTGAACCGTCGGATCACTACATATCGTGACCGTCGGATTGTAAGTTACAAAATGTACAACGGTAAAGAAACACACTTTACCTAACTCTAACCTAACTCTATGCTAGACCAAGTTGAACTTAACTATATCCTATGTGTCGGAATATCCTAACATCCCCCCTTAAGAACAACTTGGGATAGGATTGAAGGATTTACAAATATGACACAATAGGAGAAGGAAGGAGGCACTAGAGCCTATCCCCCCTTAGTGACAACTTCCTGAACTCCAAGCATATATCGAAGTTTAGTGAACTTCGCCTCTGTGAGAGCCTTTGTGAAGATGTCTGCAACCTGATCATCTGTTGGACAATATTGCACTTCAAGAACATGGTCATGAATGAGCTTTCTGATGAAGTGCATGTGTAGTTCAATGTGTTTGCTGCGCTGATGCTGGACTGGATCTTTGCATAGCTGAATGGCACTTTGATTATCACACCAAAGTGTGGTTGGATGCTGCTGCTCAAAGCCAAACTCTGATAGGATCTGACGAAGCCACAAGGCTTCCTTACTAGCTTCCATGGCACCACGATACTCTGCTTCTGCTGACGAAAGAGAAATGGCAGCCTGTTTCTTACAAGCCCATGTAATAGGTCCTGAACCAAGAGTGAAGACATAACCGGCAGTAGACTTCCGATCATCAAGGTCACCAGCCCAATCAGAATCAGTGAAACCAACTAACAGAGGAGCTGCTTTGGCACTGTAATGAATCCCAAACTGTACTGTACCTCGAACATAACGAAGTATTCTTTTAGCTGCTTTCCAATGACTTTCACGGGGGTTTTGCATAAAACGAGCAACAAGGCCAACAACAAAGGAAAGATCAGGACGAGTATGGGTTAAATACAAGAGTTTTCCGACAAGTTGACGGTATAAGGTAGCATCAACTTCAGGAGAAGTACAAGAGACTGAAAGTTTGACTCCAGACTGAAAGGGAGAAGGGGCTGGCTTACAGTCTTCCATGTGAAAATGACGAAGAATATCACAAGCATACTTGGACTGGGAAAGGAAAATACCTTCTTGGGATTGCAAGACTTGAAGACCGAGAAAATAGTGTAAGTGTCCTAAGTCTGTCATTTCAAATTTCTTTTTAAGGCTGGACTTCACATGGTTTATAAGGTTGGGATCACTACCAGTAAGAATAAGATCATCAACATAAAGAACAAGGATGATAAGAGAGTTGCCCACTTTCTTGGTGTAGACAGTATTGTCAGAATGACACCTAGAAAAGCCAGATTCTAAAAGAAAGCTATCCATTTTGGCATACCAAGCCCGAGGAGCTTGTTTGAGGCCATAAAGGGATTTCTTAAGTCGACAAACGAGGCTGGAGTCTGTTTGTATGAAGCCAATGGGTTGTTCCATATAGATTTCTTCCTGCAAGTCCCCATGCAAGAAGGCAGATTTAACATCCATTTGATGGACTTCCCATTTTAAAGAGGCAGCAAGGGAAAGAACAAGGCGGATAGAGTTCATTTTGGCAACTGGAGAGAAGGTTTCAGTGTAGTCAATGCCTTCAACCTGTGAAAAGCCCTTAGCAACTAGACGAGCCTTATGTTTATCAACTTTCCCATCTGGTCCATACTTGGTTCTGTAAACCCATTTGCATCTAACAAGTTTGCGTCCCTTTGGTAGAGGAACAAGATCCCATGTATCATTTGTCATCAATGAATGATATTCTTCATTCATAGCTGCTTCCCAATGTGGATGGCCTGAAGCTTCTGCAAAAGTGTCAGGATCATGATTTACTGGAGCTTGAGCCAGTAAAGAAGAGGCTCTTTCAAACTGAGAACGTGTACGTCGCTGATCTGTAGGATCACCGGCAAGATCACCTGCTGCATCCCGAGTAGCACGGACCCATCTTGGAAGTTGAGGATCCTGAGAAGGTGGGGGAGGATTATCATCCTCGCTTTCATCATCAGAAGAAGAAATGTTTTCAAAGATAGAAGAGATAGGAAGAGGTGGCACATCCGCCGGACTAGGCTCGCAGGCCGATTTATTTTCATCAAATTTTACATCTCTTCTAATGATAACATTTTTGGACTTAAATGGAATAAGTCTATAACCTTTTACATCTTCAGAATATCCAACAAAAGTACATTTCTCACTCTTAGGTTCTAAAGCTTTATGCTTTTCATCTGGAATATGGGCCCATGCTTCACTTCCAAACACACGAAAGTGACTTACATCTGGTTTAATGGAACTCCAAGCTTCTTCTGGAGTGATATTCTCTAGAACCTTAGTAGGAGTGCGATTGATTATATAATTTGCACAATTAATTGCTTCGGCCCAAAAACTAAGACTGAGTCCTTTAGATTGCAGCATACAATTAGCCATTTCCTTTAAGGTGCGATTTTTCCTTTCAGCTACACCATTTTGTTGTGGAGTGTATGGAACAGTATGTTGCATTTGAATTCCATTTTCGGTGCAAAAGTTGATGAATGCGTTTTTAACATATTCTCCACCATTATCAGTTCTTAGCTTAAGAATTTGATGTCCAGATTGTTTTTCAACAAATGCTTTGAAGGCCAAAAACGTGCTAAATACTTCGCTCTTGAGTTTTAAGAAGTATACCCAAGTGCGTCTAGAGAAATCATCAATGAAAGTTAAGAAGTACTTGCAGCCAGAGAATGAAGCAACAGGAAGAGGACCACATAAATCACTGTGCACAAGCTGTAAAGGGGCTGAGGCGTGCCAAGAGGCACGTTTGTCAAAACTGTCCCGATGATGTTTTCCGAGTACACATCCGGAACAAACACCATCTTTGCAAGATACCATAGGAAGACCTGTCACCATATTTTCTTTACATAGATGCTGAAGGGAGCGATAGTTTAAGTGACCAAACCGCTCATGCCAAAGTTTGCTCACTTCATCATTATGAGCAACAAACACTGAGGGAAGATGGGATGACCCAAAGTTGTGAAACTTATACAACCTTTTGGAATCATCAGCAAGACCAGTAGCTAGAATCTGTTTAGGATCTTTTAGATCCTTGATTACAACATCATGAGGTGAAAATTCAACAATTTTACCTTCACCTGAATGAGTTATCTGATAGACAGATAGAAGGTTGCAGGATAAGTTTGGAACACATAATACATCATTGAACTGACCATTGTCTAGATGAACAGTTCCAGTCCCTACAACATTAAGAGATCTATCATCACCAACATATATATTTTTGGTGTTACAATCATTTAAAGAAGAAAACATGGCTTGGTTTTTGGCCATGTGACAAGAGGCTCCAGAATCAATGAGCCACTCATGAGAATGAGAAGAAGAAGAAGATACATTTAATGCATAACCAGACTGAGATGATTGACGATGACATGCAGAAAGTGCCGTTCCGGAAGTTGAAGTTGAAGTAGGCTCCAGATGGATGTTATGTTTCTTCATTGCGGCTTCCAAGGCTTCCATCTTCTTAAAGCATTTAGATTCTAAGTGGCCATCTCGATTACAAAAGTTACAATGTCTGTCAGTCCTCTTCCATTTGTTTTTATTGGTCTTGTCATTTTGCTGAAATGATCTTTCATCTTGAGGCTGAGTTGGTTTAGGACCATTCCTTTGAGGATAAGACTTCTTAGGATTCTTTGAATTTGGTTGCTGCTGGGCGGCTAACGCTTTCGAGGAAGAGTTTCCAAGATTAAGAAGACCAAGGTGTAAGAGTTTTTCTTGTTCTCTTATTAAGGAATCACAAAAGGAGTCAAAGGAAGGGGGTTTGTAGTCTTTGCCTTGACAAATGAAAGCTTCCCTTGTAGAATGGAAAGTGGAAACAAATACAGAGTAGGCTGGTCCCAACTTAGTAAGGATGGAATAAATAAGGTTACCATCTTCTTTCTTAACTTTAACACCTTCCAAGAGATATCTAAGGGTCTTGAATTTGGACAAGAAATCTTCAATGCAAGAAAAATTATTAGGATCCAAAGTAAGCAACTCATTCTCAAGTTGATGGGCTCTAATTTCATTTTTAATCCCAAAAACTTTAGCAAGTTTTTCTAATGCTTCATGAGGAGTTTCAATTTCTGCAATGTGGAATCTAAGATCAGGAGAAACAGACATTCCTATCAAACCACGTGCTTGATCTTGTCTATTTTCCCATTTTTCGGCCTTGTCTTCATCTTTGGGTTTCTTCTCTTGGTCTGTGGCTATTCTGAAGAGACCTTTACTTCTAAGTAAATCTCCCATGTAGGCTACCCATTGGAAGTAGTTAGTGCTGTCAAGAATGACTTGGCATGGACTTTCCATTTTTTGAAAAAAAACTGAAGCTGAAGATGCTGAAAGTAAGTGGTCCAATGGATAGATCTCGAAAAAATAGGCGGTTTAAAAAAAAAACGGCTCTGAAAAAGGCTTCCGGATGAAGAAGATATGGCTTTTTGAAAAAAAATTGTTGACGTTGCCGGCAAAGTGCGCGAATGTGCGGGAATGAAAAAATCCGCCCCCACAAAATGGAGACTTGAACCCAAGACCTCTACTCTCTTAAAAAGTCTTTGAACCAATTGATCTATACAAAATATTTGAGAGAGAGAGAGAGAGGGGGGGGGGGGGGGGGCCTCGATTTGCGTGCTTGCCTTGGGAAGGCTCTTTTCCCCTACAAAACACAAAACACAAAACCCAACACGAATATGCAAAGAAAAACGAACCTTACGGCTCAAAGTTAGCTTTTAACCGAAAAACTAAATATTTTTCTCAATGTTTCTGATTTTCCAAGATCACACTAAGGTGCAGGGAAAAGAGCATACGCATGAGAAAAATCCTTTCTTTCTGTTTCTGATTTGCCCAGATCGCACAGAGTCGCAGGGCAAAGAGCATACGCAGAAATGAAAGGTATAGATCCGGGAAAAAAAAGGCTAAATAAACCGAAACCGAAATAAGCAGAGAGAAAATGACAGTAAACTGCAAAAAAAAAAAAAAAAAACACTGTATACCTCCCGATCTGAAAAATGACGCAGCTAGGGCTACCGGAAACCTTTTCGCGTGAAACGAAAGGGGTTCCTCACTGAAACAGATGCTCCGAACGCAACAGAGCAGTCCTCTCGGCCCGAAAGCAGTCAGAAACAGCAGATCTAGGAAACGACAACCGCATGCAGTTCTACCGGCTTCAGATTTGGATCACCAACGGACGCGGCCCTCAAATAGCTTTGATACCATGTAGGAATTTACAGGGTAAGTTCCTCAGAAAGAATACCAAAAGGACACCGCTCACAACCAGATCTCAAATCAATACACCAGTATTTTTGACGTGGTTAAAACCCTCAGAGTGCAAGGAGGGAAACAGTCCACGGCCTGTCCCAACGTGGGTACAGACAATTTATTAATCAAAGAATGAAAATTTACATAAGCTTCTCTCATGCACCGATTACCCGAACAATGACCCTCCATGCGCTTTAAATAGAACTCATGGACCAATCGGGTGTCAAGCCACGGATCAAGTGTCGGTAATACCGAGGTGAGAGTGAACCGTCGGATCACTACATATCGTGACCGTCGGATTGTAAGTTACAAAATGTACAACGGTAAAGAAACACACTTTACCTAACTCTAACCTAACTCTATGCTAGACCAAGTTGAACTTAACTATATCCTATGTGTCGGAATATCCTAACAATCTTAAGTAGTTCTATCTGATTTATCTTGAGCGCTTGCAATATAGTAATAGTTTTTTTCTCACAAATAATTTGAATGGGATTGGTGTTTATTTCTAGTAGCATTGGATGTGATCTAAGTTGAAAATTTTGTTGGGAGGCTTGGGCACATGTATTCCAAATAACCCAGAAAGTGTTTTGGGAAATTCCACCCAGAAACAATTTTATTAAAATAATTAATTATTTTTAATGGGACCCTAAGTGTAAACTTAGGAAAATAAAATAATTAATGGGTATTAATATAACTATGGGTGTAATTATACGGGCTGATCTAGGGTTTTCAGGGTGAAACCCTTGACGGCGCAGAAGACGCAGCAGACGGCGCCCAGACTCTGCACTCGAATCCCTGCAAAGCAGAGCTGACAGGCAGTAGCAAGGTATTATGGAACCGCCTCAGGGGGGGGCGTCAAAGCCCTCCCCCTCACTGCACGGATCGGGACCGGAAGTGATCTTTGGATCAGTAGATCCGAAAATACTCAACAACGGGAAGAAGCAACAGGATCCTGAAAGCGATCCGCCAGAAGGGCATGAAACTGAGACGAACACCCCGCATGTCACCTCATCAACATGCAGACCGGTGGCGAAAGTACGACCACGAATAGAACTGCCTGGAGACAAGATTGACCGCAGGATCGATTTCATGAAAGACCATGCAATTATAGGGAAGTTCATAGGGTTCTGGCCAACGGAACGAGCTCTAAGAGGATGGATAGCAGCAAAATGGAAGCCAAAGGGAGATGTCACTCTCCAGCTGGGAGCGAAGGGCTTCTTCACTGCTATCTTCTTCTGCCTGGAAGACAAATACAGGATCCTTGGAGAGGGCCCGTATTTCTTCAACTCTGCAGGACTCTATCTTACAGACTGGAAACCCAGATTTAACCCTGATAAAGAAGACCTCACATGGGCTCCGGTCTGGATTCGACTTTACTCACTCCCCGATGAATACTGGGAAGAAGATTGTCTAAAGGGCATAGGAGATGGGGTAGGACAATACATCAGAGCTTCGGAAGAAACGAGAGCCCGTAAGTATATCTCTTACGCAAGAATATGTGTCTTCATAAGGTTGAATGAACCCCTCCCTGAATCTATTACCCTCTCTCATAGAGATGAAGAGTGGATCCAGCCTCTGGATTATGAACAAGTGCCCTTCCGGTGCAGAAGATGCCATGCACTTGGGCATCTGTTCCGGGACTGCCCTCTCAATGTCAAATCTAGTCCGCCTGACGCCCCGGACTCTCAGCAGGAGAATGGCTTCACCAAAGTTAATCACCGAAGACGCCCGCACAAGAAACCTCTGAATGGTCCCAAACCACAACCCTCCAAACCCCAAAACCATGTCAAGAATAGCTTTGAGATCCTCAATGATATCCCGGAAGACCATCACGCTGGCTTTGAACCCACCCCTGCAGGCCCTTCCTCTTCTTCCCGTCCGCCTCCCTCTAGCCCAGCTTCCAAATCCAAATCTCCCCTCATCATCCCCACAATCCTAAGCAGGCAATCGCAAGATCCAGAAGGGATCATCAAGGAAATGGAAGTGGAAGGAATAGTGAATCTAGTGCAGGACTCAGAGATCCCACCAGAAGAAGACGGGCAAGTCCAAATAATGGAGGAAGAACCTGAAACTATAGATCTGCATGAAATAAATATTATAGATCTGGAGATAGCTTGCAGGAAAAAGGCGTTTGACTCCATCTCTGAGAAGGATATAGACAAGCTCGAGGTGGTCATCTCCAGAGCTTTCCATCAGCAACAATTGGGCATACAAACGGGCAGCATTTGGGAAGGCAGCATGCACCCAAAAGACTCCAAGAAAAGAGGAAGAAAGACAGATCTTCAGAGAACGATAGAGATCGGAAAGATCCTGGTGGACTCAGGTAGATACGCGAAGCTAACGAAGTACTTCCGTCCTACCCAAACTAGTTATCCATGAAGATCATCTCCTGGAATTTAAGAGGGCTCAATAGCCCAAGTAAACATCGAATGCTGAAAAACATGATAAAGAAGGAAAATCCGCAAATGTGTTTCTTCCAAGAAACCAAATGCAACAGTACTATGCTGGGGCGTATACTTTCTAAAGCCTGGCCTGGATGCCGCTCAGTGGCTGTGGATGCAACGGGAGCCTCGGGAGGGCTAGCCATAGCTTGGAACTCCCAAGCCATAACACTCACTGACTTCCACGCCTCCCACCATCTCATCCAAGCAGCATTCCATATAATAGGTACAAATGTACATGGGAACCTGTCCAATGTTTACTTCCCACAGGACAGCAGCAGTAAAAAAGCACTCCTTAACACTATCGAAACACTCAGCAATGGCAGGCAGCATCCGCTGTGGATAGTTGCTGGGGACTTCAATATGATAACCAAAATAGAAGACAAGATAGGAGGCAGATCCAGGCTGGAATCTGAAGCAGAACACTTCAAAGACTTCATCCGGAATGCTTCCCTCATAGATATGCCTTTCTGCAACGGTACCTTCACGTGGAGCAATCGCAGAGGAGGTAAGCATCAGATCGCCTCCAAGCTAGATCGCTTTCTAATCTCGGACAATGCAGTGCATCTAGGAGGCGATTTCAATTCCGAAATCCTGGCTCACCCGGGATCGGATCACTGGCCTATAGCTCTTCAATGGCAGCGACCAGGTAACCAATCCAAAAGGCCTTTTCGTTTTGAAGGTTTCTGGTTAACGCACCCTGCATTCAAGGACTTCGTCAAATCCATCTGGGCCTCCTTCATCCCACCAGAAGGCTCAAAAATGTATCAGCTGCAACAGAAATTAAAATTCCTAAAGAACCACCTCAAGCGCTGGAATCGAGAGACCTTTGGGAACATCTTTGAAGAGCAGCAAACACTCAATCGGGAGCTCAAGAATCTCCACCAGAGAATCATCAATACGGGGCACACGGAGGACACCTTGGACAAAGAAAGGCTCATATATCACCAGATCGAGGAGAGAAGAAAGCAGGAAGAAATCTACTGGCGGCAGAAATCAAGGATCAAGTGGCTAAAAGAAGGGGAGCGCAACACTAATTTCTTCCATAAAACCACAATACAGAGAAGAATGCACAATAAAATACCATACATACAGAATCAAGAGGGAGCAAAAGTTGAGGAGCATGAGAAAATTGAAGAAATCCTCGTCAACCACTTCCAGCAGGTGCACCAAGAACCGAAGAGGGACAGGAAGCAGGCGATAGAGAAAATCACCAACAACATACCCAAGTTGGTCACAGAGGAACACAATGAACTGCTAATGCGCCCAATCACTCTCCAGGAGGTAGATGAGGCTATGGCTCAGCTCAAAGAAGGTAAGGCCCCTGGCCCTGATGGCTTCACAACCACGTTCTTTCATGCTTTCTGGGACTTAATTAAAATGGAGGTCTGGCTGGCTGTTGAGGAATCCAGATCCCTTCGCTGGATGCTTCCCTCCCTTAACTCCACATTCATCACTCTCATCCCCAAGGAGGAGAACTCCATCACCCCGGAAAAGTTCAGACCTATAGCGCTCTGTAATGTCCTATACAAAGTCATTTCCAAAGTCATAGCTAACAGACTAAAACCTCTCCTCCCTATGATCATCTCTCCGGAGCAATCAGGTTATGTCGAGGGCAGACAGATTATGGATGGCATAATACTCACTCACGAAATCATCCACTCGCTCAAGCATTCCAAGCAAGCTGGCATGCTTCTCAAAATCGACCTTTCCAAAGCCTTTGACAAGCTCAGCTGGTCATACATTCAACACATGTTAAAAGCGTTTGGCTTTAGTGCCACTTGGATTCGCTGGATCATGAGCCTCATCTCTTCCTCCTACTTCTCCATCCTGGTCAATGGTCTGCCCTCCAAACCCTTCAAGCCCTCCAGAGGAATTAGACAAGGGGACCCCCTTTCCCCCTTCCTTTTTGTGATCATGGCGGAAGGGCTAGGAAGACACATCAAGCAAGCCCTGCACTCCAATCAGCTCAAGGGGATTTCGATTCACAACTCCCCTGCTGCCTCTCATCAGCAATTTGTTGATGATACCATGCTATACGGTTACCCTTCGGCACAGGAGGCCTCCTGTCTGAAATCTCTGCTCAACGACTTTGCTGAAGCCTCGGGTACTCACGTCAATAGCTCCAAATCTCAAATCTTTTTCTTCCACACCCCTCCCTCTGTTAAATCTGCTGTCTCGCGCATCCTAGGCTTCCATGCAGCCTCTCTCCCTTCCTCGTATCTGGGTGCCCCCCTCACAGCCTCATCCATCAAGCAACCTGCCTGGCGCGCCCTTCTCGAGAAGCTCGACTCCAAGCTCAATCACTGGACTCATCGCTCCCTAAATCTTGCAAGCAGGAGTGTCCTCATCAAATCGGTCCTCCAAGCCATGCCCCTCTACCTCTTTTCCATCCTGGCTGCTCCTAAGTGGGTCTTAAAAAGATTGAGGAACATCCAACGTGACTTCCTTTGGGGAGGCTCTGCCACAAATCGCAAATGGGCACTGGTGAAGTGGGACACAGTATGCAGACCAAAAGTCAAAGGCGGCATCGGTCTCCGAGATCCGGAACTCAGCAACACCACCATGACAGCCAAAATATGGTGGCAATGGGTTACCAGTCCAGACAAGCCTTGGGCAAAAATCTGGACTGCCAAATACACAAACAACATGCCACAAGCTGAGCTCATTAGATTTCAACCCACTACAGACGGTTCACTGATTTGGAACGCTGCCAAGCAGCATCATCAGCTTATACAGAAACACAGTTTTTGGGAAATAAGGAATGGACATAGAGCCAGATTTTGGAATGACGCCTGGAACCAACTCCCCAAAATCTCTAGTGTTCTACCTGCAGAGATCATTCCAAGCAGACAAGAGCAGAAATACGCTACCGTCCATCAATTCTGGAATCAGGAAGCAGATCATGGCTTCAGAGTTTGGAAACCCAGCGATCAGATTATCAACAACGCCAGCATCCAGGACAGGGATTCCATCAACAATGAGCTGGAAAAAAGAAGAATAAGGCATGACAATAGTGAAGACATTCTTAGATGGGGCTATCTGCCTAAAGGTTCGTACACTACCTCCGAGGCATACAATCTGATAGGGGATTTTACATCAAAGCCGGACCCCTTATGGGGTAGAATATGGAGCTTCAAAACTTGGCCCAAAATCTCCCATTTCCTATGGCTAGTCGGACACAAGAAAATCCTCACGTGGGACAAGCTAAGAAAACGCAACTTCCAAGGCCCATCGATCTGCCAAAATTGCTTCCAAAGCGAGGAGACCATGCAGCATCTTATGAACTCCTGCCCTTTGGCCAACTTAATCTGGGAGAAGGTAAGTTTCAGATGCCAACGGCGATGTAAAGAGGCGGATGATATCATAGACACCCTTCGTCAATGGCCAAAAAGACCCTACAACAGTGAGCTTCTCAACTGCTTGTGGGACATCATCCCGGGCATTGTTCTGTGGAACATCTGGAAGGAAAGGAATAGGCGCATTTTCAAAAATCAAAGCTCGACCATTGAGGAAATCTGGATCCGAATGCATGGCAACCTCAGAGAAACCATGCTTCTCAGATCATGGACAAAAGAAGACCTCCCCACTGAAGACAGAGAGAAAAACATACTAGCCAACTGGAACCTACAGCTGCTACAGGAGCACAACATGCCACAGAATAAGAAAGGCAACGCCAAGGAGGACACAGGATGGCAAGCCCCTCCCGGCAACTCTTTCAAATTAAATTTTGACGGTGCCTCCAAAGGCAACCCGGGGACTGCAGGATATGGAGGAATCATTCGAGATCACAAAGGCATATCCCAGCAGATCTACTTTGGCAATATAGGATGGGACACCAACAACTCTGCGGAGTTAGAGGGACTCTGGCGAGGGCTTCTTGTAGCCAGGCGTCTCAATCTTCAACCACTCATTGTGGAAGGAGACTCCCAAATCCTCATCAATATGGCTACTAGGCTTCAGAACGGCTCTCAGGCCAGGAGAGTAGCGGAAAGCTGGAGATTAGAAGCTAGACTAAGCTACATTGCCCAGGAGCTGAACTACCACAGAGCTCTATCCTTCCATCACACCAGAAGAGAAGGTAATAAGATCGCTGATTTTCTTGCAAATGTTGGGGTGGACAGTTCCCAACCCTTTTCAGAGGGTAGCCTGGACATCATCCCAAACAATCAACAGAGAATGGATTGTGAAAGTCTCCTCCACAGAGACACTGATCCCCCGGATGCGGGTGCTGCCACGCTCAAGGACGGTGAGCCACATGCTACGCATGCGCCACCCCAGGTGAACAGCACGGCATCTTAATGAATCGCCGGCTCAGCTATCTGGTTCCATCTTCGAGCCTGAGGCATTCAATGCAGAGTAATTGGGGTAGCAATATGCAGTTAATGCACACAGGCTACGAAGGAATTGAAGCCATTAAGGCGCAGAGGAAGCGATGCAGACACAGAGGAATGTTGGATTCAAGGGAGAGAAGGTTCAGTAAGCTGCGTGGAGAGTGGAGGTCTGGCCAATCTGGAATGCAGTCGGGAGCACTAGCTGTTGGCAATGCTGTGGGGGGGATCAGCAATTCGGAAGCAATCCAAAAAAATTGGCCATACGAGCCAGCTTTCTTGCAAGGGAACTCCTCTCGGTGGTGGTTGCGCTCAGTGATCAGGCCCGAAGCATTTCTCAGGCAACCCAGGAAAGCTGCGAGGTATACATGGCGAAATTGCGGGAGCGACAACCCTGTAGGAGAGGGCCACAGCGTGGGTCTTCGTCTCGACGACCTGCAGCAGACGAGCATCACCATTGTTGCTGCTGCTACTGTCACCGAAGAGCTAGAGCAACTCCGCTTCCAGCTGCGCAATTCTTGGAGGTTGGTGGTGCCAGAGAGGGAGGGCCTATGCTGCCCACGTTTGGTTCGGTCATTTCACTTTGGGGGGCTCAGCAGATAATGCCGGGCTCAATGCCCACGTCTCAGTCCTGTTCACCAAATCATCTGAAGGAACGGAAGCCGGGAATCAGCAAGACACGCTGGAAACGCCTAAGGGAAATTCTGGAGGGGAGGCTTCAGCGGTGCCACCACCATTGCCCCCGGGAGGTTCTGGAGAGGTTGTTACAGCTGTGCAACCATCGATGGAAGCAAGCACTAAGGGGAAGGAGCCTATGCAAGGCCCCTCACATGCAATGGGGCCGGCACCTCCGGGAATCGATGAGGAGAAATGGAGGTCGATGTGGGAGGGCGTCGAAGAGGGACAAGGATGGGCGTACATCAAGGAAGACACAAGTCTCTGTGAAGACGCTGAAGCACATCTTGAAGCCACACTCTACCCACCCTCACCCCGATTCCAGGATTGAAGCAACAACGGGTAATTTGATTTTGCATTTTGGTCATGTTTACTGGCAGCAGACATTTCTGTCTCTGTCCTGTTCATGTTTGTATGGTCTCTGGCCAATTCTCTACGCTATTCAGTTTATGTTTGTTCGGCTTTGGCTGTCTGATAACCATAGCACTCAGTCAATAGTAGTAGTACACCCCTGCGTGGGCAGTCCTGTGTCTACTTAGTGTAAAGCTGCACCTTAGTGCAACGGTTCATAAGTCTGTTGGGCCTCCCTGAAGGACGTTGGTGAACTTTAACAGAGATTATGGGAAGTCTAGTTGGTGTTGCCCCTGCGTGGGAGCTTTTGATAGCTGGAAATTTTGTAGATGCAGCCCCTGAGGGAGAGCTCTCTGCGCTCAAGTCAAAAAATCCAGGGTGCATCTGCTGGCCCTAGCAGGCATGCCTCACTGTTTGTAAAAGTTTCCATGTACATATAATACAATAGTTCAGATAGTCTTTTACCGAGAAAAAAATATAAATATGGGTGTAACTTCTAGAATAAGATGAGGATTGAGTAGAATTAATATTATCCATTGATTAGCTTCTAATTTGGGTCATTGAATGTCAATGAGGAGATTATTTTAGGAGGCTTCAGGGTCATTTGGAAAGACACACAAAGAGTTCAGAAGATTGAATTTATGAAGCAGAGCAGCTGCCATAAGAGAGGTTCGAAGTGAGATTTTGTAGTGAGGGGCAGGGATAGTATCAAAAGGGAAATATTTCCCGGTTGGAGGATACTCAGTAGAGAAGGTAGAGGTAGATAAAGCAGTGGTAGTGCTGAGCTAGAGGGGTTGATGCAGAGCCACACAGAGGAAGTGTAGAAGCCAAGAAGGAGTTTGAAATTTGCGGAGGGAATTCGAGTTTTAGAATTTGGGAGCTGGGGTGTGAGATCAAGAGGCATAAATTGAATCACCTTGGCATAAAATTGACCAGCCAAAGGATTTATGTTGTCCCCAGGGAGCTTGACACTGGGTTGACGCAGACACTGCACAGAGGTAGTGCAAAGGCAGCTAGAAAAGTTAGGGGAAATCTTTCTAGGGATCGATCGGCGAGGATTATAAGTGATAGTGTGAGGTAATCTCACAAATATATCTATCATTATTATTCTCTATAACTAGATTGTCGGGAAGGCTTTTAGAGATGTATTCAAATTTTACTACTGCATAATAACAAAACCCTCAAATCTATTGCACCGATTTTCTTGCATTGTGCTTTTCCGGGGACATTTTTCCAAAAACAACTGTGTCATTTGTGTGTAGCTTTCTCTATTGTTCAATTTCTTGTTTCGGCATATTATTGAAATGGTGTAGGCTACAATGTATGTATTTCGATGTTTTCCCTAGGAAACTGCAAATAAGTTGTTCATGTAAATCTAACAAGTAAAAGAAATATCATTAGTGTTGTAGTAGGAATTCCCGGGTTTAAGGAATTTTCACATGGTATTAGAGCTAGTGCAGGTGAGGCAAGAAGAACCATGCCAGAGATCCCAAAGTTGAGCAGAAAATGCAGTAAAAAAAGATGTTGGAGGCAACAATTTGAATTCCCAGAGCGATTTGCGCAATCCTAGCCAAAGGGCTGAATTTTGAGGTAGTCTCTCTTTGAGTGAGCCGACAAAGAGAAGGGCTTCGAGATCGACATCTTGCTGTGGCAGAGGGTGTAGCGTTGAAGCCTCAACATGAGGAAGAGATGGTGGGATGCAGTTTTTCTGCAAGCCTTTTATTGGGCAAAAAGACATTAGAAGAGAAGAGAAGCACTGTGAAGGAATTTTTTCCTCAAAAGACTTCCTACCAAGAATTTTGTTTTCTTATTGGTTGAGTAGCCGTAAGAGCAGAGAGGAGTAGTTCAATAGTTTTTTGTGGCAGAGATGGAAACCAGTGGTTTGAGGGACCAGGATAGACTAGATGGAGCATCCAGCTATGTCATCTAGAAGGCAAGGATGTCATTCATTCTAGATGAGCATGCTCTCAAGAAATATGTTGGAAGAGTGGTGAAGGATCATGTATTCTATCACATCGCTAGTAGAGGAACTGCTAAGCATATGTGGGATGTGTTGTCTACATTATATCAAGAATCTTCCGAGCAGCAAAATATGTACTTAGAGTAGAAGTTTATATCTACTCAGATGCAGAAGGGGGAGCGCATAGATCCGTTCCTCACAAAGCTTCAGGAGACCCGAGATGAGTTATAAGCTATGAGGTCTACACCTCAAGATTTTGACTTGGTTAGATTGGTTGTCAATTCTATCTCAGATGAATGGAAAGTCTTTGTCTAGAGTATCTTGGGCAGGGCAACTTTGCCAAATTGGGATGAGATGTGGGCAGCTCTCAAGCAAGAGGATCTAAGTGGAGACTTGGTCAAGTGTAAACTTGACGGAAGAAGTAGTAGTGGGTCGAAACCCAAGGAGGAGGATGAGAATGCATCCCTTACATCAAAGGGGCAGTAGGAGTAGTGGAGGCGAGAGAAAGACATCTCAAAGATAAAGTGCTTTAGGTGTGGTGAGGTGGGTCACTATGCAACAGAGTGTCCTCTCAAAAAGAAGGAAAAATATGAGAAGCACGATCCAAAGGCTGCACATGCGAAGATCGAGGAGGAGGAGTCAACCATGAAAACCAAGATACCTCTAGGAGGGAGGTGGGATGATTTAGATTTGTAGTTCAAAAGAGTTATAGATGGGCAGGATCCTTAAGGAACCCACCTCTCAGATCAATTCCTTGATATAGGGGACTAGATTAGAAGTAGCAGGATGGCCTAGTGTTTGATGGTGCTAAGGAGTTTCGGAGAGACAGTTGTAGTGGTTAGGAGCACCAGAGACTAGACAATGTAGAGCAGAGTTGGAGGCAGTGCAGATGGCACAGAGTAGAGGTCAACAACATCGTAGTAGATTCAAAGGGTCAGCATAGATACTAGTAGCATTTAGGCTCCAACATTCACATGGTATCATACTGAACACAATTAGTTTAGTAATTTGGGATGTTTTTCCATTGTTGATGTAGTAGCAACAACAGTTTCGAGTACAAACACGGTGTTGACAGTGGCAGGGTCAACAGTAGTATAGATGCAACATTTATGCAGTGGTTGGTGGACATAATGGCAGACATCAGCAATGCAAAGGGAGATGTTATAAAACAGAGTGATGCTTCAACAAGTTGCATTAATAAAGCATATTCCTCGCTAAGAGGGAGTGTTGATTTCTGGTAGCATCGGATGTTCTCTAAGTCTCAAATTTTGCAGGGAGGTGTGGGCACATGTATTCCAAAGGACCAAGAAAGATTTTTTGGAAATTTCACCCAGTAACAGTTTATTAAAATAAATAATTATTTTTAATGGGACCCTAAGTCTAAACTTATTAAAATAAAATAATTAATGGGTATTAATATAACCATGGGTGTAACTTCTAGAAGAATATGAGGATCAAGCATAAATGATCGTAGCCATTGATTAGCTTCTAGTTTGGGCCATTGAATGTATACGAGGATATTATTTAAGGAGGTTTGAGGGTCATTTGGAAAGACACACAAAGAGTTCAGAAGATTGAATTTCTGAAGCAAAGAAGTTGCGCAAAGAGAAGTTCGAAGTGAGCTTTTACAATGAGGGGTAGGGATAGTATCCAAAGGGAAATATTTCTCGGTCAGATTAGAGAAGGAAGATGGAGATCCAGTAGTGGCCACACTAAGACATAGGGGATGATGTAGAGCCATGAAAAGGTAACATAGAAGCCAAGAGGGAGTATGAAATTTGCAGAGGGAATTCGAGTTTCAGAAGTTGGGAGCTAGGGTGTGAGACGGGGAGGCAGAAATCGAATCACTTTGGCAAAAAATAGACCATGCATAGGATTGATGCTATCTCCAGTGATCTTGATGCTAGGATGATGCAGACACTACACATAGGCAGCCAAAAAATTTGAGGGAAATCTTTCTAGGGTTGGATGAGCTAGGATTCCCAATGATAGTGTGAGGTAATCTCACAAATCTCTCTGTTAGGCTTATTCTCTATAACTAGATTGTTGGGAAGGCTTCCAGAGATGTATTTAGATTTTACTACTATATATAAAAAAAACCCTTGGAGTTGTTGCACTAGTTTTCTTGCATTGGGTTTTTTTTGGGGACATTTGTCCAAAAACAAGTGTGTCATTTGTGTGCATCTTTCTCTATTGTTCAGTTTCTTATTTCGGCATATTATCTAAATGGTGTAGGTTGTAGTGTATTATTTTGATGTTTTCTGTAAGAAACTACAAATAAATTGTTCATGTAAATCTAAAAAGTAGAAGAAATATCATCAGTGCTGCAGTAGGAATTCTTGGGTTTAAGGAATTTTCACAATTAGTTTAGAACCGTTCATGAAAGGATAATGTAAGAAATAGTATTTGTGTAGAATTCCACATGGATTAATACTAAAATGATGGTGGCCAAATAGGATTGAAACTTGTAGAAAATCAACTGTAAATGGAGATGGAATAGTAGAAGTCAATAGAGAGAAAATACATTAAAATAGAGCTTAGACTTTAAGAATTCTATATCTCTGGATTTAGAGGAAAGTGAGATTAATGAAAGGTTTACGAGATGCTAAGATGCATGGAACACATTTTAAAGACCTTATCACCATATCAATACAAGCATTCTTTATCAATGACTTGACTTAAATGAATCTGCATATAATGGAAATGTATCTAGCTGCTACTTGCATGCACTCTGAAGAGAATGTCAAACATATATAAAAATACTAAGAGCGAAAAACATATTGCAAATCAATGAGTTGGAATCACCACAATTCTTCCATTAAATTCTCTAATAGAGTGCCTACATCAATGTTCATACAATTGCCTTTGTGAAACAAGAAAAGGATCCACTCAGGAGATTCTTTCCAAAAATTCTGAACCTTTGTGAAGTGTTTCTTCCCACTATTTATCTGGAGATGGAAGCATTGAACAATAATTACAAAAAAATATCTCAATCGAGCCTCAGCTATCAGATCGACTAGATGTCTTGGCCTAGGATGGCTCTCTGGCCCAAAAATGACTACAAAAGATTAACTGCTTCATTAAATTGCAACACAATACATGATAACAAAACAAGTTAACAATTAGATGAAAAGACCAGCAAAATATATCTATGCCATCCCTAGGATTGCCTTTGATTGGGTAACTAATTTTTCATGATCTTCCTTCTCTGGTACTTGGCTGGGTTCAATCGCTCCTACCTTTACTACTTTAATCACTTGTTCTCCAGGGCTGGGAGTGGTTCGACTATGAGTTTCATGCCACGATACAACAGAGGTCATCTAGGAAGTACTTCATCTTCCCTCTGCATGGAGCTCCATGTTGAATCATCATGTCCTCTTAAGCTTCCATACATGCATTTAATCACCATAGGACTGAGCATGATACAAGAGTTCATTTACCATGTCTGTGTTGACCCTGTTTTTGTGTCACACGGGGCTTTACACGGTCAGCCCATGCTAACTTCTGAATGTTCCATATCCTTCTTAAATGTCTCCATTGCCAACCCATCATGTGTTTAAAGCCTTGTATTCAATTATTGGGTAGTTATTACCTCAAGACTTTTGTATTAAAAGACCTCACAGAACGACGTATTCTGATACACTTTAGCCCCTTTTGCTTTGAGCCCCTTTTCCTTCATATGATTGGGGGCTATGATGAGGCGCTTAGTCCTCGGGTGTGAGGGCTTTTGGATGCATGTCCAAGAGATTCATTCCTTTTTTAAACAAAATCCCTCATATTGGAGAAATCTTTGATCTTTACATTGGACAACCCTTGCAACATTGTGAATGTCGATCACCAATTAGGTCCTCCTGGAGTATCGTAATCGAAACATCAGAGATTTCCAAGCCGTGCCACTGGTGTGACTTCCATAACTTGTGATCGTCGATCACCCTTCATGCTTAGCCCATGGTTCATTGGCCATTTATGTGACCATGGGCCAACCCTTGTATTGGAGCCCCCTAGTTGGAGGTTCACTATCGAAAAATTCCTTGTGATGCAAAATGTTTTGCTACCCCTAGTCACTGATTTCGAATTGATGATGTCATCAGTGCCACATGTCACTTCTTGAGGGGTGACATGTGTCACCTAGATATGCCCCCATAGGACCCTAGAAGTTCTAGATCAACATGCCATGTTTCCTTCGTACTCCCATGTCATGGTGACATCAATGCCATTGTGTCTTTACCAGATCCAATAATACTCTGCCACGTGGCCCCCCTGGAGTAGAGAGAAAAGGCTCGCTTGCCCCTAGTTTTGCATTGATTTACTTTGTCACATTTTCCGAGGCACTCCTCAACATTTTAAAATGTTGCCTCTTTTTCCCAACATTTTCTTAATAATGGTCATTTGTAGACCGCCGGGACCTCCGATTTCCAATTTGTGAGATTTTCTCTTAAGGCATTTTATCCTTGCCTTTTGGTCTTCAACGGGAACTCCTATTTGTTATAACTTATGATTCCAAGGTCCATTTGAGGATTTATATATGTCGTTGGAAAGCTAATTCTAAGAATCATCCATTGGAGTAGTTCCAATTAATATTTGACAGCTTCTGTGGCTTTAAAGATGGCTTCCAACTTTCTGTTCAATTTCACCCTTTTAATAGTTGAAGGAAAATTTTGCAGATGGTGACAAAAAGAGGGGACTTTACAAATAGGTCTTACAACTTTCTAGGGAAAGACACATGCCTTGGAATAAAAACCCTTAGGGTGTTCAAACATCACACGTTGGCTCCTTCACTACACTTAAACACCATTGACTCCGTATTCATTCTTTTTCTTGTCACGTGACCACTCTCTCGCTACATCTCTAGGTGTGTTAACGCATATCTTAACTTAGCCTTTCAACATTATTTTCACTCTCCAAATCCACATAATCTCTCATCAACACAACTCGTGACCATGACTCAATCACCATACAACTCAACCTTCTTCTATTTGTCATTTAAAATAGTACTCTAATTCACAGTCTCCTTGTAATAGGTGGCTCCTACACCCTTACACACCACACTGAGTTCAAAATGTTCAAACTATATCAAGATCTATCCACCAAAAACACATGGATACATGTACACACACACCTCATCCTTAGGGTTTTCTTTATATTGGGTTTATTATGGAAATATTTGTGGTAGAAACCTTCATCTACATGCTTAAGATGTTGGAAATACTTGGGGGGGAGGGGCGGGGGTGAATCAGTATTTCTTTTTCTCAATTATTAATTTTATCAGTTAAAAGAAAATTATATTTGGAACACAGAAATAGATAATAGGAATAGATGCTTTTATTAATGTCATCTTTGCAATAAATCAAGTACAATATACATACATACATACATACATACATACATATATATATATATATATATATATATATATATATTTATATATATATATATATATATATATATATATATATATATACATACATATATCTATATATATGTATATATATATACATATATCTATATATATATGCATATGTATATATATATATATATATACATATATATATACATATATATATACATATATATATACATATATATATACATATATATATACATATATATATACATATATATATACATATATATATACATATATATATACATATATATATACATATATATATACATATATATATACATATATATATATATATATATAGATATGATTTCAATTAGTTGTCAAGCACCAACATGGACTCTTTGTGAGGTTCCAACCTCCAGAGCACCAACTTTATCTTGTCAAGGCACCAACCTCAAGGGCTCCAATCCTATGCTGTAAACTATCTCGATCTGTTTGGTTGTAATTCTCTGCTCCCAACCCTGCTGGGCCTGTGACTTACTTCTGTCCTCTTGTTCCTTCCATTTTTGCGAGAGCCTTGGCTTCCTTTATTTTCTTACTGTTTGCCAGCTACCCTAAACTTTCCTTGTTCTCTGTTTTATATTCCTGATACCCCTGACCTTTTGTTTCCTTTCTCCGCTGGCTCTTCGGCTTCATCAACGCTCGCTTGATCTTTCAGCTTCCTCTGCACTCACTCATCGGCTTCCTCATATAGAGGTCCCACATGCCATATCATCCTTTTATCGCAATCGCAAATTCTGGTGGTATTTTATAAGTTGTGCCCAAAACATAACCGATGGTCGATTCCCCTTCTGGATGCGATATTATATTAACTCCAAAACTTTATCGCAATCGGTATATTTGCATATAACATAGCTAATTCCCTGATACTTGGACGCGATATTATTATAAAAAAAATTTAATAACTTCGTCGGGTCCATATATATATATATATATATATATATATATATATATAGATACAGATATATATCACAATTGGTGCTTTCAATGTCGCAAGGCTTTACAAGAGGCTTGCGATATGTGATGGATGCGATAATATATTAAATCATATTGCAACGGCCTAGTCGGGTCCGTATACATATCGCAATCGGCAATCCAGTGGTGTCAATTCTTTTGAACATTGCGATTCAACAGATGGGATATTTCAATAGGTCGTATTATAATGTTGCAGTGGGTCCACATATATGTATCTCATCTACATATTATATACTCTTCTCCTCTTTGTTATAACCTGTTCGGGTCCGTGTATTATCGCATCTATATAATATATAAAAATATATATACATACATATATATATATATATATATATATATATATATATATATATATATATATATATATATATATATATATATATATATATAGATATCGCAATCTCATATTTCATGTGCCATCCCTTTATAACTTATGATATGATATTAAGCGGTAATCCTTAGTGATCCTCCATCGTTGATTTGCTCATGATCCGATGGTCAACACTTAACTCGATCAACCCAAAACCGTCTGTTGATCCTTCGCTGTCGATCAACCCACACTAGATCCAATGGCCTGCATGAATTTCGGGTGAGCAATTTGCAAGGGAAATAACCACCCGAAAAAGTGGTTTTCTCTCTCCACCCGAGTGCTATGTGTCACCCATTGAATGGAATCAGGCACTCTCCTCTAAATGCCACTTACCACCTAGCATCCGCTCTTTTGGCTCCTCTGTTAACTTTTTTGGCATATGTCACGTGCAATACTCCTGATATGGCTACTCCTCAATCTCCCGCTCTTACACTTACTTCGCTTTCCTGTGGCTTTCGATACTTGGCTTTCTCTGCTTTGATAGCTCTTCTCTGATAGTTCCTATGACTTCCGATATTCTCTCCAATGGCTTGACTATCTTGGCTTTCCTCTACTTTCTCCTCATGGCTTCTTGCTCTTTTTTCTTCACGGATCTGCTCTACTTCTCCTTGACCTCACATCATTGTTTACTCATCCATAATATTTACATATTGACATCAATGACAATCTAGGTCAACAATCTCCCCCTTTGTTATTGATGGCAATATTTTTCTTCTCTCCCCCTTTAACATCAATGGAAAAGGAGTGCTCAGGGACTCCCCCTATCGAATTGCTCCCCCTGCCTTGCAACATCTTTATGAATCAACTTAAATGATGTTAAAGAGATAAGTCCCATCTTTTGACGAAGATGTTCAAATGCTTCTCGAGGAAGAGGTTTTGTGAAAATATCAGCTATCTGCTCCTTAGTATTGATATATTCCAAGATAATGTTTTGTTCAGCTACTTGTTCACGAAGGAAATGATACTTGATTGGTATATGTTTGGTCTTTGAGTGCATCATTGGATTTTTTCTAAGGCTGATCGCACTTGTGTTATCACAATAGATGGCAATTGGTTGATTTGTACCTATGTTAACATATTTTAGAGCTTCCTTCATCCATAGTATTTGAGCAAAAATTTGCGGCATCTATATACTCGGCTTCAGCTATAGATAGTGATATGGATGTTTGTTTTTTGCTGAGCCAAGATACTAAACAGTCTCCTAGGAAGAATGCATTTCCACTAGTACTTTTCTGATCATCGACACTTCTGGCCCAATTAGCATCGGTGTATGTAGTCAAAGTAAGAGTTGAGCTCTTAGGGTACCAGAGACCAAAATCAGGAGTTCCTTTCAGGTATTTGAGAATTCTTTTCACAGCCAACAAATGGGATTACTGAGGAGCAGATTGAAATCTTCCCACTATTCTTAATGCTTGCATAATGTCAGGTCTCGTAGCAGTTAAGTACAAAAGGGCTCCAATTGTTGACCTGTAATGAGTTGCATCTATCAGAGGGGAGTGATCATTTTTGCTCAATTTGCAAGTTGTGGTCATAGGTGTGCTCATGGGTGCACAATCTTCCATTCCATATCTTTTAAGCATGTCTTTAAGATATTTGGCTTGAGATATAAACATGCCTGCTATGGTTTCAGATACTTGTAGTCCGAGGAGGTGAGATAACTCTCCTATCATTGACATCTCGAACTCTTTTGACATATTTTGAGAAAACTCATGGCTCATCTCATCATTATTACTAGCAAAAATCAGATCATCAACATAAATAAGTGTGACTAGTAACTTATCCTCATCTATCTTTATGTAGAGATTACTTCCTGCCACCCCCTTCTTGAAGCCTTGTTGTTGTAGATAGTGATCCAATCTTGCATACCAAGCTCTAGGAGCTTGTTTCAACCCATATAATGCCTTTTTCAACTTACAAACAAAGTCTTATCCTTCAGTTAGATTAAACCCTTCTGGTTGCTCCATGTAGACTTCTTCCTTGAGTTCCCCGTTCAAAAATGCTGATTTTACGTTCGTTTGATAGATTTTGAATCCTTTTTCGCAAGAAAATTCCAAGAACATCCTGATAGATTCCACACGAGCTACTGGTGCAAATGTTTCTTCAAAGTCAATTCCTTCAATTTATGAATAGCCTTTACAAACAAGCCTTGCCTTGTTTCTGATGATTTGTCCATCTTCATTCGTTTGGTTCTTAAACACCCACTTGGTTCCTATTATGTTTTTGTCCTTTGGACGAGGTACCAGCTCCCATGTCTCATTCTTCTCAATTTGAGATATTTCTTCTTCCATGGCTTTTACCCAATGAGTATCCTTACTTGTTTGAGTAAATGTTTCTGGTTCTATCATGGATATAAGAGCAATATCATTTTTCTTTGGTGTATTTGTCATCCTTCTTCGGGATTTCATCCTTTCATCTATATTTCCAATAATCTGCTCTTCCAGGTGATATTTTTGAAGAAGTTTCATCTTTGAAGGAGTTTGAGATGGTTCTTTTTCCTTGGGTATTTCTTGTTTTTTTTCTTCTTCTTTAGGTTCTTCTTCTTCAATGAAAGGATCAACTCCATGTTCTTCAATTTCTTTCTCTGGAAGGTCTTCATCAGTATTCACATCAATGCTTTCCACTATTTTCCATAGTCGGTTATTGTAGCACTTGTAGGCTTTGCTTCGTGTAGAACATCCAAGGAAGATCCCTTCATCAACCCGAGAATCAAACTTTCCTAGTGAGCCATCATTGATTTTTATGAAGCACTTGCTTCCAAAAATCGTAAAATATTTTACTGAAGCAGGTCTTCCTTTCCATAATTCATAAGGAGTCTTTTCATTATTTGGTCTTAATTGAGTTCAATTCAGGGTATAGACAATTGTTCCCACTGCTTCTCTCCAAAATTTGGCTGTAAGTCAGCTACTATTAACAATGTTCTAGCCATTTCTTGAACTGTTCGGTTTCTTCTTTCAACTACCCCATTTTTCTTGGGTGTTCTGGTGGCAAAGAGTTCTCTTTTAATTCCATGTATTTTATAGAATTCATTAAATTCTTTTGATGTGAATTCTCCCTTTCTATCTATTCTGAGGCACTTAATCTTTGAATCCTTTTCATTTTCTACAAGAGCTTTAAGATTCTTAAAACAATCAAATGCTTTAGATTTATATTTTATAAAATATATCCACATCATTCTAGTATAGTCATCAACATATAAATCAAAGTACCTTTCCCCTTGGAGTGTCGGAGTTCTAGTTGGTCCACATAAATCAGCATGGATGATCTCCAAAGGCTTTGATGTAGAAAACTCCTTGGTTTTGTGGTTGGTTCTGGTTTGCTTTCCATGTTGACATGGACCACATATTCCTTGATTCAGTTTGAATAACTTTGAAATGTCTCGTATTGCTTTAATCTTGCTGATATTGATCAAGTTATTGAAGCTAGCATGTCCAAGTCGCTTGTGCCACAACCAACTTTCATCTGTTTGACTTAAGTAGCACTTATCTTCTTGAATCTTGTTTAGAATGTAGATGTTTTCTGGTGTTCTAACCCCTTTCGCCACAAGTTCCACTGAGGAAGAGTTCCTTATTTCACAGTCTTTGGTGCTAAAGACAACATTATGTCCTTGATCACAGATTTGTCTAACACTCAGGAGGTTGTGTTTAAGCCTGTTTACTAGTCAAGGATTTTGAGCTTTTCCTTTTCCATTAATAAGAGTAGTAGTTCCTTTTCCAGCAATTTTGTCAGATCCACTTCCAAAGGATACATTTCCTTCCTTTTTGTTCAATGAGACAAACTTCCTTTTGTCCCCTATCATGTGTCTGGAGCACCCACTACCCACAAACAAATGATTTTCATCATTTTGAGCACATAGAGCTAGGCCACATTTATCCATGTTGGGATTCTCACTTCTTGCTTTTCCTCTTTTGAGTGGGAAATTTTGTTCATTGTGTCCATTATTTTTACGTAATGAGCAAATCAGATGAAATTTGGCCAAGGGATCAAAATAATTGTAGGTTTTTATTTGTCCTTTCCCTTTGGGGCCATATGGTTTGTTTATTTCATCCTTCAGTTTTGATGTGTCATTCTTACAAGCCATGCAATGTCTAGCTTGACGACCAAAATTTTTACAATGAAAACAATGCCCAAAAAATATAGTTTTGTACCTGTTGTAATAGCCATGATTTGAATCAAAATTCTTCCTTGGAGTTACTCCCACTTTATTATTTGGATTTGAGATGGCCTTTGATGAAATACTATTTCGTATCTGTTTTAACATCCATGATTCGAATCAACATTCTTCCTTGGATTTACTCTCTCTTCATTCTTTGGATCTGCGATGAGCCTTTGATGAAATAATCTTTTTTCTTTTGGGTTGTTGGAAAGTACGTCAGCATAACTTTTTGCATTATTCTTAGCACTTGATGATTCTCCTTTAAAACCTATTCCAGATTTCTCATGTTGAGGATTTTGATTATTTAGGATAGTGTCAAGTATTTTAGAGCTTTTCCAACCCTTTTCAACTTGCTCCAATTCATTCCTTAGAGATACTAATTCAACTTCACGTTCTTCGCAAGCTTCTTCTTTTTCTTTTAGCTTATTTTTCAAGAGATCTTCCCTTGTTTTTATTTCCTCATTTTCTACCTTGAGAGAAATGATTTTATTCTGTATTTTCTCATTTTCTTCAATGGCAATTATTAACAATTCATCTACATTTCCATCTAGCCCTGAGCCATCATCATTTGTGAATGCCATGAATAATACTTCTTGGCTTCCAGCATGATCATTTTCTCCATCTGATTCTTCATTATCTCCTTTGCATTGAGGTAACTGGTTAGTTGATTTCTTTTTTATGACTACAAATTCATCTTCATCAGACTCATCTTGCTTAGAGAGGAAATTCTTCTTATTGAACCCTTTCTTTTTGTATACCATCCTTTTAGAATTTTCTTCATCATCACTATCATGCTTATGAGGACATTTCGCAGCATAATGACCTATTTTTCCACATTTGAAACAAATAAGAGGGTATTTACCTTTCAGCTTAGATCCTTTCTTCAGTCTTCGTACAAACTACGCCAATTCGGATTCAACATCAGAGTCATCACTACTAACATTCCTTGCTTTCCCCTTTTTTGATTTTGAGGCCTTGAATGCTGCATCTTTGGAACTTGGGCAACCTTTACTCATCTCATAGGCAATGAGGATTCCATGGAGTTCATCCATCTTGACAGTATATAGATCCTTCACTTCTTCTATGGCACTTACTTTGGAGTCAAATTTGTCTGGGAGAGATCTTAAGACCTTTTGAACAATGGTACTTTCTTCAATATTTTCATCCAATCCTTTAAGAGAGTTGACCACTTCAGCTACTCAGAGAAAGTATGATGCAGTATCTTCTTCATCATCCATTTTTAGACTTTCAAATTTCCTTCTTGACTTTGGAGTCCCCGTCGTATAAGCTAATTAGCTTATCCCATACTGCTTTGGTAGAGTTACAATTCATGACTTTTGTAAATTCAAAATTAGTGATTCCACTAGTGTTGGAGTTTAAGGCTTTTGAATTTGCAACGTAGACTTTCCTGTCGTCTGGATCTGTTGGAAGGGTGGAAGGAGCTATGTACTCATTTAAGACCAAATGCCAAACTTCAGGTCCAAGGGACATTAAGTAGTAGCACATTCTCTTTTTCAAGAAACCAAAATTTGTGCCATCAAACAAAGGAGGTCTTCCTGACACTTCTTGATTTCTCATCATGACTAAGAATCCTTCTTCGAGCTATTAGGCTGATATGAAGAATCCGACTCTGATACCAATCGTTGGAAATACTCGGGGGTGGGGGGTGAAATAGTATTTCTTTTTTTCAATTATTAATTTTATTAGTTAAAAAACATTTATATTTGGAACACATAAATAGATAACAGGAATAGATTCTTTTACTAATGTGATCTTTGCAATAAATCAAGTACTATATATATATATATATATATATATATATATATATATATATGTATATATGTATATATGTATATATATATATGTATATATGTATATGTATATATATATATATATATATATATATATATATATACATATATACATATATACATATATATATATACATATATACATATATACATATATATATATATATATATATATATATATATATATATATAGATATATATCTGTGTGTGTGTGTGTGTGTGTGTGTTTTCAATTAGTTGCCAAGAACCAACTTGGACTCTTTGTGAGGCTCCAACCTCCAGAGCACCAACTCCCAGGACACCAATCCTTCTAGTTATGAGGCACCAACCTCAAGGGCTCCAACCCTTTGTTGTAAACTATCTGGATCTATTTGGTTGTAATTCTCTACTCCCAACCCTGTTGAGCCTATGACTTACCTTTTTCCTCCTGTTCCTTCCATTTCTACCAGAGCCTCGACTTCCTTTATTTTCTTACAGTTTTCCAGTTACCCTAAACTTTCCTTGTTCTTTGTTTTATATTCTTGAGACCCCTGACCTTTGGCTTCCTTTCTCTGCTGCCTCTTCAGCTTCCTCAACACTCACTTGATCTTTCAGCTTCCTCTGTTCTCACTCTTCGACTTTCTCATATAGAGTTCCCACATGCCACGTTATCCTTTTATCGCAATCACAAGTTCTAGAGGTATTTATAAGTCGTACCCAAAACATAGCCAATGGCTGATTCCCCTTTTGGATGCGATATTATATTAACTCCACAACTTTATCGCAATTGGCATATTTGCACATAACATAGCCAATTTCCTAATACCCGAACTCGATATTATTATAAATTGTTTTTAATAACTCCGTCAGGTCCATATGTATATCGTAATCAGTGCTTTCAATGTGGCGAGCCTTTACAAGAGTCTTGCGATATTCAACGGATGCGATAATATATTAAATCATATTGCAATGGTCCAATCGGGTCCGTATACATATCTCAATCAGCAGTGTCGCGGTGTCAATTCTTTTGAGCATTACAATTCAATGGATGCAATATTTCAATAGGTCATATTATAATGTTGCAGCGGGTCCACACACACACACACACACATATATATATATATATATATATATATATATATATATATATATATATATATATATATATATATATATATATATATATATATATATATATATCGCAAACGCATATTTAATGTGTCATCCCTTTATAACTTATGATATGATATTAAGTTGTATTCCTTAGCGATCCTCCACCGTTGATCTGCTCATATCCGACGATCAACACTTAACCTAATCAACCCAAAACCGTCTGTTGATCCTTCGCCGTCGATTAATGGATCCAACAACCTGCATGAATGAGCAATTTATATCTATAAATATATATATATATATATATATATATATATATATATATATATATATATATATATATATATATATATATATATATATATATATATATATATATATATATATATATATCGCAAACGCATATTTAATGTGTCATCCCTTTATAACTTATGATATGATATTAAGTTGTATTCCTTAGCGATCCTCCACCGTTGATCTGCTCATGATCCGACGATCAACACTTAACCTAATCAACCCAAAACCGTCTGTTGATCCTTCGCCGTCGATTAACCCGCGTTGGATCCAACAACCTGCATGAATTTCGGGTGAGCAATTTGCGAGGGAAATAACCACCCAAAAAAGTGGTTTTCTCTCTCCACCCGAGTGTTACGTGTCACCCATTGAAAGGAATCAAGCACTCTCTTCTAAATACCACTTACTGCTTAGCGTCTGCCCGAAAACCATTGCCACTATTACAAACCCGCCTTTTGGAATATAACCACATGCATTCACTTTTCATCCGTCTTCTTGATTTCTGCCGATATTATATACTCCTCTACTCTTTTGGCTCCTCCTCCGCTCTTTTGGATCCTCTGTTAACTTCTTTGGCATATATCACATGCAATACTCCCGATATGGCTCCCCCTCAATCTCCCACTCTTACACTTACCTGGCTTTCCTGCGGCTTCCAATACTTGGCTTTCCTGTGGCTTTCTCTACTTTGATAGCTCTACTCTAATAGCTCCTATGACTTCCGATATTCTCTCCAATGGCTTGACTGTCTTGGCTTTCGTCTGGTTTCTCCTCATGGCTTCTTGCTCCTATTTCTTCACGGATCTGCTCTACTTCTCCTTGGCCTCACATCATTCTTTACTCATCCAGAATATTGCCATATTGACATCAATGATAATCTAGATCAACATAAGAACCCCTAAAAACCCACTTTTCTCTGGCCTATGCATCTGTATATTATTTTTGCATTCAATATCTCATCTCATTACACAATCACACACAAATAAGACAATGGGAAAAATGGGGTATGCACATTTTTTCATGTTGTTGAAACCATTCTTTGTGTTTCTCATCCTCCTCTTCACCTTCTTGTAACTAATCTTTGAATATTTCCTCCTTAAACAAGGTCGGTAGTGACCTCTGCACTCTTAACTATCAACCCATCCTCCCTATTATTGGAATCAATCTGCTACCACTCCTCGGTTCCCTAGTTCCAATCTCCTCATCCATGGGTTGATTAACCACAAAGAGTCTCTACAAATAGTGCAACCTTCACACAACTTCCATGTATGTGGTTCAATCGTTGGTGCAACTTGTGACCATCATTCGAACATACATAGAGCCAATTCTTTTAGTGCCAATTATGCCAACGATTTATTCCTTGAGAATGTTCCCCAAAAATAAGTGATGCATTCACCCATGATATAAATCTATCCTCATAAAGTGAATTACTTCACCTACTCTATTAGCAGTTGTTACTATTAATGCAACTATCGATCTAGTAGTTGTTCCCGTGGGAACACTGGAGTATTGAAAACTATGATGCCATATTTGTTTACAGGTCAACGCCAAGGTCAGTCTCCAAAGTTAAATTTTGTTCACCAGTTCAACATTCACACTTGGAATTATGCTTTACGCCCCATTTTCATTTCTTGTAGCTATGACTTCAATGATGAGGATCACGATGGTTCTCTACTGCTACCTCTTGTAAGCTAATAATTTGAGGGCTTATTTGTTAAGAGATATTTATCATCATCCATTTTATTGTGGGTATCATATCATTTTTGTGATACTACTTCTATGATACCAGGCTCTGATACCAGTTTTTAGGATCACGAAACACCGAGAGAAGTGTTGTTGTCTAAAGATTTCATTTCTTGGATCCTAATGACCACTAGGACAAATTAACATGGATATTTTTGGTTTTTAAATAGGCTACAGTGGAGATGAATACCATGGAAAAAACCACATGTTCTCATTAACCAGTTGCTTGAAACCCGCTAATAAATTGACCAATCAAGTTTAGTCAAACCACCCTAAATCATTTAAATTGCATTTTTTAAATGAAAAGTATTCTTTTTTTTGTAAACTTGGCAGGACTACATCTTCATCATGTCCAATATATCACCCCGATCCAGGTCGGGAATTGAAACAGTGACTTCACATCAAGGAGTGCCTTAACATAGAACCCTATCACCGTCTATCTAAGACCCCATGGACAATGCAAAGTAAATATATATTATATTAATCAAACAATTTAAAACTACAAAACTACAAATTCTATTTAAATTTTAGATAAATTTTCTCATCAAATTTTAAAAACAAATTGACAAATAATTTATAAAAAACAAAAAAATTAGCCTCAAACTATTGCATTCAGTTATGAAATATTTAATATTCCTATCCTGCATACAACCATGGGTGATGAGGTTTTTAAATACTAGTACTGCAATTTTGTGGGCTCTTTTGTTATTATTGGAGATAATTATGTGTCTTATGTACAATGTTGTAGTTTGTCTATTATATGACTTGGAGGTTTTTTCGACATATTTTTCGATCTAATTTGTAGGGATTTTTTGGAAACGCAAGTTTGAGATGTGAACTCTCCACAATCAAAGTGCCTCAAGAGTTTTTCATGGTATTGAATCCACACATGAAGTCAAAAAACTAGTTTAAACAACAATGATCAAGATTGGGCAAAAACAAATTTGTGAGATTACGACCAAAAATTCCAAAAACTTATAATAGTTAGACAATGCCATATTTCAATGGCAGACAACATGTTCACTCATTTGATTTTAGGATTAGATAGATTACTTATTTACAAATAAGATATATACTAGTGTAGTTATATAAGTTAAATGGTTGATGAATGTCAATAGGTTTAACCCACTTGTAAGAAAAGCAATTGCTACAATAGGGTTGAAAAGAATCTTAGATTTGGAAGTTAACTAAGTGGTTAAAAACTATTTTAATAATGTCAAAAATCAGAAATCCCAATTTATAAAAGGTGTTGTTTAACTATTCTACATTTTGGAGTTTTTGGCCAGAATGCGGTGAAATAATTTTTGCATAATCGGATTCATTGCATTGAAAAATCCCTAGATCACTCTAAGTGTGGAGGCTTCACAACTCAAACTTTTGATACCAATAAATTCATATCATATTTTGAGCAAATTAAACTAGAAAATATGCCCAAAAAATCTCCTACAACGTTTTCTAACTATTCTATGTTTTGAAGCTTTTGGTTGGTAAAAATATTTTTTGGTCAGATGGTGATTTTAGGTTGTTGAAAATGAAATTTTGAATTCTGAAATGGATTAAGTGCCTTGAAAACTGATAGGAAAGTCGAATTGTGGAGAGTTCATTTCTCAAACTTATGGTTCCAACAAATCCTTTCAAATTTCATGTAAATTCCATGGCAAAATATACCTAGAAAAATCCAAAACATAAAGTAGATATACTATGACTTTATAAAATGCAAGTAATCTACAATGGATATTCTTTTTTACTAACTCTAAAATGCTGCATCCTCTTTCACATATAAACATGCCTATCAACATAATTAATTAATTAATTAATATATAATGTGTACTCTAACTATTAGATGTTTGGGTCATTTTTTGAACATATTTTTTGGTTAATTCTATTTCAAATTTGAAGTGTAAGGTCAGGGCACTTTCTACCTCAAATCTCTTGGTACATCATGTTTCATTTTTAGGTCATTGGCCAATTAAGGTGCCCCTCCCAAGCTAGATTAAAAAGGAAACTTAAAAATAAATGGAAATTATATATATATATATATATATATATATATATATATATATATATAGTCTATGTTTTGGAAAGCAAAAATAAAATTTAAATGAGGAGTGGTATTTACCGTGGTATTATAACTCAAAAAAATTATCCAAATGACCCATTGTAATTACTCATGATATCCACCTATTGTATCTACCCATGTTATTTTCCCAAGGTATTGTAACTCAAAAAAAGCTATAAATAACCTGTCCCACTTTGTAAAATGACAAATTGGTCTTGGAAAATGATTTCCTCATTTAATAAAGAATTTTTTTTTAAAGAGTTATGAATCCATGGAAATTTGGGCTTTCTAAAGCTTTCCAATGTGGATCTGTCAGTTGTTCCAATATGCATTCTAGAAACCCTTTGTCGGTATATTTTGGTGGAGTGGACATCCATGTCAATGGTGTGAGAATATTTCCAAGAGCATCATCAACCTCAACCCAACATAACCCATTTTATCCTTTATCGATGGATACCAATTTCATCCATTTATTGAAAATATGAGAAGCTAAAAAAAACACCTAAACAGATCATCCCTTCTGCCATTTCTACGTCTCGTTAGCTTATTTATGGATATCAAACAAGGTTTCACGGAATAGATTTTTCCCATGGGTTGACATGGGCATTTGTCATATGTTGTTCCGGTCTTGGGTCCTGTAAAATATAACTACATAGCAAGGTGGATATTGGCCTTAGCCTCCTTGAATTAATAGTTATCTAAATCCACAATGGAAAATTTGTCCTTAGGATCCTCAAATATTGTCAGCATGAGGACAAAAAGATGTGTAGACTCCACGGATTTTGGAAACTTTTCAAACAACCAATGTGATTCCTCTTATGGTTGTTGTTGCAGTTGGTGCCACTTACTCTGGATATACTGCAAGAGGTGGTCAGCTTTACATGTGGGGTAAAGTGAAGCTAATATCTGATAATTGGATGTACTTAAAAGCCATTTTTGATTGAAGTGGGTGGAAAATGCAATGCATGGATTCTAGTAATACATATAGTGTATATGGTGTAGGTGATTCAAATATTGGCTTTCGCACATTCCAATAGGGAGAACTCGAATTTGGATTAATAGGCCCAATCTCATAAGCAAATCCAAAGAAGATTGATATTCTTGAAGGAATGCATGTGATCAATGTTGCTTGTGTTATCAGAGACTCCCTTATAGTAGTTGATCGAACGAATATGGGTGGATCCCTTGTTCATGCCCAAGGGAAATAAGAAATCCCATCAAATGAAAAACATATTGATGGCAAATCATTACCAACAACATCAACAAAATTAAGACAAACCATAACTGTCTCTATAATTTTTTTTTTCCATCTGCACTTTCACATGCTTTTCTGTATCTTTTATATATTTATAAATAAGAGATTTTCCTATTCTTTGTAGGAATCATCCTCTTAGCATCAAAGACATATCCATCTTCATTTTCTCTCAAGGGTGCACATGGTGACAAGGATATCTTTGTTGATTATCTTGAAGCATACTTCTAGTTACGACAAGATACCCCTATTCATGCCAAAGTAGTGTCATGGTGGTACTATCCAATCAAAACAATGGGAATCACAAAGATGAAACTTGAGTACCAGAAGGAATCCTTTACCACATTTATTTGGATAGTGTGAATTTACAAAGTTAAGCCACCAGATTTCTACCAGGAAGCCCGACAAACAAACTATCACGAGGTCCATTTGCTAGGCCATGCATTGTCAATCTCACAATTGGCCCACAAGCATTACAGGGTATCTTTATCCTCAAATCCTCATTTCATAATGGTAAGGGGTCGCCCACAAACCCAAGGATATCGGTCAAACAAACAAAAACCTTTCCACCAAAGATGATTTTCTAGGTTGTACACTATTAGCATCACAGTTCGCTCGCAAGCATTACATGGTATCTCTATCTTCGAATATTCATTCATCATTGTTATGGGTCAACCACACAAAATCCTTACCAACGAAGTCCATTTTTTGGTCACACACTCTTAGTATCATAGTTGGCATACAATCATTACAGGGTATCTCTATCCTCGGATCTTCGTTCATTATCGTTACGAATCACCCAAAAACCCTCGATTATGGGTCAATCACACAAAATCCCTGTCTTCAACAACACTTGGTTTTGGGTCATCCAAAAACCCACAATTATGGGTCAATCACACAAAACCTATCACTTCATTTTCGCTTATTCAACAAAGGCGTCTGAGGAGGGAACTTCATTCAATGGGGACCATTTTCTTCCTAAGGAGATGGGGGTTGATCCAAATGAAAAGTGGCATGGTATTGACCCATGGTAATTACCCATGGTATTGTAACTCAACAAAATGATTTGAATGGAAAGTGGCATGGTATTGATCCATGGTAATTACCCATGGTTTTCACCTACGGTATCTACCCAAGGTATCCACCTATGATATCTAGCCATGGAATTTACCTAAGGTATTATAACTCAAAAAAAGGCTATAAATAACAAGCCCCACTTTGTAAAAGGACAGATTGGTCCTCCACAATGTAGTTGGAAAATCATTTCCCCATTTAATAAAGGTTTTCTTAAGGCATTTATTGTGTATTTCCATTTAATTTTTGGATATATCAGTATGTTTTCTTGCTTCTTTCTCTCTCTATCCATGGTTCCCGGAACTTAGCCCCCATGATCTGGATGAGATAAGGGTTAAAGGAAATTAAGATATTATAAGAAGGAAATCAATGAAAATCACAAGCATTGTTTTGGTTAACTAATGTAAAGAGGAAAATAAACATTTCTAAAATAATAACAAATTATCATGAGCTCCATAGTGAAATTAGGCATTGGTCAGTTCCTAAAACCCCTTGGGATGAAAAAGCTTGTCATCATCATTGTCATCATTGATATCTTCTTCTTCATCATTATTGTTGTCATCACACCATCATATTCTTTCAAATGAGAGAGAAATAGTAAGGAATCATTATATATAATTTTGTATAATAATGTTTATGTGTATATTATTTTAATAATAATGAATTTTTAAGATTACAATTTCTTAGTCTTATTAGTCAATAATGTAAGACAAATTAAAACAAACTAAATCTTTAATTGATGTTCAAATCTAAATTTTAAATTAAAAAAAATTACATAATTAGAAGTTAAGAACATGGCTAAGAACATTTGTTCCCTCATAATACGTCATAAGTAGAGTATGTGCACCTTTATAGACTTTAGCAATCAAATCACTACTTAGATGTGGTTCCTTGTGCCACAAACAAAGGTGTTTCATACACAAATTTGATGTTTTGCCATGACCTTAATAATAATAATAATAATAATAATAATAATAACAACAACAACAATAATAATAGTTATTATTATTATAAAGAACTAGATATTTTAATATAAAAAATATTATGATGTACATATTAATTTGAAATGACTAATAAGGGTAATACATTTAATATTAACTCAAGATTTAAAATGCTAACCCATAAAGAACTCCTTGCACTAAGAAGTCCTTCTATGAAATCTTCTTACTAATTATAGGATGAGCTACAAGCTCCAAATATGTTGCAGTTGTTTCTAGATTTTTTTCTCCTCTTTGATTGCTTAAGACTGAAACAAAGTTGTTGCACTAGTTTTAGGAAAGGGGTTATGTAGAGGACCCTCTTTGGGAAAGTTTAGAAAGTTTGAAAAACCATCAACCTTACTAGCCACAATATTCCACTTTTCCTTGATTCCTTGATTTCATCCTTCTAGAGATTGCATGAATGCTCACAATTGTTTCTCCATTCCCCTTAAAAAATGAGTTTGCATTGTACTTCAAATCACATGCGTAGCCCTCTTCTATGCCTCCACCAAAATGTTTTCCTCTAATGCCAATTAATTTATTATAAGGTCACATTGTGCACTTCTCACTAAAAATATACCATCCCTTTCTCATAAATGATCATCTCGTGTTAAAATTCCACTAACCTGCAAGTCACACCTCTCTTGCAATAATGAGCCATACCAAAAACTAGATAGAAAACTACTCCAATGAAAAAGCATATCCTCCAAATTGATGAACCTCCCAACAAAACCAAGTAGAGAGCATCCTCAAGTATGTAATGACATATAATGGTCCGACACATAAACAAAGGATGCAATAAGAGCTAAATGGTCCCACACAAATCCAAAACCCAACAAAACTACTTATAATGCTCTTTGTTATTGAAATGTTGCATGAGATTGAAGGAAAGAAAGGCAACCTCGTATTAGGATCCTTTTGTAAATTTTAAGTAGCGTTTACTATCTTGTAGTTAATTTAGAGGAAGGATGTGTTAATTAAGCCACCCTTTACACCAAACCATATCAAACTTGCAACTAAGAAAGAGGTGAGTTGACACCCTATATCTAACCCCTTTCGTTTTTCTATGTGAGCACCTAGTGAACTTAATAATTTTTCATTTTGATTGAGATTTCACAAGACCTTAAGAAATGAATTCAAACTACTTCACACAGCCTAAAATTCGTTAGATTATTCTTTTTATCTAATTGAATGAGGGATGGATGAACCTTCAACCACCCCACTTAGCTTTGCTCTCCATAGTCCTTCGAATATGGCAGTCTTCATTTACCTTGCCACTTCCAACTCTCTCTGCACCTATTCTTATTAATTACATTCCACCTCTCTCTATACCTACGCTTATTATTAATTAAGCTACATTAGTCAACTCTGAAATTTATTTCAGCATGTTACAAGGAAAATTTGATTGATCATTTAAATTAGAAGGGGCTCCCACATTCATTGACTGGCCTCTCACATGCAGAGTTTAATACTCTAATAACACGCCACTCTTAAGAAGAGTTTTTCACATGGGGCTGGAGAATTATATTTAGAAGAGATTTATCACTACATGGAGCTGGGGACAAATAATTATAGTTTGTTACGTATTCATAAGCATTTGGACAAAAAGGTCGGCTGGCCACATTTTCTCTGTGGAACAAGGGTTTGTCATTTTTAAAAGCCTATAAGCCCTCCGATACCTTCTCATTTATTTTTATATAAATTTCTTCTGCAACGTGTATGCACGGATCAAAATCTACGACGGGGACAGAAATACTCCAGCTACTCTGGTCATTAAAAATACTGAGAGGATTTGTCTTTACTTAGTGGAGATTCCGAATTTGATACAGATTCTAGAATTTTCACTATAAGACAAGCGTGCATATGGAACACGCGCTTCCCCCCGATCTCGGTAGAAATCACGATCGTGTTATTTTAACTGTCTCATTTCGCCTTTGCCAACCACACCAAATTATGAATTCAAACCCTCACGCGTTTAGTGTGACAATAGTTGAACATATGATGTGAATTCAAACCCTCACGCGTTTAGTGTGACAATAGTTGAACATATGATGTAGAATGGTAGTTAGCAGGTGAAGCCCTCCCCAGCCAAAAAATAAATAAATTAGGAATATGAGGCTATTTGCTCCCCTATAAAATGGCGTTTTGCAGCGTGAATGGATCATGACGAAGAACCTTAATCGTTTTCTTTGGAGTTGGGTACGACTTGGGGTTTGAGTAAAGGTATTTCAGGTTAAGAATAATTAGCAGACAATAATGGCGACCTGTGGAACTGATGTGGCTCATCCAGTGCTCTACGTAGCTGCAGACATGGTGGAAAACAACACGTCTATGGTGACCGCCTCTATGGCCGCAGCCAGTCGTGAGATGGAGAGTCATCCTCTTCTAAATTCTTCTTCCACCTCAAGAATACTGATGATTGGAGCTACAGGTTACATTGGTAGCTTTGTTGCTCAAGCAGCTGTGGCTGCCGGTCATCGCACGTATGCCCTTATGCGTCCTTCCACTGCTTCTGATCCAGCGAAAGCACAGCGCGTCCAAGAATTGAAGGACTTCGGCGTCCACATTCTTTATGTATGTAATCTTCCAATTTTACTATAGAATTCTTTCGTAAATTCTATTATACAAGCCTTTTGTCATTTCTCTCTTTCTCTTGTGGATTTCAATAATATTTTTAAATAAATGAAACAAAATAGATTGATCATCAGGATTTCGAACTATTTCTAAAATTAACAATCAAATTAAATTTCCCTGTCATTGGGACTATATGAACTAATTCATTTCATGCAAATGATTGCAGGGATGTTTAAGTGACCACAAGTCCTTGGTAAATACAATGAAGGGCATAGACGTGGTTATTTCTGTTATAGGTGGAGCACAAACTATGGAGCAGCTCAAGATTGTGGACGCTATTAAGGAAGTCGGCACAATTAAGGTCAGTGTATTCATGGTTGTTTGTCAAGAATTCAGAATTGGGTTTTAGGTTGATACTTTGCATTTGTATTTATATTTTCAATTTTTTTTTGTTGACCATCAATTTCAATATAGTAAAATTTAATAGCGGACTCTGCAATAACTGACTTTGCTTATTATTAATGAAATATAAAATTTATATTCAAATAATAATACTTATTTTAAAAAATGCAACTCAAAAATATTAAAAAACTAAAATTATTTTATTAAATAATAACTACATTAATAAGTACTTTATAAATACTAGTATTATTTATTACAACATAAAACTCTTGGCTGCATGTTCTATGCAATAGAATAAAGAGTATAATAAAATATTTCAAAACTTTAGCAGCTTGTAAGTGTCATTGACTTCCATTTCTGAATGGTTTATATAAAATCTCATAATAAATCCATATAAAACAAAACTTTTTCATCTTTTAAGTGTCATTGACTTCTATTTATGAATTGTTCAATATAAAATCTCATATTTAAATCCATTTCATTTTTAATTATTATTCTATAAAATATTCAGTTTTTATTTATGCAATATTCAACTCTTGTATATGATTTCATTTTTAACTAATTCTATAAATTTTTCTGTTTTTATTTATACAATATTTAATTTTTTTTAATAAGGTCCCTAATATAAAAGTTTTATGAAGAGGTGGGCTAATTAATAAAGGAAATAGTTTTTTTTCAGGGGAATTCATTAAAATCTCATAACATAATTTCAAGATTTGTTGTTGTTTAAAATACATTTTTAAATGTATAAATAGGTTCAGATTTCTGAAAAACTCTTGGAGCATTTTAATTATGCAAATTAAACAATTTAAACTCAAGTTTTTAAAAAAAATTGTTAGATTTTGATTAAAATTAACAAAAAAAAGATTGTGAAAAAAAGCATTGTCTATAAATTAGACTACTTCTTTTATTAATAATATCAATACTAACTATATTATTATAAAAAAAATTAATTATCAATAATAATAAACAAATGAATAGTAGAAATATAATTTTCAAACTGTGATACAATTTATCATAACTCAGTTGTCAAACTAACAGTGGGGACAGCTATCTCTGACTGCTATAACTCATCAAAATTATTCAAAAAAAACCAATAAATTATAAAAATATAATCATTAAATAAATAGTATAAAAATAGGACCTACATCATTAAATGAATAGGACCTACATCATTAAATGAATAGTATAAATATAAGAATGCACAGATCTTGAAAATCAGTAAAGACCAATAAACAGATGACAGATCCATAACGATACAGATGTACAGCTGTGCAGATCCAGGGATCTATAATACATTAAATTGTATTGATCATGCAACTAGCGATACAGAGCAATGTTATATTTATATTCCATTTTGCGACTGGAATATTGAATAATCCTAGCAGCTGAGCCCAATGAGAGAAGTTAATGCTGTTTACTTTCATTTTACTCTTAAGAATATCTGAAAACATAGATTCATCCACGTTGGCTGCAGAGGTTTCTGCCTTCGGAATTCGGGCACGACATCGACAAAGCCGACCCAGTGGAACCTGGACTGACCTTTTACAAAGAGAAGAGAAAAATTAGGCGGGCTGTGGAGGCTGCCAACATCCCTTTCACCTACATCTGCTGCAACTCCATAGCTGGCTGGCCTTATTTTTATCACACTCATCCTTCTGAGCTTCCTCCTCCAACAGAGCAATTCGAAATCTATGGCGATGGTAACGTCAAAGGTATTACTCCGTGCTCTGTGGAAATCTGAGTAGCTATTTATTGGTCAAGATTAACATCCTTTCATAATAATGCATTGATATGTGCATACAGCATACTTCGTTACCGGAGCTGACATTGGCAAATACACTATCAAGGCCGTGGACGATATCCGAACTCGAAACAGAACTGTCCACTTCAGGCCTCCCAAGAATTTTCTTACGTTAAACGAGCTTGCAGCCATATGGGAGACCAAGATTGGAAAGACTCTGCCAAGGGTCTGCATCTCCGAACAAGATCTGCTGGCAATGGCCAAAGGTATTGATCCTGCATATACAAAAGAAATTTATGTCATTAATATTCTCCCTCTTGTAGATACTTTTCGTACAGTAAAGTTGCCACCAAATTCCAATTTTACTTTTGAAATAGTTCATCATTTGTAAATTTTGAAACAGATTTAAGGTAAATATATATATATTTTGATTAGTCTTATTTTAAAATATTTTCAAAACCTATAATCTAAATAAAATGGTTATAATTAATTGTAATGTCATTTTGCAATATTCCAAAACCCTATAATATAGATCAAATAATCAATAAATTCACTATAGTTTAATGAATTCATTATAGTTTCACCATAATTTTTATGATACATTAATTAAAAGTTATCCAATTTAAACTTCTAGTTTAATAAATTCATTATAGTTAAATGTAATCTATCATAGTTTAATGAATTTGACTTGACTTTATGATACACTAGAGGTGAATGTTTGTTAAAAAATTATGAATTTTAAATTTTTAGAATATTTTAAAGACGAAAATTCAAATTTTTTCAACTTTATTGGTTTTATTTAACAATATTCCCAAAACCTATTCCCTAAATAAAATAATTCATGGTAATTAAGTATAATCTATTATCATTTTATATTTTTTTACTGAATTTACTTTCTGTGGATTTGATTTTACAATATTTCCAAAACCTAATAAATTCATCATATTTAAATATAATCCATCTTAATTTTATTTATGTTCATGAATTTAACTTTCTCTAGATTTTATTTTACACTATTCCTACAACCTAATGAATTCATCATATTTAAATGTAATCAATTATAATTTTGCTCCTGTTTATGCATTTGACTTTCTACCAATCTTATTTGTATTATTTTACAATATTCTCAAAACCTATCATTTATGTAAAATGGTTAATGAATTCATCATAGTTAACTGTAATACATTTTACTTTCTGTTAATGAATTTGACTTGCCGTTATGGTACACCATTGGTGAATGTAATACAGAGTGTGCCTGGTTGGTTGTGTTATTTTTTAATTTTAGCATGTTTGTTGGTCCAGCTAACTACATTCCAGAAAGCATTGTGGCTTCCCTGACGCATGACATCTTCATCAACGGATGCCAATATAAGTTCCAAATCGACGGACGTCATGATGTGGAGGCCTGTGAACTTTATTACGAGGAATCTTACACAACTGTAGATGACTTCTTCGATTCCTACCTCTGAAGACCAAGCGTTGCCTTCTTCCAATAATGCAATGTGCCATTTAATCCGTGGGCCACAGATTTTAGTTTCCAAATTCTTATTGTGCTGTTTTACATAGCCACATGTAATAAAGAAGTCCGAAGTTGCATTGAATCCTCTTTCCCTAATTCCAGTGCAGTAAAGGCGTTGAGTACGGAGGGTGAAGTCTTAGATTTAGAGGTAGACTATATTGGATACGAGCCTCAACGGTCAAATCAGATGGCCTAGAAAATTTGAAAGCGCGTGCAGTAATTCACATGGCAACCGATAAATTTCCATGAACGTGCGTTTCTGTAGAGGTTCCTCGGTGTTCGAACTGTCTTTTCAGAGTAATTATATTTTTTTACGTTCTTCTTTTATCTTTCGCACCATCACAAGACTCCGCCTTCGTGGACATATTAGTATTTACCTACGATCATGGGTCGTTTTTTTTACCCATCGTTTTTTTTACCCATTTTTATTTTATTTTTTGAGTTGTTTATAATGTGATTTTTTGAGATTTTGGGCGGAAAAAATTGAGGTTAAATCTTGATTCATATTATTTAAAATAGTTTTTAATTGTATATTTGGATTCAGCACTCTGAAAAACCCCTGAAACGTTTTGATTGTGCAAAAACTAGCTATCAAACTTGCGATTTCAATAAATTACTGCTAAATTTTAACCAGAAAAACTCACCAAAACAAACTTCCAGAAAATCTCATTATAAACGAGTGCTTATCTTTTCACTATTATTATATTTTACGTATTGTTTTGAAATTCAATTTCCCCTCGAACATCGTACCGATGGAAAATATTAACTGAGTAGGCGATGTCTACTGAATGCCCACATTCAATGTTCTCCCGAGGGAATGAATCTATGTTTAATAGGAAAATATCCTACCAATGGAAAATATTATCCAAATAGGCATTGTCTACCGAATGCCCACATCCAATGTTCTCAGGAGGGAGTGATCATAGGTTTCATAAAAGTCACGCGAGTATAAAGTTGCATCAATTCCGCCGAAAAAAAATAAATGATTAAACTAAAGGGTTGATCTTAGTTTTAGTTAGAATGACATATCTTCATGCTAACCTTCTAGAATGAAAAACTTCCCCCAAAAATTACATTTTATTAGACAGGCATATCCTCATGCTAACCTTCTAGAATGAAAAACTTCCCCCGAAAATTAAATTTTACTAGATAGTAATAACAAGTTTTATTTAAAAAAAAAAAAATTAAAATGTTATTGCATTTTTTTATTTTATTAGACAGGCATATCCTCATGCTAACCTTCTAGAATGAAAAACTTCCCCCGAAAATTAAATTTTATTAGATAGTAATAACAAGTTTTATTTAAAAAAAAAATTTTAAATGTTATTGCAATTTTTTTTTGTTAATGAGAAGAATTAATATATCTAGTAAGATTTGAATAATAAACTTCCTCACACATAATACTCTTTTTAAGAAAAACATCCCAATTAAAATTTCAAGAACTAATTTAAATTGTTGTATTTTCAATTAAATGAAATTTGAAAATTTTAATTAAATTTATCTTTTCAAATAAATTAATTAATAAATTTTTCTTAAATAAATTAATTAATAAATTTATAATTTTTATGGTTATTTTTTAATTACATCATGTTTTTTTTGTAAGCTGAGGCGAGATTCTATGTTTCTATTACTGGAAAAAAAGAACATTACATACATAAGCAGGTCTCAACCCGCCCTTAAGGGAAACCGGGTTTCTTGACCACTTGAAATTTTTAACTGCCATCCAAAAAAAGTATATAACCAGTCGATCTGTCCATGCTAAATAACCATCTAATCTAACTATATTCAAACTGATGCTTAACTGAGTCATGATCAACTAGTATATCAAAACAAAACTAAAAGTAAAAACCTCCTTGCAGCAGCTCCATCTTCTACTGATTCCTTGTATCCGGGTTTGCCTCTTTCTCTGTCTTGATTCCCATACCGCTTGCTTGGAGTATCTTCATAGTCTCGTCCATCTTTCTATCTTGCATAAGTAAAGTAACTTGGATATTTTTCAACTCCTTTTTCAGAACAGGGATACCTTGAGCCAATTCAACCATTTCCATGGCTACCTGCTCCATTGCTTTGGCTAATAATCTCTTCATTCCCCAATAAACATGCAAAGATTGTTTATACAGGGACATTCTCCCTCTTGTATGCCCCGGGTCAGGAAGATACTGCTCCCAATCTTCCATTTCTGGATCTGAAAGCTCCTGCATGGCTTCTTCCTCTAATTGCTCAATGATTCTTCGAATATTCGGGTTCGTATCCTGATAATAGGCCTGTTCTGCCTCCTGCAATTTCTTCCTCATATCTCTTTTGCCTCTTTTCCTTCCCCTGACCTCACTCGCAGTTCCTTCTTCATACTCTGATCTTTCACCCCTACTCCCTCGTCCTCCTCGTCCGCCAGATCCCCCTCTGCCTCTCTGGTTAACAGCTTCCTTCTTCTGCCCTCGCGTTCCTATTCTCCTCCCTCGTCTGCCACCCGCCGCTTGTTCATCAGCTTCCTGGTCCTCTTCGTCTGCTTCCCGGTCTTCTGCTTCAATCTTATACTTCCTCCCCTTACCTTCTTTACCCGCCTGTGCTCGTCGGGGTTCCTCCTCCAAAATATAATCCCGTATATCAAACTCATCCTCGGATTCATCTGGGATATTCAGAAAAATCTTCTGCATGTTCTCCTCAACTTGGCTCTTCCCTTTTGTCTCTCGACTAGCCTCCTTACTTCTCGTCCATCTTCCTATGTCTCTGTCTTGACCCTCTGCCATTTCTTCTACCCTCGTCTGCTCCAAATTCGTAACTCTCCCCCTCACCTTGCTCTGATGCACAACTGGTTTCCTCCTTCGATTTGTTCGACTGCATGCATATCTTAACTTATTTCTGCTCGGCCACCTTTGCTTCTTGAAACTTCCTTTCTTCCTGTCCTCGTCATTAATCCGCATTCCATTTGTGCTATCATAAGTGGAAACGATCGCTATCAGTCTGACAAATCCATCTCCCGTCCTCGGTACCTTGTCCCCTTTCCTTCTTGGGATGAGCATTCGTCCCTTGAGTTGATTAATCTTACCCTCCTTGACATTTAATTCATATGCGCGAGCCTGCAGACACTCTGAGCCATCATGATTTACTGTACTATTATCCTTCCTTACCATAATCAGGAGGCGCCTATTCATTCCCTTCTTGTGCGGTTGCTGCATTAAAATCCTGGGTTAATGTATTATTTAACTCATTCCACCTTGGATAATCTTGTAATGATATCCAACTACCGTCCACTCTCCTGTCCACTCCTCCACTTCCCCAATTAGCCAATAAATCAGCTGCACGGTTGCCATTTCTCAATACATGATTAATAATAGTATATTCGATCCTACTCAGCAATCCTTCCAGATCCTGTATTATCCCTGCTGTCCGCCAACTCTTCGCGACATGATCCCATCGCTTACCATCCCGTAATTTTCTCAACATATCTATCATGATCCGGGAGTCTCCTTCAATTTCAAGATTCATATAACCATTTCTAACTACTATTCGGAGTCCCTGGTGTACTTCCCACAACTCCGCTTCATTGTTCGTCATTTCTCCTCCGAATTCAGCATACATCCACCGTACAATACCGCTGCTATCTCTGAATATGCCTCCCAGACCTGCTTGTCCGAGGTTGCCCTTTGAGGCCCCATCGAAATTTAATTTGATCCGTCGATCCCCGAGCAATCTAAAATAATTGGGGCTCTGTACTCCTCTTATGGGTCTCCTCTTTGTATTAGGGTAAATCATTGTTAAATCCATATTCAGTTTTGAAACAATTCGCTGTTCCTTCGGGTTCAGCTTCCAATCCTCTTCCTCCCATACTTCTGACAGCACCGTTTCTTTGATCGATCTACATATTACATCCCAAATTCTCGATTCTTGACTCCTTTTATCTTGAAAGATTCTTCGATTTCGCTCTTTCCAAATTTCCCAGATTATGAACCCCACTGCCAGAGTCCATATCCTTCTTACAACTTTGCTTTGGAAATTCCCCTTTCCCCATTGAAGTAGAGTATTTCTGAGGTTATCTGGATCCCTGTTTGTTTTACCAAATAGTATCCTAATCTCTTCCCACAAACTTCGAGTAAATAAACATTTGTTCAGTAAGTGTTCCTGAGTTTCTATTTCCTTACTACAAAGATAACATCTTGACGGTCCATACATTCCTCTTTTCTAAATATTATCCCATGTCAGGATCCTCCCTCTACACACCAGCCAGACAAAATATGTTACTTTTGGCCACCATTTACTTTCCCAAATCTTTTTCCATTCCACTGGTTCCTCCTCTCTTTCCTCCCTCGTTACCCAGTAATATGCTTCTTTGACTGTAAACAGACCCTTCATCGCTTTGCCCCATCTAAGGATATCCTTCCCTTCTCTAATTTTGATTTTTCTCGATTCTAATTCTCTGGTATACACCTGCCCAACCTCTTGACTTATAGTGTCATCCAATTCCTCTGGTCTTTTCCAGACTCTCCATATGTCATTCACTGTTTCTCTCTTCCAATAATCCCGTACATATTCCATTCCTGCTCTTTGCGCTCTTTGTTGGACTGCATGAAGAGTTTGGATTCGATTCATATTATCCCGCTGTTGCCACCCTTCCTCCCAAAACCTTGCTGATCTTCCATCACGGATTTCCCAAAAGGCGAGATTCCTAACTATATCCCGATTGCTACTTGCTAACTCCCAAATTTGTGATCCCCTTGGAGTTTCCTCAATTCTTAAACGCCCTTCAGTTGTATCAGGCATTCCATATTTTTGATTCCATATTTTTTTCCATACATCGGTTCCCCCCTGTACCCATCGCCACCATAATTTCGCCCCTAAAACCTTATTTACAAATTCGGGATCTCTTACTCCAAGGCCCCCTTCCTCTTTCCTTTTGATTACGTTCTTCCAGGAGACCAGAGTCCATTTCTTCTGTTGCTTAGGACCCCCCCATAGAAATTTACCCAGTATTTCTCTCATTTTGGAAAAAACTCCTTTGGGAGCAGCCATAAGTGATAAGGAATATATCGGGATAGATAATAAAACCGATTTTAATAGAACAATTTTGCTTGCTATATTCAGTAATCTGAACGACCAATTAGCTAACCGTTTTCTGAGCTTTTCCAATAAGCTCTGCCAATTCTTTATGCGGTTAGGGTTTATATCCAATTGAATACCCAAATACTTCGTTGGTAATTCCCCCTGTCTAAAACCTAGAACTCTAGTTAAATGAGCTTTGATAGCCTCAGGTGAATTAAATATAAAAGTACAGGATTTATCGTTATTAATCTCCATACCTGATGCGCTCCTGAAGACTTCTAAAAGCTTCTTGAAACTTCTCACCTCCTTCAAAGACGCTTCTCCAAAGAGCATTAAATCATCAACAAACTGTTGATGCGTGATAATCAGATTATTCCCCCATAACCTTATTCCTTTGATTCTCCCTTCACTGACTTCTTTTTTAAGTTTTCGACTTAACCCTTCCATAGCCAAGATGAATAGGAACGGGGAAATTGGGTCCCCCTGCCGAATACCCCTCGTGGCATTAAAAGTATCTGTAGGAATACCATTAATTACATCATGTTATAATAATATCAAATAGATATTTAATTAAAATTATTAATCTTAAAATTTAAATTATGTTATAACAAAATCAAATAGATATTTAATTGAATTTGAAAAGATATATTTATATAATAACAAATTTTGTAAATTGTAGTAATTATTTTTAAAATGAAATATTATATTTGGGATGAAATAGTATTTTAGAGTATTTTTTTTTTATTTAATTTTAACCAAAATTTTTAGAGAGACAATTGTAAAATCTTAAGTTCAAACTGTTTATACATTTAAAAATATATTTTAAATAATAAAAAATCACAATATTGTTCAGTGAAAAAATATTTCATTTATAAATTAAACTTTATCATTACATTCCATTCCCCATTAAAAATATATTTGAATATTTTTTCCATTGTATTTTACTTATCCCTTTCTATTAAACCAAACCAAATTCAAAAAAAATATTATATAATACATATGTTCAAAAACCTTAAACTACTATCTATACTTTAACCTATTTTATATAATATTCTACAATAAAATGCAATATATTTGACAAGATCTTCAAATGCAAGGTTCAGAAATATTGTTACTTATACCTTTATATAAAATGCTACACAATTGTACAGAAATACTTACCTTACAAAATGGTTAATTTTTTTGAATAACAACTAAGAAACCATCGTAAACGCATAAACTCAGAATGGTTATTTTTTTTTGAATAACAACTAAGAAACCATCGTAAACGCATAAACTTAATCTTAGCCTATGCGTTGCATAGATTGCAGGTGATAGGTTATAACATGGATCATGATATGGGATTTTACATACAAATAACATGAATCATGTTATGGGATTTTACAATGCTACGTAGTGGACTATGTGTTCTATCACAACAAAGATATTATTTTTTCACTTTTTTCTCATACATCCCTTTATCATGTATCAAATAAAGGTGTAACATTTTTATTTAAAGGATTATTCGGATTGAAAAAAAATAAAAAATAAGAAGAAATATTTTAAATATATTTATTAGTTTTCAAATAGAAATAGTAAAACATAAGTATATTGACATTACCAAAATGGTTTTCATAAGTTTTCTATAGAGTAATCTATTCATAATAATAATTATAAAAAAATTTATAGAGTAAACTATTGATAATAATAATAACTGAATTGACTTCTTTTTTTAAAATTCTTAAATCTTATGTTATTATAGATGTGAATACATTTTCTTAGTGAAAGATGTTTTCAAGTTTTCATTTTTTTTCTATATATTATAAATATTATACTAATCTATGTTGTTTAGAGCATGAAGTGCACTAAGAGATAAACATTAACATATCTAATATTCTTAAAGAAAGTCTTGATCTATCATCATATCATATATTGTTGTACTAGTTAGAATAAAAAGAATAACTTTCCATAGCTAGAATAACTTTATAAAGTTGCATCAAACATGAGAATCTTCTGGAATAAGAAGAATAACTTTCCATAGCTAGAATAAATTTCTAAAGTTGCATCAAACATGAGAATCCTTCAAACCATTCAAGTTCACCTTCAAACCATTTAGGTTTACCTCCACATAGATCTATCATCTTCTGCTCAAATATATGTTCTTTTTGGGTATGACCAACACAGTACAAATAAAATTCATCCATTTCACGCAGACATCTACTTTTATCTACAATAGCTGAGTCCCCATTGCTAAGTTCCCCACATAAACATGTTAGACATGTTCTTGTTTGAGAGTCTCTATCTTTTATATCCTCATAATAATTATAAGGACTTGCTGAAGCCCTGAAAATTGGGTCTACAACAAGGGGGATACCCACTTGGTCCGGATCTTGGTTAGCAGCTCTTTTTCCGTTTAGTATAGTGGGTCCGACTGGGGATATGGGACCACTTTCCCAATCTATGTGTGTGTGTGTTGAGAATTGATATTTCCTTTCTAATAAATTCTAAGTAAAATGATTTTATTCTAAGTCTAATTTAACGACATGCAATTGTATTCTAATAAACAGAAATATCTAATTCTAAAACTACCTCGGGATTTGAACTTTCAATTATGTGATCTAAAATAGTTTCTACAACAATTGGTAATAAAGATCATTCAATCACTATAAGAAAAGAATTCAATAAAGATGAACTATTTCGTATAAAAAGTTAGCCAAACAGTTGTGAAAAACATATCGCATAATAAGTCACTCATATATTAAGCATAAATAAATGGCTATCACCGAACAGAAGTGCCAAATGATAACTGAAGCATTCAGGCATTCACACATAAATAACTGAACATGAATATGACCATAACACATAAGCATAATTTGTTAAGAGATAAAAGTACCATTTATAACGAGTTCTACTCATGAGCTTCAGCAATAATGATCTATCTCTTCTTAATTCAACATCTACTAAGAGTACAAAAGTGCAACATCAGTAGTAGATATTAAACATAGATTTCCATAAATCTTGTTCCATTCATTCATCAAAACCTCCTCGGAGAGTGCAAAAGTGCATGTTCTGAGGACAAGTTTTTGATAAATTTCAGGACCCTTCTCTAAATGCATGAGAAGGGTTTAAATACTACTTATTAAATCTAAAAATAATTTATTACAAAAATGTAGGATACGGTTTAAATAACTGTCCTCATTTTAGGAAAAAATAAAGCAAAACTAAAATTAAAACTGAATATAAAACTAAAACTGACAACTATCTATGTATATGTTCCTTGTAGTCGCAAGCATTTAGCATTTGCTTGAGGAGAGTTGGCTAGCCGAATTCCGACTTTAGCTGTCTTGCGAAAACGAAATCGGCAAGAGCTGGCGCCATCTTCTCTGCAGAATTAATAATACGTTTGAGAGTCATGCACTGGCTGTGTGGTTTTACCAAGTATGTCCAGTAAGAATCCCAATCCAACTTTTTCTTGAGCCTTTTGTCTCCAGCTTGTCTGTAGATGCTGTTCATTTAGTAGGTATTTACATACCACTTGAAGATATCCCTGATAAATACTGCTGGTTTTTGAGTTCAAGTTTTGGCTTTCGCCTTTAGCACTTTTTCCTACAAATTTCCGAGCTTACAGGTGACTTAACAATTAGAGGCTTTCCTTCTCGAGGGGTTTTGCTTGACGATGTGCGATTAGAGCTAGGCACATCGGAAACTGCCTTCGTTCCTTGATCCGAGCTTCCCTGGTGTTGCACGATAAAAAGGTGTCTTTTTAACTCCTAATTATCTTCACATTAATTGTCAACCCAGGGACGACTTTTTATTTCAAGAGTGTACTCAGTCTGAGGCGGCTATTTACTCAAGAGTAATGTTTTGTAGTATAGTGCTTAAAATGCAAAAGTAAATGAATGCTTGAAATAAAATCTACTTACAATTAAAAGAAACTTAACACTCTGAAACTTAAATCATTCACTGAAAAAACCACAACAATTATCAGTCAAGGATACAGTAGCAATAACTCATTCCTTGTTTAACTGATATAAATTAAATCAAGCATAAATAAGATCCACAATCTGAGAACTTAGGTAGCGATAGCCAATGTCCTTTACAGTTGTTGGTCTCACACACAACACTAAATAACCAATTGGAAATTGAAAAGAACTAAATCAATCGTGCTACTGCAACTTAATCGAAATAAGCCAATTGCGCTAATTAGAAGAATGCTGAAAGGCAAGCTTAAATAATTGCAGAAAGTAAATGAACAACAGTGCTAAGTATTAGAAATGAATAGCCAAACTATTATAGCTATAATGAATAAAAAACTATTAAATTACTGGAGTGATCAGCGAAGCTATTTCAACAGAAATGAACAACAATCTATAGTGAACATCAAAGTCTAAAATGAACAACATAAAAATGTAATTTGAAAAGGATAATAATCTCTGTTATGATTGAAAAGAACAGCCACGTGATTCAATCACAACTTGTGCAATAAAACAATTTCATAAAATACTATAACAGCACACTGTAAAAACATGAAACTGTAAAGTAATACGATTCAATGAAATAAGAATTAAATCAAACCATCACACGACAGAAATTGTAAAGATATAATATATAGCAGCAGCGTAATCCACTAGAGGCTGGGCCCTTAGCCGCCAGCGGATGCTGCTGAGCTACTTCAGATAAGGCGAATGAACATCAACCTCCAAATTATATATTAATTATCAAATTGTGAAATCATTACAACAAAAAAATCCTTGAGAATTACAGTGGTAACGCAACAATCCCTTTTTCCTCCTATCCTATTATGAATCATGAATCCTTAATTTTGAATCTCTAATTCTCAAATCATAATTCTACATTCTCTCAGCCATCCTCCCCCGAATACATAATACATACTCCCCTTTTATAATCATAAAGAGGAGAAATCAAATAGTAAATATGATCTCTCATAACAATATTGGATTGTTTCTAACCAATTGATCAACAAGAAAATATATTTCCATCCATCTTTCAACAAAAGAAAGGCGAATTTAGCTTTGCAGTTGAGATTTGGAAAACGGCCACACAGAAAATCTGAGATAATTGTGCTCAAAGAACCCTACATTTCTCTCAATACAAGCCGAACTTGGGCAAACCGTTTCATGATAAGGTTAATTTGGTCCGTTCTGGACAAAACCCATGTTCCAGATTTTTCAGATTCTTCTTCATTTGCCCAGAATCTCAATCGCAAAACTGTCACTTCTTATTCCAGCGAATTTATGAGTTGGAATATTTAATGATCAAATATTCAATCTGGAAATTGTATTGGAGGCTAAAAATGGTGAATAATGTTACAACCAATTTATTAAAACTATCATTGATAAAACAATGCATAATCATCAATTTATTAGAAATAAAGGAGAATAAATAATATTCATCCATAAGAGCATAAATCATTAGAAAATGGATTTATATAATAAATTATAATAAATGACATGATAAAGAAGAGTAAACATGGATGAAGTGTGTGTTAAAAAGTGGTCGTATTCACGGCCCAACATACCCCCACACTGAATATATTGCATGTTCTCATGCAACAAAACCTGAATATATTGCATGTCCTCATGCAACCCAAAGACAAAACCCATGTGTTAACCAAGCAATAAAAAATTTGTTCATCCCAGCTCATGAAATGGATAGAACAAATGAATTCTTCCTTAATTAATGAATATTCACTTTTAGCAATCTTGATGAAGGCATAATAATTTTTACAATGACATTCAACTATATGTATATATGAAGTTGCAGCAAAATATGATATAAGTAACAACAAACTTCATTAACCATTTTCTCAAAACTACAAACCAGATTTTGTTGAAATTGTGCAAGTAGATTTCTACTATACTAATGCTTCTATGATCCAAAAATTAGATCTTTTTGATGCACGGATCATGAGATATAAACAAAATGGCTGTAGGTGACAGTGCATGATTTCCGAAATTTTATGAACCAATTTAACTTGAAATTATCAGGGTTTGTGTATTTTAATGATACATCTGTGTTTTCCAGAGATCTTAAGAATTGAGTTCATTGTTTTAAAAATATTATGGAAATCAATTTCTTCACTAAAATTGTATGCCTTAAATGAGAAAGAAAGTAGAAAAAATCCATCATGTGTAGCAATTCCTCCCCCCCTCTGAAGAATTAGCATGCCCTCATGCACTGTAGAAAACAAATTGAGGTGGAAGCTACCATCTGTTGAAATCTATGCTTGGTGTAAAACAACATGGAATAAGAGAGGTGTTGAGAATGAATAAGAATAGCAATGGATGATAATGAATATTAATGACATGGTCATAAAAAAGAAATGAATGAAAGCAACACTCCCCCAAACTGAAAGATGATATGCCGCTGAAAAAAATGGGAAGTGGTAAAGATGTGGAATGAATGATGATAAATAATGCTCAAAATGGATTTTCATTAAATTCTCCTAAATTCATAATAAATCAGAAAATTATGTTATTTTACCTCAAGTTTTACCTCCAAAAAGAAAAATGTAGAATGACATATATGTACTGGAATTTGTTGAAGCTGATGTAGGCAGAGTTGGTGTTGAAAGTGATGCAAAAAGTGGAATCCAGGCAAGCACATCATGTCTGAACAGTTGTTCACGTTCGTGAGTTGCTCAAGCTTCTTCTGTTAGTTGCAATAGTGTGGTCATGCTGCGAATAGAGTTCCCCCCCATACTTGTTGTTCTCCTGTAAACAAATCACTATTTTGCATACAATGTGCTTGAATAAATAGCAACAGATTAAGATGCATGCAAAATTGCAATCAGAAAGGCTTTTGTATACATGCAATACTAATATTTTGTCAAATCAACAAGTTATGGCAAAGTGCAGTAATCATATCGCATGCTATCCCATAATGCATACATTCCCCCCTCCAATTGGAAAAGGGATTCCATGACCATAAAGCATATGAAAGGTGTTATGCTGACGACAAGGTAAGGGAATGAACAATACAACAGTAAATGAAGCAGAGTACACATATCAATGATAGGACGGTGAGAGTTATGGTTATAATGAGAGCAGAGTGTGTTAAGATAGTTATGAATAAAGGATAGGACACTTGGGATTGATGATAAGTTATGCGAAAAAGAAAAAGGATAGCAATATGCCAAAAAGATGCTTTGTTGACGGTATTCATACGGGTTGCTTTTTAACCCGTATGAGCCAGGATCCTCAATTTATAAATGGAGAGTTCCAGTGTTGTTCTACAGAAGAGATCAGTGTGCTGGCATGGTAACCAGATAACCACACTACCATTCACTGAAATGTAGCAAAAGTGATCAGGCTAGCTCATGATGAGACCTCCTGTTCCAAGGATAATTTGGCTATCTAATGGATCATAAACCTGGTGTGGTGGCCATAATGGGAATGTCACTTTGTTACAACCTTATGAACATGGTAGGCTCGCTCGTAATGAGACCCCTATCCTCCATCTGCGAACAACATTTTGTTGTTATTACACATTTTTATGATAAAAAGAGGGAGGCTTAGTACTCCTTAAGAGTAGGGATGGTGGAAAAAGTTGAACATGTCAATAGAAAAAAAATATACCCATAATCTAATTTATTACAGATAAAGAATATTATAACGAGGAAGGGTGGAACCAGCATGGTATTAAGATGATCAATCAATATCAATTTTAACAGAAAACAATGTAGTAAAGTAGTATATAAATAATTGTGTCCCTTTTGAAAAGAATCTATCATCAAGGTGTTGTCTTGTTAAAGATCATAACGTGAATGATATTAACTCGCTTCAATAGAATACATAATTATTGTCCTCATAAAGTAGTGTAATTCATGCCATGAAAGGGAATCAGTAAAATGTGGTTGAGACGAATTAGGAATAATCCCACAAGAGGAAGAAAGGGTTGCTCTCGAAAATACTCCAAAAGTGTTGCTCTTTTGAAGAAACAGCAAAAACACTCAAAAAGTGTTGTTCCTTATAGGGAACAACAAAGAAAATGCATACCAAAAAACAAAAATACACACGAAAAAGGTGTTGTTCCCTTTAGGGAACAATAAAAAAATGCATGAAAAAGTGTTGTTCCCTAAGAGAAACAAGAAAGTGTTGTTCCTTCGGAAATGAATAGCAAAAATGTGAAAGTGCAGAAGTGTTGTTCGTTTCGGAAAGGAACAACAAAACGTGAAAGTGTAGAAGTGCTGTTCCTTTTTAAAGGAACAACAAAAGCGTGAAAGTGTTGTTCCTTTTTTGAAAAGGAACAACAAAGTGCAGAAGTTATGTTCCTTTAGAGAGGAACAACAAAAATGTGAAAGTGCAGAAGTGCTATTCCTTTAAAAAGGAACATCAAAAATGTGAAAATGTTGTTCCTTTTCTGAAAAGGAATAGCAAAGTGCAGAAGTGTTGTTCTTTTAAAAAGGAATAGCAAAAGTGCGAAAGTGTTGTTCCTTTTTTGAAAAGGAATAGCAGAATGCAGAAGTGTTGTTCCTTTAAAAAGGAACAGCAAAAGTGCGAAAGTGTTGTTCCTTTTTCTGAAAAGGAACAACAAAATGCAGAATCATAAAATGCAAACACGCAAAAAAAACGAATTAGTTGTTCAGGGTATTGATGCTGAGGATGGGTTATAATTTGAATGAAGCAACACCTGAAACAAAAAATATAAGAGAAATCAGAAAAGAAACAACATTTTATTTAAAAACAGTATGTAAATAAATAAATTAAGTTACAACAGCTATGATGTTATGTAAAAAAAAAAAAATTCTTTGAAAAATGTTTGGCAGTAGTGACAAGACATGAATCTTCAAATGGAAATCAATTCTTCATTTCTTCTATTATGAATCCATTGGGTAATGAGTTAGATGAAATTCCTTTGTTTCATTAAAATTTCTTTCAAGAATCACTTGTCCATAAATTGACCTTCTTTTTCTCCTAGGACCTGCAAAAACGAGTATCTACCTGCAATACAGCATTAAATCATGGACAAAGAGAGGTGTGCGGGCTCCCCTAATCCAAGAATTATGCAAAAAACTAATAAGTAGTTACTCTGTAGAACAAATCCATGGAGAAAATAACAAAGTAAAATTTATTTGTCACCTGCGGGAGCGCAGTGGTCGACCATACTAACCAGTAGTGTTTTCGTCACAACTTCTTTCTTTTTCGTCCAAATTGAGTGATTCCAAAGACAGATGAGATTTAATTCAAAGGTGTATCTCTAATAGAAACAGGTTTTAAAAATTGAATGATATGATATGTCAATTTTTAGTTAGAACAACCTGCATAATAGAGTCATTTTCGATTACCCCACTTAGAACAACAATAATGTTTTAAGCATAGATTCTTCGTTTGATGTCAGATTCAAATTATACAAATTGGAAATGAAATTAGATTCATTTATTTATCTCCCACTGAAAATTTTTTTGAATACAAGAAGAATTGATAGGTCAAATACTCTAAGGAACAACCGGAAAAACAGAGTTTTAAGAGTGCTGATTTACGATAGACAGTCAGTATCGTGATCATAACTTTCCCATACGATATCGACAATGAGTGATTCAAATTGCCTTGTAAACTGGATTCATAGGGGAATCTACCATAGAAACATGTTTTAAAATTTCATTCATTTAGGCCTCCAAAAACCGACTATCCCAACTCTGTTCCTGAGCTGCCCGCTAGACACCCTGTCAATGTTTTGGTTCTAACTTTTTCGTTTCAAATTCGAATTGATTGATTCAAATTGGGTTGGAAAGTAGACATCAAGGGCTACTTAGGATAGAAACAGGTTTTAAAAATATTCCCTTTTGGTCCTTCAAAACATGACTTTCCCTACTGTGTTTTCAGAAATTTTATCAAGCCCGCAAGCCAAAAAAATATGATATTCAAGCATTTTTTCCAAGTTGGTGATAAAAATGAAAATGAGTGTTTGTAGAACTATTATTTCCATTATAATTCATCTACATAAATGAATTAAAAAGGTTATCACCGATGTTGATTTCCATAGCATGTTGCAACAAAAAATAACTAGTTTTACATAAAAACAAAATGTATTTATTTATGTCCTTATTTATTTTATTTTCTACATTAACTTAATTTGATTTTTTAAAAATGAATATAATTACATATAGGAGTACTTCCACTGGAACCATTTTTGAAATAACGCTTCAAGTATGTACATACCCAAATTTGAAAAATGCATATTAATGAATATTAGGGTATGAGAAGCCAACTTCCCTTGAAAAGATGGTATCAAAAATTGTTGAAGTATGGAGTGATGTTGCAAACAAATGATGGAGTGAAACCAATCTTCAATATATCCTTTACTTTCTTGATTTGCCATAGGCATCATACCATGAAGTTCTTGAGCTTTTAAAATGGCTTGTTGATGCAAACTAAAAGAAACCTCCTTTTTTCCCATAACTTCTACAATTTTTGAATTTGAAACATTCTGAATCTCATTATCAGTTTTCTCTAATGGTGCATTTGAGATAGAATGGGTGCGAAGGGTGGGTAAATTTTGCAGTTCAACACTGTAAGCATGTTGTACTGGTTTATTGTGGTGAGGGTGTGGAATTAGTTGAGCAGGAAATTGTGTACAGAATGGAGCATTTTGATGATGTGGTTGATTGGGTTGTGTGGATGGTTTTGATGGGAAAGCAAGATGTTTTGGAAGAGTTGGTGAAGAATGTGGAGAATGTGTTTGTGCTACAAGATGAGGGAGAGTAGTCATACAATCATAAGGTGAACCATGCCAAGCTTGTAGACAAGATTGATGGTTATATTGACATGGCTGCCCTAACACATTAGTATTCCATAATGGATTATGCAAGTAAGAGAATGGAGAGGAAGTGTTTTGAATCATACCTGTAGGCCATCATTTCCATGGTTTTGACCTTGTTGCAGCTACCTCATCTCTTTGATATGCTACTTCCATCCTAGATAAGGAAGGACAACTATCTATGGGATGCTTCTTCGGGTAATGACAGCAAAACACTTCATCAAATTCTTGATTTTTCTGACCCTGCAAAACATCCAATTTTGAATTTAGAGAGCTAATAAAATCAACTTTAAAATTTTCAAATAAAACATTTATTTCAGCTCTTATGTCTCCTATTCTTGTAGAAGATTTGGAAAAGAAAGAACAACTGTCTCTAGAATTCTTACCAGCCTTGGAGATTCCTCTTGAATACCTTATGCACAATTCACAAACATCATCATATGATAACTGAAAAACATCACCTTTTCCTATCAGATTTAAGAGTTCTAAAAATTCATCTTTGATTCCTTTGAGAAGGAATGTTTTTAAGATCTCTTTTTCCAAATGCTTATGTTTTGATCTTTGAAGGTTGTATTGAAATCGATCTACATAGTCATCCAAGGTTTCATATTCCCCTTGTATCATATCGAAAATATCTTCATTGTCCTTGCAATAGCCCTGGTACTTCTTCAAGAATATGTTCTTCATGTCCTCCCATGTTTGGATGCAGTTCCCACCTAGGCTCATGAACCATTGGAGAGCTGCTCCTTTTAGAGTAAGAGGAAACACTTTCAACCTTTGATCATTAGTACAATAATCATATCCTCTACAAAGTATTTTGAACTCAAATAAGAATGTATCTGGGTCTTCGTTTGTCAAGCCATGAAAATTTGGTAGAGAAGATGGGGGAATTATGTGCATTTGTGTCACTCCTCCTAGATCTTTGATAGGAAATTCAAAAGTAGAAATGTGAGCCATTTCTTACCATAATAGAAGATGTTCTTCATGTGTTTATTTGAGGCTCCTTCTTCAAATGTTCCTGTCAATTGGTTAGTGAAATGGGTGGTGCTTACATCACCACCCATTTTCAAAAATTCTTTTTTTTTTTTAGTCATTCACACAGAAATTCAAACATTTATTTCTATCCTAAGTTCTTTAACAATTCTATTGGAAAGCAGATGGGGGAGCAGGGCTTCTACATGCTCTGTACGCAGGTTCTTACCTTCCATTTTTAATACCCAATTCTTTGCTAACACGCACTCATCAAATGCACACTACTCTTTAGAAATGGCTACACTCTCCCGGCAATAGCGCCAAAATGTTGCGCGATAAAAAAGTGTCTTTTTAACTCCTAATTATCTTCACATTAATTGTCAACCCAGGGACGACTTTTTATTTCAAGAGTGTACTCAGTCTGAGGCAGCTATTTACTCAAGAGTAATGTTTTGCAGTATAGTGTTTAAAATGCAAAAGTAAATGAATGCTTGAAATAAAATCTACTTACAATTAAAAGAAACTTAACACTCTGAAACTTAAATCATTCACTGAAAAAACCACAACAATTATCAGTCAAGGATACAGTAGCAATAACTCATTCCTTGTTTAACTAATATAAATTAAATCAAGCATAAATAAGATCCACCATCTGAGAACTTAGGTAGCGATAGCCAATGTCCTTTACAGTTGTTGGTCTCACACATAACACTAAATAACCAATCAGAAATTGCAAAGAACTAAATCAATCGTGCTACTGCAACTTAATCGAAATGAGATAATTGCGCTAACTAGAAGAATGCTGGAAGGCAAGCTTAAATAATTGCAGAAAGTAAATGAACAATAGTGCTAAGTATTAGAAACGAATAGCCAAACTATTATAGCTATAATGACTAGAAAACTGTTAAATTACTGGAGTGATCAGCGAAGCTATTTCAACAGAAATGAACAGTAATCTGTAGTGAACATCAGAGTCTGAAATGAACAGCGAGGCTTTATATTTGAAATGAACAACATAACAATGTAAGTTGAAAAGGATAATAATATCTGTTATGATGGAAAATAACAGCCACGCGATTCAATCACAACTTGTGCAATAAAACAATTTCATAAAATACTATAACTGCACGCTGTAAAAACATGAAACTGTAAAGCAATACGATTCAAATAAATAAGAATTAAATCAAACCATCACATGGAAAAAATTGTAAAGATATAATATACAGCAGCAGCGTAATCCACCAAAGGCTGGGCCCTTAGCCGCCAGCGGATGCTGCTGGGCTACTTCAGATAAGGCGAATGAACAACAACCTCCAAATTATATATTAATCATCAAATTGTGAAATCATTACAACAGCAAAAGCCTTGAGAATTACAATGGTAATGCAACAATCCCTTTTTCCTCCTATCCTATCATGAATCATGAATCCTTAATTCTGAATCTCTAATTCTCAAATCATAATTCTGAATCTCTAATTCTCAAATCATAATTCTGCATTCTCTCAGCCATCCTCCCCCCAATACATAATACATACTCTCCTTTTATAATCATAAAGAGGAGAAATCAAATAGTAAATATGATCTCTCATAACAATATTGGATTGTTTCTAACCAATTGATCAATAAGAAAATATATTTCCATCCATCTTTCAACAAAAGCAAGGCGAATTTAGCTTTGCAGGTGAGATTTGGAAAATGGCCAGACAACAAATCTGAGATAATCATGCTCAAAGAACCCTGAGTTTCTCTCAATAAAAGCCAAATTTGGGCAAACCATTCTTCATCAAAGTCAATTTAGTCCATTCTAGACAAAACCCATGTTTCAGATTTTCCAGAGTCTTCTTCATTTGCCCAGAATCTCGGTCGCAAAACTGTCACTTCTTATTCCAACGAATTTCTAAGTTGGAATATTTAATGATCAAATTTTCAACCTGGAAATTGTATTGGAGGCTAAAAATGGTGAATAATGTTACAACCAATTTATTAAAACTATCATTGATAAAATCATGCATAATCATCAATTTATTAGAAATAAAGGAGAATAAATAATATTCATCCATAAGAGCATAAATCATTATAAAATGGGTTTATATAATAAATTATAATAAATGACATGATAAAGAAGAGTAAAAATGGATGAAATAAGTGTTAAAAAGTGGTCGTATTCATGGCCCAACACCTGGTGCTATTTTTTTTTCCTCTTGCTCATTTTTTTTTGTTAGAGGATATAAACCTTAAATTTTGTGGAAAGAACAACTTCGTAAGTTCTTGGATCTGAGTCTTAAATTGTCTATTCGAGATATCAACACTATCTAGTACCCACTTGACCATGTCCGTGTATGGAAGAATTTTGGGCCTCGCCGCTATTCGGTGCAAGAACGAACATGCTAGTTCTGTAATAAACGCCTTAGATGACCCGTGTGAGCCAGCGGTAGCTGTAACCTCCATTACCCTGGGATTTTCTTCCTCGAGTAGACTGTACATGCCTTCCCAAGTAGTAATACCAACATCTTTGTTACGGGTGGTGTCTGTGTATAAGGGCATCATCTCTTTACCTTCAGAACTTGGGGCTTTACCCTTCTTTCCCATAATATTTTGAACAATGCTATGTACACTTCTCTATTCTTCGCTCCTGCAGTTTACAAATGAGGCAAGAGTAATGATAAGAAAAATGTGACGGGAAAGCTTTAAATGTCGAAAATATATAAAATATATCACCCTACGTGAAATGGCTCTTTGATCCAATCAAAACCATATTTCATTAATGATTTCCAACTAACTCATTAATTAACATTAACGTGCATGACTCGGCATTGGTTTATGGAAAAAGATTTTTCGAACAATAAGCCCTGTAGATCTGTGATAAGGCGATTTTGTGATTTTCTTCGCAATATCGCAGATTCATTGTGTGTGGTAATCATCTGTTACAATGTGTTTTCTACAAAATACGATTTGCGAGATACGCTATCGCATATCGACGGTTTGAGGCATTTCAGCTTAAGTGATTTTTGAGGCGTGTGATGGGATGAGGGTATTTTGATGCATGATTTTTCATCGCAATTTCGCAATCTTAGGATTCCACTTGTAGGAAGGCATCCATTACCTTTTTGCGATACGATGATTATCATAAAAGTCTTTTTGGGATTTTCGGGTATTCTCCTAGGTTTTATGATAGTAATGTTTATTCAAAAAGGAAATAAAAGTCCTAATTTATTTTTTTGAATTTTATGGATAAGGGTCCCCACTTATTTAGTATTAGTAATAATACTAAATAAGAGGGGGGTTGTTGTTGGCCACAACAATTGGCGATTCACTTGGAAAAACCAGTTATCTCTGCTTTTCTTTTGAATTTTCTAAACTTCCAAAACAGAACATTTTCTAGAAAATCAAACTTTATTATAGAAAGATAAAGTACACCATGCTTTCAGCTATCAATGATAGTTCATTTCTTCTATGTTAACTTTGGTTATTTACTTCCGAGAGCTAGTCATTATATCTACATCAGTCATTACTTAGTTTATAAAGATAAAAACAAAGGCTTCTCTGTAAATCAGTTTTAAATATACTCATTTGTCATAGGTAGAGCCTCTGCTGCTAGCAGGCGTTTATAGCCTCGATAGGGTTGCCTGTTATCCAATAATGATCCTGTATCCTACTTGGATAAATGTACGATTTTCTAAGGGAAATCCATATCCACACTTATTGCTTTTATTTTCTTTTAATCCTTAAAGAATAATGCCTTGGTTTGGTAGCCAAATTATGACAGTGCGACTCACTTGATTTATGACTTTGCTGAACATGTTGGCTCGTGATGAGACCCCTTGTCTTTTGATTGCAACAATCTCAAGTCACTGCCTTGTTGTGGTATGCAGTTTTGGCAAAGTCAGCAAGCTATAATATCTATGATCATGATAAGTCGGCTCGTGATGAGACCTCTTATTCTTTAAGTTAAAGTGTATCGCTGGATTATTCCTTGAAGCTCGTAATTCCCTAGGTGGGGAGGAAGTCATTGTTTCCTTAAGAATAGCTCTGGACGACAATGGTAGAGTTTTTGGAAAGAACCTTTCTATAGAAAATCTTCGTTTTGTTATTGATACTTTTTATTTGACTGATATAAAACAAATTCCAACTAAAGGTCGTTTTTTATCAAAATTTACAAGGTTGAAACTAGTATCATTTTCAAGCTTATAGCCCTTTGACCGTATCTTTCAATAATAATGTTCAATTTTCTAAATCAGTCCTATTTATACAAGCGAAAAACAAAATTTAAAAGAAATTCTAGTCTTTTTCGTGAATTCCAAATGTAACCATTTACAATTGGTTTTATTATCAAAATAAAGGAAAAAACTAATTTACAAAAATAGAAGAATTATCTCCTATGGAAAGTATTTTTTGAGGATTTTTCCGTTAACAGGTAAAGATTCTCTCCTTCCTATTAAATCTTGTAACTTAAAGGTAGATGGACCTACGATTTCTGCGATTTGGAAAGGGCCAAGCCATATTCATTGAAACATCGTATTTTTGCCCTTTTCCTCATGAGCCTTATCCCATTTTAAAACTAGATCCCCTATCTGAAAGTCTTTTCTGGATATCATGTTTGAGTCAAAAGAAGCTTTTACTAATGCTTGGTGATGAGCATGAGTTATTTTAGCTTGTTTTCTTTGCTCTTCTAGCTTAAGGATTTGTAACTGCCTTAGTTGTAAGGAAGAAGTTGGTGTTTCATCAATATATTGAGCTAAGGCCAAAGAGGGTATCGCTAGATGAGTTGGAAGGACCACTTCTTTCCCATAAACCAAATTAAAGGGAGAAGTGCCAATGGAGGCTTTCTGCATTATTCGGTCTGCCCATAGAGTGTATGTTAAAGATTTGTGTTAATTCTTATGAGTTTGATCAATGGTTCGCTTAATGATTCTGATTAAGTTTTTATTTGTTGATTCAGCTAACCCATTCCCTTGCAGATAATAATTGGCAGAGTATTTAAGCTTAAAACCTCTTTTGAGCACAAATTCAGTCATAACATTGCCAGAAAAATATGATGCATTATCAAACATTAATGCAGAGGGTAAACCAAACCTGGTGATTATGAACTGATCTATGAAATCAATGATGTGTTCGGCATTAGCTGTCTTGAGAGGAACTGCTTCTACCCATTTAGTAAAATAATCTGTAGCTATAAGGATATATCTATGCTATTTAGAAGAGTGAGGAACGATCTCACCTATTATATCCAATCCCCATTGATCAAAAGGTTGATCAATATTGACTGGTTGCAAAGGCAATGATGGTTTCTTTTGTCTTCCAGCAGCAGTTTGACAAACTCGACATTTCCTTACGTAGCTATGTGCATCTTTAAATAGTGTAGGCCAATAGTATCCTGCGCGCAAGATTTTATGTGCTGTAGTATCTCCAACATAATGTCCACCTGCTGGTCCATCATGGAGTTCCTGCAACACTTTTTCAGCTTCAGCTTTCTCAAGACATCGAAGGAGAATAGAATCATAATTCATCGTAAAAAGTACATCATTTACGAGCTGATATTGCTTAGCCTTCAACCTCAGGGCTCTTTTTTTTGTATAATCTAAATTTGAAGGAGCATATCCATTCTTTAGATAAAATATGATATCAACGTACAATGATTCAATATCATTTAGGCTTACCTCATACATTTGTACTTTTGAAGACAGTATTTCAGAAATAAGCGATGCTCCAGCTAGCATTTTACAAAAGCCTTAACATTTTATAATATTTGTTGGTTTAATTTCAACGTCGTATTCTTGTAAAGCAGTAACCCAATTTGCTCTCTTCTCACCCACATCTTTCTGTACTAAAAGATTTCTTACCGCTGGAAACGACACAATGATTTTTGTATGAGTTTTAAGTAAGAAGGGTCTGAAATGTTTGATCGCTTTGAAAACAGCGTAAGCTTGCTTCTCGACGTCAAAATAATTTAATTTAGCCCCTTGTAGATTTGAACTGAAAAAGGAAATTGGGGCTTCCATCTTATCTTGATTTGCTTGAGTGAGTATCACAGCATATGATCTATCAGAGGCAAATGTATATAAAATGAAAGGATCAGAGAAATTTGGAGTGGCTAAAGATGGGGCGTTTACAATTGCTTGTTTAATCAGATTGAATGCTTCATATTTTTCTTGGCCCCATTTAAAGATTGAATTTTTTTTAATCATTGCTTGTAAGGGAGATACGATCCCTGAAAAGTCAGGAACAAATCTCATTAAAAAATTAATTTTTCCAAGGAAGGATTGCATAGCTTTCTTATTGTGAGGCAAGGGTATTTCAGAAATCTCCTCGATTCTGTCTTGATCAATATGGATTCCAGACTTTGACACTATAAATCCAAGAAGTTTTCCTTCACTTAATGTGAAAAAGGACTTTTGTGGATTAAATGAAATTCCGTACCTTTGGCAACGTTGGAAGATTTGTTTCAAATCTCTGAGATGATTACCTCATTTCTTGGAATATACAGTTATATCATCTAAGTAGATTACTACTGATCTGTTTACTAATCCCTTAAATGTGATGTCCATGGCCCTTTGAAATGTGGCGCCAGCATTAAGCAGACCAAAGGGCATCTTTTGATATGCATAAGTGCCCCATTTGGTTCTGAATGTGGTCTTTAATTGATCATCAGGGTGGACCAAAACTTGGTTGTAACCGGAGAAACCATCCAAAAAGGACATTAATTTTGATCCTGCAACTACTTGTAATATTTGCTCCATGGGAGGCAAAGGAAAATTATCCTTTTGGTAGGCTTTGTTAAGATTTCGAAAGTCAATGCAGATTATAATATCTCTGTTTTTCTTTCTAACGGGAACCATATTGGAAACCCATTTAGAACGTCGAACAGGAAAAATGATTTTCACTTTCAATAATTTATTGAGCTAAGATTTGATCTGATTTTCCAAATTAGGGTGGATTTTCCTCAGCTTTTGCTGGACAGGTTTTTCATCTTCTATCATTGGGATCATATGCTGAATGATAGAAGTGTCGTAAGTCTTAAGTTCATCATAGTTCTAGGCAAAGACACATTTGTATTGTTTCAAGAGACGAACATATGCTAATCTTTCTTCAAGGGCCAGGCCAAGACCTAGATTGATATTTTGTGGCTTGGTATCACTTCCTAGATTTACTAATTCATAGTTTAGAGTTTAACTTTGAAGTTTTGAATTGGTAGATCTTTTGAATCAGTCTTTCAAATCGTATAAGTCTTCCAATTTGACTATTGATTTTGGCATAGCATTATTAGTACTATCTTGTTGCAATTGTTTGTCATGTTGGTCTTCATCTATAATCTGATTATTGTAAGATCCTTCTAATGTGAGGAAGCTTACAATATCAGGATCATCGTTAAAAATTCTCCAATTGGTAATGTTATCAGGAATCGAGGGTCTAAAAATTAATTCAATTGAGAATCTATCTAGGCTAAAGTCTTCTGAGGGAATGAGCTTGGAAGCTACTTTTTCCAAGAGATCAGCACTAGCATTTTGGAGTCTAGGAATTGATGAAATATTGAATGCTATAAAATGTTCAGTCAGATCCTGTACTAAAGATTGATAATGCTTTAAATGACCTGATAGACAATGTATAGTATTTTGTACCTGTCTAATTACAATCTCAGAATCTCCAAAAACTTGTAGATACTTGATATCTAGTCCGATTGATTTGTATCATCCTTGGATTAAAGCCTGATATTCTGCAGTATTATTGGTACAATCGAACTCGAGTATGCAATTTAAAATAATTTTGTTTCCCTCCAGACTAACTAATACGCATCCTGCTCCTACTCCATCGTTAGACTTAGAACCGTCAAAAAATAACTTCCAAAATAAAGATTTATTTACAGGACTATCTATGAAATTAACACATTTAGAACTATCTATTTGAGAAAAATTTTCTACTTTAGATAAAACAGAATATTATAAATAAGGCGAGATATGAGCATTGAAATTTCCTAAGAAAGAATCAACAACATAGTTTCCAATTATATTGTTGTTGTATGCTACAGGTTCATTTTCTCCTTCCAATTCTGTTACTATGTATTTTTTATGCCTTTCTCGCTCAACGTTTATTTGATTTGGTTTGCCATTGTAAGGGAGCCACATATGTGACCAATTGGTTGCAAAATATCCATGAAGCGTTTCAGACCAATCCCTGCTAAGTATTAAGCCATAGAATTCTGGAATGTTTTCAACCAAAATATCGATAACTTGACATACCTTTGGATTAGATGACAGCCTTATGGTAACCTGATTTAGTTCTCCGATTACTTCAACCTGTGACCGGTCTAGCTGAACTATGCGCACTGCAAATTTTTGACGTTGAACGTTCAACTTTGCACATATTGATTTAGGTAAGATATTGGATGAAGCTCCTGCATCAACTAAACAATTATGAAATTTTTTATGAAAACTTCATAAGTAAAAAGAAATCGTGGAGTATGAGATCTTGACCTTCCTCCAATTAGAGTGACGTCATTAGGATCAACTTTACTAGTCACAGTATTTGGAGGTCTTCCCATCTTGTGGGAAGCTTCCGAGATTACAGCGACAGGCAGAGGTGCAACTGGTATTGCGTGTAATTCTTTCAAAAGGAGCTTTTGTTGATGTTTTAACTTGCTCAATTCATAAAAAGTAATGTTAGCCCTAGTCTTCTTCATGTCTTCTATGATATTATACTCCATCTCACAAACACTCAATGTTTTAGATTGAGTTGGTGAATCTGTTTGGACTGGGCTTGTTTGAGTCGTTTTGGGTGACGTTTTCTTAGCTGCGACTTTATCCTTAGTCATTGAGCTTGCACTCTTCGGCTTAGGAGTAGGTTGAGGAGGATCAAGCTGATTTCTACTTCTAGTACTGACTGGTGATGCCTCTTGATCCTCTTCGTCTGGGAGGATAAAATCCCACATTCCCTGTACTTCTACAACTTCTTCTTCATCAGTAGGCTCTTCGTTGGAAATTTCCTCCTCTTCTTCTTCTAATTCAACATTAGTAATAGCATTGGGAGGCTTTGAATCAGTTGAAGGATTTCTTCTATAAGGCTTGTAAGGCTTTTTAGAAGAAGTCTCTGCTAGTTGTTTCTTTATGTCAACCATTTCGTTAGACATGGTTTTCAAAACTTTTTTCAATCCCTGTAAATCAAATGGGTCTTTGGACTGTTTTTTCTTTGGATCTTCTTTAAAAGGAACCTTCTTAGATTTGTCTTCATCAACGACATTTTTCTTTTCTAAGGCTATGATACGTTTCTCTACCGCTATTGCTTCCTTCATATTGTCAGCTAAAGTTGTTTTGTTAGCTCTATCAACGAAGATTGCTATGTTTGATGGTAGAGCAGATATGTACCATTCACTTCGAACTTCTTCGCTAGGCTTGGAGGCGGTAGGAATTTTGTTCAAAAGTTTATTAAAACATGAGTTAAAATCTTTGACAGGTTCCCTTGATTCAGCCCTAAGGTTAGACAGGTCATTGATCAGTGTCGCAGTGGACCTGTCATCACCGAACTTAGTCAAGAATTGTTCTTGGAAAATATCCCAACTAGTGATAGATCCGGATGGTAATGAGAAATACCATGATCCAGCTACTCCTTGCAAAGTGTAAGGAAAGAGCCGAATGACAACATCTTCATTAGTAACCCCATTGAGATTTATGGATAACATAAAGTTGTTTATGTGTTCTTCTGCTAGCATGCCTGCTTCAGGATTAAATTTAGGCAACCATTTTTCGGGATGTGCCGGTAATTGACTCAAGGGCACAGGCATTAAGACTGTCCCTAGGTTATTCCATGGAGTTTGGGCCATCGTTGAACTACTAACAGAGGAAAGTTCAGAAGATGATCTCTGCAGTTGGGAAGATAAGGATATTACAGTTCCAGATGATTGAGAAGGAGATGTCGAAGTTCCAGTGGTCTGGGGGACAATAATTTGAAGTGGAGGAGTGAATGGTTGACTTCGCGCTGGAGAGGTTGAGATGGATGATGATGACAAAAGAGTCTCACTATCAGACCCTTTAGGTGATTTCCTTGCTCTCTTCCTTGTAGGTAGAGGTAATTCAGTTGGTTCGATACCAAATTTTTCACTCTACAATATGGTAAAGGGATGAGAAGGGTTATATTGCGAAGTCACATTGCCTTGACATTTTTCAGATTTTTGAGGAGATATTGAAAATCGCTGAAGTTTATGAATCAAAGATTCAACTTCAAAAGGTTCAATAGTAGATTTCTCTGAAATATTTGGGTTTGTGGCAGTGGTTGTTGTTCTATAGACTTCTTGCTCAATATTTAAAGATTCTAAATATGATGGAGAAGTCGGGGGAGAGGGTGAGGGTGGTTTACTCTCAAAATGGTATTTAGATTTAGATTTACTTGCCATTCATAGTTCGGGGGCCTTCCTTCTAGCGCTAAATATGTTGAAGCCTCGAAAATCGGGTCTACAACAAGGGGGATACCCACCCGGTCCAGACCTTGGTTAGCAGCTCCTTTTCCATTTGGTATAGTGGGTCCGACTGGGGATATGGGACCAGTTTCCCAATCTATGTGTGTGTGTTGAGAATTGTTATTTCCTTTCTAATAAATTCTAAGTAAAATTCTTTTATTTTAAGTCTAATTTAAAAAAATTCAATTGTATTCTAATAAACAGAAATATCTAATTCTAAAACTACCCTGGGATTTGATCTTTCAATTATGCGATCTAAAATAGTTTTTACAGCAATTGGTAATAAAGATCATTCAATCACTATAAGAAAAGAATTCAGTAAAGATGAACTATTTCGTATAAAAAGTTAGCCGAATAGTTGTGAAGAACATATCGCATAATAAGTCACTCATATATTAAGCATAAATAAATGGCTATCACCATACAGAAGTGCCAAATGATAACTCAAGCATTCAAGCATTCATACATAAATAACTGAACATGAATATCACCATAACACATAAGAAGAATTTGTTAAGAGATAAAAGTACCATTTATAACAAGTTCTACTCATGAGCTCCAGCAATAACGATCTATCTCTTCTTAATTCAACATCTTCTAAGAGTACAAAAATGCAACATCAGTAGTAGATATTAAACGCATATATCAATAAATCCTATTCCATTCATTCATCAAAACCTCCTTGGAGGGTGCAAAAGTGCATGTTCTGAGGACAAGTTTTTGATAAATTTCAGGACCCTTCTCTAAATGCATGAGAAGAGTTTAAATACTAATAACTAAATCTAAAAATAATTTATTACAAAAATGTAGGATACGGTTTAAATGACCATTCTCACTTTAGGCAAAAATAAAGCAAAACTAAAACTAAAACTGACAACTAACTATCTATGTATCTGTTCCTTGTAGTCGCAAGCGTTCAACATTTTCTTGAGGAGAGTTGGCTGGCCGACTTCCAACTTTAGCTCTCCTGCGAAAATGGAATTGGCAAGAGTTGGCGCCATCTTCTCGACAGAATTAATGATACATTTGAGAGTCATGCACCGGCTGTGTAGGAATTTACAGGGTAAGTTCCTCAGAAAGAATACCAAAAGGACACCGCTCACAACCAGATCACAGATCAATACACCAGTATTTTTGACGTGGTTAAAACCCTCAAAGAGGGAAACAGTCCACGGCCTGTCCCAACGTGGGTACTACAGGAAATTTATTAATCAAAGAATGAAAATTTACATAAGCTTCTCTCATGCACGGATTACCCGAACAATGACCCTCCATGCGCTTTAAATAGAACTCATGGACCAATCGGGTGTCAATCCACGGATCAAGTGTCGCCGTCGGATCACTACATATCGTGACCATCAGATTGTAAGTTACAAAATGTACAACGGTAAAGAAACACACTTTACCTAACTCTATACCTAACTCTATACTAGACCAAGTTGAACTTAACTATTTCCTATGTGTCGGAATATCCTAACATTCCCCCTTAAGAACAACTTGGGATAGGATTGAAGGATTTACAAATATGACACAATAGGAGAAGGAAGGAGGCACTAGAGCCTATCCCCCCTTAGTGACAACTTCCTAAGCTCCAAGCATATATCGAAGTTTAGTGAACTTCGCCTCTGTGAGAGCCTTTGTGAAGATGTCTGCAACCTGATCATCTGTTGAACAATATTGCACTTCAAGAACATGGTCATGAATGAGCTTTCTGATGAAGTGTATGTGTAGTTCAATGTGTTTGCTGCGCTGATGCTGGACTGGATCTTTGCATAGCTGAATGGCACTTTGATTATCACACCAAAGTGTGGTTGGATGCTGCTGCTCAAAGCCAAACTCTGATAGGATCTGACGAAGCCACAAGGCTTCCTTACTAGCTTCCACGGCACCATGATACTCTGCTTCTGCTGACGAAAGAGAAATGGCAGCCTGTTTCTTACAAGCCCATGTAATAGGTCCTGAACCAAGAGTGAAGACATAACCGGCAGTAGACTTCTGATCATCAGGGTCACCAGCTCAATCAGAATCAGTGAAATCAACTAACAGAGGAGCTGCTTTGGCACTGTAATGAATCCCAAACTGTACTGTACCTCGAACATAACGAAGTATTCTTTTAGCTGCTTTCCAATGACTTTCACGGGGGTTTTGCATAAAACGAGCAACAAGGCCAACAGCAAAGGAAAGATCAGGACGAGTATGGGTTAAATACAAGAGTTTTCCTACAAGTTGACGGTATAAGGTAGCATCAACTTCAGGAGAAGTACAAGAGACTGAAAGTTTGACTCCAGACTGAAAGGGAGAAGGGGCTGGCTTACAGTCTTCCATGTGAAAATGACGAAGAATATCACAAGCATACTTGGACTGGGAAAGGAAAATACCCTCCTTGGATTGCAAGACTTGAAGACCGAGAAAATAGTGTAAGTGTCCTAAGTCTGTCATTTCAAATTTCTTTTTAAGGCTGGACTTCACATGGTTTATAAGGTTGGGATCACTACCAGTAAGAATAAGATCATCAACATAAAGAACAAGGATGATAAGAGAGTTGCCCACTTTCTTGGTGTAGACAGTATTGTCAGAATGACACCTAGAAAAGCCAAATTCTAAAAGAAAGCTATCCATTTTGGCATACCAAGCCCGAGGAGCTTGCTTGAGGCCATAAAGGGATTTCTCAAGTCGACAAACAAGGCTGGAGTCTATTTGTATGAAGCCAATGGGTTGTTCCATATAGATTTCTTCCTGCAAGTCCCCATGCAAGAAGGCAGATTTAACATCCATCTGATGGACTTCCCATTTTAAAGAGGCAGCAAGGGAAAGAACAAGGCGGATAGAGTTCATTTTGGCAACAGGGGAGAAGGTTTCAGTGTAGTCAATGCCTTCAACCTGTGAAAAGCCTTTAACAACGAGACGAGCTTTATGTTTATCAACTTTCCCATCTAGTCCATACTTGGTTCTGTAAACCCATTTACATCTAACAAGTTTGCGTCCCTTTGGTAGAGGAACAAGATCCCATGTATCATTTGTCATCAATGAATGATATTCTTCATTCATAGCTGCTTCCCAATGTGGATGGCCTGAAGCTTCTGCAAAAGTGTCAAGATCATGATTTACTGGAGCTTGAGCCAGTAAAGAAGAGGCTCTTTCAAACTGAGAATGTGTACATCGCTGATCTGTAGGATCACCGGCAAGATCACCTGCTGCATCCCGAGTAGCACGGACCCATCATGGAAGTTGAGGATCCTGAGAAGGTGGGGGAGGATTATCATCCTCGCTTTCATCATCTGAAGAAGAAATGTTTTCAAAAGTAGAAGAGATAGGAAGAGGTGGCACATCCGCCGGACTAGGCTCGCAGGCCGATTTATTTTCATCAAATTTTACATCTCTTCTAATGATAACATTTTTGGACTTAAATGGAATAAGTCTATAACCTTTTACATCTTCAGAATATCCAACAAAAGTACATTTCTCACTCTTAGGTTCTAAATCTTTATGCTTTTCATCTGGAATATGGGCCCATGCTTCACTTCCAAACACACGAAAGTGACTTACATCTGGTTTAATGGAACTCCAAGCTTCTTCTGGAGTGATATTCTCTAGAACCTTAGTAGGAGTGCGATTGATTATATAATTTGCACAATTAATTGCTTCGGCCCAAAAACTAAGACTGAGTCCTTTAGATTGCAGCATACAATTAGCCATTTCCTTTAAGGTGCGATTTTTCCTTTCAACTACACCATTTTGTTGTGGAGTGTATGGAACAGTATGTTGCATTTGAATTCCATTTTCGGTGCAAAAGTTGATGAATGTGTTTTTAACATATTCTCCACCATTATCAGTTCTTAGCTTAAGAATTTGATGTCCAGGTTGTTTTTCAACAAAGGCTTTGAAGGCCAAAAATGTGTTAAATACTTCGCTCTTGAGTTTTAAGAAGTATACCCAAGTGCGTCTGGAGAAATCATCAATGAAAGTTAAGAAGTACTTGCAGCCAGAGAATGAAGCAACAGGAAGAGGACCACATAAATCACTGTGCACAAGCTGTAAAGGGGCTGAGGCGTGCCAAGAGGCACGTTTGTCAAAACTGTCCTGATGATGTTTTCCGAGTACACATCCGGAACAAACACCATCTCTGCAAGATACCATAGGAAGACCTGTCACCATATTTTCTTTACATAGATGTTGAAGGGAGCGATAGTTTAAGTGACCAAATCGCTCATGCCAAAGTTTGCTCACTTCATCATTATGAGCAACAAATACTGAGGGAAGATTTGATGACCCAAAGTTGTGAAACTTATACAACCTTGTGGAATCATCAGCAAGACCAGTAGCTAGAATCTGTTTAGGATCTTTTAGATCCTTGATTACAACATCATGAGGTGAAAATTCAACAATTTTACCTTCACCTGAATGAGTTATCTGATAGACGGATAGAAGGTTGCAGGATAAGGTTGGAACACATAATACATCATTAAACTGACCATTGTCTAGATGAACAGTTCCAGTCCCTATAACATTAAGAGATCTATCATCACCAACATATATATTTTTGGTGTTACAATCATTTAAAGAAGAAAACATGGCTTGGTTTTTGGCCATGTGATAAGAGGCTCCAGAATCAATGAGCCACTCATGAGAATGAGAAGAAGAAGAAGATACATTTAATGCATAACCAGACTGAGATGATTGACAACGACATGCAGAAAGTGCCATTCCGGAAGTTGAAGTTGAAGTAGGCTCCACATGGATGTTATGTTTCTTCATTGCGGCTTCCAAGGCTTCCATCTTCTTAAAGCATTTAGATTCTAAGTGGCCATCTCGATTACAAAAGTTACAATGTCTATCAGTTTTCTTCCATTTGTTTTTATTGGTCTTATCATTTTGCTGAAATGATCTTTCATTTTGAGGCTGAGTTGGTTTAGGACCATTCTTTTGAGGATATGACTTCTTAGGATTCTTTGAATTTGGTTGCTGCTGGGCGGCTAATGCTTTCGTGGAAGAGTTTCCAAGATTAAGAAGACCAAGGTGTAAGAGTTTTTCTTGTTCTCTTATTAAGGAATCACAAAAGGAGTCAAAGGAAAGGGCCTTGTAGTCTTTTCCTTGACAAATGAAAGCTTCCCTTGTAGAATGGAAAGTGGAAACAAATACAGAGTAGGCTGGTCCCAACTTAGTAAGGATAGAATAAATAAGGTTACCATCTTCTTTCTTAACTTTAACACCTTCCAAGAGATATCTAAGGGTCTTGAATTTGGACAAGAAATCTTCAATGCAAGAAAAATTATTAGGATCCAAAGTAAGAAACTCATTTTCAAGTTGATGGGCTCTAATTTCATTTTTAATCCCAAAAACTTTAGCGAGTTTTTCTAATGCTTCATGAGGAGTCTCAAGTTCTGCAATGTGGAATCTAAGATCAGGAGAAATAGACATCCCTATCAAACCACGTGCTTGATCTTGTCTATTTTCCCATTTTGCAGCCTTGTCTTCATATTTTGGTTTCTTCTCTTGGTCTGTGGCTATTCTGAAGAGACCTTTAATTCTAAGTAAATCTTCCATGTAGGCTACCCATTGGAAGTAGTTAGTGCTGTCAAGAATGACTTGGCATGGACTTTCCATTTTTAAAAAAACTGAAGCTGAAGATGCTAAAAGTAAGTGTTCCAATGGATAGATCTCGAAAAAATAGGCGGTTTTAAAAAAAACGGCTCTGAAAAAGGCTTCCGGATGAAGAAGTTATGGCTTTTTGAAAAACAAATTGTTGACGTTGCCGGCAAAGTGCGCGAATGTGCGGGAATGAAAAAATCCGCCCCCACAAAATGGAGACTTGAACCCAAGACCTCTACTCTCTTAAAATAGCTTTGAACCAATTGATATATACAAAAAGTTTGAGAGAGAGAGAGAGAGAGAGAGAGAGAGAGAGAGAGCAGGGGGGGGCTTGGTTTGCGTGCTTGCCTTGAGAAAGCTCTTTTTCCCTACAAAACACAAAACACAAAACCCAACACGAATATGCAAAGAAAAACGAACCTTGTGGCTCGAAGTTAGCTTTAGCCAAAAAACTAGAAATTAAAAAAAAAAATCTCAAAGTTAGCTTTAGCCGAAAAACTAAATATTTTTCTCAATGTTTCTGATTTTCCGAGATCACACTAAGGTGTAGGGAAAAGAGCATACGCATGAGAAAAATCCTTCCTTTCTGTTTCTGATTTGCCCAGATCGCACAGAGTCGTAGGGCAAAGAGCATACGCAGAAATGAAAGGTATAGATCCGGTTAAAAAAAAGGGCTAAATAAACCGAAACCGAAATAAGCAGAGAGAAAATAACAGTAAACTGCAAAAAACATTGTATACCTCCCGATCTGAAAAATGACGCAGCTAGGGCTACCGGAAACCTTTTCGCGTGAAACGAAAGGGGTTCCTCACTAGAACAGATGCTCCGAACGCAACAGAGCAGTCCTCTCGGCCCGAAAGTAGTCAGAAACAACAGATCTAGGAAACGACAGCCGCATGCAGTTCTACCGGCTTCAGATTTGGATCACCAACGGACGCGGCCCTCAAATAGCTCTGATACCATGTAGGAATTTACAAGGTAAGTTCCTCAGAAAGAATACCAAAAGGACACCGCTCACAACCAGATCACAGATCAATACACCAGTATTTTTGACGTGGTTAAAACCCTCAAAGAGGGAAACAGTCCACGGCCTGTCCCAACGTGGGTACTACAGGCAATTTATTAATCAAAGAATGAAAATTTACATAAGCTTCTCTCATGCATGGATTACCCGAACAATGACCCTCCATGCGCTTTAAATATAACTCATGGACCAATCGGGTGTCAAGCCACGGATCAAGTGTCGGTAATACCGAGGAGAGAATGAACCGTCGGATCACTACATATCGTGACCGTCGGATTGTAAGTTACAAAATGTACAACGGTAAAGAAACACACTTTACCTAACTCTATACCTAACTCTATACTAGACCAAGTTGAACTTAACTATTTCCTATGTGTCGGAATATCCTAATAGGCTGTGTGGTTTTACCAAGTACGTCTAGTAAGAATCCCAATTCAACTTGGTTAAGCTTTCGATGGACTCTGCTTTTTCTTGAGCCTTCTGTCTCTAGCTTGTCTATAGATGCTGTACATTTGGTAGGTATTTACATACCACTTGAGGATATCCCTGATAAATACCACTCGTTTTTGAGCTCAAGTTTTGCCTTTCGCCTTTAGCACTTTTTCCTACAAATTTCCAAGCTTACAGGCGACTGAGCGATTAGAGGCTTTCCTTCTCAAGGGGTTTTTCCTGGAGATGCGCGATTAGCACACTGCCTCCGTTCCTTGATCTAGGCTTCCCTGGTGCTATTTTTTTCGCCTCTTGCGCGTTTTTTTTTGTTAGAGGATATAAACCTTAAATTTTGTGGAAAGAACGACTTCGTAAGTTCTTGGCTCTGAGTCTTAAATTGTCTATTCATGATATCAACACTACCCAGTACCCACTTGACCATGTCCATGTATGGAAGAATTTTGGGCCTCACCGCTATTCGGTGCAAGAACGAACATGCTAGTTCTGTAATTGATGCCTCAGATGACCTGTGTGAGCCAGCAGTAGCTATAACCTCCATTACCCTGGGATTTTCTTCCTCAAGTAGACTGTACATGCCTTCCCAAGTAGTAATACCGACATCTTTGTTACAGGTGGTGTCTGTGTATAAGGGCGTCATCTCTTTATCTTCAGAACTCAGAGCTTTACCCTTCTTTCCCATAATATTCTGAACAATGCTATGTACACTTCTCTGTTCTTCGTTCCTGCAGTTTACAAATGAGGCAAGAGTAATGATAAGAAAAAGGTGACGGGAAAGCTTTAAATGCCGAAAATATATAAAATATATCACCCTACGTGGAATGGCTCTTCGATCAGATCAAAACCATATTTCATTAATGATTGCCAACTAACTCATTAATTAACATTAACGCGCATGACTGGGCATCGGTTTATGGAAAAAGATTTTTCGAACAACGAGCCCTGTAGATCTGTGATAAGGTGATTTTGTGATTTGCTTCGCAATATCGCAGATCACGATATCGCAAATTCGTTGTGTGTGGTAATCATCCGTTACAATGTGTTTTATACGAAATGCGATTTGCAAGATGCACCATCGCATATCGGCGGTTTGAGGCATTTCAGCCTATGTGATTTCTGAGGCATGCGATGCGATGAGGGTCTTTTGATGGGTGATTTTGCATCGCGATTTCGTAATCTTAGGATGCTGCTTGTAGGAAGGAATCCATTACCTTTTTTGCGATGCGACGCTTATCATAAAACTTAAGTCTTTTTGGGATTTTCGGGTATTCTCCTAGGTTTTATGATAGTAAGGTTTATTCAAAAAGGAAATAAAAGTCCTAATTTATTTTTTTGAATTTAGTGGATAAGGGTCCCCACCTATTTAGTATTAGTAAAAATGCTAAATAAGAGGGGGGTTGTTGCTGGCCACAACAAGACTAAAAGAAAGTAGTAACATTAAAAATAGATAAATGTGTAAAACTTGCATTTAGAGAATCAGTCACTTTCATTACAAAAAAAATTTCCCAACATAATGCAATCATCTAGTGTACTTGATTATTGTGACGGCGGAAAATTTTCAAAAATCAAAGCATGTACATGTAATATGCCTATGCATTCTACAAACTCAAGAATTCGTTGTTGTGTTTTACATGAAAAGATGATATGTGGATTGCACCTACCTAGATATGGCTCTTAGAAATTGCTTATGGAACAAGTTAATAATAATATCCAAAGTATTTCTAATAGAAATAATGTCAACACGATCCTCTTGAAACATTTTATTTAGCTTAATTAACTCAATAAACACATTTTCAAGTAAATGGATGCAAAAATGGATTTAAAATATTAGGTCATCTCATACCTTTTTCTTCTCCCCTATCTCTCTATCTCTTAACAAAGTAGACATGAGATTAAGAAGTCTTTCCATTGATTTAGTTTTTGAAATCTATCTAATATGTTGAATTTTTAACACTTCTATCCTTCTGATTTGAAATTTCCATTTTCTCTTTCTATTATACACATCTTTTTGCATGTTTCCCTAACCATGAATACAAATTGTTTATAAACTTATCAACAACGTGCAACATTATAAAATAAGATGAAGCATCATTTGATGCTAATGCATCTAATGTGGCATCTTACATGACATCTAAGTGTCCACTAACATGTGGCATTCAGGTTCAAACCTTTTGTAACCTAAAATGACATATTTTCTTGACAAATTTCCTTCAAGCGGCATCGACATGTCATCATCAATAACATGTTTCTTTCACACAATGTCACCATGTCATCACTTGCGATGTTATTCTTGATATCATGCTATAAAAGTCCCAATATTGAAATTATGAAAATATCAAGAGATTTAAAATTCACATTATTATAAAATCTCTAGTATATGGTATTCCATGCCAACATCCTACTCATATTTTTACACTATCAACATGTGTCACACGTGTTTGGTATGTGTTATAATTCTTGCATGACTTACATGCACCAAGAGCAATGGAGGGTTTGAGGGAGGGAAATTCAATCCCCCTAGTTGGGGGGTATGCAAGGGGGCAAGATCTCCTCTGCATGGGGTTAAGGCAACACCCTGAGAACTTTTGTTTTTGATGGTTTTGGGCCCACTATTTCATTATAAGTCGTTTTGTGGTGCATGGTGGTTTTTCCCATGGTTTTGTAGGTTTTCATTATGGAACGACAATTCGATTAGAGGCTCATATGTTGTGGGATGTACATTGTACTGTAATATACTATACAAAAGACATAATGAAAAAAACTTGTTGGTTTTCCCAGGTTTGGGTTTCCAGGATAAAAATATCTATGTACACGTGTGTGCCTGTTATCATATATTTTTTGTTTTATTAAGAATCTAATTGCAACAATTAATTTTACAGAGTTAAAAGATAAATTTGGTATTAGAACAATCTTCAAGGGGATTCCTTTGAGGTTAAAGGGTTCCACTTGGACTTGTGGTAGACCCTGTTACAATGGGATAACTACAAGATTGATTCTTGTGGTGAAAGGAATAGCGAGTAGCTAAAAAATAAATATCAAGAAATTTAATGGATAAAGTTTTGAGTTTTGGAAATTCAAAATGGAAGACTTGTTGGTGGACAAAGATCAATGGATTGTTATGGATCTAATTACTACATGATGGGGATGCCAACATAAGACTGGATGAAGTGGAATTAGAAGGCAAAGAGCACAATAAAATTGTGTCTCTCCAATTCGGTATTACTAAATGTGTTAAGGGAAGTGACAACAAAATATTTATGAGACAAGTTAGGGGGTTTGTATCAATCTATGTCCTTGGTGACCAAATTGTTCTTGTGAAAAAATCTATATAACCCGAGGATGAAGGATGGAGACTCAGTGACAGAGCATCTGAATACATTTAATACTCTGATGAGTCAACTATGATCTATTGATATTAATATTTTAGATGATGATACATGCATTAATATATTATTTTCCCTACCAAACCTGTGGGATAGTCTGGTTGTTGCCATAGGTAATAATGCAACTACCTTAAATTTCGATGAAATTGTCTCATCCTTCTTGTCAGAGGAGATGGGATGGAAAAGCATGGAGAACAATAATGGACATACCTTGTCTATCAGAGGACACTGTTAGGTTATGTTATATTCTTTCCACGACTAGCCCACGTAGTTAACCAGGGGGTTAGAGGGGGGGGGGGGAGGGGGGGGGGAGGGCGGGGGGGAAGCACCCCCTTCATTGTGTTGATTGTGTAGCGAGGGGGGGTCACTGGGGGTTTGAGGTGTACTAGTAACCCCACTTTATGGGGTTGGGGGCAGTTCCTCGAAAAATTTTGGTTTTGGACCCTATGTTAGGTTGGGCGGACCCACCTATGGTTTTGTGCATGAATTTCACACATGTTTTTTTTGGATGCGATGGTTTTCGGTCCATGGTATTGGATGCGATGGTTTTTCGATCCATGGTATTGGATGCTTTGGCATGTATAAATATGTATTATAATAGTGAAAGGAACATAATGGAAAAAGCTGGTAGTCCCGGTTTTTGGATCCAAGGGAAATCTCTGTGTATATGTGTTTTATGTGTTATGCTCTCGCATTGTTTATTTTCTGTGTTTTAGAATTCGTATGCAGGTAATTTCTGTACAGGGTTAAAACCTACATTTGGTATCAGAGCAGATTTGGCTTCAAGGGGACGCCTTTTTTACTGAGGGGTTTTGCTCAGACCAGTGGTAGACCCTGTTTAGTGGGAGATCTACGAGATCAATTCTGGTGGTGAAAGAAGATGACGAGTAGTGGAAATATAGAGATCGAGAAATTTAATAGTCAGAGTTTTGAGTTGTGGAAACTCAAGATGGAGGATCTATTGGTGGATAAAGATCAGTGGATTGCGGTAGATCTAGGTACTAAACCAATGGGAGTGTACGATGAAGAATGGAAGAAGTTGGATCAGAAGCCAAAGAGCACAATACGATTGTGTGTCTCAGATTCAGTATTACTGAATGTATCAGGGGAAGCTACGGCTAAGGCTTTGTGGGACAAGTTAGGGACTTTGTACCAATCTAAGTCTCTAGTGAATAAATTGTTCGTGCGGAAAAAGCTGTATAACCTGAGGATGAAAGATGGAGACTCGATGATAGAGCATCTGAATGCTTTTAATACTGTGGTAAGTCAGTTAGAATCTGTTGATATTAAAATTTCAGATGAAGATAAGTGCATCAGTTTGTTGTGTTCTCTACCAAATTCGTGGGATAGTCTGGTTATTGCAATAGGTAGCAATGCAACTGCCTTGCAGTTTGATGAAATAGTCTCAGCCTTGCTGATGGAGGAGATGAGACGGAAAAATATAGAGAGCCAAAATGGTGATGCCTTGTCTGTACGAGGATGGTCCCAAAATAGAAACAAAAATAATTCATTGAGTGGGAGATCTAAATCTAGAGGAGATCTAAATCTCCAGGAAAACCTGTAAAGGTGGTGTGCTGGAAATGCGGAAAGGAAGGCCACTTCAAAAGGGACTGTAAATCTAAAGCTCTTGACAAAGGAAAGGGATCTGATGAGGCTCCTTCTGCAGAGGCGAAAACCACCTCACATGAAGGTGGGGATGTGTACTTGGCTTCTTCAAGTACACATGTAGATCATGAGGCATGGTTGATTGACTCAGGTGCATCCTTTCACTTCACTCCCCGTAGAGAGTGGTTCTATGAGTATGAGAAATATGATTGTGGTGATGTCTTCTTGGGAGATGACAGGAAGGCTAGAATCATTAGTCATGGAAAAGTTGAAGTTGAAAGGTGGAAGGATTAGAACACTTCCGGGTGTTCCGCATATTCCTGCACTAGCCAGAAATCTGATTTGTATTAGTAAGCTGGATGATGCAGGTGTAAAAACAGTGTTTGAGAAGGATACCTGCAATATGGTTCGGGGAGCACTGGTATTGATATGGGGAGTTCGGATTGGAACTCTGTACAAGCTGCAAGGTAGCACTGTTGTTGATGGGTGCAACAGTTCCGTGGTTCCTGAAAGTGGAGTAGAAAATCTAGTGGTCTCTGGAGAAAAGACCATGTTGTGGCATCAAAGGCTTGGACATATTGGAGAGAAGGGCCTTCGAATACTTCATGGTAAAGGTATGGTAGAAGGTATGAAAAATATCTCTCTGGATTTTTATTTCTATGAAAATTATGTATACGGGAAGCAGAATCGGGTGAGTTTCCCCTCTGGTGGTAAGAGGGCGAAACATATATTAGAGCTTGTGCATAGTGATGTGTTTGGACCTGTGAAGGTTCCATCTTTGGGTAAGTCTGTGTAATATGTATAATTTATAGATGACTTCTCAAGAAATACATGGATATATTTCCTCAAGAAGAAATATGAAGTCTTTGACAGGTTTAAAGAATTTAAGGCTCTAGTGGAAAACCAGACAGAGAAGAAGATAAAGGTGCCGAGGATAGATAATGGTGGAGAGTTTTACAGTAAGGAATTTGAAAAATTATGTAATAAGTGTGGTATAGCACGACAGAAGACTACTCCATATACACCTAAAAAAAATGGAGTTGCAGAAAGAATGAACAAGACGTTGATGGAAAGGGCAAGAAGCATGCTCAGTGGTGTCAGGTTAGGACAGGAATTCTAGGCAGAGGCGGTGGATAATGCATGTTACCTAGTCAATAGGTCACCTTCATCAGTGTTGGAGGATAAGACTCCACAAGAGGTATGGAATGGTAAGAAACCCACTCATTCACATCTGAGGGTATTTACATGTTCCAAAGGAGAAACGAACCAAGTTTGATAGTAAATCTGAAAAGTGCATATTTATTCGGTATAAGGATGGTTTAAAGGGTTATAAGCTTTGGAATCCAGTCACACAGAAGGTTTTGTATAGCCGAGATGTGGTGTTCAGAGAGGTAAACTATGTTATTAAACATGAAGTCCAACATAAGGAACCCGAGAAGATAGAGTTTGAGCTAGAGGAGGAAGAATCAGACTCTACAATAGAGGAGGAATCAAAAGATGAAGAGCCACAAACTCCGGCTGTGAGAAGATCAGTTCGAGAAAGAAGGCAACCAGAAAGGTATAGTCCATCTGCTTTCTGTTCACATTTTACTTTGTCTGTTACTGATGATGATCCCAGAACTGTGAAGGAAGTAGTGGATTCAGAGGATGGAAAACTCTGGAAAGAGGCCATGGTTGATGAAATGGCATCTTTGCACAAAAATGAGGCTTGGGATCTGGTGGAGTTGCCGGTTGGAAGGAAACCCATTGGCAGCAAATGGGTGTTCAAAAAGAATACAAATGCAGAAGGAAAAGTGGAGAAATAAAAAGCTCAGTTGGTAGCAAAAGGTTATTCCCAGGTGCCAGGAATTGATTTTGGTGATATTTTTTCTCCTGTTGCCAAGATAACTTCTATTAGATTACTTTTATATATTGCTGTTTCTTTTGATTTTGAGGTAGAACAGATAGATGTGAAGACAACATTTCTTCACGGGGATCTGGAAGAGGAGATTTACATGAAGCAACTTGAAGGCTTTGCGGTGAAGGGTAAGAAAGAACTGGTGTGTATGTTAAAGAAGTCTCTGTATGGGTTAAAACAGTCACCAAGGATGTGGTATCAGAAATTTGATACATTTATACGGGGACTTGGCTTCACCAGAAGTAAAGCAGATCACTGTGTGTATTTTAAATTAATTGGTGACCGTGTTTTTTATCTGGTCTTGTATGTGGATGATATGTTGCTGGTTGGAAATGATAAAGAAATTATCGAGGATTTGAAGACCCAATTTTCCTCCAAATTCGACATGAAAGATCTTGGTGCTGCAAACTATATTTTGGGCATGGAAATTAAAAGAGATCGTACAAAGAGGAAGCTCTGGTTAAACCAGAGGAAGTATGTAGAGACAATATTGTAGAGGTTTAATATGCAGGATAGTAAACCGGTGAAGGTTCCTATTCCTGTACGTGTGAGGTTATCTACTGAACAGTGTCCCAAGACACAAGAAGAGGAAGAGGACATGTCCCGTGTTTCATATGCAAGTGCAATTGGTAGCCTGATGTATGCAATGGTCTGTACTAGACCAGACATTGCACATGCAGTGGGTGTATTGAGCAGGTTTATGTCAAAACCAGGGAAGGAGCATTGGACAACAGTGAAGCGGGTTTCCAGGTATTTGCGTGGCACTAGTGATTATGGTTTGTGCTACCAAGGAAGACCAAGATTGGACAGAGTGTTGGATATTCATGGCTTTGTTGATGCAGACTGGGCTGGAGATCTGGATCAGAGAAGATCTACAAGTGCGTATGTGTTTAACCTATTTAAAGGTGCAATTAGTTGGATGAGTAAGAAACAATCTGTAGTGGCACTATCAACTACAGAGGCAGAATACATGGCAGCCACTCATGCAAGCAAGGAAGAAGTTTGGTTGCAGAGATTTTGTTCAAGTATGGGGTTAGTATAGGAAGCTATAAGGATATACTGTGACAGCCAAAGTGCAATTTTCTTGGCAAAGAACCCCGCATACCATTCAAAGACAAAGCACATTGATGTTCAGTATCACTTTGTGAGGGATATGATAGAATACAAAAGGGTGTTGCTGGTAAAGGTGGACACTTTAAAAAATACTGCAGATGCATTGACAAAATCTGTGAGCTCTGAGAAGTTCTCTTGGTGTAGAGAAACAATGGGTGTTTCAGGGCTGGAAAAATGACTAAACTCTCTTGTGGCCCCATGTGGAAAGAAAACAACAAGTGAGAGAATGTTGGGTTGTGTTATATTCTTTCCACAACTAGTCCACGTAGTTAACCGGGGGGTTAGAAAGGGGGGGGGGGGGGGGGGGGGGAGCAGGCAGAGCACTCCCTTCGTTGCACCAATTGTGTAGCGAGGGGGGGTCACTGGGGGTTTGAGGTGTACCCTTTAGGTTGGGCGGACCCACCTATGGTTTTGTGCATGAATTTCGCACATGTTTTTTTTTGGATGCGATGGTTTTCGGTCCATGGTATTGGACGCGATGGTTTTTCGGTCCATGGTATTGGATGCTTTGATATGTATAAATATGTATTATAACATTGAAAGGAACATAATGGAAAATGCTGGTAGTCCCAGTTTTGGGATCCAAGGGAAATCTTTGTGTATATGTGTTTCATGTGTTATGTTCTCGCATTGTTTATTTTCTGTGTTTTAGAATTCGTATGCAGGTAATTTCTGTACAGGGTTAAAATCCAAATTTGGTATCAGAGTAGATTTGGCTTTAAGGGGACGATACAAAAATATAAATAAAAATAAGTCCATGAGTGGGAGATCTAAATATAGAGGAAAATCAAAATCCCTAAGAAAGTTCATGAATATATGTTGGAGATGTGGAAAAGAAAGACATTGCAAGAAAGACTCTAAAGCCAAAATTGTAGAGAAATGAAAGGGATCTCAAGATGCTCCTTTTTCAGAAGAAAAAACCAAAAAACCTCTTGTTATCACCAAAAAATTGATCATCTAGCCTAATTTACTAGATGGATTGAAGTACACCATGTAAAGCCAATTTTACCATAGTAAAATTGCTTTTGCTGTAAGAAATTACTTAATAAACCACCTTTGTTAAATAATTTATAGTGAACCCCATGAAGAATAATTAAATAAATCACTAATTATTTGTTTTTATTCTAGGAATAATTAATTAAACCATTGTTTTATTATTATTCCTTGTCAAATTTGACCCAATCACGAAAAATAAACTGATAAATCATTATTTTTCTTATTTTTCTCTAAGAATAATTAATTAATCACTAATTAATTATTATTCTTTGTTAAATTTGACTAAATCCCTTAGGAATAATTTAAAAAATCCTTATTTGTTTATTATTCCTAACTAATTCATTGAGATGATAAATAAATCATTTATTTATTTATTATTTCTAAATAAAAGTTTAAATAATTTTTCCCTCCTAAACAAATATAATAAAATATTCCAAGTGGTTATTCCAAGAATGGGATCAATAATATTTTATTATTGCTCATTATTCGAGGATAACTCAATATTTTGTTATAAATAGAAGGGTTTTCCATTCATTATTCACATTTGATTATTTTCATTGTTGCACTCACTATTGTAATGCTGATTATTTTAATTGTCTCACATCATATTTTTATTGGTTTTACACATTATAGAGGAGAGAGACTCTACAGAAGTTGAAGACGTTTGAGGCTAGCCAAGAACCAATTCCATAGAGGGGGACTGGTAACATTTATCTGTTCTCTTCACAAGTGTTATTATAAAATTGTTCTTTACATATCTGGTTTCCATTGGATGTTTGAGGTTATTACTCTTTCTTTCACTTTTTAACTATGATCGTAGCATAGATCAAAATTTTGGCAGGTTTTGTTTCTATCAATAATTATAGATCTACAATTTTTAGTAGTCATTTATATTGTTGATATTGTTTGTCATCGACAATCTTAAGTGGGTTCTTTTCGTACGTCCTTGAGAAGAAAACACTACAACACCTCCTCATATGAAGGAGGGGATGTGTACTTGGATTCTTTAGGTACACATGTAGATCATGAAGTGAGGTTGATAGACTCAGACACATATTTTCATATAAATCGTCACAAGGAATGGTTTGACTAGTATGGAAGATTCAACATTGGTGATGTTTTCTTAGGAGATGTATTGAGAGCCATAATCATAAGAAGAGGAAAATTCAAGTTAAAACTCATGGATTGAAGGACCAGGACACTCCGAGGCGTTTTGCACATCCTATGATTGGCCAAGAAATTGATTTCTATAAGAAAAATGAGCGATGCAGGGGTAAAAAATATATTTGAAAAGCATACCTACAAGATGGTTTGAGGAACAATGTTATTCTTAAGGGGAGTTTAGATTGGAACTATGTATAAGCTATTGTTGGGTGAAACAATTCCATTGTTGCTAAGAATGGAGCACATGAAGGAAAAAATCTTGCAACTTCAAGAGAAAAGACTATGTTGTGGCATCAAAAAATGTGACACATTAGAGAGAAGGGACTTCAAGTACTACATGGAAATGATATGGTAGAATGCATGTCTAATTTATCTCAAGATTTTTATTTTTGTTAACATTTCTTATATGGGAAATATAATTGGGTGAGATTCTCCTTTGGTGCTAAGAGGGCAAAGGGAATACTACAACTAATGCACAATGATGTGATTGGACCCGTGTTGATTTCATCATTAGGTAAATTTGTGTACTACATCTCATTTATAGATCAATTCTTGTGGAATACATTGATATATTTCCTTACGAATAAATCTAAAGTCTTTGAATATTTAAAAAATTTAAGGCTCTAGTGGAGAATCAGATAGAGAAAAAAATAAAGGTGTTGAGGATGGATGACGATGGAGAGTTCTACAAGAAGGAATTTGAAAAGATCAATAAAATGTGTAGTATAGAACAACAAAATACTACACCATACACAACTCAATAAAATGGAGTTGTAGACAAGATGAATAGGATGTTGATGGAAAAAGAAAGGAGCATGCTCAATGGTGCTAGGTTAAGACAAGAATTTTAGGTAGAGGCAGTGTATACTAGATGTTCCTTGGTAAATAGGCCACCCTCATAAGCATTGGATGATAGGACTCCGTGTGAGGTATGGAATAGTAAGAAATCATATCTCACACATATTAGGGTACTTGGATGTGATTCATATGTACATGTTCCAAATTAAAATATAATTAAGTTTAATAAAAAATCTGAAAGGTGCATCTTTATTAGTTTTAATAATAGTTTAAAAGGTTACAAGCTTTGGAACTTAGAAACAAAGGTATTGTATAATAGAGATGTGGTATTTAGAGAAGTAAAAAGTGTTATCAAACAAGAAGACCCACCAAGGGAGAAAGGACTAGAGAAGATAGGTTTTTAACTAAAGGGTGATGATTCAAACTCTACAAAAGAATATGAATTAAAAGAACCACATACTCTAGTTTTGAGGAGATCAGTTTGAGAAAGAGGGAACCCATAAAGGTATACTATACTTGATTTTAATTAAAAAAATCTTTATTTATTACTAATGATGATCCTATAATTTTTATGGAGGCAGTGGATATATAGGTTGAATAACTTTGGGAAAAGGCCATGGTTAAAGAAATGGTAGCCTTAGACAAGAATGATGAAAAAAAACTTGTTAGTTTTCCTAGGTTTAGGTTTCCACGATAAAAATATATGTGTAGATGTGTGTGTTTGTTATTATATCTTTTTGGAAGTCCCCACTAGGCTTCTATCCTTCCATAGATAAGCAAGTCGGCAAGAAGCAAGCTCAGTGGTGCTAGGTTAGGATAGGAATTCTAGGTAGAGGTGGTGGATACTGCATGTTACCTGGTCAACAGGTCACCTTCATCAGTGTTGGAGGATAAGACTCCACAAGAGGTATGGACTAGTAAGAAACCCTCTCTTTCACATCTGAGGGTATTTGGATGTGATGCATATGTACATGTTCCAAAGGAGAAAAGAACAAAGTTGGATAGTAAATCTGAAAAGTGCATCTTTATTGGGTATAAGGACGGTTTAAAGGTTATAAGATTTGGAACCCAATAACAAGGAAGGTTATGTACAGCCAAGGTGGTGTTTAGAGAGGTGAAAGATGTTATTAAACATGAAGTCCAACCAAATGAACCTGAGAAGATAGAGTTTGAGCTAAAGGAGGAAGAATCGGACTCTATAGTAGAGGAGGAATCAGAAGATGAAGAGCCACAAGTTCCGGCTGTGGGAAGATCAGTTCAAGAAAGAAGGCAGCCAGAAAGGCATAGTCCATCTACTTTCTATTCAAATTTTGCTTTGTCTGTTACTGATGATGATCCCAGAACTGTGACACAAGCAATGGATTCAGAGGATGGAAAACTCTAGAAAGAGGCCATGGTTGATGAAATGGCATCTTTGCACAAAAATGAAGCTTGGGATCTGGTGGAGTTTCCAGCTAGAAGGAAACTCATTGGCACCAAATGGGTGTTAAAAAAGAAGACAAATGTGTGGAGCACCTGGAAGGTATGCTTTTGACTAGCAATCTAGTGGTTTTTCAATAATAATTGTAATCTTTTCTGCATGAGAAATTCGAAGAAGATAAAGGATTTTGATAAAATGTGAGAAAATAGACAAAGGAAGCTCAAGTGCTAATAATTGATGTTCTCTATGCAGGAAGACATGCGAGCAAGGAGTTCCCGTCCAAAAGCGAGAAACAGAGGAAAAATAACTGTTGTTCTTCCAGTAGGGAACCGGATGCGGACACGATCAAGCAAAATCAGAATTGAATAGTCCAGGAAAAGAATGCGGGATACCGGCTCAGCAAACGCAGGAAAGATTGAACGATTAGAAAATCCCTCAGGATCTTCGATCCTGAGGGATCGCTGCTTTACTTATCTCTGATTATCTAGATATCTCCGTCATTTCTGTTATATAATGGCACAGCATCATTAAGCAGGGGAGGATTGTTTTTGTAATTTTACAGTTCCAGAACAAACTTTAATCATTGAGTCTCATTGAGACCTGATTTTGTTATACTTTTGTGGATGTGATTAATATAAAAGACTTGGTGTTTATTCCGTCTCTGCGTCTGGAGTAATTTAAGGCAGTGTACCATTGGCAGCTAAGGGCTCGGCTCCGAAGGACACTTGCTTTTGTATCATTATATGGTGATTTGTGTGTAGTTTGTTTATCTTTATTGCTTAGCAGTCTGATGAATTCTTTATATGATACGCTATGCTCTGTTATGTTTAATGAATGAATGATTTCTCTATGTCAAGATTCTGCACTGTATAACTGGATTTACACAGGGTCGGATTGTATCTTTATTCAGCCATTTCTGTAACAGAGTACTGGTATGAATGTTACTGTCACTGGATTTATGTTAAACAATATTTGTGGGATTCGAGAGTAGCGTCATTCTGTTTAGAAACATAGTTGTATCATTCAATACTCTCAGATTGCTATATTAATGTAGATCATGTACATACGGGTGATGGTTGTTGTTTCGTAAATCATTAAGGATTGTTGTTCCATTTGATTACTGCTGTTCCATTTGATTATTGCTATTCCGTTTGATTACTGTTGTTCCATTTGATTATTGCTGTTCCATTTGATTACTGCTGTTCCATTTGATTATTGCTGTTCCATTTTACTTTCCGCTGATTTATTTACCTGTCTTTGTTGCTTTGGTGTGAGAGAAGGCCTAAGGCTGTAGTGAGCCTCAGCAAGACGCTGCTTAGCTCCCAGACCTACAAGTCCATGCTCTAATTTCCCTTCTTTACTCAGTTTCTAAAGGGATGGGATATTGTTTCCGCACCCTTGACTGATCAACTGTTTTGTGTGACTCCATCTTTTAGGTTAGTTTAGTTGCAGCTTAGCATCTTTTTCCTTTGATCTTCTCAACCCTGTACTACTAAGCATTACTCGGACAAATAGCCTCGGATTGAGCTACTTCTTGCAATAACAAAACGTTCCCGGATTGACTTATTAATGTGGAATAATTAGCGGTGTGAGAGACCCTAGTTATAGCTCTACATTTTGGCGCCGTTGCCGGGGAAGGAGTATAGCCATTTGCCCTTTTCAGAGTATTGCGCAAAGCTGCTAGTGGGGAGTTGGATTTTTAAAAACGGAAGGTAAGAACCTGCGTACGGAGCATGTAAAATCCCTGCTCCACCGTCCGCTCTCTTAGCAGAATTGCTGGTTGAATAGGATTTAGTAGTTTTTAGAGTGCATGACTAAGCAGAGAAAGCTAGAAAAGAATATCAAACCTCCAGTCAAACCTGAAAAAGCCAAAGGACCGGTGACCCTTGGCCGAACGACCTTCATAGACGAAATCTATAAGAAAACCGAATCTCAGCCGTCAATAGGCCTCAGAAAGACTCATTCTAAGCAGCCTACTAGTTCCCTTCAGGCTACAGCATCACCATCTGGAGCCTATGCTGAGGTGCATAGTCGGACCGATGAACAGGACTTCCAAGAAATTGAAAATTCTGTGTCAGAACGGCTGCAAGAAGGGAATCTAAGTAATCTTTGTGAAGGAGAAGGGGAAACAGGGAAAATAGAGGAACCAAGGTCTCCTTCTAGGATAATCCAATTGTTAAATAGCCCAGACAGGGGAAGCGCGGCCAAAATTAACCTTGAAGGCACCCCATTCCCTCAGACAGAGATCCTAGATAAGGGAAGTGTCATTAAAACAGTTCCTGCCAAGGCCGTCCCTTCTCAACCTAGGAATACCCTCCTAGAAATTCCGGAAGGATATTGGCACATATTTGATCCAATGGCGCAGAATCAGCCAAATGCTCAAACTTCTACATTGCAATATCCTATAGTAGATTCTGCTGCAAATGCACCCATGAAAGCAATACCTCTTCAACACATCCCGACGTTTCATGGACTTACATCAGAAGACCCCGATGCATTTTTATTTGAATTCGATGTGCTATGTAGAGGGTACGATTACACCACTGACCCCCAGAAATTAAAGCTGTTCCCCTCCACTTTAAAAGGAGCAACTCTGAGATGGTTCATGGGTTTAGGTGGTGGGGTCATAAACAACTGGGAGCAAATGAAAGAATCCTTTCTTAAAAAATATCAGGATTATTGTAGATCGAGAGAGCTAAAAGATGAAATTTTCCAAATGACGGCCAGACCAAATGAAACTTTGGAAGAATACGTAGAACGTTTCCAGTATAATTTACAAAGATCTCCCTATGCATCACTACCTCTGCCCGATAATGTGTTAAAAACTGCATTGATTAGGGGAATGAAAGAACAGTGGATTGAAACATTGAATATCATGGGAAAAGGGGATATTTACCAAGAGAATTTTGCTGATATCATTAATTTATGCATCAGGAGTTCAAGAGGCAGCAAAAGGATAAAATCAATAGAATATGATAGGTTTGTTAAAGACAACAAAATATCAACAGAAGGGGTAACACGTGTAGAACTAGGGAATTTATTAGAAAATTTTAAAACTGATATTCTGGGGACATTAACTACTCAGCTTGATATTGTGCAGGCTAAACAAAAGCAAATGGAGGCGGAGCAAAATCTGGCAATTTTCTGCCCCCGATGCAGAAGAAAACACAGCCACAAGGAATGTCTGCTAGATACAGTTCAAGCATGTGCTATCTATACAAAAGACCACCTTACTGAGAGCTGCCCCTCACTTCCTGGATTGAAGGCTGTATACAAGGAAGCAGAAGAAGAATCAGAACCAGCATACTTTGTCAACCAACGTCGCCAATGGCAACCTAGGCAATCTGGTATGTTTTCTGACCCGACTTCTTCTTTTCAGCCTCCGCAATACAATGCTCAGCAATATGGTATGTGGCAAAACCAATCTACACCCCCAGTCCCGAATTAGTCATCACAGCTGTTTCCTTCTCTAAATCCATGGATGAATCAGACAAGCCAATTCGGATGGCCAAATTTTCCCTACACCCCACCATATTGGCAGAATAACTCATACCCTCCGCAATGGATTCCCCCTACTTCACAAGGTTCACCCTGGCAGACAAATTGGCCAAGATCGACATATCAGTCAACAGGAACTATTCCACTCCCTCAACCGACTCTGCCAACCTTACAACAAAACCCCCAGTCTAATTTAAGGCCGCAACTCCCAGCCCAACCCAATCCCAATCCTAATAATAGACCACTCCAATCCCTCCAAATTATAGAAACATCAGAAACTGGACTTGACCTAAGGGAGTGCAATGACCTTCAGTTACGATCTAGACGTATCATAGAAACAGAGGGAGACAAAACAGTTCACATTGAAAATCAGTTACCAATAGAACAACCATCACAACAAGAGGGTGTAAATAAGGAACAAACCCATCAACAAACAAATACATCCTCTCCACCTTTCCCGAAACGATTAGTCATACCACGACCTGTGCAACATCCAGACTTTGACATTCTGGGAGAGTTACAAAACTTGTACATAAAAATTCCATTCCTCCAGGCCATTCAAGATATTCCTATATACGCAAAAACTATAAAAGAACTGTGCATAAAAAAATCAAGGAGGAATATAACCACTAACCCAAGAGTCCAAGTCGTCGGCACCTTATCTGACTTATTATCAGGGAAAGAGACACCTATCAAATATGAAGATCCCGGAAATCCAATTGTGACTGTCCAAATCTATGGCCAAACCCTGACTAATGCTTTAGTTGATCTAGGAGCTGCAATCAATATTTTGACAACCTCTACCTGCCAAAAGCTTGGCATCACATCAGTAGAACCTACTTCTACTTTGCTAGAATTGGCAGATCGATCTGTAGTTCGACCAGAAGGCACTCTATACGATGTCATGGTTTCCGTAGACTCTTGGGAATATCCAACTGATTTCCTGATAATTAATCCAAAAACCCGACTGGATGGACATCCGCTAATATTAGGAAGACCTTGGCTTGCTACTGCCGATGCCTACATTGGTTGCCGGCAGGGAAACATGACTATAACTAAAGGACCAGATGTTAAAAATCTAGTTCTATATCCTCCAGCACAGCCAAGCCTCCCAATGATCAAAACCAATCAGTATCCTGTGTCATACCTTACTAACAATATCAGAGCCCCATTGACTGTACAGAAGGCTTTAGATTTTAAAGATCAAATAGAAGATGATGCCATCAATAACTTCATTAGTCAAACCGAATCTAGATCTCACACACAGTGTTTTATGATAGAGGCAGCATTTGATAGTGAGCTAGAGGAAGACCCTTTGAAAGACGCACATGACCAAACAATACCAGTGACTGTTGTTGCCAATAGTAAAGTAGTGGAAATTGAACCTGGTAAGGCCCTAAATATCAATGCCAACCTTACACCAGACCAAGAAGCAAAACTTGTAAATCTGTTACGAAAATATCAAGGAGCATTTGCGTGGGATTACCCTGACATGAAAGGGATCGATCCCCAATTATGCACCCACCACATCTACATAGAAAAAGATGCAAAACCTGTTCGTCAGCCGCAAAGAAGACTTAACCCCCATCTAAAAGAGGTAGTAAAAGCCGAACTTCAGAAACTTCTAGATGTTAATTTTATTTATCCCATCTCCGACAGTAAGTGGGTCTCTCCCCTGGTGGTGGTACCCAAGAAAAATGGAAAATGGAGGATTTGCGTAGATTACAGGGAGTTAAATAAAGCCACACAGAAGGATCACTTCCCTCTCCCATTTATAGATCAAGTATTGGACACTTTGGCAGGAAAGAAATTCTTTTCTTTCCTGGACGGTTTCAGCGGATATAACCAAATCCAAATTGCCCCTGAAGACCAGGATAAAACTACCTTTACTTGCCCTTGGGGAACGTTTGCCTATCGAGTTTTGCCCTTCGGCCTATGTAATGCCCCTGCTACATTCCAAAGGGTTGTCCTTAGTATCTTCGCAGATCTGATAAATGATGGACTTGAAGTGTATATGGACGATTTTACACCATATGGAGATGATTTTGACCCAGCTCTAGATACCCTGGAAAAAGTCCTACAACGTTGTATCGCTACCAGACTTTGTCTGAGTCACGAAAAGTGTTACATGATGATGACAAAAGGGCTCATTCTAGGGCACTATATCTCAGCAGCTGGCATCCAGGTAGACCCGGCTAAAATCCAGATTGTTTTGCTTATTCCTACCCGCACTACTCAAACGGAGGTACGCAGTTTCCTTGGCTTTTCTGGGTATTACAGACGATTTATAGAACATTACTCATGTATTGCTGCACCTCTATATGCTTTAACTGGCAATGTTGATTTCTTGTGGACATAAAAATGCGACCAGGCTTTTAAGGAATTGAAGAAGCTGCTATCAACAACCCCAGTCCTTCGAGGACCCAACTGGAATTTGCCATTTCAAATCTCATCTGATGCCTCGAACACAGCAATTGGTGCAGTCCTAGGGCAAGAAGAGGATAAGAGACCATACGCTATCTACTATATCAGCAAAAATTTATCCTCTGCCGAACTCAATTATACTGTTACTGAAAAGGAATTCCTGGCTGTAATACATGCTGTTAACAAATTTAGACATTATATCACAGGCTATCCCGTTGTGTTATATATAGATCATTCTGCTATCAAATATTTGGCAAATAAACTTGTTACGAAAGCTAGAATAACTAGATGGTTGATCTTATTGCAGGAGTTCGACATCAAAATCAAGGATCGACCTGGCAAGGAGAACCCTGTAGCTGATTTCCTCTCACGAATACCGAAAGCAATTGAAACAGCAACAGTGGAAGATCAATTTCCTGACGAGCACCTGTTTGTTGTTGCTGTTCGAACACCTTGGTACGCTGATGTCGCTAATTATCTTGCAGTCGGTGAGCTACCAAAACACTTAACCCCTCAGGAACGCAAGCAGATTGTTCAGAAAAGCACTCGGTTTTCGTGGATTGGAGGCCATTTGTTCCATACAGGGGCAGACATGCAAATCAGAAGGTGTATTCGAGAAGACGAAATCTTCGACATTCTAAAAGCTTGCCACGATGGGCCATGCGGGGGACATTTCGCTGAAAAAAGAACAGCACATAAAGTATTGCAGACCGGATATTATTGGCCTACAATTTTCAAGGATGCGAAAAAATTTGCACAAGCCTGTGACAGCTGCCAGCGAGCAGGAAAACCTGGCCAAGCCGATGAAATGCCTCTGAGACCACAGTTGGTAATTGAGCCATTTGAACGATGGGCTCTGGACTTCGTTGGGCCCATCAATCCATCATCAAATCAGAGGACATACATTCTGGTGGCGACAGACTATGTTACTAAATGGGTCGAGGCTGAATCATTACCTAGGGCTACAGAAGACTCTGTGATACAATTCTTGTTCCATTTGTTTGTACGTTATGGACTTCCGAGAGAACTAATCACCGATGGTGGACCACAATTTGTTGGAAATAAATTAGCTGCAACACTTAGCAATTATCATGTCCAACATAAGATCACTACCCCATACCATTCGCAGGCAAATGGGCAAGTAGAAAGTAGTAATAAGGTAATAGAATCAATTTTAACAAAGACCATTGCATCGCACCGGCGAGATTGGGCCGCTCGACTACCTGAGGCACTGTGGGCTTACAGAACCACATGGAGAAGTACTACAGGATATTCACCTTATCAATTGGTGTTTGGAAAGCAGCCAATTTTCCCCATAGAATTCGAAATCCGAACGCTACGAACTGCACAGGAAGTCGGCCTAGATCTGAGTGAGGCACAAATCAATCGATTACAGCAGATTAATGAATTGGACGAAATCAGGCTCTTTGCATTACAAAATACAGCATTAATTCAACAACAGCGAGCTAAATGGCATGATGCACTTATCAAGAATAAAGTCTTTCATGAAGGAGACTGGGCTCTGTTATATGACTCTCGATTTCAGGACTTCCCGGGGAAACTCCAGACTCGATGGTTAGGACCATACGAAATCCAGAAGGTACATGACAACGGGACCCTTACCCTGATCACAATTGACGGTTCTGGATATGCATTCAAAGTAAATGGCCACCGAGTTCGCCTTTATCGAAAGCCACTCACTCGGGAATCCTTCTGTCAACAGCTGCGACAAGATACTGATATGGAAATCTTAGGAGAGGAAGCGAAATCTTCCTCACCTATAGCTTAAGAAATTCATTTTATAACTTGTACATAATATCTTGTATATATGTTTCCTTGATTTTTTTTTTTTTTTTACTCCAAGTGTTTTGCTGATCCTTTGCGAAAAGGAACAGCACGTGTGCTTTTTGCTGTTCCTTTGTGAAAAGGAACAGCACTTGTGTTTTTTGCTGTTCCTTTGCGAAAAGGAACAGCACTTGTGTTTTTGCTGTTCCTTTGTGAAAAGGAACATCACTTGTGTGTTTTTTGCTGTTCCTTTACGAAAAGGAACAACACTTGTGCTTTTTGCTGTTCCTTTGCGAAAAGGAACAGCACTTGTGCTTTTTGCTGTTCCTTTGTGAAAAGGAACATCACTTGTGTTTTTGCTGTTCCTTTGCGAAAAGGAACAGCACTTGTGTTTTTTGCTGTTCCTTTGCGAAAAGGAACAACACTTATGTTTTTTGTTGTTCCTTTGCGAAAAGGAACAACACTTGTGTTTTTGCTGTTCCTTTGCGAAAATGAACAGCACTTGTGTTTTTGCTGTTCCTTTGCGAAAAGGAACAGCACTTGTGTTTTTGCTGTTTCTTTGCAAAAAGGAACAGCACTTGTGTTTTTGCTGTTCCTTTGCGAAAAGGAACAACACTTGTGTTTTTGCTGTTCCTTTTCGCAAAGGAACAACACTTGAGTGTGTCTGCTGTCCTTTTTCAAAAGGAACAGCATTTGAGTGTCTTTGTTGTCCCTTTCTCAAAAGGAACAGCATTTGCGATTTTCCGTTGTTCCTCCCAAAGAAATGGTATCCTACGAATGAATTCTTCTCTCAGGAATGCCATCAACATGTTTTTGCCCTTATGGAGGATGCTCTGCCCCATGTTCTCCTCAATCTTGTAGATACAGCAATGAACTTATGCGGTGAACATAAAGCCATGATATACCGAAATCAGCACATCATAAATCGCTATCACTATGAAGCCAGTATGTATAAAAGGACAAGAGGAGGGACGTGAACTTTTTCATCTTCGCTGTCATTGTCATTTACCGGCACCATTGTCATTGGTGATCTTTATCATGATGATTCCCCTAAAAATCTTTTTTTGATCATTACTTAGGAGTAAGAGCGAACGATTTATATCTATCTGTTGGGATCGTAAGACTTCTTCCACCATTCCCCGCTCTTAAGGAGTGCGGAACCACCCTTATGTGAAAATAAACAAGAGAGGTGCTTTGCGTAAGAAAACAAAAACAAAATATGAAAATTGTCAAATGCAGGATAGGGGGTCTCATTCAGAGCCGGCCTACCATGATCATAAGGGTGGAAGCGAAGTGGCATTCCCATAACGGCCACCACACCAGGGATATGGTCCGAAGGTAAATTAACAAGAAAACCTTGGAACAGGAGGTCTCATCGCGAGCCGGCCTGACCACGTTTCGCGCCTACCTTGTGAATGGCATTATGGCTATCTGGTCACCAAGCCAGCATAATGGCCTGCATTTTGACAAAGCACTCTTCAGAATATACACAAAGGATCATGGTTCCGGAGGGTGAAATAAACAACTCTGCCAAGGTTATGAACACCTTTTGGCAGCAGAGCTCTGTTAATGGCATAGAAGTCGTAATAATTACACCAACAGGTATGATATTAAAATTTTTCTGTCTCTTATCCTTTGCAAAGATCATATGTCACACCCGATGTATATATCGCATGAATATTTATTACCACCAATCATGGCAACGGAACTGACAGTGACCACTGGAGACTTCGTACGCTTGACAGACGTCCCATCCCCTAGCTCTTCATTATATCACGCAGGCTCTTATGCAAAACGCGATCTACCTTTTTGCCTCGGTTTCGGCATTTCGTTGTTTTTCTAAAACATGGCATAATTTCATATGTTGTACTTTATGATTGGACCTCCGAACTGGCTGCTGTTCCTCTCTTTGATGGCTGGGGACAGCCTATCAGATCGCGGGGGGGAAGGTAATCTCATTACTCCATGATTACGTGGCTGTACACCATTCGGGCGAGACAATGTACGAAGGAATGACATGGTTTAACGGTATGATGCTTTCATTCTACGGAAATTTCCATCCACGATCTTTTTATTTATTTATTTTTGCATGCTCAGTGATCATCCTCTCTGCGTCGCAAACACCTCAAGCAGTTGCTGTTTCATTTCTGAGAAGAATCATGGGCGGAAAGACGGTTCGAAGTGAACCTCACAAGCTGACAGTTTCCGCTGCTACTCACGAAATTCTGGAAAACGTAGGGTGGTTGAATTACTTCAGCCGCCTACAAGAATCAAATGAAGCCGTAGCGTTGGAATTCCTGGAGAATTTGCAGGAAAATTACTCCATAGTAGGAGGAAAGCGGATAGCGGTTACAGAGGATATTATCGCAGAATTTTCAGGATTACCAGCTGCTGGACCCATATGGACGCCGAAGAAGGAAAGATTACAAAAAGCTATGGAAATTTTCCAGGACGAAGGCCAAAGCTTGACAGTCAAAGGGAAAGGAGTTCTGCCGGCAACACTAGGGGAACCCTGGACCGAGCTAGCAAAGACAGTACAAAGTTATATCACCTGCGAAGGGAGAAAAGACGTGGTAAGACCTCGTCACTTGAAACTTTTAGCCATTTTAAAAGGAAAATGTTTTGTAAATCTCCCTGCACTTTTAAATTCGCTACTACATGACACGGCCCGAAACCTGAGAAAGGCCCAGCACACAGATGCATTCGTTAGCCACCATGGACTGATTCGGTTGATAGTGAGCCAAAGTCTCAATCAACAGCAAAGCACTTGGGAGGAATTGATCGCAATAGTCGAAGGAGGATCGGCTGCACCACCCCCAAAACCTGAACAGTCCTCTAGCACGTCGGAACGATTAGAGAAACGCAAGAAGACAGCAACAGAAAGACATGTCGCTTCAAAACGAAAACAACCTTCCGATACGCCAGAACGACCAGAGGAACCCAGAGAACCTGCTGGCACGCCCGACCTACCTGAGAGACCAAGGAAGTCAGCTCGGCTGGCTCGGATACGAGGAAGGTTGGAAAGAATTCAGGAAGCAACGGCCCAGCCAATTGAAATTGAGGACGAACCTCCAGAACCAGAAGGAGGACCTTCCGAAGGAAATGTGGAGCAATCAGGGCCTGGGACTGGCCAGCCGGAAGGGGAAGAAATGGTTATCGAACAGAACAATCAAGAAAATGAGCACTCTGAGGAAGAAAGGGTTACCGAACAGGGCAATCAAGAAGAAGAAATAGCACAGCCAGGGGGTAGCCCGTTGCAGGACCTTGTAGGTGAAGAGGAATTGGCAGCAGTTCTGGCCAATATGGGGGAATATGGCCAGCCCTCCGGCACAGCAGGCGTCCCTGACAGTCCCGCAGAGGAAGAACTACCCGAGGAAGCACATGCAGAAAAGGCAGGAGAAGAAAACCCGCCTGGTTATGATAATGAAATTGAAGACAACAATCAGGGACAGTCTGTCCCCAGGACGCCGGAAGATATCCCAGATGAAGAAGGAGCGGGCTTAAGGGTCAAACCCTCTGCCGAGGCAAGGGAGATTAAGAAATTAAGAAAGAAACAACAGAGGTTGTTGGGTACTATAGCCAGGCTCCGGCAGCAAATTCGAATTCTGAAAGCCGATTTGAGAATACAAAGGACCTCAAGGAAAAGGAGGAGGGCCACTACAGCAAAAACCCCAAGGACAGGAACCCGTTTTGTTGGTCGAAACCCCATTAGGAGACCTACTGCCGAGGAACAGTCTGCTCTTCCAAATGTTAATGAGGAACAGGGTGTTGTTCCAAATAACATAGAGGAACAGACTGTTGTTCCATCTGACCCTGGAGAACAAACTGACATTCCAATTAAGAGAGAAGAACAACAAGATGTCCCAATGGCAGGGGAACCTCAGCAGCCTTTCATTCGTGTCAAGAAGGAGAAAGAGAATAAGGAGACCCAAACAGAGGCACCACCCTCAGGGGTTATTCGGGTTCTGAACTCTAAACAGCGCAATAAAAAGTTGCAGGCAAAATTCCCGGCCTCTACGGCTCAATGGAACAAGGATCCAAAAACGAGAAAATTGCACAGGATGATGAAGCAAGCCCAACAAGAAGCTGAACAACTAAGAGAGCAAGCAATCCCCCAGGAGAAATATAAAGAATTACAACAGCAACTTCGGAATATTAGTCAATCCGAAAGCCAAGCCTTTGAGGGATGGCAGAAGGAACAAGAAAAGGTTTCTAAGGTAACTCGTCGATTAGATAGTGTTGTTAAGCAGATGGAAATTATGTGTTCCTTATATAATGACGTTTTGACTTGTAGGGCCCCTGCTAAAAATTATGCTTTATTTTTGCTTGAAAGATATTTGAGATTGAAAATAAAAGCCGTTAGGGCAGGAGCACCTATCCACATCAACACTGTTAATGATTTTATAGACTGTTGCAAGCATTATGGGGTTAAGGTTCAAAGGTTATTGTGCGAGTTTTACTTGCACAACCTTGTGCTAGACCAAGAAACTGATTTAAATCCTGGCCCTTTTGTTGGCGATATACAATTCCAAGCCTTCATCTCATTTGGGGTTAATCAGGTGAAATGGCTCAGAGCTTATAACACCTTTCAGAGACAAGAAAATAGCCTAGACTTGTGGATACGAGCTGAACCTAGAGACCCAGTGACGCTATGGAGAGAGCATAGGAGTCTTATGAGGATCCCAGGTGTCATTGAGATAATAGGACCCATGCACGAAGACTTGATCCGAAATGGTCTGGAATATTTCCTGACTATTAAAGATCTTGCCCTCGATGCTGCAAAATTTCGATACCGGACCTCTGGTCCAAGCATCCAGCTCAGGGAACCATTCAAATATGAGAATTTTGAGCTGGCTGCCAGCTGATTGAACCTTTATGGGGAACGGATTCTGCAAGCAGGGCCATCCTGGTTAGGGTATCGATTTCGCAGTCCAATTATTTGGCACCCTGCACCCGGATATCAGGCCTTGTATGAGATGCCTGCAGATCAAATAGATCAGTTCTTTGATAATCTAGTTGCTCATCACGGTTGTCGGCCTCCTCATGAGATCCCTTCTCCGGCCTATTCTCTCACCGCCTTGCATGTCAACTACAATGTTTTCATGAGGCCATGAAACAGGGTAAGCAGGGGGTGTGTGGAGCACCTGGAAGGTATGCTTTTGACTAGCAATCTAGTGGTTTTTCAATAATAATTGTAACCTTTTCTGCATGAGAAATTCGAAGAAGATAAAGGATTTTGATAAAATGTGCAAAAATAGACAAAGGAAGCTCAAGTGCTAATAATTGATGTTTTCTATGCAGGAAGACATGCGAGCAAGGAGTTCCCGTCCAAAAGCGAGAAACAGAGGAAAAATAACTGCTGTTCCTCCAGTAGGGAACCGGATGCGGACACGATCAAGCAAAATCGGAATTGAATAGTCCAGGAAAAGAATGCGGGATACTGGCTCGGCAAACGCAGGAAATATTGAACGATTAGCGAATCCCTCAGGATCTTTGATCCTGAGGGATCGCTGCTTTACTTATCTCTGATTATCTAGATATCTCCGTCATTTCTGTTATATAATGGCACAGCATCATTAAGCAGGGGAGGATTGTTTTTGTAATTTTACAGTTCCAGAACAAACTTTAATCATTGAGTCTCATTGAGACCTGATTTTGTTATACTTTTGTGGATGCGATTAATATAAAATACTTGGTGTTTATTCTGTCTCTGCGTCTGGAGTAATTTAAGGCAGTGTACCATTGGCAGCTAAGGGCCCGGCTCCGAAGGACACTTGCTTTTGTATCATTATATGGTGATTTGTGTGTAGTTTGTTTATCTTTATTGCTTAGCAGTCTGATGAATTCTTTATATGATATGCTATGCTCTGTTATGTTTAATGAATGAATGATTTCTCTATGTCAAGATTCTGCACTGTATAACTGGATTTACACAGGGTCGGATTGTATCTTTATTCAGCCATTTCTGTAACAGAGTACTGGTATGAATGTTACTGTCATTGGATTTATGTTAAACAATATTTGTGGGATTCGAGAGTAGCGTCATTCTGTTTAGAAACACAGTTGTATCATTCAATACTCTCAGATTGCTATATTAATGTAGATCATGTACATACGGGTGATGGTTGTTGTTTTGTAATCATTAAGGATTGTTGTTCCATTTTATTACTGCTGTTCCATTTGATTATTGTTGTTCCGTTTGATTACTGTTGTTCCATTTGATTATTGTTGTTCCATTTGATTACTGCTGTTCCATTTGATTATTGCTGTTCCATTTTACTTTCCGCTGATTTATTTACCTGTCTTTGTTGCTTTGGTGTGAGAAAAGGCCTAAGGCTGTAGTGAGCCTGAGCAAGACGCTGCTTAGCTCCCAGACCTACAAGTCCATGCTCTAATTTCCCTTCTTTAATCAGTTTCTAAAGGGATGGGATATTGTTTCCGCACCCTTGACTGATCAACTGTTTTGTGTGACTCCATCTTTCAGGTTAGTTTAGTTGCAGCTTAGCATATTTTTCCTTTGATCTTCTCAACCCTGTACTACTAAGCATTACTCGAACAAATAGCCTCGGATTGAGCTACTTCTTGCAATAACAAAACGTTCCCGGATTGACTTATTAATGTGGAATAATTAGCGGTGTGAGAGACCCTAGTTACAGCTCTACAAAATGTAGCAGGAAAAGTGAGGAAATACAAAGCTCGGTTGGTAGCAAAAGGTTATTCCCAGGTGTCGGGAATTGGTTTTGGTGATATTTTTTCTCATGTTGCCAAGGTAACTTCTATTAGATTACTTTTATCTATTGCTGTTTCTTTTGATTTTGGGGTAGAACAGATGGATGTGAAGACAACATTTCTTCATGGGGATCTGGAAGAAGAGATCTACAAGAAGCAACTTGAAGGCTTTGTGGTGAAGGGTAAGAAAGAACTAGTATGTAAGTTAAATAAGTCTCTATATGGGTTAAAACAGTCACCAAGGATGTGGTATTAGAAATTTGATACATTTATATGGGGAATTGGCTTCACCATAAGCAAAGAAAATCATTGTGTGTATTTTAAATTAATTGGTGACCGTGTTATTTATCTAGTCTTGTATGCGGATGATATGTTGTTGGTTGGAAATGACAAAGAAGTTATCCAGGATTTGAAGACCCAATTGTCCTCCAAATTCGACATGAAAGATCTTGGTGCTACAAACTATATTTTGGGCATGGAAATTAAAAGAGATTGGGCAAAGAGGAAGCTCTGGTTAAACCAGAGGAAGTATGTCGATACAATACTGCAGAGGTTTAATATGCAGGATAATAAACTGGTGAAGGTTCCTATTCCTGTAGGTGTGAGTTTATCTGCTAAACAATGTCCCAAGACACAAGAAGAGGAAGAGGACATGTCCCGTGTTCCATATGCAAGTGTAGTTGGTAGCCCGATGTATGCAATGGTCTGTACTAGATTAGACATTGCACATGCAGTGGGAGTATTGAGCAGGTTTATGTCAAAACCAAGAAAGGAGCATTGGACATCAATGAAGCGGGTTTTCAGGTATTTGCATGGAACTAGTGATTATGGTTTATGCTACCAAGGAAGAATGGGATTGGACAGAGTGTTGGATATTCATGGCTTTGTTGATGTAGACTGGGCTAGAGATCTGGATCAGAGAAGATCTACAACTGGGTATGTGTTTAACCTATTTGGAGGTGCAGTTAGTTGGATGAGTAAGAAACAATGTGTAGTGGCATTTTCAACTACATAGGCAGGATACATGGCAGCCACTCATGCAAGCAAAAGGAAGCAGTTTGGTTGTAGAGATTGTGTTCAAGTATGGGGTTAATAGAGTAAGGATAGACTGTGACAGCCAAAGTGCAATTTTCTTGGCAAAGAACCCTGCATATCATTCAAATACAAAGCACATTGATGTTCAGTATCACTTTGTGAGGGATATGATAGAAGACAAAAAGGTGTTGCTGGTAAAGGTGGACAGTTTGAAGAATATTACAGATGCATTGACAAAATCTATGAGCTCTAAGAAGTTCTCTCGGTGTAGAGAGACAATGGGCATTTCAGGGCTGGAAAAATGACTAAGCTCTCATGTGGCTCCCTATGGAAAGAAAACAACAAATGGGAGAATGTTGGGTTGCGTTATATTCTTTCCACGTAGTTAATAGAGGGTTTGAGGGGCACCCGTAACCCCACTTTATGGGTCCGGGGCATCGCCCCATAAAATTTTGGTTTTGGACCCTATGTTAGGTTGGGCGGACCCACCTATGGTTTTGTGCATGATTTTCACACATGTTTTTTTCGATACGATGGTTTTTGGTCCATTGTATTGGATGCTTCGGCATGTATAAATATGTATTATAACATTGAAAGGAACATAATGAAAAATGAAGCTGGTAGTCCCGGTTTTGGGATCCAGGGGATCTCTGTGTATTGTTTTATGTGTTATTCTCTCACATTGTTTATTTTCTGTGTTTTAGAATTCGTATGCAGGTAATTTCTGTACGAGGTTAAAACCTACAATAAAAGTAAAGAAGGAAGCCCCACGAGTTGCAACATTATTGCTGAAATACTGGAGCTCACCAAAAATCACGCATGCTAAACATCAAGAAGTCATTAAATCTTCTTTTGATGTAAGTTCTACTGGCTCAAAAAAATTACAAATTGGTGATCTCATATTGAAATGGGACAAAGCACATGAAGACAATGGTAAACATACCAAATTTCAAAAGATGTGGCTTGGACCATTTCAAATCATTGAAAAGATAGGCTCATCAACGTTCATACTATAGGACTTAACAGGAAAAAGAGATTCTCTTCCTGTGAATGGGCTTATCTTAAAGAAATTCTTTTCTTAAGGAGGTAACCCCTTCTTACCTGTATATATTCTTTATGCAAGTTATTTGTAAAAAGTAGAGACTTTTCCAAAATTGGCATCCATAGCTCTAAAAATTGCCATCATAAACTCTTAAGGAGAAAGTCATTCACCCCATCCACTAAGTTTATGATTTTTTAGAGTATAATTCTAAAATATGTCTGATATAAAAAATAAGAGGTCTCATCATGTGCCTGCTTACCATGATCATAGGGAACTAATTAAACTGACATTACCTATAATGCATATCAAAACAGGGTAATGGCTTATAATCATAAGACAAGGGGTCTCATTACGAGCCAGCTTGTTTAGTTCAATTACAACCAGTGAATGGCATTGTTATAAGCTGGCTCCCAAACCAAGACAATGGATTTTTATCTCAAAAAACTTAAAAGAATATAAAATCAAAAAATATATATGTAAACATATCTTTATGGATTTAATCTTTCAAAAGTTATACTCTTAGATGGATTAGACAATGAAAGATTGATGGTGAAAATGTAACCCTGTCGAGGCTGTAGATGTTTGCTAGTAGCAGAGGCACTACCTGTGACAAAAGAGTAAATTTGAAAGATAAGTTGGAAGAGCCCCCTACTTTATCTTTATCAACCAATCAAAGCTTGAAGAAATCCAAAATGTTTTTATTTTTAATGGATTGTAAAAGGAATTGCAAAAAATTGTTATTTTATTCAGAGTTAATTTTTATTTAGCTATTCTTAGATGGTTTTCTTTATCCTCAATTGTTTCCAAACTAAGAAAGTTTTAGATATTGCATTATTTTTCAAAGATAACTATTTCTCCTAGTGAATCGCCAACTTTTGTGCTATACAACAACCCTCCCCATTTCTAAATTTTTCATATAAGACTTTAATAAGAAATGGGTCCCCTTTAGATTATAAATAAAATCAATAAAAAATTTGAAAATAAACTTTTATAATAGGTCATATAAAAATTTGTTGTTAAGGTAGGTTAGATCGCAATCGCAATTTGAAAAACTTTTGAACCCATAGAAGTCCTTTTAAGAAAATCAGATCCGATTTGAGTCATTATAAAACCTTATCATAAAAAGCTTTATCAAAGGAAATAATTATAAAAGTGAATTGTCGCATCACGCATATCATTTATCTCAACAATGGACTTAAATTTTTCCATTGAGATTCGCCGATGCGATAACTCTATCAGAAATCGCATATTGCTACTCGTTAAGAAAACGTCCCAAGTGTTCCATGGAAAACCATCAAAAAGATCCTTTGAAATCTTCTGATGCAATTTCATTATCGTATATCACACTTTCGATAAAGGTAAAATATGAAGTATTGTGAACATGTGTGGTTTAAAGTTATAAGTCAATTAAAAATAAAATTTAAACGATTTATAGATCTTAAAGCATGCTGCCTCCCCATGCCAGCACACCACTGATCACAATTGCAACCATGCAAAGGAACCATTTAAGCATGGCACTTGTAACTCTTGATCTGCGATATACGATTATGGCTAATCGCCGAGCAGGAAGGCACGATACCCATCCTAAAAAGGACTATTATAAATTTTGCGATGCGACATACCATCATGGCATTAAAGTTTCATGTTGGAATTTACGGGGAAATCATTAAGAAGTAGTTATGGTTGAATCCTCCAAGGATTTCATCTATGGTGGCTTAATATATCATAGATCGGTAGCATCCATTATGCTTAATTGTTGTTAGTCTTGTGCATTGTGTATTAGCATTTAACAAGTTTTTCCACTGTTACTCCCTTTTGTTTCATTTTGCAAAGCTAATCTGAAATCATCAATCCAGCAAAAATGTCTAAGAAATCTAGGAAAGAAAAGGTCCCCGTCATAGTGAAAGATGAACCAACAAAGTTGGTGCTGATAGCTGATACCACCTGTCTAGGCCTTGGAAAGACTTCATGGGAGGGCATATATAATCTACTCGAAGCCGAGGATCCAACCCAAATTGAAGAAGAAGGAGGAACGACTGATTCAAGCGATAAACCAGAAAATACTCTTAAGGATTTAACTAGCTCCTTCCTCCATAGAATAGTAGCCCATGCAAAAGTGTCACCATGCAATGACCTGGTGAGATGGGTAATAGAGAGTATCAACATAACCGACAGAGCATTCTTTACAGCCGATGAAAGGATGTTCAGGACATTCAGGATAGAAGATGTCAAGAAGATGTATCATTTGTCAGACCCTTAGAAACATTACAACAAGGCATTTTTAAAAGCTTTCACCAAGGAGAACGAGGTGGAGTCGGACCCTATCAAGCAATGGAGACATTTCTCAAACAAGAATAAGCATGAATCCTCTGGTATGTACTCCGTGGACTCCTTCGCATCTCCCTATTGCTATGTTGGTGCTATTATTTGTAAACTCTTTGGAGCCTCTAATTCAACTAGATTTGCCATAGAAATGGTGCCTTTAATGGAAGCAGCAATTAACTCTTTTATCATGGATTGGGCAACCATTTTATCAGATAAAATGGTGTCATAGACATATTTGGGCACTGCAACCCCAATCACATATGTCCATAAACCAAGGGCTTCTAAACCCCTAAAAGTGTTGTTTGATACCCTAAAGCAACAAGGTCAGCTGATTACATCATTTCCCAGAAGTTCTCCCTCAAAAACTGCTCAGAATTGGTCAAAACTGGACCATACAGACTACTCCATGCTAAGGGTGCGATGCATCTCACCTGTTACACACGGGGGGTGTGATGCATACTGAAAAGTTCTTTTGTAGGGTTTGATGAGTGACAGCAGACAAATCGCAGAAGTAGTTTGCTAGGTGGAAACTCAAAGAAGCTTCTGGAAATTGCTCATATGACACTTGCCTCTCTGAATTCGCCTAGGGATGAGTAAGAGATCATGAAATATCCAAGTGGAACCAAGAAATATCAGTGAAATGACACTAATCAAAATCCCAGAAGCTGACTCACTCTCCTACAAACATCTATATATGGATCCCTCATCCTAGAGATCCAAAGGCTGGAATTTTGTGATTTGTAAGGAAGTGTTGTTGGTTTCTCTTTGAAGACATCGTATTGTTGGGTGATCTTGCTTTGTATGAGATGAAGAGGGCTTTCATGCTGGGAGGATGATGTTGGATCAGGCAGCTTGGTTGTAATCCTATCTTCTACTACTTCTATCAATAAAGCTATTTGAGTTTTCCTCCATATGCTTGTATACCTTTGAATCTTGTATTTGTATACGCATTTATATGGTTAATATACATCTGATCCTACATTGTTTATGGTTATAGATCTCTATTCTTTGATGGTATTTTGTTTCTTTGACTCTACAGGTGTTCTTTAAAGTGGTACAAGTGAGAAAGGAGTGGTGAAAGCTCTATCAAGGGAGAGAGTCAACAAGCAAGGAGACTAGCGAAAGATTGAGGTTGGTACTCTCTGCTTCTCTCTCATTTATCTCTCATAAAGGAAAACACAAGTAACTTTAGTTTGTTTGTTTCTAAGATAGCTACCCGTCTTAGTGGGACTAGGAGCTCTGAGTGGACACTAGTTTTCCCGATAACAAAATGGCGACTCCACTGTGGAACGAATAGTTTGTTTGTTTTGTTACTGTTGTTTGCTTTATAAACCACAGAAGGAGCCTGAAATTAAGCCAGCTAGCCTTCGAATTGCTTTTTCTATGCAACTGCAAAGTAGATCAACACTGCTTCAGTCAATCTCCACGTTGGTTTATGAACTGAACATCTAGCTTGCAAACATCCTAAGTGCCCTAGTGGTAGCTCAAATAACCTCATTAGATCAGCCCCTATACTTTGTGATTACTGACAATCATTAGCTCAACCTAAATCCCTGAACTTAGGTGCAAACTGTGAGTGAAAACCAAGCTCAGTCTCGTCCCTGGACCATCGCACTGTCTCTCATTAGCAATCTGGATGCATTTAGATTTTCGTTTTTTCTTCATTGTATTTAGCTTTATTTAGTAGTTTTGCTATCTATGATTAGTATATCACTATCGAAACCATCTTCCTTTGCAATATTCAGCCTCCATTGATAAGGAATTGTGAATGTTTTTTATGTATTTTTCATCATTTATAGTTCTCCTTTGCAAATAGTAGCTTAATCAAATTGTCGTCTTTTGATTTGAAAGTGTTGCAAGTGTCATTTTTAGTCAAGAAAAAGAGTGTCATAAACCATTCCTCTTTTAGATAGTCGATTACACTTTTACCATTGTATTTGATTTGAATTAATAGTATTTCAAGTGTCAAAAGCAATTTTAAATTCGAAATCGCAAAGTGTCGTCTTAGTCTTCCTTTTGTTTTTTGAATTCGAAATCGCAAAGTGTCATCTTAGTCTTCCTTTCATTTTTTTGAATTTGAAATCACAAAGTGTCGTCTTAGCCGTCCTTTCATTTTTTGAAGAGAAAATTGTTAGTACTATCACTTTGAAAGAAGATAGTTTAGATCTATACTTAGTTTTCTTTTTTCATTCTCACATTAAGGAAACTAAAAAGAAATACATGCATGTGCATTTGCATTTAGACTGCATGCTGAAATTGATTTAGGAAAAGTGCATTTAGTGTGTTCTCTCTGATCTATGTTGAAAGAATTTCATCTCTCTTTCCTTAGTAGCTAGGATTTTCATTGCAAAAAGAAAGTAAATGACTGCTTATCATCTTAGATTTCATATTTAGGAATTGTATATCTACATCACATGGTGAACCTTAAAGGAAAACTTCTTAAGAAAGATCAACTGTAAAATAAACCTCAATGAACATAAAAACGCTTTGGAACCTAACACACAACATTTAGAAGTCTAGGCTAGAGACATATTCTGGCATCGTAAAACCTGGTAACTATCACTTTCATCATAGGTTGGGTGATTCTTCCTCTTTGAGACGACAAGTGCTAGTACGGACTTGTGCTCCCACGTACCATCGAGTATATATTGGGAGACCACAATAAGCTACATCCTTTATCCTTAGGAAGTTGTGTCTACCGCCCTATCGATCGCAATGCACTGAACATAGCATTCAGGAAGATTGACTGTCGTACCGTAAAAAGTATTCTGCAGTTTTGCGATTGGTTTGGTAATCCCTCTATCTAGATTTCCAGAGTAGTCACTTTCGTTCCTTTTCAGACTCCTTAAAAGAAAAGGTCCATCTGAGCACTTGTCACTTTAGGCTCATTAAAAATTGAAGGCGACTAGAGTCATCTTTAGCTTTTTCTCGACTCTTAAAAATTGAAAAAGAAAGTTGTGTCAAAGCGTCATAAAATTCATTTAATTTGGAATAACATTTTCCCCTTTTTATTTTGAGTTGATAAAGTAATCCGCAATCATGGAAGAAAGTCAATCAAAACCCCGTCATTCGCGGAGACTAACAAGTCAACTGTCTTTGACTTTGGAAACGAAACCATTCTGGGCCAAGCGATCTCGTTTAACTGGGTCAAAGTCTCCTAGTTTATTTGAAACTTGTGTTTCAACATCCTCAGAGACTCTAGTTACTCCAACTATTTCTGGTATCCCTGCCTCTATAGAAGAAGTTCCACAGTTACAAGAGGACACTAGAATTGATCCTAGTGTAAAACACATCTATTCTTGAACCAGCTCCATCTAGGACTGATTTGGAAGGTGTCAACCCTCCAACATCTGTCGCTGTAGAGTGTGTACCTTCTTCGGCACTAGAAATATTTTACGGACCTGACGGTCTACCTCTTCCACCTGGACTGATTGCTATAGAAGAGATTGTGGAGGATCTTCCATCCAGTACACCATTGCATTTTGGAACTGGGATCCACCTATATCCTTCATATACAGAAGTTAGTCACCCTTCATCGCAACTTCTTGTAGAATCACTAGGAAGTCTTTTGGATAGACTAAATATGTCTGAACAACCATCGACATCTAGGACTGTGTCCTCTGATACAGTAGTAGTGGAAACTCCTGCCACTAATCCGACAATGTTCGCTGGTATACCATCTGTCCCAACTAGCTCTCAACCGCTAGATGGAGTCGACCTAGGGACTGTTTCGACAGTATGGTCTGTTCCTGTTTGTTCATCTGGAATATTATCTAGAATTTCTTATGTTGAGTCTCAGCAAATTGATCCTTCATAAGAGTATCAATTTGGATAGTCCAGTCTACAAAGACCAATTTCCCCTTTGAACACTGGATTGCCGCCATATGGGGGGCAATATGATTTTTCCTTGTTCCCTCTGGGAGAACAACCATATGAGAGTTCACAACAGAATTCGGGTCAAGCTGGAATTGCATCCAGTAGTTGGGTGCCAATACTTCCTCAACAACCAAGAGTTGTATATTCAATACAACCAAATTAGCCTGTGTCGAATATTCCCACTACACCAGCTATTATGATAGTGTCGCAAGTACAAGCGCTGCTTGTTGTATTTCAACCTCAAGTCTCTCAGGTCATAATACAACAACCTCTTGTCTCAACAACTCAACCACAATCGCCGATTAGTGGCTCCTTAACTGAAGCAAATAAGGTGCAAATGGGTACTATCACCCCTCATCTTGGTCAAACATCCAGTATTGGACAACAGGAAATGGCCTCACAACCATGGCTGGTGCAATATCAACAACCGCAATTCCAGCAAGCTTACCGAGGACCTAAGCAACAAAACTTTATGGGTAATGGGCAACCGTACATTCAAAATGGTTACCATCAATCATATCATAATGGTTACACCCATCAACCTTATCAAAGTTATCAGCATCAAATACATTATGCTGGTATGCAAAGGCCCACTGCTCAGGCGATCCCATCTTATCCTTGGTATGCTTCGCCAAACCTGAATCAATAGTTGCCTTTCATCACAACGTTGGAATTACCAAATTTGAATCGGCTAAAAAATGATCCAATTTCTTACGCCCCTTAGTGGCCGATGATTCCTCATAAACTTCCGTTAGATATTCCTAAATTCAATGGAAATCCACGAGAAGATCCGTCGAATCATGTGATGACCTTTCATCTATGGTGTTCGTCCAACACTCTCAATGATGATTCGATTAGGCTTCGCCTTTTTTAGTGAATGCTAATTGGTTCGGAAGCGAAGTGGTACATCGAGTTTCCTAGAGCTTCATTTGATAACTTCAGCGCCCTTGCCACCACCTCTTTAACCCATTTTTAGTTACCAATAAGGTATGAAACAGGAATGGAGCTTCTTACCAATTTTAAGCAGATGATAGCCACTCACATATCTGATCATATTCATGAATGGCGACATCGTCGTCGAATGGTAAAAAATATGTTCCTGATCAGCTGCTAGCTGAATGGTTTATTAATTAAGTCATTGTTACCTTCTATTATAGAAGATGTGGCTAAAGGGGGAGTTGTCACGAAAGAGCAAGTCATTGCTCATGCACAATATCTAGACTTGATCTATACTCAATCTAGCACGCTCTATGACAAAATCCCTGATGCTCCTAGACCAAAGTTTTCCGTTCCTCCTCCACCTAAATCAAACAAAGACTCTCATGCTAGTGATGGCATGATAGGTACGACCAGCATGAAAACCACAAAGGCTACATCTAAGAAAGCTCGTACGGTTTCTGGTCAAAATGAAAATGAAGAACTTCTTGCCTCGGAGGTTAATGCCATGTCTATTGACAAAGGCAAAGAACCGAAGCAACCAAGGGGAAAGAAGAAAGGGAAAAGCGAAAAGAAGAAACATGATGATTCGTCTCCTAAAAAATCTTCTGCAAGCCTTTCTGGGCAAAAGAAACCTCCTGGGCCATGTCAAATATGTGATGAAGACCATTGGATGAGAGATTGTCAGTATAAAGCTGAGATTATAAAGTTCTTTAAGGTTCAAAAGCCTCAGCAATATTGACCGATCCGTTTCCAAACCCAGAAACCAATCTGGTTGCTAGCGACAATGCTTCCCCTTCCCAAGTTCTTATGTTTTCCATTTCGAAACAACAAAATGATGCTCTGATATCGACAAGGAATAAAGATTACGGAAATCCACAGTTGTCGAACAAAAAGGCTGCAGATCAACCTAGTAGTTTGACAACAACTTCAATCGAAGTTGTTCCACCCATCATTCCTGAGCTAACAATAAAGCCGCCAAAGGGAGTAGTACACAAATTGACATTTAATCCTCGTGCCTGAGTAGCATAGAATTATAATATAGTAGAGGATCCGGCCCAATCGCCATCCGCTATGTCGACGCTTGAAGTACTGCAAAATTGCACCTCACAAAAGTAGGCTCTATTATTAGAAATAGGTGGGATTGACCCAACAGATTCCAATCTTGTGGCCTTTAATCATAAAGGATATGAACCTTAGTTACCTGCACAACTCGCTTTCCTCATCCAAGTGAAAGCCCTCAACAAAACTGTTCATCGAACAATTACTGATGATGGGGCATCTACCTGCATTATGTCAATGAGTTGTTGGAAAACTTTAGGATCACCACCCTTGTCAAGATCATCAACGACATTAAAAGCATTCGATGGACGAACATACACCCCGTACGGGATTTTAAATAACTTACAAGTTAAATTGGGGGGAAAAACAGTAGAAATTGACGTCGAAGTTATCGACGGAAACCTCGATTACAATATCCAACTTTGAAGGCCCTGGATTTATGCTATGGCCGCTATTGTGTCAACTTATTTTAGAAAGATTGCATTTCCTTTTCAAGGAGGAATTACAATCGTTGAGCAACAAACCTTTCTCCCCATCAGTTCATAAGTTACAGGAAGCATTCCAATGATCCATGGATGCTCTCATTCACTTCAAAATGTCAGAGTAGGCCTACTGAAAGACCCTACCTTGATGGGTACTTTTGCCCTACCCCCTCCGAGTAATCTGGCGGAAGTGGCCACAGTAGGAACTTGCAATATGATATCTTCCATTCAGAAGATTTCCAAACATTTTGTTAGCATGGATGATCAACAGGTATTTCCTCCAAGCCCAATAGAAATTTTGTAGCAATAAATTTTCTTGGCCTAGGTGGCAAACCCAAATCAACGCTCATCGAGTGTTTGGATAGATAGGTCAAAGGAATATGGCACCCCTTTAGATCCTTGGTCACATGTACATTCTACAGATGAAGGAATTATTCAATCGATGATGATAGGAGAGGCACCATGGGAAAATTACCACCATCGTTCCCATCTTCTGGATTACAACAAATATTATTCCAGTGACCTTGATCATCCTTCAGTTTTTGATTTTCTATCAAATAATGTGGATTCCGAGTGAAATCCATCCAATATTGAAGAAACTATCGCCATAAATATCTTGACCAAACCTGATGTTGCAGAGAATATTCATGTCAGTAAATCTTGTTCTTCTTCAGAACTGGAAATATATTCTCTTTCATGAATTGAGAGATGTCTTTGCATGGTCATATGAAGAAATGCCAAGAATTGACTCGAGCATAGTTGAACACGAAATCAAGATGTATCCAGATGTCAAACCGATATGACAACGTCTTCGGCGGGTGCACCCGAAGAAAGACGTTGCCATCAAGGCAGAAGTTGAAAAATTTTTACATGCTGGTTTCATTTACCCGGTTCCTCTAACAGATTGGGTATCGAATATTGCTCCTGTCATGAAAAATCAAGGAACGATTAGAGTGTGCATTGATTACAGGGATGTAAATCAAGCTTGTCCAAAGGACAACTACCCTACACCCTTCATCGACTAGATAATTGATGAATGCACTGGATGTGAAATCTTTTCATTTATGGATGGATTATCCAGGTATAATCAAATAAATATTCACCTACAGGACCAGTCGAAGACTGCATTTATATGTCCGTGGGGCACTTTCGTGTACCGCAAATTACCTTTCGATTTAAAGAACGCAGGGGAAACCTTTCAGAGGGCTCTAAATTATGCCTTGCATGACATCAAGAACATCATTCAACCATATCTCGAAGATCTACCAGCTCACGCACAAAAGCAGACTGATCATCCGCAGCATTTGAGAGCTATATTTCTACATTGTCGATACTACAAGATACGAATCAATCCACACAAATGTGTGTGTTGTGTCTGTTCTAGTCGTTTACTTGGCTTCATGGATTCTAAGGAAGGAATTTGACTCGACCCATGTAAGGTTCAGGCAGTCATCGATATGCCTCCACCTTCAAATTTGCTTCAGATTCAGAAACTCCAGGGGAAAGAAAACTTTCTGAGGAGGTTCATTCCAAATTACGCCGAACTTGCTAAAGGTTATACACGTCTCTTGAAAAAAGAAGTACCCTTCAACTGGGATCAGGTTGCGCAAGCTTCTTTTGATTCTCTAAAGGAATCCCTAATAAAAGCATCATTAATGTATGCTCCTAACTATCAAAAAGACTTTAGCTTGTATCTAGCTGTAGCAGATAAAACCATCGCAATGGTTTTAGTTCAAGAAGAAAATGGAATCGAACATCTTGTCTATTATTTAAGCCGAAACTTAAATGATATAGAAAGCAAGTACTCCTATGTTGAAAAGCTGGCTCTTGCATCTGTTCAAGCAATACAAAGATTTCAACATTATATCCTCTTTCGCAAAACTACCATTTTATCAGATTGCAACCCTATGACTTACATTCTGTCACGATAGTTACTTGGGGGAAAATATTCCAAATGGATAGCTATTTTGCAAGAGTTTCATTTGGATTCGTAAAATCCAAATGAAAGAAATCTCTGGTTTTCGTGGAGTTACTATGCAACTTCCCATCGTCGTCCAACAATTCAACATCCAAAGCATCAATCGTGGATGAATATTTGTTTCTGATATCGTCAAGCGATCCGTGGCACGAAGATATAATCATCTATCTCCAAACCCAAATGCATAGGCCTAATACCTCTTGCACAGAGCAACGACGTATTCGATACCAAGCAAAATACTACATGATCATCGGTGATACACTTTACCGTTGTGGTATCGATACAGTTCTACAAAGGTGCCTCACCCATGAGGAGGCCAAAAAAGTCCTGAATGATTGTCATTCAGGAGCGTTTGGGGGGCATCAATTTGGTTACGCTACGGCACAAAAGATTTTATGAGTAGGTTACTTCTGGCCAACAATGTTTGAAGATTGCATAACCATAGTCAGGGGTTGCCATAGTTGTTGTTGGGACATTCGCCAAATGGGGCATAGATTTGATGACATGTAACCCCACCTCGGCTGGGGGGCATGGGTATATCATAGTCGCAGTTGACTATTTTACGAAATGGGCCGAGGCGATGCCTACATTAAACAACAGTGGCGAAACGGCTACTGTTTTATTTTTCAATCATGTAGTCTCTAGGTTCGGTGTTCCACAGGCTATAGTCATAGATCATGGATCTCATTTTCGCAATCACATGATGGTTGAATTAACTGCCAAATTAGGACTATCCCATGATAGTTCTACTCCATATTATCCGTAGGCTAATGGACAAGTTGAAGCGATCAACAAAATCCTCAAGCGTATGCTGCAGAGAATGATTGGAGCCCACAAACAGGATTGACATTTGATCCTGTACTCAATTCTATGGGCATACAGAACCTTGGTAAGAAATGCGACTGGGTTTACACCCTTTTAGCTGGTGTATGGCCTGGAAGTTGTATTACCAATTCAATGTGAGATTTCATATCTCAAGCTCGTAGTCGACTTTTTTCCCGGAACTTCAGAGCAAGAGGCTTGTTTCTTGGAACTAATCCAATTGGATGAAACCCATCGTGATGCTGCCTTAGCTAACGAAGTTCATAAGAAATGAGTTAAGGCACAATTTGACAAAAATTTCAAACCCCGTGTCTTCTCAGAAGGTGACCTGGTCATGCTCTACGATCAGGAATCCGATAAATTGGGAGAAAGTTCCAATCTTTGTGTATGGATCCCTACATTGTTAAACGAGTGTTAGCAAAAGGAGCCTATGAGCTAGTAGATTACAATGGGATTCCACTGGTGCAACCCCGAAATGGGTTGTACCTTAAGTGTCACTATGCTTGACTAAGTGTAGTAATCTCTTTATATGATTTTGTTACATTTTTGTTTTCATCAAGAGTGATCGTTTTGGTTAGGTAATCCACTTTTACATTTGTTGCAGATGTCAAACCTATTGGAATCATTTGTTGGATATGTCGACGAAGTTATTCGTAGTACGCAATACCTATCTTCTATAGCCTGGGCCATTTTTGATCCAAGCAGTGAGTTAGTGAGTTTCAGAGGGGTATGTATTGGTCGGTCAACGAACAACATCACTGAGTATAGCACGTTGATAGAACTTCTCTCTGATGCCATTGCGCGTGGCATATGCCAACTTATTGTCAATCTAGACTCACAACTTGTCATCCTACAGCTTACTGGCATCTATTCCGTTCGAAATCCAGCTATATATCGTATGTTCCTAAGGGTCAGGATTTTGGAAAGGCAGTTTGATTCTATTCAATATCAACACATTTCCAGAAACATAAACACATTAACTGATTCATTAGCAAATTATGTGTTAGATAGACATTTGCAACATTTATAAAAGAAAGCATTTCAATCAACATTTGCATCAGGATCATATAACTTAACCAAAATAAAGCTACGAAAATCAAAAATATATATATTTGTTTATACTTTGTCAAAATGTTCTCTGTCCAAGACAAAATTAGTCACATGACCCAAAAACTCAAAAATGCAGGAAAAGCACCCTAGGCTAATGGTGTTGGTGATAACAAGTCACCACCTGTGCAATCATACGTAAGAGCCTAGTCCATCGGCTTGGCACGCCAGTAGTATGGCGTTACAATCTTAGAAGTAACTCTTTGGTCCTCACATCTTGGATACCAAGGGTGAGACCCTCGATTTGATCCTGCAATACTGCAAGGGTCTCGGCTACTTCCATATCGTGAAGAACAACCCTCCCAATAGCCTCTCTTGTTGGAACGGCATCTGCTACCCTCGGGCGCACTACTGGTTGCACTAGTCCAATATCTGCACAAATATATGGGTTTGATTAAGTCTTGATAACATTTAAAAAACACAAGAACATTATAAAAACAATAAATAGAGATATGGCTAGATATTTTACCTATAACACCCCACTACTTGCCAGCTGGAAACACCAAATCTGGGTCACCCCAGAAATCCATCCCAGCATACGGATACTCGGCAAAGACCATCTGCTAATGGTTGAACCACTCAAGGAAGGCATCAGAGAATGAAATCTGCGATTGACCAGCATGTCTGGCCATAAGATCAACCCATCTCTAAATCCGTGGTTCTGTCAGCACTGACACTTCGAGTGAAATGTACTGTGGCTGCATCAGTGGGATCTTCTCCAAGGCGAAAGTAGTCATAATAGAACCATAAACAAATTTCTTAGATATTCCCTTCTTCACTTTGGTACATTGTTCTTTTATAATTGGAAGTACTACATCACACCACTGAATACCTTTGGATCAAGGCATTCCAGAGCATACTGCATATAGGACCTGTTGGCCAAATGAAGAGTCACACTACCAGCCAATCTAGCAAAGGTGAATAAGATAGTCCTCAAGGACCGGTCAGTGACATCTTGAATACTAATCTTGCCGTCCCTACTCGACTGAGATCCATCTCTACAGAATCGCTGAATATAATCCCTCACGGATTCACCTCCACGGGTGGATCCTGATCGTGAGAGAGGGGCACCACGCCTCGCTAAACCGGTCAAGAAGCAGATATGCTCAACTGTCAAAGGGATGGATTTACCTCGAATCTGGAACACTTGGTTGGTAGTGTTATAGACATTTTTGTGCCTTACAGCTATAAGCATGAAATTTCCATAATTCAAGGGATCCAAAGTCCCTAAAGATGTTGTTACAGCTCCTAAAGGAACAAGGTCAACCAATGACAGCTTCTCCCAGAAGTTCTCCACCAAAAACCACTCAGAAACAATCAATTCAGGATCAATTCAAGTGCTCCACTAGCTGCCTGCGTTGCAAAGCACCCCAGTACACTGTCTAGGTGCGTTGCAACACACTTGAATGCACTACCCAGGTGCGTTGAGCGGGAAAGGACAAGTGGCAGAGTCATTCAACGAGGTGGAAAGACCATGGAAGCTTCCAGAATCTTCTCCAATGACACTTGCCTCACTGAATTCGACCAAGTGATGAGTAAGAGGCTCTCAGTCTCCAAGTGGAAGCAAGAACTGATAGAGAGAAGCCACAAGTCAAAACATAAGCTGACTCATCCTCTCTGCTTACATCTATATATGGATCCCTCATCCCAGAGATCCAGAGGCTGGAATTTTGTACTTTGCAGAGAATTGTTGTTGGTTTGAGATTGAGATTAGTACATTGGGTGATTTATGCTTTGTTGGAGGAGAGGAAGGGATTCCTTTGCTGGGAGGTAGATGCTGGATCGAGACTCACTTGGTTGTATCTCCTCTTGAACTTTATTATTCTATCAATAAACTATTTGAGTTTCTCCTACATGCTATGTATCAATGATGTTTTGTTATATTTGCATGTTTAGCTTAATATGATCCTGAGCTTTTTATGAATGTATATCTATATCTTCGTGTAGTTTCTCTCTCTTGTGATCTTGCAGGAATTCGATGAAGCTGGGCCGATAAGGGAGCAGGGAGCTGGGAGCCATTGAAGAGAGGAGTGATTGGATCAACAAACTAGCGAAAGACACAGGTTAGTTACATCCTTTCTCCTCATTTACATTTCATAAAGAAGAATACTCAAGTAGTTTTCCTTGTTTGTTGCTAAGGCACTATCACACCTTAGAGTGGGATAGGGGCATTCTGAATGGATACTTTTCCCAACAACAAATTGGCGACTCCGCTGGGGATCGTATCTAGTTAGTTTATTTGTGTTTCTATTGTCGTTCTTCTCATAAACTTAGGAGTGTTGAATCGAACTGCATTTGCCATTTACAAATGCAAAGTAGAGATCTGCCACTCTAGTCCACTCACTGGGCCTATTTATGATCTGAACAATCTGATCCACAAATGCTCTAACTGCCCTTTGTGATAGCTCTTAGTCCTCCTTTAAATCATCCTCCTAATTGTACCTTATTGATAGCTTTTATCCGGCCAAAAACCTTAGATCAAACTGCAAACCGTGACCCAGAACCCAGAGACAATTCTCGTTTCTGCTTCAGCGCAGGCTCTGTGAAGAGACTCTGCATTTCAACGCAGGTCCCGAGAGGGCTACCTGTGCTGCAATTCAGTTTCTCTGTGCTGCAGGTGCACTGATCAGCCTTTGCCCTGTGCAGCTGTGGTTCTTTGCATCCTTGTGTTCAGTTTTAACTCTGTTTTTTACAGCCTGTTATTAGTGTGTGTACCTATCTGAAAACCCCTTTTCTCTGCCTTAATTCCGCCTCGGTTGTATAAAGAAACTGTATTTGTTTTTGTGTATTTGTTACATCATTTGCAGTTTCCCATTACGAAAGTAAACTAGTCATATTGTCGCCCTTAGATCTAGACCTGTCGTAAGTGTCGTTTTGATCTTAGGAGTAATTTTGTTTGCTGTTGACAGTTGATTGCACTTTTACTTTTGTCTTTTGGTTTGAATTTGTGAATTTCTAGTGTCGAAACAAGTGTTTACTTCAAAATCATAAAGTGTCGTAATTGTCTTTTTGGATTTCAAAAAGAAACTTGTTTGTGTTTTCACTTGAAATCGAATTCAAATTTGTACAACAGCTTTCTTTTTAGGCATCAATATTAAGAAAGTGAAAACAAATACATGCATTTGTGCATTTGCATATTGATAGTTTGCATGCTTTGATTTAGGAAAAGTGCATTTACAGTGTGCTCTATGCTCTTTGAGAAAAGTTTGTGTCTTTCTTTTCCCTTTGTAGCTAGGATTTTCATTGTTGAAAAGAGATAAATGCTTGCTTATCATCTTTAGACTGCATTTAGGAAATTGTATATACATCTCGTGGTGATCCAAAAAGGAAAACTTCTAAGAAAGATCAACCTAAAATAAATTGAATGAACTTAACAACGCTTTGTAACTTAATGCACAACATAGAGGTCTAGGCTAGAGACGTGTTCCGGCGTCGTAAAACCTAGTGACTGTCGATCTCGCTGATGGTTGGGTGATTCCTCCTGAGAGACGATAAGCGCCAGTACGGATTGTGCTCCCACGTACCGTTGAGTATATATTGGGAGACCCCTATAGGCATAAAACCTTTATCCACAGGAAGCCGTGTCAGCCGCCCTACTGATCGCAATGCACTGAACACAGCATTCGGGAAGATTGACCGCCCGTACCTTAAAAAGTATTCTGCGGTTTTGCGAAAAGTTTGGCACACCCTCTACCTAGAACTCCAGAGCAGTTCCTTTTGGCCTTTTTCAGACTCTATAACGGAAAAAGTCCATCCGAGCATTTGTCACTTCGGGCTCGTTAAAACATCGAAGGAGACTAGAGTCATCTTTTGCTTTTTCTCGACTCTTTAAAATTGAAAAAGCAAGTTGTGTCCAAGCGTCGTTAAAATTTATTTTAAACGGAATATTCATCCCCTTTTCCTGCGTTGATCTTTAGGTTGAGAAAATGGAGCCTACCAACCAAGGAATTCCCCTTGGTGGAAATCCTAGTCCCTTCTCCTCTTGGGGAGATGTTGGTGCGCCCCATATGGCCACATTATCGCTTCCAGGACTGACAATTGGCTTGCCGGTCTGGCTCTTCTCAACCAATGTCGTTCAGAACACCACTATTCCTGAACAGTCAAATCAGCAGTTAGACCAGTCCAGAGTTACCCACCAGCCTTCTACTTCCTCTAATTCTTCCTCTCCTCCTTCCTCTTCGCTTGACGGAACTAGTAAAGCTAAAAACCAAGTTCCTAAGGAGAAGAAGGAAAAGAAGAAGAAAGAGAAGAAGAAGAAGGAGCCAAAAGCGACTGGGGGCAAACGAGTGTCGTCTAACGAGAATCCACACACTGCACTGACTAGGCCTAAATCGCCATGTGTCATTTGCAAGGGAGACCACTTCCACAGAGATTGTCCCTGCATCCCTCGGATACTAAGGGACTGGTCTCCCCGTTTGCACAATCCGGTGGCGTCAACCTCTGATAGCCATGTTGAATGCACACCGTCAACTAGCAAAAGTGAAGTCCCAGGACAAAAAGGGAGAGCTAGATCTCCCTGTAGACTGTGCGAAGGAAATCATGCCATCCACCGTTGTCCCTTCTTAGACGAAGTGAAAAGAGTTTTGGATGATCGTCCGGTTTCACCGTTACGACTCCCTCCTGGATATAAAAAACTCTTGCCAAGTCCTTCGTTAGTTGAAAATCCAGCTAGCCCGCTCAAGTGGTCAGCTGAAGCGCCGGTCATTGAAGATGAACCAGAAGAATCCATACCCGACGAAAGTTAAAAGGTTGAGGCGGCAGTTGACCCGGTCTTTCCTTCAGAGGTTTTATCTTCGAATGATACAGTCACTGAAGAGGATAAAGATGACACCATCCAAATTCTCTTCATCAACACAGACTCCGACGAGCACGGGGGCAATCCACCCATTCCTTTATCGTAGGAAGGAAGTTCGTCAGAGCGATACCCGGTCGTTTACTCGGTCCCACCACCAAGCAACCTAGTTGTCTCCTTCGACTAGAACCAACTAGGTAGACCCCGTTTGCCAGCAAGCATACCAATCAGAATTATCGTCCAAATATACAGAATGGTCATGACTGGCACCATCATTGATGAGGGGGCATCTGTGAGTATCCTTTCCTCTACTGCTTGGAAAGCGCTTGGTTCACCATTGCTTTTGCCTGAAATGAGAAATCTGACAGGCTTCGATAAAGGACCAGTCGACCTTTAGGGATCCTCCCCAATGTGCCCATAACATTGAAAGGGAAGACCGTTCAAATGAACATGATGGTCGTTCAAGGACCCTTGGATTATAACCTACTCCTTGGACGAGACTATATATATTGCATGGGAGCCATCGTCTCCTCACTCTTTAGAGTAATGTGTTTTCCGCACGAAGGAAGAGTGGTCAAGCTCGTGGACCAGCTTTCATTTCCCGGATCATGCATCGCAAATAGTCATATACCATCCCTAAATCGTCTCTTCACGCAAGAAATGTCTCAACCCACGGTCCGTCCTCCCGATGAGCGCGAGTAATTCGGAGGGATGTGACTGGAACCCAGGGGGCATGCGTCCTGGTCTGCTTCGGCAGGAAAACTTCGGGTATGGGGTAGGTTTCTGCGGGAGAATATGACTAGTCTGTACCCCATCCGTCTTGGAAGAGGGGTTATTCTAGAATAAGATTCTTTTGTCAAAGTTATGTGTTTGGCGCTCGTTGTCACTCACCTTTGTCTATCTCGGTAGACATCGTCGAAGAAGTGTTTTGTTTGAAAGATTAATAGAACAGTCTTTGGGTAACCTGAAAGAGGTAGGCTTTTCCTGGTAGAACAAATGTTTTATCTGCAAATTGAGGGGTAACCTTGAAATCGTACTTTATACCTGGGGGCATGCAAACCTTTTGGAGTGCAAGCAAAGAGCGGTTATTTATCTATTTTTTGGGTTAGTCATTTCCTAACTTGCATAAAGAAAGGATTCCGGAGCAAAGCTTTGTAAGGCGCAAGCTCCATAAAAAATGGCATCTTACATGAGACATTCTTATCATATGACTGGATTATCGAGCAGTTTTAGCACATAGTTCATGCTCATTAAAAAATAAACATAAGATCGAGCAGTTTTAGCACATAGTTCATGCTCGTTAAAAAATAAACATAAGATCGAGCAAGTGTTTCAACCCATGTTTAAGCTCGTTAAAAAATGAACTATCCTTTGGCAAATAACCACCGTGAATGTAACATTATCAGCCATTAACGCCTTGGTCGTGTTTGCACTGTCACCTCCACTTTTCCATTGGCCGATCATTCACCTCCATTTGATTGTTTACCCATTTTGAGGAACAGCTGCGAAGAGTGATTTCACTAGCCATCCTTGTGACATTGACGTGCTTGGAAAATTCCAACCCTTACCTGGAATCAGCTACTACCCATTTTATCACTCGTTCCTCAAAAGACGAGTCTTCTTTAAGCTCTTTTCATCTGACTCGTAAAATATGAAAAGATTGCCGAGTTTTGGCCTTCCAGCTCGTTAAAGTGACCGGAAGAGCTATCCCTCCTCTAGATTTTAATCTTTTTGGACCTGAGGGATTATTGCACAAAAAGATCGAGCGCTTGTTTTGTTCGGCTCGTTAAAACTATCGAAAATTCATCCCTTCTATATTGTTTTATACTTTTTCGGACTTAAGGGATTAGATGACGAAAAAGGACTTCCGGAGTTAACTTTACGTACCTTTTCAGACTCTCTAAAAATGAAAAGGACCGAGTTATCTTTGTCGTTAGACTCGTTAAAAAGATTAATAGTGACAAACTTGTCTTTAGACAAGAACGAGTTTCACTATCGCTAGGCTCGTTAAAACATAGCGATGGGTTTGCCCGAAGAGCAAATTATAGAACAAGCATATGTTATCCTCCTCAAGCTTGACAAAAATAAAGAGGTAGTGGTCAGCAATGACTGGGGAAAAATTGGGAAGAAACTCAAAGAACCTTTATTGGTAGCAAGTCGCTCTTGAACATGACACTTCCACTCCGTGCCTGAGTCGGGTTGGGTTCTTTCATTCACCGGTCACATCACCATGGTCTCGCCATACCATCCACTTTTGGGGTAAATGCTACCAATCCATCACATAAGTGTTGCCGATATGTTCAAGAGAAGTCATCCAGAGAAGTCAACCGTGTCCCATCCACTACCATGCATTATACTTCATTCTTTCATGACCGCCACCCTGAACCATATATCATCAGATCGTTTTCACCTCCATCAAAATCATTTGCTCCGTTCCGTGTCACTGATGTGGGATACATCAAGGCCCTCCTTTGACGGACCGCTTCTTGTTGACATCAGCTCATTATCCAAGAAGTTGATCTAGGAACACCCCCTTCAGTACTTTGAAGCTTGCATGCCTCAATGGCAAGTTTCTCACTTCCGGCGACAGGTATACATCAATGACCTTCGACCGAAAGATTTTGCGTGGTGTTCGACGCCAAGTCCTTTATTCACACCACGTGAATTGTACTGCAGTACCTTGAGGGTCATTATCATTATCGATGATTCCTCTCGCGCTTGTTAACAGTTTACATCATTGACTGGTAATCAAGCGATGTCTTTCCATGTTCGAATTCAAAACATTTCTCACATGGATTGACTTGTACTTAGAGTGAAGATCGGACGAGATTGAAGACCCCAGATCTAGTTTCATCCATCCGGGCTGCGATATATATTCAGGAAGAATAAAGACATTGAGATGTACAGCATTGCAGAACAGATAATCATCCTACCAAAAGGATGATGATTTCACCAGAATCATCAGTCTACCATCAGACGATTGTCTGTCCTATGTACATAAAAATGAATTTATAAATCTGGGCATGGGAATGCCCGCCTCAGCTAGATCATGAAAACAGTATGAAAAATAATGTATTGTATTGTATCTTATTACAGGTCTCCTCCCAGCATTGAATGAACTTCGGATCCTCCTAATAAAGCATTTCACCTGATAAACGGCCTCATACTTTAGGGGGCAACTGTTATAGACATTTTTGTGCCTTATAGCTATAAGCATCAAATGTCCATAATTAAAGGGATCCAAAGTCCCTAAATATGTTGTTACAGCTCCTAAAGGAATAAGGTCAACCAATGACAGCTTCTCCCAGAAGTTCTCCACCAAAAACCACTCAGAAACAGTCAATTCAGGATCAATTCAAGTGCTCCACTAGCTGCCTGCGTTGCAAAGCACCCCAGTACACTGTCTAGGTGTGTTGCAACGCACTTGAATGCACTACCCAGGTGCGTTGAGCGGGAAAGGACAAGTGGCAGAGTCATTCAACGAGGTGGAAAGACCATGGAAGCTTCCAGAATCTTCTCCAATGACACTTGCCTCACTGAATTCGACCAAGTGATGAGTAAGAGGCTCTCAGTCTCCAAGTGGAAGCAATAACTGACAGAGAGAAGCCACAAGTCAAAACATAAGCTGACTCATCCTCTCTGCTTACATCTATATATGGATCTCTCATCCCAGAGATCCAGAGGCTGGAATTTTGTACTTTGCAGAGAATTGCTGTTGGTTTGAGATTGAGATTAGTACATTGGGTGATTTATGCTTTGTTGGAGGAGAGGAAGGGATTCCTTTGCTGGGAGGTAGATGCTGGATCGGGACTCACTTGGTTGTATCTCCTCTTGAACTTTATTATTCTATCAATAAACTATTTTAGTTTCTCCTACATGCTATGTATCAATGATGTTTTGTTATATTTGCATGTTTAGCTTAATCTGATCCTGAGCTTTTTATGAATGTATATCTATATCTTCGTGTAGTTTCTCTCTCTTGTGATCTTGCAGGAATTCGGTGAAGCTGGGCCGGTAAGGGAGCAGGGAGCTTGGAGCCATTGAAGAGAGGAGTGATTGGATCAACAAACTAGCGAAAGACACAGGTTAGTTACATCCTTTCTCCTCATTTACATTTCTTAAAGAAGAATACTCAAGTAGTTTTCCTTGTTTGTTGCTAAGGCACTATCACACCTTAGAGTGGGATAGGGGCATTCTGAATGGATACTTTTCCCAACAACAGGTAGGATCCCATGCATTGAGAAAGTATTGCAACAAATTGATTTGTTGCCTCATATAAATATGCGGAAGAATTTGAGGAAGCCACAGTTCCGCAATGTAGTCACCGTTCCCAGATCAAGTAAGGCAACCATATCCTCTTCTTCATGCTCACGTTCACGCCATGTAACGACCATCTTGATCTTATGAATATCTGAAAGGCAAACAAGAGAATAATTAGGATCCTGATTCAGGCAAAAATAGGCAAAATTTCCATGAAAAAACAGTGCATAAACTTTCCTCTTTGTGCCCATCGCACCCCAGCTATGTACTAGGTAGGATGCATACTAACTGGCCAATGGCCAGCTCAGTATGCATCGCACCTTTCGATGTATAGTAGGTGCAATGGGGAAAGAACGAATTGTTCAAACACCAGAGGCCTAGAAGAACAGGAAAACATGCTTAGAATCAGAAAAGGAAAGAATGAAATTGAAGAGCTCAGGGTTAGATCCTACCTAGTCCAAATGGTGCAGAAAATAGTCCACAGAATCTTCGAGAATCAGCTGGTGAAAATCGAGGGGGAAGACACCTCCAAAGCTCCAAAAATCCCAAATTTGAATGAAATGGTAAAAATGCGAGGTAAAAACTACTTTTATGTTACTATTCACGTAATTCAAGTAAAATATTGGTGTTTGACTCATTTTTCAAGCATGTATTTACATTTCTAATCGATTTGATGGAGTATTTGAACAAGCAGTACGACCGTCAAAAGAACATAGTGTTAATGGTGAAATCAACATCTCTGACTATTATCACAAGCAGTTTTACATGAAGTTCAAGCTCGTTAAAAAATAAACCTAACAATGAGCACATGTTTCCCCCAGAGATCAAGATCATTAAAAAATGAACCCACCTTTGGTAAATAACCATTGCAATCGCATAATTATCAGCTTTTCAACCTTGGTTGTGTTCTTACCAGCAACTCCACTCTTTTTTAGCTGATCATGCGCCTCCATTTGATTGTTTACCCCTTTTGAGGAACAACTGCAACTAGTGATTCTATTAGCCACCTTCTTTACACTGTCGTGATTGAAAAGTTCCAAACCTTACCTGGAACCAGTTGCTATCCAAAAACATCACTCATTCCTCAAAAGATGAGTATCCTTTAAGCTCTTTTCATTTGACTCGTAAAATATGAAAAGATAGTTAAGCAATTGGCCTTTCTAGCTTGTTAAAGTCATTGGAAGTGCCATCCCTCCTCTATATTTTAATATTTTTGGACCTGAGGGATCATTACACAAAAATATCGAGCGTTTTTCTTGTTCGGCTCGTTAAAACTATCGAAAAGTCATCCCTTTCATATTATTTTATACTTTTTTGGACTTAAGGGATTATGTTACGAAAAAGGACTACTAGAGTTTCCTTTCCGTCTCTTTTTAGACTCTCTAAAATTGAAAAAGACTGAGTTATCTTTATCATTAAACTCGTTAAAACAATAGCGACAAACTTGTCCATGCAGGCAAGAGCGAGTTTCACTGTCGCTAGGCTCGTTAAAACATAGCGACAGGTTTTCCCGAAGGGAAAATTATAGAACAAGCATATGTTATCCTCCTCAAGCTTGACAAAAATAAAGAGGTACTGGTTAGTGATGAATGCGGAGAAAGGGAAGAAAACGTGAATAACTTCATTGGTAGTAGGTCGCTCTTGAACATGACACTTTCACTCCATCACCATGATTGAGTCGGGTTGGGTTATTCTGTTCACCGGTCATATCACCATTGGTCCGTCGTACCATCCATTTTGGGGTTAACGCTACCAATCCATTTTAGTGTCGCTGATATGTTCAAGAGAAGTCACTCAGAGAATTCACCAACCCAGCTAATGCCTCATCCGCTGCAATACCTTAATGCTCCATTCTTTCATGATCACCACTCTGAACTATGTATCATCAGATCGTTTTCACCTCCACAAAATCATTTGCGTCGTTCCATGTCGTAGATGTGGGATTCATTAAGGCCCTCCTACGATGGGTCACTTCTTGTCGACATCAACCCATTATCCAAGAAGTTGACTTAGGAACAACCCTTTCAGTACTTTGAAGCTTGCATGCATCAAGGGCAAGTTTCTCACTTCCAGCGATAGGTTTACATCAATGGCCTTCAACCGAAAGATTTTGTGTGGTGTTCGACATCAACTCATGTATTCACACCATGTGAATTGTACTATAGTACCTTGAGGGTCATTATCATTATTGGTGATTCCTCTCATGCCTATTAATAGCTTACATAATTGGCTGGTAATCAGGCGATGTCTTTCCATGTTCGACATTAGAACATCTTTTCACATGGATCGACTTGTACTTCGGGTGAAGATTGAACGATTTTGAAGACCCCAGATCTAGTTTCATCCATCCGGGCTGCGATATATATTCAGGAAAATAAAAACATCAAATGTACATCATAGCTGCACAGATAATCATCCAAACTAAGGGATGATGGCTCTACCAGAATCATCAATCTGCCACACGGACGATTGTCTGTCTTATGTACCTGAAAATGAATTTATAAAGTTGATCATGGGAATGCCTGCCTCAGCTAGATCATGAAAATATTATGAAGATAATGTATTGTATTGTATCTTATTGCAGGTCACCTTCTAGTTCAAAAAACCTTGGATCCTCATGATAAAGCATTTCACCTGACATCAGAATATTTACGACCTCATGCTTTAGGGGGCAAATGTTATAGACATATTTGGGCACTGCAACCCCAATCACATATGTCCATAAACCAAGGGCTTATAAACCCCTAAAAGTTTTGTTTCATATCCTAAAGGAATAAGGTCAGCTGATTACATCATTTTCCAGAAGTTCTCCCTGAAAAATTGCTCGGAACTGGTCGAAACTGGACCATACAGACTGCTCCATGCTGACGGTGCGATGCATCTCATTTGTTACACATGGGGGGTGTGATGCATACTGAAAATCCCTTTTGTAGGGTGCGATGAGCGAGAGTAGACAAATGGCAGAAGAAGTTTGCTAGGTGGAAACTCAAAAAATCTTCTAGAAACTGCTCATATGACACTTGCCTCTCTGAATTCGCCCAGGGATGAGTAAGAGATCATGAAATCTCCAAGTGTAACCAAGAACTATCAGCAAAATGCCACTAATCAAAATCCCAGAAGCCGACTCACTCTCCTACAAACATCTATATATGGATCCCTCATCCTAGAGATCCAAAGGATGGATTTTGTAATTTGTAAGGAAGTGTTGTTGATTTCTCTTTGAAGACATTGTATTGTTGGGTGATCTTGCTTTGTATGAGGTGAAGAGGGCTTTCATACTGGGAGGATGATGTTGGATTAGGCAGCTTCATTGTAATCCTCTCTTCTACTACTTCTATCAATAAAGCTATTTGAGTTTTCCTCCATATGCTTGTATATCTCTGAATCTTGTATTTGTATATGCATTTATATGGTTAATGTACATCTGATCCTACATTGTTTATGGTTATATATCTCTATGCTTTGATGGTATTTTGCTGCTTTGACTCTACAGGTGTTCTTTAAAGCAAGACAAGTGAGAAAGGAGTGGTGAAAGCTCTATCAAGGGAGAGAGGAAACAACCAAGGAGACTAGCAAAAGACCGAGGTTGGTACTCTCTGCTTCTCTCTCATCTATCTCTCATAAAGGAAAACACAAGTAACTTTAGTTTGTTTGTTTCTAATATAGCTACCCGTCTTAGTGGGATTAGCAGCTCTAAGTGGGCACTAGTTTTCCCGATAACAAATGGCCAGCCAAATCCTTGATTATAGAATAAATAGGTATGTAACTACACGAATAATACCCCCATTCTATATGAGCGCCTACATTATGAATACCATCTGTTTCAACTCTGATTTCCCCATTCTAGGTTGGAAATGGGCTCCTCAAGGCCCAACTCCTATTCAAATTTATCATAAGTATTTGTGGAAGGTCCGTTATAAAGATCATATATATAGAATTTTCCATGGTTTTGTTTTACTAGTCCATCAGGCCATATTCAACAAACCTGCTCGTCGGCTATCCAATGAGGCTAGCATTGACCTAACATCAATCGACAGTTGGTTCGGTGAAGAAAAGTTCACCTATGTCAGACTTTTTGGTAGCCTCATAGATCCACATGTTCTCCCATTGTACATTCTTGATAAGATATTGGCTAGAGAAATAGCTCACTAGATAACAAAGAAAGGAATGTCCAGGAACCTCAAGGAATCCAAGAAACAAATGTGGCATACATTTCCTCTCCGTTGTGGTACTTACTCACTGCATGACTTCAAACATGCCAAGAAAGAAGAAGAAAAGATAAAAATTCTGAATTTAGCAGTCATCCCTAAGAGACAATATGACCCAAAAAATGTGGCTTACAACTTTACCACTCAAGGGAAAATTTCCATATTTGAACATGAGAAAGATGACTATGATGACTTGTTCTCTTTGGCTGAGTAATTTTCACGGGTAAAACATCTAGCAGGGATAAAATTAGGAGCAGGGGAGATAGATAATTTTATGCAATTCTGGACACAGAGGTTACAAACACTACCTCTGGATTTATTGAACACTACCCTTATGGTGCAGCAAGAAGGCCACAATGAAGAACACACTACTGAGAAGATTCCCGAAAAGGCACAAAAAAATGAAAAAACCAGCGAGCTCATAGATACCGATGTGAATATTGATTCCAACTTAATCAAGGAATGGGAGCAATTCGATCAGTAGATCAAGAACCAGAATGACTCCCAAAACATCATTTTGCTAGAATTTCCCACAACAGAGGAGCCTATTGTTACTAGTATTACAATTGAAGGGGATGTTGGCACTGTGAACACTCAGCATGATATTGAAATAATTCCAAAGAATCCTTCAGAAGAGATTGTATTGAAGGCGGAGGAAATACCACCCCTGGATGTATTTTACAGTCCAAAGCATAGAGATGTGGTCAAAAGATAGAGGAAAAAGAGAAAAATTGACCAGGAACCATTCTCAACTCCTTAAGATGAACTGATGAATGTGGTATGGAAAGACTCAGAAGTCAATCCTTCTGACGATTTAACTAAATTATCTCAATATGCAAGTTCCTATATAGTCGCCACAATGGACAAGGCCTCCGAAGTTAGCCAGCTGATCAAAGAAAAGGATCTAAGGATCACCCAACTTGAAGAGAAAACAACATTGGAATAACAAAAGGTCAGTCAACTTTAGCAACAGCTAGCCAAGCAAAAACAACAGAATGAGCAACTGAAAGAATAGTTAAATCTGGAGAAACAAAAGATTGATCAGCAGGCTCTCCAGAAACAACAAAAGTTGCCTCAAAAACTCAGCAAACTTCAAGTTCCACTTCAATAGGAAAAGAAGGCCAAAGAAGAATAAATCACACAGTTGCAATTATAGGTAGAGAAATTCAAAGGTTATCCAAAGATTGATGAATTCAAGAAAGAAGCCCTGGAAGTGACTAAAGCCTTATCTCGGCAACTGAATATCCTTTGCCATAAAATATCATTAGTTGACCCATTGTGCATCATTACTACATCACTCATTGAACAAGCAGTTGACACCAGGCTAGAATTTGAAAATGAAGATGATAAGGTCACAAAATTTATCTCTTGGCAAAGTTCAGAAGAAGGCATGGCTGATAATTTACCGAAAATCCAAGAATCACACAAAGAAGTCTTGTTTTTGGAGTGAGAATCATAGTTAATAATATCTGAAAGAGCTACTTCCAGAGCCAAGGCTACAATGAATAGTGTGATCAGGTTGGTAAATGACAACTTATATGGAGATAACTTGATCTCCGATTGCACCCCAGGAAAGCTCCTGAAGGCAAAAGCACTAGAAAATCAGAGGAGACAGGATCTGGCCACCAGAGAAGAACAAATCGACAAAGTACAAAACTTGACTTGGGATGCATTTTGGTTCTTCCTAGTCAAGCCACATAGCCAGAAAATGGCCACCAAATGCCTTGCCGATGGTATTGATCCCATGGTTCCCGAGCTTTCATATGCCACATACGCAGGTCAGCGACATTCCAGGTTGAGTCATCCTCTGGAAATTCAGGGAATGCACTCAATTTGTTAGCTACAAGTGCAAGAGAAGAAGTAGATACAATGAATCAGTTCAAAGGCTATTGCACTGTTATTTTCATAAATCAAATCCTAGATTTTCATGTTTGCAGTTTCAACAGCTCAAAGCGATTTTTATTGACATTTAGTTTTTATTTTATTATTTAAACCCTTTTATGTCTTTAAAGTAAGAGCCCTCAATTTGCATAAAATCTTGACCTAAGAAGTTACACTTTTGTACTTCTAAATATATTTTTATCAGTAGTGGATCAAGATTCGACGTTTTTGTGAAGAAACATTTTCAAGACCTGCACTTTTATATCTCCTAGAAGATTTCTCAAATAAGAAAGTGGAATCAGAGTGTTATTTACATTGGAAAGACTCAAATGCATGTGGTATTTGTATCACTGTTCTTTTGTCTTGTTTCCTTATGTGATGAAGTATTCCTTTTGAAAAGTTGCAATTGTTGATATATGTATGCTCTTCAAACAATTCTTTATCATGTCATTTCTAAATATTTAGAATTGTTATACTTTAAAGATATATGTCAGCGATATATATTGTTATGAATGCGATATGTTTTTGTAATTACTTTGTTTAATTTCTTAAACAAATTAATCATTATATATGAATACATATTTCTATCGATCATAATTCATCTATATGATTATTTATCTGTTAGGAATAATCAGAAATCACATTGTTAATACATTACCCGGGTTAGATAAGTATATTTGTATATTTTTTGAGTTATAGGTTAAAGCACTTATCATCTTTATTAAACATTATAAAAAAATCATCCATCAAACCATTCATTATATAGGAAACAGGTCCCAAAATATCCAGTTGGAGCCACTAGACCAAATGGAAAAGGAGCTATTCTAAGGTCCAGACCGGGTGGTTATCCCCAATTCTGGTGCTAGGATTTTAGAGGCATCAACGTAACCATATAAATTAAATTACATCAAATGTATACCTTCTAGCAAAGGAGATCCTCTCATCCAATTTGTGGTATGGTCTTCTCTCCCAATAGAGCAGAGCTCTTACGCTACAATTTGGATACTCTCTCTCTCTCTGCCCTCTTTACTCTTGGTGAGATTATATAGGCTTATTCTATCGTCTAGAAGAACGTATCTAGATACCTAGGGGCTTGAGAAGTTAGGAAAATTCTACAATAATGGACCCCTAACCAACTCATACAAAAGTGGGTCAAGTTGATCTCCTTGGGAATGAAAAACTCTAGAAACCTTTTTCACAATTATGAAATTTTTCTCAATTATCTCAATTATGAAATAATTATTATCTCATAATTATAATATTTCCGCAAATTAATTAAGAGAAATAACTCAATCATGTAATTCCACCCTTTTATCATGGGATAAATCTCACATAAGTAAAATAAAGGGTGAAGAGGGATGCATTTTAGCCAAAAAACTAGGTTAAGTTGATATTAGGTTTCTCTCACTATAATGGAGTGGAAAATAGGGTTATAAAAATTGAGCCGCATAGAAGCCCACTATTGTTATTATTGTGCCCTTACATTATTATTGTTATGTAGGCTCTGATTATATTGTGACCCCTTAGAATCCTACATATAGAAAGGAGGTTTTGTCATTTGAATCATCCAAGAACTGTTCATTTATGTAATTTAAAGGAGGTTTCCCCATAGAAGAGGATTATTTTTAATTTTTTTATCTATCTATTTGTGAGTTGGTTGCATAACATTTGATATCAGAGCTTTAGATTCTAGGGTTTCACTGCTTGAAACAGGTAACGTTTTATATACGAAGCTTCAGAAGAAGACATTGGAACCAGATGGAGCCGTAATCTTGGTGAACTTCATGTCTGAATTTCAGACCTTGTCCCCTTATATTTTCATAGATATGATCCAAGGAATTTAGGGTATTTGCAAGCTCTAGAATTCCATCTCAAACAGGTGACCTAGGGAAAATTTTCATAACTTTTGCTCTACACATCAGATTTGAATTTTGTAAAATTTGGTGGAAATAATACAGACTTTAGTGTTTTGGGCATCATTTTTAGAGTCGAAGGTTGAAACAGTTACAAGTGGCACTCCATACAAGTTCGCTCTATTGAACCATCTATAATAAGGTCATCATGGGAGATTGGCCATAACTATTTCTTTAAGACTCCAATATTGGTCTAACTTGTTGGGTTTGAAAGAGGACTAAAAGGGTTACTACATGAAGGAATTTTAGATCTTGAAGGTTTGAAATTATAGAGATACAACAACTGCAATATCTAGCTCCTTAAAAACAAGAAAAATGTGCGTATTTTTTAAATTTTGCATAACTTTTGTTTGAAATATTAGTTTGAAATGATTCAAAGCGCATGGTGAATCATATATATCATTTTTTGGTTTAAAATTTCCTCAAAACAAAAAAAAATGGAATAACCCGGTAAGCAACCATAAATCTCTTCTATGACACATGAAGAAGAGGAAGAAATGCAACATGATATATCAAAATTACGAGACCAAGTGCAACAAATTTTGCTCTCGCAAAGAGTAACCAAAAATGAAATGGAAGATAAGATGGATGGCTTGAAGAATGGTTTAAAATCAGACATGGAATATTTTGAGAATGGTTTAAAAAAGACATGAAGGGTTTAAAGGAAGGTTTGACAAAGTTGCTACAAGAAATGCTTCCGAATGACGAGAAGGTATTAGATGAAATTCATGATGAGAACAAAAAAATGTTAGTCATGATTTCATAGACTCTAACATTGGATTGAAGAAACACAATATTCTAAAGATCGATATAAGGAATTTTGATGACAAGGATCTGGTAACATGGATACTACAGATGGAGAAATATTTTGATATGCATAATATGCAACAGACACAAAAGGTATGCATTGCAACTTTATATTTAGAACCCAATCAATTTGTATGGTATCGATGGCTTTGTTCTCATAAACTACTTTTAACTTCATCAATTTTTATGAAGGAAACTATAGCACATTATGATGATACAAAGAGAAACACCTTCTTTAGCCAATTGATAAATCTCAAACAAAAGGGTTCAGTTGTGGAGCACATTGAGGACTTACAAAAATAGAATATAAGGGTAAATGATATTCCATAGGAGCATAGGTTTGATTTCGTCATAGGGACTTTAAAGGATAAAATCCAACATGAGTTTCACCTTTGGGAACCCTTATTAATTCGAGAGGACACTCAGGCTGGCAAGAAAATCAGAAGGAAAAATTATGGCAACAAGGAAGCCTACCACTCACAACTATAAATATGGAAGTGTTGTTGCTCCTAGCCTTCCACAGCCTACAAAGTTGACACAAAAACAATTGGAAGAAAAAAAAGAGAAAGGCTTTTGTTATAGTTGTGATGGAAAATACATTAAAGGTCATAAGTGTGCTAAGAAAAAATTATTTTACATAGATTGTGAAGAGGAGGAATAAAAGTAGCAAGAATATTCAAAGGAAGAGGATATACACTAGGAACCAACCCTAGAGAAAGAATAAATGAATCCAATGATATATTTTAATGCATTGGCAGGAATTCCTACTTCTCAAACTCTCAAGATAGAAGGACATATCAATAAGAAAAAGGTAATAGTGTTGATTGATTTGGGTAATACCCATAACTTTATTCATTGTAAGATAGCCAAGGAATTGAATTCCTTCCTATATCCAGCACCAAAGTTTCAAGTGATGGTTGCAAATAGAGGAACTATAAATTTCTGTAGAAAGTGCCATAACATCAAGCTAACGGCCATGGGGGAATATGTATTGAATAGTATAATGCTTTCCATTCCAATTGGTGGTCCTGATGTTGTACTATGAATCCAATAGTTACAATCTTTGGGTATGATAGCTTTTAATTTTCAAGGACTTTTCTTGGATTTTTCTGGGAAGGAAAGGAAGTTTAATTAAGGGGTGTCATAGGGAAACCAAGAAATATAAGTAGCTCTAATGGCATAAGAAATCTTCTAAAGAAATTACAACGGGGTGTGATCGCAAAATTATGCTCACTAGAGGTTCAAACATTGAAATCATATATTTCTACAGATCTCCAAAAAGTCTTGGACAATAATTCCAAGTTATTTGAGACTCCTAAAGGCATCCCACCTATTCGTGATCATAATCATGCTATTCGTTTGATTCCAGGAAGTGTTCCTCCAAACATTAGGCCTTACAGATATCCCTGTGCCCAAAAGAGTGAAATCGAATGTATGGTTGCAGAAATGTTAGAGGTCGGTATAATTCAACCAAGTCAAATTTCTTTCTCTACTCCAATAGTATTGGTGCACAAGAAGGATGGATCATGGTGCATGTGACCGGATTATAGGGAGCTCAACAACCTCATTATTAAAGATAAATTTCCCATTCCTGTCATTGATGACTTATTTGATGAATTACATGGAGCAATTTACTTCACCATGTTGGATCTTCGTTCATGATATCATCAAATTAGAATGAAGACTGAAGACATTCTGAAAAAAAAACATTTAGAACTCATGAGGGTCATTATGAAGTTTTGGTTATGCCTTTTGGCCTTACCAATGCACCTTCCACATTTCAAGGTTTGATGAATTCCATTTTCAAAACCTTCCTTAGAAAAATTGTGTTTGTATTTTTTGATGATATACTAATCTACAACAAGACTTTGAAGGATCATGTTCAACATGTTGATAGGGTGCTCACACTATTGGAGGAGAAACAATTATATGAAAAAACCTCCAAATATTTCTTCGGAGTACAAAAGGTGGAATATCTAGGTCATATTGTATCTCATGAGGGTGTTAAGCTAGACCCTAACCAAATTAAAGCGATTAAGGAATGGAAATCCATAGAACCATAAAGCATATCCGAGTATTTTTGGGGTTGACAGGGTATTATCACAAGTTTGTTAAGAATTATGGGAGAATAGCAGCACCTCTATCAACATTCTTGAAGAAAGATGCATTTTCTTGGACTCCATAAGCAACTAATGCCTTTGAACATCTTAAAGAGGCAATGTTCCAAGCATCAATCTTAGGTACACCAGACTTCACAAAAACCTTTATTGTGGAATGTGATGCCTTAGGAAATGGATGTTGTTATTTTAATGCAAGAAGGAAGACCCACTGGTTTTGAAATTTGTCCAATTCAAGGAAAGTATTTACACAAACCTATTTATGAGAAGGAAATGTTGGCAATACTACATGCACTAAAGCAATGGTAAACTTACCTAATGGGAAGAAACTTCAAGGTAAAAACAAATCATGATAGCCTTAAATACTTTTTGGAACAAAGATTATTTTCAGAAGAGCAGCAAAAATGGGTCACAAAGATTTTGGGTTATAACTTTGAAATCATCTACAAAAAATGGATGAAAAATGTTGTTGCAGATGCACTCTCAAGAAAGGATGAGGATGTGGAAGCATTTCTTTGTTCCATTTCTATTATGCAACTAGATTCGATAACCAAAGCAAGGGATGAATTGAAGAATGACGAAGAAGTGTGGAAACTCATTCAAAAGTTGCAGCAAGATCCTAGTACATCTGATACATTTATATGGAAAAATGATTCATTATGTTACAAAGATCGCTTATATCTTTGTAATAATTCCCAACTCAAACAAACGATTATTTTAAGATTGCACACCTCTTCATCCGAGTTGACTCAACCCCCGGATTTAACCAAGATCGTTTACTCCTGTGATATGGTTAGAATTGCACTTTTAGAAGAGCATAAATGAACATACATGAATGCTAAAGAAAATGGAAACATAATTACGATCAACAAACCATAGTCATGAGACATTCATAATGGAGTTTGTCCACTTTCGACTACGTCTCTGGGCTCAGTGTTAATATGGTGTTGGTCACTTCATTCAGTGATGGAAATGGTGAAGATGTACGTGGAATATTTTTTTTTTCGTACAAGGACATGTGGCCTATACATGAGTGGCAAATTCTCTCCACGAGACGTTCCCTATAGGAACTATCACTCAAAATAGACCTCCTATCAACATGACATAATCTTACACATGGTGACAATGAGTATCCCGCCGTCATGGAATCAAAGGGATTTCAACCAAAATTCCCATGGTGACAATGAGTATGTCATCATCATGGCAACAAAGGGATATCAATAAAAACATACACAACAATCCATGATGAATACATATCACATGAAATAGACACAAAGATTCTGCATCATACGTCAAGTAGGAATCGAGACAACATAGTACATCTCAAAGAAAATGATCAAAGAAGTACATGACAACAACACTTCATATACTTGAACTTTGATGTTGGCTGAAGAATGGAATACTCAGTTGCTAGATTTGAATGCAACATTGAAATTGTGGCGTCAAATGGCATAAGATCGACTGTCCACACTCTGAAATCTAGCACCATCACTCCAATCTAGAAAATGGTTTAAAAATACAAGGCTTAGAAGTAAAACCTTACTAGACCACTGAATTTGTGTCGTTAAGAGGTGTAAAATCAACTATCCATTTTCTAAATTCTAACACTAGCAAAAATTGGGCATGTAGGAATCTTTTAGATCCCCCTGTGATTCTCCAAATATTCCCTCGTCTAGGTTGACTGGAGATCTGAAACTCAAATCGGAAAACCAATCTCGCCATTAACATCCTTGTGAAATTTTGAGAAGAATGAGTATAAAGTTGGTTGCATTCTGGATTTGGGAAATTTCAGCCTCCAAGGAATCTAGAAGATTCCCTCAAGATTCTTTAAAGATTCTACTCTTCTGGTAATCTGAAAATCTGTTTCTCACAAGGTGATTCTGATTTCACCATCGCATTCCCTGTGAAATTCCAGTTAAAATGACTATAAACTTCATATCATTCTGACAAAATGAAAATATACCTCCTCAGAGAATCTTCAGGCATTAAGGAATATTCTCTGAGAATCTGTCTCAAAATGCATGCCATCATTCTGCCTCTTGGAACTGTGTCATAGTTCAGCACTACTCCAAGTCTTGGAATCAAAGTTCTGCTACTCTACAATTAAAATATAATTATTCGTTGAATAATGTGTCAGCTCCTCCCCTTGGCATTGCACTAAGGGCGTGTTTATATGGTGGTAGGGTGGCAGACTTTACAAAGCTGCCACCTATGGCACAATGGTTCGGGAGAGGAATGGATATGAAGAGGTCAGGGGATCAAATCCCACCCCTCCCAAACTCATCGTGCAATTTTTGTAACTTTTGTTTATGGATAAGAACGCGGTTTGATGTAACCATTTATGTTAATTTTGGATGGTGTGTGATACCCTTGTGTTGTAGCGGCCACAACCACCCTCCAAAGTTTTGGCCTGAACCCAATTTTAGAGCCTCCCTTGAGAGTTTCACTTGATGACTACACACCCTCGGGTTCACTCCATGAGCCTATGTGAGTCTTTGCATCTACCTTGCTTGTTCATTTCATCCAAGTTTTTACATGTTCGTATCCAAGTCATGCTTGCGGCCATGCACTGGTTATGCTCAAAGTCTTCGCTTCGTGTGTAATTGTTGTGTTTGCTATGAAAGCATTTGTCACACTCACACATAGAGTCACTTTCACTCTCATGCAAGCATCTTCATGGTCGATCAACAATCAATCACAAGTGTTTTGCTTGTCGCTTGCACCATCGATCAATCATGTTGAACATGTGTGTTTGGAAGGTTTGAGTCGTCTTGTCGTCGAGTCATGTGAGCGTGTGTTTGCATGATCACATATGCATCTTTCACTCATTCACAAACTTAGTCATTTTGCTAAAAGTTTTGACGACCAGACTCCCCTCTAACAATTGGACCATCACCATACCATCAATTCGATCGACTGTCACCCGTAATAGTACAGAAGCAGCAAGCAAGTCTTTTCAAGTTCCGCTACCCGCAAGAAATTCAATCAACCTTCACGCTAGGCACTAGGAAAGTTGGACCCAGTAGCCACCCTGGGACTCATTCCCCTCAAAAATTGTACAGATGTTGCTGACCTTGTCCGCTCTCCTCACTGAGGAAATTGTGCAGACAGACAGGACAAACACCTAGTGGTCATCCCTGTCTCCCTCATAAAATTGCAGAGATTTCCTAGTCAGTCCTTTCGATAGTCGACCAGCTGCTCATCCAGGAAATTGCGTAGTTTTCATGAGCAAGCCCTCTGCTGCTCGACAGTCCACTTAGCTCAAAAATTGTGTAGATATGATCAACAATCCACCTCCCAACATTAGTGCAATCTCTCTCGCCAACAGCTCCCAACAGTAGACTGGTAGTTCCCTCCAGGAATTGCGCAGTTTCTGCTGCCAAGCTCCCAACAGTTGACTGCCTATTCCCCTTGGGAATTTCACAGTTTTTGTTGTTAGTGACCCAGTAGCCAACTTCTAGTTCCCTCTAGGAATTATGCAGTTTTGGCTACCAGGCTCCTGGCCAGTTCCTCCAAAAAACTGTGTAGGTTCTGCTTGTTGATCCACCATGCAGCCCAGCCTGTTCCTCCAAAAAATTGTCCAAATTTTGATGGCAAGTCCTTATTGCCCGCTCATTCTAGAAAATGTGCAGATTTTGTTTGCCTTGCCTTCCTGCAGCCCAAACTGTCCCTCCCAAAATTTGCGTAGTTTTTCCTTCAGTTGAGCCAAACTTCGCGGATAGTCACTGTCGACTTGGATTGCCCATCTTCATCACCGAGTGACTCTTGTGAGTTTTCATCAGGAGTGCCTGTAGCCATCATCCTGCTTCATAACCTTGCTGCCTCTCTTTGTCACCTACATCCAAAACGATCATGTGTCATGGTAGACTAGGAGGTTTTTGGATTTGATGTCATCTCATCATGAGCGACTGTAGGTACAGGTACATCACCAAACATGGTGCGACGATGAATGGGATGAACGAAGGGAGCACATGCAAAAGGATGGGTTCACCAATGGAAGAGCAAACAATGCATGCGAAGAGATGTGCTCACAAATAGATGATCATGCAAAGATGTGTTTGCAGATGGACAGACGAGCAAACATGCAATATGTGCTCACAGATGGACGAACATGCACCTTTCGTGAACAGTTGAACCTATCAAGCCTTCCAACATACAATTAGGAAGCAATGTGCCAAAGAAAGATCAAGTGAACCGAAGACCATTGAATACTCCACACCTTGCCATCTAGAGGTGAAGTTGGGACACACCATGAGGAAATCCATAAACCAACAGCACTGCAGCTCGACATGCACTCCATCAGTAGCACGAATGTACTAGCACTATCATGTCGAGTCATGTCTCCCACATCTCTACTATGGGCCATGTTGTCAAACAATGTAATGTAACGTGGAAGTCCAAGAGACCCACTTGTTGTACAAAGAGTCATGTAAAGTCGAAAAGTCATGGAAGTAAAACATTCATGAGGGTAGTCGAACAACCACAAGGGTTAGTTTCACCCTTGGCTATAAATAGCCCCTCATTTGTGCATGAAAGGACTTTTCACATCAGCTCCTCCCACATAGCATGAGAGTTTGTTTTTTTTTTTTATAAGCAGTGGCTCCAACGCCCCTCACATAGGGTTAGTGATGCATGGTGTAATGATGTGTATTGGAATTTTCGCTTAATTCAGAATCCTGCTAATAGCCCAACACATTTTCACACATGTATTGTATCTGTTGTAAGACTAATCTTTAACACTTGTAATGCATGTTGCTTTAACCTGTGTTTAACACTTGAACCAATTCACTTGTTATAACACACATATGTTAATGAAAATGTGTTGTATATGTTGTTAACGTTGTCTCGCCCATGTAGACTACTCTCCCGGACATCAAACAGACCTGTCACATGGAACTTATTGTAACAACCATTGTACTCGGACGGATTAATTCGTTGAGTGATATACATGTTATCTTCCCTTATGTGTTGTGACTACCGCATCTATGTGGACTATTCTGCTAGAAGTTGTGCATGTCCTGTTGTGTTGTGTGTTCCTAGCAAAGTTGGGACTTCTCCCAACTGACTTGGGACTCACTCCCACCCTCTCCCTCTTCAGTGAAAGAACCATTGACACAAGTAACACTTACACTCACCAGGCACGTGAACCTCACTTCTCGAAAGACAAATCAGACCATTCTCTTGTGCTTATAAGTAATATTTGAGGAAAATCTTTAAGATAATGGCAGCCAGGCCAACGTATCGGATGGGACTCCTACACCAAATGGTGTGAGGTCTAGTTGGGACTTCACACAGGGGAGATCCCCTGATGATAGTGGGTCTAGCACCAGGTTGGTAAAGTACTGTTATGGTGTGCGTTGGTGTCTTGTGTGGAGACGCCTCGGAGGCAGGCCGACCAGGCTAGCCAGGTGGGTTCAAGCCTTGACACCTCCAGTTCTTAACACATGGCAGTTGAGTGGGGGGTCGGGTCCGTCGGTCGGTGGCCCACTTGATATATATACAATTTAATATCTGTTTAGATATATATAATAATGTTTTATCGTGGTTGGGGCCAGCGGGCGTCATGGCCCGACGACCCATTTTTTTAATTAAATTTTGTTTTTTTAATATATTCAACCAACCAGTGTGGGTGGCGGGGGTGGTGGCCTGCCACCCTTATTTTATATATATATATTTTTATAACAAATTTTAGTTGTTTTCAAAATTTTCGAAATTAAGGGATATTGGGCAATTTAAAGAGGCAACAATTTCGCCCACTCTTAGGAGCTAAGTTTCCATTCCAGTTGACAGTGAATTTGTAGGAAACTTAAAATTGACCCACTGAACAACTTTGACTGCAATTTTGACTGACTCTATCTCCTCCACACAAGCTCGAATTTGAGTGTCGTTCACACGATTGGAATCAGGGCAACGATCACTTTGATCTGGTGTTGGTTTGGGATCATTCTAGCCACTTTGAATTTTGACCCTTTCTAAGTCTTCTAGGACTTCTACATGTGTCTGGAGCCACCTCGATCAATCCTCCCCACTGAGGAAATTTTGGTCCTCCAAAAGAATGAAAATAATATGCAACTTCTTTTTACCTTGTCTACACTTAAAAGTGCCTGATAGGTCACCCTTCCTTCTCCTACACCTTTGTCCTTCAGAGCCATAACCAATCAGCTAACACCTGCATCGCCTACAAACCTGTAGTACAATTCTACAAATTACATGCTTAATCTACATGACCAACTCATGACCCAATCATCCCATACTTTCCACGAGTTTATAACACATACTCGATCATCAAGTTTATATCAAAATGGAAATAACACCCAGCTATCAAAACAAGGCCAAAATATCATTGTTGCTTCAACAAGTGATGGAAAACACATCATCACTGCAACACATGATTTACAAAAGTAAGTCCAAACACTATTGTTGCTTTAACAAGTGATGGAAACACATCATCACTTTCGCAGTTTAAAATGCAACACAAAATAATTCTAGACATCATTGTTGCTGCAACAAGTGATGGAAAACACATCATCACTTTTACAGTTTAATATGCAACACATGATTGAAAAAATAAGACCATGACATTCTAACACACTTAGAAGAATCATTTCTCACTTATCAAAGTGAATGGGTTGTCTCCTTGTGGTGCATTCATTGGTCGAACAATTGTTTCACCTGGTTCATCCACGGATGCTTTGTGCTTACAACACTGCTCTAGATGGAGCCTCCAACATGTGTCCCTCTGATGACCACTTCGGTTGCAATGACTACGATAAGTCTTCTTCCTCCAGATCTGCATTACCTTCTTCTCTGCTTGTTGTTAAGATGGTCTTTCACAGCTCATCCTTTTTCATGTTGGTATTCTCTTCCAACACTCATCAACTACATGGTTATGTAAACTAAAAAAAGTACATGTTTTTCAATTCCATATTTTACATTCATCATTAACAACATGATTGTAATTGAAATGAACATTTGAATATTGAGACTTGTTAGATCTTTCCTTGTTGTCCCTGGTGTAACTATGGAGATGAGAGCTTGCCTCAACTCTTTCCCTGTAATGGGAACTGCCATGGGATGATGGGAATGTGTTACTATCATTATATTTGCTCGACGAATTCAACAATGTATCAAAAGCATCTGACACCTTCAAGAATTCTCCTTCGGTGTATCCCAAGCCTACAAATCAAGGTCTTTGCACGACCTCCAATGGCTGAGTTATTCCTTGGTTCTTAACACCTAGTTCTTCTTCTTCCTTGTACCTCATCATGGTAAGGAGCCTCATGTTTGTCCCTGTATTTGGTATCTCAACATTTCCAATAGAAATTATACTATATGAAGATGAAACTAAAGGGAAATCAACATATTTTACCTCCACTGTCAAGTTGGAAAGAACTGATGAGGGCTTCTCATCATCTATTGTTGATGGTTTGCTGGTTGTCTTGGCATATTCCCCAACTTCCTTCTCGACATATCCAAGTCCTACCTGACTGGGTAATTCCTCTACTTTGATGGGGTTGACAATGCCTTAGCCATTAATGCCCAAGCCTTTTCCTTCATACCCCATTTTCCTCAATAGTTTGGAGCCAATTCTTGTGGTATGATTTTCAAAAACACTGAAATCATCATTAGGAAACATGTATGAAGTTAGAGAATTAATTTTTACCTCACAGGGGTCATGCTGCAGCTTTTCCAAGGCCTCATCCTTAGCTTGCAGCTATCGTAGAAACCTCTATTTCTCCTCTTTCGCTTCTTGTAGAAACATCTTCAATTGTGTTATCTTCTTGAAGACTTTGGTTGTTGTTCTTCAGTTCTTCCAAGGCCTCCTTTGTGGCTCGGAACTGAAGCTGCAATCTCTTCTTTTCCTCTATCTCTTCTTGTAGAGCTTCATACATTATGTCCATATTTTTGGACATGATGAGCATGATCTCATACATCTCTTTTTCATCCTCCATTTCACGTTCCATTGTTCACTCTCACAATTCACATCCATGCGTAGACCTCTCCGATACCAAACTTGATCCGCGTTGACTCAAATCCAAGATTTAACCAAGATCTTTTACTCTCGTGATGTGGTTAAATTTCATTTTTATAAGAGCATAAATGAAAATATATGCATGCTTAAGAAAATGGAAACAGAATGATGATCAGCAAACCATAGACATGAGACGTTGATAATGGAGTTCATCTAGTGTGGATTATGTCTCCTGGCTCGGTGTCAAGATGGTGTTGGCCACTTCATTCAATGATGGAAATGGTGAAGATGTAAATGGACTATGTTTTCTATCCTACAAGGATATGTGCCCTCTACATGAGTGGCAAAGTCTATCCACGAGATGTTTTGCTACATGAAATATCACTCAAAATAGACCTCCTATCAGCTTGATATAATCTTACACATGGTGACAATGAGTATCCCACCATCATGGCATTAAAGGGATCTCAACCAAAACACCCATGGTGACAATGAGTATCCCACCATCATGGAAATAGAGGGATCTCAATCAAAACATACATAACAATCCATGATGAATACATCTCACATGAAATAGACAAAAAGATTCTGCATCGTACGTCAAGCAGGAATCAAAACAACATAGTACATCTCACAACAAATGATCAAAGAAGTACATGACAACAAAACTTCATATACCTCAATTCTGACCCTGGCTAAAGAATGGAACACTGCGTTGCTCGATCTAAATGCACCATCGAAATCGTGGTGTTGAATGGCATAAGATCCACTGTCCACACTCTGAAATCTAACACCGTCACTCCAATCTAGAAAATTACTGAAAAATAGAAGGCTTAGCTACAAAAATTGACTACACCACTAAATTTGTGTCGTCGAGAGGTGTAAAATCGACTATCCATTTTCTGAATTCTAACACCGGCAAAATCTGGGCCTGTAGGAATCTTTAAAATCCCCCAATGATTCTCCAAAGATTCCCTCCTCTGCGTTGATTGGAGATCTACACTCAAATCATAAAACTGATCTCGCCATTGAGATCCTTGTGAAATATTTAAGAAGAATGAGTATAAAGTTGGTTCATTCTGGATTTGGGAAATTTTAGCGTCCAAGGAATCTGGAAGATTCCCTCAAGATTCTTAAAAGATTCTTCTCTTCTAAGAATATGCAAATCTGATGCTCACATGATGATTCTTATTTCACCATCACATTCCCCACAAAATTTCGATTAAAAATCACTGTAAACTTCATATCATTCCGACAAAATGAAAATTTACCTCCCCAGAGAATCTTCAGGCATCAAGGAATATTCTCTAAGAATCTCTCCCAAAATGCATGCCATCAGTCCGCCTCCTGGAACTGCATCATGGTTCCACACTACTCCAAGTCCTAGAATAAGGATTCTGCTGCCTTGCGGTTAAAATATTATTATTCATTGAACAATGCGTCAGCTCCTCCCCTTGGTGTTGTACTGAAGGCGCGTTTATATGGTGGTAGGGTGGCGGACTTTACAAAGCTACCACCCATGGCACGATGGTTAGGCCAAGGAATGTAGGTGCAATTTTTGTAACGATTTATTTTCAGATAAGCACACGTTTGATGTAACCATTTGGATGGCATGTGATACAGTTGGTAAAGTACTATTATGGTGTGCGTTGGTGTTTTGAGTGGAGGCACCTCGGAGGTGGGCTAGCCAGGTAGGTTCAAGCGCCGTCGCCTCTGGTTCTTGACACATGGCAGTTGAGTGGGGGGTCGGGTCCGCCGGCGGGTGGCCCACCCAATATATATACAAAGTAATATATGTTTTGATATTATTAATAATTTTGTATGGTGGTTGGGGCTGGTGGGGGTCATGGTCCGTTGACCCATTTTTTTAATTAAATCTCGTTGTTTTAACATATTCAACGGACCGGTGTGGGTGGTGGGCATGGTGGCCACTGCCCTTATTTTATATATTTTTTGTTCTTATAACAAATATTAGTTTTTTTCAAATTTTTCGAAATTAAGGGATATTGGGAAATTTAAAGAGGCAACAATTTCTCCCAATCTCGGGAGCTAAGTTTCCATGCCGGTTGATGATGAATTTGTAGGACACTTAAAATTGACTCACTTTCCAACTTTGACCGCAACTTTGACTGGCTCTATCTCCTCCATACAAGCTCGGATTTGAGTGTCATTTGCACTGTTGGAATCAGGATGACATGCACTTCGATATGCTACTAGTTTGGGAGAATTTTAACCACTTTGAATTTTGACCCCTTCTTAGTCCTGTGGGACTTCTGCATGTGTCTGGAGCAACCTAGATCACCTCTACCTTAGGAGGGCACTCAAGATTTTTTAAAACTTACCACAGGGTCATGAAGGAATTGTTTTGGCATTCTGATATTCAAAAGTTTGTGGTGGAATATTTGGTTTACCAAAAAAATAAAGTTGAGTCAATTAAGACCTGCAGTCTGTTACAACCTTTATCCATTCCAAGTCAATGTTGGGAGAAGGTTTCAAGTTATTTTATCACACGTTTACCCAAGTCCGAAGGAAAGAGTGTTATCATGGTGGTAGTTGATAGACTTACCAAGTATGCACATATTTTTGCATTATCTCATCCATTTAAATCTAGTAGAGTTGCTACTGCATTCATGGAAATAATTCAAAATCTACATGGAAATCCAAAGATTATTGTAAGTGACAGAGATCCCATTTTCACTGGAAATTTTTAAACGAAATTATTTTCTTGTCTGTTTACTCAATTAGCTCATATATCATCTTATCATCCTCAATCTGATGGGAAAACTGAGATAGTGAACAAATGTTTCGAAGGATATATTTTCCTAGGCCCTACACCAAGACATGCTCTTTAGGATTTACCATGTATCCCATCCCAGGATCGCTAGGCCCAAGGATGAGAAATCCACCTCTTAGCTTTACTGTATATCCCGTCATTCACTGAGAAGGATTCCTAGGCCCACCGACAAACACAATCTAGCTTTACTGCAAGCCATAGTTTGGTTTAGTGTTAACTATGCCAGTGGCTTCATGATCCTTAGTCCCATTCAGGGACCACTCAGAACATGTGTTTGTCAATTCGGATATCCACCCCACTAATATTCGAATCCAACCTAGCCATCCCACATAAATGGCAAGGCTAGGCTAAAAATACTGCCACACCTAGAAAAACCCATGCCATGGTAGAAAAGAAACACATGCAATCCCATTCATGCCAAATATAGCAAGCAAAATACACATGCAAGCTGATACCTGCAATGAATCCTGCTGTAGTTGCTTGATATTTCCTTTCCCTACATGATAGTTGCTTCCTCTTGCCTTCTTTTCCTTTCTTGCTCCAATGCCAAAGTGCTCCAACAAACTCTAAGTGCCCAAGAGTATGTGAGAGAGAGATAATAATGAGAGAGCTCCAAAACTCAACTAACAAAAGGTTACCAACTAATCCTCATAAGCCTTTTTATGAATGAGGCCTCTATTTTCTTCATTTTCCATTATATTCCTTCAATTTCATCCTCAGATGCAACTTGTGACCTTTCACCTTCCTTTTCTTCTAATTTCCATTATCTCATAAATAATTGTGCCAAAAATTCCATTTTTCCTTTCCAAAGCCTTAGCCATTGCCTTTTTGAATTTCCTTAGTCATACAAAACCAAATGAACACCCCCTAAGATGTCTTTCCCAACATTCATTTTGGAATAAGTTTCCCATCAACCGTGGATATTGTTTTTAACTGTTATTACATGAAATTTTAGCTAGGGCTATTACAGAACCCTCCCCATTAGGGGACATTGTCCTTGGTGTTCAATCACACATATACCTCAGTAACCCACTGAAAGAAGACATGCTGCTCATGGAGATTTATAACATAGCTCGATGCAATATTTACAATGAAGGACCTGCTCAAAAGCAAAACATCATGACAATATGATAACATACCGCATAGTGGAGCTTTATAACACAACTCATTATGGTATTTACAACAATCAACCTCTTGAGTGAGAATCCACATAAGATCATAATATCATGATACCATAACTGTTATAGACATTTTTGTGCCTTACAGCATTGAGCATGAAATGTCCATAATCTAAGGGATCCAAAGTCCCTAAACATGTTGTTCCTACCCCTAGAGGAACAAGGCTAACAAACCACAGCAATTCACAGAAGTTCTCCACCAAAAACTGCTCAAAAACAAGTCAATTCAGGATCATTTCAGTGGCTACACTAGCTGTTTGCGCTGAATGTCAAAGCCAACACTGGCTACCTGCGTTGAATGTCAAAGGGAACACTGGCTACCTGCGCTGAACGAGAATGGACATGTGGCAAGCTCATTTCGCAAGGTGTCAAAACCCAGGAATCTTCCAAAATGACACTTGCCTCAGGGAATTCGACTGGTGATGAGTAAGAGGTTCCAAATCTCCAAGTGGAAGCAAGAACCTCCAAGTGGAATCAAGAACTGACAGAGGGAGAGGACACTAGTCAGATCTCAAGCTGACTCATCCTCTCTCCAAACATCTATATATGGATCTCTCCTCCATGAGATCTAGAGGCTGGAATTTTGTTATTGCAAAGAATTGTTGTTGGTTTGAGATTGGAATAATTGGGTGCTTAATGCTTTGAAGGGGGTGAAGATAGGAATTCCATTTGCTGGGAAGGAGATGCTGGATTGGAGCCCTCTGGGTTGTATCTCTTCCTGAACCTTGTTATTCATCAATAAAGCTATCTTGGTTTCTCCTATATGCTGATGTATTCTTGATGTATGATTGCATTAGTATGTTTAGTTTATTTCTAATCCTGAACTAGTTATGAATATGAATCCATGTCTTGTGTAGTGTCTCTTCTTGTGATCTTGCAGAAACCCCTTGAAGCTGGGCGAGCGAGAAGGCAAGTAGCTGGGAATCCTCCAAGAGAAGAGAGACCGGATCGAGGGACAAATGGAAGACACCGGTTAGTCCATCCATCTCTCTCTTCATTCTTAATTCATAAAGGAAGAAATATTAGAATAGCTGTCTCTGTTTGTTGCTAAGGCACTGTCACACCTTAGGTGGATAGGATCGTCCTGCATAGGCATTTTTCCCCACAACAAATTGGCGACTCTACTGGGGAGATCTGCTTAGTCATTTTATTTGTGTCTCTATCATTGTTTGTTTCATAGACTCAACAACAACAATCGAACTGCATCTGCTATTCTCAAATGCAAAGTAGACAGCTGCTGCCTTGATCCAATCACTGGATTTGTCTATGATCTGAACAATGGATTCACAAATGATTTGATGATCCTTTGTGATAGATCTTAGCCCTTCCTCAAAGCATCCCTTTGATTGTACCTTGCTTATTGCTTTGATTTGGCCTGAAACTGTAGATTAAATAGCAAACTGTGACCCAGAACCCAGTGAGGAACTCTTGTTTCTCCTTCAGCGCAGACCCTGTGAAGAGGTTTTGCATTTCAACGCAGGTCCCGTGAAGGCTACCTGCACTGAATGTCAAAACCTCTGTGTTGAGGGTGCGTTGATCCAGTTAGGCCTTGTGTAGCTGGGGTTCTCTGCTCTGTTTTGCCCTGTTTTGATCTCTGATTTTTGTAGCCTGTAACCAGCAGAGGTACCTGTCTGATAACCCATTTTCTCTGCTTAAATTCCGCCTCCTTTTGTACAAAAAGACTGTGAGTGTTTTTATGTGTTTGTGGCGTCATTTACAGTTTTCCTTTGCAAGAGTGAAATAGTCATCCTGTAGCCCTTGATTCAGATCTGTTGATTGTGATCTTAGGAGAGAGTTCATTGGCTGTTTACAGTTGGTTATACATTTATTTTTGCTTTTGGTTTGAGTTTGTCTCTTTTGAGTGTCAAAACAAGTATTCATTTCGGAAATCGTAAAGTGTTGTATTCTCTTCTACCCTTTCTGATTTCGAAAAAGTAAACTTGTTTGTATTTTTCATTTAAAAGCAAATTCAAAGTTGTACAAAAGGCTTTCTTTTTAGGCATCAATATTAAGAGAGCGGAAAACAAACACCTGCATTGTGCATTTGCATCTTGATAGTTTGCATGCTTGATTTAGGAAAAGTGCATTAGAGTGTGCTGATTGCTCTTTGAGAAAAGATGGTGTCTTTCTTTTCCCTTTGTAGCTAGGATTTTCATTGTTGAAAAAGAGATAAAGCTTGCTTATCATCTTTAGACTGCATTTAGGAATTGTAACATACATCTCGTGGTGATCCAAAAAGGCAAACTTCTAAGAAAGATCAACCTAAAATAAATTGAATGAACTTAACAACGCTTTGTAACTTAACGCACAACATAGAGGTCTAGGCTAGAGACGTGTTCCGGCATCGTAAAGCCTGGTGACTGTCGATCTCGCTGATGGTGGGTGATTCCTCCTGAGGGACGATAGCGCCAGTACGGATTGTGCTCCCACGTACCGTCGAGTATATATTGGGAGACCCCTTTAGGCATAAAACCTTTATCCTTAGGAAGCCGTGTCGGCCGCCCTACTGATCGCAATGCACTGAACACAGCATTCAGGAAGATTGACCGCCCATACCTTAAAAAGTATTCTGCGGTTTTGCGAGAAGTTTGGCACACCCTCTTCCTAGAACTCCAGAGCAGTTTCTTTTGGCCTTTTTCAGACTCTATAACAGAAAAAGTCCATTTGAGCATTTGTCACTTCGGGCTCGTTAAAACATCGAAGGAGACTAGAGTCATCTTTTGCTTTTTCTCGACTCTTTAAAATTGAAAAAGCAGGTTGTGTCTAAGCGTCGTTAAAATTTATTTTAAATGGAATAATCATCACCATTCCCTCGTTGATCTTCGAAGTTAGTCTCTTTTCATCGTAAGTTCTTGTAGAATCGCTAGAAAATCTTTTGGATAGACTAGGTATGTCTGAACAACCGTCGACATCTAGGACTGTGTCATCTGACACAGTAGCGGCAGAGCCTCCTGCTGCTACCCCAACGATGTTCGATGGTATACCATCTGTCCCAGCAAGTTATCAACAACAAGCTGGAGTCCCATCAGGGACTGCTTCGACGACATGGTTAGTTCCTATTTCTTCATCCGGATTATCATCTGGTATTTCTTATGTTGAAACTCAAAAAATTGATCCAATGTGTCTTCAAAGGCCAATCTGCCCTTTAAGTACTGGATTGCCACCATATGGAGGGCAGTATGCCTTTCATTGTTCCCTCCCGGAGAACAACCATATGGGAGTTTACAACAAAGTTCAGGTCAAACTGGAATTACATCCAGCGGTTGGGTACCAATACTGCCTCAGCAACCAAGGGCTGTATATTCAATGCAACCAGTCCACCCTGTGTCGAATATTCCCACTATACCTGTTATGGTTACTGCGTCGCAAGTACAAGCGCTACCTGTTCTATGTCAACCCCAACAGCCTCAGGTTGCAATACAACAGCCTCTTGTCTCAACGACTCAATCACAACCTCAGGTTAGTGCCTCCTTATCTGGAGCGACTCAGGATCAAACAAGTACTGTGACTCCTCACCTTGGTCAATCATCCAGTATTGGTCAACAGCAAATGGTTCAACAACCAGAGTTGGTTCAATCTCAACAACCGCAATTCCATCAATCATATCAAGGACCTGAGCAACAAGTCTTTGTAAGTAATGGGCAACTGCATTTCCAAAGCGGTTATCAACAACCATACTATAATGGTTATGCCCATCAACCTTGTCAAAGTTGCCAGCTTCAAATACATTATGCTGGTATACAAAGACCCACTGCTCAGGCGATTCCATCTTATCCTGGGTATGCTTCGCCTAACCTGAATCAACAGTTTCCCTTTGTAGCAACTCTAGAATTACCAGATCTAAACCGGCTGACGAATGATCCAATTGCTTATGCCCCTTGGTGGCCAGCGATTCCACATAAACTTCCATCAGATATTCCTAAGTTTAATGGAAATCCGGGTGAAGATCCGTCGAATCATGTGATGACATTTCATCTGTGGTGTTCATCAAACACCCTGAATGATGATTCGATAAGACTTCGCCTTTTTCAGAGGACGTTAACGGGTCTAGTGGAAAAATGGTATATTGAATTACCTAGAGCTTCGTTCGAAAATTTCAGTACCTTAGCCACGACTTTCTTAACCCATTTTCAATTACCGATAAGGTATGAAATGGGAACGGAACTCCTAACCAACTTCAAACAGACAACGGCCACTCACATATCTGATCATATACATGAGTGGCGACGTCGTCGTAGGATGGTAAAAACGTACGTTCCCGATAAGCTATTAGCTGAATGGTTCATCAAATCCTTACTTCCTACAATCACGGAAGATGTGGCAAAGGGGGAGTCGTAACGGAAGAGCAAGTCATCGCTCGTGCGCAATATCTGGACTTGGTCTATACTCAGTCTGGCACGCTCTACGACAAAATACCTGACGCCCCTAGACCGGAATTCTCAATTCCTCCTCCTCCTAAATCAAACAATGACTCTCATGCCATCGATGGCGTGATTGGCACGACAGACACGAAATCGACAAAGGCTACCTCTAAAAGGGCCCGTAAGATTTCCAGTCAAAACGCAAATGAGGAACTTCTTGCCTCAGAAGTAAATGCCGCGTCGACCAACAAGGGCAAACAACTGAAGCAACCAGGGGGAAAGAAGAAAAAGAAAGGGAGAAAAAGGAAACCCCCTACGGGGTGTCATATATGCGATGAGGATCATTGGACGAGAGATTGTCCACATATAGCTGAAGTTAAGAAACTCTTTAAGAGTTCAAAACCCTCAGCAGTATTGACTGATCCATTTCCAAACCCGGGAACCAAACTGGTTGCTAATCAAAATACTTCCCGATCCCAAGTGCTTATGTTGTCTGTCTCAAAGAAGCAAAATGATGCTTTCACAAGGAATAAAGATTACGGGAATCCACAGCTGTCGAATAACAAGGCTAATGAACAACCTAGTAGTTCGACTACAACTTTGACCGAAGTTGTGCCACCCATCATTCGTGAGCCAATGATAAAGTCGCAAAAGGGAGTAGTACACAAATCGACATTTAATCATCATGCCAAAGTAGCACAGAATTATAATATAGTAGAGGACCTGGCATAATCGCCGTCCGCTATGTCGACGCTTGAGGTACCGCAAAATTGCCTCTCCCAAGAGCAAGCTTTATTATCAGCAATAGGTGAAATTGACCCAATGGACTCCAATCTTGTGGCCTTTGATCATAAAGGATATGACCCTCAGTTACCAGCTCAACTAGCTTTCCTTATTCAAGTGAAAGCCCTCAACAAAACTGTTCATCGAACAATTATTGATGAGGGGGCATCTACATGTATTATGTCGATGAGTTGCTGGAAGAATTTAGGCTCACCACCCTTGTTGAGATCATCAACGACGTTAAAAGCATTTGATGGACGATCATACACTCCATACGGGATTTTAAGTAACTTACAAGTTGAACTAGGGGGCAAAACAGTAGGAATTGATGTTGAAGTAATTGATGGAAACCTTGATTACAACATCCTACTGGGAAGGCCCTGGATATATGCCATGGCTGCAGTTGTGTCAACCTACTTCAAGAAGATTGCATTTCCCTTTCAAGGAGGAATTACAGTCGTCGACCAACAAACTTTCCTCCCCGACAGTTCACAAGTTACGGGAAGCACTCCAACAATCCATGGAAGCAATCATTCGCTTCAAAATATTGGAGTAGGTCTCCTAAAAGACCCTGCCTTAATGGGTACTTTTGCCCTACCGCCTGCAAGTAATCTGGCAGAAGTGGCCACAGTGGAAACCTACAATATGAAATCTTCTATATCTAATGGATTCGGAAGATTCCTAAACATATTGTCAGCGTGGATCATCGCCCTAATAGAAATACTGTAAATACAGTGGGCTCCGAGGACGGTTCTAATCTCGTGTCAACCTCGTTAAAAAATGAAACAAGGAGTCATGAGGATAGTTCTTTTACTGTGTCAACCTCATTAAAAAATGAAACAATCTCCTTTCCAAATCTCAAAGGTAAACCTTCATTCCAACCACCGAGTTGAATGCAATGAAGCTTGGGGGGCATGCACCTCGATTTGCGTTATTATGCTGGGGGCATGCAAACTTATCATCGAGCAGTTTTAGCACACAGTTCATGCTCGTTAAAAAATAAACGCAAAGATCCGAGAAGCTTTAGCACATAGTTCATGCTCGTTAAAAAATAAACATAAGACCGAGCAAATGTTTCCACCCGCGTTCAAGCTCGTTAAAAAATGAACTATCCCGGTAAATAACCACTGTGAATGTAATATCATCAGCCATTAAAGCCTTGGTCGTGTTTGCACCGTCACCTCCACTTTTCATTTGGCCGATCGTTCACCTCAATATGATTGTTTACCCATTTTGAGGAACAGCTGTGAAGAGTGATTACACCTAGCCATCCTTGCGACACTGCCGTGATTGGAAAATTCCAACATGTACCTGGAATCAGCTGCTAACCCTGTTTATCACTCGTTCCTCAAAAGACGAGTCTTCTTTAAGCTCTTTTCAACTGACTCGTAAAATATGAAAATATTTCCGAGTCCTTGGCCTTCCAGCTCGTTAAAGGGACCGGAAGAGCTATCCCTCCTCTAGATTTTAATCTTTTTGGACCTGAGGGATTATTGCACAAAAAGATCGAGCGCTTGTTTTATTCGGCTCGTTAAAACTATCGAAAACTCATCCCTTCTGTATTGTTTTATACTTTTTCGGACTTAAGGGATTAGACGATGAAAAAGGACTTTCAGAGTTAACTTTATGTACCTTTTCAGACTCTCTAAAAATGAAAAGGACCGAGTTATCCTTGTCGTTAGACTCGTTAAAATCATTAAATAGCGACAAACTTGTCTTTAGACGAGAACGAGTTTCACTATCGCTAGGCTCGTTAAAACATAGCGATGGGCTTGCCCGAAGGGCAGGTTATAGAACAAGCATATGTTATCCTCCTCAAGCTTGACAAAAATAAAGAGGTACTGGTCAGCAATGACTGGGGAAAAATTGGGAGAAACTAAAGAAAACTTTGATGGTAGCAAGTCGCTCTTGAACATGACACTTTTCCTCCGTACCACAATCGGGTTGGGTTGTTTCATTCACCGGTCACATCCATGGTCTCGCCATACCATCCATATTTGGGGTAATGCTACCGATCCATCGCATCAGTGTCGCCACATGTTCAAGAGAAGTCGTTCAGAAAAGTCAACCGTGTCCCATCCACTGCCATACATTATCCTTCATCCTTTCATGACCGCCACCCTGAATTATATGTCACAGATCGTTTTCACCTCCATTGAAATCATTAGCTCTATTCCGTGTCACTGATGTGGGATTCATTAAGGCCCTCCTTTGACGGATCGCTTCTTGTCGACATCAGCTCATTATCCAAGAAGTTGATCTAGGAACAACCCCTTCAGTACTTTGAAGCTTGCATGCCTCAATGGCAAGTTTCTCACCTCCGGCGACAGGTATACATCAATGACTTTCGACCGAAAGATTTTGCGTGGTGTTCGACGCCAAGTCCTTTATTCACACCACGTGAATTGTACTGCAGTACCTTGAGGGTCATTATCATTATCGGTGATTCCTCTCGCGCTTGTTAACGGTTTACATCATTGACCGGTAATCAAGCGATGTCTTTCCATGTTCGACTTCAGAACATTTCTCACATGGATCGACTTGTACTTAGAGTGAAGATCAAACGAGTTTGAAGACCCCGGATCTAGTTTCATCCATCCGGGCTGCGATATATATTCAGGAAAGATAAAGACATTGACATGTACATCATTGCAGCAGATAATCATCCTACTCAAAGGATGATAATTTCATCAAAATTATCAGTCTATCATCAGACGATTGTCTGTTCTATGTACAAAAAAATGAATTTATAAAGCTGAGCATGGGAATGCCCGCCTCAGCTAGATCGTGAAAGCAGTATGAAAAATAATGTCTTGTATTGTATTGTATCTTATTACAGGTCTCCTCCCAGCATTGGATGAACTTCAGATCCCCCTGATAAAGCATTTCACCCGATAAACGGCCTCATACTTTAGGGGGCAACTGTTATAGACATTTTTGTGCCTTACAGCATTGAGCATGAAATGTCCATAATCTAAGGGATCCAAAGTCCCTAAACATGTTGTTCCTACCCCTAGAGGAACAAGGCTAACAAACCACAACAATTCACAGAAGTTCTCCACCAGAAACTGCTCAAAAACAATTCAATTCAGGATCATTTCAGTGGCTACACTAGCTGTTTGCGCTGATTGTCAAAGCCAACACTGGCTACCTACGTTGAATGTCAAAGGGAACACTGGCTACCTGTGCTGAACGAGAATGGACATGTGGCAAGCTCATTTCTCAAGGTGTCAAAACCCAGGAAGCTTCCAAAATGACACTTGCCTCAGGGAATTCGACTGGTGATGAGTAAGAGGTTCCAAATCTCCAAGTGGAAGCAAGAACCTCCAAGTGGAATCAAGAAATGACAGAGGGAGAGGACACTAGTCAGATCTCAAGCTGACTCATCCTCTCTCCAAACATCTATATATGGATCTCTCCTCCATGAGATCTAGAGGCTCGAATTTTGTTATTGCAAAGAATTGCTGTTGGTTTGAGATTGGAATCATTGGGTGCTTAATGCTTTGAAGGGGGTGAAGATAGGAATTCCATTTGCTAGGAAGGAGATGCTGGATTGGAGCCCTCTGGGTTGTATCTCTTCCTAAACCTTGTTATTCATCAATAAAGCTATCTTGGTTTCTCCTATATGCTGATGTATTCTTGATGTATGATTGCATTAGTATGTTTAGTTTATTTCTAATCCTGAACTAGTTATGAATATGAATCCATGTCTTGTGTAGTGTTCTCTTCTTGTGATCTTGCAGAAACCCCTTGAAGCTGGGCGAGCGAGAAGGCAAGTAGCTGGGAATCCTCCAAGAGAAGAGAGACCGGATCGAGGGACAAACGGAAGACACCGGTTAGTCCATCCATCTCTCTCTTCATTCTTAATTCATAAAGGAAGAAATATTAGAATAGCTGTCTCTGTTTGTTGCTAAGGCACTGTCACACCTTAGGTGGATAGGATCGTCCTGCATAGGCATTTTTCCCCACAACAATAACCGCATGATAGCATAGCAACATGACAACATAATCATAGTATCATGACATTGATACCACATAATGGAGCTTTAAAACATAGCTCATCACGGTATTTACATCTACATGCATGTGTACATATAGCAACATTACCAAAAACATATACCAAATCATATACCAAAGCATATATCAGAACATCATATAGCGTATAGAAAACCATCATTAAGCATATATCAACCACCATAAAGCATTTAGCAAACCACCATAAAGCATATATCAACCACAATAAAGAATATACCAAACCACCATATCGAAGCTGCTTTGCCTCAACTAGAAAACAAGGAAGGATACATAGCCCACATCTGACCTGTCATCTCACATGTAACTTCAGCAGGCCCAAAGTTCTTCCATTGCAATTTAACTTGATCGATTCCTCAGTTTCGGAGCATGAACACCTTTTTCGCCAATATACACTGAGTCTCCATATGGAATTCTCCATCAGGTTCCACCTGTAATATAGACCAGTCAATAACATGATCAACATCCTTAACATACTTCTTAGGAAAAGATACATGGAAAAAATCATGGACTTTCACTGCTGGAGGCAATGCAAGTTGATAGGCTACTAACCAAATCCTCTCAATGATACTAAAGGGTCCACAAAACCATGGTGCCAGCTTGCCACATGATCCAATCTGCAAGGAGGTATTCTTCAGTTTGATACACAAGTACACCTATTCCCCAACCCGCAACCCCTTAAACAACCTGTTCCTATCTGCACAACGCTTCTGCCTATCTTGTGCTTCTTTTAGATTATTCTTGATCACCTGCATCTCTTGTTCCATGTTTGCCAACATATCTGGTCCAATCAACACCCTGCTAACCAAATTACTCCAACTTATGGGAGTGTTATAACTTCGTCCATATAATGCCTCAAAAGGACTCATCCTCAATGATTTTTTATAACAGTTGTTGTATGTGAACTCTACTAAAGGGAGATACTCTTCACACTTCATCTACTAATGAATCAAATACATCCTCAACATGTCCTATAATATCCTATTGACCCTGTTAGTGTCAGTCTTTGCAGCCTTCCCCAGTGATCAAACATGCTCTTACAAAGTGACTTTAAGGTGTCAAGGTCAAATTTTGTCATTTCGGTGAGTCTTTGTTAAGATTAGGTATGTTCTATGCCAGAGCAATTTATTTAAATTTTCACAGTTAGCAATCACATCAGCATTACGATAAACTGTAGATAGAACATAAATATAAAACGCAGAAGACAAGCCAAGGCAAGAGGACACAAGATATGGCGCGAGCTAGGGACAAACCCCACAATGCGTGGGGAAACCCTTTGATCAAATCTTCTTTTATCTTCAAAGTTCAGCAGAGAAAGAGAGAGAGAGAGAGAGTACAATTACAACAGAAGTCAACACTTTGACTTTTGATATCTGCATGAGATCAGTTGAAGACATATTGCTTCTACTGATTTTTCAAAGTGACTGCTTCACCTTTCATAGTGTTGCAGCTCGTACTCATGTTGCACCCGTCATTGTGCTACACTTGGTCACTGAGCTGCTCCCATCAAACACTATGTTGTTCCTTACTAACATGCCCATCATCATTCATCATCATGTTGTCTCATTCATCATCATGTTGTTGGGATCATCATCCTTGCATCACCTTAGAGATCATCACTACTGCATCAAGAACTTCATTACGCAAGGTTCTTGAGATCATCATTGCTGCACCATGACTTCTCCTTGAGATTATTACTGAGATGATCTCTACACCTATGAAGATCACAATTGTACATTATTATAGGATGAGATCATTGTGAGATCATGATCCTATACACTGCTCCAAGCCAAAGCTGACTCTCCTTGACTTGATGATTATTGCTTCTTTCATCATGCTGAGACTGTAATGATCATACTACTTATGATCCTTATCATCTTGACTGCCTTTGAGATACTTATTCATATCAAGAATACTAGATCTGAATACTCTGATGATTATTGACACTGTATGTCTCCTTTTACAGGTATGCCGAGAAGCTCTTGATTAATACTGAAACCTGCTTCATCATTGTGGTTATGCCAACACAATAACATATACATATGTGATGAGATGACACCCAACGTAATCCTCATTAATCCTCATTAAGCCGAGACAATGTGCAAAAGAGTAGATCTGCTTTAGGTAATCTGAGTTACTGTTGTTCGTCACATCTAAACTGCAACAGGAAAACCACCGAGATCTATATGCCGAGACTGATCCTTGTCATGCGAGATCAGATGCCATGACTGCTCTTTTTCATGTGATGTATCTATCTGTATTGTCGAGATTTCCATCATGAGGATTAGATCTATGCCGAGATTGTATCCTTGTCATGCGAGATCAGATGTCAAGACTGCGTGATATATAACCTCTGCGTGTATATAACCTCTGCGTGTATAAGCTGCGTATAGCTACCTTGACTGCGTAGTTACTATATATAACTGCGGGTTGCATATGTGACAGCGTTCCAAAAAAATGCAGGGTGCGTCAACCACGGATTTCTACCGCCCTCCATCTTACATTTAACGTAGACACCTTCGGTAAAACACCACGTATGCTCTGCACCGATCCCACTGGAAGATGTAGTTCTCTGAATGATCTGCGTATGAAACCCAGAGCTATGACGAGCTATCTATGGCAGGATTTAGACCTGACACTAACACTCTATCACTGAGCGTATACCAGTATTGTTGGTCGTGGGGCACGCGAGGATGAGAAGTGATTCACCCTGCGTGAAGCACCAGTTCGTATCCCCCTCCATGTTAAAGGATGCACCTCATTCTAGCACCGCTTGTAATCTGTGATCAAATTCCCTGAAGAGCTCAGAGACCCTACGCCACTGCCAGGATGTTTCAGACAGACTTCAATGTTTGAACCGGCGAGGTTCGATCTCGGGAAGAACCGTTTCTTTTGCCGCTGGTTTTGTTTGGGTTACAGATGTGACAACATTCCAAAAGGATTTCTGTTTGCATCCCATAAGCCTGTGGCTTACTACGGCTAGGGCTCCATGAACAACGTTACCATGAACAACATATAAGAGAGTTTCCATGAGCAGCGTAATAGTCCTCTTCTTATCAATGAGTTAGAGCATCATTTGACTGTGTATATATGTCTACATGACTGCGATGAAGGAGTCTCCTTGTCCCTGTGTTGGATCAGCATACGTTGGCTAGGGCATCATGAAACAAGGACAACATATTCTTTTTGTGACTCTCCTTCTCCTAAAACCCAAGACATGGAGAGGAGATCACCTCAAGAATACGAGTGCTAAATGATAACAAATCCTCATCTATTTATACCAAAACAAGGACGATGAATAGACATGTCGGTTGGGCTTCTAGAGGCTACATAAGAGCTGGTCGGCTTGATAATAATTACATAAACAATGTAAATTCATATCTCCATAAATAGTTATCGGAATCGGATGATCTTTGGATCAATCCTACACCTCTCGACGAGAGGGATCTAATAAAAATATCAGCTACCATAAATAAGCCGACCCACATGGAGTTTGGCCCTAGTTGCCAATTTAACACTCCCTCTCAACTAGGGAGAACTCCATCCATTGATCCATAAGTCTGATTGTACTATCTCTGCCATCAGTGCCCTGCACCGTTCTGCCCAACTCTGCTCAGCTCTGCTCTGCTGGCTCTGCTCTGCTCAGCTCTACTCAGTGCTGCTGGCTCTGCTCTACTCTGCTCATCTTCGCTGAACTATGAAGAAGAAGAATTGATCGAGAATGAGTCATATCATTCTCCACTAACCCGAAGTTAGTCTCAGAGTGCATACCACTGGTCCCAAACCAGTCTCAACCGACCCAAAGTCAGCGTCATAGTATGTATGGTTCCCACTGGTCCCAGACCAGTACTGCACTGACACGAAGTCAGTCTCGGAGTATGTACCACTGGTCCCAGACCAGTCTCAGCCGACCCGAAGTCAGCATCATAGTATGTACAACTCCTACCACTGGTCCCAGACTAGTATCATTGATCCCAGATCAATGGAGGACATCCTAGCGTAGGGAGTACGGTAGATACAACGATGCGTCCATCGGTACTAATATGGTCCCTAACTTCATTTCCCTGCTCATTGATCAGATGAGAGGTACTTCCCATGAGTCCTAGACTGCATGGGTAGGATGCCTCGACAGGAGAACTTAATCAATCCTGTCCTCACAGGAGAACACATCAATCCTGCTACAATCGCCATGGAGAACACATCAATCCAGGCTGCCATGGAGAACACATCAATCCAGGCCTCACAGGAGAACACATCAATCCAGGCCTCACAGGAGAACTAATCATCCTGCTACACAAGAGAGCGAATCATCTTGTCCCACAAGAGAGCGAATCATCTTGTCCCACAAGAGAGCGAATCATCTTGTTTCAGTGAGCACCACCAGGGGAGGGTGAGTCACCTTGTGGTCGTATGTTTCTCCAGTAATAACCGCAAGCCCTCAGAGCTCCCATAGCTCAATGTATGCAACATGCAGGACCATTGTACAAGGGTTTCTTACCAACTCCAAGTCGTTGGGGAAAATCACAAATTTGATCTTTCCTCGGGGCTATGTCCTGTACATCATCTCAGTGTGATGGAGCCTCCTTGATCATCGACTTACCATATCCCAGATAAGGCAGTAATTGATGTCTATCTGCTGGAGCAATTGTCAAATACGGGATTCCTCAATAATCGAATCCCATCTCTAGTTGTCATAGATATTCACAGTGGTATTCATCATGTGTACAAACATCTCACTGAAGAGCTTCAGCAACCATACTGCCTCACAGAAGGCCATACTATCAGCAATGTATTCTGCCTTGGTGGTGCTCAGAGTCACCGACTTCTGCTTCCTCTGCTCTTTCAGGATATCGAGGCAGACAGCACTGAGAAGTGCTCTAGTGAACCTCCATACTGCCTGCCTACTCATCATTCGAATAATCATGTGGTTTCATATTTCTGGCAGTGTATCTCAATTCATGAGAGATTGTGCCCTGAAGATATCTTAGAAGATTCTTAGCACCAATCTAGTGAGGCTCAACCAAATATGAGCTCACCATGCTAACTGCAACACAGATGTCGAGACGGAGGTTCTCCAAGAACATAAATGCGAATGAGTTTATGAAACTCAGAGGCATTTCCCAAATCTGGTCCGACATCATTACCATATAACTTCTGAAAGTTAGGATCCTCGAGGCAGTCACAAGCTTCCAGCTTATCTTCTCGCATTCAGAGTTCAACTCCCTCTATCTCCTATAAATGAGAGGGTCTGCACCTATCAGACATAGGTGCCAGTATGAGAGGTTCATCATCCACAACCTTCGAGTAATGGTTTGGATCGATTTCACTCCTAGTGAATCTCAGCTGCATTGGACAGCTATCAATCCTCTCATACTATGCCCTAGGTGTTTTTCTTCAAGCCATAGAGGGCTTTCTTCCGCCTGTATACATGAGATTCCTTGATCATAATTCTCAAACGCCTCGGGTTGTTCCAAACCTGTGAACCAGCTATATGAGGGGAATGGTCCCCTTATAATATTTTCCTTCGGTACATTTCAGACATGTACCTTCATGCTTCTTTGGAATTCAAGCATCCTAGTCACCATCTGACTCACAGACCTTCAGTGCTGAGTCAATGGACATGGTCCCTAGTGGACTTCCTGCAACTTGATACAACCCTGAACTAAAAAAAACATCTTTAAAAGATCTATTTTCAAACACCTACCTTTCCATCGATAAGTGCCACCTTGTAACCTTTGACTTCCATTTCCAAGATGGGCATCAGGTTCAATCAGGTACATAAAAGAGATTTGGGATTCCTTGCTTTCGTGGAAGAGTCGACCATTGTCTTTGATGACCCGCATCTCTGTCATACTGTCACTCCTTCGAATAAGGGCCGAACTCATAACCAAGACATCTACCTTTCCTTCCTACCCTTAGATCTGAACTTCCCAATGAAGTGATGCCATCAGAAGTTTTTCTACGCCATTCTAATAACATTCTCTGCTTCAACTTCACCCTAGGTGAATTATGAGGAACCCATTGATCCTTTTGTCTTGTCCCAACTGTCTTCGATGATTGCTCTTTCACTCTTGCTTGGGCATTGTCTTCACCTCAGCTCTGATACCATGTTAAGATTAGGTATGCTCTATGCCAGAGCAATTTATTTAAATTTTCATAGTTAGCAATCACATCAGCATTACGATAAACTGTAGATAGAACATAAATATAAAACGTAGAAGACAAGCCAAGGCAAGAGGACACAAGATATGGCGCGAGCCAGGGACAAACCCCACAATGCGTGGGGAAACCCTTTGAGCAAATCTTATTTTATCTTCAAAGTTCAGCAGAGAAAGAGAGAGAGAGAGAGAGTACAATTACAACAGAAGTCAACACTTTGACTTTTGATATCTGCATGAGATCAGTTGAAGACATATTGCTTCTACTGATTCTTCAAAGTGACTGCTTCACCTTCCATAGTGTTGCAGCTCGTACTCATGTTGCACCCGTCATTGTGCTACACTTGGTCACTGAGCTGCTCCCATCAAACACTATGTTGTTCCTTACTAACATGCCCATCGTCATTCATCATCATGTTGTCTCATTCATCATCATGTTGTTGGGATCATCATCCTTGCAGCACCTCAGAGATCATCACTACTGCATCAAGAACTTCATTACACAAGGTTCTTGAGAGCATCATTGCTGCACCATGACTTCTCCTTAAGATTATTACTGAGATGATATTTTCATCTATGAAGATCACGACTGTACATTATTGTAGGATGAGATCATTGTGAGATCATGATCCTATACACTGCTCCAAGCCAAAGCTGACTCTCCTTGACTTGATGATTATTGCTTCTTTCATCATGCTGAGACTGTAATGATCATACTACTTATGATCCTTATCATCTTAACTGCCTTTGAGATACTTATTCATATCAAGAATACTAGATCTGAATACTGTGATGATTATTGACACTGTATGTCTCCTTTTACAGGTATGTTGAGAAGCTCTTGATTAATACTGAAATCTGCTTCATCATTGTGGTTATGCCAAGACAATAACATATACATATGTGATGAGATGACACCCAACGTAATCCTCATTAATCCTCATTAAGCTGAGACAATGTGCAAAAGAGTAGATCTGCTTTAGGTAATCTGAGTTACTGTTGTTCATCGCATCTAAACTGCCACAGGAAAACCACCGAGATCTATATGCCGAGACTGATCCTTGTCATGCAAGATCAGATGCCGAGACTGCTCTTTGTCATGTGATGCATCTATCTGTATTGTCGAGATTTCCATCATGAGGATTAGATCTATGCCGAGATTGTATCCTTGTCATGCGAGATCAGATGCCGAGACTGCGTGATATATAACCTCTGCGTGTATAAGCTGCGTATAGTTGCCGTGACTGCGTAGTTACTATATATAACTGCGGGTTGCATATGTGACAGCGTTCCAAAGAAATGCAGGGTGCGTCAGCCACGGATTTCTACCGCCCTCCATCTTACGTTTAACGCAGACACCTTCGGTAAAACACCACGTATGCTCTGCACCGATCCCACTGGAAGATGTAGTTCTCTGAATGATCTGCGTATGAAACCCAGAGCTATGACGAGCTATCTATGGCAGGATTCAGACCTGACACTAACACTCTGTCACTGAGCGTATACCAGTATTGTTGGTCGTGGGGCACGCGAGGATGAGAAGTGATTCACCCTGCGTGAAGCACCAGTTCGTATCGCCCTCCATGTTAAAGGATGCACCTCATTCTAGCACCGCTTCTAATCCGTGATCAAATTCCCTGAAGAGCTCAGAGACCCTACGCCACTACCAGGATGTTTCAGACAGACTTCAATGTTTGAACCGGCGAGGTTCGATCTCGGGATGAACCGTTTCTTTTGCCACTGGTTTTGTTCGGGTTGCAGATGTGACAGCGTTCCAAAAGGATTTCTGTTTGCATCCCATATGCCTGTGGCTTACTGCGGCTAGGGCTCCATGAACAACATTACCATGAGCAATATATAAGAGAGTTTCCATGAGCAGCGTAATAGTCCTCTTCTTATCAATGAGTTAGAGCATCATTTGACTGTGTATATATGTCTACATGACTGCGATGAAGGAGTCTCCTTGTCCCTGTGTTGGATCAGCATACGTTGGCTAAGGCATCATGAAACAAGGACAACATATTATTTTTGTGACTCTCCTTCTCCTAAAACCCAAGACATGGAGAGGAGATCACCTCTATCAAATCCTCATCTATTTATACCAAAAAAAGGACGATGAATAGACACGTCGGTTGGGCTTCTAGAGGCTACATAAGAGCTGGTCGGCTTGATAATAATTACATAAACAAAGTAAATTCATATCTCCATAAATAATTATTGGAATCGGATGATCTTTGGATCAATCCTACACCTCTCGACGAGAGGGATCCAATAAAAATATCAGCTGCCATAAATAAGCTGACCCACATGGAGTTTGGCCCTAGTTGCCAATTTAACAAAGCAAAATTTGGTCACTAGGTATTAGGTCTAGGGTTTGTTTTTACTCCTTTCAAAGTTTTCCAAATGTCAGTCCATGTCACCATTCAGCTGAGTGTACCATCATTCAGAGGGTTGTCATCATCATGTCAGGTTCCAATGGGTCATTTTACACCTTGTTCATGCTTCAGTTGCACCTAGGTAAGGTTCATTTCCCTCTCCTAGGGTTTTGAAGGTAATTACTCTTAGATGGTCAAATCATTAGAAAAACTTGTATCATGATGTTCATACACCTTCCCCTATCCTTAATGTACCTTATTAAACACTTCCCATCACTGAGATCCCCCAAATTCCTCATTTTTCCACAAACCCTAGTTTCTTGCTACAACTTGACAATTTTCTAGGTTGGGCCTATGTTTAGGCCTTTGGGACCCCTTCCCCTCACTCAATCTTCGAAATTCCACTTTCCCCTACTTCCTAACATCCCTCCCTACTTCCACAAATTTTCTCAAGAATTTAGAAGCCACTTATCCCCTTCATTTTCTTCATTTCCACAAATCCCTTGTTCCACACATCGAGATAGGTTTTACTCCAATGATGTTTCTAAGCAATAAAAGATGAATTTGGGAAAATTGAGAGCCATTTTTTTCCACAATAGGCCAAGGAAGAAGAACCTCCTTCACTTTTTACACAGGTGTCATGGTTTTAGAGAAATTTCAAAAGTACAGTTGCCTCAGGAGAATTGATACACCTCTGAAGTGACCTTGGGAAAATCACGTTTTCTCCTAGCTTGGCTGGCCAAATGACTTGCTTGATGAGTGAAATGATAACTATACACAAAGCACTTTCCAATGAGCTATCATGATCTCAATTTGGAGTTGAGAAAGACCTTCAAAAGTTGACCGCAACATCACTCTGCCTTGAGGCAGCCTCATTTGGCACATCTTGACCAGTCTTGGGAGATTTAATGTTTGAAAGGGATAATGAACTTTAAATTGAAAAATTCAAGTTGGGGTGGAAATTAGACTCAATAACCTTTCCAACGCGCTATCCCAAACCCAATTTAGACACCAGGAAGGCCTCCAAAAGGCTCCTGTAAAAGGCGTAATGGATTGGGTTTGGTGGCGCAGTGCACAGGGCAGGTGGCGCGGCACATTGGGCTGCGATTTTCAGTGCCAAATTACACGGGCATGGCACACATAACTGGCATGGCGCGTTGGGTTTGATGTGCAGTGCATACAGCCGACAAGCCCGAAATCTTCAACATTTCATTCCAAATCGCCCAATATGCTTGTATCATCATTTATGCAAGTAGGTTGAGCCTCTAATCACTGCTTTTCATCCAATTTTGGTGCTTGTTTGATGGTGGTTGTCTTATGGTGGTTGGCTAAGAAAATCAAACCCTACCTCTCTCTCCCAAGAAAACAGTGCTAGGGTTTGTATCAATTATTTGGTTGCCAAGTTATTCCCTCACTTTTCTACTCCCTCACTCCATTTTTCCTCATTTCCCTATTCCCTAAACTCATATATCCCTAAATTCACTAATCCCATATCCCAATCCCATATCCCCAATTCCCATTTCCCAAATCCCAAATATAATCCCCAAACCCTAGTGTTATACCAAAAATTCCTAAATTGTTCCATAATCCCCTATTTCCCTAAATAAAACCTGTCCCAACAGTGCCCAAATCCCTCACTGTTTCCTCCCTCCACAGTCCCTGATATCACTTTTTCCCTTGGTAGCAGAAGTCAAAACACATCATAAATCTCCTATTACTCATCAAAATAGTTCATCCACTAGTAGAAATGGCATCTGATGCCTCATATTATTATGAAGAGGAGACACACAGTGACTCACCTGCAGAGGTACATGCACCCAGGAGGACTCATAGAGGTGGCAAACATATTAGAGAAGAACCAACCACTCTTGCTGAATTACAGGCCTGCCCTCTTTCCATCTCTTGTTTCCAACATCAGTCCTGCTATGAATTTTGTGAGAAGGTTGCTAGCATTCAGTTTCATCATGAGTTGGCTCATTTGATTGTGCTGCATTTACATGATGGTCAAGCCACTCTAGTTCGTGTCACTTTTACATTAACACCAGAATCCATTTCACTAGCTAGAGAGGACCAAGTGGATTATAAAATATTTGGAGCAGAGAAATAAGCAACTTGAATATCAACAAGTGATCATGGAGTTGCAAAACATTCGGGAGAATCGCCAAGCTGCCCAAAGGAGAAGGGTGGAGCTCACGTCACTTGAGCAAGAGATCAATGTCGATCGGGAGTCATGGCTTGAAAGAGCTAAAATCCACTTAGTGAAGTTATTGGAAAAGGCCAACAAGGAGAGGACATTTTTAAGGCACATGGTTTATCATTATATGGTGAGAAACAAAGTTTGCAAGGCGAGAATCAAGAGCTTAAAGGCAAAATTGAAGAGGGCATCAAAGAGGCGAAAGGAGCATGAATGAATTCAGACATTAGCTGAGGCTTCCTTGGCCCAACACAATGCTTTATGAAGAAGAATCACCCCAAATTTCAAAAAAATTTGGGCACTTTTTGCAATTTTGAAATTTTTGGCACAAAAAACAGGATTTTCTGCCCTATGCGCCGTGCCACATGGCGCTCGCTTTTGCTAGGAGCCTCCAAAGCAAAAAAACTTAGAATTTTTTGATTTGGCATGGAAAAATATTTTTTCCTACCAATGGCCAAGAAATTTGGACAGCTTTTGAGCCCTCAAAAAGGTCAAAAACATTCAAAAAATGACCTCACTACCCATATTTTGACACACAGGAAGCAGTGTTGGGAGAACTGAATTTTGGAGGGGAAAATGGAGGCCAAATTGAAATATTCCACTTGGTTTTGAAAGTAGATAGGCATACCTTTCCAACAAGCACACCTGGAGATCATTTGGACACCGGGAAGGTGTTATAGCTCCAAATCTCACTCTTATGGTTTGTGATGCTGCACTTATGGCCTAGGGCAACCCCTCCTTCCAGACCTGGTCCAAAAATTTAAAAAACAGTGTTTTATTCCCTATACACGACTTTGCCCTGTGTTAAACGCGTGTACACGCGGGTCTGTCATACCCAACCCGCGTGTATCTATTAAAACACTTAAAAAAATATAATTTCCTCTTTTTCGGGCGGTGATCGCGGGTTTACCTGCTGGATCACCTGTTAGTGCCCGTGGCCCAACTGTTCCCAACCAACTCCTAACTAAAAAACTACTTTGGAGAGGGTATAAAAAGACATCAAAGGGAAGGCCAAGGAGAGAGAGAAAGGAGAGCAAGATTATTATGCTGAGATTTTTCCCTTAGACCAGGTCTGAAGTCCTTGGTGCATTCTGCACTTCCCCCATTTTGCATAGGAAACCCTTGTTTCCATGTGTATTGGTGATCATTCATCCTTGACATCATCATTGAGTAAGACTTGGAAGGAGCTCTTGTTGGAGGCTGGAGGCTGGAACGAATCCGGGAGGAAGCTTGCTTGGAGCCTGCTGAAGGTGTTCAGGTGATATCTTTCCGATATATGTACTTTATTTGCCTTTATATATAAAGAAACACGTCTTTGTTCCCGAATAATCTTTCTTTATGCTTATGAGATTCTTGTGTTGAATTCTTATGAAAGTGGTTACTTAAAGATTTTTTATAACTAACTTTATAGCATAAAGATGATTTATATATAAACTTCTATACATGTACTGTTGTGTTCTTTGATTTGTTTGTCTTGCAGGTCAAAGAAAGAAGAAGGGAACTCCAAGAAGGGTTTGCACCCTAACGGTCTTCTCGAACGTAGGACCTTAGGTATGTACCCTAAACATTAGAATTTGCTTAAAAGTAAAAAGATGGCTATGTGTGTGTGTTTCTTTGAATAAGCAATTTTCAGTCTGGTAGAGTCTTAGCCCAAAGGACCCTAGGGGTACTTTCCCTTCAACCAGAATTGCGACTCCACTGGGGACAACACTCTTGTTGTTCCTAGTTTGGGTAGTCCTCAAGCCAATCAAGGCTCAGTCCCTCTGTTTGTTGGTTCTGACTGTCTGATATTTTCTTGAACTCCAAGCTTTTCCAGTTTTTCAGTTTGTGTTTTTTATTTTTCTTGAAAGACTTCAGATACGCACTTTTTCTAGATTACAGAAGCGTATATACGCAAGTTGCACTAAGTAAACCCGCGTATACGCAGGTTTCCTTAGTTACAGTCGCGTATACACGCATTCTGCAAATAATTGCAGGCGCGTATATCACATAATTTTCAAGATTTATAATTTTTCTTTTGCTGAATGTTTGTCTGGTGGTTTGGGTCAGTTTAAAACAGTCAATTTCCAGTGACAGTTCTCTGTTTAACAGGGGGCATCTTGTTTCGAACTCTCTCTAGTTATAAGGAGTGCTTGTCTTATTTTTCGTTGATTGCAAGCGTCATTGATTTTTGACACACAAGATTTCTGTTTAAGAATCTTGATTGCTCTGTTTCGGCAGAGTGGGAAGATTGTCTTCAAATCTTTGTGTCCATTTTGTTTTCATGACATTTGTGTTTGCTTAACGAAATCATTTTTATGACCATTTACTCCTTTGTTTCGGGAAATTTGTTTGTTACCAGTTTCTTGAAACTTGTCTTTTGATATTTTAGACTTTCATTGCTGCTTTTGATTGTCAAAAGCGTTTTCGAACACATTTTATTTTTGTTGAGTTTTCATCATTTGAAAGGTGTCAATTCACAAAAGTGTTTGGTGGCTTGTTTATCAATCATTAGTGTCAGTATTTTTGAGAGTTTTCCTTTGAAAAAGACTTTTTGGTTTGATTGAAAGAAAATCTTTTGAAAGTTTTTGAGTTTCACTTTCTTAAACTTGCTTCTCATTTGATTTCCTTTTTTGCGAAGTGAAAGTGCTGTGTTTTTATCTTAAAACTTGTTTTTATTGTTTGGACGAAATGATTAGTAACAAATCATCTTCTATCTAAGCATTTCAGTGGCAAGACAAAATTTGGTAAAGCAGCAACTTTCCTTCTTTGTTTTTAGAGTAGTCTTTGAATCGTGCATCCACATTTAGTTCTTGCATTAGGGTAAGATTTGCATCTCTTTTTAGGCATATTTAGTTTTGTTAGTTTTTGTGAATGTGGAGTCTGAAAAGAAAAAGGAAAATTTTTTTGTTTATATTACAAGTGCCTTTTGAACTTCATAGAAATTGCTATTCATCGAAAACAAAAGTGCATATGCATGTAGCTAAGTTTTATTAATTTCTTTTGCGTCCATAAAACACCACAAGTTTCACCTCCATTACCTTTGACTTAAAGAACAGCCTAATAAAATCAAGTGCTTAATTAAAATCCACTAGAACTTTTTGTTTTAGTTATTACACCAACAAGTTTAGGATTTTAGGGCCTTGGATTAGGCGAGTGGAGAGTTAACTCTCCAAGGCCACACAAAACGTCAAACATAAGAGTCTGATTAAAGAGAGTAAATCCAATAGCGTTAGGAAGACCAGGAAAGCTCCGGATCTGGGAGTTAAGCACGAGGGTCTGTGAAGACAAGGAAGAGAGATACCCCCTCTCCTACTTGTCCGAACTTACCTCACGACTGTTCCGCCTGGCTTCTGCGACGAGTTGGTACCTATAGTTGCCTCTCCTAGGGATCTGCATAGGTGGCTGCGGAGGGGAATCCCGTGGCACCTGAGGTCAACGTTGTATCACTCTCGACAGTACTTCCGGAGGGCACCCTTGCGAAGCTTGGGAGCTTGCACCGGCGCAGGCTGTTGTTAGGAGGTCAGCGTAACTTCCTCTGATACCTTCGCTGATAGGACTGGGCCCTCATCATCCCAGACTATCCTCGGAAGGCCCTTTGATTCACTTTCTCGTATTTTGGTGTCCGGTCTCAATCACCCGGAGCGGAAATACTTGAAAGTTGTTTGACTGGCTGTATCTTTAGGAACTTTATACTGTGTGCTCTGTGCTCCTAGTCGGCTTAGCTTTTAATTTTTTGAGTCTTTAGTTAGATCTTAACAAAAAATTCAAAGTGGCTGACCGGTCTCCAAGACGGTCTCGAAGACTTCGTGGTCTCTCGCCACCTAGTTTAGAGCCTTCTCCTAGAAGGCGCAGAGGGAATACTACCGGTGGGGTCCGTCCCACGCCGGTTGACGCATCGGGGATTGATCCTCCTCTCGGGGATATTAGCGGCCAAGCAAGGCCTGGTACTTTTGAACAAGAGAGGGACACTCCAGTCTTTTCTCAAGTTCGCTTTCAAGCGGAGAATAACGTAGAGGTAGAAGAACTTTCAGAATCATTAGTGATTCCAAATTCTCCACTACCATCTAGTTATCCAGACGTATTGCAATACGTTGGGCCTCCATTATATAGACCAGCGAGTCCAGGTTACGCTACGCGCTTACCATTTATAATCTCTACTGGAAGCATGGCTTCCACGAGTGCTGCGACTATGCAAACCCCAACATCGGTGCAAGGGGGAGGAACCATTTCCATCCCCTCCGCTTCCTTGTTCGGATCGTTTGCTAGCACATCTTTGGTTGGGTCTACCTCCATTCCGTCCACGAGTGGAAATGCCCAAACCAATGCTTTTAGTACTGGTTCCTTCCTTTTTGGCACCCAATCACAGGGTATTCCGTCAGTTCCATTCAGTGCCGCTACGTCCATGATGGGCGGATCGGCTTCATTTCAGGGTTTTCCTTTTGGAAGTGGTCATATCCCACATTCCAACCCAACGGTAGGATCCATGCCTTTTTCTTCAATAGGACAAAGCAGCAATCCTTTCCAAGGTTGGAATAACCCTGGGGTTAGTAACGCAGGAACTGCGAATCCATTCATTGGCCAACAAGGAAGTAGGCCGTATTCCACGGTTAGCATGTTTCAAAGTATTCCTCCCCTCGCTTCGGCTTGGAACCCATATCAGGGGTTATCGACTCCTTACAATTCTTTAGGAGGAAACTTTGCAAGCTATGGAGCTTATACGGCAGGAGTTGGTCAAACTCCGAATTTTGCTGGACCACAAGGCTTGCCTTTTGGTTCAGCTGGTTCTATTGGTCACTTGGGGCAGCCTGGTGCCTCTCAAATCCCAGGACAATCTTTTCAGAACTTTGGGAGTTCTGCCCAGTCTGGGTGGAATCCCCTAGGTCCTCCTAGGCTTCCATTTCTGGCAACGTTAAACTTGCCAGATCTCACTAAGCTAACGAACGACCCTATCAGATACAATCCGGCCTGGCCTCCGGTCCCAACCAAACTCCCTTCGGACATCCCAAAATTCGAAGGGAAGAGTGGTGAAGATCCGGGCGATCATGTAACCACATTCCATTTGTGGTGCTCATCTAACTCCCTCATCGAAGATTCGGTCAGGTTGAGACTCTTTCAGCGCACCTTGACTGGTAATGCGGCTAAATGGTACATAGAGTTGCCAGGGGGCAGCTTTACATCGTTCGCTGACTTAGCCAATATAATCTTGAATCACTTCCAGTTGCCTGTCCGCTATGATGCCGGAACTGAACTTCTGGCTACCTTTCGTCAGGATAAGGCAACCCACATTTCTGATCACATACAGGAATGGAGACGGAGAAAAAGGCTCATTAAAGCCGAAATCCCTCCGGAGTACCGTCTAGAGTGGTTTTTGAAGTCTTTGCAACCTGAGATCTCCAAGGATGTCTCCATGTCTGGGGTCTATTCTGAGGAGCAAGCCATTTTCAGGGCCCAGCAATTAGAACTGATCTACTCTCAGTCTGGGATCCTCCAAAAGTACTTGCCAGATGCTCCTGGATCTAAGGTTGATTTAGCTAAGCCAAAGCCAGGTCCTCACGCGGATGGTATCGTGGGGTCAGTAGACTCAACTACAGTGAACTTGTTGAATCAATTGCAGCAGTTGTCATTACAAACTGCTCCTAACAACCAAGTCACAATGTCTAATCCTCCCGCTTCCCAAAATTCTTCCATTAACGCCGTCCAATCCGATAACCCCAAAGGAAATCAAAATTCCAATGGAAAAAAGAAAGGACGTGGTAAAAAGAAGAACTCGGATGGGAAGCCCGATGCAAATAAATCCGGCAACAACGCTGGTGGTGGTAAGGGTGAGTCGAGAAAGAAAGTTAAGTTTCCTTGCAAGTTATGCAGTGGGGACCATCTAACTCATCTTTGCCCTAGAATCGAAGACGCTCAGCGCTTGTTAGGACAGCAAGGGACTTCTAGTTCGCAAGCTGTGTTGACTAACCCGTTTCCCCAAGGGCAGCAACTTCTTGCTGGCGCAAATTCGAATCCTGGGACCTCCTCGGGGGGCAACCAGGAAGGGGAAAAAGCATCAAATGTTTTTATGATGGGTTCAAACGTTAACGTGACTACTCGGTCACGTGATTATGGTGAAGCCGAAACATCTAAGGATAAAACGGTTCCCGGAAGTAATGACCTTCATATTGAGCGACCTCCTGTTGAGACTGTACCTAGGATACCGAAAGGTTCCGCCAAACGCGCGACAATTAACCCCAATGCTAGAGCTGCTCAAAATTACTCCATTGTGGAGGATTTGGCTCAAAGCCCATGTGCTATGTCCGCTTTAGAAGTTCTCCAGTCGTGTCCGTCTCAGAGAAGTGCTTTACTCTCCGCCATTGGAGCAGTCGATCCAGCTAACTCTCTAGTGCTCTCTTTTGACATGTCAAATGTCAAAAAGAGACTCCCTCATCATATGGCTTTTCAGGTAAAGTCAACATACCGGAAAATCAATATTTTTCGCACCGTTATAGATGAAGGAGCTTCCACATGCGTCATGTCCATGTCATGTTGGAAGGCTATTGGTTCACCTTCGGCTGTTCCTTCACCAACCGTCTTAACTGCATTTGATGGCCATTCTCACAAGCCGCATGGGATTATCCCGGCCTTTCCTATATGTGTTGGAGGGAAGGTCGTTAATATCGAAGTTGAAGTCGTAGATGCTAACCTAGACTATAATCTCCTATTAGGAAGGAACTGGGTGTACGAGATGGAAGCCGTTGTTTCGACTCTGTTTCGTGTCATTTGCTTTCCTCATGAGGGGAAAATCGTTAAGGTTGATCAATTGGACTATGCTCCAATCGATCCTCAAGCAACCTCCGACTCTACTGTTCCTTTGGTGGATAACCCTCGCCCGCCGACTGAGAATTTAGGAGTAGGGATGTATTCCTCATTGATGGGTACGTTTGATCTTCCCTCTCCTTTTGCAAGAATCAATGCTATTTCATCATCCAAGGAATCTTCTCGAGAGGAGTTCTTCCGAACTCATCATTTTTCCGACCCTTGGACCTTGCCTTCACCTACGACCACATTAGTTGAAGGGCAAGTTAATGGAATGGCATTTCCTATATCTGCAGCTGAGCTTAGATATCAGGCTATCGTAGACTCTGCAGATAACCATTCTACTCCTTTTTCCGAAGAGGAGTTAGATGGTCATGTGGCCCCCGCTTGGAGCTTTGATTCTAACTCTGCCTTGGACTGCTTAGATTCGGTTCTACCTTCTGAAGAAGCAATCCTCGAAATTATGATGGGTATAGATCGACCTTGGGAAGACTTACACCATCGCTCATATTTTCTTCCTCCATTGCAGGAAGTAGAATCTAGATTCTCCGAGCTCGTTGGTAGTGATGTTTGTACGGTGTCGAACCCTTTGGCTCCAACACACGTGCGTGCCGAAGGTAATATGTCGGTAATCTCAAAAACGATACCTATAAACATCTCTAAGGATCCTAACATCATCGAGAATATCTTCATCGGAAGTGAGTGTTCCCCTGAAGAAATTCAAATTTACACCGACCTATTCAAGGAATATCGTGATGTATTTGCTTGGTCTTATGAGGAAATGCCCGGCATTGATCCTTCTATAGTCCAACATGAGATCAAGACGTATGAAAACGCAAAACTGATTCGTCAAAGGCTTCGGCCGGTTAACCCTAGGAAAGCAGCGGCTATCAAAGCTGAGGTTGAGAAGCTGCTAAGGGCGGGTTTTATATACCCTGTTCCTCTTACGAATTGGGTTTCGAATCCAGTCCCTGTGGACAAAAAGCAAGGAACAATCCGTGTATGCATCGATTTTAGGGACTTAAACAAGGCTTGTCCAAAAGACAATTACCCCACGCCATTCATTGACCAGATTATCGACGAGTGTGCGGGTAATGAAATTTTTTCCTTCATGGACGGTTTTTCGGGTTATAATCAGATCTCCATTCGTCCTGAGGATCAGCATAAGACTGCCTTCATATGTCCCTGGGGTACCTTTGCATATCGAAAGATTCCCTTTGGTCTTAAAAATGCTGGAGCCACGTTTCAGCGGGCCATGTCTTACGCTTTCCACGACATCAAACATATCATCGAAACATACTTAGATGATCTCGCTGCTCGTTCTCGAAAGAGGACTGATCATCCTAGTCATCTTCAATTAGTCTTTGAGCGATGTCGTTTCTATAAAATCCGGTTGAATCCCAATAAGTGCGTTTTCGCGGTTACATCCGGTCGGTTGTTAGGGTTTATTGTGTCTAATGAAGGGATTCGGGTTGATCCCTTCAAGGTTGAGGCAATAGTTCAGTTGCCTCCCCCGTCTTCAATTCGTCAACTTCAAAGTCTTCAAGGGAAGGCCAATTTCTTAAGAAGGTTTATAGCAAACTATGCCGAGATCACTAAAGGGTTCATGCGTTTGCTACGGAAAGGAGTTCCATTCCTGTGGGACGACTTTGCGCAGCGGTCGTTTGATGCTTTGAAAAAGGCATTAGTCTCTGCCCCGCTTTTGAGTCCACCGGATTATGGTAGAGACTTCCTTTTATATCTCGCTGCAGCAGAATCTACCATTGGTATGGTTCTAGTTCAGGAAGACGATGCTCTTGTCGAGCACGTGAATTATTATTTGAGCCGAGGCTTGATAGGCCCTGAACTCCGCTATTCTCCAGTTGAGAAGTTGGCCTTGGCAGCAGTCCATGCTGTCCAGAGGCTCCGTCATTACATTTTGCTACGCAAAACTTTTGTCTTAGCGGCGGTCAATCCATTCCAATTTGCCCTCAGTAGGCGAGTGATTGGGGGCAAATATAATAGATGGATAGTCATTTTACAAGAATTCGACCTCGAGTTCTTGTCCGCCAAGTCTAAGAAATCTATGGTCTTCGCGGAGCTAATTTCTGAGCTTCCTTGTGGAGAGGATGTTGTTTATGAGGAAAGTTTACCCGACGAACATATATTCCTCATCTCTTCACAAGACCCTTGGTATGGAGATATCATTGTTTATCTCCAGACTTCGAAGTTTCCCTCTACTTCCTCCAAGGATGAACGTCGCAAGTTACGTCACCTGGCTAAAAACTATGTTATCATTGGTGACACTTTATACCATCGAGGGGTTGATTCAATTCTTCGACGTTGTTTAACCTTAGAGGAAGCAGAGTCTGTTCTTAATGATTGCCACAGTGGAGCTTGTGGTGGTCATCTATCCGGGCTTGCTACAGCCCAGCGCATCTTATGTGCCGGCTACTTTTGGCCTTCACTCTTTAAGGACTGTGTGGAAGCGGTAAAACGCTGTCACCCGTGTCAAATTTTTACTCGCAAGATGCGCGCGCATCCAGCTCCCCTTTTTCCCGTTGTCACCGTCGGTCCCTTTACTAAGTGGGGTATTGATTTTACGACTTGTAATCCGCCTTCAGCGGCAAATCACAAGTACATTATCGTGGCTGTAGACTACTTCACGAAGTGGGCTGAAGCCATGCCTACTTATAAGAACGACAGTGACACGGCAGCTTTGTTTCTTTTCAATCAAGTTATCTCAAGATTCGGTATCCCAAGAGAGATTGTCACTGACCATGGCAGTCATTTCCAAAATCAGCTAATGTCCGAATTGGCTTTTAAATTAGGTTTCCGTCAGGAGCATTCGTCCCCTTACTATCCTCAGGCCAATGGACAGGTCGAGGCGGTCAATAAAACTCTTAAGACGATACTCCAACGGACAATCGATAAAAATCGGTCCAATTGGCACATTATGTTGTATCCGGCTCTTTGGGCATACCGAACCTCCGTTAAAACGGCTACTGGTTTTACTCCTTTTCAGTTAGTTTACGGGATGGAATCTATCTTTCCGGTCGAATGTGAAATTCCATCTCTGAAATTGGCTGTCGAGCTTCTTCCTGAGACTTCGAGTCTCGAGGAGCGCCTAGTTCACCTGGAACATCTCGATGAGCAGCGTCGAGATGCCGCCACGACGAATGAGGCCCATAAGAAAAGGGTCAAAACTCAGTATGATAAGTCTGTCCGACCTCGTGTCTTTTCTGAAGGTGACCTTGTCTTGGTCTATGACCAAGATAAGGACGCCTTGGGGGCAGGCAAATTCAAGCCTATGTGGTACGGTCCTTTCATTATCAAACGAGTCTTAGAAAAAGGATCGTATGAGTTAATTGATTTCGAAGGAAACAAGCTGGCGGAGCCCCGAAATGGGCTCTATTTAAAGAAGTATTTTGCTTAGTTTTACCAGGCAATGGCTTCTTTGTATTTTATGTATATTTGTACATATCTTATCGAGCGTTTTCTGATATCAGCACTTTTTGGTCTGCTTTGGCAGGTGTTGATGGATGATTTGGTTTATTTTGGATTCGCCGATGGTGCTAGTCGGCACACTCGGAATCTTGCTTCCGCAGCTTGGGTACTTTATTACCCAACTGGTCAGTTGATGATATCGAGAGGCGTGTGTATCGGTCCTGCTTCAAACAATATGGCCGAGTATACAGCTGTTATCAATTTATTATCCGAGGCAATCTCTTATGGGATCGACTCGTTGGTAGTGTATCTTGATTCTCAATTGATAGTGTCTCAGTTAAATAACATTTATCGGGTTAGAGATCCATCATTATATCGCCAATATTTAAGGGTGAGGTTGTTGCAAAGATCATTTATTTACATTAATTATTTGCACATTCCAAGATCTCAAAATTGGTTAGCTGATTCTATCGCTAATCAAGCATTAGACTGGCATATCAATCATTCATCATCATAAAATCATGCATCAAAAAGTCAAACTGTATATATATATATATCGCAAAGCGTCTCGAGTGTACATATGTGTGTCCAAAATATACAAAATTGGGACTCAAATGCCCATAATCATGTCAGGCATATCTAATGCCTCGGCTCTGGATGAGCAGCTAAATAACTAACTATAGCAGTGGCCACGCGCCGAAAGACGCGAACCCAGTCACGTGGCATCCCAACCACATGACGCTGCATATCTGGAGGAAGGTCCTCTATCTCGGCCATCGGTACTTGGTAGCTCAATCTCGCCAAGTGTCGCTGGACGTTGTTGAGGGTCCTTTCCGCATTCGCAGCCTCCTCTTCGGCTCCTCGGCCACGCCGTCCATGCCGTGGGAATCCATCTGGTCGCACGGGCCCAATGTCTGGAACATGATCATCATATCAGTCATTTGAATCTCATCAAAAAAAATATATATTTTTCAAAGTTCATCATTATACTTGAAAAATCCTAAAAATCCTAAAATCATAAAAATCAAAAAAATCTTACCGATCTCGCCCCATGCTGCATCTGGTGGCAACACTAGGTCAGGATCTCCTCGGAAATCCAGTCCAGCATAGGGGTAGTCGTCTATGGCGATGATCTGTTGCTCCCACCAAGCAAAAAAGTCGTCGTCGAATGCATTCCTGGGCACTTCCCCACCCCCCAGACGTTTCATCAAGTCAGCCCACCGGCCCATGCGTGGATCACGTGGACTACTGATGGGAACTGCTACCCTGGGGCGGAGTGCGGGAACCTTCTCGAAGAAAAAAGTGCATAAAATGGTTCCGTACCCAAAGTTCTTGGTCTGTCCCCTCCTGATAGAAGCAAGCTGCTCCTTCATGTTGGCAAGTAGAGGAGTACACCAGTCAAACACCGTGGTGAGACAGTCCACTGCTACGCTCATGTTTACCCGTGATGCCTGATGTAGCGAAGATGATCCGTTCACTCGAGCTATGGTGAACAAGATTATCCGCAGTGACAAACTCGCCACGTGTGGGATCGAGATCTGACTCCCGACCTTCCGATGACCTGGGCAGTAAAGTTGTACATAGTCGTCTACACTGAGACTATTCCGGGTCCTGCCCCGGGAGTGTACTACCTCTCCCCTTCGGGAAAGGCCCGTGATGAAATATATATCTTCCACTTCTATCCTGAGTGGCATCTGATCAATCATAAAAGCTTCTTCCTCGACATCCCAATAATCAATAAGTCTCTCGAGCAGACGCACATTTGCTTTCATATTCGGCAATTTGAAGAATTTTAACAATCCGCATCCCCGTAAGGCATCTAATGCCTCATCATTGTCCATGACTTCATTATCTACAGCTGAGTGCTCTCTTTCACACCATGTGAGAGTCATCCTGGAAGAAAAAATCATTTTCATCCATTAGTTTTATGTATAAAAAATTTTCGCTGCGCACACGCGGTTTACCCTATACACAGTCGCGTGTAGGGCCGTCGTATACGCGATTTATATACATCCAACCCGCGTGTACGCCGCAGAACGATTTTTTGCAAAAATCTAACGGTGAAACACTAATTAAACTTCCTAAAAACTATCACAATTGATTGCAAGACAAGTTTAGTGCTTACCTGGAAGTTTTCGGCAAGTTTGAACGGTTGAATAAGTCACGGGGAAAGTTTGCTCCTTTTGCTCCACAATTTTCTCTCCAAGTCAAACGGTGAAAATGGTAAGTCCAAAATTTCTTTTTATAAGTTTTGAAAATGCAAAATTTTTTCAAAATTTTATTTTGTTTGGTTTCATGTCACTTTTAACTTGGGAGCTTGGAATGTCGAGATTGAGTGTTTTTCAGGACATTTTGGACATTTTTCGACGGTTCGAGACGGTTCCATGACTGCTGACCCGTCATGGCAGGTATCGTGTTCTCACTGGCATATAGGTTAGAGACACCATTTTTCCGTTGCATTATGCATACTAGCCTCCATTTGACCGATACATCTGCCGTAGGGTCGACCCCATCATGTTATGGTTCGCAAGCCATTTTCACTCGCCGATTCTTTAAATCATGACATGATGGTAGAGCCATCCTTTTACATGGGCATCCTAGTTAGCACCTCACTGACATTTGTTGCCCATGCTGCTTCGTTTTGAGTAGGCTCGGGAGTCCTCTGTAGTCCCGCCATGACTTATGCGTTGAAGACTCATTCTTCTTTGCTTCTTCGTTTCGTTCTGGCCTTATACCCTAGAGGCTCCTATGTGTGTTGAGTTGTACTTCTGCATTGCATGTTGACCATTTGCACCTTTTGGCCTATAGCCGGCTTCACTTGGACTCGTGTTTAAGCCCACTTTTGACCATGACGTCTGCAAAAATCAACCTTGCATACCCTTGACCTCTGCAGCTTGACATACCCAGATCCGTGGAAGGGACATACCTCTGAGTGTCACTGACCAGTTTTTCACCTCCCTGCATTGAGCATAGGAACGTTCCTTTCCCAGGAACTAGATCATCTGTTTCACCGACACTCGTTCTTTCCACTGTACCATAGCATTCTTTTATTCTTTTTCCGGCTTATCAGAAAAAGACAAAAAAAATTAAATATTCCAAAAAGAGCGGGAACAGGGACATTATTTCCATTTATTGTTGGCAGCTAGAGTCAGTCGTGTCGCCCTTGAACAAAGCACTCAAAACAAAGTCTCCTCCGCATGGGTGGGATTTAGTTTGACTTAGGTAAGCCATAACCTTGTTATCGAGTCAGTTCTCCCCCGATTGGTTATCTCTTCCAATCATATGGAGGGTTCGTTCGTGCCTCCTGCATGACGAACTTATACAGATTCATTATATGCTGCCACATAGTCACATTGAGTCGTGTTTTTGTTCAAGGGAAGTTAGCCTGAGTCGGCCTTTCTGCGGTGTCTCTTGACTCATTTTTCAGTCGGCCATCCCTGGTTGTCAGTGTCATGTCTATCATCACATCAGTTATATTGGTCCTTCACTCGTGCCGGTTTGAGAAGGTCCCCATTGACTTCTTGCTGGCGAGTCTTGTCCTTATCGACGACGACACATTGCTCTGAGGGCAGACCTAGAGACCGCACCCTGGCCCTATTTTCATTATTGATAGGTCACCTTGTGCTCAGCATGATCAGTATCATGGGTCTTTGACTGAGTGGTTTCCCTTGTGTTCGACATCAGCATACATTATCACACATTGGGATTCGTGCAGTACCTTGGTTTCCATTTGACCCTATTGGTGGATACCTCGCCTCTGTGTCAGCTTTCATTATTGGTTGGTTCAGAGGGTTTCTGCCGTGCGCTAGCCACATCTTGTGTACGCCGGAAACGTACTTCGGTTGGGTTACTACATCTTTTTCGTCCGATTCCTTCCACATTATTGGCCTACGGGTTACACTCGCGCTAGATTGATGGAGGATGCCTTAATGCCTTCCTTCTAGCGGATCTTTCCCTATCGACTCCGACTCATTGCTCTGGGGCAAAGATCTAGAGTCCATTTGGCAGTACCTTGGGGTTTGCAGTCATTAGTGGCAGATTCCTCGCTATCGACAGTGGGAAACCATCATTGTCTCCTGATTGATAGATTCTTACAGGTGTTCGACTTCAGCTCATCTATTCACACTTGTTAGATTGTACTGGGTACCTTGACGCTCATTATCATTATCGGTGAGTAGTCTCGCGTTTGTTAACGGTATACATCAATGACCGGTAATCAAACGATTTCTCACATGGTCGACTTCAGATCATTTATTCCCATGGTGTAGAAATGTACCACGGCGGTCGGTGAAGACCTCAGGTTGTATCAGCATTCATTGGTTCACTTGACAGTTGCTCCTGTTGCTGCTCGTTGATACCACTCCACCTTATATGTTGCAGTCAGTCATGGCGACATTCTATATGCTGGCACCTGAGTTTGCAGTGTAGTACCATCCTATTCCATCATGTTCAGTTGGTACCTTATGGGATCAGTCTTTGATTTCAGTGATCCGTTACATCTTTCAGCATCATTGACAGTTTTATATGTGATATTCAGACATGTACTTACTCATTATGATCAGATGATCCATTATGTATTTTACAGTCATTTATACTTGTATACTTAGTGGATCCGCTTGTACTTGATATGCGGACATGCTTTACTTTTCCTGAGCATGGGTATGCCCGCCTCAGACAGTGTTTCTTTCTGATCTCCTTTCGGTGGCTTGGCAGGCTGAATTCTGGTGAAGTCCTCCTCGGTTTTTCGGCAGAGTTCTTTTCCTTGTACTTACTTAATATATTTCGGCCATCATGTTCCCCTTCTGACCTCATACATTAGGGGGCATCTGTTATAGCTCCAAATCTCACTCTTATGGTTTGTGATGCTGCACTTATGGCCTAGGGCAACCCCTCCTTCCAGACCTGGTCCAAAAATTTAAAAAACAGTGTTTTATTCCCTATACGCGACTTTGCCCTGTGTTAAACGCGTGTACACGCGGGTCTGTCATACCCAACCCGCGTGTATCTATTAAAACACTTAAAAAAATATAATTTCCTCTTTTTCGGGCGGTGATCGCGGGTTTACCTGCTGGATCACCTGTTAGTGCCCGTGGCCCAACTGTTCCCAACCAACTCCTAACTAAGAAACTACTTTGGAGAGGGTATAAAAAGACATCAAAGGGAAGGCCAAGGAGAGAGAGAAAGGAGAGCAAGATTATTATGCTGAGATTTTTCCCTTAGACCAGGTCTGAAGTCCTTGGTGCATTCTGCACTTCCCCCATTTTGCATAGGAAACCCTTGTTTCCATGTGTATTGGTGATCATTCATCCTTGACATCATCATTGAGTAAGACTTGGAAGGAGCTCTTGTTGGAGGCTGGAGGCTGGAACGAATCCGGGAGGAAGCTTGCTTGGAGCCTGCTGAAGGTGTTTAGGTGATATCTTTCCGATATATGTACTTTATTTGCCTTTATATATAAAGAAACACGTCTTTGTTCCCGAATAATCTTTCTTTATGCTTATGAGATTCTTGTGTTGAATTCTTATGAAAGTGGTTACTTAAAGATTTTTTATAACTAACTTTATAGCATAAAGATGATTTATATATAAACTTCTATACATGTACTGTTGTGTTCTTTGATTTGTTTGTCTTGCAGGTCAAAGAAAGAAGAAGGGAACTCCAAGAAGGGTTTGCACCCTAACGGTCTTCTCGAACGTAGGACCTTAGGTATGTACCCTAAACATTAGAATTTGCTTAAAAGTAAAAAGATGGTTGTGTGTGTGTGTTTCTTTGAATAAGCAATTTTCATTCTGGTAGAGTCTTAGCCCAAAGGACCCTAGGGGTACTTTCCCTTCAACCAGAAGGCCTCCAAAATTGATCCAAACAAGCGCTACACATAGAGAATCAGGCGCGGCGCATAGAGGAAACATTTCCATTTTGACCAAGTATTGCTCTGTTTTTCGCCCAGCTTTGGCTAGTTTGACTTTTTCACTTTCCTAATGGAAGCTTTGTGATGTAATTTAATGTAAATTGATGGATCATGATGTAAATATGTTAAATTTTCACTTGTAGAGGTAGATTCATCAGTTTAAAAGTTGTTTGAAACTGAATGAATCAGTTCCCTTGTTTCTAGAGGCATGCTGTTCTGTTGCCTAATTTCTAGTTCTTAGTTTAGAATTAGTTGAAACAACTCCTAAACATGTGAGCTTGACCCCTAGAGGCAAGGATGAGCTATGTTTGTCTATATTATGTTGTTTTTCAGTCATTAGCATGGTTGGACTTTTGAGAAAGCCTTGAGCTTCATTGTACATTCATATCAGCATTTTGGTTAAGGAATTGAGACCAAGATTTGCAGCACTCTTTGGGGTCCATGTGGAAATTTGTCTTGGTACAGTGCTTTTCTTTGTAATTTTGAATTTTCTTATATGTCATGTATGCCATTCTCTATCTTGTTTCTTTTGAACTAAACAAACAAGAGTGTAAGTAGAATCCATTGAAAGTGTAGTGCTCTACTTGAAGTTTGCTTTAGTTTCTTGATGTTTTCAGCTGTTTGGGGAGGATCCATGATTTCTCTTACCTTCTTCAACACCTCACATGTCTATTCCTTCCATCTCATTCAATTTTAAGTGCCAAAATCAGTTACCTACCTTACCCCATTGAGATCTCTACAAAGCTGAGCCTCATTCCCCGCACCCAAAATCTACCTTTCCATCTGAGCCAACAAAAACATTATTTTATTCAATCAAATTCGTTCACACATATACCTAGCCTAAGATCAGTATTTCTATCAGTCATCTCAAGCCCTCATCGATCATAGTTTTCTGAGATTGACCCAGAGAGAGCCCTCTCTTGACCTGATAGGGCTAGCTACCACGTTAAGCGTGGTTTGATGTTGGCCCTGGATCTTACCTTCCTCAGCCTGAGGTAGATTTAGGCACTAACATAGTGGCGGCCATACTGGGGAAGAATGTTTATTTTCATTGTTTGGCTTTGTAGACTACAGACGGGGCTTGAAGTTAGCCAGGTAGCCTCTGAAATGCTTTTGCTTTGCATTAGCGCAAGTAGATAAAAGTTGCTTCAGTCAATCTCCGGTCTAGTCTTATAAGCTGAACATCTGATTTGCAAATTGCCCCAGTAACATGTATCAAGTTCAGATCTGATTGTTGATGGTGGACAATGATCAGACACTGGAAAGGCTGAAATCATTCACCTAGTGATTCCAAATCATTTTTGAGATCAGATCCAAAGACTCCACTGGAGGATGATCCTAACCAGTAGAAACATGAAAGGACAATATGGCAAGATCAGGTATTCAAGTTGGAATTTCATCCAAGACATTTTGTTCTTTGTTCTAAATTACTTCTTCTATTTTCCCGAGAATGTCAAAAAGGCTTTGCAAAGTATATTATATTTGAGGAAAGATCCTCGGTCTGCATTTGATTCCTTCCATTTGAAGATTGTGAATACCAAAGATTTTCATGCCTTAAAGCTTGATCAAGACCCTTCTTCTGAATCTTGTGATGACCATCTTCAAATTGATGAGCCCCAAGAGACCAAGACTGATGTTATACCTTCTGTACATACCCCTATACCTTGTAAAATTCCAGATCGATACAAGCCTCTGATTTCACCTCCTATATCCCATGCTTTCCCTAAAAATCATGATCTATATCTACCAAGATTTGATGGTGAACGCGACAATATCACTGCTGAGAGACATGTATTGAATTTTGAGTTGTTTCTTGACCTTTTTGAAGTTGATGAAGAATATGTCAGTATTAGGCTTTTTGATCTTTCTTTGCAAGGCAAAATCAAGAGTTGGTTCAAAACCCTCCTTCATGCGAGCATCTCAGATTTCTAGCAGTTCATCAAAGTTTTCCTCGACAAGTGGGTGGTAAGACAAAACCCTTTCTTGATTATAGAAGAGTATAACCAACTAAAAAGATTGCCAGGGGAGACAGTACAATAGTTTTCAGCCAGATTTAACCAAGTTTATCATTTGATGCCTGTTAATATAAGACCTCCTCCTGGATCCGCTCTCTTGCACTACCCGGGTGCCTTTGATCTGGAAATGGAGTTTCAGCTGAGAGAAAGGAATCTTGCAACACTTGAAGAGATGTAGAGTAGTGTAGTAGATGTAGAATCTCATTTGCTAATCTGAAGGGCAAAGTTGAAGGAAGAAGAGATGAAAAACATAGATCTAGAGGAATTGACATCTCTAGAGGTAAAGCTTGAAATTTTGGCAAGTGCAGTGGAAGAGATAATGCAAAGTATCACCACAAGGAATGAGTATAGTGTTCAAGCCCATCGCTCGCTGATTGAAGAAGAACAAGTTGCTGCTCCAAAACATTTTCTTTCTTATCCCAGTTGTCATAGATCTGATAATGATTGTTTTATAGATCATCTTGGAGAAGAGAGATCTGTTGATATGACATGTATGCTTGATGATGTGTTTTATACTAATGATTTGCCTCAGTTTGACCGGTATGATGACAATTATGTTCTCCAAACATAATCTAATCTTGTAGACAAATCAGTAGCTAGTTTTTGGGAGGAGGAAGTTCAATTTCAGCAGCTTGAATACAATGTTCAACCATCACATATCAGCTATGGAAACGATGAGGAAAGTGCAGCAAATTTTGAAGTAAGTGAAGGATCTTTTCCTTTTTGTTTTGCTTCGTTTCAGTTCATCAGAGACAACATTCATGCACTCAGAAATCAATTGTCGACAAGTCTTGATCTGGACCACCTTGAGAGCAATGAAAACCTTGTTCAAGACTTCTCATATCCAGATTTGCAGCCCCCGAATGCCATTGATTGTCAAGTTGCAGATGAAGACATGGAAGCTGGCACATATGATCAAATGATACAAGATGATTCTGTACCATTTTGTTTTGAATCATTTCAGTTTTTGAAGGGTAAATTGCATAGTATATGTTAAAATGAGCAGCTTGTAGAAAGTCATGCAATCTCATCAGAACCAATATAAAATGGGTTGCAGCAGTCTTTTCAAGTTTTTCATGATCCAATAGTTGATGTGTTGGATAATGCTTGCAGTCAAAGTCCTTCTCCATTGACTACATGTGAGCTTGAAATGTGTGCTGACATAAACTTGATCCGGCAGCTGGTTTCTTTGTCATTTTCAGTAGGAGTCTCGTCACAAAGCTCAGATCAAAGTTTGCATTCATGGTATGAAGAGAAGAGAAGTAATCCATTGGATGAGCTAAGTCCCAGTGTGCATGAACTTTAAGATCCTTATGCACCGTTTTTGGAGGCGGATAGAGAATCCATATCATTCAACAGATCTGTTTCCAAGTTTTCATGGGAGTTTCCTTTCAGTAGTTCTCTCTTGTTGTTCAAAAGCAAGCAATTGTGGAGAATGAAAACAACAGCCAGAATGCTTACTTGGTTGCATTTGTTGTTTCATTTCACTTGATCAGGTGATGAATGAAATTGTTAGAGTAGGTTTTTATGAATAAGCTCTACTTTGAGCATCATTTCCAGTTTGTCAGTTGTGTTTTAGTCTTGAGTCATTTTTTGTTTCAGTCAGTTTAAAGATAGTTTCAATTGAGTGTCCAGTTTTAGCTTTTGAGAGTCTTGTTTCAGTTTTGAATTAGTCAGTTAAACTATGAGCCTTGAGTCAAAGTTTCATAGTAATTGGTTTTTGGATGTTTTGAAGTTATTGACTCTATTGCCCAATGGATGAAGGCACTGGTCTACTTTCCAAAGACCTGTAGTGCTTGGCACCTCCAAGGAGCTACGATCCCCATTGGAGCCAATGTTAGTTTCAGTCTTTGCAACCTTCTTCCAGTGATCAAACATGCTCTTACAAAGTGATTTTAAGGTGTCAAGGTCAAATTTTGTCATTTCGGTGAGTCTTCAAGCAAAATTTGGTCACTAGGTATTAGGTCTAGGGTTTTCTTTTACTCCTTTCAAAGTTGTCCAAATGTCGGTCCATGTCACCATTCAGCTGAGTGTACCATCATTAAGAGGGTTTTCATCATCATGTCAGGTTCCAATGGGTCATTTTACACCTTGTTCATGCTTCAGTTGCGCCTAGGCAAGGTTCATTACCCTCTCCTAGGGTTTTGAAGGTAATTTCTCCTGGATGGTCAAATCATCAGCAAAACTTGTATCCTAATGTTCATACACCTTCCCCTATCCTTAATGTACCTTATTAAACACTTCCCATCACTGAGATCCCCCAAATTCATCATTTTTCCGCAAACCCTAGTTTCTTGTTACAACTTGACAATTTTCTAGGTTGGGCCTATGTTTAGCCCTTTTGGACCCCTTACCCTCACTCAATCTTTGAAATTCCACTTTCTCCTACTTCCTAACATCCCTCCCTAATTCCAAAAATTTTCTCAAGAATTTAGAAGCCGCTTATCCCCTTCATTTTGCTTCATTTCGACAAATCCCTTGTTCCACACATCGAGATAGGTTTTACTCCAACGATGTTTCTGAGAAAGAAAAGATGAATTTGGGAAACCTGAGAGAGGTTTCTATCCACAATTTTCCAGGAAGAAAAACCTCCTTCACTTTTTACACATGTGTCATGGTTTTAGAGAAATGTCAAAAATACAGTTGCCTCAGGAGAATTGATACACCTCTAAAGTGACCTTGGAAAAATCACGTTTTATCCTATCTTGGTTGGCCAAATGACTTTCTTGATGAGTGAAATGATAACTAGACACAAATATTTTTCCAATGAGCTATCGTGAGCTCAATTTGGAGTTGATAAGACCTTCAAAAGTTGACCGCAACAACACTCTGCCTTGAGGCAGCCTCATTTGGCACATTTTGACTAGTCTTAGGAGATTTGATTTTTGACAGGGCAAATGAGCTCCAAATTGAAAAATTCTAGTTGGGTTGGAAATTAGACTCAATATTGTTTCCAACAAGCTATCTCGTGCTCAATTTGGACAATGGGAAAGCCTCAAAAAGGCTCCTACAAAAATCCCAACACATTGGGTTTGGTGGCGCGGCGCACTGGGCAGGTGCACAACGCATTGGGCTACGATTTTCAGTGCTAAATTACACGGGTGTGGCGCACATAACTAGCATGGTGTGTTGGGTTTGATGCATGGTGCATACAGGCGGCAAGCCTGAAATCTTCACCAACTCATTCCAAATCGCCCAATATGCTTCGATCATCATTTGTGCAAGTAGGTTGAGCCTCTAATCACTGCTTTTCATCCAATTTTGGTGCTTGTTTGATGGTGGTTGTCTTATGGTGGTTGGCTAAGAAAATCAAACCCTACCTCTCTCTCCAAAGAAAACAGTGCTAGGGTTTGTATCAATTATTTGGCTACCAAGTTATTCCCTCACTTTTCTACTCCCTCACTCCATTTTTCCTCATTTCCCTATTCCCTAAACTCATATATCCCTAAATTCACTAATCCCATATCCCAATCCCATATCCCCAATTCCCATTTTCCAAATCCCAAATATAATCCCCAAACCCTAGTGCTATACCCAAAATTCCTAAATTGTTCCATAATCTCCTATTTCCCTAAATAAAACCTGTCCCAACAGTCCCCAAATCCCTCACTATTTCCTCCCTCCACAGTCCCTGATATCACTTTTTCCCTTGGTAGTAGAAGTCAAAACACATCATAAATCACCTATTTCGCATCAAAATAGCTCATCCACTAGCAAAAATGGCATCTGATCCCTCATATGATTATGAAGAGGAGACACACAATGACTCACCTGCAGAGGTACATGCACCTAGGAGGCCTCATAGAGGTGGCAAACATATTAGAGAAGAACCAGCCACTCTTGCTGAATTACAGGCCTATCCTCTTGCCATCTCTTGTTTCCAACATCAGTCCTGCTATGAATTTTGTGAGAAGGTTGCTAGCATTCAATTTCATCATGAGTTGCCTCGTTTGTTTGTGCTGCATTTACATGATGGTCAAGCCACTCTAGCTGGTGTCACTTTTACATTAACACCAGAATCCATTTCACTAGATGGAGAGGGCCAAGTGGATTATAAAATATTTGGAGCAAAGGAATAAGCAGCTTGAAGATCAACAAGCTATCATGGAGTTGCAAAACATTCGAGAGAATCGCCAAGTTGCCCAAAGGAGGAGGGTGGAGCTCATGTCACTTGAGCAAGAGATCAATGCCAATTGGGAGTCATGGCTTGAAAGAGCTAACATCCACTTAGACAAGTTATTGGAAAAGGCCAACAAGGAGAAGACATTTTTAAGGCACATGGTTTATCATTTATGGCGAGAAACAAAGTTTGCAAGGCGAGAATCAGGAGCTTAAAGGCAAAATTGAAGAGGGCATCAAAGAGGCGAAAGGAGCATGAAGGACTTCAGATATTGGCTGAGGCTTCCTTTCCCCAACACAATGCTTGATGTAGAAGCCCCAGCCCAAATTTCAAAAAATTTGGTGCACTTTTTGCATTTTTGAAATTTTTGGCACAAAAAACAGGATTTTCTGCCCTATGGGCAGCACCATGTGGCCCTCGCTTTTGCTAGGAGCCTCCAAAGCACAAAAACTCATCATTTTTGGATTTGGCATGGAAAAATATGTTTTCCTACCAATGGACAAGAAATTTGGACAGATTTTGAGCCCTCAAAAAGGTCAAAAACACTCAAAAAATGACCTCACTACCCCTATTTTGACACACAGGATGCAATGTTGGGAGAATTGAATTTTGGAGGCGTAAATGGAAGCCAAATTGAAACATTCCACTTGGGTTCGAACGTATATAGATAGACTGTTCCAAAAAGCACACTTGGAGCTCATTTGGACACAGGCAAGTCCTCCAAAAGTGGGTCAAAATAGGCGCTACGCATAGAGAATCAGGCATGGCACATAGAGGAAAAATTGCCAGTTTGACCAAGTATTGCTCTGTTTTTCGCCCAACTTTGGCTAGTTTGACTTTTTCACTTTCCTAATGGAAAATTTGTGATGTAATTTAATGTAAATTGATGGATCATGATGTAAATATGTTAAATTTTCACTTGTAGAGGTAGATTCATCAGTTTAAAAGTTGTTTGAAACTGAATGAATCAATTCCCTTGTTTCTAGAGGTATGCTGTTCTGTTGCCTAATTTCTAGTTCTCAGCTTAGAATTAGTTGAAACAACTCCTAAACATGTGAGCTTAACCCCTAGAGGTAAGGATGAGCTATGTTTGTCTATATTATGTTGTTTTTCAGTCATTAGCATGGTTGGACTTTTGAGAAAGCCTTGAGCTTCATTATACATTCATATCAGCATTTTGGCTAAGGAATTGAGACCAGGATTTGCAGCACTCTTTGGGGTCCATGTGGCAATTTGTCTTGGTACGGTGCTTTTCTTTGTAATTTTGAATTTTCTTATATGTCATGTATGCCATTCTCTATCGTGTTTCTTCTGAACTAAATAAACAAGAGTGTAAGTAGAATCCATTGAAAGTGCAATGCTCTACTTGAAGTTTGCTTTAGTTTCTTGATGTTTTTAGCTGTTTGGGGAGGATCCATGATTGCTCTTGCCCTCTTCAACACCTCACTTGTCTATTCCTTCCATCTCATTCAATTTTAAGTGCCAAAATTAGTTGCCTACCTTGCCCCATTGAGATCTCTGCAAAGCTTAGCCTCATTCCCTGCACCCAAAATCTAGCTTTCCATCTGAGCGAACAAAAAAATTATTTTATTCAATCAAATTATTTCACACATATATTTAGCCTAAGATCAATATTTCTATCAGTCATATCAAGCCCTCATCTATCATAATTTGCTGAGATTGACCCGGAGAGAGCCCTCTCCCGACCTGGTAGGGCTAGCTACTAGGTTAAGCGTGGTTTGATGTTGCCCCTAGATCCTACCTTCCTCAGTCTGAGGTAGATTTAGGCACTAACAGACCCTCTCTGCCTCTCCATCTATTTTTAGATGATAGGTTGTGCTGAAGGCCAACTCTGTGCCCAAACCTGCAAATAACTCCTTCCAAAATTTGGAAGTGAACTTCACATCCTTGTCTGACACAATTTTCTTTGGAACACCACGTAGTCTAACCACATATCTAATGAATTCTTATGCCACATCGCTAGCTGAGAATGTAGACTTCATCGGAATGAAGTGTGAAACCTTTTTAATCTATCCATAATGACCGTAATAGAATCATGTTGGCTCATTGTCTTTGGCAACCCTGTGATGAAATCCATGGAAATGACCTCCCATTACCACTCTAGAATCGTGATCAGTTGTAGTAGTCCACTGGATGTTTACACTCTGCTTTCACTCATTAACCGTTGAAACACCTCACCACAAACTCTACTACATCCCTCTTCAAATTTAGCCAATAGTAGAATCTCTTCATTATTGTGAGTGTCTTCTGATATCGTGGGTGACCTAAAAAAGGTTTCGCATGAAACTCCCACAAGGTCACTTTCTTGAGCCCGCTACTATTCGGTGCATATATCCTGTCTCGAAACCTAAACAATCCATCTATCGTAAGATAATATTGCATACCTTGTGCACCTACACTTGTACATGTGTTTATACTGCTACCTTTACCTATACTAGTACATGTACCTATGACTACACCTGTAATTGTAACTGCACCTGTACTATCATCCTGTTGTAACCTACGCATAATCTCCATATACCTGACATCTTGTTAACCTGCCTACAAGATCCTATCTTGTAGATTTGTCCCATATGAGCTCATAGTTTCCAAGTGATGTACTTGTAACCGTCTGATGGGAGCATCTACCACCATTTTCTCTTTACCTTTGATGTACCTGATCGTGAAATCAAACTCGCTGATCGCAAAATCAAACTTGATGATCATGGCCAAGCATATAGCCTGTCTGGCATTCAGACTCGGCTGGTCACATAAATACCTCAACCCAATATGATTACTCGTAAGTACAAACCTCCTTTCAAGAAGATAGTGTATCCACATCATCAATGCATGTATGATCACTGCTAAGTCAAGATCATGTGTCAAGTAGTTTTGATCATGCTCGTTTATTTTTCATGACTCATAGCATAACACTTCTCCATCCTACATAAGTAACCTACCAAGTCCTCTATTGCAAGCATTTGTGCACACTACAAAATCTTTGTCCAGATCTGCAATATGTAATGATGGTGCATGTGCCAACAACTGCTTACATTGCTCAAAGCTAGCCTCACACTCCCTTATCCATTCAAACTTCTTACCTTTCCTCTTTAATGATGTAATGGGATAAGAAATATATGAGAAATTCTTGATGAACCTCCTGAAATATCCTGCCAGACCCATGAAAGATATAACAACATCCACACTCTTAGGAGCTACCCACTCCATGATGGCCCTTATCTTCTCTGGATCTATTGTGATTCCCTCCTTGGAGACAACATGTCCCAAGTAGTGTACCTCAATCTGAAAGAAACTACACTTGTTGAACTTAGCATACAACTTATGCTCCCTCAACAACCTCAACACTACTGCTAAATGCTCGGCTTGCTCTTCCTGATTTTTAGAATATATTAGTATATCATCAATGAACACAATAACAAAATTATCCAAATATGGATGCAACACACTATTCATAAAACACATTAATGTAGCTGGAGCATTAATTAAGCCAAATGGAACAACACCAAACTCATAATTCCCATACCTGGTCCTAAACGTAATCTTGTAAATGTCCTCCTCTTTGATGCGTAACTGATGGTATCCGGATCTCAAGTCAATCTTCAAGAACACTACTTCTCACTTTAGTTGATCAAACAAGTAATAAATCCTTGGAAAAGGGTACCTGTTCTTGATAGTCACTTTGTTCAACTACCTGTAATCAATGCATAATCTCAAAGTACCATCTTTATTTCTCACAAACAAGACTGGTGCGCCCGAAGGTGATACACTCAGCCTAATGTATCCCTTTTGCAACATTTCCTTCAACTACAACTTCATCTCAACCAACTTAGGTGTGCTCATCCTGTAAGGTGATTTTCATGTTGGAGCTTCCCCTTGCACTAACTCAATAGAAAATTTTACCTCCCTATGAGGTGGAAACTCTGTAATGTCCTCAGGAAATACGTCTTTGAACTGCTACAAAATTGGATACCTATTCAACACATCTGCATCCTTGGCCTTCTTTCCCTTATCACTAGAAATGTGTACTGCAAATACCTTACACCCCTTCCTACACCTATGCTTTGCTTGAATAAATGTCACCATCCTAACTGATGTGGCTTTCTTCTTACTCTGCAAGACTCTTGGTTCCCCATTGCCATCAACACACTCGATAGCTTTTCCATACAATTCTACCTTGCTTCTATGAAGATACAACCAATATGTGTCCAACAACATATTATATGATCCCAATGGTAACACATTTAGATGTGTTGCAGTAGGCATACCATTCAAATCAAATGTGCAAACTCTTGCCCAATGATGAACTCATTTTTTTTGTACCTATATCCAACTGCACTAACCAAGACTCTACATGAAATTCCTTACTCAAACCACACTTATCCACCAAGTTAGGACTAACAGAGTTATAATTAGATCCAAGGGCAATCAAAATAGAAATAACTTGATCACAAAAATATCTGTCCATCTCAATGATAGATGCTTGGTGTTCAACCTGCCTATTTACCATTACTGCATAGATACGTGGAACATCCCCAACATTCTAAACCTCATGTACACTGTATATCTTAAGCCTTCCACCCTAATTTTGTAGACAATCTCTCCTAAGGTGCTCCTCACCACATGTCCAACATTCAAACTGACCAGTGCCATCACCTCTATGTTGTTGTTGTGACCCAAGTCCCTGTCTAGCTACATTAAACTTATTTTTGGGTTCCATGTTTTATTTCCCATCTACATTTTGAGGCCTTGTTCTCTTAGGCTTCCATATACCTCTACCTTTGCCGTTTCCCTTCCATCCATGCTGATATTCATTCTTATGCTTTGACTGCTCATAACAATGCTTCAATTTCCCAATGACTTCCTCAAGTGACCGAGGCTCATCATACTCAATCTGATCTCTAAATGCTAATGGAAAACCACTGACAAATATCTGAACTTTAGCCTTCTCATCAGTAAGATACATTACATATCTCAATAGCTCCTAAAACTTGGTCATGTACTCTTCATCTGTCATTGATCCCATCTTTAGCTCATAGAATTATTTAGCCTTAATGTCATAGTACCTCTCTTACAAGTACTTCTTCCTGAAAATCTTCTTTCTTGATTGAGGGCTCTTGAACCCAGGTTCAAATTTAGTTGCGCTAACTGAAAAAACCCTACATTATCGACCCTTTTAGAAACAGTCCGCTTAGCGCAGATTGCAGTCTCACCTGAGCTAGTATTGGGAGATGTAAAAGTCAGGTTTCTGCATCTAGAAGGGTATGTGATGTAGCAGCAAGACATTTCCTTAGTTTACGGCTCAATCTAGCCTTCACAAGCCCTTGTCTTCCAAATCACAGACTTAAAGTGATTTCTACTTAATTAGATATATGAACTTCACTTAAGTGTTTTAACATGCATAAGTTAGTATACCAAAGTAGATCTGAACCTTCATGATGTAATTAAAAGAATATAACAGAGAACTGAATCATAAATGAGATTAAAACACAAAACACAAATATAAAAGGAACGCATAGATTTGCTTCAAATTTTCTTTATTACTTCATATCTTCAATACATACACAACTTCTAACCCTGTGCACATAGCTACAAGGGCCCGCACACTCAGTTTCATACTTACCAAGGTCTCCACGTACTCATTTACAGGGGCCTTCCTCTACACCAGAATACAATGTTACATAATCAAAATGTTACTTATCAACTATCCACAATATTAGACTAATTGTCCCCTAATGAATCCTAGATGACTCCGTTTTATACCTTGTACATTACATTACCATGGTCCATGAACCATGGGCGGAGTTCATTGTATCATCAGAAAAACCCATCCCTTTACAAAATAAATTGTTTTGACCTTGCTAAAATCCCCTTTGACTCTTAATGTTCTACGTGCTCTACTCCTCAAATTGCGAAGACTTTACAATATTACAAATTTTTACTCAAAACTTAGACAAAGTTGGACATGGGGGTCCCCATCCCAACAGGTCACCAACACAAAGATGTGACTCCTTCCGAGTCACTTTGCTAGTACATCGTCAATGCATGCTTTGAGGTCGTTGAACTCTACCTCCAATGCTTGAGCTCTGTTGTGCACAACGCAGTAGCCTGCCAAACCTCCTCGACCAACTTCTTAGTAGTTGGCCCCTCGACTTCCAATCCAATTGTACGTTTTCTCTCCTACATTCCTTTTAGTTTACTATTGACAGACTAAACGAGTTGACTCAATTCGTTGGCCCAATGTTGCATTCTTGTTGAAATGATTGAGGCTTTTCGTTGCAGCTCGTTTATCTATACCTGAAGGGCCTTCCCTTCCTAGAGTCTGACGAACCATTTAATAAGCGCCAATGTCCGCGTTGTTTCTTTGATTTCATCAAACTGCAGTTATTTGTCCCTGATGTCTGCTTAAATATTTGTACATGTGGGTATTCTTGCAGCGCGACCCACATCTCCATGGTGTTTTAAAAATTCTGGTTGCAATCCTTAACTGCAACTTCTAGGACTTCCATATCTACCTTAATAGAAATATCATGTTACTTGTGAGCTTCTGGAGGTGTTCTTGGTTGTAGCTTCATCTGCATCTATGTGATCTGCATCTTTATTTCAAATTTGATTCGTTCAACCTCCGCTTTGGACTCCTTCACCGCGACTGCCAGCTTTTGGAGCTTCATAACTAAGATTAAAATACAAAACACATAAATATACAAGGAATACACATATTTGCTTCAAATTTTCTTTATTACCTCTGATCTTCAATACATACAAATCTTTTGACCCTGCGCACACAATTGTAGGGGTCTGAACACTCATCTGCGAACTTACCAAGGTCTCTATGCACTCAGCTGCATGAGCCTTCGCCTTCACTAGGATAGTACCTTACAGACTCAAAATCTTACTTATCAATTATCCATAAGCTTAGCCTGACTGTCCCCTAATGACTCCTAGATGACTCCCTTTTATATCTTTTACATTACATTACCATGTCCCGCAAACCATGGGTGGAGTTCATTGTATCATCAAAATGGCCCATCCCTTTAAAAAATAAGGGGTTTTTACCTTCCTAAAATCCCCTTCGACTCTTAACATTCTACGTGCTCTACTCCTCAAATTGTGGAGACTTTACAATATTATAAAGTTTTACACAAAACTTAGACAAAATTGGACCTGGGGGTCCCCATCCCAACACCTCTTGAACTCCCACCAACTCAATTCATCTGTCGTGATGTCTCTGACCTACTTAATAGCTTCCCAGTATATTTTTGCTTTACATTTAAACTGAAGATGTCTATTCTTGTCATCATGTTATCTGTGTTCTCATGCAACTCAAAGAATTTGTTCATCCCAAGTATCCAAACCTTTGCATCTTCCAACTTCTTCCCATCTCCATCAAAAATAGGTGCCTTTTCTTTCTTGAATTCATCTGGAAAGTATCTCGTATCATTCCTCCTATAAGGATGATAGTGATGATGATCATTATGTCTATTAGAACCAGAACTAGAATAGTACCTCTTCTCATCACCCCTCCTATCTGGAGTGTCCAACAACTTTCCATCTCTCACCGTATCAGATATATCCAGCTTGTGTCTATAAGGAGACCTACTGCCATATGCCCCATTAGTTCCATCCTCATGTCCATGGCTGATCCAAAGTGGCCCTTGTCGTTGCAATTCTGACAAACGCTAAAGATAGCATTAACCTCTGGTTGCTTCACTTGTGCCTGCATGATTGGTCATTATCTACCTTACAACTCCTTATCTCTTTCTTTAAGCTCCTCAGTGTAACTTCCAAATCAGAAGGATTTTGAACACCATACTACTCTTTGGATTCATAGGGAGAGTATTTGTAGTCAGCCATCTTGCTAGCCATTTGGTCTTTCTTCTTACAATGCATAATATGTCAGATAAAAAAAATTACAATAAATCAACATACTTCAGTATAGCTTGAGGAGGATACCTTGTTTGCAGGATCACCAAATCAGCATGATACCTATATAACATAGGCATAATAGCATATAGATATACAAAAAGTAAGTGCATCAATGCATAAACGTCATTCTAGCTAGGGTGCAATTATCAATGCAAGTTCATATCAACAATGCATGTTATGACCTCATGCATGACAACGACCATTACTCCATTATACACATTGCCACATGAAACCAACAACATGCATAAGCAATTCCTAATCAACTACACATACACATAAACGCATGTAGTCAAACATAAGTGATCAATTCTTGTAATCAACGTACAAGACTGATACATGTAAGAAAATATTCAAGAATGTAGCCCAACATATAAGGATGTAAGTAGGTGACATAAAATCAACATGTAAGTGACATATAATCCATATGCAACCAGTCACATACTCATGACAATAACATTTCCCGAAATCAATATCAAATTCTCCATAATAACCATACTACAACCATAATCAATCATCAAGCCAATGCAATAAGAACATGAAATGCAAGTGTAAGAGACACACATGCAACTGACATGTATGCATGACCAACATACACCGCCCATCCAGTTCGAGAGCTGAACCATGCTTTGAGACCACTCTGTAACACCCTGCTCCCACCTCCACCCAAGTAACCATGCCAATCAGGGTAAACATGAGACGAGATGCTACTATGATCAAATTCAACCTCCTATGTGACCTAAAGGAAGTGGAATTGAAAGAACATAACACACATTCATCCAACACCATCAACAGAATCCTCAGGAAACAAGTCAACCACTTCGACAGCCTGTCCTCCATCCCACTGTTGTTCTGTATCTCTTAGTCCATAGTTGCTCTCACAGGCTTGCCCGCCAGTAACCAGGTGTTTCCGGGAAGACTAGTGTCTTTTCGATCTTCTAGTCCCACTAGGATTGGCAGCTATCCTAGAAACAAACAATCAAAGTAATTTGTGATTTCCTCTATGTATTATAGATAAGAGAGAAGCAAAAGGACCAACCTGGATCTTCTGCTTGACTCCTTGCTTTATTTCTCTCCCCCTTCATAGAGCTTGCAACTCCTCTCCTACTTGTCCCGCTTAGAGAATATCTATAGAAACAAAGTAACAAAACAGCACCAAAGAATCTCGACCTATTATATCATAAGCAATGCAGAATCAGAAATACATTGAGTATACAATAGCATTCACAAATAGCAAGATTTACAAATACACGATTGTATGGAGGAAAACTAAAAGAACTTTATTAAAATAGAAGGGAGAATTATAACCTAGCTGTCTGATCCAGCATCAAAGTCCTCTTCACCTCATGAAAAGAAAAATTACCCAACAATACAATGCTCTTTCTCAAAGACAAACTATCAACACTTCCTTACAAATTACAAAATTCCAGCCTTTAGATCTCTCAGATGAGGGATCCATTTACAGATGTCTGCAAGAGTGTGAGTCATCTATGGGTTTTTGATTAGTGTCATTCCACTTGTTGTTCTTGGTTCCACTTGGAGATTTCTTGGATCTCTTACTCATCCCTAGGAGAATTCAGAGAGGCAAGTGTCATAGGAGAAGTTTCTAGAAGATTCCATGAGCATCCATTTAGTAAACTATCTCGGACAGTTGTTCATCTTCGCTCATTGCACCCCACAGAAGGCCTTTTCAATATGCATCGCACCTAGCTAGTGTAGAAGTCAGTATGCATCGCACCCTGACAGTGGAGCAATTAGTGCGGCCCAATTTTGGCCAGTTCTGAGTGGTTTTCCAGGTGGAACTTTGGGGGAATGATGTAATCAGTTGACCATGATCCTTTACGGTATGAAACAACAATTTTAGGGGTTAAAGAGCCCTTGGTTTATCTACATATAAGATTGGGGTTGCAGTGCCCAAATATGTCTATAACAGTTGCCCCCTAAAGCATGAACTCGTAAATCTTTTGATGTCGGGTGAAATGCTTTATCAAGAGGATCTGAGGTATTCGAACTAGAAGGTGACCTGTATAAGATACAATACAATACATCATCATCATATTATTTTTTTGATCTAGCTAAGGTGAGCATTCTCATGCTTAGCTTTATAAATTCATTTTCATGTACATAGGACAGATAATTGTCTGCAGTTGCAGACTGGTGATTGATCATATGAAGAGTCATCTTCCCTGGCTTAGACGACTATCTGTGTAGATTCTGTGTACATTTGATGTCTTTATATTCCTGAATATATCGCAGCTCGGATGGATGAAACTAGATCCGGGGTCTTCAAAACTCGTTCAATCTTTGCCCGATGTACAAGTCGATCCATGTGAAAAGATGTCCTGAAGTCGAACATGGATGGGCATCGCCTGATTACCAGCCAATAATGTAAGCTATTAACAGGCGCGAGAGGAATCACCGATAATGATAATGACCCTGAAGGTAATACAGTACAATTCATGTGGTGTGAATATATGATCTGATGTCGAACACCACGCAAAATCTTTCGATCGAAGGCAATTGATGTAAACATGTCGTTGGAAGTGAGAAACTTTCCATTGAGGCATGCAAGCTTCAAAGTACTGAAAGGGTTGTTTCTAAGTCAACTTTGGATAATGAGTTGATGTCGACAAGAAGTGACCCATCGTAGGAGGGCCTTAATGCATCGCACATGTACAACATGAAATGAAGAAAATGATTTTCTAGAGGTGAAAACGATCTGATGATACAAGGTTCAGGAATGGTGATCATGAAAAATGGAGGGTGAAGGTATTGCAATGGGTGAGGCATTAACTGGATGGTGAATTATCTGAATGACTTCTCTTGAACATATTGGTGACACTGAGATGGATGGTATGGAGGACCAATGGCAATATCACTGGCGAACGGAATAACCCAACCCAACTCAACCATGGTGATGGAGTGAACGTGTCATGTTCAAGAGTGACCTGCTACCAATAAAATTCTTCAAGTTTTCTTCACTTTCTCCCCTGTCATTGCTAACCAGTACCTCTTTATTTTTTTCAAGCTTGAGGAGGATAACATATGCTTGTTCTATCATTTTCCCTTCAGACAAACCTGTCGCTATGTTTTAGCTAGCCTAGCGACAGTGAAACTCATTCTTGTCTGAGTGGACAAGTTTGTCGCTATTGCTTTAACGAGTTTAACGACAAAGATAACTCGGTCCTTTTCATGTTAAGAGAGTTTGAAAAGGGATGAAAAGGAAACTCCATCAGTTATTTTTCGTAGCATAATCCCTTAAGTCCGAAAAAAGATTAAAATAATACAAAAGGGATGACTTTTCGATCACTTTAGTGAGTCAAAAAGGACAACTGCCCGATATTTTTTGTGAGATAATCCCTTAGGTCTGAAAAAGATTAAAATATGCAGAAGGGATGATGCTTCCAATCACTTTAGCGAGCTGGAGAGGCCAATAGCTCGACAATATTTTCATATTTAGCGAATCTAAAAAGAGTTTAAAGGAGACTCGTTTTTTAGGAACGAGTGGCATTTAGGGTAGCAACTAGTTCCGGGTAATCTTGGAACTTATCAAGACATGGTGATGTGAAGAGGGTGGCTAACAGGACCACTCATTGCAGTTGTTCCTCAAAATGGTAAACATCAAGTGGAAGTGTATGATTGGCCAAAAAGATGGAGGTGATGGAAGGAACACAACCAAGGTTCAAAAGGCTGATATAATGGCAATCCCAAAAGGTTATTTACCGGAGGTGGTTTCATTTTTTAACGAGCTTGAACTCTGGGGGAACATATGCTCAGTTGGCAGGTTTATTTTTTAATGAGCTTGAACCTTGCAGAAACATTGCTCAATTTCTTTTTATGTAGGCTAGAAATGACCAAACTACAAAGCTAAAAAACACTAAAAAGCTAAGGAAATACCGAGGTTAGCTAGGATGGTTTCATCAACATTTTAGATAAAACCCTTCCTTTGCTTCGTCTGTGGCGCAGAAATTGTCGGACCAATCACCTAACCTAATAAGTTGAAAAAGTAAAAAGCTAAAAAATGGAATTGGTCATTTTTTGTTTGCATAAAAGGTTTGCATGCCCCCAGGAATCAAGAAAAGGAGAGTCTCCAGTAACCATATGGGAATCACTATGGTTAAGCAGGATTGTTTTTGTCAACGGTTAGACAAAAACACTTCCTTGGCTTTGTTCGCCAATTAGACAAAGGTGAGTGGTGTGTCATACCAATCACTTAACTTACAGGGAAATTCATATGGTAGGATGGTTTCCTCCACAAAGTAGACAAAACACTTCCTTGGCTTCATTCGTAGTGCGGACAAAAGTGAATGGTGTTTCAGACTAATCACATAACCTACGTGGAAACCTATCTTTTCAGCTGGGTTCATCCACCAAATGGACAAGGGTGCATGCCCCCTAAGCTTCATTACATTCAGCGGACTACTCCTAGTAATCAGGTGGATGGAATGAAGGTTCCTTTACGAGATCAAGTTAAAGACTCGACTTGATACTTTGCTCAGCCTTGTTTCATTTTTAGCAAGCTTGACACAAGACAAGGAACTCTGCTCAGATCCTTGGTTTCATTTTTTAATGAGGTTGACACAAGTCAACGAACTATCCTCTGGCAACCTTTGATCACAACTCATAAGGGGTTATGAAGGAAACATCTGGTTCCAATTCCCCCAGTACATAATGTACAACATCACTGAATTGATCCTCAGATGATGTAGGTATGGAAGAGGTTGTGTTTCAGGGAAACCTAGTGTCGATTCGAACTGCTAGTCCCACTAAGACAGGGATCTATCTTAAAAACAAACAATGAAATCTTTTCAAGAGTTCCTTTAAGTGCGATAGTTGGAAGAGAAGAAGAGAGGACCAACCTAGATCTTTCGCTTTGATCCTAACTTGATTTCTCCTTTCCTTCATAGAATTTGCCACTCCTCTCCTACTTGTCCTGCTTCAAAGAGTACCCGTGGAGTCAAAGTAACAACAAACTATCAAAGAATCTCTATCTAAAACATCATAAGAAATGCGGAATCAAAAACACATTGACCATACAATTGCATTCATAAACAATAAGATTCACAAATACAAGATCATATGGAGGAAAACTTAAAGAACTTTATTAATAGTGATGTAAGAGAGGATTACAACCGAGCTGTCTGATCCAGCATCATCCTCCTAGTTGTAGAAGCCCTCTTTACCTCATGAACAAGCAAATCACCCAACAATGCAATGTCTCTTCGCAACAAACCAATAGCACTTCCTTACAAAATACAAAATTCCAGCCTCGAGATCTCTCAGACGAGGGATCCATTTATAGATGTCTTGCAAGTGTGTGAGTCAGCTCTAGGTTTTTAATTAGTGTCATTCTATTGATATTTCTTGGTTCTACTTGGAGATTTCATGATCTCTTACTCATCCCTGGCTGAATTCAGAGAGGCAAGTGTCAAAGGAGAAGTTTTTGGAAGATTCCATGATCATCCACCTTGCAAACTGTCTCTGCCATTTGTCTATTCTCACTCATGGCACCCCACAGAATGCCATTTGAGTATGCATCGCACCTTGCCCATGGAGTAGTCTGTATGGTCCAGTTTTGGCCAGTTTTGAGTAGTTTTTTAGGTGGAACTTCTGGGAAATGATGTAATCAGTTGACCATGATCCTTTAGGGTGTGAAACAACACATTTAGGGACTTAAGGAGCCCTTATTTTATGGACATATGAGTTTGGGGTTGTAGTGCCCAAATATGTCTATAACAGCTACCCCCTAAAGCATGAGGTCGTAAATCTTCTGATGTCGGGTGAAATGCTTTATTCATGAGGATCCGAGGTATTTGAACTGGAAGGTGACCTGTATAAGATACAATACAATGCATCATCATCATATTATTTTCATGATCTAGCTGAGGCGGGCATTCCCATGGTCAGCTTTATAAATTCATCTTCATGTACATAGGACAGACAATCGTCTGCTGTTACAGACTTGTGATTCTTCACATGAAGGGTCATCCTCCCTGGTTTAGATGGCCATCTGTGCAGCTTCTGTGTACAATTGATGTCTTTATTTTCCTGAATATATCGCAGCCTAGATGGATGAAACTAGATCTGGGGTCTTTAAAACTCGTACAATCTTCGCCCGATGTACAAGTCGATCCATGTGAAAAGATGTTCTGAAGTCGAACATGGAAAGATAACGCCTGATTACCAGCCAATGATGTAAGCTGTTAACAGACGTGAGAGGAGTCATCAATAATGATGATGACCCTCAAGGTACTACAGTACAATTCACGTGCTGTGAATACATAAGCTGATGTCAAACACCATGCGAAGTCTTTCAGTCGAAGGTCATTGACGTAAACCTGTCGCCGAAAGTGAGAAACTTGCCATTAAGGCATGCAAGCTTCAAAGTACTGAAAGGGTTGTTTCTAAGTCAACTTCTTGGATAATGAGTTGATGTCAACAAGAAGTGACCTATCATAGGAGGGCCTTTATGTATCCCACATCTACGACGTGAAACGGAGCAAATGATTTTTGTGGAGGTGAAAACAATCTGATGATATGTGGTTCAGGAATGGCGGTCATGAAAAATAAAGTGTGGATGTAATGCAGTGGATGAGGCGTTTGCTGGATGGTTAATTCTTTGAATGACTTCTCTTGAACATATTGGTGACACTGATATGGACTGGTAGCGCTAACCCCATGGATGGCACGACGGACCAATGGTGACGGTGAACGGAAACCTAACCCAACTCAATCATGGTGATGGAGTGAAAGTGTCATGTTCAAGAGCGACTTGCTATCAATAGAGTTCTTCAAGTTTTCTTCCCATTTTTCCCCAGTCATTGCTGACCATTACCTCTTTATTTTTGACAAGCTTGAGGAGGATAACATATGCTTGGTCAATAATTTGCCCTTGGGTCAAACATATCGCTTTGTGTTTAGCGAGCCTAGCGTCAGTGGGACTCGTTCTTGTCTGGGTAGACAAGTTTTTCGCTATTGTTTTAACGAGTTTAATGACAAAGATAACTCGATCTTTTTCTTATTTAGAGAGTCTAAAAATGGATGAAAAGGAGACTCCAATAGTCCTTTTTCATGGCATAATCCCTTAAGTCCGAAAAAGTGTAAAATAATATGAAAAGGATGACTTTTCGATAGTTTTAACAAGCCGACAAAGACAAGCACTCAATCTTTTTGTTTAATAATCCCTCAAGTCCAAAAAGATTAAAATATATGAGAGGATAGCGTTCCTCTTACTTTAACGAGTTGGGAAGGCTAATATCTTGACGATATTTTTATATTTAACAAGTCTAAAAAGAGTTTAAAAGAGGCTTGTTTTTTAGGAACAAGTGATATTTCTATGTAGCAGCTGGTTCCAAGTAAGTTTGGAACTTCTCAAAACATGGCAGTGTGAAGATGGTGGAAATCAGAATCACTCGTCGCAGATGTTCCTCAAAAGGGTAAACAATCAAGTGGAAGCGTATGGTCAGCCGAATGAAATGGAGGTGACGGAAGGAACACAACCAAAGTTCACAAAGGGCAGGTAGCAAAGTGATCACAAAGGTTATATACCAAAGGTGCGTTTATTTTTTAATGAGCTTGAACCTTGTGCCAACATGTGCTCAGTGCAGGTTGATTTTTTAACGAGCTTGAACCTTGCAGGAACATTGCTCTTACCAGTCTTTTGATAATTTCTCTTGGTAGATTTATTTTTTAATGAGCTTGATCACTACGATAACATGTGATCATGACCTTTTTATCTAAGCTAAAAATGACTGAGCTACGAGGTTAAAGGGGTAAGAACCTACAAACTAAGAAAACTAAAGGTCGCTTTTCACTTGCATGCAAAGGTTTGCATGTCCCCAGGTCTTTCAGTAAAAGGAGAGTTTCTAGGTTACCAAATGGAAGTTCCTACGGTTAGGCAGGATTGTTTCTGTCGACTACAAAAAACTCTTCCTTTGTTTTTCCCATCGAAATGGACGAAGGTGATTGTTGTGAGCCCCAATCACATAACATACGAAGATGAATGTTGTAAGCTTCACAATCACACAAAGGAAATAATCGCGTCAAACTGATCACATAACTTATACGGGAATGTTATTTGGTCCAAGTATTATGACCTTTCAAGAAAATCTATCTTTTCCTCTGGGTTCGCCTGCCGAAGCAAACTAGGGTGCATGCCCCCTAATATTCATCACACTTACCAAACTACTCGCGGTAATTAGGTCGATGGGATGAAGATGGAAGAGACATTGTTGATGCGAAGAGGCCATTTAGGGATTATGGTTGATTTATAGCTGTGTTTGAACCAAGAAATGAAAGCTGGTCGACAACTTGCACTAGTCTACCTTCATGTGGAAAACACATCACTCGGAAGAATGTGGAAACAATGGCTTCCATGCTATGTATATAATCATGTCCAAGGAGTAGATTGTAATTTAGTGGACCTTGGACTACCATCACGTTCAAATAAATGGTTTTCTTTCTCAAAGTTATTAGTAACTTTGGAAGGATCTCTAATTGTTGAATAGTTCCTTTGCTGAAGCCCAACAAATTTTGATTTTCAGGCAAAAGCGATGGCGAACCAAGCACTTTCCAAGAAATTGAGGAAACGATACTCACCGAAACCCCTTCATCTATGATTATGCCAGACACGATCATTTTGTAAACTTTTACTATGATTCAAAATGGTACATTAGATGGAAGGCGAGGTTTCGCTAGTTGATTCCAATCAAAGAGAACAACTAGACTGCTCGGAGGAGGTACCAGATAAATGTTCGAACAAATTTCATGAACTAGCGAGGTCTCTTCCTGTTGTGAAGGAATGGGTGGATTGCCCCCAAGTTCATTAGACTCTATATCAACAAAATGAATTTGAACGGTGTTGTTCTCATCCTCTTTGGAAATATATCATCTAAAGGTGGATTTTTTTAAGGCAAGACTGGGTCGACTACCATCTCGACCAGTTGAATTTGATTTGGTATGGACTCAGAAGGTTCACTTTCAATGATAGGCGATTTGATCGACAATTAAGTTATGTCAATCAGGTTTTCAACTAGCAAAGGACTTGGTAAGAGTTTCTTGTATCCGGGTGGAAGTTGCTGCGGTGAAGCAGGACGGTTATCCAATATGCTTTTGGCTTCGTCCAGAAAAGGACAACAGTGAAGAGTGTGATCACCTTCACATAACCTACATGGAACTCTAACTTTTCCTTTTTGTCTGTTGACTTTGCTTTCACTAGTTGATGATGTGCTATCAACCTGACTGTCAATGGTTGATGATATCGAATGGTGCAACCGGGGAGACCATTCTCTCAAGATCTGCGGGATGCAAGGGAAATCTCGATGGTAATGTTTCTCCTTGAAAATTGCACATGGAGTTTTTGGTTTGGAAACTTTAGTGTGTGGATTTTCACCAAATGATGCATTGGTGTTCCCTTATTTAGCTGGCTTCTTCTTCTTCTCCCTCCCTTTCTTTTTCTTCTTAGTTACTTGGTTTTTAGTGTCACTAATTTCACCACGTGAAGAGGAAGAAGGGGAAGGAGAAACAAACGAAGTAGAAGGCAAAGGGGTAACTTCAGTATCATCTGGTTGCTGATTAGATTGTTGAGGAATTGCGGTGTTTTGAATGATAGAGGTCGAGAAAAGCCATACTGGCAGGCCGATTGTGATTCCTGGAAGGGACAATGTAGCCATATATGGAGAACCAATATCTCCCCAAGAGGAGAAAGGACTAGGATTCCCTCCTAGGGGAATTCCTTGATTGGTAGACTCCATTATCTCAACCTCAGATCAACGTAGGAACAAGGATGTTATTCCATTTAAAATAAATTTTAAAGACATTTGGACACAATTTGCTTTTTCAATTTTTAAGAGTCGAGAAAAAGATAAAGGTGACTCTAGTCGCCTTCGATTTTTAATGAGCCCGAAGTGACAAGTGCTCAGATGGACCTTTTCTTTTAAGGAGTCGAAAAGGAACAAAAGTGACTACTCTGGAAGTCTAGACAGAAGGTTTACCAAATTGATTGTAAAACTGCAAAATACACCTTGGTGATAAATGATAGAGAAATTACCAAGGACTTATGTACGGCAGTCAATCTTCCTGGATGTTGTGTTCAGTGCATTATGATCGATAGGGCGGCAGACATGGCTTCCTAAGGATAAAGGATATCAGGCTATTGTGGTCTCCCAATATATACTCGACGGTACGGGGAGCACAAGTCTGTACTGGCACTTGTCGTATCAACGAGGAGGAATCACCCAACCTTCGATGAAAATGATAGTTACCAAGTTTTACGATGCCAGAACATGTCTCTAGCCTAGACTTCTAGATGTGTTGCGTTAGATTCCAAAGCGTTTTTATGTTCATTGAGGTTTATTTTAGAGTTGATCTTACTTAGAAGTTTGTCTTTCAAGGTTCACCGCATGATGTAGATGTGAAATTCCTAAATATGCAATCTAAAATGATAAACAGTCGTTTATGTTCTTTTAGCAATGAAAATCCTAGCTACAAAGGAAATAAGATAATGATTTTTCTTTCAACAGAGAGCATAGAGCACACACTAAATGCACTTTCCTAAATCAAATTTTGCAAGCAGTCAAAATGCAGATGCACATGCATGTATTTGTTTTTTGCTTTCTTAATGTGTGAATGACAAAAGGAAATCTAAGTACAGATTTGAACTATTTTCTTTCAAAGCGATAGTACTAACAATTTTCTCTTTTCAAAACGAAAGGAAGATTAAGACGACACTTTTCGATTTCGAATTGAAAACTGTTTTCGACACTTGAAATACTAATAATTTCAAAGACAAGTACAATGAAAAAAGTACAATCAACTATCTAGAATAGGAAGACTTTACAACACTCTTTTTTTGATTCAGAATGACAATTACGACACTTGCATCAAAAACGACAATTTGATTAGGCTACTTTCGACAAAGGAAGATTGTAAATGACTGTCAAATACACAAAAACAATTACAATTCCTAATTGATGGAGGCTGAAATAATGTGAAGGAAGATGGTTACAGCAAGAAGGTACTGATCATGAACAACAAAACTACAGAACAAAGTTGAAAACAAAGAGAAAAAACAAAATTTCAAAGAAGAAAAAACAGTTCACTCAATCATCGCACTTGCAACATAGGGAAACAGGGATACATCTCACTTGCAACACATGGGAGGTGCGATGCATCCAGGTTGCATAGTTACAGATAGTGCGATAGCCAGGGAGAGAAACTGAGCTTGGTTTTTGCTCAAAACTTGCAGCTAAGTTGAGTGATTTGGGCTGAGTAATGATGCACAGTAAACACAAGGCATAAGGGTAGGATCTAATGAGGTTCTGAGCTACCACAAGTGAACTTAGGATGATTTGTAAGTCAGATGTTCAGTTCATAAACCAACCCGGAGATTGACTGAAGCAGCGTTTATCTACTTCGCAATTACACAGCAAAGGTGTTTCGAAGGCTAGTTAGCTAACTTCACACTCTGTCTGTAGTTTATACAGCAAACAATAAACAAAGAAAACAAAATATTCATTCCCTAGCAGAGTCGCCATTTTGTTTCAGAGAAAACTAGTGTCGATTCGAACTGCTAGTCCCACTAAGATGGGTAGCTATCTTAGAAACAAACAATGAAAGCTTTTCAAGAGTTCCTTTAAGTGTGATAGATCGAAGAGAAGAAGAGAGGACCAACCTGGATCTTTCACTTTGATCCTACCTTGATTTCTCCTTTCCTTGATAGAATTTGCCACTCCTCTCCTACTTGTCCCACTTCAAAGAGTACATGTAGAGTCAAAGTAACAGCAAACTATCAAAGCATCTCTATCTAAAACATCATAAACAATGTGGAATCAGAAACACATTGACCATACAATTGTATTCATAAACAATAAGATTCACAAATACAAGATCATATGGAGGAAAACTCAAGGAACTTTATTAATAGTAATGTAAGAGAGGATTACAACCCAGCTGTCAAATCCAACATCATCCTCCCAGTTGTAGAAGACCTCTTCACCTCATGAACAAGAAAATCACCCAAAAATGCAATGTCTCTTCTCAACAAACCAACAACACTTCCTTACAAAATACAAAATTCCAGCCTCTAGATCTCTCAGATGAGGAATCCATTTATAGATGTCTTGCAAGGGTGTGAGTCAGCTCTGGGTTTTTTATTAGTTTCATTCCACTGATAGTTCTTTGTTCCACTTGGAGATTTCATGATCTCTTACTCATCCCTGGGTGAATTCAGAGAGGCAAGTGTCACAGGAGAAGTTTCTGGAAGATTCCATGATCATCCACCTTGCAAACTGTCTTTTCCATTTGTCTATTCTCACTCATCGCACCCCACAGAAGGCCATTTGAGTATGCATCGCACCTGGCTAGTTAGGCAGTCAGTGTGCATTGCACCTTGCCAATGGAGCAGTCTGTATGATCCAGTTTTGGCCAGTTCTGAGTAGTTTTTCAGGTGGAACTTCTGGGACATGATGTAATCAGTTGACCATGATCCTTTAGGGTGTGAAACAACACTTTTAGGGACTTAAGGAGCCCTTAGTTTATGGACATATGAGTTTGGGGTTGCAGTGTCCAAATATGTCTATAACAGGTTGCCAAATAATTAACCCGTGGAGGGGATGAAACCATTGGTATAAATGGACCATTTAGGAACGATGGTTGACTAGGAGTTATATTTGGACTAGGAAATGAAAGCTGGTCAACGGTGATAAGTCTGCCTTTATGTGGGAAACAAATCACTCGAAAGAGTGTTGAAACAATAGCTCCCATGTGATAAACATAGTCACGCCCAAGAAGTAAATTGTACTCTAAAGGTCCTGGGACTACCATCACGTTCAAATAAACCATTTTTCCTCCTAAAGTGATAGGCAACTGAGGAAGGAACCCTAATGGTCGACTGGTTCCTTTGTTAAATCCCAACAGATTCTACATAACAGGCACAAGCGGTGGCGAACCGAGCGCTTGCCAAGCAGTTGAGGAAAGGATACTCACTGATGCACCTTCATCTATAATAGTGCCAGATACAATCATATTACAAACTTGTACTATGATCTGGAAAGGCACATAAGAAGGAAGGCAGGATTCTGCCAATTGATTCCAATTGAAGGAAGTAACTAGACTACTTGGAGGAGGCACTGTAGAAATGGAAGAATTAACCCCTTGAGTTATGAGAACTGGAGGATTTTCCTCCTGTCTTGCTGGAAAAAGTGGACTGCCCCCAAGCTCATTTGAATCTGAGGTAACAAAAAGAACTTGAGTGGTATCATTTTTACTTTCTTCGGGAAAGGTCCGATCAACTGAAGGTGAAATGGGGTCAACTGTTACCTTGACCTGTTGATTTTGGTCGGGTATAGACTCACATGATTCACTTTCAAAGAGAGTGGTTTCCACTGATTTTGGTTAGTCATCTCATCAACTAGTGAAGGATTTAGAGATAGTTTAGATGGAAGTTACTGCGGTGAAATAGGATGGTTATTTAACACTCTTTTTGCTTCATCCAGATAGGGACAAAGGTGAAAGGGGTGTATACCTTCACATAACCTACATGGAACTTTGACCTTTCTTTTCTGTCCATGAAGTTCACTATTAATATTTGATGGAGTGTTATAGCTCCAAATCTCACTCTTATGGTTTGTGATGCTGCACTCATGGCCTAGGGCAACCCCTCCTTCCAGACCTGGTCCAAAAATTTTAAAAACAGTGTTGTATCCCTTATACGCGACATTTCCCTGAGCTAAACATGTGTATATGTGGGTAGGTGTATACCCAACCCACGTATATGTACTAAAACACTTAAAAAAATATAAAACTCCTTAATTTCAGGCGGAGATCGCGGGTTTTACCTGCTGATCACCTGTTAGTGCCCGTGGACCAACTATTCCCAACTAATTCCCAACTAAAAAACTACTTTGGGAGAAGTATAAAAGGATTCAATGGGAAGGCCTAAAGGAGGAGAGAAGAGAGAGAAAGGTTATTATGTTAAGATTTCCCTGACCAGGTCTGAAGATCCTTGTGCCTACTGCGCTTCCCCCATTTTTACAGGAAACCCTTGTTTCCTTGTGTGATGATGTCCATTTACTACTTGCGATATCATGGAGTAAGTCATGGAAGGAGTTTTTTAAAGGCTTGAGACTGGACGAATCTGGAGGACGGTTTTGCTTGGAGCCTATGAAAGGACGACTCAGGTGAAATTATTCCTTTCTGTGCTTTATTTGTCTATAATAAAAGAAACAAATGTCTTTGTTCCTGATATAAATCTTCTTCATGTTTATGATGTTCATGTTCGAATTCATATGTGAATGGTTGTTTAATTTCATAACTAACTACCTTTCTTTATAATATGAAGATAGTTTCTTTATAATGTTTAGTCCATATACTGTTGTACTTTCTTGAATTGGTTGTTTTGCAGGTCAGAGGAGAAAAAGGAACTCCAAGAAGGGTTTGGACCCTGGAAGGACCTTCTCAAACGTAGGACCTCAGGTACGACCCTTATTGTAGAGTTTACTTATATTAGCGTAATGGTTGTGTGGAATGTGTCTTTCTCTGTATAGACAACTTTTAGTCTTCTAGGGTATCAGCTCAAGACCCTAGGGAACTTTTCCCTTAACAGAATTGGAAACTCCACTGGGGACAACATCATTGTTGTTCCTAGTTTGGGTGTGTTCAAGCCAATCAGGGCTCAGCTGCCTGTTTGCTTGCTGTTGCTGTGTAGTCTGTTCTTGAATTGTAAGTTTGGTCAGTTTCTTCAGACTGTTTTTTAATTTTTCTTGAAATATTTTATATACACTATTTTTCTTGCTTACAAAGGTGTATATACGCATGTTTCCTTAAGTGAACCTGCCTATACGTAGGTTTCCTTAGGCACAGTCGTGTATACACGCAATCTGTACATAACTACAGTCGCGTATATCTTGCAATTTTCAAGACTTTTTAAATCTTTTGTCTCTAAAGGTCTGTCTGCTGGTTTGATTCAGTCCTGAATAGTTACTTTCCAGTGTCAGTTGCTAGTTTTACAGCAAGTGTATGGTTTCAAATTCTCTCTGATTGTGAGAAGTGTTGGTCTTGTTTTTGTTTTTGCAAGTGTCATCTTTTTTTGCTTAAGCATGCAAGATTTCTTGGTGGAAATCTTGGCTTCTCTGATTCATCAGAGCAGGAAGATTGATCTCAATCTTTGTGTTAAATCTTGTTTTTGGTGATTTTTTGTTTGCTTGACAAAACCGCTTTTTGTGACCATCCACTTTTTTGTTTCATGAAATTTGTTGATTGACACTTTCTTGAAAATCGTCTTTTTGATCTTTTGGTCTTTGATGCCAAAGCTTTCATTGTTGCTTTTGATTGTTAAGAGCATCTTTAAACACATTTCTTTTTGTTGAGTTTTCATCCATTGTGTGTTGTCAACTTGCAAAAGTGTTTGTTGCCTATTCTTCAATCATAAAGTTTCAGTTTCGTTGAGAGCATTTTTGAAAAGACATTTTTGTTTTTCCTTTTGAAGAAAACTTTTTGAAAAACTTGGTTTTGCTTGCTCGAACTTTGTTTTGATTTGGTTTCCTTTTAGTGAATGAAAGTGCATCTTTGTTTGTCTTGAAACTTGTTTTTAGTGTTTAGATGAAATGAATGGTAGCAACTCATATTCCATCTAAACATTTTAAGTGGCAAAATAAAAATTGATAAGCAAAGAAACTTTCATTTCTTGATTTAAGAGTAGTTTTGAGTCTTGCATCAGCATGTACTTGTTGCATTAGGATAGATTTGCACATCTTTTTAGGCATCCATAGTTTTGTTAACTTTTGTGAGTGTGAAGCTTGAATTAAAGAATAGAAAAGGAAAATTTGTTTTATTTTAAGTTCCTCTGAACCCTATAGAAATTTCTTTTCATCGAAAAATGAAAACAAGTGCATTTGCATGTATTTTGGTTTTTATTAATTTCTTTTGTGTCAAAACACCACTAGTTTCACTTCCGCTTATCCCGTGACTTAAAGAACGGCCTATTTTAAAATCAAGCGCTAATTAAAATTCACTAAAACTTTTTTATTATCAAGTTAGATACAACAACAAGTTTTAGGATTTTAAGGCCTTGTATTAGGTGAGTGGAGAGTTAACTCTCCAAGGCCATTTAAACTGTCAAACATAGGAGTCTGAATAGTGAGTGAAAATCCAATAGCATTAGGAAGACCAGGAAAGCTCCGGATCTGGGAGTTAAGCACGAGGGTCTGTGAAGACAGGGAAGAGAGATACCCCCTCTCCTACTTGTCTGAACTTACCTTAGAACTATTCCGCCTGGCTTCTGCGATGAGTTGGTATCCATAGTTGCTACTCCTAGGGATCTACACAGGTGGCTGCGGAGGGGAATCCCGTGGCACATGAGGTCGACGTTTCATCACTCTCAATGGTACTACTGGAGGGCACCCTTGCGAAGCTTGGGGGCTTGCACCGGCGCAGGCTGTTGTTAGGAGGTCAATGTAACTTCCTCTATTACCTTCGCTCATAGGACTGGGCCGTCATTATCCCAGACTATCTTCGGAAGGCCCCTTAATTCACTTTCTTGTATTTTCGTGTCCGGTCCTAATCACCTGGAGTGGAAATACTTGGAAGTTGTTTGACTGGCTGATATCTTTAGGGACATTATAGTGTGTGCTCTGTGCTCTTAGTTGGCCTAGATTTCAATTTTTTGAGTCTTTAGTTAGATCTTAACAAAAAAAATTAAAGTGGCTGACCGATCACCTAGACGGTCTCGAAGACTTCGTGGCCTTTCACCATCAAGTTTAGAGCCTTCTCCTAGAAGGCGCAGAGGTAATACTGCTGGTGGGTTTCGTCCCACGGTAGCTGACGCATTGGGGATTGATCCTCCTCTCGAGGGCATTAGTGTTCAAGCAAGTCCTGGCACTTTTGCAGAACAAGAGAGGAACACTCCAGTTCTTTCTCGAGTTCTCTTTCAAATAGAGAATAACATAGAGGTAGAAGAACTCTCAGAATCATTAACAGCTCCGAATTCTCCCCTACCATCTAGCCATCTGGAAGTATTATAATACATTGGGACTCCGATGCATAGACCGTCAAGTCCAGGTCACATTATGCACTTACCGTCGATGACCACTACTGGAACCATGGCTTCTACTACAAGCGCTACAACTATGCAGACTCCAACATCAGTACAAGTGGGAGGAATGATTTCCATCTCCTCTGCTTCTTTTTTTGGGTCTTTTGCTAGCACATCTTTAGTTGGGTCTACCTCCATTCCTTCCACAAGGGGAAATTCCCAAACCAATGCTTTTAGTTCTGGATTTTTCCCATTTGGCACCCAGTCACAGGGTATTCCGTCAGTTCTGTTTAGTGCCGCCACGTCCATGATGGGTGGATCGGCTTCATTCTAGGGTTTTCCTTTCGGAAGTGGTCATATACCACATTCCAACCCGACAATAGGATCTATGCCTTTTTCTTCTACAGGAAAAAGCAGCAATCCTTTCCAAGGTTGGACTAACCCTGCAGTTAGTGGCATGGGAACTGGGAATCCGTTTTTCAGCCAACAAGGGAATAGGCCATACTCCACAGTTAGTTAATTTCAAAGTATTCCTCCCTTAGCTTCTGCTTGGAATCTGTATTAGGGGTTATCAACTCCTTATAATCCTTTAGGAGGAAGCTTTGCTGGTTATGGAGGCTTCGCGGCCGGAGTTGGTCAAACTCCGAATTTTGTTGGATCACAATGCTTGCCTTTTGGTTCAATTGGTTCTGTTGGTTACTTCGAGTAACCTAGTGCCTTCCAAAATCCAGGCCAATATTTTCATAACTTTGGGAGCTCCGCCCAGTCTGGGTGGAATCCCCAAGGTCCTCCTAGGCTTCCGTTTCTGGCAACTTTGAACTTGCCAGATCTCACTAAGTTAACAAACGATCCAATCAAATACAATCTGGCCTAGCCTCCGGTCCCAACCAAACTCCCTTTGGGCATTCCAAAATTCGAAGGGAAGAGCGGTGAACACCCAGGCGACCATGTAACCACATTCCATTTGTGGTGCTCATCAAACTCCCTTATTGATGACTCGATAACGTTGAGACTTTTTCAACGCACCTTGACTAGTAATGCAGCCAAATGGTATATAGAGTTGCCAGGGGGAAGCTTTACATCTTTCGCTAACTTAGCTAACATTTTCTTAAATCATTTCTAGTTGCCTATCCGTTATGATGCCGAAATTGAACTTCTGGCCACTTTTCGTCAAGATAAGGCAACTCACATTTCTGACCGTATTCAGGAATGGAGATGGAGAAAGAGGCTCATTAAAGCCAAAATCCCTCCGGATTACTGTCTCGAATGGTTTTTGAAATCTTTACAACCTGAGATCTCTAAGGATGTCTCCATGTCCGGAGTCTATTCTGAGGAGCAAGCCATTTTTAGGGCCCAGCAATTAGAATTGATCTACTCTCAATCTGGGATCCTTCAAAAGTACTTGCCAAATGCTCCTGGGCCTAAGGTTGCCATAGCCAAGTTGAAGCCAGGTCCCCATGCGGATGGTATCATTGGGTCGGTAGACACAAATGCGGTGAACTTGTCACACGGAATCTGTCAAGGGTGCGGACACGACTGACCTTCCTAGAAGTCTAAGACATTCTAATGACAAACAAGACAAAATGGAGTGATCTTTCTCTAAATACACCTTTTACAACATGAAAACTACAAGTGTTTAGGCTTACCTTATTCCAAAACGCTGTTGTTGAAGTCCGTTCTTGACGATCCGGATGAGCTCCTCCTTCAAGTCAATTCCTGCAACCACAAACAATCAAACAATTACCAAGCACTTGCATTTCATATAATAAAACATATATTCAACATGCAAACCAAGGAACACATGAAATAACTCATTAACACAAGCTATTGAGAAAAATAAACCAGTTTGTATTAATAACGAAACAAAGAAACTCTTACAACCTGGCCTTGGTGTTGTGCAAGTTCCTCCCAGGGTCCATCAAGGGTTTTCCTCTACTTTGACAAAGCTCACCCTCTCCCAAGTAGAATCGAGTGAAGACAATCTCTGCTCACAAAGGCTCTAATGGAAGACCTAAATCCTGCAGCATTTACCCAAAGAAAATGTATAGCTCCAACCTCCTCTCCTTCTGGCTCAATGCCTTTATTTATAGTGCTGTAAAGAGGTTATTCAGGTCCACTATCAATGGGATCATCCCCCTCTATGGGTGGGATAGCTCCCTTATTGATGGGATAAGTTCCCCCTTAATAGAGATACATGAACCAACTGGAGGCGCATCCATTTCATCAAACCGACCTCTAGAATGTTCTAGAAGTAACCACAAGTAACTTTTTCAAGATAAAACTCGTGCATTTTGCCTTTTACAGAGGGACGCACCTGTCCCTTAACATACAGAGCGTCCATGGACGCAGATTTTGTGAACATGGTCAGCGTCCCCGCAGGTAAGGCTAGAGAGAACCTGCGACCCCAGAGATAAACATAGTTTTTACAAGACTTTCTCTCTTCTTTGAGTTTGAGATGGATAACAGAGGCATGAGACTTGCCTAAGAGGGTAGCATGACTGTTGATTTGAGCCATACTAACTGTAAGTAGTCAAGGTGACATTTTTTAGTGTAACAGATTGCCCCCTAAAGTGCGAAGCCTGGAATAGAATAGGGTTTTGTAATTCTAGGAAGGGTGAAGCGCTTTATCATTTCAAGGATTGCCTTGTGGATGGCCTGGTTGGAACCTGCAATTTTCAACACAAAATACATGGATAAGATTATATCATCACTGAGGTAGGCATTCCCATACTCAGATTCAAAACTTTAACTAATGGACTAACTATTCTGATACAGGAATGATCTTGCAGTACATCATTTTTATAGACTTTTGTAGACACAGTATGGACGCAGCCATCTGTTTATGATTAGTCTACATAGATAATGAATACAAAACTCCTCGCAGCCTGGATGGTAGAAACTAGATCCAGGGTCTTCACTTCTACTTCCCGAATTGGTACGATTCTAGCCATGTGATTAAATGATTCGATGTCGAACATGGTAGAAACCACTTGATTACCAGTCAATGATGTAAACTGTTAACAAGCGTGAGAGAAACCACCAGTAATGTCAATGGTTCTCAAAGTACCAAGCACAACCCGTGAAATGTGAATAGATGTTTTGATGTCGAACACTTCACGGAATCCTCTGATCGAAAGTCAATGATGTAAACTGACGTCAAAGGCGAGAAACCTGCCATTGATGCATGCAGACTTCAAGGTACTGTCGATTCCTAAGTCATCTTTCTAGATAATGTGTCGATGTCGATAGAAAGCGACCCGTTGCAGGCAAGCCCGCAACACGAAATCATTGTTCAAGTTGAAGAAATGTTGCTGTAAGGACTGACTCAGGGATGGTCAAATGGATGACAAGTATTTTGCAGATGAAAGTTTTTTCTTGCAGACCTCTTGAACACATAACGACACAACAGATGGCTTGGTGACGTATAACTCAAAGTTAACCCCTGGAACCCGGTTAAAGACTTTCAAAGTGATTTGGTCAACTGTGAGGTAAAAGATTTCCCAACCCAGGTGAATGAAAAGTGTCGTGTTCAAGAGCGGTAATAAAGTTTCTTCTGAGACAAAAGGTGACAAATAGGTTCATTCTTCTCTTTTTTTCCCCACCATTTCTGGCAAGTACCTCTTTATTTTTAACAAGCTTGAGGAGGATAACATATGCTTGATTATAAGCTCATCCTTCGGACGAGTCCAACCTAGTTTAAATTCGAACCCTAGGAAGGAGTGGTTCGTTCCTGTTTGTAATTGAACAGGTCCTCTACTGTAAAAGTTTAACGAGCCCAGTATAGGAGAAACTCGGCGTTTTTCAATTTTAGAGAGTCTGAAAAAACTAAAGGAGACTCCACGTTGAACTTTTTCGTATATTTGTGTCCCTCAAGCCCGAAAAAGTATAAAATAATACCTGGGGGAACCGCTTGATCTTGCGACCAAGGAGTACTTTCATAATAGTGTCGTTAACCTGAAAAGTAAAAAGCGATCAAGGACACGTCGTTTTATTTCCTTATCGAGTTCGAAACGACAAAAACCCGGCAATCTTTTCCTGATTTTGCGGTCAGAAAAGAGCTAAAAGGGGACCGTCTTTTAATTCCGTTTTAACGAGTGAAAAAGAAACACTCGGCGATCTTTTCATGTTTTAGGAGTCAGAAAAGGGCTTAAAAGATGACTCTGAAATTTTGTTTGTGAAAAATTACAATTTCCCTCGAAATCCCTTTGTCCTGCACAAAAGCGACACATTACTCATACCTGTTTAAAATAGGCAAAAATACATTCAAAAACATCTTTTCATGGTAAAAAATGAACTAATTCATCCAAAAAACCTATAAAAAGACCTTTTACCATGTCATTTTTACCGTTTCACTGTTGAGGTTGAAAAAGGAGCTTTTGACAAGAAACTTCCCGTGGTCGCTGCGGAAAATCTGACCGTTGGAATCGAACGCCGTCTCATCCAGGTATTTTACACATCCTACTCTGCATTTCTATCCGTTTAGAATCAATTTTTAGGTTTTAGTTTCATTTTTTGGGGGGGTTTTGGTTTTGGAATGCGCCTCTCGGCGGACGCAGGTGCCCTTCGGGTGACCTGCGTCCCCCGACTTTTTCTCATACGGGAAAACGGTCGGAAGACGCAGTCCGCCTTCAGGCCAGCTGCGTCCGGGCGCCCTGTGCTACAAAGCCGGGGTGCGTCCTCCGAGAAACGCGCATTTCAAAACCCCAACTCTCTCAAAAAACCACCAAAAATTCCCAAATTAATTTCTAATTGCTATTTTTGATATGCAGGGCATTAATCATGTTAGACTGGAGAGAAAGAGAGCATGTAGAGGAAGATGAAGCTGCAATAAATCATCAACCTTCCCTGGATGCCCTAAGAGCATGCGGATTATACAAATATTGGACCATACCGGGCATGAGGGGCCAGGTAAGATTCTTGGAATGGCTGGTTGAGCGATGGAACGTACAAGAACAATGCTTTTACATAGGAGGGCACCAGCTCGAGATAGAGCCCTCGGATGTATACTTTCTCACTGGCTTGCCAAACAGAGGTGAGCAACTCAGTCTTGCGGGGACTAGGCCGGGTGGCCAATCCCTTGATAGTCTCCGCGAGAATTGGTGCACACCTGGGGCTCACCATTCAAAAGGCATAGAGATAAAACACATCACTCTACCGGAACTCAAAGTCATAGCGTTCACGGTTACCAGAATTTGCGGCGCGGCCGCTTTACACATTGCTTCCGGATCCCAAATGCGGATGGCAATTGACTGTTACCAAGGCACCATTTTCAACTGGTGTGAAGCTGTGTCGGCTCATATGAAGAGCCAACTGACCAAGGCAAAGAACGGACGACTAAAGACTTTTGGATATGGGCCTATAGTCGTGAGCTTTGCCTTGGAGAGAATTCCAATGCTGATCCCTCAGCAACTCACTGTTGATATCTTGGGTCCCCAGCAGCCAAAGCTGATACGATGGGTTGCGGTGATGGCCCGGCATCCTGACGAGGGCGCGACAGTAGTTCGATTCTCAGATAGTTATTTTGACTGGTTAGAGGGCCAGCTTTTTGTGATACAGGACTTTCCGTATGCCGGAATGGATTTCAGAGGTGATCCGGACATGGTTCTTCCACAGGGAGAACAATGGGACGACAGAGGTACTTTTTATTTTCACAAGTTTTCTAGTTATGTATTTTTTGTATTTTTTATATATATCGTCTCAAAACTAATAGTAAATCTTTCAAAATGCAGATGTTGGTCCACAGCGTCCAGCCAACCTCCGGCCTTATGATAGACTACATCCAGCTGCACCGGTACCGGCCCCACAGGATGCGACAGCAGAAGTACTAGCTGAGTTGGAGCATGATCTAGAGCGTCTCACGGCAGATATACCTGAGACTACTATGGACGACATTCCTATCAGGCTTCAGCGCTTCGTAGTCGCGGTCCCTGGACCGTTTAGGAGATTTTTGCGTAAGGTAGCCCGCGCAGTGGTGTCGTACAGAGAGCACCACCAGTGATTGACTAGTCACTTTTGTAGTCACATGTGACATTTTTGACTTTTTGTACTATCATTTTGCCGATCATAAGGTGTTTTAAACCTATGATCGAAGACGATGTATATATTTTTTGACACACTTCTATCTATATATATCACTATTACCGGCTTATCTTGTTTAACATATGTGATGAAATGTTTTTAAATTTACTTGCATGATTATTGTAAATGTCTGTCCAACATTCGAGAAGCAATTGCATCTGCTAATGTATTCAAAGACCTTGGAATATGTTGATATTCAATGTAATCAAATTCACGTTCCAAGAGACGCACTCTCAAAAACAACCTTAATAACACAGGATTTCTAATGGCATAAACTCTATTAAGCTGTAATACAACAAGTTCAGAATCTAACCTCACTATCAAACGTCGAATTCCAAATGAAATAGATTCGGATAATAATTCAACCACTGCACTGTATTCTGCAATGTTATTCGTTGTTTGACCGAGGCTTACCCCATGCATAGAAACTAACTCGTCAGAGGGCGAATAGATAACCCAAGCTGCGGAAGAGATATTCCGTGTACTACGACAAGCACCATCAGCAAATCCAATGTATGTTTGGAGAGGCGTCGACATCTACAATATCAAGAGTAAAACCAAGATAAGCCAGAATAATGACGAAAAACCACACTTGCTAAGCTAAGCACACTGACTAAACTAACACACTTGCTAGCTAGAAAGAAAATCTAACCTATCTAAAAATTTCTCCATACCCATCATTTTAAGCATAATACCTCTTTAGGTAAAGTCCATTTCTGGGTTTACCCAAAGAGTCCCCATCAAAATCAACTAACTCATAAGCCCCTTTTGCTAGCTTTCGCTTTACAATGTAGGGCCCATGCCACATGGGAACGAATTTTCCGGCACCTAGCTTATCGTTAGCTTGATCATATAATAGTACTAGGTCTCCTTCCGAAAAACTTCGAGGGGTTACATTTTTATCGTACTGAGCTTTCATTCGTTTCGCGTGAGTCTCGATAGCTAAAGTAGCGTCACGTCGAGTCTCATCTAATTTAGCCAAGTATAATAACCGTTTCTCCTCTTCGGAAGTAGCTGGAAGTAATTCGACAGCCATTTGAAGTGATGGGATTTCGCATTCAATAGGTAACACAGCTTCTAAGCCATAAACTAGCTGGAAAGGGGTGAAACCTGTTGAATTTTTCACTGAAGTTCGATATGCCCATAGCGCCGAAAATAACATGTTATGCCAATTCGTTCGATGGATACCAATGATCCGTCGAATCATGATGACTAGAACTTTGTTGATTGACTCAACCAAACCGTTGGCTTGCGGATAATAAGGAGTAGAGCTATCGTGGCGCAAACCAAGCTGGCTTGTAAGCTCAGTCATCATGACGTTTCGAAAATGGCTCCCATGGTCAGTAATGATTGCTTGTGGGACACCAAACCTAGTTATGATATGATTGAATACGAAAACTGCAGCTGTCTTGCCGCTTGCGTCGAATGTAGGCATCGCCTCGGCCCATTTTGTAAAATAATCAACCGCGAGGATGATATACGCATGCCCCCCGGCCGAGTGAGGGTTACAAGTAATAAAGTCAATGCCCCATTTGGCGAATGGACCAGCGGCAATTATAGGGTGGAGAGGAGCAGGTGGAGCGCGCATCTTTCGATCAAACACTTGACAGTTGTGGCATGTTCTGACAGCAAGGATACAATCTTTAAACATAGACGGCCAGAAATAGCCAGCGCGCAACACCTTCTGAGCTGTGGCATACCCAGACATATGACCGCCACATGCTCCAGAGTGACAATCATTCAAAACTCTCTCAGCCTCTTCGTGAGTTAAACAACGTCGAAAAACTAAGTCTGCCCCCCGGCGATAAAGTGTATCTCCAATAATTCTGTATTGCTGGGATCGAAACCGAATTTTTCGACGGTCTTCCTTGGAAGCTTCAGGCCGAAAGGTTTGGGTTTGGAGATAGATGATTATATCCCCATACCACGGATCTAAAGTGCTAATAAGAAACAAAGATTCGTCCACAATGGACTCCTCTGCCACAGTCTCTGTGTCAGCACTCGGGAAATCACACATCAATTCCGCAAAAACTAAAGATTTCTTAGACTTGGACTTCTCGAACTCCAAGTCGAACTCTTGCAGGATAACAATCCATTTAGAGTACTTGCCCCCTAGCAGTTGTTTTGTCAAAATATAAATCATAGGGTTGCAATCCGAAATAACTGTAGTCTTGCGGAGAAGAATGTAGTGACGAAAACGCTGGACAGCTTGAACGGCTGCCAGGGCCAATTTCTCCACATGCGAATATTTTAACTCAGTGGGATTTAAGGTTCTACTAAGATAATATATCACATGCTCTGCTTTGAATTCATCTTCTTGAACTAACACCATTCCAATGGTGGAATGCGAAGCTGCGAGGTATAAGAAGTAGTCCTGGTTGTAGTTGGGAGGATGCAATAACGGTGCATGGGTCAACGCGTGTTTCAGTGCATCAAAAGATTGTTGGGCAATCTCGTCCCAAAAGAATTGTGCGTTCTGTTTCAACAACCGTGTAAAACCTTTAGTGACCTCGGCGTAGTTTGGGATGAATCGGCGTAAAAAGTTCGCTTTCCCTTGCAAACTTTGGAGTTGGCGCAAACTCGAAGGAGGAGGCAATTTGATGATAGCCTCGACTTTCGAGGGATCGACGCGAATGCCGCTTTTGAAACAACAAATCCCAGCAATCGACCTGTTTCTATACAGAAAACACACTTGTGGGGATTCAACCGAATTCGATAATGCCTACACCTCATAAAGATTGCTCGTAGGTGGACAAGGTGATCAGCTCGTTGTAAAGAATGAGCAGGCAAATCATCGAGATAGGGTTGCACAATGTGCTTGATGTCATGAAATGCATAAGACATCGCCCGTTGAAAAGTGGCCCCGGCATTCTTAAGTCCAAAAGGTAATTTGCAATAAGCAAATGTCCCCCATGGACAAATGAATGCCGTTTTTGGTTGATCGGCAGGTAGAATATTGATTTGATTATAGCCTGAGAAACCATCCATGAAGGAAAACATCTCACTTCCGGCACAATCATCAATAATTTGATCGATATAAGGCGTAGGATAGTTGTCTTTTGGACAAGCTCGATTGATATCCCTATAGTCGATACAGATTCTTATTGTTCCTTGTTTTTTATTGACGGGAACAATATTCGATACCCAATCCGTTAACGGGATCGGATAAATGAAACCTGCTTTCAACAGCTTTTCGACTTCTGCTTTAATCGCAGCCGCTTTTCGAGGGTGAATCTGACGCAACCGTTGCCGAATGGGTTTAGCATCCGGGTAGGTTTTGATTTCATGAACAACAATGGCAGGATCAATTCCCGGCATTTCCTCGTAAGACCAGGCAAACACGTCGCGGAATTCTTGGAATAGGGCCTTGTAAGTTTGGATTTCTTCTTCAGTACATGCGGCACCTATATGAATGTTCTCCTCGATTCCGGGCTTCACTGAAATATCAATGGGAATAGTACGAGAAATATTCCCTAAATTCAGCTCTGAATCAGAATGTTTCGTTGGATCCTGAGCGTCTTTGACATATTCAGCGGTAAAGATAGATGAAAAATCATTTTCAAATGCATCATCCTTAGGTAAAAACGAAGATCTGTGATGGAGATCTTCCCATGGTAGATCATCTACACTTAGGATTTCGCGAAGTTGTTCGTCAGATGACACTTCTTCGGGAAACGTTATCCGTTCTAAGGGTGAGGTGAAAAGTGACTCTTCACTGACCACATTCATTTGGTCGGTTGAATGAAAGTCGGTAAAAGACATAAGAGCTTCATAAGCAATCTCATACGGACTCAACGGCATAACATCACCGAGTGAGTCTAGCTCAGAGTCAGAGGGAACATACCAAGGATCATCATAAATAATGTTTTCTGACGTGATCATATGAATTGTTGCGAACGAAGGGTCTGCATTGAGTGGAGGGAGAGGAAAAGTTCCCAGTAAACCGGAATCCTTAACTAAACCTACACCAATGTCCCTATAAGGGATTGTCGTTTTACCAACATGCTGGATAGTTTCTGAAGAGGTTGGGTCGGATGAAAAGTATGTCAGCTGATCAATAGTCACGATCTTACCGTTATGTGGAAACTTAATGACTCTGAAGACCGATGAAACGACCGCTGTCATAGCATATGACCAACTTCGACCCAAAAGAAGGTTGTAGTCTAGAGGGGCATCAACCACTTCCACATCCAGACTAACGGTTTTACCTTCGACCCCTATAGGCAATTCTTGTAGAATACCAAACGGACGGAACCCACGGCCATCAAAGGCCTTAAGGATGGTGGGGGATTGGTTCAACGAAGGAGAACCAAGCGATCTCCAACATTGAATCGACATAATACACGTAGAAGCTCCCTCATCAATCACAGTCCGATGAATAGGCCTGTTTTTGACTATCACTGGAATTTGGAAAGCCATTTGATGGGGGAGACGCGGTGTACTACTTTCTAGATCAAAGATCATTAGGTTCGGGTCCTGAACATCGACAGCTCCAATAGCCGACAAAAGCAATTTTCGTTGCGCTGGACATGATTGCAGCACTTCGAGTGCCGACATTGCTGAAGGTGAAACAGCTAAGTCTTCAACAATGTTGTAATTCTGGGCTGCTCTCGCATGTGGATTGAAAGCAGACCTTCGAAGTACACCCTTGGCGGGCGGCTTAATCACTAAGTCTGGGTTAGGTTTTTCGATCTGTAGTGGATCGGAACCAGGAGCTGAGGTTGATGGGTTAGAGTGAGAAGATTCTGCTTCCTTACCATCAACAGGAGCCTTACTACCATAATCTTGCGATCGAGTCGCAATCCTGACATGAGACATCATCAAAATGGGTTCTTCACTGGCATTCGAAGAAGAACCTATCATCTTATTCTCCTGCTCTGGAAATGGATTTTTTAACACAGCAGGAGTGGGAGAACCTTTGACTATTTTCACTACCTCGGCCCGATGAGGGCAGTCTCTCGTAAAATGATCTTCTTCACAAATAAGACAAGGATATCGAGGTTTGCGCTTTTCGTCATTGGTTTCCGACTTTTCCGTTTTCTCCTTTGGAGCCTTGTCTGCTTTAGCCTTCTTCTTTCCTTTCTTCTTTCCACCGTTTTTGGATTTGGCCGTAGATGACTCTACAGCGTGAATGTCGGCGGTAAGTTCAGGAGGAGAAGACTCTCCTGTCGGAGAATCAGGCAAAGTGATAATTGGAGTATTGGAGGCCTTGGAAGACTTCTTCTTACTCTTCGTAGTCACGATACCGATCATACCATCAGCGGCATGAGATCCCGAAGGAGCAGCAGCGATTTGGTTTGACTTTGGAAGATCCGGAATTTTCTCGTGTAACGTACCCGACTGAGTGTAAACTAAGTCAAGGTATTGTGCCTGAGCAATGACTTGCTCCTCAGTAACTACTCCGGCCTTAGCTACATCTTCAGTAATTCTTGGTAATAATGATTTGACAAACCATTCAGCTAAGATTTGGTCCGGGATAAAAACTTTCACTAATCTTCTTCGACGTCTCCACTCATGGATGTGATCAGAAATGTACGTGGATGTCGATTGTTTTAGCGAAGTTAATAATTCTGTACCATTATCGTATCTGACTGGTAACTGAAAATGAGTTAAGAACGAGGTAGCTAACTGGCTAAAGTTGTAAAAAGAGGCCCGTGGTAACTCAATGTACCACTTGGCTGCGAGACCAATGAGTGTACGCTGGAAAAGACGTAAGCGGATGGAATCATCTGAGATGGAATTTGATGCACACCAGAGGTGGTAAGTCATCACGTGATTAGACGGATCCTCTCCAGACTTACCTTCGAACTTGGGTATATCGCTGGGCAACTTATTTGGCATTGGCGGCCAGAACGGAAGATATTGAATTGGATCGTTCGTTAGGCGCGTCAAGTCGGGTAAATCTAAAGTCGCAATAAACGGTAACTGCCGGTTAGGATCTCTAAAACTCTGAGTCACAATACCAGCCCCAGGAGGAGGATATCCAGGATAACTAGGAACAGGAGTCGCATTTGGGATATTATATCCTCCTGGAAAACCAGGATTAACCGGACCGTACTGGGGTTGCTGAGGTGGTTGATAAGTGTACCCAGGATACGGTTGATACTGGTAAACCGGTTGTTGGGCAGCTTGCCCAGGTTGATACTGTCCCTGGTACGGAGGTTGAACAAATTGAGGTTGAGTAGTAACAACCGTACTTGTACCAGGTTGGCCTGCAGGCATCTGGACTGTGGTTTGAACCGTGGGTCCAGACAACGGTACAGATGTCTGAGGAGTGGTTACAGGGACAGTAGAAACCGGAGCTGCCGATACTCCAGAAGTAAGCATGGTAGATGAAGCGGTAGTTGCTGCAGCCGTGTGAGGTGGAGTACCAGGTGCAATTGGCGGCTGAGTAACTACAGAAGTTACAGGGGTCTGAACACTTGACTGGACAGGTTGCGGTTGCTGGGGTGGACCAGGAACTGCAGGTTGTCCTGCTTGAGGTACCGACTGTATACTTGGTTGCGACATCTGTTGACCCTGTGACGGATCCCATGTTAACATTCCAGGGTATTGACTCGTAACAGGTTGAGGATACTGAGATCCATAGCCGTATTGAGGATAGGGTTGATAACTGTAAGGTGCAGTCCCATATGATTGCCCTTGAGGTGGTTGATAACCTTGACCAGGGTATTGACCCGTAGGTTGATAACCTTGAGGTAAATACGAATACTGGGGTTGACCTTGACCTTGAGGTTGGTATCCTTGAGGTTGATACCCTTGGGGTTGATACCCTTGGGGTTGCCATCCTTGAGGTTGCCATCCTTGAGGTTGATACTGATACTGAGGTTGACTTTGGGGTACATATTGAGGCTGGGGTTGATACCCTTGGGGTTGATACCCTTGAGGTTGCCCCCCAGTCACAAATGAAGTACCTTGAGGTTGCCCCCCAGGCATTAACGAAGGTTGCCCCCCAGGCGGTAATTGGCCACCTTGAGGTTGGTTAATGGGAGTTGAACCTGACATCATATAAACTTCACCTATACTCAATGGTACATTACCACTGTTTCCAACTAATAACCCATGATCAATGGGTTGAGGAGATGCTCCCGCAAAGGTACCAGAAAGTGATTGATACCCAGTAGGAACAGAAGGACCGCCATGTAAAAATGATTCAGGACTTTGTGAAAACACAGATGACTGACCAGACATATTTACAGGAGAATGAATTCCTCTAGGTGGAACCGGAGTACGAGGTGTAGAAAAACCTACTGAGTTGTCTAAAAAATTGGTTAATGCAAGGTACCAAGATTCACTTCTAGGAGGACTGTAAAAGATGGATTCACGCTCCCTTAGATCAAGGGTAATTAGATCTTCAGAATCAGAAACGCCTATTTCTTCCTCTGGAACAAGTTCTTCTATAGCAATTAATCCAACAGGAAGATTTTCGGTGATAATTCTTTCTATTCTTGGTGAATCAGGAACACTAGGAGTTGGAGTAACAGGTTCTGAAATTTCAGGTTCTTCGCCTGTTTCACTGGCAGATGAAAAACTACCAGCAAGCTCGGAAACTGTAACAGCTTCGGGATTGTAACCTGTTTCTAAACTTTGGTAATCTGGATGGACTACCAAGGAAGATTCTCCTTCTTCAGGTGATCCTACTCTACTGCCACTAGGAGGAGTTACAAGGACCTTTAACCCTTCTAAATTACCTGGGTCGTCTCGAGGAGGGGATCCCCTAAGTCTACGGGATCTTCTCAACAATTCGGCCACAGAAACAACTTCAGGAGACTGGCCCGCAATTCGACGGGACTTCTCGGTAATTCCGCCACAATTAAAGATTTTTAACTACAACACACGAAAACAAAGTAAAAAATTTCAAATCAAACCACCTAAAGTCTTCTAAAGAACCAATCAAATTTGAAGCACACGCCTAAATAATCTAGAGCGTCAAACCACACACAAACAGTAGTCTTCCGGACCAAAAGCGCTAGTTGGTGATTAGGCCCAACCTCGCAGGATTCAGTACAGAAATAGTGGGTGGAACAGTTACCCCGGCAACCTGCTTAATGAATAGACTGGACCAAGTTCCTCCACTTTAACCGTCTCGAAGTGAAGCGAACCCCCCAGAAAATCCAAGTGAGTATAACCGACGTCTGCTCCAGGTACAGTGGGACCTTCCCTCCACCGTCACCTTGGGTAGAATCCTAGATATTATGGCCACTAAGGTTACCAATCACAACAATTACACCTGGGGGAACAGTCTAAACTCCGACAGCACGCAAGGGCAGAGTAGCAAGCTCCAATCCCCTTACCGGCTCCTTGACAACAATCCAAGGTTTACCGATAAGTGACCCCTGGCTCCTCGACAATGGTTAATCCGAGGTTTACCGTTTGTAATACGTACTGCCTGGCGTCGTTCCCAACGAGGGAGGAATGATCCCCTCACTGGTTCGGACACGAGCTCGTGCTTCTCCTTTAAGAGGAGCTTTCCCAGAATGTAACTGAAACAATTGGATTTGTTCTACTCAAGATAGACTATCTGTTTGGTTTTGTAGTCTTGGAGAGTTAAGTACTCACCTACTCCAAGACCCTAGCCTAAGCTATGTTGGTGCTTCAGAGCCCTAGAAAAATAAAGATTACTAGATTGATTTTAATTTAAGCGTTACTTTTAAGGTTGTTTCTTAAGTCAAAAGGTGATGGAAGTGAAACTAGTGGTGTGTTGACTCGACTCGAAACCACTACAAAATGCACCTAGAATGATTTATCCACTACTTTACTTTTTCGATGAATTGCTTAACTAAAAAGTTGAGAGAATGCAATCTTTATAAAAGCAACTTCTTAATTGAAGACAATCAAAGAAACAATTCGTTTTTCTTTTCCAAGCATAAAAACATAACTTCTCTTTACATGCACGAAAAAAACTCTTTTCTTCTTTTGAAAACAAAAAGCTACTTGAAACAAGACTTTTTAAGAAGATGTTTTTGTATTTTTCTTTTAATAAAGCAAGTAAATCTAATATAACCAAAAATCAATCTTAACAACTCTTAAAATCTATGAAAATGCACTCATAAGCAAACTAAAGGCAAATTTACTCTAAGCAATCTTAACGAGGCCAAAACTAACAATGATTATTTCTAAGGTGTTTTACTTGATCACAATCAAATCAAGGACTAGCTTATTGCAGAATCAAAAACTAGCCAAAACAAAACTCTAATCTTTTTGTTCTTTTTGTAAAATGGAAATCAATACTTTATAAACAAGTAATTCGAAATTTGACCCAAAACAACTCAAATGGCAAGTTGCTCACAAAAGGAGACTTTACGACAGGCCCGACTTCTAAGAAGGTTGACTAACCAGAGAGATCTAAGGCTGGACAACTTTCTACTATCAAAGTCACTACAAAGCCTTTCCAAAAATCAAACCCTAGGTCTAAACTTCGTTGAAAACCACTAAAACACTCAAAGCTCACAAAACAAGTTCAGGTGAAAATTCTTGACAGGGTACTAAAGGATCTGGGCAGAAAACACTAAGGAAAAACAAAATCTAAAAGCAATTTAAAGCAAAAATGGAATTTTCTTAAGTTTTACAGGAAGACGCAGGCAACCCGTTGTCACAGGTGCGGCCCCGCTCTGTGCAGACGGCAACAGCGCGTCCAAAGACGCACTGTGCAGTACTCAGAGACTGCGTCCTTCTGGAAAAATGAAGAAAAACCAAATCTAACTAAATCTAAAGCTAAGCCACCCAAATACTAATTCTCACAGTCAAAAACCAGAAAATAAAAATGATTTTCTCAAAGCAAAGTTCATATAAAGGAAAAGACTCTCTCATTAATGGATTCCCCAGTGGAGTCGCCAATTTGTCACACGGAATCTGTCAAGGGTGCGGACACGACTGACCTTCCTAGAAGTCTAAGACATTCTAATGACAAACAAGACAAAATGGAGTGATCTTTCTCTAAATACACCTTTTACAACATGAAAACTACAAGTGTTTAGGCTTACCTTATTCCAAAACGCTGTTGTTGAAGTCCGTTCTTGACGATCCGGATGAGCTCCTCCTTCAAGTCAATTCCTGCAACCACAAACAATCAAACAATTACCAAGCACTTGCATTTCATATAATAAAACATATATTCAACATGCAGACCAAGGAACACATGAAATAACTCATTAACACAAGCTATTGAGAAAAATAAACCAGTTTGTATTAATAACGAAACAAAGAAACTCTTACAACCTGGCCTTGGTGTTGTGCAAGTTCCTCCCAGGGTCCATCAAGGGTTTTCCTCTACTTTGACAAAGCTCACCCTCTCCCAAGTAGAATCAAGTGAAGACAATCTCTCCTCACAAAGGCTCTAATGGAAGACCTAAATCCTGCAGCATTTACCCAAAGAAAATGTATAGCTCCAACCTCCTCTCCTTTTGGCTCAATGCCTTTATTTATAGTGCTGTAAAGAGGTTATTCAGGTCCACTATCAATGGGATCATCCCCCTCTATGGGTGGGATAGCTCCCTTATTGATGGGATAAGTTCCCCCTTAATAGAGATACATGAACCAACTGGAGGCGCATCCATTTCATCAAACCGACCTCTAGAATGTTCTAGAAGTAACCACAAGTAACTTTTTCAAGATAAAACTCGCGCATTTTGCCTTTTACAGAGGGACGCACCTGTCCCTTAACATACAGAGCGTCCATGGACGCAGATTTTGTGAACATGGTCAGCGTCCCCGCAGGTAAGGCTAGAGAGAACCTGCGACCCCAGAGATAAACATAGTTTTTACAAGACTTTCTCTCTTCTTTGAGTTTGAGATGGATAACAGAGGCATGAGACTTGCCTAAGAGGGTAGCATGACTGTTGATTTGAGCCATACTAACTGTAAGTAGTCAAGGTGACATTTTTTAGTGTAACAGAACTTGTTGAGCCAATTGCAGCAGTTGTCTTTGGAAACTGCTCCTAAGAACCAAGTCACATCGTCTAACCCTCCGGCTTCCCAACCCTTTTCGATTAATGCCGTCCAATCTGATAACCCTAAAGGAAATCAAAATCCCAATGGGAAAAAGAAAGGATGAGGTAAGAAAAAATATCAGGATGGGAAGGCTGACGCAAATAAATCCGGCAATAATGTTGGTGGTGGTAGAAATGAGTCTAGAAAGAAAGTCAAGTTTCCATGCAAGTTGTGCAGTGGAGACCATTTAACTCACCTCTGCCCCAAGATTGAAGATGCTCAGGGCTTGTTAGGGTAGCAAGGGACTTCTAGTTCTCAGGCTGTGTTAACCAACCCTTTTCCCCAAGGGCAGCAACTTATTGCTGGCGCGACTTCAAACCCTGGAACCTCCGTAGGGGGCAGCCAGGAAGGGGAAAAATCATCAAATGTTTTCATGATGGGTTTTCACGCTAATGTGGTCACACGGTCGCGCGATTATGGTGAAGGTGAAACTTCCAAGGACAAGACTGCTCCCAGAAATACCGACCTTCATATTGAGCGACCCCTGTTGAGACTATACCACGGATACCGAAAGGTTCTGCTAAACGCGGGACTATTAATCCTAATGCTAAGGCCGCCTAGAACTACTTCATTGTTGAGGATCTGGATTAGAGTCCATGCGCCATGTCCGCTTTATAGGTTCTCCAGTTGTGTCTGGCTCAATGAAGTGCTTTACTTTCCGTGATTGGGGCAGTTGATCCAACTAACTCTTTAGTGCTCACTTTAGACATGTTAAATGTCAAAAAGCGACTCCCTCATCACATGGCTTTCCAAATAAAGTCTACATACTAGAAAATTAACATTTTTCGTACTGTTATTGATGAAAGAGCTTACATGTGCGTCATGTCGATGTCATGCTAGAAGGCTATTGGATCGCCTTCAGCTGTTCCTTCACCTACCGTCCTGACTGCGTTTGATGGTCATTCTCATAAGCCACATGGGATTATCCCGGCCTTTCCCATATGTGTTGGGGGGAAGGTCGTTAACATTGAAGTAGAGGTCATTGATGCTAACGTAGACTATAATCTCCTCTTAGGAAGGAACTGGGTATACGAAATGGACGCCGTTGTTTCGAATCTCTTTCGTGTCATTTGCTTTACTCATGAGGGGAAAATCGTTAAGGTTGATCAATTTGATTATTGTCCAGTCGATCCTCAAGTAATCTATGATTCTATTGTTCCCTTAGTGGATAACCCTCGTCCGTCGACTAAAAATTTAGGAGTTGGGATGTATTCCTCACTGATGGGTACCTTTGATCTTCCCTCTCCTATCGCTAGAATCAATGTCGTTTCATCATCTAAGGAGTTTCCTCGAGAAGAGTTCTTCCGAACTCATTATTTTTCAGACCCTTGAACCTTGCCTTCACCTATGACCACATTAGCTGAAGGACAAATAAATGGAATGGCATTCCCTATGTCTGCAACTGAGCTTAGATATCAGTCTATCGTTAACTCTACAGACGACCACTCTACTCCTTTTTCCGAAGAGGAGTTAGATGGTGATGTGGCCCCAGCATGGAGCCTTGATTCTACCTCTGCCTTGGACTGCTTAGATTTGGTTTTACCTTCTGAAGAAGCAATCCCCGAAGTGATGATGGGTATAGATCGACCTTGGGAATATTTACACCATCGTTCATACTTTCTTCCTCCATTGCAGGAAGTAGAATCTAGATTCTCCGAGCTCTTTACTAGTGATGTTTGTATGGTATCAAATCTTTTGGCTCCAGCACACTTTCGTGCCGAAGGTAATATGTTGGTGATTTCAAAAATGATACCTATAAACATCTTTAGGGACCCTAACATGATCGAGAATCTCTTCGTTGAAATCGAATGTTCCTCTGAAGAAATTCAAATTTACACAGACCTTTTCAAGGAATTTCGATATGTATTTGCTTGGTCTTATGAAGAAATGCCTGGCATTGATCCTTCTATAGTTCAACATGAGATCAAGACATATGGAAACACCAAACCAGTCCATCAAAGGCTTCGACCGGTTAACCCTAGGAAAGTAGCAGCAATTAAAGTTGAAGTTGGGAAGCTTCTCAAGGTGGGTTTTATATACCCTGTTCCTCTTACTGATTGGGTTTCTAATCCAGTCCCTGTGGATAAAAAGCAGGGAACAATCCAAGTATGCATCGATTTTAGGGACCTAAACAAGGCTTGTCCGAAAGATAATTACCCCACGCCATTCATTGATCAGATTATCGACGAGTGTGCAGGTAATGAGATTTTTTCCTTCATGGATGGTTTTTCCGGTTATAATCAAATTTCTATCCATCCTGAAGATCAACATAAGACAACCTTTATATGTCCCTGGGGTACCTTTGCATATAGAAAGATGCCTTTTGGTCTTAAAAATGCTAGAGCCACTTTTCAGCGGGCCATGTCATATGATTTCCATGACATTAAACATATCATCGAAGCATACTTGGATGATCTCGATGCTCATTCTCGAAAGAGAACTGATCACCCTAGTCATCTTCGAATGGTTTTTGAGCGATGTCATTTTTATAAAATCCGGTTGAATCCCAACAAGTGCGTTTTTGCGGTTACGTCCGGTCGGTTGTTAGGGTTCATTGTGTCAAATCAAGGGATTCGGGTTGATCCCTTCAAGGTTGAGGCAATAGTTCAGTTGCCTCCCCCGTCCTTAGTTTGACAACTTCAAAGTCTTCAAGGGAAGGCTAATTCTTAAGATGGTTTATAGCAAACTATGCCGAGATCACTAAAGGGTTCATGTGTTTGCTACGGAAGGGAGTTCCATTTTTGTGGGACGACTTTGCACAGTGGTCGTTGGATGCTTTGAAAAAGGCATTAGTCTCTGCCCCGCTTTTGAGTCCACCGGATTATGGTAGAGACTTCCTTTTATATCTTGCTGTAGCAGAATCAACCATTGGTATGGTTCTCGTTTAGGAAGACGATGCTCTCACAGAGCATGTGATTTATTATTTGAGTCGAGGCTTAATAGGTCCTGAACTTCGCTATTCTCCGGTTGAGAAGTTGGCTTTGGCAGCTGTTCATGCTGTCCAACGGCTCCGTCATTATATCCTGCTACGCAAAACTTTTGTCTTAGCGGCGGTCAATCCATTTCAATTTTTCCTCAGTAGGCGAGTGATTGGGGGCAAATATAATTGATGGATAGTCATTTTGCAAGAATTTTATCTCGAGTTCTTGTCTGCCAAGTCTAAGAAATCCATGGTTTTAGCCGAGCTAATTTCAGAGCTACCTTGTGGAGAGGATACTATTTATGAGGAAAGTTTCCCCGATGAACATTTATTCCTCATCTCTTCACTCGACCCTTGGTATGGAGATATCATTGTCTATCTCTAGACTTCGAAGTTTCCCTCTACTTTCTCTAAGGATGAACGTCGGAAATTACGTCACCTAGCCAAAAATTATGTTATCATTGGTGATACATTATATCGTCGAGGGGTTGATTCAATCCTTCGGCACTGTTTAACCTTAGAGGAAGTAGAGTCAGGGCTAAATGACTGCCATAGGGGAGCTTGTGGTGGTCATCTATCAGGGATTACTACAGCCTAGCGCATCTTGCGTGTCGTCTATTTTTGGCCTTCACTCTTTAAAGACTATGTTGAAGTAGTCAAACGCTGTCACCCCTGTCAAATCTATGCTTGGAAGATGCGCGCACATCTGGCTCCTCTTTTTCCCGTTGTCATTGTCGGTCCCTTTACTAAGTGGGGTATCGATTTTACAACTTGTAATCCTCCTTCAGTGGCGAATCACAGGTACATTATCGTGGCTGTAGACTACTTTACGAAGTGGGCCGAGGCCATGCCCACTTATAAAAACGATAGTGACACGGCAACATTGTTCCTTTTTAATCAGATTATCTCAAGATTCGGTATCCCGAAAGAGATTGTCACTGATCATGGTAGTCATTTCCATAATCAACTGATGTCTGAATTGGCTCTCAAATTGGGTTTCCAGTAGGAGCATTCATCTCCTTATTATCCTCAGGCCAATGGATAGGTCAAGGCAGTTAAGAAAACTCTTAAGACGATCCTGCAATGGACAATCGATAAAAGTCGGTCCAATTGGAATCTTATGTTGTATCCAGCTCTTTGGGCACACCGGACCTCCGTGAAGATTTCTACTAGTTTTACACCTTTTCAGTTAGTTTATGGGATGGAATCTATCTTCCCTATTGAATGTGAAATTCCATCTCTTAAGTTAGTTGTTGAGCTCCTTCCAGAGACTTCAAGTCTCGAAGAGCGCCTCCTTCACTTGGAACATCTCGATGAGTAGCGTTGAGATGCCGCCACGATGAATGAGGCTCATAAGAAAAGGGTTAAAACGCAGTATGATAAAACTGTCCGTCCTCGAGTCTTTTCTGAAGGTGACCTTGTCCTGGTCTATGACCAAGATAAAGACACCTTGGGGGCAGGCAAGTTTAAGCCTATGTGGTATGGTCCCTTCATTATTAAACGAGTTTTAGAAAAAGGGTCGTATGAGTTAATCGATTTTGAGGGAAGCAAGTTGGCGGAGCCCTGAAACAGGCTCTACCTAAAGAAGTACTTTGCTTAAGTAGGAGTTAGGCAATGGCTTCTTTGGACATTATGCATATTTGTACATATCTCATCGAGAGTTTTGTGATATCAACACTTTTTGGTCTGTTGTGGCAGGTGTTGATGGATGACTTGGTTTATTTTGGGTTCGCCGATGGTGCTAGTCGGCACACTCGGAATCTCACTTCCGCAGCTTGGGTACTCTACTATCCAACTGGTCAATTGGTGGTATCAAGGGGCGTATGCATTGGTCTCGCTTCAAACAACATGGTTGAGTATACTGCCGTCATTAATTTACTATCGGAGGCAATTTCTTATGGAATCAACTCATTAGTAGTTTATCTTGCTTCACAATTGATAGTGTCACAATTAAATAACATTTATTGGGTAAGGGATCCATGTTTATATCGCCAGTATTTAAGGGTCAGGTTGTTGCAAAGATCATTTACTTATATTAATTATTTTCACATTCCAAGATCTCATAATTGGTTAGCTGATTCTATCGCTAATCAAGCATTAGATTGGCATATCAATCATTCATCACAATAAAATCAAGCATCAAAAAGTCGAACTATATATATATATCTATCTATCTATCTATCTATCTATCTATCTATCTATCTATCTATATATATATATATATATATATATATATATATATATATATATATATATATATATATATATATATATATATATATATATATATATATAGATAGATATATATATATATATATATATATATATATATATATATATATATATATATATCATAAAGCATCTCGAGTGTACATAAGTCTGTCCAAAAGTATACAAAATTGGGACTCAAATGCCCATAATCATGTCTCGTATATCTAATGCCTCGGCTCAGGATGAGCGGCTAAGTAGGCAACTACTGCATTGGCCACACGCCGAAAAGTGCGAACCCAGTCACGTGGCATGTCGACCACATGACGCTGCATATCCTTAGGAAGGTCCTCTATGGCAGCCATCGGTACTCGGTGAGTTAGTCTCACCAAGTGTCGCTAAACAGTATGTAGAAGTCATTCTGTATCAGCAACTGCCTCTTCAGCTCCTCGGCCGCGCCGTCCATGCCACGGGAACCCATCTGGTCATACCGGCCCAATATCTGGAACATGGTCATCATATTAGTCATTTGAATCCCATCAAAAATATTTTTCAAAATTCATTATTATATTTGAAAAATTCAAAAAATCATAAAATCAAAAAATACTTACCAATGTCGCCCCATGTTGCGGTCGGTGGTAATGCTAGATCAGGATCTCTTCAGAAATCCAACCCAGCATAAGGGTAGTCATTTATGGTGATGATCTGCTGATCCCACCAGGTAAAGAAGTCATCGTCAAATGCAGTCCGTGGGACGTCCCCACCCCCTAGACGTTTCATCAGGTCGGACCACCTGCCCATGCATGGATCTCGTGGGGTGGTGATGGAAACTGCTACCCTAGGGCGGAGTGTGGGGACCCTCTCAAAAAAGAAAGAACACAGAATAGTCCCATATCCAAAGTTTTTGGTCTTCCCCCTCTTGATAGAAGTGAGTTGGCTCTTCATGTTGGCTAGAAGAGGAGTACACCAGTCAAATACAGTGGTGAGACAGTCAACTGCCATGCTCATGGTTAGCTGTGATGCCTGGTGCAGAGAAGCTGATCCGTTCACTCGAGCTATGGTGAACAGGATTATCCTCAGCGGTAAACTCGCCACATGTGTGATGGAAATTTGACTTCCAACTTTTTTTGGATGTCTCGGGCAATATATCTGTACGTAGTCCTCGATCGAGAGACTGCTCTATGTCCTGCCCCGGGAATGTACTACCTCTCCCCTTCAGGAAAGACCCATGATGAAATAGATATCTTCCACTTCTATCCTGAGTGGCATCTGGTCAATCATAAAGGCATCCTCCTCGATATTCCAGTAGTCAATGAGCATCTCAAGCAGACGTGTGTTCGCTTTCATATTCAGCAGTTTGAAGAATTTAAGCAAACCACATCCCCGTAGGGCATCCAAAGCATCAGGATCGTTCATGACTTCATCATACACCGTGGCATGCTCTCTTTCTCGCCAAGTGACCGGCATCCTGAAGGAAAAATTATTTTCAGCCATTAGTTTTTGTTTAAAAATGTTCGCAGCGTATACGCGGGTCATTGTGCACACAGTCGCGTATAGGGCTCGCGTGTACGCGGGTTTCATATTACCAACCTGTTGAGGGCCCCGAAATTAGGTCAACAACAAGGGGGATACCCACCCGGTCGGGAACCTGGTTGGCGGCTCCTTGCCCGTTTGGTGTAGCGAGTCCGACTGGGGATAATGGGACCAGCTTCCCAATCTAAAAGATGTGTGTGTGTGTGTGTGTAGATTTTGACGATGCTAATCTAAAGGTAATTTTAAGCTAATTTAATTCTAGACTCTAAACTGACTCTATGCTACTGTAATCTAACAAAAACAGCACACCTAATCTATACTAACCCGGGGTAAAATTCTTTCATTATGCGATCTAAAAAGATTTCATACAACAACTGGTAATAAAGATCATTTAGCTATCATAAGAATATAAATCAATTAAGATAAACCATTCTGCATAAGAAGTTAGGCAAAACAGTTGTGAATAACATATCGCATAATCAGTTATTCATATGTCAAGCACAAACAAATGACTCCACCATACAAAAGTGCAAAATGGTAACCCACACATTCATACATTAACACATAAACAACTCAGCTGTATATCACTCTAAGAATATGAGCAGAAATTAATCAAGAGATAAAAGTACCATTTATGACTGATTTCACTCACAAACTTCAAGCAATAATGATTTATCTCTACTTACTTCTAACATCTACTAAGAGTACAGAAGTGCAACATCAGTAGCAGACATTAAAATGTAAACATAAATAAATCTCGATCCATCCATTCATCAAAAACCCCCTTTGAGGGTGCAAAAGTGCATGTTCTGAGGACAAGTTTTTTGACAAATTTACAGACCCTTCTCCAAATGCCATGAGAAGGGCTAAATACTACTAACTAACTAATCTTAATTACACAAATTTAGGAAATAGCTTCAAATGACCGCCCTTTTACTAAAACAAATTTATTTCTAAAAATTGAATCTAATTTCTAACCATTTTTGTATCTGCTCCTTAGTGCTGTAAGCAATGCAAGGTTCACCTGGAAAGAGTCGGCTGGTTGTCTTTTCCTTTTGCTCGAGTGATAAAAGTAGAAATAACAAAAGCTGGCACCTCTTTCTGACAAATTAGAAGATATTTTTGAAAATCTTCTTCTGGCTGGGTGTTTTTGCTTTGTGTATACTTAGTATAACACAGATTTCTTTCAAACTGATTGTGCTGTTGCTATTTCGGTTTCCGGCCGTGCGAATGACTCAATGAGTTAGGGATTTCGTTGCCTGAACAATCTTATGTATTGAAAATTGCTTCCGTTCTTTGTTCCAGGCTTTTTTGAAGCATCATCCCTTTTTAGCGTTTTTCTTTTTGCTTTATCCAATCTGAGCTTCAGGATCTTTTGCAAACATGCTGCTTGTGTGCACCTTTGACTCTGAGTCTTGGATAGTCTATTTTCATCAGTGCCTGTTGAGTGATACTCTGGAATCCGCGGCCCTGCTGCATGCGGCATTTATCTGCGAAGGCATCTCCTCTCTATTCTTCTAGTATTGGCGCTTTCCCCTTTTCCTTGGATGTTTCCTGCATATAGATTTATATTAGTTGCTGCCTTGCAGTTCACGCAAAGGAAAAGAGAATTGACAAAAGATTGACATGAAAGCTTTAAGTTCTAATGAATGCATAATCATGACACTCATAATGACTTGACTCTTCGAAAAACGCAACACGATCATCTTTGGATACTCAGGTGTGCGATCATTAATTTCCCTTAAGGTGCGCGCTCAATTTTGGGTTTACAGATCATGCCGAAGAAACTTCGCGATGAGTGGATTCTGCGATTCACATCGCAGCAATTAATAGTCTCATTCGTCGCAGATCGCAAATCGCAAAATCGCAGTTTGTAGGATTGCAGATCGCAAATCGCAATATCGCAATTTTCATTTGCTCATTGTGTGCTGCGTATGTGACGTTGCGATATGCGACGTCGCATATCGGTCGTCGGCGATTCCTTTTTGTTTTCTTTTAAGGGCGCTTTCAAAATATGCGATGCGATGGATGTCGCATCGCTTCTTTGCAGCTTATTTATGCGCATAGGAAAACGCTTCACTCTCTCTTTGCGATGCGATATAGCTTTTAGGGAGTTAAACACAAAAATTTTGATAAAAATATTTTTGGGATTTTTGTTAAGGGTCCCCCTTTGCTTGATGTTATTGCTAATATCAAACAAAGAGGGGGGTTGTTGGTGACCACAACAATGGCGATTCACTGTGAAGAACCAGTTATCTCTGCTTTTCTATTGACATTTCCACTTCCGAAATAGAAAAATTTTCATATGTCTAAATTTTGTTATGGACAGATAGAGTAGATTACTCCTTATCCTGTCAATGATACTCTGTCTCAACCCTTCTTTTATTCCAATTGTCTGCTTCCTTAGGCTTAGTTCTTGCATTCATACCAGACATTACTCGGTCTTTTTTAAAGATAAAATAAGGTCTTCTCTGCGTACTGGCTTTAAAATATGCTCATTTGTCGTAGGTAAAGCCTCTGCTGCCTGCAAGCATCCATAGCCTCAACAGGGTTACCATGTTATCCAGCAATGATCCTTTTTCCTGCTTGACGTTATTTACAACATTTCAGAGAAAAATCCTTTTTGACACTTTTTCCTTTTTTTACTCTCTAAAGAACAATGTCTTGGTTTGGTGGCCAAATTATGACACAGTAATTCACTTGATTTACACTTTTGCTGAACAAGCTGGCTCGTGATGAGACCCCTTGTCTTTTGATTGCAACAATCTTGAGTCGTTGCCTTGTTTTGATAGACAGTTTTGGCAAAGTCAGCAAGTTATAATATCTGTGATCATGATAAGCCGGCTCGTGATGAGACCTCTTATTCTTTGAGATATAGTGTTTTCTCGGATTGTTTCTCTGAATGCCGCGGTTTCCTTTAGCAGGGAGGAAGTCATTGTTTTTCCTTAAGAAATCTCTGGATGACAATAATAGCATTTGAAAACAACAACTTTACAGAGAATATTTATTTTATTATTGATGATACCTTTCATTATGCTGGCATAAAACAATTTTTTACCAAAGGTTGATTTCATCAAAGTTTTTTGAGAGGTTGAAACTAGTATCATATTCAGGTTAAAGTTAACTCTATTTGTCAATAATAAAAATCAGATTTTTCGAAAAGTTTTGCTATTTGTACAAGTGAAATCAAAATCTGATAGAGAGTTAGTGTGCTCTTTCATGAATCTTTTTCAATGATCATTTACAACCGGTTTTATTTATAATAAAGAGAAAAACAAAATAAAAGAAACTAAAACTATCCTACAAAAATAGAAGAGTGATCTTCTATGGAAAATACATTTTAAGAATCTGTCCATTCACAGGCAAAGAATCTCTTCTACCTGCCAAATCCTGCAACACAAATGTCGATGGGCCTATGACTTCTACAATCTGAAAAGGACCAAGCCACAGCTTCTGAAATTTCGTATGTTTGCCCTTTTCTTCATGAGCCTTATCCCATTTCAAAACTAAATCTCCCATCTGAAAGTTCTTTCTGGTTATGATGGCTGAGTCAAAAGAGGATTTTATTAGCGCTTGGTGGTGAGCATGGGTTTTCTTAGCTTGTTCTCGCGTTCTTCTAGTTTGATTATCTCCATTTGTCTCAATTGCAAAGAGGAAGTAGATACTTCATCGATGTGTTGTACTAGAGACAAAGAGGGAATGACTAAGTGAGTTGGAAGAACTACTTCTTTCCCATAAACTAAATTAAAGGGAGAAGTGCCGATTGAAGCTTTCTTCGTGATTCTATCTGCCCATAAAGCATTTACCAGCGCTTTGTGCCAATTCTTTTGGTTTTGGTCAACTGTTCTTTTGATAATCCTGATTAGGTTTTTGTTTGTTGATTCAGCCAACCCATTACCTTGCGGATAGTAATTGGCAGAATATTTCAGTTTGAACCCTCTTTTTAGTGCAAACTCAGTCATTGCATTTCCAGAAAAGTATGATGCATTATCAAACATTAAGGCCGTTGGCAATCCAAACCTAGTGATGATAAATTGATCTATGAATTCAATAATGTTTTCAGAATTAACTGTCTTGAGAGGAACTGCTTCTACCCATTTAGTAAAATAATATGTTGCCGTGAGGATATACCTATGCTGCTTAAAAGAGTGAGGAACGATCTCACCTATTATGTCCAAGCCCCATTGGTTGAATGGTTGCTTGATGTTAACCGGCTATAGTGGCATGGACGATTTCCTTTGTTTCCCTGCAGCAGTCTGGCAGATTTGGCATTTCCTTACGTAATTGTATGAGTCTTTGAACAACGTGGGCCAATAATATCCTGCACGTAAGATCTTATGCGCAGTAGCTTCTCCAGCATAGTGTCCACCTGCTGGTCCATCGTGGAGTTCCTGCAAAACCTTTTCGGCTTCAGTTTTCTCAAGATACATAAGAAGTACAGAATCATAATTCCTTTTAAACAGAACATCATTTATGAGCTGGTATTGTTTAGCTTTCAACCTCAAAGCTCTTTTCTTGGTGTGATCCAGGTGTGATGGAGCATACCCGTTCTTAAGATAATAAATGGTGTCTGCATATAATGATTCTGCGTCGTTTAGGCTTACCTCATACGTGTGTACCTCTTCAAATGAGTTCTTAGGAATTTGCGAAGCTCCAGCTAACATCTTGCAGAAGCCTCGACCCCTTACGATGTTTGCTGGTTTGATCTCAAGATCGTATTCTTGTAGAGCGGTACTCCAATTTGCTCTCTTTTCGCCCACATCCTTCTGTACCAAAAGGTTTCTCACCGCTGGAAACGGTACTACGACTTTGGTATGGGCTTTAAGTAAGAAAGGTCTGAAATATTTGATCGCTTTGAAAACGGCATATGCCTGTTTCTCCACGTCTGAATAATTGAGTTCAGCACCTTGTAAGTTCGAGCTAAAGAATGCGATTGGAGCTTCCGCCTTCTCTTGATTTACTTGAGTCAAAATCGCGGCATAAGATTTCTCTGAGGCAAAAGTGTATAAGATGAAAGATTCTGAAAAATTTGGGGTAGCTAAAGATGGAGCGTTGATGATAGCTTGTTTGATCAAGTTGAATGCTTCGTACTCATCTTGACCCCATTTAAAATTTGAATTCTTTTTTATCATATTTTGTAAGGGAGAAATAATACGTGAAAAATCCGGGACAAACCTTTTTACAAAATTGATCTGTCCAAGGAAAGATTGCATGGCCTTTTTGTTATGGGGTATGGATATTTCGGAAATTTCTTTGATTCTGTCAGGTTCAATGTGAATACCAGATTTCGACACTATGAATCCAAGCAATTTCCCTTCACTTAATGCGAAAAAAGATTTCCTTGGGTTAAGTGAAATCCCATACCTTAAGCATCTTTGAAAGATTTGTTTTAAATCTTTGAGATGGTCGCTTCGCTTCTTGGAGTACACTGTTATATCATCCAGGTAAATCACTACCGATTTATTGACTAAACCTTTAAACGCGATGTCCATGGCTCTTTGAAAGGTAGCGCCGGCATTGATCAGACCAAATGGCATCTTCCGATATGCGTATGTGCCCCATTTGGTTCGAAATGTGGTTTTCAACTGATCATCGGGATGTACTAGCACTTGATTGTATCCTGAAAATCCATACAGGAAAGACATTAATTCTGAGCCCGCTACTGCCTGTAGTATTTGCTCCATAGGTGGGAGGGGAAAATTATCTTTCTGACAGGCTTTGTTGAGATTCCGGAAATCAATACAGATTCTAATATCTCCGTTTTTCTTCCTAACAGGCACCATATTGGATACCCATTTGGAGTGTCTGACGGGGAAAATTATTCTAGCTCTCAACAATTTATTTAGCTCAGTCTTTATCTAATTTTCTAAGTTGGGGTGGATTTTTCTGAGCTTCTGCTGGACAGGTTTTTCATTGTCAATCATAGGGATAGTGTGTTGAATGATAGAAGTGTTGTATGTTTTCAGCTCATCGTAATTCCATACAAAAACATTTTTGTATTGTCTCAGAAGACGGATATATGCTGATTTTTCTTCAGGGGCTAGGCCGTGGCCTAGATTAACGTTTTGCGGCTTCTGATCGGTTCCTAGGTTCACTAATTCATAGTTCAGAGTTGAACTGTAGAGTTTAGAATTGGCAGACCTTTTAAACCGACTTTTCAAATCATATAAATCTTCTAACTTAACCACCGATTTAGGTATAGCATTATCAGTGCTATTTTGGTGAATTTGGTGATCATGATGGTCTTCGTCAATTATTTGATTTGAGTAGGATCCTTCAGAAGTGAGGAAATTTACAATGTCTGGATCGTCGTTGAATACTCTCCAGTTGGTGATGTTGTCAGGGATGGACGGTCTAAATATTAATTCTATTGAAAACCTATCGGGACTAAAATCTTCGGAGGGAATCAGTCTAGAGGCTACGTTAGCTAACAGGTCTGTGCTCGCATTTTGGAGTCTTGGGATTGACGAAATATTGAATGCTATGAAATGTGAAGTCAGATCTTGTACTAAAGATTGATAGTGCTTTAAATGACTTGACAGGCAATGTATGGTGTTACGTACCTGTTTGACGACAATTTTGGAATCTCCAAAAACTTGAAGATACTTAACATTCAACCCGATTGCTTTGTATAGGCCTTGCACCAAGGCTTCGTACTCCGCTGTATTGTTTGTGCAATCGAACTCAAGTCTGCATGTAAGTATGATCTTGTTCCCATCTGGGTTAATCAGAACGCATCCTGCTCCTGCTCCCTCGTTAGACTTAGAGCCATCAAAATATAATTTCCAAAATAAAGACGTATTTACAGAGTTATCTAAAAAATCAAAACACTTTGAATCATCAGTTTGGGAAAAATTTTCAACTTGGGACACAACTGAATTTTCTAAGTAAGGTGAAGTGTGAGCATTGAAATTGCCGAGGAAAGAATCTACCGAGTAATTGTCTATGATACTGCTGTTGTATGCTATTGCTTCGTTCTCTCCTTCCAATTCTGTCACTATGTACTTTTGGTGCAACTCTCGTTCAACCTTTATTTGATTGGGTTTACCGTTGTAGGGTAACCACATGTGCGACCAGTCGGTTGAGAAATATCCATGGAGTTTCTCGGACCAATCCTGCTAAGAATTAAACAATAGAATTCAGGGATATCAGCTACTAGAATGTCGATAACCTGACATACTTTCGGATTAGACGACAATATTATGGTCACCTGGTTAAGTTCACCAATCACTTCGAATTGAGATCGATCAAGTTGAACTGTGCGCACTGCGGATTTCTGAGGCTGAACATTCAATTTGGCACATATTGATCTGGGTAGAATATTCGTTGAAGCACCAGAATCAATCAAGCAATTGTGCACGTTTTTATTGAAAATTTCATAAGTGAGAAGAAAAGGAGGAGTATGGGATCTTGACCTTCCTCCAATCAAAGCAATGTCATTCAGATCAATCTCATTGATCATGTTGGTTGGAGGTCTTCCCATGTTGTGGGAAGCTACAACTGTAGGTAAAGATGTAGTAGGCACGGCATGTAATTCTTTCATCATTATTTTCTGTTGATGTTTCAATTTGCTCAATTCGTAAAGAGTGATATTAGCCCTAGTCTTTTTCATGTCATCGATAATGTTATACTCCATTTCATCCGACACTATCAATGTTCTTGATGGAGGTGTTTGATCTGATTGGACTGGGCTAAATTGGGTCACTCTAGCAGTTGTTTTCTTTGTTGCGACCTTATCTTTTGTTTCAGGGCTTGCGCCCTTCTGTTTAGGGGTAGTTTGGGGAGGATCAAGTTGATTTTTTCTTCGTGTGCTAACCGGAAATGCTTCTTGATCCTCTTCTTGTGGGAGGATGAAATCCCACATTCCTTGTAGTTCCACAACTTCTTCATCATCGGTCTGCCCTTTAGTGGTATTCTCTTCTTCTTCTTCTTCCTCAGATTCTACGTTTGAGATAGCATTGGGTGGTTTCACCTCCATGGGAAGGTTTCTTTTAAAATATCTGTAGGGCTTTTTTGAAGAAGTTTCTGCTACATGTTTTCTTATATCAATCATCTCGTTGGACATGGTCTTTAACACCTTTTGTAATCCTTCCATATTGAAAGGATCCTTCGTTTACTTCTTCTTGGTGTCTTCTTTGAAAGAGATCTTCTTAGATTTGCGTTCTTCTATTGCAGATCTCTTTTCTAGGGCAACTATGCGTTTTTCTACTGCTAACGCCTCAGTTAAGTTTTCAACTAAGGTCGTCTTGTTTGCCCTATCTACGAAGATAGCCAAGTTTGATGGTAAGGCCGTGATGTACCATTCACATCTTACTTCCTCGCTGGGTTGAGAAGCAGCGGGAATTTTGTTGAGGATCTTATTGAACCGTAAATTGAAATCTTTAATGGGTTCTCTAGCCTCAACTTTAAGATTAGATAGGTCATTGATCAATGTCGTTGTTGATCTGTCATCGCCAAACTTGGTGAGGAATTGATTTTGAAAAATGTCCCAACTTGTGATGGACCCAGAAGGTAACGAAAAGTACCATGACCCAGCTGTTCCTTGCATTGTGTAAGGAAAAAGCCGGACGACAGCACCTTTAGTAACTCCGTTGAGATTAACAGAAAGCATGAAATTATTGATATGCTCTTCAGCTAGCATGCCTGTTTCTGGATTGAATTTAGGTAGCCACTTCTTAGGATGGGCCGGTATTGGGCTCAGGGGTGGAGGCATTAAAACCGCCCCAGGATTGTTCCATGGAGACTGGGCCATCGTTGAGCCGCTAGTTAATGAGAGTGCAGAAGACGGTCCCTGATGCTGAGAATATGAAGGTATTATGATCTTTGATGATTGAAGAGGAAGTGTTGTTGAAGATGGATGAGTGATTTGGGATGAGGATGTGGGTGGTTGACTTCGCGGTGAGGGTGTTGAAATGGACGAAGTAGATGAAAGAGTCTCTCGGTCAGACTCTGGTGGTGCTTTCCTTGCTCTTTTCCTAGTAGGGAGAGGGAGTTCACTTGGTTGAATACCAAACTTTTCACTCTTCAATCTGGTCAGAGGATGAGCAGGATTGTACTGCGAAGTCACGCTGCTGTTAGATTTATCAGACCTATGAGAAAAAATAGAGAATCCCTGGAGTTTACGAATCAAAGTTTGAATTTCAGGGGGTTCAATAATGAGTTGGTCTGATATATTAGAGTAGGTAGCAGCGGTGGATACTCGAGCGACTTCTAAATCCGGGTTTAATCGTACTGGAGAAGTCAGAGGAGTTTATGAGGGTGATTTACTCTCAGAATGGCATTTAGATTTTGACTTGGTTTCCATTCATAGTTCGTGCCCTCCTTCTAGCGCCAAATATGTTGAGGGCCCCGAAATCGGGTCAACAACAAGGGGGATACCCACCCGGTCGGGAACCTGGTTGGCGGCTCCTTGCCCGTTTGGTGTAGCGGGTCCGACTGGGGATAATGGGACCAGCTTCCCAATCTAAAAGATGTGTGTGTGTGTGTAGATTTTGACGATGCTAATCTAAAGGTAATTTTAAGCTAATTTAATTCTAGACTCTAAACTGACTCTATGCTACTGTAATCTAACAAAAATAGCACACCTAATCTATACTAACCCGGGGTAAAATTCTTTCATTATGCGATCTAAAAAGATTTCATACAACAACTGGTAATAAAGATCATTCAGCTATCATAAGAGTATAAATCAATTAAGATAAACCATTCTGCATAAGAAGTTAGGCAGAACAGTTGCGAACAGCATATCGCATAATCAGTTATTCATATGTCAAGCAAAAACAAATGACTCCACCGTACAAAAGTGCCAAATGGTAACCCACACATTCATACATTAACACATAAACAACTCAGCTGTATATCACTCTAAGAATATGAGCAGAAATTAATCAAGAGATAAAAGTACCATTTATGACTGATTTCACTCACAAACTTCAAGCAATAATGATTTATCTCTACTTACTTCTAACATCTACTAAGAGTACAGAAGTGCAACATCAGTAGCAAACATTAAAATGTAAACATAAATAAATATCGATCCATCCATTCATCAAAAACCCCCTCCGAGGGTGCAAAAGTGCATGTTCTGAGGACAAGTTTTTTGACAAATTTCCGGACCCTTCTCCAAATGCCATGAGAAGGGTTAAATACTACTAACTAACTAATCTTAATTACACAAATTTAGGAAACGGCTTCAAATGACTGCCCTTTTACTAAAACAAATTTATTTTTAAAAAATGAATCTAATTTCTAACCGTTTCTGTATCTGCTCCTTAGTGCTGTAAGCAATGCAAGGTTCGCCTGGAAAGAGTCGGCTGGTTGTCTTTTCCTTTTGCTCGAGCGATAAAAGTAGAAATAACAAAAGCTGGCACCTCTTTCTGACAAACTAGAAGATATTTTTGAAAATCTTCTTCTGGCTGGGTGTTTTTTCTTTGTGTATACTTAGTATAACCCAGATTTCTTTCAAACTGATTGTGCTGTTGCTATTTCGGTTTCCGGCTGTGCGAATGACTCAATGAGTTAGGGATTTCGTTGCTTGAACAATCTTACGTATTGAAAATTGCTTTCGTTCTTTGTTCCAGGTTTTTCTGAAGCATCATCCCTTTTTAGCGTTTTTCTTTTTGCTTTATCCAATCTGAGCTTCAGGATCTTTTGCAAACATGCTGCTTTTGTGCGCCTTTGACTCCGAGTCTTGGATAGTATATTTTCATCAGTGCCTGTTGAGTGATACTCTGGAATCTGCGGCCCTGCTGCATGCGGCATTTATCTGCGAAGGCATCTCCTCTTTGTTCTTCTAGTATTGGCGCTTTCCCCTTTTCCTTGGATGGTTCCTGCATATAGAATTATATTAGTTGCTGCCTTGCAGTTCACGCAAAGGAAAAGAGAATTGACGAAAAGATTGACATGAAAGCTTTAAGTTCTAATGAATGCATAATCATGACACTCATAATGACTTGACTCTTCGAAAAATGCAACACGATCATCTTTGGATACTCAGGCATGCGATCATTAATTTCCCTTAAGGTGCGTGCTCAATTTCCCTTGTTAGATTGTACTGGGTACCTTGACGCTCATTATCATTATCGGTGAGTAGTCTCGTGTTTGTTAACGGTATACATCAATGACCGGTAATCAAAAATCTCTCACATGGTCGACTTTAGATCATTTATTCCCATGGTGTAGAAATGTACCACAGCGGTCGGTGAAGACATTCAGGTTGTATCAGCATTCATTGGTTCACCAGTTGCTCCTGTTGCTGCTAGTTGATACCATTCCACCTTATATGTTGCAGTCAGTCATGTTGACATTTTATATGCTGGCACCTGAGTTTGCAGTGTTGTACCATCCTATTCCATCATGTTCAGTTGGTACCTTTTGTTATTAGTTCTTTATATCAGTGATCCGGTTCATCCTTCAGCATCATTGACATTCTTATATGCGATATTCAGACATGTACTTGTATTTTCCAATCATTTACACTTATATACTTAGTGGATCCGCTTGTACTTGATATGCGGACATGCTTTATTTTCTCTGAGCATGGGTATGCCCGCCTCAGACAGTGTTTCTTTCTGATCTCCTTTTGTGGCTTGGCAGGCTGAACTCTGGTGAAGTCCTTCTCGGTTTTTGATAGATTTCCTTTCCATGTACTTTCTTAATACATTTCAGCCATCATGTACCCCTTCTAACCTCATATATTAAGGGGCATCTGTTATAGCTCCAAATCTCACTCTTATGGTTTGTGATGCTGCACTCATGGCCTAGGGCAACCCCTCCTTCCAGACCTGGTCCAAAAATTTAAAAAACAGTGTTTTATCCCTTATAAGTGACATTGCCCTAAGCTAAACGCGTGTATACACGGGTAGGTGTATACCCAACCCACGTATATGTACTAAAACACTTAAAATAATATAAAACTCCTTAATTTCAGGCGGAGACCATGGGTTTTACCTGCTGATCACCTGTTAGTGCCCGTGTGTTCCCAACTAATTCCCAACTAAAAAACTACTTTGGGAGAAGTATAAAAAGGCTTCAATGGGAAGGCCTAAAGGAGGAGAGAAGAGAGAGAAAGGTTATTATGCTGAGATTTCCCTGACCAGGTCTGAAGATCCTTGTGCCTCCTGCACTTCCCCCATTTTTACAGGAAACCCTTGTTTCCTTGTGTGATGATGTCCATTTACTACTTGTGATATCATGGAGTAAGTCATGGAAGGATTTTGTTAAAGGCTTGAGACTGGACGAATCCGGAGGACGGTTTCGCTTGGAGCCTGTGAAGGACGACTCAGGTGAAATTATTCCTTTCTATACTTTATTTGTCTATAATAAAAGAAACACATGTCTTTGTTCTTGATATAAATCTTCTTCATGTTTATGATGTTCATGTTAGAATTCATATGTCAATGGTTGTTTAATTTCATAACTAACTACCTTTCTTTATAATATGAAGATGGTTTCTTTATAATGTTTAGTCCATATACTATTGTACTTTCTTGAATTGGTTTTTTTGCAAGTCAAAGGAGCAAAAGGAACCCCAAGAAGGGTTTGGACCCTGGAAGGACCTTCTCAAACGTAGGACCTCAGGTATGCCCCTTATCATAGAGTTTGCTTATATTAGCATAATCGCTGTGTGGAATGTGTGTTTCTTTGTATAGACAACTTTTAGTCTGCTAGGGTATCAGCCCAAGACCCTAGGGGAACTTTTCCCTTAATAGGGAGTGTTACCAACATGATCACCAGAGGTTGATCACATTGGACGGTGCGAACGGGAAGACCATTCTCTTAAGATCTGAGGAAAATAAGGACAATTTTGATGAAAATTTTCTTTCACACAGATTATGCATGGATATTTACTTTGTGTTGCTTAACGGATGGATTTTCATTAGATGTTACATTCGAAGCAATGGTTGTTTGGTTGCCCCCTTGTTGAGCTAGCTTCTTCTTCTTCTTCTTAGCCACTTGGTTACTAGTACCAATACTTTCACCAAGTGAAGAGGAAGAGGGGGAGGGAGAAACAAACGAGGAAGAAGGCAAAGGGTCAACTTTAGGATGAGCTGGAGTTTGATTTGATTGTGGAGGAATCATGGTATTTTGAACGACAGAGGTTGAGAATAGCCATACCGGTAGATCAATTGTGATTCCTGGAAGGGACAATGTAGCCATATACGGAGCACCAATATTTCCCCAAGAAGAAAATGGGATTCCCCTCAAGAGGGTTTCCATGATTGGTGGACTCCATTATCTCAACCTAAGATCAACGAAGGAACATGGATGTTATTCTGAATTTAATAAATTTTAATGAGGCTTTGACACAACTTTGCTTTTTCAAATTTTAAGAGTCGAGAAAAAGCTAATGATGACTCTAGTCCCCTTCGATTTTTAGTGAGCCTGAAGTGATAAGTGCTCAAATGGACCTTTTCTTTTAAGGAGTCGAAAAGGAATGAAAGTGACTACTCTGGAAATCTATACAAATGGATTACCAAACCAATCGCAAAACTACAAAATACACCTTGGTGATAAATTAAATAGAAATTACCAAGGACTAATGTACAACAGTCAATCTTCCCGAATGCTGTGTTCAGTGCATTGTGATCGATAGGGTGACAGACACGACTTCCTATGGATAAAGGATATAAGCCTATTGTGGTCTCCCAATATATATGCAACGGTACGGGGAGCACAAGTTTTTGTTAGCACTTGTCGTATCAAGGAGGAGGAATCACCCAAACTTCAATGAAAATTATAGTTACTAGCTTTTACAATGCCGAAACACGTCTCTAGCCTAGACCTCTAGATGTGTTGCGTTAGGTTCCAAAGAATTGTTAAGTTCATTGAAATTTATTTAGATTTGATATTGTTTAGAAGTTTGCCTTTCAAAGTTCACCGCGTGATGTAGATGTAAAATTCCTAAATATGCAATGTAAAATGATAAACAATTGTTGTTTATTTTTAGCAACGAAAATCCTAGCTACTAAGGAAAGAAGATTACGATTCTTTCAAACAAAGAGCAAACAGCACACACTAAATGCACTTTTCCTAAATCGTTTTTTGCACATAGTCTAAATGCAAATGCAAATGCATGTATTTGTTTTTTGTTCCCTTAATGTCAGAAATGAAAAAAGGGAAAACTAAGTATAGATCTGAAATATTTTCTTCAAAGCGACATTTCGACAATTTCTTTTTCAAAATGAAAGGAAGACTTAACAACACTTTTCGATTTCAAATAGAAAATGTTTTCGACACTTCAAATAACAACAAATCAAATCAGATACATGATAAAAGTTCAATCGACTATCCAAAGAAGGAAGACTCAATGACACTTCCCTTTTTGACACAAAATGACAGATTGATTTAAGAAACTTTTCGACAAAGGATGTGTAAATGATGGAAAAATACATAAAAACATTTACTAATCCTAATCAATGGAGGCTGAACTATGTAAAGCAAGGAGGCTTCAGTAATGAGATACTGTTCATAAGCAACAAAACAATTAAACAGAGCTGAAAACAAAGACAAAAAATCCAAATTTCAAGGAGAGAGATAGGATTACTCAGTCATCACACCTGTGCTTCACAGAAATAGGGATGCATCTCACTTGCTACACTCAGGAAGTGCGATGCATACTGGCTTCTAGAGATAGACAGTGCGATGGGCCAGGGAGCACAACTGAGATGGGTTTTGGCTCAAATTTGTAGCTAATTTCAGTGAGTTAAGCTGAGCTATTATGGAGAGTAAAGAACAAAGTACAGGGGTATGATCTTGAGAGGTTATTGAGCTACCAAAAGGGCATTTAGAATGCTTGTAAGTCAGATTTTCAAATCATAAACTAAACCAGAGATGGACTGAAGCAGCGTTCATCTAATTTGCAATTGTAGAGCAAGAGTAGTTCGAACGCTATCTAGCTAACTTCAGGCTCTGTCTATAGTTTATAAAACAAACAATCAACAACAAACAAACAAACTATTCGTTTCCCAGTGGAGTCGCCATTTTGTTTCTGAGAAAACTAGTGTCTTTTTGATCTGCTAATCCCACTAGGATTGGTAGTTATCCTAGAAACAAACAATCAAAGTAATTTGTGATTTCCTCTATGTATGATAGATAAGAAAGAAGCAAAGGGACCAACTTGGATCTTCCGCTTGACTCCTTGCTTGATTTCTCTCCCCCTTGATAGAGCTTGCAACTCCTCTCCTAATTGTCCCACTTAGAGAATATCTATAGAAACAAAGTAACAAAACACCACCAAAGCATCTCAATCTATTATATCATAAAAAATGCAGAATCAGAAATTCATTGAGCATACAATAACATTCACAAATACACGATTGCATGGAGGAAAACTTAAATAACTTTATTAAAACAAAAGGGAGAATTACAACCCAACTGTCTGATCCAGAATCATCCTCCCAGCATCAAAGCCCTCTTCACCTCATGAAAAGCAAAATCACCCAACAATACAATTCTCTTTCTCAAAGACAAACTATCAGCACTTCCTTACAAATTACAAAATTCCAACCTTTAGATCTCTCAGATGAGGGATCCATTTGTAGATGTCTGGAAGGGTGTGAGTCATATCTGGGTTTCTTATTAGTGTTATTCCACTTGTTGTTCTTGGTTCCACTTGGAGATTTCTTGGATCTCTTGCTCATCCCTAGGCGAATTCAGAGAGGCAAGTTTCATAGGAGAAGTTTTTGGAAGATTCCATGAGCATCCACTTAGCATACTGTCTCGGACATTTGTCCATCCTTGCTCATCGCACCCCATAGAAGGCCTCTTCAATATGCATCACACCTGGCTAGTGTAGAAGCCAATATGGATCTCACCCTGACAGTGGAGCAGTCAGTATGGTCCAGCTTTTGCCGGTTCTGAGTGGTTTTTCAGGTGGAACTTTCAGGGAATGATGTAATTAGTTGACCATGATCCTTTAGGGTATGAAACAACACTATTAGGGGTTAAATAGCCCTTGGTTTATTGACATATAAGATTTGCGTTGCAGTGCCCAAATATGCCTATAACACTAGGGACAAACATTTCCATTTTTGTGCCAGTGACCTCGGGATTTAAGCCACTTTTTTAGGCCCATAGCCCAGGCCACTGCCCAGAATGGAGTGATAGTTTAGAATCAGTGAAAATTCAAGGGAAAAGCGATTCAAAAGTAATAAACTAAACAATACCGTAACCATACCCCTACTAGCCATGACAAGCATTTCGTCAAACACGTCATCAACATGTAACCTACAGGTGTAAACAACAAAATTAAGTGTAGGGGTGTCATAGTTATCTGAGAATCATTATGGACCATTGTTTCCTCAACTCAATTGCTGCATTATCCTCTATTAGGTCGTACACACATTATCTGTTCATATACAAGTAAAAACATGCCGAGAGCCAAACATAGTTGTTGTCATAAAATATACATATAACCAACATAATAGGAATAGAAATATCATAAACATATTAGCCTTCAAAATCCACCTATACATCAATACATTTACACATGAAAATCAAGGTAATTAATTTATCAATAATGAATGTAATAAACCAACCGAAGATGGGACTACCATGTTCCACTCGAACATAGATTGGTTGACCCAAGTCTCTCTCTCTTAAGCCAATCACCCTCATGCCATATTCCAAGCATGAATGTGGGACTCATATAAAACATCAAAAACACCAATCAACATGGATTCCACCGAAGTTCTCATCTACACCATGAGGAATTTGAGTGCCTCCTAGTCTCTCAGGCTTTACCATGCATCCAAAGTCCGATCTAGGGATCATTAGGACCTACATCGAGACATACTCTCCAAGCTTTATCATGCATCCATCCCAAGATAACTAGGCCTAACGAAGAGAAAATCTACCTCTTTTCTTTATTGTATATCCCGCCATTCACTGGCAAGGATTCCTAGGCCCACCGAGGCACACAATTTGGCTTTACTGCAACCCATAGTCTGGTTCAGGGGTTACTAGGCCAGTGGCTTTGTGATCCTCAGTCTGGTTTGGGGACCAATTAGACCATGTGTTTGTCAATTTGGAGATCCACACCACTCAGCTTCGAATCTAATCCTGCCATCCCACATAAATTGTATGAGAGAACCCATCTCATCAAAGCTATCAGGAAATGGCAAGGCTAGGTTGAAAATAACGTCACACCTAGAAAAACCCATGCCATGGTAGAAAATAAACACATGCAATCCCATGCATGCCAAATCTAGTAAGGAAAATACACATGCAAGTTGATACAGCAATGAAGCCTATTGTGATTGCTTGATCCTGCCTTTCCCTACTTGAACTTTGCTTCCTCTTGCCTTCTTTTCCTTTCTTGCTCCAATGCAAAAGTGCTCCAAGAAAACTCTAAGTGTCCAAGAGTATGAGAGAGAGAGAGAATAATGAGAGAGCTCCGAAGCTCAACTAACAAAAGGTTACCAACTGATCCTCAAAAGAAATTTTATAAATGAGGCCTCTAATTTTTTCATTTTCCATTATTTTCCTTCAATTTCCTCCTTGCATGAAACTTGTGACCTTTCACCTTATTTTTCTCCTAATTTGCATTATCTCATAAATAATTGTGCCAAAAATGTCATTTTTCCTTTCCAAAGACTTAGTGATTACCTTTGCTAATTTCCTTAGCCATAAACAACCAAATGAACACACCCTAGGATGTATTGCTGAACATTTAGCTTGGAATGAGTGTCCCATCAACCATGGTTATTCTTTTTAACTTTTATTACATGGAATTTTCACCAGGGTTGTTACACCTTTTTATTATTTTAGAACCTGAATGAAGTTATGAACCTTCTTTCTCATTATTATAGATCTTAAATGTCATACGATTGGGAAGGATTATAATTTTCATTGGAAACAAAAATTGTCAAGTCATAGGACACTCTAAACCCATCCTATCCACCATTTCATGCAGTTTAACAAGAAATGCTCTTTGTGCTATATTTGAAATAAGTTTTAACAAGAGTAACATACTTCACTGGCATACTTCTATAAAAATTGAAAGTGTAACAAATAAAAGAATGGATCAATAGTCTTAGAATGAAACTTGATGACTGAGTAAAATCCAACTTATACTCTTATTAGACCGACTAGAAGAATTCTTGGAGCAACTTTACAATTTCTTTGGCGTTACGTAACAAAATTTTATCCATAGATCTCGTTTGAAGTTGAAAGTAAAGTATTATGTCATTATCAATGATTACTTAAACTGGTTACATTATGTACATTTGATAAAGCAAATGTTGCTTAGTGATACACAAAACATTAGGCAATTGTTGTTGGTGAAGCGGAATCCACTACCATGGAATTAATTTTTGTTTTAAGTACAAATAAAGATTTTTATGTACAAAATAAAATAATTTTACCTATTTAATTTATGATTAATAAATAGTAATATGCAAAAATATAATAATTTAATCAATTCTTGCAAAATCAACCTCCAGCTCCATTCATGGGCTCCCTCCCGTCAGATCTATAGATGCTTAGCTCATAAAAATTGGTTCTAAGTCGTTATATCATTGAACTTATATGTTATCAAATAGACGATATTTACGACTTCTAGGCACTGCTAGAGACAATTTTTTTCGAGACTATTATGTGTTGCTTCGATTGCATCTTCAAGTAACATTTAGTTCCTAAATATCCTTTAAAATATTACATCATAAGAAGTTCTGTGTGGGAAGTGCAAAAGGTGCAAAAGTTCAGATGTTTCTTCCACATGTTCCTCCTTCCACACACATCTCCACATCCACTCCTTCGTACATAGTCCTCCTCCATATACTTCCATACACTTCTCTATGGTGATTTTAAATGTGAATTCCTAGACTACATCAGACCCCTTCATTAGATATTGATGCGGAACCAAGTTTTAAATTAAGCCAACAAAGGGTTTCGTTGTGGGGACCCTCATGATGTGTATGGCATTTTAGCATTATGACTATCACCTTGATGAAATATTATGTGGAGGATTGGTAGTTCAAATAGAATGACCTACTCGTAAAGTAACATGCCACTACTAGTGTTGGTAGATTTATTGTTACTAGCTCGATATCTTCATCTATAGTTTTGGTGATATCACCTCATCAAACCAACTACTAGAAGGGATGTTGCTAGCTTGGATTTTTCTTTCTTTGTTTCCATCTCATTTCCTAGTTACTGGTGGTTCTTAAAAAATAAATGTTGGTGGTTTTGTTGTGGGTAAAGCTAAGTCAAATCGATCTACTAGATAGGTGTTACGCTTGATTGAATGGCTGGTGTATGATATGGTTCTTGTTATCGGGTGTGATATCACACTTGTTTTGATGGTCTATTCATGGATATGTAATATATTTTACATTTGTCTATGTATTCGTCCTAATAGGATATTGAGGTTAGTGTAATTTCCAATCATATCTTCATTTATTGCACTCTTCTCATGGCTTCCTCCAAAGTCTTGATCCAACCAACTTTTATCAAGAATTTCACATTGGTTGGCATGCCGTTTTTATTACATCTAATAAGTCATGTTCCAACATAAGCAATGGTTCCAAGAAAGCGGTGTTCCAGCATTAGTACGTGTTCCTAGAATAGGTGTTCTGAGATTAGCTAGTGTTCCTAGTCGTTGTATTATTGTGGAGCTTGGATGGTGATGAGCACTAGTATTGCAACAGGGATGTTGCAACTCCTGGGGCTACCGACTTTACTTCATCAACCTGGGGTTCGTACAAACTTGGAGGTGACAATGCTATACACACAAATAGATGTAACTGGTCTACTCTTTATCACTACTAAGCTGGGGCGATAGACCACTAGGGTGTCTCAAACCAGCCTTCTATTAACTAGAAGAAGTCTGATTACCAAATTGGAGAAGGGAAAATTACCCTAATTGGAAGAAAAGAAATGATGTCTATTGCATGAAGGAAAGAGTGAAAGAAATGCTTGCAAAATAACATGAAATCCTCTATCTACTTGCTAACCTACTTTGCTTGCAAAAGAACCCTCCTCTAACACCTATGAGGTTTTAACTATTCTAAGCATGAAATCTGATCTAGAAGGTACTATATTTTGTGTGCATGGATAAATATAAAAGAACTTTTTTCCTTTTATGTTTTTTCTTGAAACATGAAAATGCTAATCTTCCTTGGTTCTTTGGCAGGGGAGACAGGTATCAAGGAAAATGGGTAAAATGGTTCAGATGGCTTGGAGGGAAATTAGGGACCTAATCTTGGCTTTTAGTGATGACTTTTCTCAATTTGGGCTCAAAACAGGCTACTACAAGTTTTCCTACAAGATGTCTACAGGAAGTACTAGTTCACCTATAAGATCCCCTGTTTTACTACAGAAATGGGTCGAAAGCTTAGGGAGTGGTCTAGAAAGTGGGATGGAGCTTGGAAATGGTGGATAAGGAGGGAATAAGGCATGGGAGTGGTAGGCAATTACTTAGAACTCAAACCAAATCTTTGAGATGGTTGGATTTGCTCAACGGAGATGGCAAGTTTCCCTCATAAGACAAGAATTTGAATTGAGACTAATCCGAATCGGATCCATAAACGACTGTCATAGAACCATGACTATATCGGGACGAAATAAATCCTTGAAGAATCAAAAACAACAATCGAAAACACACTGAACCAGTGGCCATGGCAGCTGGTGGGGAACGACGAGGACCTCGGTCAAAGTGCACTGATTGAGGCCCATGGAGACCGCGTAGGAGGTTGACGTAGCCCCTGGGAGCCCCGGATTGGGAAAAGGAGATGGTTTTTGATGCACGATTAGCGCTTGGTGCTAATTGCGCATCGCTGGGTGAACAGGGCTGAAATGGTAGAGCCTTAAGCACTCGGTCACATTGGGAGCTAGAGGACCATGGATGGAGAAACGAAAAGCGCCATCGTATGAAGGTGGGGCCCACAACCTAGAAACCGGCGGTTTGATTGGGGCACCCTTGAACGGTAAGCAGTTTTGGAGAAAACGGAGCAATCACACTCAGCGATCGACGCGTGGCAGCAAAGGTGAGAGAAAAACCGTTGTGATCACACGTTATCGGTTGAGCAAGTCAACCGGGCTTGGTGTGCGTATGACGATGGATCTGGAGGAGCCCAAATTGGACGGCTGAGATTGTGTCCGATAGACAGAGTGGAATTGACAGGGAATTAAGTCGCGATTTAAGTGGATTTGGGATCTGTTGACCGCCACAGTGGAGAAAGAAACGAATCAACAAACAGGTTGGCACCATTCCGATGGAGACACGTGGCTACTTCCCGAGCGTTCATGCTAATGCCGAACAGGGAACTCCCAGCACATAGGAAGAAGGAGAATCGACGCAGGAAGGAGAGGAACCGAACAGGCATGGAGGTTGAATGGCTAAAGCCATGAACAGAGATAGCCGAAGGGGATTAAGAGAGATAGTGAACAGTGAACCTTGAGAGGAGGACTGAGCACAGAGTGCAGTAAAGCCAAGTAGAGGAGGCAGAGGGCTGAGCTGACCACAGGCAACATCGAGCACCAGAGAGCTTGAAGAATCAAGCCTTCCCATAGAGGAATCTGTCTGGATTGAGCATCACAGTTGGCTCTTTCCACTATAGACCGAGGGTCACAGAGCTAGTAGGAAGAACAAGAGTCTGTGTACTCCAAGTGGCTTGGGGAATCCAAGAACCACCTTGCCAAGCAAAATCTGCTTCAGGAGAACTCATATTGAGTCCCTGCATTGTAATTTCTCTGCTGAAGGACACAATAAAAAAAGGCCACCACTAAAGCTGGACCAAAGATGTAGCCCTAGAGAATAGGGTGAACTCATTATTAAAAACTGTTTGTGTCTTTGTGTTGCTTACTGTATTTCTCTGTTGTCTTTCCATTTTTTTCTGTGTATTGGCAATCTGATTGATCCATTGTTTCAATAACACAGAACACACACACTGGCACATGGGTCTGTAATACATTTTGTTTAATAAATCTTCAACTGAGGTCACTCATAGGGTGTTTATCAGATCAATTGGTATCAGAGCTCTAGGCTGTAAGGTTAGACAAGCTTGTGTTGGTTTAACTGTGAATGATCACTAGATCAAAGCTCAAATTAGGAGAAGGAGAGTTGGTGGAAATTAATCCTGAAATTGGGAGAGTCTATTCTCAGAAGACAATGTCCAAAGAAGGTTCTATAGGGCCAGACTCTCAATTCATAGAAGGTTTTCTAGCTATAAAGTCCATGGTAGAAGAAATGTATAGGGACTTTAGAAAGCATAAGGGTGAAGATTCATCAGGCTCTAAGCAAGATAAATAAGAAGATGAATCTCATTCCCATGACCACTCCAAAGGAAAGGGGAAAGAAGAAAGCTTCCCTACACCTCCTAGTAGCCCTGTGCATAATAAGAAAGCATCTTTGATTAAGTTAGATGTCAAATTTGATTTGCCTATATATGATGGAGAGCTAAATGCTGAAAAGTTGGATAATTGGATTAGACAAATTAACGTGTATTGCAGAGTAAAAAATATAGACTCAGACAAGAGCAAGATTCAGCTGGCAAGCCTTCGCCTAGGGGGCACTACCTTGGTATGGTGGGAAGGCAGAACCCAAGCTGATATGAGGAAGCATGGTAAGACCATCTCTGTCTGGAGTGAATTTGTTACTGCAATCAAAAAGCAGTTCTATCCATTGGCCTACATGCAACAAGCCATGATGAGTTGGAAAACTCTTCGGCAGTTGAAAGGGCAAAGTGTACAAGGGTATACTCAAGAGTTCCGAAAGAGAGCATTGATGTTGGCTATTTCATTAGACAAACCAGAAACTCTTTTGAAGTACATTGGTGGTCTACACAGCTACATGAGGCATACCATCCTCATGTTTAATCCCACTAGTATAGATGAGGTATCTGTAAGAGCTACTCATCTAGAAGCTAGAGGAAAGCATGGAAATCCAAACGTTGGGGGACCATCCCAACCCACTGTAAGAAAGAGCAAGGAGAAAATAAAGCAGAAGTGGAAAGCAAGGAAGGCTAAAACTGCACAGAAAGGCAAAGCTTCATGCACTCACTGTAAAAAGGAGGGGCATGATGATGAGCACTGTTGGATTCTGCATCTAGAGCTGAGACCTAAGAAGTCTGAGGGCAAGAAGAAGAAGACTGTTGTAGCTATTCAGAAAGATTTGGGGTCAGACTCGGGAGATGAAATAATCATTGTAGCCACAGGTATAAAAGGTAAGAATTCTGAAGCATCTACTAGTAATTCTGTTCAATCTGTTATTGATGAAGAACATGAGAGAAAAAGGCATGAGCTTTTCCTTATTCGAGTTGTTTCCAAAAATCAGAAGATTGATACTTTGTTTGATAGTGGCTCACAAGTAAATTTGATTTCTGAAGCAATTGTAAAGAAATTGGGATTAGCAACTACACCTCATAAGAAGCCATACCCATTAGTATGGTTGAATGATAAAGCACAACTACAAGTGACTAGACAGTGCAAACTCAATTTTTCTTTTGGGTTAGCATTTGTAGATGAGGTTGAGTTAGATATAATTCTTTTGGATATATGTGGAATTGTTTTAGGAAGTCCTTACTTGTACGATAGAAAGGCTATTTTCTATAGAGCCGAGAACAAGTATCTACTTGTTAAAGAAGGAATCAAATACTTTGTAAGAGCTCATAATCTCAAGAATAATTATACTCTCATAAACTCAGGACAGATGAAAAGAATGATAAATTCATGCAAACCGTTCTTACTAATGGTTGTAAAGGAAAAGAAAACTAATAAAACCAATGTATTTGAGGGTTGTAATTCTGATCAGCAAGCTGATATAGAAAAGATTGTTTTAGAGTATGATGTCTTGTTTCAAGAACCTCAAGGTCTGCCGCCCAAAAGGGGAATAGTACATGATATTGTTTTGCAGCAAGATGTTCCTTTTCCTAACATTGGGATGTACAGGTTATCTGCTTTAGAGAATGAGGAAATCAAGAAGCAGGTGCAGGAGTTGCTCAAGAAAGGGTTCATCAGGCCTAGCACATCACCATGTGGGTCACCAATCGTTTTGGTGAGAAAGAAAGATGGCTCATGGAGAATGTGCATTGATTATCGAGCACTGAATAAAATAACGATAAAAAATCGTTATCCCTTTCCTCGCATAGATGATCTTTTAGATCAATTGAAGGAAGTTGTTTATTTCACCAAGCTGGATTTTCACAGTGGATACCATCAAGTCAGAGTTGCAGAGCAAGATGCATGGAAGACTGCTTTCAAAACAAAGCAGGGATTGTATGAATGGCTAGTTATGCCTTTTGGCTTGACCAATGCCCCGCTACTTTCATGAGATTAATGAATGATGTACTCAGACCTTTTCTTGATGATTTTGTTATTGTGTATCTGGATGATATTCTGATTTTTATTAAAACGTGGGAAGAACATTTAAAGCATGTTAAGCAGACATTAGATGTTTTGAAAAGAGAAAAAATTTATGTTAAACTCTCCAAATGTGAATTTGGGAAAACCTCTCTAAATTATTTGGGTCATATAGTAGGGGAGGTGAATTGAAAATAGATCCCTCTAAAGTAGCAGTCATTGTAAACTGGCCTAAACCCAAGTCTACTACAGAAGTGAGAAGCTTCTTAGGAGCAGCACAGCATTGGAGGAAGTTCATTTCAAATTTTTCCTCAATTGCAGCTCCCTTACATGCTTTGACAGGATTGAACAAGGTGTTTCAGTGGGGAGGCAAACAACAGAAAGCCCTCGACACTTTGAAAGAAAAAATTAGTACAGCCCCTGTATTAGCACTACCAGATCTACAAAGACCATTTGAGATCCAAACTGATTCCAGTGACTATGCCATGGGAGCAGTGTTGACATAGCATGGTAAACCCATATGTTATCATTCTTGTTGGGTGTGGAGCCTGATTATCTTCTATATTCAAAGGTATCGCCACATTGGACCCTAGTTCGAAATGGAGCCGCCCCTAAAATATTCGCTGCAGGGGGGGTCCAGGGGGGGGCGGCTGCGACCTTTGGGAGCCCCCCCTGGCGGGGGGTTTCGGGGGCAGCGCCCCGAAGCTAAAAACAACTGTAAAATTGCCTTGTAAAAGTATAGTAATTTCTAGTCAATCTGGGCCGTTCATTAGGCGGATGATCTGATGGTAGAACTTATGTTTAGTTTAGGGTTTTTTGCCCTAGAAGGCAACCCCTCTCTTTGTATGAGGGCATTGTATTTGAGGATGTGTAATAGATGTGTATTCTGTGAGCGAGAAAGAGAGAGGTGAGACTGTGAGAGAAAACAGGGGATATTACAGCGGATTTGCTGTAGGTTGTGTCTCTTCATTTTGCTGGATAATAGAAAGGAAGGATTGGTTGTTTGAGGTGGACGTAGCCCAAACTGGGTGAACCACGTATATCTGTGTCTCTCTTGTTTTGTGCGTTTTCTATGTTTATATTTCTGCAATATTTTATGTGTTCCATTGCTCCGTAATATATAATTTTCTAACAATTCCGAGACTTTTAATCCTGCAGTAGTCAACTATCCTACCTATGATAAAGAATTGTATGCATTAGTTCAGAGAGTGAAAAAGTGGAAACATTACTTAATGGGCAAATAAACAGTAATACATACTGATCATCAGCCACTTCAATATCTACACTCCCAAACTAAGTTGCAACAATCAAGACATTACATATGGATGGGTTTTCTACAATAGTTTCATTTAGTCATCAGATATAAAAAGGGCATACATAACAAGGTTGCAGACATGTTATCTACACCCATTATAAATGCATCTACCATACTTAAGCATAATTATGTGCTCCATGAAAGCTACATAGAACAGTATGCTCAGGATATGGACTTTAAAGATGTATATGCAACTTTGAGTCAAGGCAAAAGAGTAGAAGAATTAGACTATCATGTGAAGGACCAACTCTTATATCATTGTGGGAAACTCTGCATTCCACAAACTGAGAGAGAAAAGATAATTAGGGAAGCACACACTTCTTTGATATCATGTCACTTTGGGGTAAGTAAAACAGTTGCACAGCTACAAAGGTTCTGCTATTGGCCAAGAATGAGTGAGAGAGTTTCTAGATATGTAAAGGGGTGTGCTATGTGTGCTAAAAGCAAGCCCATCAACAGAAAACTAGGCTTGTACACTCCATTGCCAGTTCTTTCTCACCCTTGGGAAAGCATTTCCATGGATTTTGTTGCAGGACTACCTAAATCTAGGAAAGGTCATGATTATCTATATGTTGTTGTGGATAGGTTTAGCAAAATGTGTATTTTGATACCCTGTAGTAAACAGATTACAGCTGAACAAACTACAAAATTATTCTTTGAATATGTATGGATTCATTTTTTATTACCCACTTCTATTATATCTGATCGAGACACCCGATTTGTGGGAAAGTTTTGGTCTAGTCCGTGGGAACTAATGACACCAAATTAAAGAAAAGCACAGCTTTTCATCCACAAACAGATGGCCAGACAGAAGTAGTTAACAGGACAGTGATCCAGTTACTGAGAGGATATTGCAGCAAACACCCTAAGCTTTGGGATGAACACTTGTGCTATGTGCAGCATGCTTACAATAGAGCCAAACACTCTTCTATCCAGAGATCTCCTTTTGAGACCTACTTTGGTTTCATACCAAGGTCTCCCTTGGATTTTGTCTTTGGTAAAGATACCATGGTTGATGGGCAAAATGATGTGGACAAAGCAACTAGGTTCATTGAACAGATCTAGGAGATCCACCAGGCAGTACAGGAACAGCTGGAAAAGAGCCAGGCCAAGTACAAGGCTGGCATGATAAGCATCGGCTGGAGCATAGTTTTCAAGTTGGAGACCAAGTTTGGCTGTACATCAGCAAGGACAGGATGCAAGGTGAAGGTAAGAAGCTAAAACCTATCAGGTATGGACCCTTTAGGATACTTGAGAATATTGGTGAAAATTCTTTTCGCCTTGATCTGCTAGCTTACATGCACATCTACTCAATCGTGAACGTAGATTTCTTGAGGTTGTTTGAACCTTCAATGATTGAGGACCCTCTAGAGCAGAGTCAATTGCCTTCTATTGATGACCTAATACCTGAATATCTTAATTAGTTGCGGGAAGATACAATACTGGACAAGAAGTTAAGGATGATGCAAAGTGGACAGGGGGAATACCTCAAAATTGGGCTTAAAGGTTCGAAGCCGAGCAGTGCGAAGTGGATTGAGATTGGACAAGTGAGACAGCAGTTTCCTCACTTAGTCGATGCTTGAAGAAAACCAACTTTTGGTGGTCCAAAAGCCTTTCAGTAGGGAGGCCGTGATCCGAATCGGATCCATAAACGACTGTCATAGAACCATGACTATATCGGGATGAAACAAATCCTTGAAGAATCCAAAACAGCAATCGAAAACACCTTGAACCAGTGGCCATGGCATCCGGCGGGGAACAACGAGGACCTCGTTCAAAGCGCACTGACCGAGGCCCATGGAGACTGCGCAGGAGGTCAATGTAGCCCCTGGGAGCCCCAGATTGGGAAAAGGAGCTAGTTTTCGATGCGCGATTCACTGGGCGAACAGGGCTGAAATGGAAGAGCCTTAAGCACTCGGTCATGTTGGGAGCTAGAGGACCGTGGGCGGAGAAACGAAAAGCACCATCGTACGAAGGTGGGACCCACAACCTGGAAACTGATGGTTTGATCGGGGCGCCCTTGAACGGTAAGCGGTTTTGGTGAAAACGAAGCGATCACACTCAGCGATCGACGCATGGCAGCGGAGGTGAGAGAAAAACTGCCATGATCACACGTTATCGGTCGAGCAAGTCAACCACGCTCGGTGTGCATATGACGTTGGATCTAGCGGAGCCCAGATCAGACGATTAAGATTGCGTCTGATAGACAGAGCGAAATTGACAGGGAATCAAGCTGCGATTTAAGGGGATTTGGGATCCGTTGACTGCCACAGTGGAGAAAGAAATGAATCGACGAACAGGCTGGCGTCGTTCTGATGGAGACACGTGGCTACTTCCCGAGCGTTCATGCTGATGCCGAACAGGGAACTCCTAGCACACAGGCGGAAGGAGAATCGACACAGGAAGGAGAGGAACCGAACAGGCATGGAGGTCGAATGGCTAAAGCCATGAACAGAGACAGCCGAAGGGGATTAAGAGAGAGAGAGTGAAGAGTCCAAGCGACCAAGAGAGACAGTGAACAGTGAACCTTGAGAGGAGGACTGAGCACAGAGAGCAGTAAAGCCAAGCAGAGGAGACAGAGGGTCGAGCTGACCACAGGCAGCATCGAGCACCAGAGAGCTTGAAGAATCAAGCCTTCCCATAGAGGAATCTGTCTGGATTGAGCATCACAGTTGGCTCTTTCCACTGTAGACCGAGGGTCACAGAGCTGGTAGGAAGAACAAGAATCTGTATACTCCAAGTAGCTTGGGGAATCCAAGAACCACCCTGCCAAGCAAAATCTGCTTCAGGAGAACTCATATTGAGTCCCTGCATTGTAATTTCTCTACTGAAAGACACAATAAAACAAGGCCACCACTGAAGCTGGACCAGAGACGTAGCCCTAGAGAATAGGGTGAACTCCTTATTAAAAACTATTTGTGTCTTTGTGTTGCTTACTGTATTTCTCTGCTGTCTTTCCATTTGTTTTCTGTGTATTGGCAATCTAATCAATCCGTTGTTTCAATAACACAGAACACACACACCAGCACATGGGTCTGTAATACCTTTTGTTTAATAAATCTTCAACTGAGGTCACTTATAGGGTGATTATCAGATCAGAGACCTTAGAGACTTTTGGCAATCATGGGTGGATATGGCTTGGATGAGGCTAATGAGATGAGGTCTCCCTATAATTTAGAAACTCCTGCAATAAAAAACATCGTTATTGGCATTCATACATAAATTCATCAAAGACAATAAGGGTTTATTCAAATGGAGGAAAAAAAACAGAGTTGTCACCATTTACTTGCTAAGTTCATGCATGGAAGTTCTTAAAACCAATATGGAAGTAAGATGTGATCAGTGGAGAACCAAAGAGATTAGAAAATACCAATTGCAACTTATCTATGAAACTGAAAGATAATGACCTAATTATCAAGAAAGCCCTAGATTAAACAAAAATCAAGAATTCTATCATTTTGGGTTGTATGAGAAGTGTTCCTCAAACCATGATCCCTGCAAGGGAAAAACGAGGTGAAAAGACACTTGTTATTAGCCTTTTCGGAATATCCTCTGATCACTACAATTCTACTATTAGAACTATCCACAAATGGAAGAAAACTAATTAAATCTACCAATACTTGCAAATCAACAACACCAAAATCAATTTAACTCTAGTATGAAGATAGCCTAAGTATACATATACAACAAGAGGAACCTCTGCTACTAGCTTTGGGCACTAACCCAAGAGCTTCAGCCCTCTGAGTCAACTCCGTGCTGGATCAAGGGAATGCTACTCATTTTCATTAAAGAAATCATAAATATGTAAGAGTGCTTGGTTACAATGCTTCAACTCGAAAATTGGTTAGCTATCTTGAACAAAAAATCTGAATCCTAATGAGGCCCTAGGCCTCTTGATTTATACAACTAAAGTTACCATGAACTTCCTTAAATTTAGGGAGGCTTGGCTCCAATCTCGAGATCAACTGGTCTTCAACTGTCACTGGCTTGCCTGCCAATGAACTTCATGACTAAGCTCCTTGCAACTCTAAGCTGATGAGATCTGATTGAGGAATCTTCGAGTGAGTGTGGAGTTAAGGAGAGAGATCATGTCTCCTAGAATCCCTCTTGCTTGTCTCCATTTGAGTTCCTGCACTTTAATTAGCCAAAATTTGCTCCAAAACCTACAATCAATGCACATTAGACCATTAGACATGACATCTCATCTTTACTCTCCTCATTAAGAAAAACATAATTAAAACATGTAAGGAATGATGAGAAAAGTTGATTTTAGTAAGTTGGAGGTGCATAAAGGTCCATATAATTTACCCATTGATGAGCCTCATCAGATGGCATATTACTTAGCGTGGGCGGGGTATTCTTTGTGTGGATGGATGATTCATACGTGAAAATACACAGCCGACAAAAGGAATAAAACCACCAAGCAATTGGATTTTATAATACAAAGTCAAAGTTGCTAGTGAGATACCTAATAAGATCTCGAAATTCACCATGCTAGGTACCCCTTGCTTCTGAAATGGTATCACTCTTTAAGCATTAGAGGGTCGAGGGTATTGTAACTGAAACTTTCTCCAATCCCCCTAAGACAAATTCGATTTTTGCGAATAAAGAATTCATTCTGGGTCGGTCGAGGAGAAGGCAATGTTCAATACCAACTAGTCATGACTGATCAATCGCATAACACACCTAGGTGAACCCGATTGATGTGAGCTCGGTAATATATATTAGCAACACCCTTATCCAGATGCCTCCATCCTGCCTGCTTTAGGTTCTAGACTAAGGATGGGCATTAAGCATAAGAACTATGAGCTTCGGAAGCAACATCGCCCCAAACTTAAATGGGCCTCATTGGTATCGAACAAGAAGAGTGAGGAACACAAACTTCCTTCCACAAGAAGTGTCTTTTTAATGTGTGTGTGGAAGAAGTGTTGTGTGGAAGAACAGGGATGTAGAGCAAGGAACACAAACTTTCTTCTACAATGTTTTGCACACATCCCCACTTCTGCACCTCCTCATGCATTCCCCCTCTGCACACTTCTTTCACACACCTCCATCCTCCATAACGCTACATATTAATCAATTAATTAATAGCTTTGACTTATTAGAGTTTAGGGCATGAAAAGATTGATTTATTTGTATAGTAAATAGACTAGGACATATGATAATAATGTGATTTAATTTAAATTTCAAATCCTAGATTGAAATAAACCAATGATCCCATAATTACCCAAAAAAAAAAGAAAAAAAGAAGAAGAAGAAAAGAACTTTACTACTTTGTAGCTATCCACCTTGTTGAATGAGCTTTCATATACACCACTCAGTAAATTGTTTAACATATAGGGAAGATTGTTTATACTTGTTATGAATCACGCGCATACATTCCTATGTACAATTTTAATTATTTGCTTATAGGATGGAAGAGAATTTTTATGGTTTTTGTGGATTGATAGTTGCTTGCACCCAAAGTCCACGACGGCCTTTTCGGTTTGTTTCATCTCTCTTTCTAAATACCTATCTTATTCCCTTTGTTTATACCTACTCTATACAAAAGTAGGTTCGGCCCAAGTATCTAATTTGGACAAACATATATATGCGATTGAGCCACCTACCGTTCTCGTTAAAAATAGTAAAATCTCAGTAGCCATGCAAAAATATAGAATACTCATAATTATGAGGAAGATTCTTCTTCGGACTCAGACAATTTCGGCCAATCAGAATTCCTTTTGTATTTAATTCTGGATGCGCTGGAATTTTCACTACAAGACAGCTCGAGAGAGTGCGCGCCTCATGTGTAACACTGGCCTTCTTCAATCTCGCTGTACGGGGCCGCCACTATGACTTCCAAGAATATCGGAGAGGTAACGCTTGTCTTACATGCATGAATTCTAACTCACGGATGTTTTCTGAGGGTCCAAGTGTTATTTAATTTGCATGTTGGATGAATTTTCACAAATTGGTACAGCTGATCTGTAAGTGAAGAATGGTAGTTTCTCGAGGTTGTTGTTCAAAAATAGAAATTTAAACACGAAAGGCTGTAATCCTCTCCTATAAAATAGCGTGTAGCAGGGGCATTCGATAATTACAAGGCAATGTTAGACGTTTGTTTTCTGGTGTTAGGTAAAGCTTGGAAGTTGAGTAGGGGTGTATAATTGAGACACGACAATGGCGGCATGTGGGGCTGGAGTGGCTCATCCTCTGCTTTATAATACAGCTGCAGACACAGTGGAAAACTCCACGTCTATTGTCACTATCTCCATGGCTACCAACTGTGAGATGGCGAAGCCTCTTTTAAATTCTTCCACTGCCTCCTCTAGAATACTGGTGATTGGAGCCACAGGTTACATTGGCCGCTTCGTTGCTCAAGCAGCTGTGACTGCCGGTCATCCAACTTATGGCCTTATACGACCTTCCACTGCTTCTGACCCCGCCAAAGCACAGCGCGTCCGAGAATTAAAGGACTCCGGCGTCCACATTCTTTATGTATATAATGATTGTCTCATTCCACTACATCAGTTTTTTCTTAATCGTTCCCGTATTATATTTTTATTGTCAATCATAGGGTACTATATCAAAAATATGTAGCTCGGTTATGTTTTAATTCATGTGGATGTCTGCAGGGATCTTTAAGTGACCACGACTCTTTAATAAATTCGATTAAGGACGTCGACATCGTGATATCCACCGTGGGCGGTTCAGAAATTACAGAGCAGCTGAAGCTTGTGGACGCAATTAAGGAAGTCGGAACAGTTAAGGTCAGTGTAGTGATCGTCTAGTGATCGTCAGTTCAGTACTGGTGAAATTGAATTATTGAATTATTTCTTTGTTTATTTAAGTAGTATTTTTAATTTTTGGAAGAAATATATATATGACATGTATATATAATATTTTAAAATATATTAAATAAATATTAATTATGTTATTATTTTAAGTTATACTTTTAATAAAGTGATATAACAATTCTGTCTGGAGTATGCTGTAAAACTGTTTATGCTTGGTTAAGAGCTCATCTTCCTCGGAGGTAAGGAAACAGGTTAACGGCCCAAGACCCAAAGGCATCTGGCAGGAGTGAAAGTCTGCTCCCTTACGGACCACCATTATTACAGGTGGTGTGGTTTTCCTTGATAACAGTGATAGTCATGGGTGTCCTCACTGTTGGTTTGACACCTGAGTTTGATAGGTTTTGCCACCTTAAGAAGGAAAAAATAAATAAATAAATAAAGTGATATAACAATTATACTAAACATGGTATTTAGCAATTTTAAATAATTTCCCTTTATTTTACTATATTTAATAATAGTTAAATTAATTTAGTTTTTAAATTTTTTAATGTATAATTATTTTAATACCATTTGTGATTTATTATTTAAAATAAAATTCAACTAATTTGTTTAGAATTTTATTATAAGAAATTATATTTTAATATTTTATCAAATATTCTTATTTTTATAATAATTTTTTCTTAGTTTTAAGAATATCATAAGCGATGCTTCATATTTTTAACTAATCTAATTTAATTGGAATTTAAATATATTTTTTATGTTTTTTTATATTTTCTTTCGAATAATATTTTGATTTGTCTAAATTATTATTAAATATATTTTACATAAAACAATCCAGATTGGTGCTTCAACTTGTCCTGACGATGAACCACACTGGTTGGTTCGAAACGCGTCGACAAAAGATTGGTTATGTGATTTTGCCGAAGATATCTAAACAAAACTCTATTTATAAATAAAATATTTTTGAATAATATTTTGATTGGTATAAATTATTATTAAATAAATTTTACATAAAACTCTATTTATAAATTATTTTTTTTTTTTTTTTTGATCTGTCCAAATTATTATCAAATAAATTTTACATAAAACTTCATCTATAAATAAAATATTTTTTAATAATTTTAAAATTATTATTATTATTATTTTAATATTATAATTTAAAAATTAAATTATTATATATATAATGACGATAATGATGGTGGTTAACTTTGGTCTATCTGACCTAAAAAAACAAGTTATTTAGTTTGATTTAAGATTTTATTCTTATGCTCAAAAAGATTGGAGAGAAGCTTCCCGAGCTCATTATAATTTTGACAACCTAAAAGGCTAGGAAGGTCAATATTTGCAACAAAGATTTTGAAAGTGAGATATAATGTGGTTGATTTTCATCCTCGATGTTCTTATTCGAACATTTCCATCCATGGTGTTTTAGGAACTGCCCAACAACCCGTTTCACTATGGAGCTCATGAGAGTTCGTTCTAATCTTGCCTCTATTAATGAGCTAGTTAAAACAAAGAGATACTTTTGATCTTCTAGGGTTAGGGTGGGGTTGATGACCTCCTTATAATATTTTAATTATCTTAATTTTCTTTCAGCTACTAAATCTTTCTCACACCACATATTTTCTTTAAATTAGAAGTAACAATATTTTTAATGTTATTAATGTTTTACAATGCAACATTCTCGTGGATTTCCCCATATTATCTTAGTGTATTTATACCAACTTCATTTTAGCCTTCTGGAATCTCCGAAATCTACATATCCACATCTTCATACCTTTTTGTCATTTGAAAAGTGATTTCCCGAAAGTCGTACATATCAAGACAGCACCAATCCACAGATTCATATATCTAAAATAACACGATACAGACAATACACAATTATATTACTCCCGCACCAACCATTCAGACCAATATCAGACCAATATTAGCCATTCTCGTTGTTGATTGGAGTACGGATACAATTTGTTATTAGAATATTGAATGTTGTTTTACTAGCCGGCCTGCAGAATCTCAAATATTTTACTTTTTCTTTCCTAAAAGTGGCTAAAAAGATAGCTCATCGGTACATTGGTGCATGCAGAGGTTTCTTCCCTCGGAATTTGGGCATGACATCGACAAAGCTGAGCCAGTGGAGCCTGGACTGACGTTTTACAAGGAAAAGAGAAAAATTAGGCGTGCTGTGGAGGCTGCCAACATCCCTTTCACTTACATCTGCTGCAACTCCATAGCCGGTTGGCCTTATTTTTATCACACTCATCCTTCTGAGATTCCTCCTCCCTCAGAACAGTTCGAAATCTATGGGGATGGAAACATCAAAGGTAAAACGCATTGATCACTCTTTTTACTCAATTTAATTTTATAAATATTGAGAAAATAGGTGCTACATAGAAATTATTTTTACTTTGATTTAGATTTTTAAAATATTTTTGAATTTAATTAACACTTTGTTGAATCAGATTCCTAAATATTCGGAAATCAATTATACTAATCACAATTCTAATCCTTTTATAATAAATAATAAATATGTTCACACAGCTTACTTCGTTACTGGGGCTGACATTGGCAAATACACCATCCAGACCGTGGATGATAATCGCACTTTAAACAAAGCTGTCCACTTCAGACCTCCCAAGAATTTTCTAACGCTCAACGAACTTGCAGCCCTATGGGAGACGAAGATTGGAAAGACTCTGCCGAGAGTCTGCATCTCTGAAGAAGATTTGCTGGCACTGGCAAAAGGTATTATTCGCATATGCTTAGTTGATAATATGGTTATCTCACCACACGAGAGTGGGTGAGATGCTTAGTTCAAAGAATAAACTTGACTTGAACTGCCTGTAGTAGGTAGAGTAACCGCACTGAATGCGACCGACCTGCTGGTAGTAGGTACGCTTGGAATGTTAGTTGAATGTTTTCTAATATTGGTAGGGTTAAGGAGTAATGTTTGTTGAATGTTTTCAATATTGGTAGGGCTAACGAGTAGGGTTGTTAGTGGATAAGTTTAATATTTTTTTGTACTTGGCCTTTGTATAGAATCATAAACTTACCTTGCGTGCTTATCGTAGGTACATGAGCGCTGAATAATTATTTCTAGTAACACGTCAGAGTGTGGTCCGTTGTGTTTGTTTTATTCTATTGTGTGTGTACAAAGAATTACTTTTTAATTATTGTGTGTTGGTGCAGCGAATTACTTTCCAGAGAGCATCGTGGCTTCTCTGACGCATGACATCTTCATCAATGGCTGCCAATACAATTTCGAAATCGACGGACCACAGGATGTGGAGGTCTGCGAACTTTATCCCGATGTTGAGTACACCACTGTAGATGAGTTCTTCAACAGCTATCTCTGAACACTATACGTTGCCCCGGTTCATCACAGTTTAAGAAAGTGGCATATAACCAGTAATAGAATGTACTCTTGAATCCACCAGACACATATTTCAGATCCTAAATCCCCAATATATGGTTATCTATTGTATGTTGTACTTTTTTTAAGTAAGAAAAAAACATTTGCTTTTAGATATCATGTAAAAACAGTACATATAACAGATATTGAATATATTTAATAACGTCCAAGTTCTTCCTTGTAATGTCACAGATATAGGACAATATTTTCAACGGTACTCATGACCATTCTATGTTATTTGCCTAATGCCCAGAGGTAGATAAAACAGAAATATTTTGTACCAAAATATGTTAATTTTGTTCACCATCTGGGTGTACCAAAACACAAAATATTTGCAGCGTTAGAGCCCATGAAAATGTTGTTGCTATCCAGGAAGTGGAAATATCTCCGCTTCCACAATGTTGCCTCCCATTTTTATTTTAATATGCATTCCGTCCAGAGCATCTTATAGTCTCATTTTGGACATGTGGTCTTATAATATGCATCTTATCTGGAGCATTCTATACTCTCATCTTGGACATGTGGTCTGCATTTTGATTATATTCCTGTTCAATATGCTGCATTGTTGAGTCTTTGAAAGATGCCCAAAGATTTTCAATGTCGCTGATCCATCTATGTAGCATTGGTTGATATATTTTGGTGCTGCACAGTACATGTTCTATGATGGTCGGAGAATCTCCAAAAATATGGAGATTCTACACCCACAAATGCCCCTGCCAGTGCCCCAATGGACCCAGAATTCATGTTCCTCTGTTATTATGATACAAAAACCACACCCACAAATGCAAAAACCACACCCACAAAGAATCCCCAAAAATGTGGATTGTAGGAATGTTCAAAAAGGATGAAAACTAATGCAGAACCCATAGGGTCATAGCTTCTGCCTTCATATTAATGCCCTTGGGAGGTCCCAATGGACCCAGAATTCTTGTTCCTCTGTTACTATGATGCAAAAACCACACCCACAAATGCCCCTTAAAAAAAACCAGCTGGATACACTAATAGTTTTCTTAAGGTAATTGTCTTATACATTTCCAACCAAATACCATTTAAAAAAAACCAGCTGGATACACTAATAGTTTTCTTAAGGTAATTGTCAATACCATCTAATAATTTTCTTAGAGTAGTTGTCTTGTACATTTCCAACAGAATACCATCTAATAATACGTTCCATCACCTGAACATCATTTTTCTTATAATCGTCAAATATAATTCTATTGCGCCTATTCCATATCTCCCAAAATATGGCAGGTGGAATCAACCTCCATAGATTTTTGTTTGCTCCACCAATTCAAGCCATCATTAATATTATCGTATTGTTGGTATAAAAAACCAATATAATTGGCAATATAACACCAGATCTGTACCAGAATTGTATGTTATACTTTGCTTGTTCTTTCATGTTTGATAAGCCATATCCGTGTGAAAAACGTTTATAGACAATGCTTAAACATTCTGGAATTTGGACTCACAGATTTTTCTGAAACGTCTTGAGTACGAATTACTTTCGTTCCAGATGGTTTCTGGGTCATTGATTGTGATAGGACTTTGGATAGCTTTCGTTTTATAATTAACAAAAAAAAATATTAAATTTATTTTAAACTTAATTAATAAAAATAAAAAATTTAATTTTCTGCATTTTTTTATAATTTTTTTATATATTTTTATAATTTTTTTATATATTTTTATATACTTTATTGTGAAATTTTAAATTATTTATAAGTTGATAAATGTTTTTTGGATTAATTATATTCGAAATTCCAAAGACATGTATCTACAAAATATAGATCACAAAAATCTCAGATCTAATATTCGTAAATTATTATTAAAATTATAATTGATGAGAATAATAACATCCATTAAAATTAATACAAGTAAAAGATTAATTGAGACTCTTTCATATTTTATTTTTATGATAACAAAAAGGAAGAGAAGAAGATTGTTTCTGTGGCAATGGTTTTGGAAATGAGAACAGATGTGAGTGAGAGCTAGACAATCCAAAAGAAAATGTTTCTCATCTTCAACCCTCTAGTGTCTCAACTGTGATAGACTCTTTCGTCCCAAAGCCTTTTGGGAATTGACCAACACCATATTTCAATAGGAAGTTCATGAGAATTAATTCTTATCTTTGCAATGTTCATTTTCTTCTTAATCACTTGTCAAGAGAGAAAAGTACTTTTGGTTAGGAAGATTGGGGTTGATCACTTCCTTATGACACTTTAGCGTCATTTTTCTTTCTAACTCCTTATCATCTCACAATTTATCTTTAAATTTGGAAGTAATAATATTGTCAATATTATCCTTATTCTCCAAGATAATCTCCTCTTCATCCCCCAATGATCCATCCAAGATTGGGCATTAAATTTGGAAGTAATACTATTGTTAATATTATCCTTATTCTCCAATATGATCTCCTCCTTCATCCCCGAATGATCCATCCAAGATTGGGCATCTTTATTCCAACCTCTCTTGAACAGATAAAATTTATTTTGATTTATCTTATCAAAAACACTTAAATTATTTATAATTTTTTATTATTATTATTATTATTATTATTATTATTGGAATTAATCTTATAGCCTTAGTACATTTAAAATTTTAATACACTTATTTGAAAATAATAATTAAAAAATATATATATAATTTCTAAATCTATTCTAATTTTAACCAAAGGAAAAAAAACTAAACATTTTTTATACATAAATTTAAAAAAATATATATTTATTTATTTATTTTAATTAGAATGAGAATTTTGTATCTATTGATAAGTTTAGGCCTAGATCTCAACAAATACTAGAGTAGTACATAATGATATCTTCAAAAAAATGGTTAGCCCTTTCATCTAACAAAAGTACAATTTTTTTAGTCATGGACTCCAAACTAGGGTTAACGGGGCTTAGTAAGTATGTGTTGATGGAATAATGAATCATTTGTTAAATATTAGATGTTAAAGTTGTTATTTTGGGTGAGAGAGATTTATGGAGAGAATTCTCTAGAGATTGGAGCGATTTGTGGAATGATTGTTGAAAAATTATAGGAAATGGTTGAGAGATTTGTGGAGATTATAGATTCCGAAGGCCTCTCCTCATGTATAAATACATGGTTTTAGTAATGGAATATATTGAACAGGAGTTTGTTATTGTTGAATGAATTTTTTCTATCTAATTTATTTTTTTATTTTGTTTCCTTCATTTTGTATCATAGCAATTTCCCGAAGTGTTTGATAAACTTGTGAGTTTGAAATCTGTGGAATGTTGTGAAGCTCGTGAAAGCTAGGAGCACCTTCTCAAAATTTGTTGAACATTTTGAAGACATCCAAGAGCATGCAACCAATGTGTGAGAAAGAAGTCTTGAGCCACCATTGAGGAGTATGGTATACCTATTGAGTCGTTGAGGTACCATGGAGGAGTCCTGTGTATAGAAATTTGGTGATAGAATTGCAACTGCTCAATAAATTTTAAACTAAATCAAGAGACATAATTCTACTCTACTAATATACGGAATTCAATTCAAAATTTAGAACAACAATCTCAGACATGTGATAAGAAATAACACACATGCACAATATTTTTTTTCTAGGGGAACCCAACTCGAAAAACCCCTCAAGCCTATTTGCATTAATCATATGAATAGAGATATATTACAATTTCTAGCTCAGTTTGAGCTCAACCTGCAAGTGAATAACCTATCTCTCTACTCAATGAGAAGTTATGGCCCAGACTTAGTCAATTTTTGCCTCTTCTTGAGCCCCTATTTCCTTGTGCAATTCCTATAGAATTAGCCCCTTTTTTTTAGGAATTTTCCTCCAATTGATTATGCAATTCCCAAGGTTTGATCATACGACTTCATGCAACACCTGTACACTCAAACTAGTTTACCACTGCTTGTTACACTGCCTTGGAATCTCCACCATAGCTGGAAACTGAAATTCTCCACATGCACTAGTTATTTTAGGACGATGGATCAGTTAACTGGATGATCATTGAGTTATATTGTTGTTCCACTGCACAACTGATCTTCCACTAGCTCCTCCAACTATTAGAATTAGTTTAACTAAACACAACTGGATATTACTAAATTGGATTACTAAAATTTAGCAATCACACATGCTTAGCTAACTTGAAGGCCTCTAACTCAAATTTATTGAGCTAACTGAGTGACAAGAGCCATGTCATACAAGTTAATTGCATCCAAGTTGTCTGTTGATGTGGAAATTCGAATTTTCTCAATTTAAGCAAGGAAAAGTCAAATTGAGACTTTCTTGCTACACTTCTCAACACCCCATATCAACAAGAAAGGGATTATCAACCACCCCTATCTTGCACCTATGGAATTTAAGATACCCTCTTGACAAATCCTTTGTCAAGATGTTAGCATCTTGTTCCTTTATTGCAATGTAGTGTAGCAACATTACCCTCCTTTGCACACAATCTCGTAAATGATGATATCAGATATCTATATGATTGGATCGATCATGAAATACCGGATTCTTAGATAGCTTAATGAAAATTTGATTATCACAACATCTCACTAATCGATCCATCATCTAACCAAACAATCCCACAAGTATCATAGTCATCTAGGTTGCCTCACATGTTGCTTGACTTGTAGCCATGTATTCTACTTCCACCAAGCTAAGTGCCATAGATATCTTATTCCTATTGTACGAAGAAACAACCTTCGACCCAACATTGAAAATTCCACCTGATGTACTCTTTCAGGAGGATGGACTCCCTACCCAATCTACATCTGTGAATCCACACAACTTCACTCGCTTTGTCTTTCTGTACCATAATCCATATCAGGTAGTTACTCTAAGGTACCTTAAGACATGTTTAGTTGCCTTCCAATAATTTGGTCTTCCTAACAATAGCTTGGCTCATTTGGTTGAATGCATAACACATATTTAGTCGTGTGTTCATAAGATACATCGGTGAACCCACTAACTGTTGGGAAATGGTAACATCCACTTGTTCACCTAAAGTAGAAATCTCCTTCCTCTAGCTGGTCACTAAAGGTGTCTCCATGGGTTTACAACTCTCCATGAGAAACCTCTGTAGTATCGTATTGGCATACTTTCCTTGAGACATAAGTGATTCCCCATCGCCTTTCCATAATTCTAGCTCGAGTAAGTAATGCATGAGATCCATGTCCTTCATTTCAAATTCCCATGCAATGTCCTCCTTGCAAGAGATGATTAGTTTCTCATCACTTGTTAATATTAAATTATCAACATATAAAAAAATGAAAAGAAATTTACCTTCTACCAAAATATGATAGAGGTTCGAATTTGCTTCACTTTTGGTGAAGCCAAAAGAAGTTAGATAATTGTTGATCATGGTGTACCAAGCACGGGGTTCCTGTTTGAGACCATACAACACTCGCTTGAGTCTGCACACATGAAACTCCTGATCAAATGTTTCAAAACCTTCTGGTTACTCGATGTGCACCTCCTCCCCAATAACACCATTGATAAATGTTGTTTTTAGATCCATCTAGTGGATCTTCCACCCTATTTATGCAACTAGTGCAATAATTGATCTAATGGATGAATACCTTACTATAGGAGCAAAGGTTTCCTCATAGTCAATTCCCTCAACTTGAGAGAATCCTTTGGCCACAAATTTGGCCTTATACTTCTCTATGCTTCCGTATAATACATCCTTAACCTTGAATACCCATCTCAAACCCACAACTGATTTATCTATCAACTGTTCTTTATGATAAATTCATATTCTTACACCATTGCATCAACCCAAATTCGTTTCTCTATTTCTTTCAAAAAATAGCATAGCTCAGTCTCTACAATCTCAGTCATTAGATCCATGTAGCTAGTGTACCTCTCAATTGACCTCCTTTGCTTGCACAAATTGGAAGGAGCTCCAACATTATCCCTCACATCATGCACTAATCTATCAACTTCCCTGGTTCTTTTTCTTCCTTCCTTGGATGGTTCTTCTTGAGTGGATGTCTCTAATATCTTCTCCTTTATTTTTGGTTGCACCACAAATTCCCAAGTCTCCTCCTTTGGGGATAAAATCTCCTCTTCAGTTGGGATCTGAATCTTCCTCTCAAGAGAGCACCACATCTCTTTCTCCTCATAAAAATTTACATTCCTTCGCAAAACTATCATTATAAGGGAAGGTAAGTACACACGATAATTGTGTGTAGTATTAGTGTAAACCCACAAAGGCTCCCAACTCTTATTCGCATAGAAATCATTGAAGTCATTCGAAACATATTCACCTCCATTTTTTCTCTTCAGATCCTTCACCTTCTTGTCGATCTCTTTCTCAACAAGTGTTTTGGACTCTTCAAACTTTGAGAAATAATCAGCAAAAAATAACATAGTATTTTTGTCTGGCAAAGGAGTCTGTTGAGAAAGGTCCACAAACATCATAGTGGAATCTCTCAAATACTGCATGTGCTTTGCTGTCTCAATCATGGAATGTCAATTTCACATACTTCCTCAAGGTACAACCTTTGTAGACATCTTGCTGCTCAAGTGCTCCTTTAGGGAGGCCAGTGGTTATTTTATGCATAATTTTTAGGGCACCATGATGCAAGTGGCCTAATCTCCTATGCCAAATTTCAACGAAATCATGGCTCTACACTTTCTCTGCATTACTTCTTAATGCAACACAATCTTTCACATCCACCTTGTACAGGTTCTTCACCCAAACCCTGATTTGTTTCATTTGTCCAGTGGCTATGTGTTTGAGGAATGCTTTCCCTTTGTTGAAGATCACATCATAACCATGGTCTTCCAAAAATTCTATAGAGATAAGATTATTCTTTAAGCCTGGAACAAACATGACATATTTGAGGCAAAGAAGGGATCCAAACTCCCTCTTAAAGGTTATGGTACCAATCATGGTATAATTGTACCTTCTGTCGTCCCCAAGCTCAATATGTATATGAATATATTTCTCCTCTAGGTCACCGAAATACTCTCTACACCCTATCATGTGGAACTAGGCACCTGAATCCAAGTACCACACACTCCTCATCACAGTGTTATCCATGCATGCGATCAGGGTGAATTCTAGCTCAAACTGTGAAGCCAATGCTTCACCTATTTCTCCTCCTGATTTCTTCTTGATAGAATTTTTGTGTGGCCACTTTGTAGCATAGTGCCAGAATTCATGATAATTGAAGCATTTTATTTTCGATAAGTCTTTCTTCTTGCCCCTTTCATTGGATTCTAGTTTGGTTTGCAAATTCAACTAGTACGACCAGGTCTGAACCCCAACCTCAAGACTTGGTACAACCCAAATCAACATTGGATTATCTTTTTCACTCAAATGAATATATTCTAGGAGCCATGATGTAACCTGAATTTCCTTTGGACGCCATGCACCATCATTCATTTTTTCTACCCGAAAAAACATTTGTACCCACTAGCACATCAACCCACAATATCTATGCCATCGAATCAAAATATTTCCTCCAATAGGAAAGGTTGATTGGTTCAAAAATCCCATCCCAACACCTGATGTGTTTAATGAGGGAACATGTCAAATATTTCACCTACGATCAAGGTAAATATTTCAAACAATCATGGAAAAGTCAAAGAGATCTCCTTGGAGGCAACATGCTTTCGAGAAGAAATAACCACATACACATCCTCGTTCCAAGAATACAGGATATTTTTAAATGGGATTACTTTGAGATGCCAAGCATAAATCCCACCATTGTGGAACATCATATTGATAAGTGGCCTGACGTCAAGCCTGTCAAGAATAAACAACATCAGTTACATCCCTCTAAGGCTGAAGCAATCAAACAAGAAATCAATAAACTTAACAAACTTGGGTTTATCTATCCTATCCCTTACACATCTTGTGTTTCTAACCCTGTATCGGTAATTGAAAAATAAGGCACCATCTGTATTTGTACTCATTTCAGAGATCTGAACAAAGATTGTGCTAAAGAAAATTACCCGATGACATTCATCGACCAAGTCATCGACGCTTGCACCAATCACGAGGCCCTATCCTTCATGGATGGGTTCTTTGGGTATAACCAAATCCATATTCGCCATACAGATCAGTACAAAACAACATTTACAATCCCTTGGGGTACATTCACATACAAAGTTATACCTTTTGGTCTTAAAAATACTAGCGCCACCTTCCAGTGGGCCATGAACTACATCTTTCATGATCTAGCTCATCTTATCCTCGTATATCTAGATGACCTTACAGTATCATCTAAGAAGTGTGCTAGCCATTTGGAGGATCTCCACATGTTATTTAAGAGATGTCGACAATATAACCTACGCTTGAACCCTCTCAAGTGTGTATTATGTGTCAATGTCGAAAGACTAATGGGCTTCTGTTGTAGTGGCTACAACACCCTCCAAAATTCTGGCTTGCATTCAATTTTTGGAGTCTTCCTTAGTCTTTCCCTTGATTTTTGCAAACAATTAAGCTCATTTCATGAGATTTGCTAAATTATTTTGACCCCTTTTGCTTGTTAGATCAGTTTTCGTCTTTTGCCATGTTTGATTATTTTTCCATGCTTGCGGATCTTTTCTGGGAGTTTCAAAGGTTGTTCTTTGTGTATATGAGTTTTTATGGCTATGTAAACACCCATCGCACTCATACGCAAAATTTTGAGCATTTTTGCATAAGTTTTGTCATGGTCGTCCTAAATTCTATCTCAAGTATTGTACTTCTCGCTTCTTGTTATGAGATAATCACATAGAGGGAAAGTCTCTCTTGTTGCTCTGATGTTCTATGTTGTCGTCTTGTCAAAGTATGTTAAGTGTGTGATCACAATTTCAAGTTCATCAAAAGTCTATCTTCCTCCCTCACTTAGCCAATTTTTTGAAAACCTTCCCAACTGGGAAAATCAGCTACACTAGACCCTGACTAAACTGTGAACTGCATAGTCTCAGTCCTCAATGTTGTGACGTTGCTTCTTGGAACTATACAATGCATTGTCACTGTCGTCTAGGGTATTTGCACTGGCAGTTCTAGCGCCTAGTAGCCCTCCTTGACGCTCAGAATTGTGTAGTAATGCCTCCAAGTCTGACTTGAACTGTGCACTTCACACTTTTAGTCCTCGAGATTTTCCCCTTGCCTACTAGAACCCCACAATTTGTAGAGAACCTAGCCTCCCTTGGCCTCCAGAACTATGTAGAGGTGTCCTCCAATGCCCTCTTTCAGCTAAAGCTCACTAACCTCAAGAACTGCACAATGTTTTCCTCTATGTCTCTCTGTTTCCCAGCCCCCTTTGCCACTGAAAAATGCACAGATCTGTCTCCCAGGGTCCCATCCCACATCATCCTCTCTCTGGCTAAATTGTGAAATCCTGACTCTTAGTGGCCACTGCACAATTTATCTCCCCAATGATGATTATGCTCAAAAGTTCCTTAGCCAAGCTTGAGTTGTGCTCTGTGATGTCTCAGTCATGAACCCCTCTCCCTATCACCTAGAACTAGGAAATACCCAGTGACTAAGCCCTATTTCCTATACTTTCATTGATCCCGGGTTCATTTCATGGATATTAATGTATCATCTTAGACTAGGGAGTTCTCATATTGATGTCGTCTAGTCATGAATGAATTGCAGTAACAGGTACACTGTCAAATCATTGCAAGATGATAAAGAAGGAGAAGAAGGAGGAAGCATGCCAAAGAATCGCTTGTAGTTGAATAGATGAATGAACCTACCAAGAGAAAGCAAAAGGAGCACAAGTGTGAAACCAACTTCCAATACTAAATATCATTAAAGACCCCACATCATCAAGTTATGTGGAGGATAAGAGAAAGCATATCTAAAAACACATATATCACTCAAAAGCAAGAACGAGGACATTTCCACATCATCAAGGTGGTCCATGTGAGCAGTTTCATGTCAAGTCATGTCATGAGTTGTCATATGCCACATCACTATTATGGGATTTTATGTTGTAAATCCAATGTATTGTAAACTGGAAGTCCAATGGACACACATGAATATGATGAGTCATGTAAGCTGAAAAGTCATGGGAAGTTGAAAAGTCATGATGGTAGTCAAAGAGTCAAAAGGGATAAGCATCACCCCTTGGTTATACATACCCCCTCATTGTATGAGCAAAGGAATTTTCACCTTGGCTCCTCCTGTAGGGCATTAGAGAGATCAGATAGTTCTTTGAGGAGTAAGGAGTAGCTCCAATGTCCCACTATTGGGGCTAGTGATGTAAAATCTAAATATGTCTCTTGGAAATTTTACTTCATTACATAAGCCTTTTAAGGATAACACATTCTTCATGCGTGACTTATGAATGTTTATAAGACTATTCAGTGAACGTTTGTATTTCAAGTTTTCTTTCACATGTACTAAGATAGTTGAACTATTTCAGTTATTTTAGTGCTTATCTTGTTGGGAATGTGTTGTAATGGTTGTTACTATTGTCTCATCCTTGTGGACTATTCTGCGGGATACTAGAAATACCTTTCTTTTATTATTGGTTATAATGACTATCACATCCACCGTGGACTACTCTATTTAGAAATGGAAACAATAAATTTAGTTTAATTTGTCCTTGAATTAAACTGAGAATTAAAATCGAATTCTTTTCTCATAGAAACTTGTAAATAGTTAATTAAGTTTAATTAACTTAATTATCTTAGGAATTTCGAGTTGGAAGTCTTTTGGAAGTCATGCATATGTTCTCCTTAAGTTTGAGGGGTCCAGTGTGAGTTTAAATTGTGAGTTGTAATCAGATCACTCAGTTTACTAAGTTATGTTCAGTTAAATTAGTTCCAAACTTCTTGTGGAACTAATAGAGAGTTAACAGTTAGTTGGTGCACTAATGCATCCACAAGTGTCACTGTAGTTAACTAAAGATTCCCTCATCATAAACTCATGCATGTCGATTATGAGAAAGACCCAGTTGAGAGTAGAGTGCAGGGACAATGTACTATCAATTGTATGATTTACTGAGTTGTATAGATCATGCATGCAATCAGAGAAGGACCTATGTTTGGATTGCACAGTTTTGGAAGCATGAATTTTCTTTAAATACTGGCTATTCATCCTAGAAATTGCATAAGGTAATAAGGGATTGGAGAGTTGCAGAATTGGCTAAGTTTTGGCCAAAAGCTTGCTTGTGAACTGAGAGAGTTGAGCACACTTGTGCGGAATTGTTTTAGTGAGAACAAGCTTTGTATGTTCACTCATATTTCTAATATATGCAATACATATGGGGGTTTTAGAGCAGTGGATTTCCCCAAATACATCTTGTGCTATGTGCCATTGATTTATCTTATTCTTATTCATATTGTTTTCATCGACCTATTAGCTTCCGCTCGTTTAAAGTAGAAGTAGATTCTTGTCATGTGCTTTAGTAGATTGCATGAGCTTGTGAATCTATAGTATTTTCTACGTGGTAATGGAGATGAGAATAGTATATTAGAGGATATTTCTAAGTTTTGAGTTTTGGGTTACAGGTGAAATTCGAATTTGCTATACATACTTTAGGATCAGCAGATGGAGTTCTACCGTTTGCGGCTCGAGTATGCCTTGGAAGGCAACTCGAATTTTATAACCTGGAGGTACATAATGGAGTTTGTGCTAGAGGATAATGGGATGAAGGAATTCATTGATCAAGAAATTCTTAAGCCAACAACATCGGATGCACATAATTTCTTCGAATGGAAGAAGTGTGTGAATAAGGAGAGGTAGATAATCCTTGAGGGAGTTCGAGGCCACACTATCTTGAGTCTCCATGGCAAGGAAACTCTGTATGCTATGTGGAAAGACTTGAAAAACTTGTATCAGAACAACAATGACCAAAGGAAATTGGCACTGAAGGTGAAAACTTCAAAAAATCAAAATTGAAAAAGGTGAGATGATTCCAAAATACTTGACCAAGTTCACTTAGTGTCGTGATGAAATTGGAAGTGTTGGAATCACAGTTGCCAAGGGTGATAAGGTGAGTCTTTCTCTTCAAGGACTCCCTAAGAGTTGGCATAGTTATTGGGACTTTGTCAATGGTCGGGAGATGCTACTGGATTGGGAACGAATGTGGTTGGATTTGATTGAGGAGGAGATCAAGAGGAACACTAGTGATGGCTCTTCATCAAAGATTGATGATGAAGAGAACTGTGCCTTAGCAATTAAGGCGAAGAAGGGGAAAGGGAAAGCTTCCCATTCCAAATCAGATTCTTATCATGGAGGTAAGAAGAAATACATGATGAAAGTTAAGCCCTTTCATTGTCATGAGTTGGGCCATTTTTCTACAAATTGTCCACTCAAGAAGTCCTCCGAAGGAGCGGTGGGTGAGGCTTTGGCCTCTCAATTTGAATTGAACTTTTCCCTCATTGCATGCATTGTGTCATCAATGATGGGAATTGCATGGTACTTAGACAATGGAGCTTCATTACACATGACTGGAAAAAAAGAGTTATTCAGTGACTTGGAGGAGAAAGATCCCCATATGCATATCGAGATGGGTGAAGACGGGAAGCATAGTGTTACTGGATTGGGCACAATTACTTTTCAGAGGGAGCATGGGGCTCCACTCACCTTGAAGAATGTTAAGTATGTGCCCAGGCTGAAGAAGAACTTGGTATCATTTTCCAAGCCTAAGGATAGAGGCTATGATGTGATATTCTCGAAAGGAAAGGCATTCCTTCGACACATGGCCACGAGTCAAGTAAAGAAGATATGGATTTGGGTGAAGAATCTCTATAAGATGGAGGTATAGGAGTGTGCTACTTTGAGCACAAAAGCAGAAAGGGTGCAGAGCCAAGATATTGGCAAGTTTTGGCACGGGCGTTTAGGCCACTTGCATCATGCGGCTTTGAAGATATTGTAGTAGATCTCTACCGATCTTCCGAATCGTACACTTGAGAAGGTTAATGCATGGAAGGGGTGTTCTTTGGGAAAATACACCAAGTGTTCCTTTCACGACAGAGATAGTTCAGTGTAGGCTATTCTAGAGTGATTCCATTCAAATGTGTGTGGACCATTCTCGACAACATCCACGGCCAAACATAGGTATTATGTTATATTTTTTGATGACTTTTCTAGAAAATGATGGATATTTTTCATGCAGAAAAACGATCAAACCTTCAGATAAAATGTTGGTAATCTAAAATGTATAAATCATTCTAGTCAGATGCTGGAACAGATGTCAAAGAAACTCCTATCTATTTCTCATAAATATAAAAAATAAGTTCTTTTTTCCATTTGGTTTTCCAGATTCAAACAATATTTTGTATCCATGATTATTACATAAATTGGGGCCGATATCCCTGGGGTAGAGAAACTATGAATGAATCCAGCAGCAGAACCTCAGTAGCAGTCGGCAGTCCAACTGGAGACCTCTACCTGCCCTTGGCTGAGTAGAGAAAGAGGATCCTAATTTGAGTGGTAAAGGCTGCTCTCACAATCTTATACTCAGGATTTTTGTTTTATTTAAATAAAATTGTCAGTATCCTAGTTTGAATAATCAGATCCATTCTGAATCCATCTAGAATCATAATAATAAATTGATCATTTGTCTAGAAACATAGCAGTTGTGTCTAGAAATGGAGAATTTGTTAAATGGCGATAACACAACATTTGTTAAATGGAAATCGAGTGTTGCTTCATACTTGAGAGCTCTAAATATTCCAATGAGATCTGGAGTGAATGATTGCCTCAAGCTGTTCCAATGCCATAATATTTTTGATCAAAACTTAATTTAAAGCTTTTTATATTTCTAAATGAAAAATCATTATTTTTTTGCTATGCTAATTACTATTTTGCTATATGATATTTAGGTGGAAAAGAGAACTCTTCAAAGATGGCTTTTTAAATTTACAGGTTGATAATCTAAAATGTATAAATCATTCTAGTCAAGGTTGATAATCTAAAATGTATAAATCATTCTAGTCAAATGCGGGAACGGATGTCAAAGAAACTCTTATCTATTTCTCATAAATATAAATAGTAAGTTCTTTGTTCCATTTGATTTTCCAGATTCAAACGGTATTTTGTATCCATGATTATTACATAAATTGCATATGTGTAAACTTGAAACCATTTATTTAAACCATTTATTTATGAGTTCTAATATATTGGTCAACTTTACATCTAGTTGGTTCTTGACGACATGACTAACATAGACCCATATGTTTGTGTATGATAATTATTCAACAGATAGAAAAAATTATATTGCAATTGGGTAATTTCTTTTCACATTGAATAATTTAATAAAAATGGTAAGAAACTTATTTCTTTTGCCACTGAAAGATTAGAAGAGATTTACTGCTATCTTTGAAGAGAAATTCCAGCTCTAACAATGAATGCCATTCCATGTATAATTATGAATGAGATTCAATCAATAGAAACTGCTATCTTTGAAGAAATATTGACTCTCATAGAAATTTCAGCACTAACAATGAATGTCATTCATATCCTTTACCTTTTGTTCCTTTGTACTTTCTAAATCACACATAAATATTTTTGTTGACCCAATCCTTTCCTATCCTTCACCTTTTGTTCCTTTGTACTTTCTAAATCACACATAAAATCTTTTTTATTGACCCAATCCTTTCCTATCCTTTACCTTTTGTTCCTTTGTACTTTCTAAATCACACTTAAAACTCAATCTAACTGACTAACACAAAACCGAAAAAATAAAGACTACAATGAGATCTACCTTCATTCCTTTGTATTTTCTAAATCACACATAAAATCTTTTTTATTGAGCCAATCCTTTCCTATCCTTTACCTTTTGTTCCTTTGTACTTTCTAAATCACACATAAAACTCAATCTAACTAACTAAAACAAAAAACAAAAAAATAAAGACTACAACGAAATCTACCTTCATCCTTAAAGAAATATTAATTGTAACCCAAATTCCATATATAACTCTAAATGGCATTCAATAATTATAAATAATTTTTCCATTGAAAGATCAAAAGAGTTACGGCTCTATCTTAAAGAAATATAGGAGCAATTTGCTACGGATCTATATTAAAGAAATATAGGAGCAACTCTATCTTAAAGAAATATAGGAGCAAATTGCTACAGATCTATATTAAAGAAATATAGGAGCAATTTGCGGGGGAACAAATTGAATTTTGCCGAAATATTAGAAGAGATTTACTACTATCTTTGAAGAAATATTAACTGTCATAGAAATTCTAGTTCTAGCAATGAATGCCATTTCATCTATAATTATGATTTGAGCTTTAACAATGAATGCCATTCCATCTATAATTATGATTCCAGCTCTAAAAATGAATGCCATTCCATCTATAGTTATGAATTATATTATAATTATGAATTAGATTTAACAGATAGAAAAAATTATCGTGTAGTTGGGTAATTTTGTTAGGCCCCTATACTACTAGTGTAACCCCTTTTAGTACAACCCCCTTATTATATTGTTGTACCCATGTAGTCCCCATAGAAGCCTACTATTGTTATTATTGTGCCCCATAGAAGCCCACTATTGTTATTATTGAGCCCTTACATTATTATTGTTATGTCAGATCCAATTATATTATGACCCCTTAGACTTTTACATATAGAGAGGAGGTCTTGTCATTTGTATCATCCAAGAATTGTTCATTTGTGTAATGTAAAGGAGGTTTCCCCCTCGAAGAGGCTTATTTCTAAGGCATTGATCTATCTTTTCTATCTTTTTGTGAGTTGGTTTCATAACATTTGGTATCAGAGCTTTGGATTCTAGGGTTTTGCTGTTCCAAACAGGTCATCATGGCATTTGCACTATAGCTTTTTTCTGTGACGTTTCAGATGCTAAAAACAAAACCCATTTGGTTTGAAATCGTTTTGAAGCTCGGGTCTAAATTTCAAATCTTTTCGTACTATATTTGTGAAGATATGATCTGAGGAAGTTGGCCTTTTTTGTAGAGTCCTGAATTACATTCCAAATAGGTGACCTGGGGAAAATCGTCATAACTTTTGTTTTGAGCATCAGATTCAAATTTCGTAAGAAGTTACAGAAATAGGGCTGACTGTAGTTTCCTGTATATATATTTTCAAATCCTAAGGTTAACACAGTGACAAGTGGAACTTCATACAAGTTCGCTCTTCTGAAAAGGTATATAATCAGGTCATCTTGGGAGATTGTGCATAACTCTTTCTTGGAGAATCTAAATTCGATCAGACTGGTGGCATTGGAAAGAGGACACAGAGGGCTACTACAAGTTGCAATTTCAGAACTGGAAAAACTGAAATTACAGAGTTATAGTGGTTTCAAGATCGAGCTCCTAAAATCAGGAAAAGGCGATATGAGGAAGTTTAATGGCAAGGATCTGGTAAATTGGATACTTCAGATGGAGCAATATTTTGATCTACATGGTGTACCACTATTACAAAAGGTATGTATTGCATCTTCATGTTTAGAACCGGATCAATTTTTATGGTATAAAGGGCTTTGTTCTCGTAAAAAACTTGTTACGTGGTTAATTTTCACAGAGGAAATGATAGCACATTATGAGGATACAAAGAGCAACACCTTCTTTAGAGCAACACCACAACAATTGGAAAGAGAAAAAGGGCTTTGTTACAAAGTGGAAAGTAAAATTATGGCAACAAGGAAGTCTACCCTCACAAATATAATAATGGAAGTGTTGTTTCTCCTACCCTTCCACAACCTACAAGGGTTACACCACAACGATTGGAAGAAAAAAAGAAAAAAAGTGCTTTGTTACAATTGTGATAGAAAATGCACTAAAGGTCATAAGTGTGCTGAGAAGAAATTATTTTACATAGAGTATGAAGAGCAAGAAGAAAAATGTTCAAGAAGTGAAAGATCACATCGAGCATCAAGAAATGAATCCAACCATATCTTGTAAAGCATTGGAAGAAATTACCACTCCCCAAACTCTCAAGATAGAAGGATATACCAAGAAGAAGAAGGTTCAAACAATGAAATATTAGGAAGAAAAGTATCAAGAAACATCAAAAGAAAAGGATACTCACCAGGAACCAACCCCAGGGAAAGAAGAAATGAATCCGACCATATCTTGTAATGCATTCATCGGAATTATCACTCCTCAAACTATAAATATAGAAGGACATATCAAGAAGAAAAAGGAAATAGTGTTGATTGATTCAGGTAGTACCCATAATTTTATTAATTGTAAGATAGCCAAGGACTTGAATTGCTTCCTAGATCCAGCACCAGAGTGTCAAGCGACGGTTGTAAGTGGAGGAATCATAAATTGCTCTAGAAAGTGCCATAATATCAAGCTATCCATGGGAGAATATGTATTGAATAGCCTAATGTTTTCTGTTCCAATGGGTGGTGTTGATGTTGTACTAGGAGTCCAATGGCTACAATCCTTGGGTACAACAGCTTTTAATTTCCAAGAACTATTTATGAAATTTTCTTCGGAAGGAAAGGAAGTTGAATTAAGGGGTATCACAGGGAAACCAAGGAAAATAATCAACTCTGACGGAATGACAAAACTTCTAAAGAAAGAAAAATGAGGCATAATTGCACAATTATGTTCGCTAATTGTTCGCACATCAAAATCATGTATTTCTCTAGATCTCCAAAAAGTCTTGGACAATCATTCCAAAGTATTTGAGACTTCCAAAGGTCTCCCATGTATTTGTTATCATGATCATGCTATTCATTTTATTCTAGGATGTGTTCCTCCAAACGTCAAGCCTTATAGATATCCATATGCCCAAAGGAGTGAAATTGAACATATGGTTGCAGAAATGGTAGAGTTTGGTACAATTATCCAACCCAATTTGATAAACAAAGGAAGGTATGAATGGAAGAATGGCGAAGTAGAGTGGGAAATCATTCAAAATTTGTCGAATATCTTAGTTCCAACAATATTTCCAGAACTTGACAAGGAAGGAAAAAGCATATTGGAACCTGAAGCATTTATAGAACCGAGAAGTCGACAACTACGAAATCGATCAATTTCAAAGCATCTCATCAAGTGGAAGAACTTACCTATTGAAGATTTCACATGGAAGGACAAGAATTTTATACAGAAGCATCAAGAACTACTCAAGTGTTGAGGACAACACTTTTTGAAGGAAAGGGGCATGTTAGGCGCCTATACTACTAGTGTAACCCCTTATTGTTATTAGTACAACCCCCTTATTATATTGTTGTACCCATGTAGTCCCCATAGAAGCCCACTATTGTTATTATTATGCCCTTACATTATTATTGTTATGTCGGCTCTGATTATATTATGACCCCTTAGACTCCTATATATAGAGAGGAGGTCTTGTCATTTGTGTCATCTAAGAATTGTTCAGTTGTGTAATGTAAAGGAGGTTGCCCCCTCGAAGAGGCTTATTTGTAAGGCGTTGACCTATCTTTTCTATCTTTTTGTGAGTTGGTTTCATAACAAATTTATTTTCACGTTGAATAATTTAATAAAAATGATAAGAAACTTATTTCTTTTGCCACTAAAAGATTAGAAAAGATTTGCTGCTATCTTTGAAGAAATATTAATTATCATAGAAATTCCAGCTCTAACAATGAATACCATTCCATCTATAATTATGAATGAGATTCAATCAATAGAAACTGCTATATTTGAAGAAATATGAACTCTCATAGAAATTCCAGCTCTAACAATGAATGCCATTCCATCTATAATTATGAATGAGATTCAATCGCAAGAAAAAATTATCTTGCAGTTTGGCTAATTTTTTTTCACATTTAATAATTTAATAAAAATTATAAGAAACTTATTTCTCTATCTTGCAGGAAGAATTAACTGTAATCCAAGTTAAAATTCAAGCTATAATTCTTTATTCTCGTGGTTGGAACGATCACCACATATTTTCTAACTACATAAAATGAATTGTGTGACCTTCAAATTTCCAAGCAAGTTAGTTTCTTTTGTGTCTTTATTTAGAGTTTTCACTTAGCAACTTTTTTCACATTTCTTGAATAAAGTTTTCTTTGTGAGGCATTAAAAGTCTTTTGCATTTATTTATTGATGCCTAGTTAAATACATAGCCAATCCAAATCTACTTAGCAACATTTTTCCATTTTTTTCTAAATAATGTCTTTTTTTAAGCATTAAAAGCCTTTTTTAATTTATTTATAAGTCTGTGCTCTGTCAAATACATAGTCAATCTCTCAAAATATCATGCAGAATAAAGGAAAATTTTAATTGTTAAGATTCTTCTCAAATTTATGCCTTACAGCGTTTCCTTTGCAACATCTGTTGCAATTGCTAGTTATGGATGCTCTGGAATTTTCACTACAAGACGACTCGAGAGCGTGCGCGCCTCATGTGTAACACTGGGCTTCTTCAATCTCGCTGCACGGGGCCGCTACTTTGACTTCCAAGAATACCGGAGAGGTAACGTTGGTCTTACATGCTTGAATTCTAACTATTCTAACTAAGTGTTATTTAATTTGCATGTTTGGATGAATTTTGACAAATTGGTACAGCTGATGTGTAAGTGAAGAATGGTAGGTTCTTCAAAAATACAAATTTAAATGCGAAAGGTTGTAAGGATTTGTTTTTAGTGTTATATTTTGGACGTTTTCTTGTTTGAATCCGGTGGAAAATTTTTAAGTGAAATTTTTATTTGTGTTATTTAAATTAGTTTTTTGACTGTATATATAGATTCAGCACCCTAGAAAACTTTTATGACATTTTGATTGCACAAGATTACCCATCATTTCAATAAATTTATACAAAATTTTAGAGAAATTACACCAGAAAAACCCAATTTAAAAACTTCCAAAAAAATCACGCTAAAAAACAACTCCAAAGCTGTAATCCGCCCCTATAAATAATATAATATCGTGCTGTGTAGGGGCATTCGATTCGATAATTACAAGGCAATCTTACACGTTTGCTTTCTGGTGTTATGTAAAGCTTGGAAGTTGAATAGGGAAAAGAGGAGGCAGAGAGCGGGAGCCGAGAGCGCGTTTGACGGGGGAGCCGATTACAGTCGAACAGGTGTCGGATGCCATTTCTTTCCACCAATCACTGTAATATCCAATCCTCTATTGCCATGGGACGCTCCGACGCATGCTGTCTCCATGCATGAAGCTATGGGAACGTCGTGGTACGTGTTTTAAGCTCCTCACTTCATCCATGCCAGGTTTTTAACATCTGGTTTGAGGACCTCTGCTTTATATGCCCACACTTGCGGTCTATTACGTTTTTCTTCCTCTAGCCTTTTGGGCTGGGGGAAAACGCCTTCTCAGTTACTCTTCCTTAGTCTTTTCTGGCCATCCGAGGCTTGCATGGACTCCTGGTTAATTTTCTCGACTCGGCTCTCTGGTTCATGACGCGCTCGCGGTCTCTCCATGCAGGTCAGTTATCATCCTATAACTTAGGAATAGTTTTCTTATCTCAGTTTTTGTAAGTAAAGCTCTTAAGGTTTTTGGTTAGCTTCTCGTAATTTCTTCATGGAGGTTTTCACATAGAAGTTAGCTCTTTCTCAGGTAGTGGACGACTAATCTTTTGTTTATCTGATAACCATGCTGAAGTCCCTATTGAATAGATTAAAAGCTTCTTTTTACGTCTACAGCCCCTGTTCAGACCTTCGTTTCCGCATTGGGAGGTGGTGGTGCATTATTCATGTTTACTGCTGTTGTTTTGACTGCAACAGCCAGCCAGTAGCATAGGTCTTTTGGTCTATAGTTTTAGGTCTTTAGCAGGGGCATCAACACATCAACGCATAGGGTGGTGGTGGTGTATCATACAGGTCTACTGCTGTTGTATTGACTGTCAAAATGAGCCTATAGAATAGAGTTCTGACCCTTTGTTCTGCCATAGAATAGAGCTCAGTACCCTTGTTCGAATCCAATTGGCTCATAGGGTTTTCGGAAGGCCTTCTCGTCAGATCCTTTTGCCGGTCAGTCACTGGGTTTCTTTTTTCAAATGCGATCTCCGGTGACTGAGCAGTTCATTAATTCCATTGGTTGCCATATTGCAGAATTCCCATCTTTTTCTGCTCAGAAGGTTCTCGATCCCAGGCAAAATGACATTTTGACGGTGGTATTGCCTATCTTCTGTCAACCTTTTAATTCTAGCTAATCCTAGAATCGTATTTCTCCCTGTCCTTGTAGTTTCTTTTTCGGGATTTGGGTACCTTTGCCCAGGAATTTCATTAAGTCCATATCTAGCTCTCCTGACAAAATATACGGGAATCCTCCTCGCTGTACTTTCTCCTATAGATTTTCCTTCTAGGGATCTTGTCATCCAGGCTCATTTGCAGAACGTTAGTACCTCTTGTCCGGCTCCAACTCAGCATTTTATCTGTTTCATTAATGTCGGTTGACAGTGACTCCCCGGCCACGCGGGCTCTTTTCAGGGTTGCCATCGAGGCTGAAAAAGCACGTGAATCTACCGTCCTTGATCCGAGTTGGCATGCCACGGTGGATGAGATGAATCATTCTTCTTATCAGGCCATTTCTCCACCTGTTCGTCCAGTGATGGCATCAGACAAAAAGGATCCTGTCTCCCCTAAAGTTAATATAGATCATGGAAAGGGGGACCGCTCTAAGAAATCATGGAACCCGGTCAAAACTATTCCTCCTCCAAAGGCGGTTTCTGTCTCCAGCGCGACTTTATCTGAACGTATTGATAGCCTTCAAAAGCTCGCTCTCATTGGGAAATGGCATTTTCTGGAGATGTCAGAGGATGAAATGAGAACATGGCTATCATCTAAATGGCTTCCTCTGATTGGATATACTCCAGTCATTTCTCGATTGATGAAAGACTGGTTTTCCTTTCACTTCTTGAAAACATCCGATCTAGAAATGATTCTCAATAAACCTTGGGTTTTTGGCAGGAGCTTCTTGTCTTTATCTCGATGGTATATGGGTTTCGACCCTCTCAAAAACACACCATCAAATTGCATGATTTGGGTCAAGCTTCCCAATCTTCCGCTGGAATTATGGTCTGTTGAAACTCTCATGGAGATTGGTAATTCAGTTGGTAAATTTATTTATGTTGACCCTTGGGTCAGAGGGGAGAAAGATAAAAGGATTGCATGGATTCTGATTGAAAAACCCTACAAAGGAGGTTATCCGGAGCATATTGAGATTACATGGGAAGGTTCCACGATATGTCAAAGACTAGACTTTTGGGGTATACCTTTTCGGTGCTCTCTCTGTCATCGCACAGGTCATCTCATCAATAATTGCAGGCTCCACTTTAACCGGAAAACAAAGCGTCGCCCTCTCCATAGGGGAAGAATCTCTGTTGTGGATTCTCAGTCCGAAGACACAGATGCCCCTCTCAATCATGCGCCTTCTCAGGTAAAGGCCTCTTCCCATTCACAGTTCTTTTCCCACGATCAATCTGATGATCCGCTCTCACCGGTTTTGGAATGCCCTCTTATCCCCGACCCAATTGAAGATAATCAAGTGCCCTCTCCATCCCCCATGAAAAAAGGCAACTTTGTGGTGGGATCTCACCCCATTCTACTTAGCTCATCGACTCCTTCATCGGTTACGCCCCCCGCTGGTCTCTCTAAAGGTAAGGAGCCTATGCCTTCTCCTACGCCTTTTAATTCCCCGACAGAATCTCCGGTGAATAAATCTGATAGCGACATTGACTTTCTCCTCCATAGGAATCCACCAATCCTCGAGCCTTTAACCATCCATAAGCCCTCTTTTCCCTCCATCAGCCCCAATTCTGCAAAGAATATCACCGTCCGGAAAAAGAAGAGAGGGGATTCTCGCCATTTTAGAGGTAGAACAATTGTTTCAGATTATGGCATCACAAACCTCTCCCTTGTTGAAGTTCCAATCACTGATTCTACTGCCCCCCAGCCTCTTAGAGCATGTATGGCTGGACAGCCATCTAAATGACTTTCCTGACTTCCCTGAATATCAGGGGTTTGGGTGCCGCCCCAAAATTTCTGGCGCTCGAAGAGATATTCGTATCTGCCCACTCTCATATCATCTTCGTCCAGGAAACAATGCACTCAAGTAAGGCTTCAATAGCCTTCTTCAGAAGAATGTTTCTGACCTGGTATATGGTTTCTTCAGATGCTGACGGCTTTTCGGGTGGACTGGCAGTCTTGTGGGACCCGACATGGGTCAAAGCTAAAGCCTATAAATGTTGTGCAAGCATCCTAATCTCAGCTTCGGTCAGGGGTCGGCCCAAGATCTTAAATATTCTGAACATCTATGCGCCTTATAGGAACAAATCCTCCTTTTGGGATTTGCTGTTTGCATCGGAAACCCTAGATATTGAATCTTTATTGATTGCAGGGGACCTTAATGTCACTCTGAATTCTAATGAATGTTGGGGCAACTGCAGGAAGTCTGACCCTTTTGCTGATAGACTTCGTCTGGAATATCTAAATAGGAATCTGGTTGATGTAATTCCTCATAAGATGGCTCCAACGTGGGATAACAGCAGAACTGGCCTGGCTTTCATTGCTAAAAGACTTGATCGTTTCATCATCAATGCCAGTATTATCGAGCAATGAGGAATGCCAGTCGCTAGCACAGGAAATGATTATACATCTGACTGGAGGGACTTGGAATGTAAGCTGGGTTATTCCTTCAAATTTAACAGAATCTATCTCACTGATGAGTCTTTCAATGAACTCATAACAAAAAAATGGGAGGAATTAAAGCAGTCGGAGAGGACCTCCTTCTCTACCTTTCGTGAAAAGATCCAATCGTTGAGGGAGGCGGCAAAGGATTGGCTAATTAAAAAGAGGAAGAAGGACAAACAGGCGCTTGATGATATAAAAAAGGAGTTAAGGGTTTTAACAGCTACAGTCAACTTTGATTCTATGTCTTTTGATCAAAAAAATCATTTCAGAACCTTGGAGAAAATGAAACAAGCGATGCTGCTAAAGGAAGAATCATCCTGGAGGCTTAAAAGTAGAGCGATTTGGCTCAAGGAGGGCGACCGTAATACAAAGTTCTTCCATAATTTTGCAAATGCAAGGAGGCGTATAAATTCGATCTGGAAGATCGAAGATGAAAATGGAGGCTTCTTATATTCACAACAGGATATTTCGATGGAGGCTACAAGGTTTTTCCTGAAACAATACAAGCGGCGGCCAAATGAGATAAATGATGTCTTTTGGATGATTGAACAGGTACCTGTTATGTTCGATGAAGCCGCCAATGCAGAATTTTTCAAGCCCATATCGGAAGAGGAACTTCATGGAGTCATAAAAAAGTTTCAAAAGGACAAAAGTCCTGGGCCGGATGGTTGGCCGATCGAATTCTTCTCACACTTCTATGATTTGTTTAAAGACGATCTGCTGGGGATGGTGGATGCTACCCGTATGTCGGGGAATATAAACAACGCTCTCACTGCTACATTTATAGCGCTTATCCCCAAAAAGGAGCAGTCTAAATCGTTTGCGGATTACAGGCCAATTGCATTATGTAATATCCTCTTCAAAATCATCTCAAAGATTATTGCAGAGAGAATGAAACCGGTCCTCAACTCCTTCATTTCTAGGGATCAACATGCGTTTTTAAAACACAGGAATATTCTTGATGCAGTCGCCTCGACTCAGGAGTGTTTATTCTCTGTCTTAACAAAAAACATTGATGCTGCTATTCTAAAGGTTGATCTGGAAAAGGCATATGACTGTGTGGATTGGGGGTTCCTTCGTATCCTCCTTGCAAAAATTGGTCTGAGGTCTCAAGGAATTAACTGGGTGATGGCCTGCGTTGAGAACGTTCAATACTCAGTCATCATTAATGGATCCCCTTCATCTTTCTTTCAGGCGGAGAGAGGACTGCGCCAAGGCTGTCCTCTCTCCCCTCTTCTCTTTATCCTAGTCATGAATTCTCTCAGTACTCAGATCAACAAAGCAGTTGCTGATCATCGATGTGCTCCGATCAAGATTTGCAAGAATATTTTTCTTTCTCATAACCTGTTTGTTGATGACATTCTTATCTTTGCTATGCTCTGCAAATCAAGCTGGTTATGCCTCTATGGTATCTTTCAAAAGTTCCAATCCGCATCGGGCTTGGTCATCAACAGGGCCAAATCTATCTTGTATCACAACGACTCAAATATGGAGTTAGCGCAATGGATTGCAGCATTATTTGGTATTAATTTGGCATCAATTAAAGACGGCTTTAAATATTTGGGCTTTCTCCTCAAGCCAAAAGGGAACCGCAAACAGGACTGGTCTTGGCTGATTGACTGTTTCTACAAAAAAGTTTCAAGATGGGAGATTCGATTCCTATCCCTGGGAGGCAGACTTATCCTGGTTCAATCTATTCTTTCTCAACTTGCGGTTTACTGGGCTCACCTCTATTTTTTGCCTGCTTCTATTGTTAGAAAAATGGTCTCTTTATCTGCAAATTTTCTATGGGGTGGACGTTCTCATCTTTCTAAGATCCACTTAGTAAAGATGGAATCCATCTCTAGACCGAAGAGGTCCGGCGGATGGGGTCTCTTACATTTGCGGTCTTTCGGCAAGGCCCTCCTCTGCAATTCTCTTCATAGAGGCATCTTTGGTGAAGGCAAATGGAGCTCCATTATCAATCAAAAATATTTGAAAGGTAGGTCCATGGTATATTGGTACAGGAAGAAGTCTCTAGGCTCGAAAAGGGGATCTGCTATCTGGCTCGGCTTCAGAAAGGTTCAGGACCTCTTCTTCGACTTTCTAAGATGGCGCATCTCTTCCGGCTCGAGCATCCTTATCGGCTTGGATTCAACTGTATTTGGTCTGGAAGCAATGCTCACTCCCGATCTGATTTCATTTCTGCACACAAGGGGTCTCTTCACTTGGAATAAATTGATTCTGTCTTGGTCCTCATCCTCGCCAATCTGGAAGGATGCAGAGGATCTCGGTCTGCCTCTCTCTCTGCGACAGATTTGGGAGTCGGCGGTAAAGAATTTCGCTGATAAAGGTATTAAACAGACAGGTAACAAAGATGAATTGGTATGGTCAATGCCGAACTCCTCTTAGCTAGTTCGTGTAAACGATTTATATGAAGCTACCTCGACAAATCTTCAGCTGCGGCCCTCACCCATCTTTCCTTCCAAATTCTGGAAAACATCCTGCCCGCTCAAGGCAATTTTATTTTCATGGCTCATTTTTTCCAATCGGAACCTCACATGGGAGGTCCTTCAAAGAAAGGGATGGTCGGGTCCAGGTAGATGTGTCATGTGTCGTCAGGCGTCCGAAACTAATGTCCACATGCTTTTTCAGTGTCCAGCATCGACCCAAATCTGGTATGATCTCTCCTTATCTCCTGGTTTTCCTCACCAGGTTTTCTCTTCTGTTCAGGAGGGATTCAAGTGGTGGAGTGCCCAACGTCCAGAATGGAGATCTTTATTCATCATCATGTGTTGGTGTCTCTGGAAATGGAGGAATGCCTGCATCTTCCAGGATTCCAAGGCTCCTATTGCCTCTGCGCTGGTTTATATATCTGCTATGCTCGGTCCGGCTTGACAATGTTGGCTCTTCTTCTCATGATTTCTTTTTCACAGGGTTTTCTTTTCTTCTCACACAATTTTTATTTTGTGCTCTATGCGGATCTTATTCCACAGAAATCTTCTCTCCTTTTTGGATGATTATCAAGGATATGTTTTGATATATAGGGTCTTCACATATGGATTTTGTTACAGCACAATCTTGTTATATGCCCAGATTTTCTAGCATCTGCAAGTCTACAGCTATTATCTTCAGCATTCTCAGGATCAAAATGTTTTGGCTTTTTATGTATCAGCTCATTATATTTTCTTAATATAATATATGATGATTTTCTCTCTGAAAAAAAAAACTTGGAAGTTGAATAGAGGTGTATAAGATCAGGAATAATTGAGACACGACAATGGCGACATGTGGTTATGGGTTGGCTCATCCTCTGCTTTATAACAAAGCTGCAGACACAGTGGAAAACTCCACGTCTATTGTCACTACCTCCATGGCTACCAACTGTAAGATGGCGAAGCCTCTTTTAAATTCTTCCACTGCCTCCTCTAGAATACTGGTGATTGGAGCCACAGGTTACATTGGCCCCTTCGTTGCTCAAGCAGCTGTGACCACGGTCATCCAACTTATTGCCTTATGCGTCCATCCACTGCTTCTGACCCCGCCGAAGCGCAGCGCGTCCGAGAATTAAAGGACTCCGGCGTCCACATTCTTTATGTATATGATGTTTTCTCGATTTCGCTACAGTGTTTTTTTTCTTTTTCTTACATTGTTACCCTATTAAGTTTTTTTGTATCGTCAATCATAGGGTACTATATAAAAAATATGTAGCTGGGTTATGGTTTAATTCATGCGCCTGCCTGCAGGGATCTTTAAGTGACCACGACTTTTTAGTAAATTCGATTAAGGACGTCCACATCGTGATATCCACCCTGGGCGGTTCAAAAATCACAGAGCAGCTGAAGCTTGTGGAGGCCATTAAGAAAGTGGGAACAGTTAAGGTCAGTGTAGTGATCGTCTAATTTATGACAAAAAAGAAAGAATCGGGTGAAATTGAATTATTTCTTTGTTTATATATATATATATATATATACATTCATTCCTTTCAATTAGGTAAGTATCTGGAATGAGTGGTTGCGTTTTTTTATATATATATATATATATATATATATATATATATATAAGAAGTATGTGGAATGAGTGGTCTTTTGCGTTGACATGTATATATATATATATATAATTTTAAAATAGATTAAATAAATATAAATTATATTTTTATTTTGAGTGATATTTTAAATAAAATTATATAACGATTATATTAAACATGGTATTTAGTTATTTTAAATATATTTTTTTTATTTTACTATATTTAATAATAGTAAAATTAATTTAATTTTTAAAGTTTTTAAGTTATAATTATTTTAATATCTCAGTTTGATAATATTTGTCGCAACACTGACTTTCATAGCCTTTTAGGGTATCAAAATTATAGTGAGCTCGGGAGGCTTCTCTCCAAGCTCTTTGAGCATAGGAATAAAATCTTAAATCAAACTAAATAATTTGTCTCTGATAGACCAAAGTTTGAAGTTTGGTCCCAATGGACGTTAACCATCATAATCATCATCATCATCATCATCATCATGATTAACAAATCTTGTAACCTTTCATATCAAGAAAGTTAAGGTAGGCAGTTGCCTAACCCTATCTACCTCCCTGATTATGAATTCTCCAAGGAAAAGGACTCAAGAGGGGAGAGAGGATACTTGAGAGAACATAGGAGAAAAGGGAGAGGATCTGTGTTGAGAAGTTAGGCGGAAAAGCAGCTAAGTCTGGTGGTGACCAAATAGTGGATGCACTGTTGAGAAAGCTTGCAAGAAGTTATTAATCTTGCAGGCAAGCTCGGGGGAGACTTGTACCTGAAAGTAAGTCTCAAGGTTGGGAGGATTAAAATCTGTTATATACAGAGGTGATTTCTACAGTTGGACTCTTTTTCTTTCCTTACTAATCTCAGGCAAGTAGAACAATTTTGAGGAACCTCTGTTAATTACAAATTAATAGAGTAAATGTTTGAATTCTGGAAAAATTACCGTGGTTACAATTTTGAGGAACCTCTGTTAATTACAAATTAATAGAGTAAATGTTTAAATTCTGGAAAAATTACTGTGGTTATAGGAAAAGCTTGAAATTTAGCATGTCGATTAATCTTACCCTCAAAACATGGAGTAGTTTCTTTCATAAATTACGATAGAAAAAGCTGCTAGTTTAGGCATAAATGAAAACTTTAGAACAACCTTAAAAAAGAAACGAACAACTTAGAACGAAAAAGATTTTCTAAATAAACCACAATTACAAAGAAAATATACATATATAATTGACTGACAATGTAAGGAATGTAATATGTTACTGCTATAAACCAAACCATATATTTGTTTATAGAGAAAGTCAAGCCGAGGCCTAATTCACTATCATCTCATAATTTATGTATGCATGCATGTTGAGTCACTGCTAGAAAACCTCTAAATGTATAACATTGCGACTCATCTTAATAACAATGAAACTCGTAAAATAAGTAAAGGCCAACAAAGAAAAAAAAACTGGATAATAACGATACCCGTAGGACTTGAAATGAATGTAGGCTAGGAAGGGACCTAGCTCTAAGCTTTCTGCCTGCAAATAACAACCTAGATTTCATATTGAAGATCTCTAAAACAAAGAATAAACAGTTGAAAACTTCCGAAGGGGATAAATATGAACAGAGCCGAATAGTGCCTTATTTAGCGAAAACAAAAAATAAAGCAAGAGATACAGGCATTGCCTATTCAACATAAACAATAACCAGAACAAATCATTAACTCATAGCTTATATATATATATATATATATATATATATATATATATAGGATAACCCTGAAGGACTTTCTGAAATATTCATTGTTATACAAAAGATTTCCAGAGTCAATGAGCTCATTAAAACAAATACTAGATGAAAATTCTAGAGCTATTAATACATATAAAATAAGAATGATGTCAATAACATTATAGACTTTCGGATGAACTCCCAAAAAGATGTTGGATAAACCCCAAGGCCATAATCATTGCCCGAAGGAACAATGAGGCTATCCTTAAAACCCAAAATACACATATACAGTATGAACATATAATTTCAACAACCAGTATTCAGGAGTAGAGCCCTTTCGTGCAGGTATTGACCGCACACCAAAGTAACAGACCAACTCTCTGTTGCAAAGCAGAAAACCCCAAACGAGGAGACCATCAGGACAAGCCTGTATGCCTCTAACCAGAAAATAGATGTCGTAAGCAAAATGGTGAACATACCCAAGGACTCATAAAGGAGTTGAGTGTGTAGAACTCAGAGGAACTAGTGGAACCCATCTCGGAAAGCCTCTGAGAATGCTGGGACCTCACTTGAAGACCTATACATAACACCAAAAAGAGAAATCCATCAAGTAATAATATTTCAGCTACAAACAAGTAAGTTCAAGCATTATGATGAATGAAATGATGAATACCTGTAGGGGAAGCGAATAGGCGGAAGCTCCATCTATTTCGTAACCCTGCTGAAGCCATGGAGGAATCTCCATAGTCCTAATCTCTCAGGGACGAAACCTTGTTTCTTAGAACCCAGAAAACCAAGAGCAAAAGACTGAGACAGTAGAAATGAGACGAGACCTCCGTAAAACCCCAACAAAGATTTCAGATGGATCATCGATCATTGGATTGGAGTAATGGCTGGATCACCATCCAAACAATGAAGGGAACGAGGCAGGAGGGACAGCTGGAGCATGCATGGCGACGAGACCTGCTCCTGCCACACCTCGTAGCAGAGCAATTAAATGTTTTATTAAATCCACAATGAATGAAAATACTCTAAATACATTTGCATTTGCATTGAAAAATATGCTCAGTAAAGACTTAGTACGAGATCTAAATACGAATATATGCTTTGTACTGCATAGTAGTAAACTAGCCATAAACATTAACGATTGAATAAACATGCAAGTCAATATTTGAATGCCTTCACCCTCATTATAAGGATTGAGGTGAATATGTAATAATTTATTTATTTTTACTATGGTTATGTTAAAAGTATATGGAGATGTGACAAGTGGTATCAGAGCCAAGGTTACCAAACTGAGGCCTCTCAATATATATATATATATAAGAAAAACTAATGACTGATAGTGTTTTTGTATCTCAGTAAAAGAAGCAGGAGCAACTACCATGAGAGGGACATATAACACTCCACACGGAAACATGACATGCTTAGGACCTACAACTTTCCTAGAAACTGACCCAGAAGTATGGGTGCAGTTGGGAGAAGAACCCGTAGTGCCAATCCTACAATATTGGAGACTGTGCAAGAATTAAAAAGTGAGATGGCCCGATTACGAGCTGACAATGAAAGGTTAATGTTAGAATAGGAGAAGATTATGAAAAAAATTTCAGATAAGCAAAACTAGCGCCAGCCGATGCCCAACCCAGAACACGGGCACATGATTGGAGAGCAAGAATATAAGGAAGAGTATGAGGAAACAAAAGGAGGGGAAGAAAATCAAGAGGAAAAGTCAGATAATGCCTCAGAGTATAAAACGAAAAAAGACAAAGGACAAAGCTACAAGGAGAATTCAGGAAGATAAAGCCACCCCTCTTTGACGGAGAACAAGAAGAGGCAGCAGAGGCTTGGCTCATTAATATGAATAAATACTTCCAGCTATATGAATATGATCACAATCTAAAGGCTCGCCTGGCCATTTTCTAGCTGCAAGGGAAAGCCACCCTATGGTGGGAGGAGGTAAAGATTGTGCGAGGGGTGGATGAACAAAGTATAACATGGGAAAAGTTTCAAAGATATTTTAAAGAGAGATATCTAACTGAACGTTTCTACGACGAGAAAGAAAAAGAATTTCATGAGCTACGTTTAGGACAGCTAACAATGGATGAGTTCATCACCAAATTTACCTCCTTACTCCGATATGTTCCTTATATATGGGAAGAAAAGGAAAAAGTGTAGTGATTTATCAGTAGTTTACTGCTATACATGAAAGAATGTATTGAGTTCGACAATTCGAAAACAATGGACGAGGTCATCCAAAAGGCCTCAATTTGGTATCAACAAAGTAAACAGAAAGGAGAAGTGTTGGGAAAGAAATGGATTGATAAAAAGGGCAATAAGTTTTCTGTTGGTAATAAAGGGAACAAGAACAGTAACAACAGAGGACCTCCTAGAGGTCAGATAAACAGGAATCCACAGAAAAATTAGTCTAGATTTTGACCTCCCAGTGAACCCAAATCTAATGAGAAATCAGGAAGAACTAAAGTTGAAGTAGCAACAAGACCCCCAGTACAATGTTGGGGGTGTGGAGGGCCTCATTACATTAAGAACTGTCCTAACCGCAGGGGTGCTGAATAGATTTCATAGATTCAGGAGGCATCCATAGTAGGAGATGTAGCCAGGAGTATTCCAAAGATCAATGCTGCCCTTGACGATCATCAGGCAGAATACCAGCCAACTATGGTGGAATTCGAAGGTAAAATCTTTGATCATGTTATATCTGTTTTAATTGACCTTGGAGCTACATTGAGTTATGTTAGTCCTAAAATAGTTGAGCAGTGTGGTTTACAAGCTGTCAAGTTTAAAAACCCCTGGTTAGTACAGCTACCAATAAGGGCAAGGAGACGTGTTTTCACTAAAGTCAACAACTGTCCTTTAGAAATAGCAGGACAACCTTTGGTGGCAAATCTAAACATATTACTTATAAGGTTATATGATGTTCTAATAGGCATGGACTAGCTAGAAATGTACTGGTCCCTTATAAACTATAAAAAAAAAGCTATCTGTTATATGGATGAGCAAGGAAACAAACAAGAGATTCAAAGCATTTTGAGACCATTAAAATTACAACCAATAACCGCCTCTCAACTAGAAAAATGCATCAGAAAAGGGTGCCAGATTTACGTGATTCAGGTGGGGTACGCCAACTCAAAGGATAAATCTGTGTCCTTGGAAAGTATCCCTGTAATACAAAATTTTCCAGATGTATTTCCTGAAGAAATTCCAGGGTTACCTCCAAAAAGAGACATAGATTTCACCATTGAACTAATACCAAGAGCAGCCCCGGTGTCTCGAGCTCCTTATCATATGAGTATACCAGAACTGACAGAATTGAAAATGCAATTACAGGAGTTATTGGATAAAAATTATATTCATCCAAGTGTCTCACCTTGGGGAGCCCCCATACTATTTGTCAAAAAGAAGGACGGGACCCTACGGATGTGTATGGATTATCGTCAGCTAAACAAGATGACCATTAAGAACAAGTACCCTTTACCTCGCATCGACGAACTATTTGATCAAGTGAAGGGAGCAACAATGTTTTCAAAGATTGATCTACGGTCAGGATACCATCAGATCTGAATCAAGGAGGAAGACATAGCTAAGATGGCCTTTAGGACCCGCTATGGACATTACGAGTTCATGGTGTTACCCTTCGGGCTAACCAATGCCCCTGCAACTTTTATGTGTCTAATGAACAATATATTTCATCAATACTTGGATAAATTTGTATTAATATTTATTGATGACATACTGATTTATTCCCGAAATATTGAGGAACATAAAGAGAACTTAAGGATAGTGCTGCAGACTCTCAGGGAACACCAAGCAAGTGTGATTTCTTTAAAGAGAAGATTCAATATTTAGGCCACATCATTACCAAAGATGGAATTGTTGTAGACCCAGAAAAGATAAAGACCATAATGGAATGGCTAGTACCAAGAGACGTGGTGGATATAAGGTATTTCATGGGATTGGCAGGGTATTACAGATGATTTGTTGAAGGATTTTCCAGAGTGGCCTATCCTATTACCTCCCTACAAAAGAAGGGAAAAATCTTTAAATGGACAGCCAAATGCCAATAGAGCTTTGAACAACTCAAGAATTTACTAACCACTGCACCAATTCTAAGCATAGAAGATCCAGGAAAGGACTATGTGGTGTGTACAGACACTAGCAAGGAAGGGGTAGGTGGTGTTTTAATTCAAGAAGGTAGGGTAATTACCTATGAATCTAGGAAATTGAAGGAGCATGAACATAAATACTCAGCTTATGACTTAGAATTAACAGTTGTTATTCATGCACTAAAAATGTGGCGGCATTACTTGATGGGTAAGAAATTCCTTCTAATGAATGACCATCATAACCTGACTAATTATTTTAAGCAACCCACTCTGAATGCCAGGCAAGCTAGGTGGGTAGACTTTCTAAGTGGTTTTGATTTCGAAATCAAACACTTGAAAGGAAAGGAGAATCGGGTAGTTGATGCCTTAAGTCGAAAGGTACATTGTCTTTATGAAATTTCTTACAGTGAGGTGTGAACCACGTTCAATGAACTAATCAAAGAAGCAACCGAACAAGATCCAGAATACTAGTTTTTAGGACAGCAAGCTCAAATTACGAACAACCATGAATATCAGCTAGGATATGAAATAAATCCTGTAGGTATGTTGATTTATAAAAAGAGATTATATGTGCCTAACCAAAACAACATTAAGGATTTGATTTTAGATGAATATCATAAGAGCCCCTATGCAGGGTACCCGGGTTACCAAAAATTAATTACTGCACTCCGCAAGGAATACTACTGGCCAAGTATGAAAAAGAATGTAGCAGAATATTTAACTCGCTGCTTGGAATGTCAACAAGTAAAAATAGAACACCAACATCTTGCTGGATTACTGCATCCATTACCAATTCCAGAATGGAAATGGGAGACTATCTCCCTCGACTTCATCATGGGGTTACCTAGATCTAAAAAGAAAAATGATTCCATAATGGTAGTAGTGGACAAACTAAGCAAATCAACTCATTTCATACTAGTGTAGTCCACATACAGGGCAGTACAGATTGCCAACATATTCATGCAGAATATTTTCAGATTACATGGGCTACCAAAGACTATAATTTCTGATCGGGATGTGAAATTTACATCAGCCTTCTAGAAAGCTTTGTTTGAAGGTTTAGGTACACAGTTAAACTTCAGCACCACCTATCACCCTCAGATGGACGGGAAGACAGAGCGGGTGAATCAAGTGGTAGAGGACATGCTACGAACTTATGTGATGCAGCAACCCTCAAAATGGGAAGATTACTTACATCTGGTCAAATTTGCTTACGCTATCATACTTCCTTACAAATGAGCCCATTTGAAGTTTTGTATGGGCATAAATGCCGCACACCATCCAGTTGGGGAGGACCCGAGGACAAGTTAATGTTGGGACCCGAAATGTTGCAGGAAATGGAAGAAATGGTTAAGAAGGTTCGTTCCAATTTAAGGGCCACTCAAGATCGACAAAAGAACTTCGCCGATCGAAAAAGGAGTTTTCGAGAATTCCAAGTAGGGGATCATGTGTATGTGAGGGTACGCGCCAAGAGGAGTACCTTACAATGGAGTGGTTGTGCTAAATTAGCACCCCGCTTTTGTGGTCCATTCCAAATTTTGGCACAGGTGGGGCCAGTGGCTTACCAACTAGCCTTGCCCAACCATATTCTAATACACAATGTTTTCCATGTATCCATACTAAAAAGATATGTTTACGATCCTAAACATATAATCAGTTGGCAGGATATTCAGGTAACAAAATTTTCTCTAAGCAAGCCAAATAAGAAAGTTATAAAGATAACAACTAACAAAATTTCTTTGTCTATGCAAGTCGAACCTCTGGTTATACTCGATCAGAGAGAAGTAACGTTGCAGAAACGAGTTGTCACCCAGGTTAAATTGAAATGGCAACACTATGGGCTAGATGTGGCCACCTAGGAGGATGAGAAGCTCATGAAAGAAGCTTTTCCAGGTCTGTTTTCAGCAGAAAAACATTGAGACGATGTTTGATTTTAGGGGGAAGATGTGATGTCCCCAAAAAACTGTAATTATTTTTATTTACTGCAGTAAAAACAAACTGAATTTTATGGATACAGTTTTGAATTTAGTATTAAATTTGAAAATTATAAAGGAAACTATTCTTTTTTTGGTGTTAACAAATCTTGTAACTTTTCATATCAAGAAAGTTAAGGTAGGAAGTTGCCTAACCCTAACTACCTCCCTGATTATGAATTCTCCAAGGAAAATGACTCATGAGGGGAGAGAGGATACTTGAGAGAATGAATGAGAAAAGGGAGAGAATCCATGTTGAAAACTCAGGCGAAAAAGAAGCTAAGTCTGGCAGTGACCAGATAGCGAATGCACTATAGAGAAAGCTTGCAAGAAGATATTAATCTTGCAGGCAAGCTCGGGGGGAGACTTGTACTTGAAAGTAAGTCTCAAGGTTGGGAGGATTAAAATCTGTTATATACAGAGGTGATTTCTACAGTTGGACTCTTTTTCTTTCTTTACTAATCTCAGGTAAGTAAAACAATTTTGAGGAACCTCTATTAATTATAAATTAATAGAGTAAATGTTTAAATTCTGGAAAAATTACTGTGGTTATAGGAAAAGCTTGAAATTTAGCATGTCGATTAATCTTACCCTGAAAACAGGGAGTAGTTTCTTTCATAAATTATGGTAGAAAAAGCTGCTAGTTCAGGCATAAATGCAAACTGTAGAACAACCTTAGAAAAGAAACGAACTACTTAGAACGAAAAAGATTTTCTAAATAAACCAGGATTACGAAGACAATCTGTAGATACATATATAATTGACTAACAAAGTAAGGAATGTAATATGTTACTGCTATAAACCAAACCATATATTTGTTTACAGAGAAAGTCTGGCTGAGGCCTAATTCACTATCATCTCATAATTTATGTATGCATGCATGTTGAGTCACTGTTAGAAAATCTGCTAATGTATAACATTGCGGCTCATCTTAATAACAACGAAACTTAGGAGTTTCGTAAAATAAGAAAAGGCCAATAAAGAAAAAAAAATGGGATAATAACCAGACCTGTAGGACTTGAAACAATTGTAGGCTAGGAAGGGACCCAACTCTAAGCCTTCTGCCTGCAAATAACAACCTAGATTTCATATTGAAGATCTCTAAAATAGAGAATTAACAGTTGAAAACTTCCAAAGGGGATAAGTATGAATAGAGCTGAATAGTGCCTTATTTAGCGAAAACAAAAAAATAAAGCGAGAGATACAGGCGTTTCCTATTCAACATAAACAATAACTAGAACAAAGCATTAACTATATATATATATATATATATATATATATATATATATATATATCAAGATGGGATAACCCTAAAGGACTTTCTGAAATATTCATTTTATACAAAAGATTTCCAGAGTCAATGAGCTCATTAAAACAAATACTGGATGAAAATTCCAGAGCTATTAATACATATAAAATAAGAATGTTGTCAATAACATTATAGACTTTTGGATGAACTCCCAAAAAGATGTTGGATGAACCCCAAGGCCATAATCATTTCCCGAAGTAACAACGAGGATATCCTTAAAACCCAAAATACACATATAAGTATGAACATATAATTTCCACAACCAGTATTCACGAGTAGAGCCCTTTCATGCAGGTATTGACCGCACTTCAACTCTCAGTTGAAAAGTAGAAAAACCCAAACGAGGAGACCATCAGGACAAGCCTGTATGCCTCTAACCAGACAATAGATGCCGCAAGCAAAATGGTGAACATACTTGAGGACTCATAAAGGAGTTGAGTGTGCAGAACTCAGAGGAACCGGTGGAACCCATCTCAGAAAGCCTTTGAAAATGCCGAGACCTCACCTGAAGACCTGCACACACCACCAAAAAGAGAAACCCATTAGGAAATAGCATTGCAGCTACAAACAAGTAAGTTCAAGTGTTATGATGAATGAAATGATGAATACCTGTAGGGGCAACAAATAGGTAGAAGCTCCATCTATTTCGTAACCCCATTGAAGCCATGGAGGAATCTCCATAGTCCTAATCGCTCAGAGATGAAACCATATTTCTTAGAAGACAAAAAACCAATAGAAAAAGACTGAGACAATAGAAATGAGATGAGACCTCCGCAAAACCCCAACAAAGATTTCAGATGGATCGTCGATCATCGGATTGGAGTAATGGCCATATCACCATCCAGACATCAAAGGGAACAAGGCAGGAGGGACAGCTAGAGTGTGCATCGCGATGAGATCTACTCCCGCCACACCTCATAGTAGAGAAACTAAATGTTTTATTAAATCCACAATGAATGAAAATACTCTGAATACGTTTGCATTTACATTGAAAAATATGCTCAGTAAAGACTTAGTACCAGATCTAAATATGAATATATGGTTTGTATCATATAGTAGTAAACCAACCATAAACATTAATGGTTGAATAAACATGCAAGTTGATATTTGAATGCCTTCACCCTCGTTATAAGGATTGAGGTGAATATGTAATAATTACTATGGTTATGTTAAAAGTATATGGAGATGTGACATAACCATTCTCACATTTAAATATAAATTATAGGGTTTCTAAAAATTTGAATTAATTATTAATAATTATTAAGTGAATGATAGGGATTTAATGTTAAATAGAAATTATAGGGTTTCCAAAATTTTTAATTAATTATTAATAATTATTAAGTGAATGATAAGGATTTAATGTTAAATATAAATTATAGGGTTTCTAAAATTTTTAATTAATTATTAATAATTATTAAGTGAATGATAGGGATTTAATGTTAGGTGAATATTCTCATAATATTAAGTTAAGATAGAAGGTTGAGATTTATCTCAAAGGTACTTATGTCCCTTTTTATTCTTAATTTAATTAAAAAAATCTTGTTTACAAGTGTCATTCAATTTTTATTTCTGGCATTTAACTCTTATTGTTTATTGTTACTTTACTATGGTTTTATCTATATATATATATAAGGTACTTATGTCCCTTTTTATTTTTAATTTAATTAAAAAATATTTTTTGCAAGTGTCATTCAAATTTTATTTATGGCATTTAACTCTTATTGTTGGCTATTTACAGTTGGTATGGCTCTATCAACAGTCATACTACCCTCTTAAGCAAGTCTTATGCCTCTGCTATCCATGTCAAACTCCAAGAAAGAGAGAAAGTCTTTATAAATGTGTTTATCTCTGGGTATGCAGGTTCTCTCAAACCTTGCCTGCGGGTACACACCTATTGTTCATGAGGTCTGCGTCCAAGGACGCTCTGTATGTAAAGGGACAGGTGCGTCCCCCTGTAAAGGATAGAATGCGCAAGTTTCATCTTTAAAAAGTTACTTGTGGTCATTTCTAGAGCATTCTAGAAGGTTGTTCGACGTGTATTGGGCGCCTCCAGATGGTTCATGCACTCCTATCAAAGAGGAACTTATCCCATCAATAAGGGAGCTATCCCACCCAAAGAGGGGATTATCCCATTGATGGTGGACCTGATTAACCTCCTCTTGAGCACTATAAATACAGGCATTGGGCCAGAAGGAGGGGAGGTTGAAAGCTATATATTTCTAAGGGTAAATGCTGCAGGAATTAGGACTCCCATTTAGAAGCTTGTGAGGAGAGATTGCCATCTTTGCTTGTTCTATTTGGAAGTGGGTGAGCTTTGTCAAAGTAAAGGAAGACTCTTGTGGACCCTGGAAGGAGCTTGCACAACACCAAGGCTCAGGTTGTAATGGTTCCTTTTGATTACCTTTAATGCAAATTGGTCCATTCTTCTCAATAACTTGTTGTTTATGGGTTATTTCATGTACTCCTTGGTCTATATGTTGAATATGCTTTGTTTTATGTTATAATCAGGTGCTATTTAATTGTTTGACTGTTGGTGATTGCAGGTTTTGGAGAAAAGGAGGAGCTCATCCAGATCAACAAAGCTTGGACTTCTACAACAGCGTTTGGACAAAGGTAAGAACAAAACACTTGATTTCTCATATCATAATGCATGTTTAGAGAAGGATAGCTCCAGTTTGTTTTGTTTGTCATTAGAATGTCTTAGACTTCTAGGAAGGTCGGTTGTGTCTGCACTCTTGACTGATTCCGTGTGACAAATTTGCGACTCCACTGGGGATTCCATTGATGAGAAAAATCTTTTCCTTTGTGTGAACTTTGCTTTGAGAAAATTGGTTTATTTTTCTGGTTTTGGCTCTGTGATTCTGTCCCTGGGTGGGTTAGCTTAGGATTAGTTTTATTTTGGTTTTTCTTGAGTTTTTCAGTAGGACGCACCCTCTGAGTGCTGCACAGTGCGTCCCTGGACGCACTTTTTCTGTGTGCACAGAGCGGGCCCGCACCTGTGCTAACGGGTTGCCTGCGTCCCCTGCCAAAATTTGAGAAAATTTCATTTTTTACATTTTTCCTCTTAGATTTTGCTTTTTCTTAGTTTTTACTGCCCAGATCCATTAGTCTCCTGTCAAAAATCTTCACCTGAACTTGTTTCATTAGCATTCTTGCTCTAAGCTTTCATCAATTGGGTGTTTTGAGTCTCTTTCTTGAGAAATTCTTGATTTATTTTCCTTTGGTCATTACTTGGAGGTTTCTCTCAGTCTTTTCACAATTTTGCATCTTTTTGCCTTTGTTTTTGCAAAAAAAACTCCCCCTCATTCGCCGGGGGGGGCTAAATTGTGTATAAGTGTTAATCACCTTTGAGTATTTTTATTTTTGATCTTTGGAACTCTCACCCAATTTTCTCGACTTGCACTTGATTGGTTCTTAGATCACATTAGAATCATCTTGTGTTTGAGGATTCTCTTGCATAGATCACATTTGCATAATTAGAATTCTCACTTTCAGAATATGAATGAAAAATGTGCATAGATTACATTTGCATACTTTTCAAGTGAATTGTGCTTCGATTACCATTGCATAGTTTACATTCTGAAAAATCAATCGTAGATTTAGATCAGCTTTCTTTGATTTGAATTTACACAAAAATAAAAATAAAAAAATTGGTTTGGAATTGATTTGCATTAGTTTTTCTTGATAAAATTAGTGCATTAGAGAATCTGTTATATTTTCTCTTAGTGATCAATTTTTGCATTGTTGGAAGTGAATGGAAACTCTCTTCTTACTTTAGTTAGGATTCATCGAATTGAAAGGATTGCATTATCATATTCGATTGCATTCAATTGAGTCGAGTCATAACACCATTGGTTTCGTATCCATTTACCCATTTGAGTAAAAACAGCCTTAATAACACAGCGCTTAATTAAAATTCATCTAGTAATTTTTACATTTCTAGGGCTCTGATACACCAACATAGCTTAGGCTAGTGTCTTGGAGTAGGAGAGTAATTAACTCTCCAAGACAGCAAAACCAAACAAGTAGCTTATCTTGTGGTAGGATAAATCCAACTGTTTCATTTGTACTCTGGGAAAGCTCCTCTTAAAGGAGAAGCACGAGCTCGTGTGCGAACCAGTGAGGGGATCAATCCTCCCTCGTTGGGAACGACGCCAGACACGCACGTATTACAAACAGTAAACCTCGGATTAACCATTGTCGAGGAGCCAGGGGTCACTTGTCGGTAAACCTTGGATTATTGTCAGGGAGCCGGCAAGGGGATTGAGCTTGATACTCTGCCCTTGCGTGCTGTCGGAGTGTAGACTATTCCCCCAGGTGCATTTGTTGCTGTTGGTAACCTTAGTGACCATTATCTTAGGACTCTACCCAAGGTGACGGTGGAGGGAAGATCCCACTGTACCTGGAGCAGACGTCGGTTATACTCACTTGGATTTTCTGGGGGGTTCACTTCACTCGAGACGGTTAAAGTGGAGGAACTTGGTCCAGTCTATTCATTAAGTAGGTTGCCGGGGTAACTGTTCCACCCACTATTTCTGTACTGGATTCTGCGAGGTTGGGCTTCATCACCAACTAGTGTTTTCGGTCCGGAGAGCTTACTGTTTGTGTGTGGTTTGACTCCTAGATTTGATAGCGCGTGTTAATTTGTTTGTTTTTACTTTTAGAGACCATAGGTGTGAATTGTGAATTTTAATTTTTAGGTGTGAACTGTGAATTGTTAATTTTAGTTATAAATTGTTAATAAAATTCACTGAAGTTGAATATAATGGCAAATGTTCCGGAATTTATCAACCTAGGAACCCCTCCTAATGAGAATCCTAGTACTTTTCCTTACTTTGGAAATGTTGGTCCTCCTTATATGGCTACTTTGTCATTACCTGGATTTACAATAGGTTTACCGATATGGTTATTTTCAACTTCGTTGGCCCAAAATACTCCAATTGTTCCATCTCAACCAGATGCTTCACCTCAACAGAGTTCACCATCTCAACATCACCAACCTTCTGTTGACCCTTTACCTTCTTCGCCTAATTTTTCTTCCTCCATTTCTTCCTCTTCGCCTGGTAAAAGCCTTGATGCTAGTAACCAGGAGGCTAAGAAGAAGAAGAAAGGGAAGAAGAAGAAGAAGAAGAAGAAGCAAGATAAGAAATAAGTCAACCAACCAACCATGGCTATAAGTGTTAGTTGTGTTGAGGAAAATTCCGACATGCACCGTAAACCCAAATACCCTTGCAGGCTTTGTAAGGGTGACCACTTCCTTGTCAATTGTCCTGGTATTCCAAAGGTCTTGGAAGTATGGTCAAAAAAATCTCATCAACTTTCCATTGAAACATCAACCAGTGATAGTCAGGTTCCTGGGAAAAAGGGTAAAGTTAGGTTTCCTTGTAAGTTATGCAAAGGGAGTCATCAAACTCACATTTGCCCTCACATGGATGAAGCCTCAAAATTGTTGGAAAAACTTACTATTCCACAGCAAGAATTTCCAACTGGTTACCGTAAACTTTCTCCAAACCTACCATCAACTGACGGAGTGATTGATCTAATTTCAAGTACAGTCGATCACACTCTTCCATTGGAGAGTGAAACTCATGTCACTCAGGTTGATGATCCATTAGTTGATCAAGTGGTCGATTCAATTTCAGATTCGGTCGATCCCACTTTCCATTTAGAGAGTGAACTTCATACCGCTCAGGTTCTTCTTGTTACATCAGATTCTTCTACGCCGGGGGGCATTTCACCTGTTTCTATAGAACCCCCTCCAAGCACTGAGGTCTTTTCCTTTGATTGGAATAGACTGACAGAACCTCGTCTTCCTTCCTCCATCCCTTTCCAAATCATTGTCAAGGCTGGTGGTAGGGACATACATCGTACTCAGGTAGATGAAGGTGCTTCTGTTAGTATATTATCCTCAACTGTTTGGAAAGCTTTGGGTTCCCCTCAGCTTGCGCCTATTACGCAGAATCTGAAAGCTTTTAACAGAACCATTAGTGAACCTTTAGGGATCCTTCCTAAGTTTTCTATTACCTTGGAAGGTAAAACTGTCTGTATTGATCTTATGGTAGTTCGAGGTCCCTTGGATTTCAATTTACTCCTTGGGCGAGACTATGTTTATGCAATGAAAGCTGTCGTATCGACACTCTTTCACGTGATGTCTTTCCCTCACAATGGCAGTATTGTGACTGTAGACCAGCTCTCGTTCCCTAGTCTTGTTTCAACTACCAATAATATGACAGCCCTAAATGTTCCTGATTCTCAAGTGGTATCTACCCTGCCACGGGTTAATTATGTGGCAACTGGTCCCATGTTTTCAGTTACCGATGTAAGTGAGCCTCTCACTGTTTGCTCATCTTCTGTTGATTTACATCCGGTAATTGACATGGAAAACTCTATGGGATTACTTGAACACGATGTTCTTATCCCTTTTGAGTCCCTTGACATGTGTTCCTTCCAGAGAAGTGTTCTTCCTTCTGATGAAGACCTTTTGGAAGCCATGATCAAGGTGTGTCCATTGACATGTCTTTCTTCCAGTTGGAAGCCATGATCAATGTAACGAGGATAGTTTTTTCCTATATCAACCTCGTTAAAAAATGAAATAGGCTGTAACGAGGAAAGTTCCTTTTACTGTGTCAACCTCGTTAAAAAATGAATCAGTGTGTATGAGGATAGTTTTTTCCTGTATCAACCTCGTTAAAAAATGAAACAGGCTAGCATGAGGATAGTTCTTTTACTGAGTCAACCTCATTAAAAAATGAATCAGCTAGATTTTAGGATATGTAGTTAGATTGTAGAAAGTAGGGTTATGAGGATAGTTCCTGTTACTGAGTCAACCTCGTTAAAAAATGAATCAGGTATGAGGATAGTTCTTTTCTTGTGTCAACCTCCTTAAAAATGAAACAACTCCCTTTTTCAAGTTAAATATTGAAAGTAAACCTTCATTCCATCCATCTGGTTGAATGCAATGAAGCCTGGGGGGCATGCACCTCGCTTTGCATCATTATACTGGGGGCATGCGAACTTTTTGAGCATAGTTCCTTGTCTTGTGTCAAGCTCATTAAAAAATGAAACGAGGGTAGGTTAAGTCGGTAGATTGTAGAGAGTAGTCATGAGCATAGTTCCTTGTCTTGTGTCAAGCTCATTAAAAAATGAATCAAGGATTTTAGAGCACAGTTCCTTGTCTTGTGTCAAGCTCGTTAAAAAATGAATCAAGGTTTTTAAAGTAACGTTTTTTGTTAGGTAGATTGTAGAAAGTAGTTATGAGCATAGTTCCTTATCTTGTGTCAAGCTCGTTTAAAAAATGAAACAAGCGTTTTGAGGATAGTTCTTTTCCTGTGTCAACCTCACTAAAAAATGAAACAACTCCCACAAGTCTTTCCAAGATCTGGAAAGTAAAGCTTCATTCCATCCACCTCATTGAATGCAATGAAGCTTGGGGGGCATGTACCTCATTTTGCGTCATTATGCTGGGGGCATGTGAACTTATAACAAGCATAGTTTTTCGTTTCAAGCTTGCATAAACATGAAACCGGATCCGAGCATAGTTCTTTTCCTGTGTCAAGCTCATTAAAAAATGAAACAAATCCTCCTCTAATTAAGTCGAGAGTTTGACTAGACCTCATAGATGTTAGGTTGTATGTTTAGGTTAGTTATTTCAGTGTTTTGTATAATTTTCTTACAGTTTTAGGTCGAGTCTTTCAAATGATCTCGTAACTCAACCTTCATTTCATCCAACTGGTTGAATGAAATGAAGCTGGGGGGCATGCGCTCTAGCAATTATGCTTAGGGGGCATCAAGCACAGTTTTCTCTCTGTTTCAAGCTTGTGTAAAAATGAAACTACTTTGAAGCATAGTTTTTGTCTGTTTCAAGCTTTTGTAAAAATGAAACCTATCTCGAGTCAATTTCAGTTATTTTCAAGACTCGTTAAACTCATGAAAATACCGAGATTATTTTGCTATCTTTCATTCTCGTAAAACAAATGAAAATGCCGAGTTCTTTCCGTCTTTTCCTGCTCGTAAATTAAATTGAAAGTCGGCCATATGAGTACATTTTTATCATTTTTTCGAACTCATTAAAACATACGAAAAAGTGAAAACCATGAGTACATTTTTATCATTTTTTCGAACTCGTTAAAACTTACGAAAAAGTGACACCTTAGAGTCATCTTTTAAGCCCTTTTCTGACTCCTAAAACATGAAAAGATTGCCGAGCGTTTCTTTTACACTCGTTAAAACGGAATTAAAAGACGGTCCCCTTATAGCTCTTTTCTGACCGTAAAATCAGGAAAAGATTGTCGGGTTTTTGTCGTTTCAAACTCGATACGGAAATAAAACGACGTGTCCTTGATCGCTTTTTACTTTTCAGGTCAGTGGCACTAATTATGAAAGTACTCCTTGGTCGCAAGATCAAGCGGTTCCCCCAGGTATTATTTTATACTTTTTCGGGCTTGAGGGACACAAATCTACGAAAAAGTTCAACTTGGAGTCTTCTTAAGTTTTTCAGACTCTCTAAAATTGAAAAACGCCGAGTTTCTCTTATACTGGGCTCGTTAAACATTTCACAGTAAAGGACCTGTTCAATTACAAACGGGAACGAACCACTCCTTCCTAGGGTTCGAATCAAAACTAGGTTGGACTCATCCGAAGGATGAGCTTATAATCAAGCATATGTTATCCTCCTCAAGCTTGTTAAAAATAAAGAGGTACTTACCAGAAATGGTGGGGGAAAAGAGAGAAGAATGAGCCTATTTGTTACCTTTTGTCTCAGAAGAAGCTTTACTACCACTCTTGAACACGACACTTTTCATTCACCTGGGTTGGGAAATTCTTTACCTCACAGTTGATCAAACCACTTTGAAAGTCTTCAGCCGGGTTCCGGGGATTAACTTTGAGTTATTTAGCACCAAACCATCTGTCGTGTCGTTATGTGTTCAAGAGGTCTGCAAACAAAACTTTCATCTGCAAAATACTTGTCATCCATTTGACCATCCCTGAGTCAGTCCTTACAGCAACATTTCTTCAACTTGAACAATGATTTCGTGTTGTGGGCTTGCCTGCAACGGGTCACTTTCTATCGACATCAGCACATTATCTAGAGAGATGACTTAGAAATCGTCAGTGCCTTGAAGTCTGCATGCATCAATGGCAGATTTCTTTCCTTTGACGTCAGTTTACATCATTGACTTTCGATCGAAGGATTCCGTGAAATGTTCGACATCAACTCATTCATTCACATCTCATGGATTGTACTGGGTACTTTGAGAACCATTGACATTACTGGTGGTCTCTCTCACGCTTGTTAATAGTTCACATCATCGACTGGTAATCAAGTGGTTTCTACCATGTTCGACATCGACTCATTTATTCGCATGGCTAGAATCGTACCAATTCGAGAAGTAGGAATGAAGACCCTGGATCAAATCTTTACCATCCAGGCTGCGAGGAGTTTTGTATTCATTATCTAAGTAGACTAACCATAAACAGATGGCTGCGCCCATACTGTGTCTACAAAAGTCTATGAATATGATGTACTGCAAAATCATTCCTGTATCAGAGTAGTTAGTCTGTTAGTTAAAGTTTTAATCTGAGTATGGGAATGCCTACCTCAGTGATGATATAATCTTATACATGTATTTTGTGTTGAAAATTGCAGGTTCTGACCGGGCTCTCCACGGGATAATCCTTGAAATGATAAAGCGCTTCACCCTTCCTAGATAATACAAAACCCTAATCTATTCCAGGCTTCGCACTTTAGGGGGCAATCTGTTACACTAAAAAATGTCACCATGGCTATTTACAGTTGGTATGGCTCTATCAACAGTCATACTACCCTCTTAAGCAAGTCTTATGCCTCTGCTATCCATGTCAAACTCCAAGAAAGAGAGAAAGTCTTTATAAATGTGTTTATCTCTGGGTACGCAGGTTCTCTCAAACCTTGCCTGCGGGTACGCACCTATTGTTCATGAGGTCTGCGTCCAAGGACGCTCTGTATGTAAAGGGACAGGTGCGTCCCCCTGTAAAGGTTAGAATGCGCAAGTTTCATCTTTAAAAAGTTACTTGTGGTCATTTCTAGAGCATTCTAGAAGGTTGTTCGACGTGTATTGGGCGCCTCCAGATGGTTCATGCACTCCTATCAAAGAGGAACTTATCCCATCAATAAGGGAGCTATCCCACCCAAAGAGGGGATTATCCCATTGATGGTGGACCTGATTAACCTCCTCTTGAGCACTATAAATACAAGCATTGGGCCAGAAGGAGGGGAGGTTGAAAGCTATACATTTCTAAGGGTGAATGCTGCAGGAATTAGGACTCCCATTTAGAAGCTTGTGAGGAGAGATTGCCATCTTTGCTTATTCTATTTGGAAGTGGGTGAGCTTTGTCAAGGTAAAGGAAGACTCTTGTGGACCCTGGAAGGAGCTTGCACAACACCAAGGCTCAGGTTGTAATGGTTCCTTTTGATTACCTTTAATGCAAATTGGTCCATTCTTCTCAATAACTTGTTGTTTATGGGTTATTTCATGTACTCCTTGGTCTATATGTTGAATATGCTTTGTTTTATGTTATAATCAGGTGCTATTTAATTGTTTGACTGTTGGTGATTGCAGGTTTTGGAGAAAAGGAGGAGCTCATCCAGATCAACAAAGCTTGGACTTCTACAACAGCGTTTGGACAAAGGTAAGAACGAAACACTTGATTTCTCATATCATAATGCATGTTTAGAGAAGGATAGCTCCAGTTTGTTTTGTTTGTCATTAGAATGTCTTAGACTTCTAGGAAGGTCGGTTGTGTCTGCACTCTTGACTGATTCCGTGTGACACAAGCACAAACTCAATAACATAGGAGACCGTAGACTTCCAAAGCTAGCTTTAAATTCTAGCCAAAACCACCTAAGGCTCAAATGAGGTTGGTATAAAGACACCAAGGCCTGGTTAAACCATTGGGAGATCGACAAGAATGTTGCATTGCAAAACATTAATAACATTAAAAATATTGTGACTTCTAAGTTCAAGAAAAAATGTGGTGTGAGAAAGATCTAGAAGCTAAAGGAAAATTAAGATATTATAAGGAGGTCATCAGCCCCACCCTAAAAGATCAAAAGTTTCTCTCTGTTTTAACTAGTTCAAAGAAGAAAATTAATATAGCCAAGATTAGAACGAACTCTCATTGGGCAGTTCCTAAAACACCATGGATGGAAAGGATCTGCCATCTCTGTGAGAATATGAACATCGATGATGAAAATCACTTCCTCTTAGAGTGCCCCACGTACAACCACATTAGATCTCAGTTTCATAATCTTTCTTTGTTGCAATACTAACCTGCATAGCCTTTTACGATGTCAAAATTATAGTGAGCTCAGGAGGCTTCTCTCCAAGCCTTTTGAGCATAGGAATAAAATCTTAAATCAAACTAAATAATTCATTTCTTTAGGATAGGAATAAAATCTTAAATCAAACTAAATAATTCGTTTCTTTAGGTCCCATAGACCAAAATTTAGTATTAGTGGACATTAACCACCACCACCACCATCATCATCATATATATGATTTATTACGAGTATATAAAATAATAATATATAGATCTAAGATTTATTACATGCAAAGAAGTATAATTTTTTCTTAAATTCTATACTCCAAAAATAAAAATAAAAATAATAATCCAATTTATAATATTATAATTTTTTTATTAATAAAATTATAAGCAATTTCTTTAAAATCATAATATATCTAATACATTAAAAAATAATAATAATAATAATATACCTAATACATTAAAAAAATCTTAATAATAATAATATACCTAATACATCAAAAAAAAATCTTAGTAATAATAATATGGGTAGTCATAGTATTTCAAAAATTGTATAATAATAATAATAATATACCTAATACATTAAAAAAATCTTAATAATAATAATATACCTAATACATCAAAAAAAAAAATCTTAATAATAATAATATGGGTAGTCATAGTATTTCAAAAATTGTCTTTAAATTTAGTTAAATAAAAAGACTTAATAAATAAATTAGATTTTTTTTTCTAAATAATGTTTAGATAATTATTTTTTAATATATTAAAAAATACAGTTTAAAATGATTATGTATACATAAGCATGACAATGTTTACATAATTATGTTTAAACTTGTCATTGACTGTTATCTTGTCATATGTTATGAAATTGGTAGATAATGTTGTTATGATGGTCTAATATTTAGTTTGATTTAAGTGTTTGGATTTTTTTTATTTAATTTTATTTAAAATATGTGATATTGATTTAATTACTGCATTTAAAAAAAAAGCAAACGAAAGAAAACAGTGTAATGTATATATGAAGGCTCTTTGTTAAAAACCATTCAGACCAATATTAGCCATTCTCGTTGTTGATTGGAGTATGGATACAATTTATTATTAGAATATTGAATGTTGTTCTACTAGCCAGCTGCAGAATCTCAAATATTTTACTTTTTCTTTCCTTAAAATGGCCGAAAAGATAGCTTGCTCATCCGTACATTGGTTCATGCAGAGGTTTCTTCCCTCGGAATTTGGGCATGACCTCGACAAAGCTGAGCCAGTGGAGCCTGGACTGACGTTTTACAAGGAAAAGAGAAAAATTAGGCTGCCAACATCCCTTTCACTTACATCTGCTGCAACTCCATAGCCGGTTGGCCTTATTTTTATCACACTCATCCTTCTGAGATTCCTCCTCCCTCAGAACAGTTCGAAATCTATGGGGATGGAAACATCAAAGGTAAAACGCATTCATCACTCTCTTTACTCAATTTAATTTTATAAATATTGAGAAAATAGGTGCTACATATAAATTATTTTTAATTTGATTTTAGATTTTTAAAATATTTTTGAATTTAATTAGGACTTTGTTGAATCAGATTCCTAAATATTCGAAAATCAATTATACTAATCACAATTCTAATCCTTCTATAATAAATAATAAATATGTTCATAAAGCTTACCTCGTTACTGGGGCTGACATTGGCAAATACACAATCAAGAGCGTGGATGATAAACGCACTTTAAACAAAACCGTCCACTTCAGACCTCCCAAGAATTTTCTGACGCTCAACGAACTTGCAGCCATATGGGAGACGAAGATTGGAAAGACTCTGCCAAGAGTCTGCATCTCTGAACAAGATTTGCTGGCAATGGCAAAAGGTATTATTCGCATATACAAGCGCTCATATATATATATATATATACATATATTTCATTCACTTAACGTTGATAATATGGTTATGTCACCACACGAGCATTACATAAAATGAGAATCTTTCTGACTCGAATGGGTCAGATGCTTAGTTGAAAGAATAAATTTGACTTGAACTGCTTGTAGTAGGTAGAGTAACCGCGTTGAATGCGATGGACCTGCTGGTAGTTGGTACGGCGAGGAATGTTCGTTGAATATTTTCTAATATTGGTAGGGTTAAGGAGTAATGTTTGTTGAATGTTTTCTAATATTAGTAGGGGTGAGGACTAGGGTTACAAGTGGATAAGTTTAATTTTTTGTTGTACTTGGCAAGCCTTGGTCTAGAATCATAAATTTACCTTGCGTGCTTATCGTAGGTACAGGAGCGCTGAATAATTGTTTCTGGTAACACGTCAGAGTGTGGTCCGTCGTGTTTGTTTTATTTTATTGTGTGTATAAAAAGAATTACTTTTTAATTATTGTGGGTTGGTTCAGTGAATTACTTTCCAGAGAGCATCGTGGCTTCTCTGACGCATGACATCTTCATCAATGGCTGCCAATACAATTTCGAAATCGACGGACCACAGGATGTGGAGGTCTGCGAACTTTATCCACATGTTGAGTACACCACTGTAGATGAGTTCTTCAACAGCTATCTCTCAACACTATATGTTGCCTCGGTTCATCACGGTTTAAGAAAGTGGCATATAGTCAGTAATAGAATGTGCTCTTGAATCCACAAGACATATTTCAGATCCTAAATCCCCAATATATGGTTATCCATTGTATGTTGTATTTTTTTAAGTAAGAAAAAAACATTTGTTTTTAGATGTCAAGTAAAAACAGTACATATAACAGATATTGAATATATTTAATAACGTCCAAGTTCTTCCTTGTGATGTCACCGATATAGGACCATATTTTCAACGTTACTTATGACCATTTTAAGTTATTTGCCTATGCCCAGAGGTAGATAAAACAGAAAAATTTTGTACCAAAATATGTTCATTTGTTCACCATCTGGGTGTATCAAAAAACAAAATATTTGCAGTGTTTCAACATTACTTATGACCATTCTAAGTTATTTCCCTACTGTCCAGAGGTAGATAAAACAGGAAACAGGAAAATTTTGTACCAAAATATGTTCATTTTGTTCACCATATGGGTGTATCAAAAAACAAAAAACAACGAAATATTTGTAGTGTTAGAGCTCATAAAAATGTCGTTGTTATCCAGGAAGTGGAAATATCCCCGCTTCTCCTCTGTTGCTTTCTATTTTTATTTTAATATGCATCCAGCATCTTATAGTCTCATCTTGGACATATAGTCTCATCTTTTACATGTGGTCCACATTTTGATTATATTTCTGTTATTTTAATATGCATCTCGTCCACAGCATCGTATAGTCTCACTTTGGACATGTGGTCCGCATTTTGATTATATTCTTGTCCAATATGCTGCATCCTTGAGTTTGTGAAAGATGCCCAAAGATATTCAATCTCACTGAGCCATCCATGTCTCATTGGTTGATATATTTTGGTGCTGTTCCTATGATGATCTGAGAATCTCCAAAAATGTGGATGCTGGGAATGTTCAGAAAAGATGAAAACCAAAGTAGGCCCCATAGGGCCATCGCTTCCGCCTTCACATTAGTGTCCCCTGCCCTAATGGACCCAGAATTCTTGTTCCTCTGTTATTATGATACAAAAACCACACCCACAAATGAATCTCTAAAAATGTGGATGGTAGGAATGTTTAGAAAAGATGAAAAACAAAACAGACCCCATAATGCCATAGCTTCAGCTTTCATATTAGTGCCCCTGCCAGTGCCACAACAAACCCAGAATTCTTGTTTCTTTGTTATTATGATGCAAAAACCACACCCACAAATGCCCCTTTGGACCGCACCATAAAAAAATTAGCTGGATACACAATCCCACGGCCAGTCCTCCTGCTAATAATTTTCTTAGGGCAATTGTCTTGTACATTTCCAACAGAATACCAATTAATAATTTTAATAATTTTCTTAAGGCTATTGCCTTGTACATTTCCAACATAATACCATATAATAATTATATACGATCCATCACCTAAACATCATATTTCCAACCGAATACCATCTAATAATTTTCTTAGAGTCATTGTCTTGTACATTTCCAACAGAATACCATTTAATAATTTTCTTAGGGCCATTATCTAGTACATTTCCAACAAAATACCATCTAATAATACGATCCATCACCTGAACATCATTTTCCTCCCTATAAATTTTTGTTTGCTCCACTAACTCAAACAATCATTAATATTATCGTATTGTTTGTATAAAAAACCAATATAATCAGCAATATAACACGTACCAGAATTGTATGTTATACTTTGCTTGTCCTTTCATGTTTGATAAACCCTATCCGTGTGAAAAAAGGTTTTAGATAATGATTAAACATTCTGGAATTTAGACTCACAGATTTTTCTGAAACGTCTTGAGTATGAATTACTTTCGTTCCAGATGGCTTCTGGGTCATTGATTGTGATAGGACTTTGGATAGCTGTCGTTTTATAATTAAAAAAAACATATTAAATTTATTTTAAATTTAACTAATAAAAATTAAAAATTTTAATTTTCTACATATTTTTTATATACATTAAAAAGATTTATTTTGATTTTAAATTTATTTTATTGTGAAATTTTAAATTATTATAAAGATTTATTTTGATTTTAAATTTATTTTATTGCAAAATTTTAAATTATTTATAAATTAATAAATGTTTTTGGGATTCATTACATTATTAAGAATTCGAAAGACAAATCTCAGAGACTCTTTAATATTTTATTTTTATAATAAAAAAAGCGAAGAGAAGAAGATTGTTTGTGTGGCGATGGTTTTGTAAATGAGAACAAATGTGAGTGAGAGCTAGACAATCCAAAATAATTTTTTTCCATCTTCAACCCTCTAGTGTCTCAACGGTGATAGACTCTTTCGTTCCAAAGTGTTTTTGGAATTGACCAACACCATATTTCACTTGGAAGTTCATGAGAATTAATTCTTATCTTTGCAATGTCCATTTTAAGTACTTTTGGTTAGAAAGATTGGGATTGATCACTTCCTTATGACACTTTAGCGTCATTTTTCCTTCTAACTCCTTCTCATCCCACAATTTATCTTTAAATTTGGAAGTAATAATATTATTAATATTATCCTTACTCTCCAAAATGATCTCCTCCTTCATCCCCCAATGATCCATCCAAGATTGGACATTAAATTTGGAAGTAATAATATTGTCAATATTATCCTTATTCTCCAAGATGATCTCCTCCTTCATCTCCCAATGATCCATCCAAGATTGGGCATAAAATTTTAAGTAATAATATTGTTAATGTTATCCTTATTCTCCGAGATGATCTCCTCCTTCATCCCATTATGATCCATCCAAGATTGGGCATCTTTATTTCAACCTCTCTTAACAGATAAAATTTATTTTGATTTATCTTTTCAAAAACACTTAAATTATTTATAATTTATTCTTTTTTTTTTTTTTTGCAATTAATTTTATAGCCATATTCTCCAAGATGATCTCCTCCTTCATCCCCTTATGATCCATCCAAGATTGGGCATCTTTATTTCAACCTCTCTTAACAATAAAATTTATTTTGATTTATCTTATCAAAAACACTTGAACTATTTATAATTTATTATTATTATTATTATTTTGCAATTAATTTTATAGCCTTAATACATTTAAAATTTTAATACACTTATTTGAAAATAATAATTAAAAAAAATAAATATAATTTCTAAATTTATTTTAATTTTAAACAAAAGAAAAAAAATCTACACTTTTATTTTTATATATATAGTTAGTTAGTCTACACTTTTATTTTTATATATATAGTTAGTTAGTTAGTTAGTTAGTTAGTTAGAATTTAAATTATTTATTTATTTATTTAATTAGAATGAGAATTTTGTATTTATTGATAAGTTTAGGTCTAGATTTCAACAAATACTAGAGTAGTACATAATGATATCTTAAAAAAATTCTAAGCCCTTTTATCTAACAAAAATACAATTTTTTTAGTGATGGACTTCAAACTGGGGTTAACGATTTCGTAAATATATGCTGATAGAATAATGAATCATTTGTTAAATATTAGATGTTAAAGTTGTTCTTTTGTGTGAGAGAGATTTATAGAGAGATTTCTCTAGAGATTGGAGTGATTTGTGGAATGATTTTTGAGAAATTATAGGAAATGATTCATAGAATTGTGGAGATTACGGATTCTGAAGGCCTCTCCTCATGTATATATACATGGTTTTAATAATGGAATATATTGAACACGAGTTTGTTATTGTTGAATGAATTTTTTCTATCTGATTTATTTTTTATTGTGTTTGTTTCATTTGGTATCAAAGCAATTTCCCAAAGAGTTTAATAAACTTGTGAGTTTAAAATTTGTTGAATGTTGTGAAGCTCGTGAAAGCTAGGAGCATCTTCTCAAAATTTGTGGAACATTTTAAAGAAATCCAAGAGCATGCAACCAATGTGTGAGAAAGAAGTCTTGAGCCACCATTGAGGAGTATGGTATACCTATTGAGTCGTTGAGGTACCATGGAGGAGTCCTGTGTATAGAAATTTGGTGAGAGAATTGCAACTGCTCAGGAAATTTTAATCTAAATCAAGAGACACAATTCTACTCTACTAATATATGAAATTCAACTAAAATTTATAACAACAATCTGAAATAACAAACATGCACAATATTTTTTTCTAGGGGAACCCAACTCGGAAAAACCCCTCAAGCCTATTTTCATTAATCATATGAATAAAGATATATTACAATTGCTAGCTCAGTTTGAGCTCAACCTACAAGTGAATAACCTATCTCTCTACTCTGTGAGAATTTATGGCCCAGACTTAGTCAATTTCTGCATCTGCTTGAGCCCCTATTTCCTTGCACAATTGCTATAGAATTAGCCCCTAATTTTTTAGGAATTTTACTCCAATTGATTATGCAATTCCCATGGTTTGATCATATGACTGCATGCAACACCTGTACACTCAAACTAGTTTACAACTGCTTGTTACACTGCCTTGGAATCTCCACCACAGCTAGAAACTCAAATTCTCTGCATGCACTAGTTATTTTAGGACGATTGATCAGTTAACTGGATGATCATTGAGTTATATTGTTGTTCCATTGCACAACTGATCTTCCACTAGCTCCTCCAATTGTAGAACTAGTTTAACTAAACACAATTAGATATAACTGAACTGGATTACTAAAATTTAGTAATCACACATGCTTAACTGAACTCGAAGCCCTATAACACAAATTTATTGAGCTAACTAAGTGACAAGAGCCATGTCATAGAAGTTAATTGCATCCAAGTTGTCTATTGATGTGGAAATTCGAATTTTCTCATTTTAACCAAGGAAAAGTAAAATTGAGACTTTCTTGCTGCACTTCTCAACACCCCCTCTCAACAAGAAAGGGATTATCAACCACCCCTATCTTGAACATATGGAATTCAAGGTACCCTCTTGACAAAGCATTTGTCAAGATGTCAACATCTTATTCCTTTATTGAAATGTAGTGTAGAAACATTATCCTCCTTTGCACATAGTCTCGTAAATGATGATATCGGATATCTATATGCTTGGATCGATGGTGAAATACTGGATTCTCAGAGAGCTTAATGCAAATTTGTTTATCACAACATATCACCAATCGATCCATCATCTGACCAAATAATCCCACAAGTATCATACTCATCAAGGTTGCCTCACATGTTGCTTGACTTGCAGCCATGTATTCTTCTTCCACCAAGCTAAGTGCCATAGATATTTTATTCCTATTGTACGAAGAAACAACCTTCGACCCAACATTTAAAATTCCACCTAATGTACTCTTTCAGGTGGATGGACTCCCTACCCAATCTACATCTTTGAATCCACACAACTTCACTCCCTTTGTTTTTCTGTACCATAATCCATATCGGGTAGTGCCTCTAAGGTACTATAAAACATGTTTAGTTGCCTTCCAATAATTTGGTTTTCCTAACAATAGCTTGGCTCAGCTGGTTGAATGCATAACACATATCTAGTCGTGTGTTCATAATATACATCAGTAAACCCACTAACTGTCGGTAAATGGTAACATCCACTTGTTCACCTAAAGTAGAAATCTCCTTCCTCTAGTTGGTCACTAAAGATGTCTCCATGGGTTTACAACTCTCCATGAGAAATCTCTGTAGTATCGCATTGGCATACCTTCCTTGAGACACAAGAAATTCCCCATTGCCTTTCCATAATTCTAGCTTGAGTAAGTAATGGATAAGACCCATGCCCTTCATTTCAAATTCCCTTGCAATGTCCTCCTCGCAAGAGTTGATCAGTTTCTCATCACCTATTAATATTATATCATCAACATATAAAAAATTGATAAGAAATTTTCCTTCTATCAAAATATGATAGAGGTTCACATCTGCTTCACTTTTGGTGAAGCCAAAACTTGTTAGACAATTGTTGATCATGGTGTACCAACCACGGGGTTCCTATTTGAGACCATACAACACTCGCTTGAGTCTGCACACATGAAACTCCTGATCAAATGTTTCAAAACCTTCTGGTTGCTCGATGTACACCTCCTCCTCAATAACACCATTAAGAAATGTTGTTTTTAGATCCATCTAGTGAATCTTCCACCCTATCTATGCAACTATTGCAATAATTGATCTAATGGATGAATACCTTACTGTAGGAGCAAAGGTTTCCTCATAGTCAATTCCCTCAACTTGAGCGAATCCTTTGGCCAAATATTTGGCCTTATACTTCTCTATGCTTCCATCTAATACATACTTAACCTTGAATACCCATCTCGAACCCACAACTAATTTATCTGTCAGTCTTGGGACCACTTCCCGAAAATTGTTCTTTATGATAAATTCATATTCTTACACCATTGCATCAACCCAAATTCATTTCTCTATTTCTTCCACAAAATAACATAGCTCAGTCTCTACAATCTCATTCATTAGATCCATGTAGCTAGTGTACCTCTTGGTTGACCTCCTTTGCCTACACAAATTTGAAGGAGCTCCCACATTCTCCCTCACATCCTACACGAATCTATCAACTTCCTTGGTTCTTTTTCTTCCTTCTTTGGATGGTTCTTCTTGAGTGGATGTCTCTAATCTCTTCTCCTTTATTTTTGGTTGCTTCACAACTTCCCAAGTCTCTTCCTTTGGAGATAAAAGCTCCTCTTCAGTTGGGCTCTGAAGCTTCCTATCAAGAGAGCACTGCATCACTTTCTCTTCATCAAAATTTACATTCCTTTGCACAACTATCATTCTGAGGGAAGGTAAGTACACACGATAATTGTGTGGAGTATTAGTGTAACCCACAAAGGCTCCCAACTCTATTGTTGGCTCAAGCTTCTTTCTCAAATCTTTGGAGACATGGCAGTAAACAGAGGCTCTAAAAATCCTGAAGTGAGACGCATATTACTTTCTGTTTGAGAAAGACTCCTCCATTGTAATCATACCAACGATCTAATGAGGACCCTCATTCTGCAAGTATATTATTGTGTTCCATGCCTCTACCTACAAATGCAGTGGTAGGACATGCACATGTAGCATAGCACTCAAAGGAGAAGTAAATGTCTTAACAAAGAAAGGTGAAAAGAAAACCATATCAGATGCTTATTATGTTCCTGGAATGAAATGTAACCTCATAAGTATTGGACAACTTATTCAAAAGGGGTACAATGTTTTCTTTGTGAATGATGTATGCACCATCATGGATAAAACACCCAGCAAACAATGTATTGTTGAAGTGAAGATGACAAGGAACAGTATGTTCCCTCTCAGAATGAAAGCAAATTTTAAAAATGGAGAAGAAATAGCAGCAGTGACACAAGAGGCTTTCCAAAGCAAACCACAGGATGAAAATTGGTTGTGGCACTTGAGATTTGGACATCTCAACTTTGGAGGTCTTAACTTTTTGAATAGAAAAGGAATGGTAAGAGGATTACCATTGATAGAGAAACCAGACAGCCTTTGTGAAGGTTGTATCATGGGGAAACAACACAGAGAAAGTTTTCCATCTGGGAAAAGCATAAGGGCAAAAGCACTATTAGAGATTGTCCACTCAAATTTATGTGGACCGATGCAAAATCCATCACTTGCAAGCAGCCACTGTATGCTAACATTTATTGATGATTTTACTAGAAAAATTTGGGTTTATTTCCTGAAGAACAAAAGTGAAGTGTTTGAAAGATTTTGCAATTTCAAGGCACTTGTAGAAAACCAAAGCGGGCTGCATATCAAAGTTCTCATAACTGATAGAGGAGGTGAGTATATCTCCAAAGAATTTCTACATTTTTGTAGAGAAAATGGAATTCATAAGCAATTTACCACTAGGTACACTCCGCAGCAAAATGGAGTTGCCGAAAGGAAGAATAGGACAATCATGGATATGGTGAGGAGTATGTTAAAGGCAAAGCATTTGCCAAATGATTATTAGGCTAAAGTTGTACACTGTGCAGCGTACATTTTGAATACATACCCTACAAAAGCAGTCATGAACAGAGTGCTGGAAGAAGCATGGAGTGGGACAAAGCAAGGAGTTACCCACATGAAAGTTTTTGGATGTGTGGCTTATGCACACATTCCAGATCAACTAAGGAAGAAGTTGGACAACAAAGGGGAGAAATGTATTTTCATTGGATACATTGAGGAATCCAAAGCTTATAGGTTGTATAACCCATCCACCAAGAAGCTTATTGTGAGTAGAGATGTTCAGTTCATTAAGGAGGAAGCTTGGGATAGAAGCATAGAGAAAACAACGAATGTTAAAAACTCTTTGTCACATGATGAAGATGATGAGGAGATGGGTGAAATACATCCCCAAACAGCAGCACAAATACAAGGGCAGCAAGAGACATCCTTGAGGAGAAATGAAAGTGCTTCTCCAAGCACACCACAAAGAGAAAATTCAAGTGCTTCTTCAAGCACTTGTACACCAAATGAAAGAGGTAAGAAGTTCAGAAATTTAAGTGACATTTATGAACAAGAGGCAACAAATGAAGGTATGAACTCTTTGTTTGCTTTATATTGTCATGCTGATGACCCTGTTCATTTCAAAGAAGCAATTAAGGATAGGAAATGGATAGAAGCTATGGATGAGGAGATCAATGCCATAGAAAGAAACAAGACATGGGATTTAGTTGAACTACCAAAAGGAAAGGAAGTCATTGGAGCTAAATGGGTCTACAATACCAAGAGTAATGCTGAAGGCAAAATAGAAAGACACAAGGCAAGACTGGTTGTCAAAGGATATAAGCAGCAGCATGGGAGAGACTATGAGGAAACTTTTGCACCGGTTTCTAGAATGGAAACCGTGAGAGCAGTGCTGTCCATAGCAGCACAAAACAAGTAGAATGTTTACCAAATGGACGTGAAGTCAGAATTCCTAAACGGAGTGTTAATGGAAGAGGTTTACATTGAACAACCTCTAGGCTATGAAAAAAAGGCCAAGAGCACAAAGTGTGCAGATTGAAGAAAGCTCTTTATGGGCTGAAGCAAGCACCAAGAGTGTGGTACAGTAGGATAGATTCCTATATACTGGAAAATGGATTTGAAAAGTGTGAGGGAGAACCAACCCTCTACATCAAAGAAAAGGATGGTAAAATACTAATTGTTGTGTTATATGTTGATGATGTTATTTTCACAGGTAATGATGATTACCTTATTGAAAATTTCAAAACAGTCATGAAAGAAGAATTTGAAATGACTGACATGGGTTTGCTGAGATACTTCTTAGAAATAGAAGTAGAACAAAATGGAAATTGGATTTTTATCTCACAAGCAAAATATGATAATGAAGTGTTGGAAAGATTTAATATGCAGGAGAGCAAAGCAGCAATCACTCCCACAGTGATTGGATTAAAACTCAGCAAAGAGGACAACATCAAGGATTTTGATCCTAGTTTGTACAAGAGCATAGTTGGTAGCCTCATGTATTTGACTGCAACTAGGCCAGATATAATGCATGCTGTTAGTTTGATTTCCAGATTCATGGAGAGGCCAAAAGAAGCACATTGGCAGGCAGCAAAAAGGATTCTGAGCTATGTTAAAGGTACTAAAAGGTTTGACATTTTATATACTGTTTCAGAATGTTCAAATTTAATTGGATACACTGATAGTGATTGGGCTGGAAGTGTAGATGATCGGAAAATAACATTCGGATATGTTTTTCACATGGGTTCAGGAGCCATTTCATGGGCTTCTAAAAAACAGCCTATTGTAGCATTGTCTACAACAGAGACAGAATATGTGGCAACCATAGCAGCAGCGTGTCAAGCAATTTGGATGAGAAGGATGTTAAGGAGTTTATGCCAAGAGCAAGCAAAAGGAACTATGATTTTGGATTTGAGAGATCTGTGGTTTTTATCTTTTGAATTGATCGGAGGATCCACAGAATCCACAGGAACTATGATTTTTTGTGACAATAGCTCAGCTATTGCATTATCCAAGAATTCTGTGTTTCATAAGAGAATGAAACACATTGACACAAAGTTTCATTATATCAAGGAATTGGTAAACAATGGAGAAATTGTTTAGAACACTGCAGAACTCAGGAGTAGGTTGCAAACATTCTGACCAAACCATTGGGGCAAAAAAGTTTTGAGTTTTTGAGGAAATGTCTGGGTATGACTGATAACCCAGCAGTTGAAATTAAAGGGGAGTGTTGAAATATTACTTTCAACTGCAGCGCTTGCTGGAATCCGCCATCAAACAGCGACTACAAACAGCTTTTTTCCCGGAAAACCGTCTGAGCATTCCCCGCACTGCCTTTTGTTGAACAATGGTAATTCTCCGGGGGCAGCGAACACATTCACCTGTTGACACGTGCCCTTAGTGGTTTTGCAAAAACAACTTCCCCCGTGCGTAAAGTTCGTATGGTTTGACCGTGCGATATTGGTGAAGTAATTAATGTAAAATTCATTACGGTTGTTGAATGATAAATGGGTTGTGTGCAGTCTTGCGTTTGAGGAGTACAACAACATGGATTGCTTCTGCGAGAAGACATGGAGTCACACTCTGCAGTACAAGACCAGATACTGCTAGTAGTGTCCAGTAAAGGCGTCATGGCCCGTTGAATTAATGCAACGGCCCTCTCCATACTTTGCCGCCGGAATGTTTGTCTCTGAGCCAAGTTAGCTGACCAGAGATAGAGTATTTTTTTCTTAGAACTCTCTTTAGGCTTGCGTATTGGTAAAGGGACAATCACGTTTTGCAAAGAAATGTGAATGGAAGTTCTCTGCTGTTAGAACTGTTTCCATTAGCCACAGTACTTCCCCTGACTCCGGCTGCAACATTTTTCATGGGAGAAGACCTCACCATCGATTCATATATTTCTGCTGTTTATCACTAGTTAAAATTGATTGCTATGTCCAGGCCTGCGTGTGCCACAGTATCATAGTGGAGGGAAACTTTCATTAGGTGTGCAACAGATTGTAGTGCCGGTTTTTTCCGTTAGCCCCAGAACATTCCCATTTTGCAGTTAGGTTTATATTGGGAATAATGTAAACCTTGTTTTACTTGGTCTAGAATCGTGTGTAACAACAATCTTCTTAATATACACAAGTTTTTTTTTGTGTGAAAGAAAAAGAAAACTCTGTTTCCTGTGTTAAGAACAGAGCATTATTCTCTATTCATTTTTGTTTGGAATTATCAGAAATTCCCAACAAAGCTGAGCTAATGGATCCTGGACTGATGTTGTACAAGGAAAAGAGAAAAATTAAGCATGTTGTGGAGGCTGCCAACATCCCTTTCACTTACATCGACTGCTTCAACTCCATAGCCAGTTGGCCTTATTTTTATCACACTCGTCCTTTTGAGATTCCTCCTCCCTCAGAATAGTTCGAGATCTATGGGGAAACGCATTCATTACTCTCTTTACTCAATTTAATTTTATAAATATTGAGAAAATAGGTGCTACAACGAAATTATTTTTAATTTGATTCTAGATTTTTAAAATATTTTTGAATTTAATTAACACTTTGTTGAATCAGATTCCTAAATATTCGAAAATAAATTATACTAATCAAAATTCTAATCCTTTTATAATAAATAATAAATATGTTCACACAGCTTACTTCGTTACTAAGGCTGACATTGGCAAATACACCATCAAGACCATGGATGATAACTGCACTTTAAACAAAGTTGTCCACTTCAGACCTCCCAAGAATTTTCTAACGCTCAACGAACTTGCAGCCATATGGGAGACCAAGATTGGAAAGACTCTGCCAAGAGTCTGCATCTTTGAACAAGATTTGCTGGCAATGGCAAAATGTATTATTCGCATATGCTTAGTTGATAATATGGTTATCTCACCACACGAGAATGGGTGAGATGCTTAGTTCAAAGGATAAACTTGACGTGAACTGCTTGTAGTAGGTAGAGAATGAGAATTTTGTATTTATTGATAAGTTTAGGCTTAGATCTCAACAAATACTAGAGTAGTACATAACAATATCTTCAAAAAAATTCTAAGTTTTTTTATCCAACAAAAATACAATTTTTTAGTGATGGACTCCAAATTGGGGTTGGTTTTGTAAATATATGTTGAGTGATTTGTGGAATGATTGTTGAAAAATTATAGGAAATGGTTGAGAGATTTGTGGAGATTGCAGATTCCTAAGGTGTCTCCTCGTATATAAATACATGGTTTTAATAATGGAATATATTGAACACTAGTTTGTTATTGTTGAATGATTTTTTCTCTCTAATTGATTTTTTATTGTGTATCCTTCATTTGGTATCAAAGAAATTTCCCAAAGAGTTTGATAAACTTGTGAGTTTAAAATTTTTGGAATGTTGTGAAGCTCGTGAAAGCTAGGAGCATCTTCTCAAAAATTTTGGAACATTGTGAAAACATCCGAGAGCATGAAACAAATGTGTGAGAAAGAAATATTGAGCCACCATTCGAGAGCATGCAACCAACGTGTGAGAAAGAAGCCTTGAGCCACCATTGAGGAGTATGGTATACCTATTGAGTCGTTGAGGTACCATGGAGGAGTCCTATGTGTAGAAATTTGGTGATAGAATTGCAACTGCTCAAGAAATTTTAATTTAAATCAAGAGACACACTTCTACTCTACTGAAATGTGGAATTCAATTCAAAATTTAGAAAAACAATCTCAGACATGCGATAAGAAATAACAAACATGCACAATATTTTTTTCTAGGGGAACCCAACTAGGAAAAACCCCTCAAACCTATTTGCATTAATAAGATGAATAGAGATATATTACAATTGCTAGGCCAGTTTGAGCTCAACCTGTAAGTGAATAACCTATCTCTCTGCTTAATGAGACGCTATGGCCCATACTTATTCAATTTTTTCTTCTTCTTGAGCCCCTAATTCCTTGCGTAATTCCTAGAGAATTAGCCCCTATTTTTTCGGAATTTTCTTACAATTGATTGTACAATTCCCAATGTTTGATCATATGACTGCATTCAACACCTGTACACTCAAACTAGTTTACAACTGCTTGTTACACTGCCTTGGAATCTCCACCATAGCTGGGAACTCAAATTCTCTGCATGCATTAGTTATTTTAGGATGATTGATCAGTTAACTAGATGATCATTGACTTATATTGTTGTCCCATTGCACAACTACTCTTTCACTAGCTCCTCCAACTGTTAGAACCAGTTTAACTAAACACAACTGGACATAACTGAACTTGATTACTAAAATTTAGCAATCACACATGCTTAACTGAACTCCAAGCCCTCTAACTCAAATTTACTGAGCTAACTGAGTGACAAGAGCCATGTCACACAAGTTAATTGCATCCAAGTTGTCTACTAATGTGGAAATTCAAATTTTCTCAATTTGACGAGGGCAAAGTCAAATTGACACTTTATTGTTGCACTTCTCAACACCCCCTCTCAGCAAGAAAGGGATTATCAACCACCATTATCTTGCACCTATGGAATTCAAGCTGCCCTCTTGACAAAGCCTTTGTCAAGATGTCAACATCTTGTTCCTTTATTGAAATGTAGTGTAACAACAACATCCTCCTTTGCACACAGTCTCGTAAATGATGATATCAGATATCTATATGCTTGGATCGACCGTGAAATACTAGATTCTCAAAGAGCTTAATGCAACTTTTATTATCACAACATAGCACCATTCAATCCATCATCTGACCAAACAATCCCACACCTATCTTTCTCATCCAGATTGCCTCACATGTTGCTTGACTTGCATCCATGTATTCTTCTTCTGCCAAGCTAAGCGCCACAAATATTTTATTCTTATTGTACTAAGAAACAACCTTTGACCGAACGTTGAAAATTCCACCTGATGTACTCTTTTGGGTGGAAGGACTCCCTACACAATCTACATCTATGAATCCACACAACTTCACTCCCTTTGTCTGTCTGTACCATAATCCATATCGGGTAGTGCCTCTCAGGTAGCGTAAAACATGTTTAGTTGTCTTCCAATAATTTGGTTTTCCTAACGATAGATTGGCTCAGTTGGTTGAATGCATAACACATATCTAGTCATGTGTTCACAAGATACATCAATGAACCCACTAACTACCGATAAGTGGTAACATCCACTTCTTCACCTAAAGTGGAAATCTCCTTCCTCCAGTTGGTCACTAAAGGTGTCTCCATGGGTTTACAAGTCTCCATGAGAAATCTATGTAGTATCGTGTTGGCATACTTTCCTTGAGACACAAGTAATTCCCCATCACCTATCCATAATTCTAGCTCGAGGAAGTAATGGATGAGACCCATGTCATTCATTTCAAATTCCCTTGCAATGTTAATATTAAATCATCAACATATAAAACAATGATAAGAAATTTACCTTCTACAGAAATATGATAGAGGTGATGAGCCTCGGTATTGCAACAAGAATGCTGCAACTCCCAAGGCTACTGACTTTAATTATCAACCCGGGGTTTGTACAAACTTAAGAGGTAGCGGCACTATATGTGCAACATACAATGTGCCTTTCCTTTGCTATCATGATGTAGTGAAGTGCATGCACTGAAGTCAAATCCTAAAATAATTATAGAAAGTGAAATGTTTGAAATGGAACCTTAACCTATTGCAAAAAATAAAGTACAAGGAAAGAGACTAAAATCAAATGCTAAAACACACCATTTTCTAACTAACTGCTAAGAGGCTTTGCTTCAAAAGAATGCATGTAAGCAATCCTACTATCCTAAGCATGCAGATTAAACCATCAAACCTTCTACTACTATGCATGTAAATGAATAAAATAAATTTTCTTTTCTTTTTGTCTTTCTTCATGTCAGAGTGTGAAAGCTAATCTCTTTTGGTGATGTGGCAGGTGGCTTGGAGATGATGGTGAATGGTCAAAAGGCTTGGGAGACTAGTATGGACCCTTTGCTAGCTTCATAGAGGAATTTTCCTCAATTCGGCCTCAAAACAGGGTTTCGTACAGGATGCTACAGGATTTCCTACAAGATTTCCTGAAAACCTACAAGATATAGCCAAGAGCAAAAGGATGGATGTTGAGGGTGATGGAAAGCTTAGGGAAGGTGGTTGGTGGATGAAATGAGGCAAGGGAGTGGCTAGGACCACTTCAGAATTGAAAACCAATGTTGGGAGATGAATGGATTTTCTTAAAAAATTTGGAGAAGTTTCCTTGTGAAATGAAGAAATTCGTGAGGCTTTAGTGAAAGAAAGTGAGGACCATGGATGGATGAAGTTGGGATGAATTTTTTGACTATGAAATCTCTCTGTACTCCTGAAACACCTGCACTGCATCAAACATTGACATTTACCCAACAATAATGCAAACAAAAGGAATTTCAGTTATCTAAAGGAAACAAAACTTCATGAGCTATATGTCTACTTCATGCATGAGGAAAACTTTGTAGAATGATATAAAAAATTGATGAGATCTAATGTCAGACTGAAGATAGAAGAAATAGAAATCAAATCCTACCCTTGAAAACTAGAAAAATGTTGACCTAAGTATGGAACAAGAGGGTTAAAATGGTTTTTATGGTGTGGAGGTCAAGTAGATGCCTAATTCTAGCTTCAATGATTATTTTTCTCAATTCGGGCTCAAAACAGGATTTCCTATAGGATGCTACAGTGATTTCCTGTAGGATGTACAGATTTACTATAATTCATCGAATCACCAAGCAAATCAAATCCAAATTGGATGGGACAAATTTTGTTATTAACTAGGATGTCTTAGGTCCCCATTCCATGTGGAATCACTCAAAAATACCTTTGTTAACCCATGCTAAAAAAATAGAAAAACATTACTAGTTGAAAATCTAGAAATTTGAGAACTAGTCAGCTAGTAAATCTAAAAAATGCCTAACCAAATCAAGTGCAAATGAAGTGGGGTAATTTTTGTTATGAACTAGAATTTTTTTGTGATCTAATGCAAGTGGAATCAACTTGATTTAAGCTCCTTAGCATGCTCTAAAAAATATCATAAATTTACTGTTCTTTGCTAAAAAGGAGGTCGAGCAATCTAGATTTGGGAATAAGAAGACTAATCCAAGAATCTCAATGATTACTATGAACTTCCAAAGATTTTCCAAGGATGAAATAATGCTTTTGATCCTGCAAAAGAACTTACATCAACCATTCAACTCAATCCTACAGCAAGAAATCATTAATACTAAATGCAGAAGTAGAAAGAAATAAAAACTACAAATGCATGTGAATAAGCAGTGAAAATAAGGAAAGAAAATGATACAAAAGAGCTCTGAGGTTCTTAAAATTGCCAAGCCGAAGAAAACTCAAAGACCTATGGAGGAGAAAAATATTTAGAAGCTGAATATGAAACCAATCTTCATTATTTTCATCAATACAATGACATCCCTGCAAGAAAATACAATGAAGCTGAAAAATACGAGTTCTCTCCACAAGAACAATAATGAAAATCTCTCCCTAGAGGCAAATTCAACTTGGTACTTATAAAAAATGATTAGGCATCATTCCCCATGAATGGAGGAAGCTTTCCACACCAAAATCCCTTGGTTAGTGGATCTGGTCCCTTGATTAGTGGAACACATTCCTAGATTTTCTCAATCATTGGAGTTCCACAATCCGTGCCATAATTCCATAATGTCTTGTTGATTTATTATTGATCCTCATATAGTAGGGAACAAGTCCTTAAATTATCTCCTCCTCCAAATCTTCATAATTTGCCCAATATTGTCATAATATTCCACAAAAATAAATAATATTAGGCACAAATATCCAATTATTCATAAACCTTCCTAATGAATATATTAAAGTTTAAAATAATTTATTTAATGTAGAAAGATAGGTTTAATGTGCTGAAGGATTGTCATAGGCATTAAATTATTGTTTAATTTAGAGGTATGAGCCTGAATTTATGTCTAATTTAGAGGCCCATCATACCCCTTGCTGAAAGTGTTGCTCATTCTCTGAGCAACTTAGTGACCTCATTGTGCCTCATCCATGGCCCTGGTGGCCTCTCTCTTGTGCATTACGAATATCGTTTGCAAGTTCTGCAAGGAAAAACCCAAAAACATATTTGTGCAAAGAAAAATCATTGTTTCTTGAGACCATTAGCTTGCCTTCTTCCCCTTATTCAATATGGATTCTCGAATATTTTTTAGTTTAGCAAGGTTTTCCACATCCTTATCAACCTTCTGCTACCTTGTTCCATCATTTGGAAACCTCTAAAACATTCAAACTACCTTTAGATGAGAACTAGACATTGTGTAGTAATTCCAGTCAAACTTATAGGAAACCTTGTTAAAACCACAGGAAACCCTATTAGAACTATATGAAACCCTATTAAAACTATAGGAAACCCTTTTTGAGCATAAATGATATTTTGAGCCTAGGACAAGCCCTAAACTTGAATCCCATGCCTCTTTCCCATTTTTAGGCCTTGGAGAAAAGCTAGAAACAGATTGGAGACCTCTTAGAAAACATCTTTTCATCACTGCAGTTTGAGTTTTGTTTTGATAGTGAATGCCTCATTTCCTTTTGTTACATTCTTCTTCTCTCTTGTATCCTAGATGACTGCCTAATGGCCTTGGAGTTCTCTATTTTCATTAGGTTTCTCTTAAGCTTTGCCATCTTGGGGTTTAGCATAATTTGTTCATTTCTTCCTTCTTGTAGCAATATTCTGCCTTGCTATAGTAGCCATTCCTCCTCTTTCAAGGTCTTCTAACTGTATGGGAGTGATGAGAAATGATGAAGAGAGATTGGATGATGATGAATAGATAGTGAATATGAAGTGGATGGAGGGCTTTGAGTCTTGTGGTGAATTTTGCGTTTGCAAAAATTTATTCTTTTAACTGTTGTCCTCATTCCTTGAAATCATCACCCTTCATAATTTGACCTAATATTGCATGAGTGAAGGAGTGAGTTGCAATTAACTAGTTGAAGGTGGCTGAGACTGCTAACCCATCCTTAGCTTATAAAACCTCATCTCTCATGCATTGACAAAAAATTTCTAACTATAATATGCTCAAGAGAAGAGGTCAAGAATATTGCATACATGTACATACCTAATGGTTGTTGGAGAGACCTGTATGCTGCTGTTGAGTTGATGTTGATGTGCAGGTGTTGGATGGTGATGTTGATGATCCTGATGCTACTGCTAATCTCTGGAAGAGTTTATTTGACCTCTAGATCTCCATGTTGAAGCTGACTTCAAATCTCTGGCTACTTCATCATCATATCCCCTCAATTTTTCAAAGAAACTCATCCAATTGTGCCTTGTGAATATCTCTAGTATAGGATGGTGTTGATGAATCCTCACTGTGTTGATGGGTTCCCCCTATCATTTTTCTCTGATGGATGGAGGTTTGTATATGTCTGATACCAAATTTAAAAATTATGTGTATACAATTCCCCTAGACTGCAATATTTTTCAATAATCTGGAAGGCTTTTCTATATTCTTTTCACTTCGAAAATGTGGGAAAGTATAGAGCCTACCTCATCACTACTTGATGAAGCCAACTTCTATTTTTCCCTTTTAAAACTACCTGCCAACCCTATAGGTGTTGTTTTGTATCTTGTAGGATCTCCTGTAGGTTTACATGGAATCCTGTAGGTTTACACGCAGCGACTTGTTTTGTCCATATCTCCCAAATGATAGAATGGATTGACCTGAAACTTTCTGATCATGTTGCCATCATCATTAGGCACCTCCCCATAAAAAATGTTTTGTCAATGGATGCACGGATCTCGAGAGAAGATAAAAATGGCTGAAGGTGATGGAGGCCAATTTCTTGGAAACTGTCCACTGGAATTTTCTGAAATTGCTTGGGCATGTTACCATAACCCATATGCAAGTCCCCATTAAACAACTTTTTAAATGGATGCATGGATACTGAGAAAATACAAAAATGGTTGTAGCTGATGGAGGGTGATTTCTCGAAACCTGTGCACTGGAATTTGCTGAAATTGCTTGAGAATGTTACCATCACTCATATGCATATCCCCCAGAAACAACTCGCCAAATGGATGCATGGTTTTCAAGTTATGGAAAAAACAAATTTGTGCTCTATGTATTTTTGTATTTTGTAGGAAAACAAAGCATCCTGTAGTTTTTTAGGACAACAAGCAAGCTGAATGGTAGAAGCTTGAGAATGATAGGTCGATGGTGAAAATAGATGAGGGTTATGGATTGGCATGGCCGTGGCCTTGTTGGAGCATTTGAGCAAGGAAGAGAAAGTCAAAATTTGACTTCTTTTGACTAGCCTTGACCAATTTTTCTTTTGGTACCAACTTGTTTTTATTGCTTGCAAATGTTGGAGAGTACATGCATTCATCAAAGAGATACATGAAGCAATTTTTTAATTTTTTTTAGGCCTACTAGCCGCCTCAAGGAGGTTTTCAACGAGTAGGTCTACATCGACACCTCAAAGGAGGTTTTCACCTAGGATATTTTTCTTTTTTCCCAACCCATTAACCACCTCATGGAGGTTTTCAATCAATGAGCCAATCTCAGGCGCCTCCAAGAGGTTTTCACTTGAGATTTTTTTTTTTTTTCTCTTTTTTTTCCATCATTTTTTTTTCTTCTACCATACCCTACTTGAAAAGAATGTCACTTTCAACTAAAAGAATACTTCCAATGGAGCCATGTGCACATCAAGATGACAGACAAAATGATGTGGTGGCTTAAAATGTATGCTTTGACATGTACCTGGATTTGAAAGATCAAATGATTTGACTTTGATGATATCAAACACATTTGAAGAAGACGGTATTGTTGCAACTTAATGACTGTTTGGAACCATATTTCAATATAGTTGTGATGCCCCTGGTCCACTTGCTGATTTGGATCATCTTGGATGTCTTCTTCTTCCATGACCTTCAAATCTTCCTCTTTTTGTTGATTGTTCTCTTGAACACATGGAGGACTTGATAATAACCATGAGGGAGCTTTCTCAATCTCTGATTTTATTGTCTGCTCTTCGTCTAGTGTAGCCCATGATTCTTTGATCTTATCTTTCAAATCTTCTCTCTATACATGTTGTCCCTCAATGGCATCAAAAGAATCACTTTTTTGTAATAATATTCCTAAGCTATGTTGAATACCATTGACCACAAGAGGAGATGTTTGGAACTGTTGTACCTTAGTATTGTAAATGGGTTGAGCTACTTCAATGTGTGGGTTTGGAAATGGTGGTACAGGTAGTTGAGTGGGAGTGTATATTTGAGATGGATGTGGTTGGGGTTGTGGTTCTGGTGGAGGTGAATGGTAGGGATAACATGGAGTTGGGCATGGAGGATATTGAGGAAAATATTGAGGATATTGTGGATGGCTCCCATAAGTTCCTTTCCAACCTTGTTGCCAAGATTAGTTTTGGGGTTGATATGGCGAATGTCGCCAAGGAAAATGTGTCTTCCAATTGCTTTGAGGTGGATATGCATAACCTTGAAAATGTAAATTAGGCTCTTGCAACATATCAGACTGAATAGGCTGCCATGGTCCTCATGGAGCTACATAACATAGCTGCATTGGTGTTTTAGAGAATTTGGTATCTACAGATAAATACTAATTCCCTAGATAATTAGTTGTATTTGGAACAATAGTTTAAAGTGTTTTAGTCTTTTCCTATAAGCAATAGATAAGATGAGAAGACCCACTTGTAGTTTTTCTTTCCTCTCGTCTCCCTTGTATCGATCATGTGCTCCTTCCCATAATTAATATGCTTGAGAAGTACTTGTAAACACAACAGAAAACAAAGAATCGATGAAATCACACGATCTATTGAATATAAGTGAAAGGAATCATATACAATTCACACATATAAGCATTATGAAACAATACAAACATATGGGAGAAAGGTTCAAACACTTTATTAAATAGAAGAAGGAATTACAACCATTGGTGTCTGATTCAAAGCCATTCCTCCAGCTTGGATCCCATCCACATCACATCAAAAGCATGACAAACTTGTAGCATTACAGTACTTGCTTCAAAGCCAAATCTCATAGCAACATTATCTCTTGACAATTCAACATAATCCAACCCATGATCACTTAGATGAGTGGTCAATTTATAGGAAGATGAAGGAGGTTTTGTCATAAATGGTGGCATTGAATGGCCTTTCATACTTAGAATTAGTTCCATGGAGGAAGGGATGAGAGGATAGGATGCGCCTTAACTCATTCGTCATCCATTTTCGAGCTCTTAGGAGTTGATAAGTGAGGGAACCTTCTAGATGACTCTAGAAGATAAGAATATTCCCCAAACCCTATGTGAATTTCACTCAATCTCACCCAGCGCAGGTGAAAGGAAGCCTAAGTTCTCTACAGAGCACCCTGGCAGTGGACTTAATTACTCTGCAGTGCACCTTTACAAGGGCTTACTTGCACTGGTCCCTCTAGAGGCTATTTCTGGATGTCTTCAAGTCATGAAATTGTCTGGGAAGGAGGAATTCAAAGGGATGACTTGTTTAGGGCATGAAGAAACTAAAAATATGGTTTGATGAGCCCTAAAACATTGATCTAGATGATGTGAATGATGTTCCCAAATGGATCTGTAACAACTGCCCCATAATGCATGAAGTCGGAAAAATAGCAATGTTGAATGAAATGCTTTACGATGTGATGAGGAGGTATCGAAGTGGAAGGTGACCTGCATCAATTACAATACATATATCATGATATTTGATTTTACATGAATTACTGAGGGAAATCATACCCATGCTCATATTTTAAACTTTCATTACATGTACATAAACAGTCGTCTACAAATATAGACCCATGATCGGAATGACCATCAATGTAAATCCATTGTACATATGATTTAGAACTCCTGAAATCGCAGCCCAGATGGATGAAACTAGATCTAGGGTCTTCTATATCGTTCAATCGTTTGATCAAGTACAAGTCTAACCATGTGAATAGATGATATGAAGTTGAACATGGGAAGACACCATCTGATTACCAACCAATGATTTAAGTTGTTAACAGATGTGAGAGAAATCACCAATAATGATAATGATCTTCAAGGTACTGCAGTACATTCTGCATGGTGTGAATGGATGATTTGACGTTGAACACCATAAAAAGTCTTTCAGTCGAAGGCCATTGACGTATGCTTATTGCCGGAAGTGAGAAACTTGCCATTGAAGCATGCAAGCCTCAAGGTACTAGAAGGGTGTTTCTAAGTCAACTTCTTGGATAATGTGCTGATATTGACAAGAAGCGACTCGTCGCAGGAGGGCCTTGATGTATCCCACATTAAAGACACGAAATGAGCATAGTGATTTTAAAGATGGAATTTGACTGGCGACACAAGGTTTAGGAATGGCGGTCATGAAAATGAAGGTTTATGGTATTCAAAGGATGAATTTTGACTGAATGACTTCTCTTGAACATGTCAGCAACACTGGAATGAATTAGTAGCATTGACCCAAAACAAAGTGATGGATGGTATGATAGGCCAACGATATGATAACCATCAAGCTAATAATGCAGCCCAAATAGTCACGGTGATGGAGTGAAAGTGTCATGTTCAAGAGCGACCTGCTACCATAAAGTGGTCTTTCACTTTTTCCCATTTTCCCCAGTCATTGCTGACCAGTACCTCTTTATTTTTATCAAGCTTGAGGAGGATAACATATGCTTGTTGTATAATTTCAACCTTCGAGTGAATCCATCGCTATATGATGTTTTAACGAGTCCAGCGAAGGTGAAACTCAGACTTGTCTAGATGGACAAGTTTGTCGCTATTTGATGTTTTAACGAGTTTAACGACAAAGATAACTTGATCCTTTTCATGTTTAGAGAGTTTGAAAAGGTAAAAAAAGAAAACTCCACAAGCTCCTTTTCATAAATTAATCTCTCAACCCCAAAAAAGCGTAAAACAATACAAGAGAGATATCGTTTCCAATCTGTTAACAAGCTGGAAAGGACAAGTGCTCAGCAATATTTTCATGTGTAGAGAGTCTGAAAAGAGCTTAAAGAGGACTCCAAGGGGGTTCTTTTTTTGTTTTTAACAGAGCTCGAAAAAGAGATAAAAGTGTGCTTTGTGGTCAAGGGTACAATTTACAATTGAGCATGTCGAATTATGTAAGCCAGTTACAAAACTTGCTCAAAACACCACCAAATGGATAAAAAATACTTGTTTCATAAGCAAAAATAGGCAAATACTAATGTTTACTTGATTAATGAACATGAAATAAACATAAAACAAGTTTTTACCATGACACTTTTACCATTTGGAACTTACCATTTAGTTTTGTGCTCTGAGTTAGTTTTTTACCTTGACCTTCCCCGGCTGATTGTGAGAGATTCTGTAGACCATTTGTCGAGCTGTCTGGACCAGGTAGGAGCTAAACCTCTCTTCTTTCTTTTCATGTCATTCTTTTTTCATTTCATGCAAGTTTTAGGGTTTTTTGGGGCCCCTGGGGTTTCATTATTTCACTCTAGGATCAGCTTAGGCTCTCACATAAAAAACTACATTGAAGAGCACCAAAATAGAAGCTTGCATGCTCTGCAGTGTAATATCTCTATGCTTGCAGTGCATTGGGCAAGTTTCCCAAGTTTGATTTAGTTGTTTGCTCCAAAATTTGTCCTATTTTTTGCATGGAAAGGATCCTAATTAAGCTTATGATTATGTTTCAGGCTTTCATCAGATCAGAATGTCGATTACATGGTGAGAAATAGAGCATGAAGAAAACGACATGGTTCCTAAAAAATCCGGGTACAATTGAGGCCCTCAAAAATTGCAGTTTACTCAAATACTTCAAGTTGTCTGGAATGAGGCAAAAAATAGAACTACTGCAGTTCCTTGTTCATGCATGGGATCCAACAAATCAGAAGTTTCACATTAGGGACAAGATGTTCGCTATTAACATTGATGATATTTACTTTCTTACCGGACTATCGAGGCGAGGTGCCCCCATCTCAATTTCTGGATTTTCCTGTGGAGGTTAATCAGTGAGAGATTACATTAGATAGTTTTGTCAGCCAGGTACACAGCTTAGCAAGGATGGGAAAATAAACATTAGAGATGTAGGTAATTTTCGTTTGAGAATGATCCCTTTCACAATCGCAAAATTGGCTAGTAGTGTGACAGTACATCTGGCAAACAGATCTTATACGCAGTATGCACTAGAGTTTCTAGAGCCAAAAGTTTTCAACTGGTGTGAGCTTGTGCTTTCCTCACTGAAAGAACAACTGACCAAGGTAAAAAGTGGTAAGATGAAGAATTTCTGCTATGGTTCGATCTTAATCACTTTACCTTAGAGAGAATCCCATTGATGCAGCCACAACATGTATCACTGGGTGTAGCTGGTCTTAGAGATCCACGTATGCAGAGGTGGGTTGAATTGATGGCTCGACATGCGGGAGGAGCATCCATACTCAGGGATGGATTTCCTTGGAGATCCAGATTTTATTCTAGCAATTGGAGCACAATGGGGTGCTATGGGTAAGTTGTTTGACCAAAATGTTTTTGGATCTTTCAAGCTTCTACATGGCTTTTTTGTTTTTTAATGTTTCCAAGACTAAACTAAAATTACTCTTATGCATGCAAATGTGGGTACTGTTTGACCCGTGGGACACCAATAGGTTGCACGTGGGCCAACATGGAGAAACATTGGGAGAGAAGTTCTCCAGGACTTGGATTTGGCCGAGACCTTAGCAGAGTTGCAGAATCACATAGAGGGATTAATCCTTGGTATTTCATATGCCTAGATCGAGGAGTTACCTATGAGGCTGCAACACCACACTATTGGTGTTCCTAGCTGCTGGGCGAAGCTTTTGCGCATGATAGCATAGACTGTGACCTGTTACCATGAGCACCTATAGATCAACTTAGGATGTTTTGCATGCATTTTGAGCTTTTTGGGGTCAGATGACCAAACGTGTCTTGGACACAAATTTTGTAAAAACTTTTAAAACACCTATCTATTTTAATTTCAGAGTTTTCTATGGTTATGTACAATCCTATTCAACTGATGATGTGAATTGAAAATATTACTTTTACGTGTGTCGCAAATGTCTATTCAACACATAATTCGCTAGAGAATCAGTTAATGTGTTAAGATTTATGGAAATATGTTGATATTGAATGTGTTCAAAATGTCTTTCCAAAATACAAACTCTAAGAAACATACGAAACATTGTTGGATTTTATATAGTATAAATGTTTGCTAGTTGTAGTACAATGAGTTGTGAGTCCAACCTAATGATGATTTGGCAAATGCCAAGTGAAATGGCATCAGAGAGAAGTTCAATAAATGCACTGTACTCAATGATGTTGTTTATCGATCAACCGATACAAATCCCTTGAAAACTCACTAACTCCCCACTTGGAGCGAAAATAGCCCATGCTGCAGAAGACAAGTTCTGCGTATTACGAAAAGCACCATCGGCGTAACCAACAAAAGGTTCCGAAGACTCTGAAATCTACAACAAAGGAAAAGTGGATTACGAACTAGATAAAATCTTTAAAAGATATACACACACACATGCAATGAAATCATATATACAGTGAGTTTTACTACACTTAATCAAGCATAGTAATGTTTAAGGTACAACCCGTTTCGGGGCTATGACAATGGAATCCCATCATAATCTATTAAATCATAGGCACCCTTTGCCAAAACATGCTTGACAATATAAGGACCCATCCACATTGGTTCAAATTTCCTTGCTCCAAGTTTATCAGCTTCCTGATTGTAAAGCAAGACCAGTCTCCTTTTGGAAAGATACGAGGCTTGACATTTCTATCATATTGCACCTTAATTCGTTTCTTATGCAATTCGTTAGCTAATGCAGAATCACGATGGGTTTCATATAGATGGATTAATTCCAAGAAACATGCTTCTTCTTCTTCAGAAGTGTTGAGTAACAGGTCAGTCGCGAGTTTGAGCGATGAAATTTCACATTGTATCGGTAAGATTGCTTCCAAACCATACACCAACTAAAAGGGTGTGAATCTAGTGGCATTTCTCACCGAGGTTCGATATGCCCACAAGGTAGAGTACAGGATTAAGTGCCAGTTTCACTTATGAAACCATATCATTCTCTAGAACATCCACTTCATGACTTTGTTAATAGCCTCAACTTTTCCATTTGCTTGTGGGTAATAAAGGGTAGAACTATCATGTGATAGTCATAACTTGGTAGTCAACTCAGCCATCATGTGATTGTGAAAATGTGACCCATGATATGTAACTATGGCTTTTGGTACACCAAATTGGGCAACCACATGGTTAAAAAAGGAAAGAACAGTCGTTTCGCAACTGTTGTTGAATGTTGGCATCGCCTCGACCCATTTGGTAAAATAGTCAACGACGACTATAATATACCCATGCCCCCCGGCCATGGTGGGGTTACATGTCATAAAGTCAATGCCCCATTTGGTGAATGGACCAACAACAATGACTAGATGCAATGGTGCAGGTGGTAATCTGGTTTTTCAGTCATATATCTGGCATGCGTGACAACTTTTGACAACAATAATACAATCTTTGAATATAGTTGGCCATAAGTAACTAGTACGAAGAATTCTCCATGCGGTTACATATCCAGATAAGTCTCCACCATAGGCACCTGAATGGTAATCATTCAATGCTTTCTCGGCTTTCTCATGTGTGAGGCACTTTTATAAAATCGTATCGATGCCATGATGGTAAAGAGTGTCGCCAATGATCAGATAATCTTCGGCTTGGTATCGAATATGTCACTGTTGCGAGTGAGAGGTATCAGGCCGAAAAGTTTGGTTTTGGAGATAGATTAGTATATCTCCATACCATTTCGTGTTCAACAATACTAGATTCAATGCATAGCATCTCCTTGTAAGACCATGCAAATATATCTATAAACTCATGAAAGAGAGTACAGTAACTATCAAGTTCTGATGGAGAACAAGATTTGCTAACATGAATGTTCTCAACAATATTAGGCTTGGTCGAAATATTAATAGAAATCATTTCTTCAATGTTTGATAGGTTTCACTCAGATTCTACTGTGTCTATAAAAACAGAATTGGAAAGGAAATCAACAACTGAATGGTGGTTAGTTCATTTGAATAATCTTCGATGTCATTTGGAAGATGGGAACAATGATGATAATCTTCCCAAGGTTCTTCTCCTATCATCATTGATTGGATGATTCCTTCATCCGTAGAATGTATACATGAGAAAGGATCCAAAGAAGTACCATATTCTAACAAATGGTTTGCCCATACAATTGGTGAATGCAGATTTGGTTTTCCATACAAGCCTGAAAAATTAATTGCTATGCTAGTTCAATGGGGCTTAGCGACATTACCTCAATATTACTATCAACTTCAAACTTGTTGGTAATCCTCCCTAAATCATATGAGGGGGAGCAAATCATGTTGCAAGCCTCTACTCTTGCCACTTCCACCAAATCAAATGGTGACGGTAGTGTAAAAGTACCCATTAGGGAAGGATCTTTAAAGAGACCTACTCCAACACTTTGAAGTGACAACGGGGTTCCGTGTACCAACGGAATGATTCCCGTAGCCTGTGAACTATTGGAAAAGAAGGCAAGTTGATCGATGACTGTGATTCCACCCTTATGAGGGAATCCAATAGTACAAAAGTACGTGGAAACCATGAAACCATAGCATATACCCATGGCCTTCCCAGTAAAATGTTGTAATCGAGGGGTCCAACAACTACCTCAACTTCAACAATAATTGTTTTTCCCCCTAGTTCAATTTCCAGGTTACTCAAAATCCCACAAGGAGTATATTTCTTCCGTCAAAATCTTTTAATGTGGTTGGTGATCGTGACAATGACGGTGAACCAAGTGTTTTCTAGCAGCTCATTGACATAATGCAAGTAGATGCCCCCTCATCAATAATAGTTCGGTGAACATTCTTATTGAGAGATTTAAATTGGATTAGGAAAGCTAATTGTGTCAGTAACTGTGGTGTATATCTGCATGGTTAAAAACCACAAGATTGGAATCCGTAGGGTGTATTCCACCAATTGCTGACAGTAAAGCCTACTTCTGGGAGGGACAGTTTTGTAACACCTTGAGTGTCGACATAGAAGAAGGTGCTTGAGCAAGATCTTACACTATGTTATAGTTCTTAGATGCTCAAGCCTTGGGGTTAAATTTCGATTTGTGTACAAATCCCTTTGGTGGTTTTATTGTCAATTCTGGTACAATAGGTGGAATATTTTCAGATGAAGTTGAAGTTGAAGGATTAGGTTGATCAGTGGCCTGATTATTCAACGATGATAGTGGATTTCCATAATATTTGTTTCTTGTTGACACCAAAACTTCATTTTGTGGCTTTGTGATGGATAACATGAGTACTTGGGATGTGGAAGCATGGTCTATCGCAACCAAATGTGTCTCCAAGTTTGGAAACGGATCAGTCAACACTGCAGATGTGTTAGAAGTCTTTAAAAGTTTAGATACCTCTGAGTGGTGTGGACAATCTCTTGTAAAATGCTTGTCATTACATATTAGACATGGATAAAGAGGTTTCCTTACCGAAGTAGAGGAATCACATGATTCCTCTTGAGGGTAATTATCTTGTTTCTTCAAGTGTTTTTTCCCTTTTTCTTGCCTCCTGGTTGCTTTTAATTTTTTCCTTTTTCATATGACACGACATTAACTTCAGAAGCAAGAGTCTTTTCTGATGCATTGGTAGTTTTCTTGGTAATGGCAACAGTTTGAACAGATGGTCTTCCTATCGTTTGCGTGCTCGAAGAGCCGATCATACTATCACTGACATGAGAGTCCTTACTTGATTGTGGAGGAGGAGGAACAGTGAAAGCTAGTCGGGGTGCATTAGGAATTTTGTCTTAGAGCGTGCTGAATTGTGTGTAAATAAAATCCGAGTATTGGGCACAAGAAATTACTTGCTATTCTGTGACAACTTCACCTTTTTCCACATCCTCGGTGATTGATGGCAACAAGGATTTTATGAACCACCCAACTGAAATTTGATCAAGAACATATGTCTTAACCATTCGACGACGACACCACCACTCATGAATATGATTTGATATATGGGTAGCAGTAGTCTACTTAAAGTTGGTTAGGAGTTCCATTCCAGTCTCGTATCTGATAGGTAATTGGAAGTGGGTCAAAAATGTGGTGGATAAAGTCATAAAGTTGTCAAAAGAAGCTCTTGGTAACTCAATGTACCATTTAGCAGCCGAACCAATAAGTGTTCTTTGAAAAAGACGGAGTCTAACCGAATCATCATTTAAGGAGTTTGATGAACACCACAAATGAAAGGTCATGACATGATTTGATGGTTCTTCTACGCGATTTCCATTGAATTTTGGGATGTCAGAAGGTAACTTATGCGGAATCATCAGCCACCAAGGTGCATATAATATTGGATAATTAGTGAGTTGATTTAAATTTTGTAACTCTAAAGTTGCTACAAATGGCAACTGTCGATTCAGGTCAGGTTGAGCATACCCAGGATATGATGGAATTGCCTGAGCAATAGGTCCTTGCATACCAACATAGGGCATCTGCATATGGTAACCTTGATAATGTTGTTGTTGAAAAAATCTAGCATAAGGTGTGTTGGGCATGGAATCCCTCCACAACATGTTTTGGGGGTCAAAGACCAGGTTTTGGTCAAAGGTTTTGTAAGACTCCGCAAATTGCAGGAGTGGAGCGCGATGTAAAGGTTAAGATATAGGGCTGTCCGCCCTAAAGTAATGTAATGTAATGTAAAGTCATGTCAGCCTACCCATGATCTGTGGACCATGGGATTATATAAATAAAGCGAGGCTCTAAGTTGTAAAGATAGTGAAGGAATAAGAAAGAAGCATACAAATGGTTCAAGCTTAGAGTAGAAGTCTAAGTGTATTGGGTCATCGTAGTAGGAAGAGGCTCTGCAGCTGAGTGCACAAAGGCCTAGTAGAGTCTGCAACCGAGTGTGCAAACCCCTGCAGCTAAGTGCACAGAGCAGTGTTGAGTCTGTAACTTGGATTGAAGATTAATAAGGAGAAGTTGCTTCCTATTTTTGTGTATCTACTGTGCATTGCCTTCTTTACGTTTATATTGTTTTATTTATCACGCACACTGATATGATTGTTAAAAATGTTGTAATAATCATTAGTCTTACATAAACAAGTTAGGTAATTGGATAATAACAGATTAAATAGCAAGGAACTTGGGTAGTATATGGGTTGCACCCCAAGTAGGGCTGCATGGAAGCAGCACCACAGGTTGCGAACGGATAGTAAGTGCACATAGCAACGGGTTAAACCACAGACCTCTAGAAGCTCATTAGACATCCCCAGGGTGCAGAAACCTAGTTTTAGCACCCTCCCATACTACTTTGGGTGAGACCTCAGTCCCCGCTCCGTGGACTATTGTCGAAAGGGCCAGTAGTACTGAGATTTGCTTGGCTAAATCACCTTTGAACATGCATCAGGCCCATACAAGCCAAAAAATGGTTCTGTTGCCAGGACCGAGATCTGCATAAGGGATGTTTGATGTCATGCCATTAGAATCCAACAAGGAAATAAATTGAAGAGTGGTTGGACAAGAAGATTCAAGAGTTCGCGACGCAGGAAAACAAAAATCTGCGAGTATCTAAGGAACAGTGGTTGGAGTGCTACTTGTATACAGAAATTCACAAAATTTTCTTTGCATCATTTCCTTTTGAGCTGTATGAGTGGATTGTGAAGTTAGCAGACAGCCAGGGAAGGTTTCGGCTCGATAAACCAATAGTGTGGACTTCGGAATTACTGCGCAGACTAGAAGTGTCAGGAGAGAAGATCGCACGAGCTGTGGACCATTGGCTTGACCAAATAATAGGAGGATTTATCACTGAGTTCGCGGTCGACACAACTATCAACTATAGTGAGGCAGAGCTACGTTTTCTCAAGGGACCGCTAGGTAAGTATATTAAATATTTGAACACTTGGATTAAGATGCTATTGTGTGAAAAGCGGGTTCTGCGAATAAATTAATGTTTGGTACTACACAAAGTAGGAAGATGTATATAACCAGAAGTAGTGAAGAGTTGGAGAGCAGTCCCTAAATTTCACCCTCATGGGAAAGCGAGGAAGAGCTCGCGAAAATTTCACCAAGAAGCACGGTCAGTCTGATAAGGCAGCGTATTCCACATTTACCACCTCCACCCACATTTCCACCCGCCTCACCCTCCTCACCTCCATATCGACTCACCCCACCTATGCCAGCACTGCAGTTCAGTATGGTGAGTGTGATCAAACTGCCGGTATTCAGAGGAGTCGGGAATGAATATACGGACCAATTCTGGTTCATGGTAAGAGCAGTATGGAAGCACAGGGCATAGTGGATGACAATACTAGAAAGGCTACGCTAGTGAGTGTGTGGCAGGATCACACATTAACATGGTATATCAAGTATTATAATGACCACACAAACGTAGGAATAGTAGATATCTAGGCCGCGCTGAACAGGGAATTTAGCAGGCCAAAATCAAAAACGTAATCAATCATCGGGTTTAAGGAGATCACGATGCTCTCGGTTGAGACCCCTTAGGATCTAGACCAAAGGTTGAAGAGTACGATCTGTGAAGCGAATATGACGTTAACGGATGCACAACATCGCACATGGTTTGTGGCATCACTTACGCCACATTTAAGGACAGTGCTGTCACAACAAAAACTTTCCACCTAGGCCAAAGCGTTGGAAATGGCAATGAGATTACATTAGACCCCTATATAAGACCCTAGGTTGGGAGTCCAACAAATCCATGTGCAACTACATAATATGTGTTTGGAAATGCAAAGATTCAAACAGGACACGACACCTCAGCCAAGGGTGCATGAGGAAGTATGGTGCATAAAATGCAAAGGCCAAGGGCACAATAAGGACCATTGTCCAGTGTTCGCAAACTACTTGGTAGCAGGAGGGCCGATGCCATTAAGAGCTGAGGCACAGGTAGGGCCGAGTGCGGCATCTGCATTATGGTGCGTGATCTACCAGATCGAAGGAAAACACACCATGGACAATTATCATCTGTTGCAGAAGTATACGCAGACATCCCAACAATTGTTTGGTAATTTATGCAGGTCGATAGGCTATGATGAACGCACCTGCCGAAGCTATGAACTAATGATGGATCGGACACCTACCTACAGGGTACATACCGAAACGTGAGCCCTCGACCTAAATTCAGGGATGGTGCATGCTCGGTTTCAGGGGCGTGGTTGAGGGCCAGGCAAAATGGGACCAGGAAGGGTTCATAGACAACTAATTTGTTACAATTGTATAAGGCCAGGGCACTATGCCTGCGATTGTACAAACCCGATAAGGATATCATGGCGGTATTGTACTTAGTTTGTTGTGAGGCAGAAGACTGCCCTTCGTTGATAGCGAGGATGCATGAAAAGGGGGTACTCCACCCCCCCTCCAACTCAGAATTTACAGATGATGAGGTCTGAACCCCGCGAAGAAGACCTGAATGTAAACATGATGCTCATGGGTGGTATAACCATGGGAGATGATCAAGGGAAGAAACCAAAAGAAAGTGCATGGGTTCACAAGGCTCCTACAAAGGAACTCGAGTTTGATTTAGAACGTGTGAAGGAGACATTCATGGAAGCTAAGAAGAGCTTCATGGAGGCCTCCATTTCAAGTAGTAAGGATCAACTAGAACTAGGGATGGATCCTTCAATGTTCACTACCTTTCTGGAGACATGCATGAAACTGCTGCACTATAGCAAGGCAGTCAAACGACTATAGGAACTGATTACTAAGTGCGTGGGGTCAGGAGAACTGTGCGCGGTCCGGAAACTTGGAAAGCATGCATTGCGCACAGGAAGGGAAATGAGGTTGACTGAGCAAATAGGTGAGTATGAAATGGATCAGGTAATCCTGGATCTGGGTTTAAACATGAATGTACAACCAAGGAAAACATGGGAATGCATGGGCAGACCCATGCTACAGTGGTCTCCTATTCAGTTACGAATGGTGAACCAACAAAAGATTTTGCCCATGGGAAGATTGCAAGGGGTGACAGTCAATATTGAAGGTGCAAGTGCGTAGGTGGATTTTGAAGTGATAGAGATTGTCGATGATAGCAATCCCTATCCTGCACTAATGGGAATACACTAGGCTACCGATATGAACAGAGTCATAAATCTGAAGAAGTGCAAAATGATATTTGAGAAAAAGTCACTACATGTAATAGTACCGCTAGATCTAGCCAAAGGAGTGTGATACACTGAACCAGTGCGTGACGATGATAGTGATGACAATTTTGATTGTATATACAAAGATAATTGTGCCAGAAGAAGATTGGGTGAATCCGACTGCAAATGGAAGGATTTCATGGGAGCACGAAAGCTCTTGCACTTTAGATTCAGATGAATTGATAGAGCGATGGAAGAATTAGTTGCACAAAGTAACAACACTGAATTGAAAAATGATGACTAGATCACTGCGTTGCGTGACAACAAAGGCAAAAGGGAGCGGGCGGCGAGCATTTAAGACACGAATTAAGGGCTAGATTTGGGGAAATCTGCCACCAATAAATCATTGATGGCCCAGAATTGGGGGGATCGGTCGAATTCAAATTCAAAAGGTGTTATAAAACTCCAGGGGCTAACCACGAGACAACACTTGTTCATTTGAGATTTGAGCAGTTGATTAGAGCACAAAGTGTTGAGCGCCATACAATATTTGAGCCCCGAAGTTTGCGAATGACCACAGATAGCTCAAACAGGATGACATCTAACAGGAGAGGTTTGAGCTCGACAGAAGGAACCATCGACGAGGCCGTGCAGAACCCCATGGTACATGATGTTCCCAAAGATGCTAGGGTCATGCTGAAAATCCTAAAATTTCCCCAGACTCTGAGGCCCAAGAAGGATAAGTAGGTAGCAGGACCAGTTCACATGTCCCCGAGGAATCCACGGTTCGGTAAACTTTCAATCGAAGGAAAGGGCAAGGCTGTCACCATTGAGACAAATGATGAGGAGGAGGACCTAGAGGCTCTCTTCAATGAGATAGAGGTAGCAGAAGACATGGAAGAGGACATCCAGCTTGTGCGCCCTACAACAAAATTGCCCGAGTACGTCCCTCCGTGAAAAGCGAAAGCCAAGATACCCAAGGACTTGGACGCCACTAAAAGCGCACTCCAGACCCCTCTCCTCCCTGATGGAATTGTGTTTGAGGGCTCACACCTGGGTCGGGTACCCACAATGAAGTTTGAAGATTGGGACCTCGTGGACAGCGAGAAGTTTCCACACTTGGAGACAGAGAGCCTCATGAAGCAAAGCACAGACGGGTCAGTCACAACACTAGAGCCATGGAAATGGCTACGCGATGTGGAGAAGGCTGGATTACTTCATCTATTGTGGATTCCACACTTTCACCACGTGCCTATCACGATTTTCGTCATCAGGTAGCTGCTTTGCCTAGTGCATGATGGGTACTTATGGCTAGAAGAGTATATTCCCATCACGACGGATCTCATTAGCAGGCAAAAACGGAGATTTGGTGCTCACAGAGGCCATGAAGAAAAAATACAAACTAGAGAAGAAAAAGAGGGGTTACGTAATCATTAACATTAAAGATAAAGGGGTGTGCATAGACACCCAACTCCTGGCTGGGAAGGTGATGAGAAAATGCCACGGAGATGAGGTACCAGCACCCACAGTTACATTCGCAGAACAATGTGCGGAGGGGGTCCAATTCAACTAGGCTGAGTTCCTCTGCAAGGAGTTCCTGACTAACTGCAAGGAATCCTAGGAGTAGGGCAAGACCTTCCACTATGCCTGGTTTCTCTTGTCTATTTTATTGGTAACAGGGAAACTGCCCGAGGACAGTCAGTTCCCTAGTATTGAATAGGACTTACTAGAAGCCGCAAAGTACACGTTGCTCTAGGCCACCAGGGACACCAAGCGGATTTGTGAGATGAAGATCTTCTGGGTGCTCATGGAGGTAAGCATCCAGATGTGGATCAACAGATGGCCGTGCCTATCCCCCAAAGTGTAAAATAGCCTACGAAGCTTTGCAGACTTCAAGGTGGACATGCATAATGTGTACATTAAGGTGTGCAAGGACTCGGCACAGCAATGGACCAAGCTCCCCTTCATTGCCATTGATGATGCAATATTTTCAATGCTAGAATCATGGCCTCCTGAGTGGCGCACCCTGGATCTAGTGGAGATGGATAGAACAGCAGCACAGAAGCAGAAGGATGCAACCAAGTTGCATCTCATGAAGTTGGCCTAGCAAAGGTGAAATGAACAAGTGGCCACAGAGGTAAGGGCTATCAATGAGGCAGCAAAGGCAGCTGTAGAGCAGGAAAAGGCCACTGAAGAAGCAGCAACAATGCAGACAACAAGGGCCGACACAACACAGAACAAGGAGGGCCAGGTGTTATCGGGAAATCTAGTGTCTATGTAGAGCTGCTAGTCCCACTAAGGCTGGTAGCTACCTTAGAAAAAAACAAACTAAAACCACTTTCGTTTTCCTTTATGACAAGTAGATAAGAGGGGAAGAAAGGAGACCAACCTCTCTCTTGCGCTTGGCTCCTTGCTTGATTCCTCTCCCTTCTGATAGATCTTTGCCACTCGCTTCCTTGTCTACCCAGCTTCAAAGTGCACCTGTAGAATGAAAGAAGCATAAAACTATCCAAGAACATAGATCTACTATCATAAACAATATAGGACCAGATATATATTGACCACACAAATGCATATATCATCAATCATACAAGAATGTGGAGGAAAACTTGAATAGCTTTATTAATAATCAAGAATAGCAAAGAGGATTACAACCAATTATTCTGACCCAGTGTCATCCTCTCAGCAAGAAAGCCCTTCTTCACCTCATGAAAAGCTTAGATCACCCAACACTATGATGTTACACCAAGAAACCAGCAGCACTTCCTTACAAGATACAAAATTCCAGCCTCTCGATCTCTGGGATGAGGGATCCATATATAGATGTTTGCAAGGGGGGTGAGTCAGCTTCTGAGATTTGATTAGTTTCCTGTCTCTGATAGTTTTTGATTCCACTTGGAGATTGATGATCTCTTACTCATCCCTGGGCTAATGTAGAGAGGCAAGTGTCACAGGAGAAGTTTCTGGAAGATTCCATGATCCTCCACCTCATAGATTGACCTTGCCATTTGTCCACTCTCACCCATCACACCCCATAGAAGGGCTTTTCAGTATGCATCGCACCTCCTGTGTGCATTTAGGTGGGATGTAGTGCACTTTGACCATGGAGCAGGTGAGATGGTCCAGTTTTGACCAGTTCTGAGTAGTTTTTCATGGAGAACTTCTGGGAGATGCTGTAATCAGTTGACCTTGTTCTTTTAGGGGTTGGAACAACACTTTTAGGGACTTAGGAGCCCTTGGTTTATGGACATTTATGATTGGGATTGTAGTGCCCAAAAATGTCTATAACAGTTGCCCCCTAAAGCATGAGGTCGTTAATCTTTTGATGTCGGGTGAAATGCTTTATCATGAGGATTCGAAGTTTTTTCAAGCTGGAAGGTGACCTGTAATAAGATACAATACAATACATTATCTTCATAATATTTTCATGATCTAGCTGAGACGGGCATTCCCATGCTCAGCTTTATAAATTCATTTTCATGTACATAAGACAGACAATCGTCTGAGTGCAGACTGATGATTCTGGTAGAGCCATCATCCCTTGGATTGGATGATTATCTATGCAGTAATGATGTACATTTGATGTATTTATTTTCCTGAATATATATCGCAGCCCAGATGGATGAAACTAGATCTGGGGTCTTCAATATCATTCGATCTTCACTCAAAGTACAAGTCGATCCATGTGAGAGATGTTCTGGAGTCGAACATGGAAAGACATCGCTTGATTACCAGCCAATGATGTAAGTTGTTAATAGGTGCAAGAGGAATCACCGATAATGATGATGACCCTCAAGGTACTATAGTACAATTCACGTGGTGTGAATAAGGGACTTGGCGTCGGACACCACCAAAAATCTTTCGGTCGAAGGCCATTGATGTAAACCTATTGCCGAAAGTGAGAAACTTGCCATTGAGGCATGCAAGCTTCAAATTACTGAAAGGGTTGTTCCTAGATCGACTTCTTAGATAATGAGTTGATGTCGACAAGAAGCGATCCGTCACAGGAGGGCCTTAGTGAATCCCACATCAATGACACGGAACAGAGCAAATGATTTTAATGAAGGTGAAAACGATCTAATGACATAAGGTTCAGGGTGGCGATCATGAAATAATGGAGCGTAAAAGTATTGCAGTGGATGAGACACAGGTGAATTCTCTTAGCGAATTCTCTTGAACATATCGGTGACACTGACTTGATGGATTGGTAGCGTTAACCCCAAATGTGGATGGTGTGATGGAACCATGGTGATATGACCAGTGAACGGAACAACCCAACCCGACTCGGATGTGGAGTGAAAGTGTCATGTTCAAGAGCGACTTGCTACCAATAAAGTTTTTTCAAGTTTTCTTCCCAATTTTTCCCTAGTCATTACTGACCAGTACCTCTTTATTTTTGTCAAGCTTGAAGAGGATAACATATGCTTGTTCTATAATTTTCCCTTTGGGAAAACGCATCGTTATTTTTTAACAAGCCTAGCGATAATGAAACTCGTTCTTGTCTGTATGGACAAGTTTATCGCTATTTGGTTTTAACGAGTTTAACGACAAAGATAACTCGGTCCTTTTCAATTTTAGAGAGTCTGAAAAAGGACATAAATAAAACCCCAATAATCCTTTTTCGTCATATAATCCCTTAAGTCCGAAAAAGTATAAAATAATACAGAAGGGATGAATTTTTGGTAATTTTAATGAGCCGAACAAAACAAGCGCTCGATCTTTTTGTGTAATAATCCATCAGGTCCAAAAAGATAAAAATCTAAAGGAGGGATAGCACTTCCGGTCACTTTAACGAGCTGGAGAGGCCAATTGCTCGGCAATCTTTTCATATTTTATGAGTCAGATGAAAAGAGATTAAAGGAGACTCGTTTTTCGAGGAATGAGTGATAAATTTGGGTAGCAGCTAATTCTAGGTAAGGTTTGGAATTTTCCAATCATGGCAGTGTCACAAGGATGGCTAACATGATCACTCTTCGCAGTTGTTCCTCAAAAAGGGTAAACAATTGAATGGAGGTGAATGATCGGCCAATATAGAGTGGAGGTGATGATGAGAACACGACCAAGGCTTAAAAGGCTGATGATAATGCATTCACGATGGTTATTTACCGGAAATTGGTTCATTTTTTAATGAGCTTAAACTCTGAGGGAACATTTGCTCATTGCTTATGTTTATTTTTTAATGAGCTTGAATTCCACGTTAAAACTGCTCGATCCAGTCGTATAATAAGGATCTCTCATATAAAATGGCATTTTTTCAAAGCTTTTCCCTGCATCCTTTCTTTATGCAAATTAGGAAACGACCAATCCTATGAGTTTAAAGGGTTAGAGGACCTACAAATTTAAAAAAATAAATGGTCGCTCTTTGCTTGCATGCCAAAAGGTTTGCATGCCCCTGGGTATAGCGAAAAATTTCTGGGTTACCAAAGATTGTTCTATCCATACTTCAGACAAAACACTTCCTCGGCGATGTCTATCGAAATAAACAAAGGTGAGTGGTGCAACTGGCTCCACTCACATAACTTTGACGAAGGAATCTTATTCCAGTCTAATCTCATAAACCAGTCATATATCCTTCGTGGAAACCTACCCTATACCCAAGGTTTTCTTGTCGAAACAGGCCAGGGTGCATGCCCCCCGGGTTTCAGTCGTGTCCTCTGAATCACTCGCGCTCATCAGGTGGACGGACTGGGAATTGATGAGACATTCCTTGTGTGAAAAGACCATTCAAGGACGGTATTTGACTATTTTCCATGTGTGAACCAGGGAATGAAAGCTGGTCTACAAGCTTGACCACTCTTCCTTCATGCAGAAAACACATTACTCTAAAGAGTGAGGAGACAATGGCTCCCATGCAATAAATATAGTCATGTCCAAGGAGTAGACTATAATCCAGGGGTCCTTGGACTACCATTACGTTCATGTGAACGGTTTTCCTTCTCAATGTTATTGGCACATTGGGAAGGATCCCTAACGGTCAACTGGTTCCTTTGTCAAAGCCTGTTAGATTTCTCATTTCAGGCAAAAGCAATGGCGAACCAAGCGCTTTCCAAGCAGTTGAGGAAGGGATACTCACAGAAGCCCCTTCATCTATGATGGTACCGGCCATGACCATTCTATATATTTGAGCAATGATTCGAAATGGTACACTAGCTGGTAAACGGGGTCTGCCTAGCAGATTCCAATCAAAGGAAACAACTAGGTTTCTTGGAGGTGGGACTGAATAGACGGTCGGATACGACTCTGACAAAATTACTTCCTGCGGTAAAGGAACGGGTAAACTACCCCCATGTTCGTCGCAGTCTATGTTTACAAAGAGAATTTGAATGGTGTCGTTCTTGTTCTCTCCGGTGACTGTATCATTCGAAGATGGACCTTCTGAAGGCAAGACCGGGTCAACTGCCGCCTCGACCTTTTGACTTTCGTCTGGTGTGGAATCAGAGGGTTCCTCTTCAATGATAGACACATCAGCCGACCACAATGGCATGTCAGCCGGATTTTCAACTAGTGACGGACTCGGCAGGAGCTTCTTATATCCAAGAGGAAGCCATAACGGTGAAACTGGTCGTCTAAAACTCTTTTAGCCTCGTCTAAGAAGGGACAACGGTGGATGGCGTGATCGCCTTCACACAGTTTACAAGGAAATTTACATTTTCCTTTTTGTCCAGGGTCTTCACTTTCACTAGTTGACAATGTATTTTCAACATGATCGTCAGAGGTTGATGACACCGAATTGTGCAAACGAGGAGACCAGTCTCTTAATATCTGAGGGATGCAATGACAATCTCGATGATAGTGGTTTCCTTTGCAAATGACACATGGTGATTTAGGCCTGGACGGTGCAGTGTGTAGATTTTCGCTAGATAATGCCTGGTTGCGCCTTTTCGCCTTTGGCTCCTTCTTCTCCTTCTTCTTCTCAATTACTTGATTTTTGGCTTTACCAGCTTCATCAAGCGAAGAGGAAGGAGGAGAGGGAGAATTGGACGAAGTAGAAGGTTTGGGGGTAACTCTGGTATCATTTAGTTGTTGACTTGATTGTTCAGGAATCACAGTGTTTTGAACGACAGAGGTCGAGAAAAGCCATACAGGCAAGCCGATTGTCAATCCTAGAAACGACAATGTGGCCATATGGGGTGCACCAACATCTCCCCAATAGGAGAAAGGACTAGGATTTCCTCTAAGGGGAAATACTTGGTTGGTGGACTCCATTTTTCTCAACCTAAGATCAACGTAGGAAAGGTGATGTTTATTCCGATTAAAATAAATTTTGGACGCTTTGACACAACTTGTTTTTTCAATTTTTAAGAGTCGAGAAAAGACAAAAGATGACACTAGTCGCCTTCGATTTTTAATGAGCTTGAAGTGATAAGTGCTCAGATGGACCTTTTCCTTTAAGGAGTCTGAAAAGGAACGAAAGAGACTACTCTGGAAATCTAGACAGAGGGATTACCAAACCAATCGCAAAACTGCAGAATACTTTTTACGGTACGGTAGTCAATCTTCCCGAATGCTATGTTCAGTGCATTGCGATCGATAGGGTGGCACACACGACTTCCTATGGATAAAGGATAAAGCCTATTGTGGTCTCCCAATCTATACTCGACGGTACCTGGCAGCACTTATCGTCTCAAAGTGGAGGAATCACCCAACCAACAATGAAAACAACAGTTACTAGGCTTTACGACGCCTGAATATGTCTCTAGCCTAGACTTCTAAATGTTGTGCGTTAGGTTCCAAAGTGTTTTTAGATTCATTAAATTTATTTTACAGTTACTCTTGCTTAAGAAATTTGCCTTTCAGGTTCACTGCATGATGTAGATATACAATTTCCTAAAATGCAATCTAAGATGATAAACAATCGTTTAATCTTCTTTTTTGCAATGAAAATCCTAGCTACTAAGGAAAGAGAGACGATATTCTTCCAACATAGAGCAGAGAGCACACACTATATGCACTGTCCTAAATCAAACCAACAAACAGTCTAAATGCAAATGCACATGCATGTATTTGTTTTTCAGCCATCTTAATGTGTGAATGATAAAAAGAAAGCTAAATGCAAATCTGAATTATTTTCAAAGCGACATTACTAACAAGTTTCTTTTCAAGACAAAATGAAGACAATGATGACACTTTGTTATTTGGACTTGAAAACTTGCTTTCGACACTTAAAAAACTATTAATTCAAATCAAATACAAGAGTAATAGTGTAATCGACTATCAAGAACAATCAGATTCTCTTCTATGACTAAAAATGACACTTGCAACACTTCCAAATCAAGAAACGACAGATCAATTATGCTACTTCTTTTTAAAAGAGAACTGAAAATGGATCACAATACATAAAAACATTTACAGTTCTTTGCACAATAGAGGTGGAATAATTCCAAGGAAGGGGGTTTCCAACAAAGGTATACTAACTACAGACAGCAAAACTCCTGAATAGAGCTGAAAAGAGTGAAAAAACCAAAGTCTGAAGGCAAAATTAGCCCTTTCTAATCAACGCACCTGTTACACAGGCATTCCAGTATGCATCCCACCTACGGCACACAGGAAGTGCGATGCATACTGATATCCTTGAAGGGAGGGTGCGATGGTACAATGCGAGACTTTTGATCCAGTTCTTGATCACAGTTTGCAGCGCAGTTCAGGGATTTTGGCCGAGCAAGTGGTAATCAATAAATAAATCACAGGGGTAGATCTAAGGAGGTTACTAGAGCCACCACAAGGGCAATTAGAGAGCTTGTAAATCGATTGTTCAGTTCATAAACAAAACCCGGAGATAGACTGAAGCAGCATTGATCTACTTTGCACTTGCATAGCAAATGCAATTCGAAGGCTAGCTGGCTTGACTTCAGGCTCTGTCTGTAAGTTTATAAAGCAAACAAATATAGACACACAAACAATCTATTCACTCCCTAGCGGAGTCACCATTTTGTTATCGGGAAATCTAGTGTCGATGCAGAGCTGCTAGTCCCACTAAGGCTGGTAGCTACCTTAGAAACAAACAAACTAAAACCACTTTCATTTTCCTTTATGAGAAGTAGATAAGAGGGGAACAAAGGAGACCAACCTCTCTCTTGCGCTTGGCTCCTTGTTTGATTCCTCTCCCTTCTGATAGATCTTTGCCACTTGCTTCCTTGTCTACCCAGCTTCAAAGTGCACATGTAGAATCAAAGAAGCATAAAACTATCCAAGAACATAGATCTACTATCATAAACAATATAGGACCAGATATATATTGACCACACAAATGCATATATCATCAATCATACAAGAATGTGGAGGAAAACTTGAATAGCTTTATTAATAATCAAGAATAGCAAAGAGGATTACAACCAATTGTTTTGACCCAGCGTCATCCTCTCAGCAAGAAATCCCTTCTTCACCTCATGAAAAGCTTAGATCACCCAACACTATGATGTTACACCAAGAAACCAGCAGCACTTCCTTACAAGATACAAAATTCCAGCCTCTCGATCTCTGGGATGAGGGATCCATATATAGATGTTTGCAAGGTGGGTGAGTCAGCTTCTGAGATTTGATTAGTGTCCTCTCTCTGATATTTCTTGATTCCACTTAGAGATTGATGATCTCTTACTCATCCCTGGGCGAATGCAAAGAGGCAAGTGTCACAGGATAAGTTTCTGGAAGATTCCATGATCCTCCACCTCACAGATTGACCCTACCATTTGTCCACTCTCACCCATCGCACCCCATAGAAGGGCTTTTCAGTATGCATCACACCTCCCGTGTGCATTTAGGTGGGATGCAGCGCACTTTGACCATGGAGCAGGTGAGATGGTCCAGTTTTGACCAGTTTTGAGTAGTTTTTCATGGAGAACTTCTAGGAGATGTTGTAATCAGTTGACCTTGTTCTTTTAGGGGTTGGAACAACACTTTTAGGGACTTAGGAGCCCTTGGTTTATGGAAATTTATGATTGGGGTTGCAGTGCCCAAAAATGTCTATAACACCAGGACTTGTCTACAGGACAGGGAGTAGAGGACACAGAAGAAGGAACGGACTCGAGCACAACTTCCACTGACTTGAAAAGACCACATGCCACAGAGAGATCAGGTCCGCAGAAAAAGGTCAAGGCATCCAAATTGGCCATTGAGCCGATCACATTAATAGAAGGTGACCTCTACGACATCAGCGACATGGTTCACGAGGTCACCAAGGAAGCGCCCCAGGAAGCTATGTCGGAGCAGTAGATTGTGTTGGGGGCCCTAAGGGCGCAGCTGCAGCAAATACAGGTGCGGCCCCCACATGAAGGAATAGTAGTCACCTACGGTTTGGCAGGTACATCAGAAGTAGAGTAGCTGCTATGCACAAAGATGGCCAATATCGTAGTGCTACCGGAGGAATCACTAATACCAAAGAAAGAGGATGACAGAGATGTGGTGGGCATGATCAATGGACTTAGCCTAAATTTGGTTGCCCTTCGATGAGACACATTGTATCAACTATAGGATGGAATCACAAAAGAGCTCCATGCCAGGGAGGGCCACACGATCTAGGTAATCAATGAGCAAAAGATCAACATCGAATAGCTCAGTCTGCAGTGTGATGAACTAGTGTCACAGAACCAACAGATCATGCAAATAGTTGATGAAGCATGTCAGCGAGTTCCAGAGTTGTCCATCACCATAGACCTACCAATAGAGATGGATATCCACTGTCTACCAAGTGGAGTCTGAAGCGCGTGTGAGGAAACAACAAGAGTGCAGATGGAGCTGAACCTCTAGATTGTTGAGCCGTAGCTAAAGGCGCATCCTTCCACTCCTCAAGAAGTTAGAGAACAACGTGTTAGTACGATTCAAATAGGACTGGAAGAAATTGGACGGGCAGTGCAGGACTGTACTGGTATGTTGGACCAAGCTTTTGACAACCTCACATCCTTATAAGAGGACCCCAACATATAGTGCCTAGAAATAGAGGCACGTAAACTGCAGGAACAGTATGATAATGTCAGGGGAACTACAAAGACAGTTGTCCTCACCCAATGACTGGCAAAGATGCAGCAAGCAAGGGCACTGAAAGAGTAGGTGGATGCCGCCAAACAGAAAGAGGCACTTCTCATTGCACATGTCTAGCATTGGATTGATCAGGCCTTCACCATTACGGCCGACATTGAGGGAGAGTTCGGACAGATGTAGGGATTATATGCACTAAGGTAGATAGTGGATCCTGACAAAGAAGCATCAGAAGAATGCATGCAGTAGGTCCAGCAAACTGAAGAATAGTGTGTCACGAACCTCCAAGCAGTACGGGACCAGTTGGAGGGGCTCCGCGCCAATATCGCCGTACCAGCAGAGTGACTCAAGATGAGTCACGTTGATTGTGTTGGGGGCCTATTGGGCATGGAATCCCCCCACATTATGTTTTGGGGCTCGAAGCCTAGGTTTTGGTCAAAGGTTTTGTAAGACTCCGCAAATTGTGGTGCAGAGTGTGATGTATAGGTTAAGTTATAGGTTTGTCCACCCTAAAGTAATGTAATGTAATGTAAAGTCATGTTGGCCTACCCATGGTCTGCGGACCATGGGATTGTACAAATAAAGCGAGGCTCTATATTGCAAATATAAGGAAGGAATAAGAAAGAAGAATACGAATGGTTCGAGCTTAGAGTAGAAGTCTAAGTGTGTTGGGTCATAGTAGTAGGAAGAGGCTCTGCAGCTGACTGCACAAAGGCCTAGTAGAGTCCGCAGCTAAGTGCGCGGACCCCTGCAGCTGATTGTGTAGGGTGGTGTCAAGTCTGTAACCTGGATTGAAGATTAATAAAGAGAAGTTGCTTCCTATTTCTGTGTTCTGCTATGCATTGCCTTCTTTATGTTTATACTGTTTTATTTATCGTGCGCATTGATATGATTACTAAATATGTTGTAATAATCATTAGTCTTACATAAACAAGTCAGGTAATCAGATAATAATAGATTAAATAGCAAGGAACTTGGGTAGTATACGGGTTGCACCCCAAGTAGGGCTGCACGGAAGCAGCACCGCAGGTTGCGAAGGGATAGTAAGTGTGCGTAGCAACAAGTCAAACCGTGGACCTCCAGAAGCTCATCAGACATCCCTAGGGTGTGGAAACATGGTCCTACCACCCTCCCATACTACTTCAGGTGAGACCTCAGTTCACGCTCCACGAACTGTTGCCGAAAGGTCCAGTAGTACTGAGATTTTCTTGTCTAAATCACGTATGAATTTGGGTCAGGCCCATACAAGCCAACAAGGTGGTTGTTGATAAACAAGTTGAATTTGTGGTTGTCCATAACCTGCAAAGTCTTGTTGACTAGGACCTTGGTAAGCTTGATATTTTCCAAACCCAGGTTGAGCCTATTGGGCAAGTTCAAATTGGGGTTGGAATTTTTAGAATTGGGGTTGTTGAAATTGAGGCTGCCACGGTGTTGAATCAACTATTGTTGTTGTTGGTACAACTGTTGTTGATTTAACGGTTGTTGTTTCCTAAAAATGAAGGGTTGGCTAGGTTGTGAATAAACGGTACCAGTGTAAGCTTGGGTTAGTCCAGATAAGGGTATACTAACCTGAAGTTGTTGTTGAACCCTGGAAACAAGTGGTTGTTATACAACAACCTAAGAAACTTGAACTTTTTGACTCGAAAGCTGTGATTGAGAGGTTGAAGGACCAATTTGTACTAGTTGAAATACAACAGTTTGAACTTGTGACTGTGGTATAGTAGTAACAACAGATGTAGTAGGAATAGTTGACGCATTTTTCATTGGTTGTGTTGGATACACAAGCCTTGGTTCAACTGGCATTATTGGTTTCCATTGACAAACTCGAATTCCAGGTTTACCTGAATACTATGGGATATTACCATATGACGATCCTCTAGAATAGGGAGGATAAGGTGAATAAGCATATTTCTCTCCATATGGTGGCAACCCAGTATTTGATGGATACATAGGTATTTGTTGACCAGATTGCCCAACTTGATATTGTTAAACACACATGGACAGTAGGAGAGATATGAAATATAAAACATGCAAGTACAATTTTTATTAACAAGAGATATACATTTATAGTACATTATGTGACCGTTGGGTTTCACATCCCAAGGTCTCTTGGACTCCTTTTGTCCATTCGTCTTCCACACTAACCCATTGAGGATTAGGTGTCCAACATTCCCCCCCTTAATTCAAAGGGTTATGTATGAGTCCAAGAAGAGAGTTGTAATACAAAATGTGCAAAAAATGCATGGCAACACTAGGCTGAATGTGCTCTTTGAAATGTTGGTATAAAGGGCGGTGGTTTAAGGATGACCATCAACACTAGAATGCTTAGTGCAGTTCCCGGAACTCTTCCAAAACTGGCTAGAAGTTGAAGTCTTCTGCTAGAGGAAGTGCTCCTATTGTTTTGAAGAGTGAAACCTTCAACCAATAAAGGGAGGTCTCACCCCACATAAAAGGGAGAACTTCAACCTGAAAAGGGAAGTCTCAACTTGTGATGGTTTAAGGATGACCAACAACTTTGGAATGCTTAATGCAATTCCTAGAACTCTTCCAAAACTGGCAAGAAGCTGGAGTCTTTTGCTAGAGGAAGTGTTCTCAATTTTGTTCCTAGAATTCTTTCAGAACTGGCAAGAAGCTGAAGTCTTCTGCTAGAGGAAGTGTCCCAGATTGCCAACTGAAGGCATGTTCACGGGCATCTTTGTCTCTGGCTACAACTCTGAAACTGGTGTGGCAGGTTGTGGCTCAGGCTCGCTTGATGTGGCTTTGAAGCTTGTAGATGACCATCATTTCCCCCCCTGTCAGATACAAGGTGAGAAGATGGAGAAAAATCAACTGCAAGACTCTTCAATACTCTAGAACAAGTTCTGACATGTGTTTGGAATATCTTCCTGGCTATTGATGCCCATTGCCAAGAAGCGATCCATCCAAGATGAATCTTTGTTCTTGCAGGACGTTTGTTTTTGAAGCATCTGTTTGAAGAATGACTGGTTTTATGACAGTGCTTACATGGATGAAGATCAAAATAGTGATCTTTCAAATGGCCAACTCGGTCACAGTGTTGGAATTTCACAATCTGTTGTTGTTGTTGTTGTTGTTGCTGTGGAAGAGGGGCAGAATCTGGAACATCTGGAGGTGAACTATCATGAAGAGCAGGTGAACTGTCATGAATGAATCCAACACTCTGAAACTAAATGGGCTTTGAGTAGTCTAGAATATGAAAGGACAAGTCCTTGTCATATCCAAGACCAGTTCTGTGCTTGTTGTGGACAAGCTGTTCCAAAGGTCTGATGATGGGCTTGGGAAGTGCAGATTGAGTTTCTGCATCTGCATGTACAACTGCTACTTTATTTGAATGAACAGTAACATTATTGACTTGCTGTTGATGTGTGGTTGTCTCAATTTTCTGAATAGAAACAGATTCAGAATGATGACTCCACTGCTGTAATTCTTCTTGTTGTAGATGAGATTCAAGCTGTAAAAAATCAATCTTTTCCTGTGCATTTTGTAGACATGTTTGAATTTCTGAGAGAGATCCTATGCTGATTTGTAATGTGTCATCAACAGTAGATTGTATAAGAGTTTTCATGAACTCTAATACTTCACTGATTCTGGCCATTTTTCTTCAATGTCAGATTTACACCTTAAAAACTGATCACAATTATTACTTAATGCAGAAAAGTAACAGTACACAACAATATCTTGAAGGAAACAACCAAGAGTATATATTCAGAGTGATTCGATTTGGAAGGCCTCAATACATTTTTGGAACAAGCGATTAAACCATTGTAGTCTTATATACATCTGAGCTTTGAACAATGACTCGAGTATTTCACCAAACCGTCTTTCGTTTCATCTTTACACAAACCATTTACTCTTTGCTTTCTGAACAAGTTGACTACAAGAAGCAACTATTTACCTTTGCCGGACACCAGTCGGTGGACGCGTGTTCGATTCTCAGGGCATACGTGTTTGATATCTCCTGAATTTCAAAAAGTGAATTGAAGATGAACATCATGGAAATTGCTCAGAAACTTCCGTGACATGCTTGAATGTGACTCATTATCATGACACTTTCTGCGTCCCTTCTCTGAAACTGTAAGCTGCCTGAAACGAAATTCCTCGAAGTGCTACTCGATATATTTAGGTGCGGTCTTCAGATTTGTGATTTGTGAGTTAAATTTCCTTCATTCTGATTGTATTCATGGCGGAAGAGAAGATGATGATGAAGACGGAGAGATCGCTGGGAGCTCGATGAAATTTTAGAGTTGGATAAAATATTGAAAGAGGAATAGCCGATTGATACCATGCTGTGGTGTATGGTTCAATCTTATTGGATGACAACATTAATAGAGAACAACATCAGCACCACTACGGTGCACATCCACATGATCCCTGCTACCAAAACCCTATCCATAACTTGTTCTGATTCTGCCAGTTTTGATTTTTGTGAGGAAAAAACTCGAACTCGAGACCTCAGGGAAGAGCTATCCGACGATCCAAACCTTTGAGGCAATGTAACAGTTGTCCAGAACCACATGCAGAGGACGACATGTAACGGTTGACCAACCTTCAAAGAATTTAAATTTGTGGGTAGACACCATGCATTTCCGGGAAGAACGCAACACAAACTCTAACATGGAATAAAATTTCTCGCTTACCAATCACGAAGAGCACGTCATTTTTTCTGCATTAAAACGCGTCTTATGTTGTATTCTTTGGTCTTTCAACGAACGTTTTCTTCAGTTATACGTTACATAACCATTACATGACAGGTCGCGGGGATCGCGTGGTTATACGTTACATAACCATTACCAATGGGCAGCGTAACGCACCATTCTGGGCGTTCATCAAATGGGCATTCATCAAATGGCTCTGCTACCAATGGGCAGCGTTACACACCATTCAACCCATGTATGCAGGGGTTACACTAACCATGAGCAACACAGATTCCAGAAACATTTCAATGTACCAGCTCTCACAGATATTCAGTCTGCTCTTCCCATTCTGCTTACCAGCGCTTAAAATTGAATGCCAGAATTTCATACCTTGACATTAACATTACAGTTAACCTCATACGACTACTGCAATACTGCTATTGAGACTTTGCCAGATTGTAATCTTTCAGCGCCTTCATTTAATAACTTTCCAGACTCGTTGGCTTGTGGTCTTTTTCAAATTGATACATTCTTCAACGCTGTCCAATTGAAGTTATTCAATTATAGACCACCAAGTACTGTTGAAGTCTTCAACCCAATTTAACACCTCCTCCATCAATCCTTCAAATGCTCCACTGCATTTCTTAACATTATAATCCGATTTTCCAATTAACTTCTGCAATTGCCGTGGATATTACATCCCAATTGTGTGTTGTCTTACAAAGATTGAACCCAAATGTATTCATACAAATCGAATTCATTTCTGAACAAATTACGACAATAGAACTGGTTCAACATCAAACTACAGCCACCATGCCATTTATATTCAATTCCATCCAACAACGTTTTAACCAACGGCTTCTCTCCAACGTAATTTCATTCAGCTTACCATCAAATGACAATCGATTTTAAGAATTTTAATATCAATGAAATCACCACTAAAAATAACATTTTCCCACACAAAATTACAGTCCTTCAATCCTTGGATTACCCATTTAATTCAGCATTTAACACTGCAATTCAACCTTACAGCATTCGATTTCATTTAATCTCACAGCGTTTGGCTAGTGCTAGAATGCAGAACGACAAGGAACAAAGTCTCTGAGAGTAACTGCAACAAATTTACCGAAGTTATTATTGAAGAAATGTAGCAGAGGTGTAATACAATGTCAAGCTGGGCGGGCTGGTCTATGCGCAAAGTTTAGAGAGTGGACAGAGGTTGAGCATACTACATGAAACCATGTCATACCACCACGGCAGAGGCAGCACAGGCATTGTCAGGAGTATGGAGGCGCTTCAATATGGAGAGCAGACAACAGACACCAGCAGCAGTATAATTAGGTTGCAGCTAAAATTTAGCTGAAGAAATATTCATGAGAAAATATTCATGAATTTCATGGCAGAAATAAACTGCACAGAGAGGCTGTAAAACAAATGGCTCAAATTAATTATGCAGGGCAGGAATACGCCTGCTCTAATACCATGTTAAACACACATGGACAGCAAGAGAGATATGAAAGATAAAACATGCAAGTACAATTTTTATTAACAAGAGATATACATTTATAGTACATTATGTGACCGTTGGGTTTCACATCCCAAGGTCTCTTGGACTCCTTTTGTCCATTCGGCTTCCACACTAACCCATTGAGGATTAGGTGTCCAACAGATATTGATATGCAGGATCAAACTGTTGAGTTCCTGTTAAAGAAGAACCAGGTAGAATTCTAGTTGAGGACATGGGTGACGACCATGGTGTAGAAACAACCCCTGAGTGGGTTCCAGATAAATATTGGTAACCCATCGGGATGGACAATTCACCATATAGGTGCAACTTAGGTGTGGTAGAAAACATCAAAGAGGTTGAAACAAAATATTCTGCCACAACTAAATCAAATGATACACTCTAGGATGTTGACGGTTGTTCAGCCATAGTTAACTGACCCAAAATTTCTCCTAAAGAATCGACAGGTACTTGAAAATAAGCAGGATCAAATGAAGCAGTAAAATGAGGAGTATGAGGGTAAAGATAAAGCCCAGTTCCAAAGTGGAATGGGGTTCCAGGTGTAGAATCTTCTTCCAATTCTTCCTCTATAGCAATTAAACCCGGTGGAAGAACTTCACCATCTGGTCTGTAAAAAATTTCTGGTGTTGATAAAGTTGATGTTTCAGTAGTTACTGATGTTTGATGGGTAACCAGTTGATCATTTTCCAGTAAAGTAACAACTTCTGAATGTTCAAATTCAAAGTCTAGATGTTTGGGTAAAATAACAACAGTTTCAGAAAGAGGTTCCTGAGCAAATTTAGGTTCAGATGTAACTTCTGTTTGAACTGTGATAGGTTCTGGATTAACTTCTGGTTGAACTGCTTCAAGTTCAGAAGTAATTTCTCGTTGAGCAACTTCAAGTTGAGGATCAACTTGTTGTTGAACAACTTCGGTTACTGTTTCACTAGGATCAGTGCTAATGTCCTGAGGTAATTGTGAAACTTCTCCTTTAGAAATGGATGTACCAGAAAAGGTTGGAGTAATTGGAGTCTTAGTACTTACCGAAATAGATGATTTAGGTAATTCAGATGAAGAACTAGGATTTCTTGATGCCCTTGACTCAGTTAAGTGAGACCGCTTTGACCGAATAGGTGTAGCTTCAGGTAGAAAAGGTAGTTTACTCATTGTTCTTAGCGAACGACGAGGTAAGGGTTGATGTCCCTCCATGATTGCTGATTAATTTTATTATCGAAAAAGAAATAAACAAAAAGGGGTAAACTATGCAAAAGGTTTACGAAGCAACTGTGAACTGTAGAATACCTCCTTGCGAACCAAGACGTACGAGCAGGCAATCTCCCCGAATGCTATGTTCGGTGTATCACAATGTACAAGGTGGCCTATTCCGTTGCTTAAGGATGGATAGGAACCTAGTGTTGTCGTCCCATATATACCTGAAGGTACGTGGAGGCCCAGTCCATATAAGTGTTGTCTAATGCAAAACAGCACAGTGAGAGAATTCCCATATACTTTACGTACTGTAACATCACCCTATATACCCGAAGCTATGTGGACGAGCTACAATATACTCACGTACATGGAATGAGGTATCACACTCAGCATGTACTGTAGAGAAGTTAGTGACAACTGCTTTGTTTTACGATGTTGGAACACGTCTCTAGCTTAGAACCACTAAATGTTCTCGTTAATGACAATGCTCCATTAGGTAAATTGATGTTAATTTTAAGTTGATCTTGCTTAGGAATTTTCCTTTCAAGTTCACCATGTGATGTATTAGGAAATTCCTACGAATGCAACTATCATGATAAGCATTCTTTCCATTCAATTTAACGATGAAAATCCTAGCTACTTAGGGATAGAGCAATCAGATTTCTTTTGATCAAAGATCAAAGAGCACAATCTAATGCAATTTCCCTACACTATTCCTATGAGCACACAGAAACGTTTTCAATGCAACATGCATGTATTTCTTTTTGACTTCCTTAATGTGAATATGAATAAAAGGAAATATGCACATACAATCAATCAATTTTTCTTAAGAATGAAGACTTTTACGACAGTTCTAATTCAAAGGAAGAGAAGACTTTATGACACTTTCTTTCAAATGAAGATTAATCAACTATATTCTAACTTTGACTATCGATCGGCAATGACAAAGAAAATATTAAGCAACATTAATCAATAAAATCAAAGTTGGGCTAGACAAGGAGATATAAACTTGTTCTCTGAGACATAACATATATTGATCAATCAACAAACAAACAAACAGAGAAAAGTTGGAAAAAACACTTTCCAAATGTGGGAAACTAACCTAGGAGGATCAGCGTAGCCCATAATGGGAGACACTGTGCTTCAGAGCACTGTCCCTAAGCCAAGGTTTCTCTACAGTGCACTATGTCCCTCACAAGCCTACGTTGTTTGGTGACAGTGAGCCATTTCAAGAGGCAATTTGACACAGTTTTGATCAATTTTTCATTGCAAAGAGCTAAATTACAATCTATGAACACAAATAAGGTCTACAAGAATGTCCTAGGAGGTGGATAAGCTACTAGGAAAGAGGATCTTCCCCAGCGGAGTCTCCAATTTGTTTTGGAGAATTTGGTATCTACGGATAAATACTAATTCCCTAGATACGTAGTTATATCTAGAACAACAGTTTAAAGTGTTTTAGTCTTTTCCTATAAGAAATAGACAAGATGAGAAGATGAGAAGACCTACTTGTAGTTCCACTTTCCTCTCGTCTCCCTTGTATCGATCTTGTCACTCATTCCTGTACTTAATACTCTTGAGAAGTACCTGTAAACACAATAGAAAACAAAGAATCAATCAAAGCACACGATCTATTGAATATAAGTGAAATGAATCAGATACAGATCACATATATAAGGATTATGAAACAACACAATCATATGGGAGAAAGGTTCAAACACTTTATTAAATAGAAGAAGGAATTACAACCATTGGTGTTTGATTCAAAGCCATTCCTCCAGCTTGGATCCCATCCACATCACATCAAAAGCATGACAAACTTGTAGCATTACAATACTTGCTTCAAAGCCAAATCTCATAGCAACATTATCTCCTTACAATTCAACATAATCCAACCCCTGATCACATAGATGAGTGGTCAATTTATAGGAAGATGAAGGAGGTTTTGTCATAAATGGTGGCATTGAATGGCCTTCCAAACTTAGAATTAGTTCCATGGAGGAAGGGATGAGAGGATAGGATGCACCTTAACTTATTCCTCATCCATTTTCGAGCTCATAGGAGTTGATAAGTGAGGGAACCTTCTAGATGACTCCAAAAGATAAGAATATTCCCCAAGCCCTATGTGAATTTCGCTCAATCTCGCCCAATGCAGGTGAAAGGAAGCATAAGTGCTCTACAGATCACCCTGGCAATGGAGTCAATTTCTCTATTGCACACCTTTACAAGGGCTTACTTGCACTGGTCCCTCTAGAGGATATTCCTGGATGTCTTCAAGTCATGAAATTGTCTTGGAAGGAGGCATTCAAAGGGGTGACTTGTTTAGGGCATGAAGCAACTAAAATTGGGGTTTGATGAGCCCTAAAACACTGATATGGATAATGGGATTGATGTGCCTGTTAGCTCTGGTACAGTTTGTAACCTTTGATGGATAAAAATAGGTGTTGAGCATTGCTGGTCTGGTTGTATAAGGTTGGAAACAGTTTTTTCATGCTTTCTCCTTCATTCTGCCTTATTCCCTTATAACTCATGTTGTCCTCGTTTCTTCCTTCCCTTTCACTCTCCTTATTCTTCCTAGCTTCATTATTTGAGGTTGCCTTCATAAACCAGATAAAACCCCCAATAATGTTACCTCACACCATAATTTTCCTTTTCCCTTATCACTCCACTTGCACCCTTATGGCTCCCCATTCCTCCGTTTTACACAAAACCCCGCCTAAACCCTTTGTTTTACCGACTCCCAGGAATTTTTGTGTTTTAATGTTATAAACCCCGATAACCTTTATAACCCCATGCATATAATAAAATTCATAACCCTAAGCCTTAATAAAGCCTGGTCCCACCCCTCGCTTGTCACATCACCTATCATATCAACCAAAAACTGTGTTTTAATTCTCCGCCATCCGATTATCTCGTGAAGATCTAACGGTGTTCGTAAGCCTTCACCCCGTAAATCGCTCGTTCGTTAGCCCGCGGGAAAGTTGTTTTCCCCGCTGACCTACCTACCACACGTCGTCATATTATTGCATCGCACCGCCCTGTATGTAAACCGCCGAACCTGGGTAAGTGGTGCAGGGAAACCGCTTACTGCCACCGTACCCTCCCCCTGCTCATTAACGCGCTCACATTTTTTCCACCCGTTAGCCGTCGGATCTCCCCGATCATGATCTGATGGTCCACGATCCTCCTTTTCACCTACCCGCCCGGTAGCTGCTCAGATCGAATCTCCACCATTCATTCGCATCATCCGACGGCCCAGATTCTTCCATCCACAATGTTTTCCGATGGCCCATGCAGTCCGATCTCCGCCGTTCGTTTGAGCCATCCAACGGCGAGCGTTCTTTCTCGGCTCTTCGTCCATTTTCAATGCAATTTCCATGTTTTGAGCTTGTCCTATGTACGCAAAGAAGGAAATAAACCATAATGCGGTACTTTACACATAAAACCCTCAGCTACAACATTCAACACTGTGTACCTCCGAGGACAAGAAGGACAACCTTGAATAGATAAACGTGGCTTTTCACCTGTTCGTAGTACAACAAAGTAGCAGAAAGGTTGTTTCATTGATTAAAGCAGTCAAATTGTATCCGAAAACCATATCTAATTGTAAATGTGGTTGGTGGTCATTTATGACCCCTCCACGCATGGGTTTGCAGAGCATTTTTGCAAACAAACTCTATATATACCCAAAAGAAAAATGTAATTAGGTTGATTAGTGTTATTTCGCTGTAAGGTTCAACTTTCTGAGATTGTAACTGTTGTGATACCTGCAGTGTTTGGTCTTCACTTTCAGCTAATGCAAGCTTCTTTTACTGTTAATTCCTCACTGTCCACTTCTTCTTGTTCCAGGCTGTGCCTATTTTGCATTTATTCATGTGCTATTAATGTTTAGCATTAGAGGGGCTGTCATCCCACCTCTGTGTTAGGATTTAGCATGTATCATTGAATTTGTTTGCAGGTTTCTGTTATTTTAATGACAGAGAGCTGTCATCCTGTCGGTGTATTAGATAACAGATTTATAGACCTTTAAACTGGTTGCAGCTGGCCATAACGGGGTCCTGTGCATCTTTTGGTGTGATCAGTGTTCTCCATCATCACATTTTCTTTAAAACTGTGAGTAATTGGTGGTTAAAAGCCTTGTAGTCTGGGGGTGTTCACCCATGTCTAGGGTCAAGAACAGTAGAAGTGGTTATCTGGCTTGAATATGCAGCATTTCTTTCATTCATCCACCATATTTCCAACATTTTTGTTGAGTTTGTAATGTTCTCGAGCATCTCTGATATACAACCTAGGAGAGTTTCTTGGGGTGATAACATTAATTGGTGTCGTTGCCGGGGAGAGGAGAATCGAAGCTCAGCTTCCCTGGGAGAATGACACAGCTTCAAGATTTGATGATAGACAAGGTTTGAACACAGTTTTTGGTTGTAATCATCTATCTGGTGACTCCATTAGAGGAAGACCATCTTTTGGTGACTCCACATAGAAGTTCTGGCTCAGTCTGTGAGACACACTCAAAGAAATCCTCAGAAATCACCAACCGAACCAGTGCCTGACCCTGAGAGGACTGTCAAATCGAAAAAAGCATCACAGAAAGGGGCATCAGGATCAGGTAAGCCTAAGAATTCTCATTCATCTCTGAAAGACAAAGTCATAGCTGAAGATGTACAGTTTGAAGATTTAGAAATCAACAATGTTAATAAGGAAAAACCTTCAGAGATTCGTTCAGCCCCTTGTTTAGTTAGTTCTCCTTTGAATCTCAATCCAAAGAAAGTTTCCCATTCAGTGCAAAACATCCCTTTATCTCTGCCATCCATCACATTTCTCCCTACCATTCAATCTGCTAGTATTCTTCAAAATATTCCAATCATGGTAGGACAACAAGCACCTACGATGATAGAAGGAATTTTAGCTGCCAGATATGGACCATTGGTATTGCCTATGCCTTTAAATCCTATGCCTATGGGGGAATATAAAAAATATATGCCTAAATTCACTGGCACAGAGGGAGTAACAGCAGAAGAACACCTAGAAGCTTTTTACAGTTATGCTGATAATTTATATATAAGTGAAAATGATGTTTGGATGAGAGTTTTTGTCCAGAGCCTTGATGGAGAGGCTAGGAAGTGGTTTAGAGAATTTCCCCAGAGATCAATAACAGATATTGAAGCATTAGATGATGCATTTTTTGAAGCAATGGGGAGATAAAAATGACTTGCTGTATTATCATACTGAGTTTGGTAATCTGAAGAGGTAAAATGGGGAATCAATACCTAATTTTAATAAAAGATTCAATTGTATGTATAACAAGATACCAACTGAGGTATATCCTACTCCTACCTCTACCAAACTCACTTATGCCAATGCTTTTGACTCTGATTTCTACCTGTTATTGAGAGAAAGGAGATGTGCTATGCTGGCAGACATGCAGGATGCAGCCTTAGAAGTAGAATCTAATATCATGGCTGCAGAGAAACTAAAAGGTCAAGCTGACAGAAGGAGGCAGAGAGGTCAGGCTTCTACTTCTTCTGCATCATCTTTAGAGCCTAAATTAGATAAAATGACCAAGATGATAGAGTCATTGGCTGTTGAAATTTCTAAGCTAAAGGTTGAGGAGAACTCAGGGAAAACAAGGGAGCAAAACACATTTGCTCCAAAAAATCCAAATCCTTTCAGAAGAGCAAATGAGCAGTTAAAAATAATGCAGAGGGGTGAAGAAACAAAGGAAGAATAGAAGGTAAAAGTTCCCTTCCAAATTGTAGTCATGGAGGAGGAGCAATTTGAAGAAGATGAGGATGAAATTCACTGCATGGAAGATAAAGGCAGCGCTGCATTTTTGACCTTGGCTGTTATGAATAAGCTTTGCTGCAGGAGAAAAATAGTCAAACATGGGATAGAGAAGCAGTCCTAGAAGCTTAACAACATCAGAGATAAAATCTGAGATCCAATGCAAAAAATGTCAAAGAAAATTCTGCCCAAAGAGCTGCTATCCAAACAGAGTCACAGAATAGCAAGCAAAGAAGACCAGCAGCTGATCCAGTCATCCTCAAAGCTCCAGTTCAAGAGGTAAAAAGTTCTGGTTATTCATCTTCTTCTTTCAACTGTGAGTCAGAAGTTCAAAAATTGAAAATAGTTGTGCCTCTAGTAGAGTTGGTGAAGAATTAAGTATTTAGAAAGCCTATCCTTGAAGCCCTTGAGCTAGAATCCACACAAACCTCCACTGACCCTATCAATTTGCAAGATAACAAGCCTACCATTGTGCTCAGCCCTATGATTGAACCTGCTGATAATAATTCTCCATCTTTTTATGTCTCATTGACCATTCATGAAGAAATCATCCACAATTGCCTGCTAGACACAGGGGCCAACCACAATTTGATGCCTAAAGCTGTCATGGAAGAGTTAAGCCTTGATATCACTAGACCCTATCATGATTTGTTTTCTTTTGATTCAAGGAAGGTGAAATGTCTTGGATTGATCAAAGACCTGGCCATTACCTTAACTCAGATACCCATGAAGAGTATGATGATGGATATTGTGGTAGCAGATGTTCCTCCTAAGTTTGGCATGCTACTGTCAAGAGGATGGATTAAGATACTAGGCGGGACCTTATAGAATGATATTTCTTATGCAACTGTCCCAGTTTTTGGAGGAGAAAGCAGGAGATTATATAGAGAATCATAGTTGGCATACATTATCAGTGATGAGAAGAATCCTACCAATCATCCCATATATGCAGTGGACACTGATTTTGGAGCATGTATTCTCCAAATAGAAGAATCTCACAAGGCCTCAATGTAGCTCAGGAAACCAACAGTTCAGGCCGAAGAAGAGCAAGGAAGTCAGGTTTGGTATATGTTCTTTGATGGAGCATGTTCCATGGAAACTGCAGGAGCAGGGGTGGTGCTAGTATCTCCAAAGAAAGAAAGTATTTAGCTGTATTTTAAGCTGGTTTTTTAAGTGAAAAAAAACATAGTAGAATATAAAGCACCGCTATTGGGCCTTAATGTAGCAAAAGACAGAGGAAACAAGAATCTGAAGGTGTTTGGAGATGTTGATTTAATTATACAGCAAGTAAATAAAACATTTCAAACAAAGCACCCAAGGCTGAGAGCATACAGAGATGAGGTATGGAGAATTAGAGATTCTTTTGATTATTTCTATATTTCATATATTCCTAGAGCTCAAAATCATCTTGCTAATTCCCTTGTTGTCTTTGCTAGTCTATTTATACCTCCTTTTCCTCCTAGACTAGTTTATGAAGTGCAAATGAAGTACAGACCATCCTTGCCCGATAATGTCCAACATTGGAAAGTTTTTAATGAGTTTGATGAGTTAAATAGGTTCCTTCAAGTCATTGATGAATTTTATGAAATGCAAATTGACCAAGAGAATGATGCCTTGGAAAAAAAACCCCAGCCCCAGCTTAGAAATAAAATTGGTAAAGATAGCATTGTTTACCTTCCCAGCAATCATATTCCTAAGGGTCTGATTCCTCTTGAAAGACTGTTTGACCAAAATGATGTGCCTTACAAAGCTGCTAAAAAAGAAGGCCAATCTATAGTCTGTAAGCATGACATAGGAAGCCCAGGTCAGCCCAAATATGTAAATTTGTCCACTCATTTGTCTGGTGATCAAAATGTTGAATACCGAAATTTAATGAGGCAATTTGTTGATATGTTTGCTTGGGAGTATAGTGACCTGAAAACATATGATAAGAACATAATTCAGCATAAAATCCCTCTGGAGAAAGACACTATTCCTTTCAAACAGAAGCTGAGACGAATAAATCCTATGCTTCTTCCACTGATTGAAAAAGAAATTAAAAAGTTTCTGGCTGCCAAGATCATTGTTCCTCTTAGATATTCCAAATGGGTAGCCAACTTAGTAGTAGTAAGGAAGAAGAGTGGAGAAATTAGACTGTATGTTGATTTCGGAAATTTAAACAAATGTTCCAAGAAAAACAACTATCCTCTGCCGAAGATGGAGAATTTGCTACAAAAAGTCTTAGGAGCTAAAGTAATGTCCTTCTTGGATGGATTTTCAGGCTTTAATCAGATTGTTGTGCACCCAAATGATCAAGAAAAGACTGCATTTACCACTCCTTGGGGCACTTTTATGTATGCCAAAATGCCATTTGGATTGATGAATGCTAGAGCCACCTTTCAGAGAGCTATGGATAAAGCATTTGAGGGAGAGAAGGAAAAATTTGTGCTTATCTACCTTGATGATATAATAGTTTACTCCAGCAGCCATCAAAATCATTTATAGCATTTGAAAAAGGTATTCTTAAAGTGCAGGAGGTTTGGAATCTCAGTCAATCCCAAAAAATCACAATTTTCTTTAAATGAAGGCAAGCTGTTAGGACATATTGTGTCTGCTGTAGGTGTTCAGATTGACCCAGAAAGAGTTAAAGCAATATAGACTTTGTCTATCCCTAGATCAAAGAAGGATATTCAGTCTTTTTTGGGGAAAATTAATTTTGTCAGGAGGTTTATTCCAAATTTTGCAGAATTGGTTAAGCATGTGACCTCCATGTTGAGGAAAGGATCAGAGGTTAAGTGGACTGATGCAACAAGAAAATCATTTGATTCCATCAAAAAAGCTATTATGCAGGCTCCCACATTGATAAGTGAAAACCACAGCAAGGAGTTCCACATATTTTCTTTTGCCTCCAAAGACACCATTGCAGCAGTTCTATTGCAGCAAGATGAAGAAGGTTCAGAATATCCAGTGGCATTTTTCAGCAAGAACTTGAGGGATGCTGAACTGAGGTATGATATTATTGAAAAATAGGCATATGCTCTTATCAAATCCTTGAAAGCTTTTAGAGTTTATATCCTTCATTCCAAAATAGTTGCATATGTACCCTCTGCTGCAATTAAAGATGTCTTGACACAACCTGATGCTCATGGAAGAAGGGCGAAATGGATTGCAAAAATGATAGAATTTAATATAGAGTTGAAGCCCACCTAGCTAGTCAGAGGTCAAGGTCTTGCCAAACTATTAGTTGAAGAAAATTGCAGGTCTTTAGATATTGATTTCCTGTGTGCTATTGCAAAAAATGATCAGGCAGAAAAAGAGGAAGAAACAGCTAAAACAGGGGGAAAGCAGTTAGTTGCCGAAAATATAGCTTCATGTAACTGGTATGCTGAAATAATTAATTTCTTGCTTAAGCTAGAGATCCCTTTAGGATTTACTCAAAGTCAGGCCAGAACTTTAAAACTTAGAGCAGCAAAGTATTGTATTATGGAAAATCTGCTCTACTGGAGGGATCCATCTGGAATATTTTTAAGGTGTCTGGACAAAGAACAGTCAAAAGAAGTTATGCAGCAGTTTCATAACAGCATGTATGGAGGGCACCATTATTGGAAGACCATAGCCCATAAAATCCCGAGAGCTGGGTACTATTGGCCCACTTTATTTTCTGATGTGTTTGTTTTTGTTAAATCTTGTGATAGGTGCCAAAGATTTGAAGGAAAACAACAGTTGAAATCCCTGCCCATAAAGCCAATTTAGGCAAAAAGGACCTTTTTAGCAGTGGGGCTTGGATTTTATTGGAGAAATTAATCCACATTCCAGTGGCTAGCATGGGTGGATATTAGTAGGCACTGATTATTTCACTAAGTGGATTGAAGCAGTTCCTACCAGGAAGGCTGATCATAATGTGGCCATGAAGTTTTTGACAGAAAATAGCTTTAGTAGATTTGGTTGTCCACATAAATTAATAACAGATAATGCAACAGCCTTTAGGGCAAAAGAATTGGTGGAAATGTGTGATTCAATGGGTATTAAACTGGTTCATTCCACCTCATATTATCCACAAGGAAATGGTCTGGCAGAATCCTCTAATAAAAGTCTGATCAGGATAATTAAAAAACTGTTAGAGGACAATAAAAAGAATTGGGATTCAAAGCTCAAGTATCCACTGTGGGCTGACAGAGTGACCATTAAAAAATCTACAGGGAACTCTCCTTTCAAGCTGGTATATGGCACTGAAGCTGTATTTCCAATTCAGCTAACTCTCCCTGTGGCAAAATTCCTTCAAGAAGAGCAGAATGAGGAAGAAGGAATGGCAAAGAGAATCACTGATTTGGCAGAATTACACCAGATTAGAGAATAGATGGTTGAAAAGGCTGTAGCACATCAGAGAAAGATCAAGGAAGCCTTTGACAAAAAGGCAAAAACAAATAATTTTCAGATTGGTGACTTGGTTTTGAAATGGGATGCACTAAAGGAGAAGAAATGCAATCATGGGAAATTTGATTCTTTCTGGACAGGGCCTTTCATTATTTCACAGGTTCAAGGGAACAACACCTTCATATTGAAAAGTATGGGAGGAGAAGCAGCTTTTGATGGCCCAGTTAATGGGCAGTTTTTAAAAGTTTATGTTGTTTAAGGTCTTTGGGCCTTAAAGGCTGTAGATATTTTGTTTCTATCAGTCTTGTGCAGGCAAAGTAGACTCCATGCCCAATGGAAAACTAGGAATTTTAATTAATTGGTTTTCAGCTGGAAAGGCATTGGTCTGCAGGTTCTTGAGACCTCACAGGGAGGATCTCATCCCCAGAAGGAGCCAGTGTTAGCTCTGCTACAGTTTGTAACCTTTGACAGATAAAAATAGTTGTTGAGGATTGCTGGTATGGTTGTATAAGGTTGGCAGCAGTTTTTTCATGCTTTCTCCTTCATTCTGCCTTATTCCCTTATAACTCCCGCTATCCCCATTTCTTCCTTCCCTTTCACTCTCCTTATTCTTCCTAACTTCATTATTTGAGTTTGCCTTCATAAACCATATAAAACCCCCGATAATGTTACCTCACACCATAGTTTTCCTTTTCCCTTATCACTCCGCTTGCACCCTTATGGCTCCCCATTCCTCCGTTTTACACAAAACCCTGCCTAAACCCTTTATTTTACCGACTCTCGGCCTTTTTGTGTTTTAATATTATAAACCTCGATAACCTTTATAACCCCTTGCATATAATAAAATTCATAACCCTAAGCCTTAATAAAACTCGGGCCCGCCCCTTGCCTATCACATCACCTATCATGTCAACCAAAAAATGTGTTTTAATTCTCCGCTGTCTGATTATCCCATGGAGATCCAACGGTGTTCGTAAGCCTTCACCCCGTAAACCGCTCGTTCGTTAGCCCGTGGGAAAGTGGTTTTCCCCACCAACCTACCTGCCACGCATTGTCATATTACTGCATTGCACCGCCCTGTACGTAAACCACCGAGCCCAGGTAAGCAGTGTGGGGAAACCGCTTATCGCCACCGTACCCTCTCCCCGCTCATTAACGTGCTCACATCTTTGCCACCCGTCAGCCATCGGATCTCCCCGATCATGATACAACAATCCACGATCCTCCTTTTCACCTACCCGCCCGGTAGCCTCTCAGATCAAATCTCCACCGTTCATTCGCATCATCTGATGGCCCAGATTCTTCCATCCACATATGTCTTCCGATGGCCCGTGCAATCCGATCTCTGCCATTCGTTTGAGCCATCCAATGGCCAGCGTTCTTTCTCGGCTCTTCGTCCATTTTCAATGCGGTTTCCGTGTTTTGAGCCTGTCCCGTGTACACAAAGAAGGAAAGAAACCATAATGCGGTACTCTGCACATAAAACCCTTAGCTACAGCATTCAACACTGTGTACCTCTGAGGATAAGAAGGACAACCTTGAGCAGATAAATGTGGCTTTTCACCTATTCGTAGTACAACAGAGCAGCAGAAAGGTTGTTTCGTCCATTAAAGCAGTCAAATTGTATCCGAAACCAATATCTAATTGTAAATGTGGTTGGTGGTCAGTTATGGCCCCTCCACGCATGGGTCTGCAGAGCATTTTTGCAAACAAACTCTATATATACCCAAAAGAAAAATGTAATCAGGCTGATCAGTGTTATTTCGCTGTAAGGTTCAACTTTTGGAGATTGTAACTGCTATGATAGCTGCAGCGTCTAGTCTTCATTTTCAGCTAATGCAAGCTTCTTTTACTGTTAATTGCTCACTGTCCACTTCTTCTTCTTGTTCCAGGCTGTGCCTGTTTTGCATTTATTAATGTGTTGTTAATGTTTAGCATTAGAGGGGCTATCATCACACCTCTGTGTTAGGATTTAGCATGTATCATTGAATTTGTTTGCAGGTTTCTGTTATTTTAATGCCAGAGAGTTGTCATCCTATCTGTGTATTAGATAACAGATTTACAGACCTTTAAACTGGTTGCAGCTGGCCATCACATGGTCCTATGCATCTGTTGGTGTGATTAATGTTCTCCATCATCACATTTTCTTTAAAACTGTGGGTAATTGGTGGTTAAAAACCTTGTAGTCTGGGGGTTTTCACCCATGTCTGGGGTCAAGCACAGTAGAAGTGGTTATCTGGCTTGAATATGCAACATTTCTTTCATTTATCCACCATATTTCCAACATTTTTGTTGAGTTTGTAATGTTCCCGAGCATCTCTGATATACAACCTAGGAGAGTTTCTTGGGGAGATAACATTAATTGGTGTCGTTGCCGGGGAGAGGAGAATCGAAGCTCAGCTTCCCTGGGAGAATGACACAGCTTCAAGCTTTGATGATAGATAAGGTTTGAACACAGTTTTTGGTTGTAATAATCTATCTAGCAACTCCACTGGAGGAAAACCATCTTTTGGTGACTCCACATAGAGGTTCTGGCTCAGTCTGTGAGACACACTCGAAGAAATATTCAAAAATCACCAGCCGAACCAGTGCCAGACCCTGAGAGGATAGGTACATAATGCATAGTAAAGAACAGTTTTGTGATATAATCAATAAAGTTTCATTTGATATCGCTTGAAGGGAACAGTAGCCAACACTAGTATTGAAGCATATGTGAATTTATTTTTGGGAAGTAAGAGATTGCAATAGAAAGAACAATGCACAGTAGTCATGCTAGAAGAATTCACCATGACAGTGAGAACAAAGGCTTGAAACAGAGAGTTGGTTCTTGTGCAAAGCTTAGTGCAGCTAATAGTAGACTCACTAAAGTTGTGTGCAAACATGATCAGAGATCATGATGGCTATTTGATATCTTCATGAGATAACTTTTGCAGACTCTGTGTGGACAGTATGAAGAGTTGTAAAGACTTCTTAATATGAAGACTGGCTGCCATTGATGTTGTAGCATGGAGACTACAGCGAAGCTGCAAACAGACAGAATTTAGTAAAGAAGAGTTTTGGGAGCAGAAAATTACTATCAAAAATGCCTTGACAAGATTGCATCGGTGCCCTTGGTGTTGGTGCCTCAGAAGTTGGAAGGATTGGTGTCCTTGGAGTTGGTGCTCCTATATCCCAGGTTGGTGCCTTGACAGCAAAGGGTTGGAGCCCTTCAAGTTGGTGCCTCAAAACTAGAAGGATTGGTGTCCTGGGAGTTGGTGCTCCTAAGTCCAAGGTTGGTGCCTTGACAAAACAGAGTTGGTGTTCTGGAGGTTGGAGCCTCACAAAAGTCTAAGTTGGTGCTTGGCAATAGATTGGAATCATATAGATTTGTATCTATTTTATTGCAAAGATTATATTAATAAAAACATTTATTCTTGTTATTCATCTTGTGTTCTGAATATAAATGTTTTAACTGGTAAAATAACAGTTGAAAAGAAATATTGATTCACCCCCCCAAGTATTTCCAACAATTTGTATTAGATCTAGTAGCTTCATTCAAAGCCTAACAGCATGAAGGTTGATCTTCAGAACACAAATGGCGAATTCAAGGAAGAAAGTCTCCAATCCTCCTAAGGATGTGTCTCCCTCTACCACTAAAATAGAAGACAATCAATTTGAGGAGGCTCCATGGTTCAATGGAAACTTTAATATATGGGAAGCAAGAATGAGGAATTTCTTAAAGACTCAAGGCAATGAAATATGGAAATCAGTGATTGTTGGTAGCATGATGGATGGATAATCCAAGGAGTGCAATGCAAAAGAAATGAAGGCAATATTGAATGGGCTACTTGATTCTATAAAGAACAATTTAGGAAAATGTTCGTCAGCAAAGGGTATATGGGAAAAACTTCATGACCTTCACTCAAAAGGAGCATTGACCATGACCATCAGTCAAGAAGATGATGGAAATCAAGAATCAAATCCAGAACCCATCATAGAAGCCAAAAATGAAAATGATGATATCAAGGCTAAAGAAGATCTAGAAGATGAAGAGAATGAAAAATATTTTGTAGAAGATCTCGTCTCTCGACTTATGGCTGCCATGGAAGAGATTATCAATTTGAAAAAGGAAAACAAGGATCTTAAGAAGAAAGCAGTAGCTGGTGACCAAGACCAAAAAGGGAAGAAAGTTTACCTTTTCAAGCTTCAAGTACAAGAAAGGGATGAAAAGCTTGCTAAGATTAAGAGGGAATTTCATCAAAGAAAAAGAAATCATCATGAAGAAGTCATATCCATGACAAATCAATTGGATAAAGCAAAGAAACAGGAAGATACCTTGTCAAGTCAACTTGAACACATGCACAAGAGCTTGAACAAATTTGAAGAAGAGACTGGTCAATACAAGGTAGAGGTCTCCTCTCTCAAATCTCAACTACAAGAAGAAAGAAAGTTAGCAGAAGGAGATGAGAAGACAATGGAAGCATTGGCAATCATAGAAGAACAGGTTAATGAAGCAGAAAAGGAGAGAAACACCATGATATGTCAACTAAAAGCAAAGGATGAAGAAATTTTCAAATTAAAATCTAACGTCAAACTTCTCAATGATGAAACATGTAAAGCTACAAGGATCAAGGAAGAAATGGAGAGCAGTCTAGCAAAGGAAAATGAAGAAATCTTCAAAATGAAGTCAGATATCATCTCCCTTAAAATAGAAGAAAATGAAGCTACTCATATCAAGGAAGAAACTGAGAAACAACTTGCTAAGAAGAATAATGAGTGTGAAAGATTGGAAGAAGAGATTGTCTTCCTCAACAAAAAGGTTGAAGGGATGAACAAAACCTTGAAGAGCTCTCAAGCCTTGGATGACATGATCAGCCATCAAAGATGTCCATTTGATAAATTAGGTCTGAGTATGTAGGTGAATCCTTAAACAAGAATGATAATTCTTCTGTTGGAGAGGTAAATCCCCTCTACGGATAGAGGCGATCCCTACTAGCCCAGAATGGGTCTAGCAACAATCAATCAATGCTACTGTGCAAGTTCCTAATTGCAAATAAAAGAGAGGCAATGAACACCTACTTGGATTCCAACGCTATTGTTTGATGAAGAGATGCCGCTCTCGCTCCTTCGCTCTGGCCGGTCACGATCCTCCACGATCTCTGTGAATAGATACCTGCACACACGAAGAGAAAGACAAACACAAGCGTGAAATCTAATAAAAGCAATTATACATCAGTCAGAAAGGATGTCATTCACATTAACCATTGCAAAGACAAATGAGAATGGAACCATAACAGTAGTCATTTATTATTAATCAATAACAGAGAAAGGTACAACCAAAGTTCTGACGCTGAGTCCTTCTCTAGAGGGTCCAGCCAGCAAGTCTCTTAAGCATTCACCCTTGAAGGTAGATTCTCCCAAGACAAAGCTCTCTCTCACACAAGCAATACTCACAACCTTCCTTAAGCTTCCTCTAGCAAATCCACACTTGTCACACCAACTACCTACTAGCAGCAGCACTCTAAGCACTATGAATTCCACACTATCCAAAACTAGCTGCTCATGGCAATGGTGGAGGTTTAAATAGGAGAAGGAGTCTCCATGAATGGTGGGAGGATGGGCTTATCTCCAAGGAAGGTGGCTCAAATGACGAACAGACATGCCATAGAAGATAGGGCGACATTCACAAGGCCAACAACCAGGTCTGGAGTCATCTGGAAGGCTGGCTGTTAGAACAAACTCGCCCAAACATGATCAGCGCGGGTGAATAACTGAACTGTAGCGCTGACAGCGCATCTTAATAACGGAGCAGGCTGTGTCAGCGCAGCTTAATACTTTCATAGGATGCGCTGGCTCATGAAATTCGACCAGCGCGGAAAACCCGTATGCTTCCGCGCTGGCAGCGCAACAGTTACACTGATGAAATAAACTTTGGCAAAGTGGCTCATTTGGCCAGTTCAGAGAGCATGAGCATGGTTATTTTGAATTCATGACACAGTAGGGAGACTGACGGGGAGATAGTGACAAATTACTGCGTAACATATGCCCCCTAAAGCATGAAGCCCGAGAGAGTGGGAGGGGTGAAATGCTTTACAAAACTGCTGAACTGGAATGCCAGCAGGAAGGACCCGCACGAATGTACAACTGATATCTCAATTACATGTAGTCTAGGCATGGGCGCAGCCATCCAAAAGACATACGAAGAAGGTCTGTGGTATGGACACAGCCACCCAGCTGAAGAGACCATGATGATAAGAAGGTATGGTCGCAGCCATCCAAAGACTCAGGTATGGGTGCAGCCATCCATCAATGAGTCATGTAATAGTAATCCACAAAATCGCAGCCTGGTTCGCAACAGACAAAAACCAGGGTCTTGCGCTCCATCCCAACTCGAACAAAGTACAAGTCCAAGCATGTGAGTACATGAGCTGAAGTCGAACATGCATGAACATCGTCTGATTACCAGCCAATAAGGAAAATTGTTAACAGACGCGAGAGGTACCACCAATAATGACAATGGTCGTCAAGGTACTTATAGGTACAATCCGCGGCGTGTGAATCAATGAGCTGGTGTCGAACACTCGCAGAATCATCCGAGCGGAGGCCAATGATGAAAACCTCACGTCGAACACGAAGAACCTGCCATTGAGGCATGCAGGCTCTAGGGCACCTGAAGGGAGTCTCTAGGTCACTTTCCTGGATAATGAGCTGAAGTCCACAGGAAGTAACCTTGATCGAAGGTGGGCCATGATGTTTCCCACATCATCGACACGAGACAGAGAAGGATAAAATGTTTTGTGTGAGACATCAGAGGGAGGTGGTAAGCTTGCAGAGGCCAACTTCTCTTGAACATATCGGCGGCACAACAGTGGATTTGGCAGTATCTGACATCAAATGAGCAGAGGTCATGGTGACAGGGCAATGAGCAGATGAGAGGTCAAAATAGGATAACCCAAACCCACGGAGGCTAGTGTAAAACAAGATGAGAAATCCCCACCCAGACACGAATGCAGACGAGTGCCATGTTCAAGAGCGACATACTGCCGACACGACCATTATTACAGTTTCAATTCCCCCACCATTTCTGGCAGGTACCCCGATTATTTTTGGAGGACAAGCTTGACGGGGATAGCATATGCTTGGGAAGGCGTCATTTTGACGATATCCAATGTCATTAAGTTTTAACGAGCCTGACAAAGGAAGAACTCGGCGTCTTTTCTTGTTTAGAGAGTCTGAAAAGACAGCGGAAAAGAAAACTCCAGGGGGGTCCTTTTTCGTAAAGTTGTGTCTCTCGAGCCCAAAAAAGTATAAAACAATGCTCGAAAGAACCACCCGACCAGTATGATTGAGGAGTAATTTTCGTGAATAGTGACTTTGACCCGAAAAAGTAAACAAGCAGTCGGAAGTACGTCGTTTTGGGGCCAATAACGAGTGCAAAACGACAAACACCCAGCGATCTTTTTAAGTTAAACGGTCGAAAAAAGAGCTTTAAAAGCGACCGCCTCTCGTTCCGTTTAACGAGTCAAGAGGGAACCCGGCCATCTTTTCTTACTTTACGTCGGAAAAGAGCGTGAAGACGACGTTTTTTTTGGGACCAAGTGTTCATAGAATTGCTGTGACCATGCTGGTTACTAGAACCTGCACAAGAACACCACCCGCGTAAACCTGTTCGACATGTTTAAAAACATAGTAAAACATGCATAAAAGCATAATATAGTGACATTAGTGCTAAATCCATGGTAAAAACATGACAAAAACCCACATTTATAAAAAACCATAGTCAATTACAATTTTTTTACTATAAATAGGGGGGTAAAAGTCATTTTTTACCATTGTTACCATTTTGAGTTGTGAAGAACGTTGTGGAGCTGCGAGGTTGATGGAGTGATTTCCATCCCGTGCAGACACCGTTCATCTGGTAGCTTGTTCCAGGTAGGTTCTCCTCCCCCTGCACTTTAATTTGAGTTTTTCTGAGAGCAATTCCACGGTGGGAAGTGGCCCTTTGGGCAAATTTTTTGAGCGTTGATGTGCTCTCGGTCAGCACAGATATCCTCATCGGGTCCACGCTGATCGATTTATTTTACACACACCACCACCCGGGTCAGCGCGGAAAACACGTGTGCTTCCGCGCTGACCCAGGAAGAAAAACACTAGGGCGCCATTATCAGCGCGACTGTTTTAAAAACAGCTGCGCTGACGTCGTGAAATTTGATTTTTAAAAAATTGAACGTGCAAACTTCAACGGTTAGGGTCTTAATATTTTTCTATGGTCTTGCAGGACATAATGGCCTTTGTTTGGCAAGAGAGAGCTCACGATGACGAGGATATAGCCGCTTATGCCGTTGCGGAATGCCGAAATGCAATGCGGGCATGCGGGTTCTTAAAATTCTTCCTCACTCCGCGCCTGAGGGCGCAACCTGATCTTCTCGAGCTCTTAATCAGAGCTTGGAACCCAGTCGACGGAAAATTCACAATCCGTGGCCAGGACATTGAGTTTGACTCCACGGAAATCTATTTTTTGACTGGATTGTCACGCCGAGGCCAGATGCCCATCCTGGAGGGGCAACGGCCCAGCGGTGAGACCCTTGACCAGCTCATGGCTCGAGTGTGCCCACGGGCTGTTAAAACACGGAGTGGGAAGGTTGGTATTTCGACGGTGGACGACATCGTTCTTCGCACCATACTCTTCATGGTGACACAGGCAGCGGGCTCTTTGGCCAATCATGAGGCCTTAAAGACCCATCTACTACTGGCTCTTGAGTGCTTACAGCCCACCGTTTTTAACTGGGCAGCAGCAGTGACGACCAGCATGAAGAGGCAACTGAGCAACTGTCGACGCGGAGAGTTGAAGCAGTTTGCTTATGGGTCGCTGTTACTTCCGCTCATGTTGGAGCGGGTGCCGGCCCTACAGCTACAGGACATGGTCGTGGATCCACCCAGAGGTCCCCGGGAGACGAGGGCCAGTCGATGGGGCCGTGTCATGCCGCGCGGAGGTGGCGGCCGCCCAGTGGCTTGGGGAGTGTATTTTCGAGAGTGGCTGGATCGGCAGGTCATTTTCGTAGAGGACTGGCCATATGCCGGTATGGACTTCCGCGGCGATCCCGACATGCCACTGCCCGCGGGAGAGCATTGGGACGATGGAGGTATGACACTTGATTTTTATCTTTTGTAATGTTTTTTTAATTTTTTATGTACATGTCTTGATGAATGCTATGATGTGCAGATGTGGGACCCGCGAGACCCCTTGGTCTAGCCCCAGAGGCACGGAGAGAGGGACAGGGCACTAAGGCCCTAGCCTTGGCTCCTCCAGGAGTCAACACACCGGAGATTGTGCTACAGAACCTTGAGGGTTTGCTGGCGGGAGTGCTAGATTACGAGGGGATCGAGGAGGTCCCCATAGCATCTCAGATCCACACAGTGGGGGTGGAACCCAGGATGCACCGTCTTTTGAGGCGGGTGGCACGGGCAGTTGTGTGCTACAGAGAGCACAACCCAGCACAGTAGACATCTAGGTTTTATTTCCACTGATGTTTTTTGAGAGACACGTGTCTCAGATGTACTGAGAACATCGGCCTTACTTCAGACATATACACTTATTTTTGAGCGCCTTAGTGCGCCACACGATATATATATATACCGATTTTGGATGGATCTTTTACATATGATGATGTTTTATATGCTATGCAAATGTCTAACACAAATGTGATCTTAATTGTATCAGTTGCACAACATGCGATCCACATATTTTCATTTTTTATGCAAGCTTAAAAACACACATGCAAACACACATGCAAACTATGCTTGAAAAATAATTTATATATGCTTATTCTATGGTCTTATTATGCTTTCTATGTCTTCTTGTATGATGTTTATCTATTACGCAAATGTCTGTCTAACACATGGTTCGCCAATGCATCAGTTAACGTGTTTAATCGTCTTGGAATGTGTTGATATGTGATGTAATCAAAATTCCTTTCTAACAATCTCACACGTAAATACAACCTTAGAATGCGTTGGTCTCTGACGGAATATCGCCCGTTGAGTTGATGGACGACAAGTTGAGAGTCCAGGTTCACCACCAATGCACGAATGCTGAGATCAACTTCTTCGGCTAGTAATTCAATTACAGCACTGTATTCGGCAACATTGTTGGTGGTACGGACCAAGCACACGCCTTGAAGATCTAGCAACTCGCCGTGAGGATCGTAGATCGTCCACGCCGCAGAAGACAAATTGGAAGTGCTACGGCAGGCGCCATCGGCGAAACAGACATAAGGTGTACTAGACATCTGCACAAGAAGCAGAAAACAAAAATAAGAGGCAAACACGCCTTCACACCAAAGCAAAACTAGAAATCATGCACACATAACACACTTGCTAAAAACACACGTATGTACAAACTAGGTGCACGAAATCATGCATAGTATTTCTTCAAATAGAGCCCGTTGCGGGGCTTGTCGAGAGGATTTCCTTCGTAGTCGATCAGCTCATATGCCCCCTTTTGCAAAACTCTCTTCATGATATAGGGGCCTAGCCACATGGATTCAAGTTTACCTGCCCCCAGCTTATCCTTAGCTTGATCATAGAGCAGTACTAGATCTCCCTCAACAAAGGAATGAGGTTGAATAGTATTGTCGAAGTGAGCCTTAACCTTCTTCTTCTGCGCTTCAATAGCTAGAGAGGCTGAGCGACGAGTCTCGTCTAGCCGTTCTAGATAAAGAAGTCGTTCCTCCACCGGAGTGGTGTTAGGAAGCAACTCGATAGCTAACTTTAACGAAGGAATCTCACACTCAACAGGAAGGGTGGCCTCCAGTCCATAAACAAGCTGAAAAGGAGTGAAACCGGTGGCGTCCTTCACAGAGGTCCGGTAAGCCCACAAGGCAGGGAACAGCATCAGATGCCAGTTAGACTTGTGCGTATTCACGGTGCGTTGGAGCATTGTGATCAAAACTTTGTTCACAGCTTCAACTTGGCCGTTGGATTGAGCGTAATACGGCGTCGAGCTATCTTGACGCAAGCCTAGCTGGGTCGTTAGTTCCGTCATCATGTGATTACGGAAATGTTTTCTGTGATCCGTGACGATAGCCTGGGGGACTCCGAACCGAGTAATGACATGATTAAACAAAAACTGCGCCGCTGTGTAACCGTATTCGTTCAATGTAGGCATCGCTTCGGCCCATTTTGTGAAATAATCCACGGCAACGATGATATACCCATGCCCCCCGGCCGAACGAGGGTTACAGGACGTATAATCGACGCCCCATTTGGCAAATGGACCTACGGTAACAACAGGGTGCAGTGGTACAAGAGGTGCACGCATTTTTCGGTGGTAGACCTAACATTCATGACATGCACAGACGGCAAGGATGCAATCCTTGAAGATGGAAGGCCAGAAATAACCAGCACGGAGGATTTTCTGGGTGGTGGCATATCCGGACATGTGTCCGCCACAAGCACCGGAGTGGCAGTCATTCAACACCCGCTCAGCCTCCTCGAGAGTTAAACATCAGCGGAGAACAGAATCAATGTCGAGGCGATACAGGGTATCGCCAATAATGCGATAGGGTTGGGATTGGTGATGAATTCTCCGTCAAGCGTCTTTCAATACATTAAGACGGAAGGAAGATGTCTGCAAATATACTATGATGTCCCCATACCAAGGGTCGAGGGTGCTGATTAGAAACAATGTTTCATCCGGGATATGCTCTTCCGAACGAGATGGTGCAGAAGGGGATGGCAAAGAATAGAGCAATTCTGCAAAGACCAGAGATTTCTTAGACTTGGCAGAAGTAAATTCCAAGTCAAACTCTTGTAGGATGACAATCCATTTCGAGTACTTGCCCCCCAGCAACTGACGCGACAAGATGTAGGTCATTGGGTTGCAGTCGGAAATCACGGTCGTAGTGCGCAACAGGATATAGTGTTGAAATCGTTGGATGGCACAGACAGCTGCCAATGCCAACTTCTCGACATAAGCGTAGCGAGTTTCGTATCCAAGAGATTGTGACTAAGGTAATAGATAACGTGTTCGTTGCCATCATCATCATCCTACACCAGAACCATGCCGATGGTGGTGTCAGCGGCAGCTAGATAGAGAGTATAATCACGGTGATAGTTCGGAGGTCTTAAGAGTGGAGCCGAGACAAGGAGGTCCTTGAGTCGCTCGAAAGACTCCTGGGCGATGGCATCCCAATGAAAGGGTGTGTCTCGCTTTAATAACCGTGTGAAACCCTTAGCCACCTCGGCATAATTCAGAATGAATCGTCTAAGGAAATTCGCTTTGCCCTGCAAGCTCTGCAATTGCTGCAAAGAGGTAGGGGGAGGAAGGTTCAAGATGGCCTCAACTTTGAGGGGATCCAAACGGATGCCTTCTCAGGAGATGATGAACCCGAGCAGTCGGCCTGATTCTACGCAGAAGACACACTTATGAGGATTAAGCCTAATGCGGTAGTGTCGACAGCGGAGAAAAATCTCGCGAAGATGAGAGGGATGATCCTGACGCTTAGCTGAATGAGCTGGGAGGTCATCCAGATAAGGTTGTACAATGTGACGAATGTCATGAAAGGCATAAGACATTGCACGCTGAAATGTAGCGCCGGCATTCTTTAGACCGAAAGGAAGCTTCTTATATGCGAAGGTGCCCCAAGGACAAATAAAAGCCGTCTTATGCTGGTCCGTGGGTGCAATGTTGATCTGGTTATAGCCAGAGAAGCCGTCCATAAACGAGTAAATTTCACTTCCTGCGCACTCGTCAATAAGCTGATCGATGAAGGGCGTAGGGAAGTTATCCTTCGGGCAGGCACGATTGATATCATGGTAGTCAACACAGACCCGGATAGTGCCCTGTTTTTTATTCACAGGGACTATATTAGACACCCAATCCGTAAGGGGAATGGGGTAAATGAAACCAGCTTTAAGAAGCTTTTCGACTTCGGCCTTGATGGCTGCAGCCTTTCGGGGGTGCAGAGGGCGTAAGCGTTGACGAACACGCTTAGCACCTGGGTATGTAGGTATTTCGTGCACCACTATACTAGGATCGATGCCGGGCATTTCCTCATAGGACCATGCGAAGACATCACGAAATTCGCGAAATAGAGCAGTATAGAGTTGAACTTCCTCTGGAGTGCAAGTGACTCCAATATGAATGTGCTCGACAATCCCTGGTTTGACAGAGATGTCGATCGGTTGGGTTTTCATGATATTTCCCATATTGCCCTCTGAAGACACTTGATAAAGCTGGATGGGTGTTTGGAGGGGCGGGGATGGGACATACGAAGCAAACTGCTCGAGACATGCGGCCATTTCCGGATGGGGAGGGAGAAACGAAGAGTGGTGGTGGTGATCTGACCAAGGGAGCTCTTCGAGAGACATTGTCTCTATGATGGCTTCGTCGGAAGGAAATATTTCCTTCAATGGATCCGAAGTAGCCTCATCTCCTAGCCAAGGGAAATGATCATACGAATCGGGAACACTGCTCGGGAGAGCAGGTTCATCAGGGGGAGCCGATGCAGCGACAATCTCGATGTAGTTGAGTTCGGCAGGACTCAACGGCATCATATCACCCCAAGAGTCTTCCTGATTAGCAGGAGGAAGAACCCACGGATCAGAGCGTACAAAGATCATGTTAATAGGGGCGAGATTCGGAGGTGGGAGGGGAAAGACTCCCATTAAAGTGGGATCTTTGAAAAGTCTGGCACCCACGCTCTCGAGTGACTTAGAGGTATGCTCCACGAATGGCACATTACCTTCAGAAGAAGAGGCGAAGAAGGAGAGCTGGTCCACCGTGATAATCTTCCCCTGGTGAGGGAAACGAATGACACAGAATAGGGAGGAAGCCACGGCTTGCATGGCGTATGTCCAGCTCCGTCCGAGGAGGAGGTTGTAGGTAAGATTGGCGTCAACAACTTCGACCTCCACTTCTACGGTCTTCCCTTCCAAAGAGATGGGCAAGCGTTGGAGGATACCGTAAGGACGGGACTCTCTTCCATCGAAAGCTTCTAACGTCGTAGGAGACTGACTCAAAGTAGGGGAACCAATCGCCTTCCAGCAAGCAACGGACATGATGCAGGTTGAGGCACCTTCATCAATAACCGTACGATGAATCGTTCTGCTATTGATGATGACCTGTATAAGGAAAGCGACTTGGTGAGGCAGTCTCTGTGTAAAACCCTCGAGATCAAAAGAAATCAAATCTGAATCTGCCGGGTCGATGCCACCAATAGCTGATAGCAAGGACTTCCTCTGGGAGGGGCAGCTCTGGAGGACTTCTAGAGCGGACATAGCAGACGGAGCCTGAGCTAAGTCCTCAACAATGCTATAGTGCTGGGCAGCATGAGCATTAGGGTTGTAAGATGACTTCCTGAATACACCTTTTGGAGGGGGTCGGGGGATCGTCTCAGTGCTGGGCCTTTCGATGTGGAGAGGACCAGAACTAGACGGAGGAGCGCTCGAGGGAACCTCCGGCTCTTTCCCGGCACGAGATGGATAGTCTTTCGCTCGAGTTGAAACATGGATGGGAATCGTTCCGGCCATGAACACTTGAGAACCGAATGAGGAAGAGGGTTGAGACGGGTCTGCCACCATTTGAGTCTGCTGGGAAGGGAAAGGCTCTTTATGCACGGCAGGAGTCCCAGGAGCACCTTTCAATAACCGACTAACTTCGGACCGCCTTGGGCAGTCCTTAGTATAGTGATCCTCATCACAGATGAGACAAGGATACTTAGGTTTTCATTTAGCTCCTTCCTCAGGTGGAGGCTTAGGGGCATCCTGCTTGGGCTGTCCAGATTTATTTTTAGCTTTCCCTTTCTTTTTCCCTTTTGAGGATTTATCTGCCGCGGTGGACTGGACGGCGTTTACCTCGGAGGTACTTCCAGGATTAGATTGGCCCTGAGGAGAATTTCCATTAGAAGCATTCTGTTTTTGCTTCCCAGGGTTCGCGGCCGATTTCTTCGATGACGAATTAACAGAGCCAATGACTCCATCAACAGATGGTTTGGGTGGAGCCTTGGGCTGTCCAGGCGTCGGGGCGTCTGGCAAATAATCATATAGAGTACCCGACTGAGAGTATACTAAGTCTAGGTACAGAGCTCGCGCGATTGCTTGCTCTTCAGTTACACAAGCTCCCATGGCTATGTCTCGCGCAATCGCAGGGACAAAGGAAGTTGTGAACCAATCGGTCAGGAGTTGATCAGGAATCCAAAATTTGATCAAGCGACGACACCTTCTCCACTCATGTATATGATCAGATATATGGGTCGCCGTGTCCTGTTTGAGAGACGTGAGGAGATGTGTCCCCGTCTCGTACCGAATGGGTAACTGAAAATGAGTTAAGAACACCATAGCCAGCGAGTTGAAATCTTGAAACGTGCCGTGATTCAGCTCAATGTAACACTTAGCGGCTGAGCCGGTGAGAGTTCTTTAAAAGAGGCGGAGTCGGATAGAGTCATCAAGCCATGAGTTCGATGAACACCAAAGGTGATAGGTCATGACATGGGCTTGAGGATCTTCACCAGCTTTGCCATCAAATTTTGGACAATCACCGGGTATTTTAGTTGGAACTGGTGGCCAATACGGATTATGCAGAATGGGATCATTTGTCAGCTTGGACACATCCGGAAGTTCCAACGTCGCTAAGAACGGCAACTGAGGGTTAAAGGACATTTGTGGCTATGGATTCGAGGCAGTACTAGGGTTCCAACCAGGTGGTGGTTGCCCCCATGGACTCTGTCCAGATGGACCCGGCCCAAAAGGGTCTGGCCCATAGGGACCTTGCCCGTAGGGGTTCTGTCCATACGGATTTTGTCCATATGCGGACAGTTGTCCCTGGGTCTACCCCCCAACACCCCATGTATTAGCAACTTGACCCGCAGGTGCAGCATACTGATAATTTTGGTAAGGCGTGACCTGCATCTGTTGATAATTTTGATAAGGGGTAAACTGAGTTTTCCCCTGGGGTTGCTGGTAGCCATACATTTGCTGGGCTCCATACTGAGCCTGATAAGAAGGCTGCGCTTGGTAGGAAGGTTGGGGGTGTGGCCCGCCTTGCATTTGATAACCCATTTGAGTTTGAGGCCCAGAATAATGTCCTTGAACTGGCTGGGCGTGAATCATCTGGCCGGAATGTTGGCCTGGTTGAATTTGGGATGGACCTGTTTGCCCAGAAGGACGTACTTGCTGGGTGCCAGGTTGTCCTTGAGCAACCAAGGGTTGTCCTTGTGGAACAGATGGCCGAGCAGGCTGGACGACTGGTTGACCTTGCGGTTGGCTAGCCTGTCCAGATGGATGATTAGGGCAGACAGTGGGTTGGCCTTGCTGCATAGAAGGCTAGCCCGCTTGTCTGGAAGGTTGTACTGGCTGAGCAGTGGGTTGGCCCTGTTGTACGTAGGGTTGCCCCCCTTGCCCAGGAGGATGCATGGGCTGAGCAGTGGGTTGGCCCTGCTGTACGTAGGGTTGCCCCCCTTGCCCAGAAAGATGACTAGACTGAGCAATGGGTTGGCCCTGCTGCACGTAGGGTTGTCCCCCTTGCCCAGAAGGATACCCCTGTTGAACTGTTGGTTGACCTTGAGGGATATAATTTTGCCCAGCTTCTCCGGCGGGATAACCCTGCTGGAAACCAGGTTGGCCTTGTTGGATATAAGGTTGTCCCGGTTGTCCATATGGGTAACCTTGCTGGGTACCAGGTTGCCCCAGATAACCAGAAGGTTGACTCTGATAGGAAAAAGATGGACCACCAATGGCCGAAGGTTGTCCCGGGTAGGGTTGTCCTTGTGGGCCCCCAGATTGTCCTGGGTAAGACTGGCCATATAGTGGTTGCCCTTGTGGGGCTTGCACATAAGGTGGTTGGTCTAGGTTAGGTGGTCCTTGAGGCTGTCCAGGAATTGCCTGGCCCCCATGAAAAGAATGAGTACCGGCGTCATAAGTAATGGATAATGGTACCGAGACTTCAACAAAATGTTGAAGAGGCGCGGATTGAGCGAACTGGAGGTACTGACCGGTAGAATCATAATAAAAGAGTGGACCTTGGTAATTCGGGTCCACAATGGGTTGCCCATGGGCATCATACGGCCCCCCTCCTGGAACAAGACCAGAAGAGGGTTGAGCACTTTGTGCAGGGTCGACGACTCCAGATGAAAGTCCCGGCTGGCCATTACTCACTTGACCGTGAGAGGGACCAGCCCCAGGGTTCATAGATGAAGATGTTGTCACAGCACTGACGACCGGAGTTGAGTATGCTACACAAACAGTTGGAATCGTGGGAACTGAGGTAACAGGTGTATTAGGGGGTTGCGAAAGAAAAGGTTCCGTGGTGGCAATGACACTAGGATCCCATATAGTCGTAGAAGGCATTCTGGCAGCTATTCTATCCCTCATCGACTGATATCGTGGGGGGAGTGGAGAAGTAGCTGGAATGGGAGATTCAATATTTGACACCACGGGTGTCTCACCTGCACTGGGAGATGTCTCGTCCATGTGGGAAGTGGACATCGGAGACGACATACCGGGAGGGGTAACAGGAATATCGTCCTCGTCAGGCTCCCAGATAGGGTTCCAATCTTCTTCATAATCCTCGTCGCCCGGGGCACGTACGTTGATAGGCTGGATACTCGGGATAACCGGAAGAGTATCGCTTACAACTGGTACCTCAGGAGCAACAGAAGATGGAGAACCTTGATCACTTGGACCGGGAGTTGACGGGTCAGCCAGGATGACAAACCCCACACAAAAACCTAAAGGAAACTAACGATAAAGACCCTACTCAAGCTAACGCACACAAGAACTAACCAGGTAATGTTATCGTGGCCGAATAAATTTTTAAGACACAGGAACTAAACTTGGCCTTTTCATGTTTCAAGAGTCGAGAAAAGGACGAAAAGATGACTCTAGTCTCCTTCGAATGTTTAATGAGCACTAAGTGACAAGACGCTCACTGGCACCTTTTCTTTTAGGGAGTCTGAAAAGGATCAAAAGTGACTGCTCTGGAGATTCTAGGCAAAGGGTTTACCAAGCAATCCGTAAAACTGCTTATACACCTTGGCAATCGTATGAGAACCAAGGACTTTCCGTACTACAGTCAATCTTCTCGAATGCTGTGTTCGGTGCGTTACGGTTCGCAGGGCGGTAGACTCGGCTTCCTATGGATCAAGGATAAAAGCCTAGTGGGGTCTCCCTATATACGCGACGGTACGTGGGAGCATAGTCCGTGTTAGACCACTATCGAGTCACAGAAGGAGGAATCTCCCAACCGTAATGTGAAACAATAGTGACTATGTTTAAAGACGCCGGAACACGTCTCTAACCTAGACCTCTAGATGTTTGCATTAAGTTCCAATGCGTTTTTAGGTTTATTCAGTTTATTTTATGGTTGATCTTGAATTAAGTTTCGGTTTCAGGCCTTATCGTGTGATCTCTCACAATTACCTAGATGCAAACTACATGCCAAAGAATACCATTTCGTTTGATGAATTCTAACTATGAGAGGGTTAAGAGTTTCCAATCAAACAAAATGAACTCAATCAATCAAACAATCTAATGCAGCTAATGACAAAGAAATGAAATTTTTCTTTTGAGAACACAAATCAATGAAATGCTCTTCTTTTCATTAACTATTGAATGCAAAAGACATTAGTTTGATTTCTTTTTCAATGGCACTGTGCACTTAAGATGAATTTTGAGAGACAGCAACACCGAGTAAAGAGAAATAAAATCACTCAATGACAAACACAACAAGCGTGAAAAGAGCCGATTGAACCCAAGCAACTGTGATCTGTGTCTGGGTAGTGAAACAATCCGAGGACTGGTCCAACGACAATCACCTCAAACAACCAAGCAAAGAAAGAAAAAAGAGGAAGGTTTCCGCAAAAGCAAAGGCAAGCAGCAACGAATCTTTGTGAACGAGTGATAAAACAAGGTCAATCCAGTGAAAACGGGATGATGGCACTAGGTCACAGGACACAAAACAAGATTCGTCCGACAAGACTTCGCAAGCAAGTGTTTCACAATTCAAACAATAAAGATCAAATCATAAACCAAGTAGAAAGAGCAGGAGATAGTCAAACCAACAGGCTCAGGAGGCAAAATTGAAACAAATTCAATTTTACAGGATCAGCGCGGGTAACACTCAGCAACAATGCGCTGACAAGAGGTCACGCGTAGCAACAAAGCGCTGTCAGTGCGGAAGAACACGACTTAAGCGCGCTGGTTCGATTTCAGAACCGTCGCGACTTTTTTGCGTAAAATCACGATGACAACGGGATCAAAGAGACAGCTATGCGCTGTCAGCGCGACTGTTTTGATATAAACCGCGTTGAGGCTAAAAAAGAGGCAGAATCAAGCCAAAAACTCCCAAACCAAGGCCAGAACTCTTTAAACAATTTATACACCTCCCAGACTGAACCAGGAAGTCTAAAAGCAGAGAACTAATCCCCAATTTTGAAAAGAGAGTAACAATCAAACTCAAACACAAGAATGAACAAAAAGAGACAAAGGCCAGCTCCCCAGCGGAGTCGCCAAATTGTTGGAGAGGTAAATCCCCTCTACGGATAGAGGCGATCCCTACTAGCCCAGAATGGGTCTAGCAACAATCAATCAATGCTATTGTGCAAGTTCCTAATTGCAAATAAAAGAGAGGCAATGAACACCTACTTGGATTCCAACGCTATTGTTTGATGAAGAGATGCCGCTCTCGCTCCTTCGCTCTGGCCGGTCACGATCCTCCACGATCTCCGTGAATAGATACCTGCATACACGAAGAGAAAGACAAACACAAGCGTGAAATCTAATAAAAGAAATTATACATCAGTCAGAAAGGATGTAATTCACATTAACCATTGCAAAGACAAATGAGAATGGAACCATAACAGTAGTCATCTATTATTTAATCAATAATAGAGAAAGGTACAACCAAAGTTCTGACGCTGAGTCCTTCTCTAGAGGGTCCAGCCAGCAAGTCTCTTAAGCATTCACCCTTGAAGGTAGATTCTCCCAAGACAAAGCTCTCTCTCACACAAGCAATACTCACAACCTTCCTTAAGCTTCCTCTAGCAAATCCACAGTTGTCACACCAACTACCTACTAGCAGCAGCACTCTAAGCACTATGAATTCCACACTATCCAAAACTAGCTGCTCATGGCAATGGTGGAGGTTTAAATAGGAGAAGGAGTCTCCATGAATGGTGGGAGGATGGGCTTATCTCCAAGGAAGGTGGCTCAAATGACGAACAGACATGCCATAGAAGGTAGGGTGACATTCACAAGGCCAACAACCAGGTCTGGAGTCATCTGGAAGGCTGGCTGTTAGAACAAACTCGCCCAAACAGGATCAGCGCAGGTGAATAACTGAACTGTAGCGCTGACAGTGCATCTTAATAACGGAGCAGGCTGTGTCAACGCGGCTTAATACTTTCATAGGATGCGCTGGCTCATGAAATTCGACCAACGCGGAAAACCCGTGTGCTTCCGCGCTGGCAGCGCATCAGTTACACTATCAGCCGCCAGTCAGCGCGGTTATTTTAATAACAGTCGCACTGATGAAATAAACTTTGGCAAAGTGGGTCATTTGGCCAGTTCAGAGAGCATGAGCATGGTTATTTTAAATTCATGACACAGTAGGGAGACTGACAGGGAGACAGTGACAAATTACTACGTAACAGCTTCAAACAAAAGGGATGTGAAGAAGCCAAAAAGAAATGGTGATGCTCCCAGCTCTAGCAAAGACAAGGAGAAAAATCAAGGCAACAATGGAAGAAATCCTGCTCCAAGAAGAAATTTAGATAATGTCAAGGATGCTAGAAGCAATGGTTATCATCAAAGGATCTCAAGACAGAAAGACTTCAAGGAAATCTCCATCTCCTAGATACCAAAGTTTATTTCTTGGTTATTGTTATTCTTGTACAAAATTTGGTCGCATGGAAAAAGATTGTAAATCATGTCATAAAGATAGATGTTATGGTCCCCAACCATATCATCAAGATAGATATTATGGTCCCAAACAATCTCCAAGAAACAATTTTGCAGGAAGAAATCATGAATTCTTATTCATAAATAATGTAGAATTCTTCAACTATCATAAAATTGGTCATATGGCACGTGATTGTAACTTAACTTGGGCTCTTACACAAGCTAGAACCATGAAAAAGAATAAAGTTACACAAGAATGGAGAAGGAAGCAAATACAACCCGAAAGTCCCTTGAACTCTCCAACCAACAACACATGTTTTTGACCTGACGTTCGACAATCTTAGAATTTGATTGGAAGACTCTGCCAAAAGAGATGATGCATACAGTCAGGGGGAGCCTGTGATTCTTGATCATTATTGCAGAAGCATTGAATTGAAGAATCTATAAGCATTGTTGAAGCCATGATAAATTAGTTCTGAGACATGAAGAGGGGATAATGTGCTAGTTGCAGCAATCCTTCTATCTTGAGTAAAAAGAAGAGCACTATGGCATTGGGAGCAGTTTGACAGGGGGAGTCCTTGTGCACTCCCTTGTCATTGATGTGAAAGGGGAGAGAAGAAGAATATTGCCATCAATGACAAAGGGGAAGATTGTTGACCTAGATTTTCATTTGATGTCAATATGGCAATATTCTCGATGAGTAAACAATGATGTGAAGCCAAGAAGAGTAGGTCCATGAAGAAACAGGAGCAAGAAGCCAAGGAGAAAAGCCATTAGGGACGCCATCAAAAGAGGAACACATCAGAGGAGTATTGTAGAATAACAAAGAAGAGAATATCGGAAGTCACAGGAGCTATCAAGAGAAGCATATCGGAAGAGTTCATCAGAAACAGGTTATCAGAAGCCATCATGAAGCCAAAGCGTAAGAGGAAGAGGTCATTGGAAGCAAAGAGGTCATTAGTTGTTGTGTGCAGGAAAATTTGGAGAAACACAGAGAGGAGAAGAAGAGACAGAGGAATCATAATGGGTCTTTGAATCCGGTTGAAGAATCAGAGTGAAGCTCAAAGAGAATCAGCGATGTATGAATTCGCATAAGGCAGGCTCAGAGAGAGTTGAGCAGCAGAAAAGTGAAAAGTCCAAAACCCTGAAGAAAACCCAAAACCACAGGAAAAACACTGAAGAAATGAATCAAAGTCAAAGTGAGGAGACAGATGAAGTTTGAACGCACAGTATCCATTGGATCTTGGAGATCAACAGACAAGATTGTTTGTAATGAGCGGCCAGGATTAAGTCGCGCAGCGTAAAGTCAAAGACATGAATGACAAAGATTAATTTAAGTATTAGCGGATGAGGAAATCAAAGGATCCATCACAATCGTCAATGGTAGAAGATCTACGGTCATCGGGTGCTAAATAGCTCGGGCATTAGTCAAATAGAAAGGCAGGTTTATAAGTGGAAATGGTTTATCGGATTGAGAATAAGCAGTAAGTGGTAATAGTAGGGAGTCACCTGATTCCATTCAATGGTTGACATGTAGAAACTAGAGGAGAGAGAAAAACCACTCATTTCGGGTGGGTAACTCTTGTGTAAGTAGTCCACTCGAAATCATCGTAGGCCGTTGGATCTAGTTCGGGTTGATCGACGGCGAAGGATCAACGAACAATTTTGGGTTGATCGGGCTAAGTCAAGACTGTTAGATCTGGAGAGAAGAGATCTACGGCGCAGCAAGCTTCCGATGTATTGTGTTCATTGGACTAAGTGTTGATCGTCGGATCTAATACAAATGAAATCTATGGTGGAGAATGAACCCGATAAATTTAAACCTCAGGAACTGTGTCCAAGCGGGTTACATCATCACCATTTTAATACGCCCTAATGCTATATCGCATCCGCCGTATTGGAGTTTATGCATCGCAAGTTATAAAGGGATGGTACACTATAAACTGCGATTGCGATATATATATATATATATACGGACCCGACAGGTATATTAACTTTTGTTTATTGTTATATCGCATCTGTCACATATCGCAAGTCGTGAAGAACTGTAACTATGTCAAAATGCTAATTGCGATATACTACGCAGACCCAATAGATCCATAAAATATACCTTTATGTAATATCATGTCTGGGTATCAGGGAAGTCACGCAAATCATAACGGTTGTCGTTGCCGAACCGCCGATTGTGATTGAGATAGTGACGTAGCATATGGGAGCTCCCTATTGGTACAAGCCTCTCCAATGAAATCCTACATAAATAATGATTGAGTCTATTGTATAAATATTAAAGAAAAAAGGGACTCTCTCATATTTTTTAATATGCAACATTTCTTTGTAATTCGGCCTCTCTTCTGAATTTACGTGTACTGTGAGTATTGGAACACTCGAATAGACAGAGGAAGCCATGGACCGGGAAGCTAAAGAATCAAGAGAGCATAGATGGACGAGCGTTGAGGAAGCTAAAGCAACTGGAGGAGGGAAGCCAAAAGGTCAAGTGAGCAGAGAGGAAGCGGAAGTTCAAGCAAATGAAAGGGAAGCCAAAGGTCAGGCGTATCAGTATAAGAAAATAGAGAATTGCCTTTATGAGTGGTGGTTGGCGAACTAGAAGAAAGAAGGAAGCCGATGGTCCAGTAGGATGGAAAGAGGCTGAAGGTCCAGTAGGACAGGAGGCAGTCGAGGACGAGCAACTCTGTTGATCGTGCTACCCTGTGAAAGACTTAGAACTGTGATGAATTAATCAAGTGCATAATGCATACTGAAGAACAATTTTGTGATATAATAAATAAAGTGTCATTTTATATCGCTTGAAGGGAACAGTAGCCAACACCAGTATTGAAGAATATGTGAATGTATTTTTGGGAAGTGAGAGATTTCAATAGCAAGAATGGTGCGCAGTAGTCACGCTGGAAGCATTCACCATGACGATGAGAATAGGGGCTTGAAACAGAGAGTTGGTTCTTGTGCAGATCTTAGTGTAGCTAATAGTAGACTCACTAAATCTATGTGGAGACATTACCATAGATCATGATGGCTATTTGATATCATCATGAGATAACTTTTTCACACTCTATGTGGACATTATGAAAAGTTGTAAAGACTTCTTCATATGAAGATTGGTTGCCATTGATGTTGTAGCATGGACACTACAGTGAAGCTGCAAACAGACAAAATTCAGTAAAGAAGAGTTTTGGGAGCAGAACATTACCATCAAACATGCCTTGACAAGATTGGGTCGGAGCCCTTGGGGTTGGTGCCTCAGAAATTGGAAGGATTGGTGTCCTTGGAGTTGGTGCTCCTATATCCAAGGTTGGTTTCCTTGACAATAGAGGGTTGGTGCCTTAGAACTGGAAGGATTGGTGTCCTGGGAGTTGGTGCTCCTAAGTCCATGGTTGGTGCCTTGAAAAAATAGAGTTGGTGCTCTAGAGGTTGGAGCCTCACAAAAGTCCAAGTTGGTTCTTGGCAATAGATTGGAATCATATATATTTGTATCTATTTTATTGCAAAGATTATATTATAAAAGAATTTATTCTTGTTGTTCATCCTTTGTTCTGAATATAAATGTTTTAACTGGTAAAATAACAGTTGGAAAGAAATACTGATTCACCCTCCCTCTCAGTGTTTCCAACAGAAGATATCTCCTTGGGTTAGCATGCTTTTAAGAAGAAATAACTGCATACACATCCGTTGTTCCAAGAATAGAGGATATTTTTGGGTGGGATTACTTTGAGATGCCAGGCATCAATCCCACCATTGTGGCACATCATATTGACACTTGGCCTAACACCCAGCCCGTCAGGAAAAAAAACATTAATTAAATCCTTCTAAGGCTGAAGCAATCAAACATGAAATATATAAACTCAACAAAGTTAGGTTCATCTATTCTATCACTTACACGTCTTGGGTTTCTAACCCTGTACTAGCCATGAAAAAACTAGGCACCATCTGTATTTGTACCGATTTCAGAGATCTCAACAAAGCTTGTGCCAAAGAAAATTACCTAATGTCATTCATCGACCAAGTCATTGACACTTGTGCCACTCACAAGGCCCTATCTTTACGGGTTCTTTGGGTATAACCAAATCCATGTTCACCATACAGATCAGTAGAAAAAAACATTTACAACCCCTTGGGGTACATTCGCATACCAAGTTATACCTTTTGGTCTTAAAAATGCCAGTGCCACCTTCAAGCGGCCCATGAACTACATCTTTCATGATCTAGCTCATCTTATCCTCACATATCTCGATGATCTTATAGTGTGTTCCAAGAAACGTGCTAACCATTTAGAGGATCTCAGCATGTTCTTTCAAAGATGTCGACAATATAACCTACGCTTGAACCCTCTCAAGTGTGTACTATGTGTCAATGTCAAAAGAATTGTTATGCTCTTGACCTGCGAGAAGATACCAGAATACCAAATATGTGAATAAATATACCCAGAACACAGAACAATAAGAAATAACAACATGTGTTTTATTATTCGGGAAGGAAAGCAATGTTAACATGCCTCTTCGAGGGGGTAAACTCTAATAAAGCTGGGCTCAATTACAAAATAAGACATGACGCTCCTCAAGGGGAGTCTCTATCCTTTATATAGGATTCTCACATGAAATACCATGGGTCAGTACCATGGTTCTTATTAATACCATCTATCTAATACCATGGGCCCATTTGCAACTAACTGTGGTCCCTTCTTTAAATGCAGGTCAACCACTTACAATTATTAATATGGGCTTTAATGAATCTTTAACTAACTATAACTATGACTCGACCTTATTACATAAATAAGGGGGTTAGGGTTGGACCCTAACATGCCCTCCCCCATAAAAATAGCGTTGTCCTCAAGGCTAAAGCTGCGAAAACTACTGAAGAACAGTGCCTAGTTCCCAGGTCGCATCTTCTGGAGAGGTGTCTTTCCACTTGACGAGGACTTCCTTGATCGTGCGGCCACGTAGGTGTCGTTCTTGCGTGTTAAGAACCTATTCAGGTTGGAGCCAGATTGAACCTTCTTCATCCAATTCCGGTAGACTGGTTTGAATTCTGCAATGTTTCCCAACCACTTTCTTATGGCATGAGACATGGAAGATGGAATGGATTTTTGTAGTGGGTGGCAAGGCTATCTTGTAGGCTACTTCTCCGATGCACTAAAGTATTTGATACGGTCCGTAGAATTTTGGAGATAATTTCTTAAAACCCTTGTCTTTGAGTGATGTTTTCTTATATGGTTGTACCCTAAAGAATAACTGATCCACTTCTTGAAATTTGCACTCTGAACAATGTTGGTCTTCCTATTGCTTCATGTGATTTTGATCTTGATGGAGATTCTCTTTCAGGTAGGCCAGCATGGTTGCACAGTTCTGTAAGAGTTGATCCACTGCTTGTACGTTCGAGCATCCCTAGATATAAGAAGTAGGTTGCTGGTCACTTTAATTGCTTATTAATTCAAACAACCAAGTGCTACATAAATTGTCAACACAGGGAAGTTTGTTTATTTCAAAGGCATCTACGCACTATATGTACTCAATCTTAAAAGAAATAAAAGTTGTAGTAAAAACTAGTCACACCTTGCTTTAAGAAAACTGAAGCTCCACTCTAAGTTACAGCAAAAACAATCTATTGCAGACAGCTACCAAAAAATGCTTAATTTCATTAAAGGAGTAATCTAATGAAAAAGAATCAATCTGCAAAGGAAATCACTAGCTATGGTGTAACAGAGAATAAGACCCTATTCCCAGAGCGGGAATCTTCAACACCTGTTTCTGATTACTAAGCTTGCCAACTCACTCTGTAAACTCAATTGCCAATGAAACACTCATGAATTAACTGTGGATAAACTAAGTAATGCAGCAATCAATTGGAAAGGAAATAGAGTTTCAGCAATAATGCAAAAACAATATTCAGTAAACAGTATTGTTAACAAGGCATGGATAAAAGACACACTTAACACACTGTAGAAATATAATGGGTGAATCTTGTGATGAAGGTGGGCCCTGTCCTTCCCACAAGATTCCCCAGGAGACAAGAACTAGAAAAAAATGTTCAAAAAAAGATTTTATTCATCCATCAATATGTCATGTTATAAAAGAATTCCAATTATGTTCCTTCAACTAGACCTTTCCCCGCAGTCTATTCTTCCTCTCTAATGTAGATGTCTCCTCTTTTTAAAGAGGAGACATCTATTACAATAGGTTAGATTGTAAGTCCTATTTTAACCCAATATACAAAAATAGGGAAATCAGTTTTCCCATTAACAAAATGTTGTTACAGTAATGCTGTCATCGGATCATGGTCATTACATCCAGTGTAGCAGCTCCTTCGATGATCTTCTTCTATTGATGTCAAATATAGAATGCAAATCACAACTATTTTAGCCACGATATTTGTGCGTCGTTCCTACTGTTTCAGCAACTGTAGAAGTAATCTTGCAATCTCCCGGTAGTTTTAGCAATGTGGACTGCACATTGTTCTTTAACTGCTCAACAACTATCAATTCAATGATTAACTATGAAGATAGCGTAATTATATGTAAAATAATTAAACGTATAGTGATGAGAAGAAATATTGTGTACCTTTGGAATAACTGGGTTAAAACAATAACAAGGACTTTAAATATAGGTTGAAAAGGATGACATCATAGCAAAATGTATGGTCAAAAAGAGACAATATGAGGTCCTAACATCCCCCCCAACTGAAAGGGTTGCATGTCCTCATGCAACTTTTACTCTGAGTCTGAGTTCGAGTACTGGGATGTACAGTGCAAATTACTTAGACAGTAAGTATAGAAGGTGCTATCAACCAAATCTCTGAAACCCTGGACATTCTGTAATCTCTGCCATGCTGCGAGCTCCTCCTTTTTGGTCAACCTGAAGTAAGCCTTATATTGTTGTGCTGGCAGCCATAGAAGAGGGAAGTGAAAATGATATCCTAACCATTTTTTGGCACACTGTTGAATACATTTGACATAGTTAGGTAGCCATGAAATTTCTGTTTGAAGATTAAGATGGTTAAAGGGATGATATTCCTTTCTCTCCTTAGGGCACTGTTCCCAAAATAGGTTGTTTGCCTGTAAGGCAAGAGCTCCCTTGGCTTTGACATAATGTTGGCAATCTTTTAAGACTGCTGCCTATAACTCTCTGATATGCTCGGTCATTCCTGGTTCCCTTAAAAACCGATGATATTCAATGACGAAAACAAAAACGTTTTGTGGCTTAGATTGAATCCACAGAAGGTGATTATCTTCATTGTGTTTTGCTGAAAGGAAGGCATTTTGCCACGTGAGCTAATTGGCCAGGAAAGAGACAAAGGCTCTAATCTGAATGTCCCCAACCAGAGGGATCAGATTAAGCTTTCTATCCTCAGGCATGGCTTCATTATGGAGGTATAGTTCACAGAGTAAATTTTGTTCACTGATTGATGCCTCTGTGAATGTTTTGACAAACTGTTGAGGTGTAGATACCTCATGAGGTCATCCATCTCTAATTGCCTTTACTTGGAAGAATGCTAAGCATTCTGTGAGAAACACAAAATAATTAAAGGATGGTTTCCTCGTGGCCAGTAGTCTTTGAACCAGATCAAACATGAGAGACAATCTAGTTTTTAACTGTTTATTTTCCTTGTTCTGTGCACGAGACTGTTCCAAAACTTCCCAATTTGCATATATATGATTTTGCCATGATAATTTGTGTTCCTGCAAGATCCTTTCTTGTGACATAACATATTCCTTCTTCCATATATCCATTTGTGCTTGAGTGCTTGTGGTATGAGTGAAGACAGTCTTTGAACGCTGAGGTTCAGTCTGAGTAAACGCAGTCTTTGTAGGCCTTGGTACAGGACTTTTAGTTTTAACAACCAGAGTAGGCCGAGATATTTGTGGTTTAACCTCTTTTTCAAAAATCTTTGAAGGCCCTACTGGTTCTTGTGTAACAGCAGGGCATTCCTTTTTAATTGTAACAGAAGTAGATGCAGGAGTGGCTCTAGGCAATGGAACTTCAACTATCTTATAACCAGCTTGATGATAAATATTACCACATTGGCTGCACATGTATTCATTATATCGATCTTTCTCTACACTTTTCTCAGCTGCGGATGCTGCATGAGCTAAAGTATACAAATTAAGCTCTCTCTCATAGGCTTCCCTTGCCATTATTAATTCCTGCTTATAAACCTCGAGCTCTGATTTTAGAAACTCGTTTTCCTGTAGAAGGGAAGCCAAGGTGACTGGGCTTTGTGTAGCAGTCACAGTCTCAGTAGCTGATTCCAGTGGATGGAAGGGCTGTTGTTCCGTAGCAGCTTCATTATCTGCAGCCTCAGCAGGTGGTTTTTGTGTGACATCTGCTGAATCATCAGCTGGTTCTGTAACAGCTATATCATCCTGAGCATCCAAATTTTCCATATCAGCAGATGGTTCTTGTGTGGCAGCTGCTGACTGAGTAGTTGGTTCTTGTGTAACAGCTACAGTTTGTGCAATATCCTGGTTATCTATATTTTTTTCATCAGCAGGTGGTTCTTGTGTAGCAACTGCTGAGTCAGTAGCTGGTTCTTGTGGAGCAGCTACGTCTTGGTCATCTATTTTATGGTCATCAACAGGTGGTTCTTGTGTAGCAACTGCTAAGTCAGTAGCTGGTTCTTGTGGAGCAGCTACGTCCTGGTCATCTGTTTTATGGTCATCAACAGGTGGTTCTTGTGTAGCAACTACTAAGTCAGTAGCTGGTTCTTGTGGGGAAGCTACATGTTGTACATCATCTTGGGTATCTAAATTTGATGGATCAGTAGCTAGTTCTTGTGTGGCAGCTGCTGAATCGGTAGCTGGTTCTTGTGTGGCAGCTACATTTTCTGAAAGGAATGATGTCACAAAATCCTGGGCATTTTTCATTTCAGTACCCGAGGGTGAGGTAGGTAAAGATTCAGGGCCTTGGGACTGTGGTGGGGTATGGGGTTTTAGGATAATAGGTGGGGAATTTAGGGTGGTGGTCTCAGTTGCTGCTTCAGAAGACGTCCTCGTTCGTCTTCGAGGTAAAAAGGCAGGAAGAACAATGGTTTTTCTTTTATGAGTAGTTTTCTTTAGGGTAGGAGGGTCATCAGGAGTGATAGCTTCTTTGGTTGAGGCCCTTGTTCGTCTTTTTGGTAGGGGCACAACCTTTTCTTGCCTTTTTCTTTTTAGCTTAGCAATGGGAAGGTTGTCATCAGAATCATCACTAGGGATATGGACAGTGGGAATGGATGATTCAGCTAAATTATGGGGTGGGGTCAATGCAGTGGAGGGGTCAATTGGATTGACTGCTACAGGTGGTGGAATTTCTGGGGAATCAAAGATGCTCCCTGGTTGTTGTGAAGAAGGATTTTCAATTTGCTGAGGGATTCCAGGGGTTTGTTGAGGATTTTCAGCATCTAATTGGGGAGTTTGGGTTGCTGTTTGAGGAATTTCAACAGTTTCTTGGAGATTTTCGGCTGCTGCATGAGGAATTTCAATAGCTTCTTTGGGTTCTAGGGTGGGTTATTAAGTGGAAGGGATTCTGTTGGGAAAAACCCCTCTGAATTAAAAGCTAGACAAGACAATGATGGGTGAGGGAAAGGAGTGGGTACTTCGCATTCATGCAATAATGTGACATATTCTTCAGACACCCAAGTAGATAGTATGGCATATTTAGCAGTCAACCATGTCTCAAATGATTTAACAACACAAAATCATGCTGATAAACTACCTGGTAATGTCCTTCACAGGTGAGGTAGTGCTTGACAAACTGTGCAACCGTCGGCCATGGAGGTGGTAATGAATGAAGTGCAACACCCCTGCCCTTAGGCTCGACCTGCTCTCCAGGTAGAAGAAAGTCCTGATGTGCGTTCAAAATGATGTGTTTACGACTAAACCATCAAATTCCATCGGCCGGTAAACCTGAAACCTGTGCTATATCATCCTCTGATACTGGAATTCAGACTCCTTGAACAGTAGAGTAGCCTTCCTGTAGATTACGTGCGAATTCAAGGACTTGCTGAGGATCGAATCCCTGGAGCCTCCGAAAATAATCTACCCAGCTTGCCTGCTGAAAAATCTGATATACTTCTGGGTGTAATTCCAATAGAGCTGTTGAGCTGGGTTCATTTCAGATCAGGGAAAATTTTAAGAACCCCCCTAAATTTATAAATATAATAAATGGGCGAATCTCCATGGTATATAGGAAAAATGGAAGGCGATTTTATCAATAATATAATATGTATATATAATTTTTTGGCGAATCCCTCACCAGGCATGGCGAATATTTTACTCAATTATAAAATCTTGTAAGATCTTGGCGAGTCTTTCACTAAATAATAAAACTTTGTAAAGTCTTAGTGAATCTTAGCATAGGCTACATGCTGGTTTAATTCCCCCATTTAAATAGGCTACATTGCCATTTTGGTGAATACCATGGGTCAATACCATGTGCCATTTTGGTGAATACCATGGGTCAATACCATGTACCATTTTTATTTTTATTAGAATATTTTACTCAATTATAAAATCTTGTAAGATCTTGGCGAGTCTTTCACTAAATAATAAAACTTTGTAAAGTCCTAGTGAATCTTAGCATAGGCTACATGCTGGTTTAATTCCCCCATTTAAATAGGCTACATTCCAGGTGAATACCATGGGTCAATACCATGTGCCATTTTGGTGAATACCATGGGTCAATACCATGTGCCATTTTTATTTTTATTAATTCCAATATTAGGGTTAATAATGGTTTTTTGCATGGTATTAATAACAATCTAGTCCATGGTATTTGTCCCATAGTATTTTGGCCATAGGTTTCACCTAAATATAACCAATTTTTTGAGTGTTCGTAAATATAAGGTGACTTATGGAGTAAATATAAAAAAAATGTTTTATTTGTTTACCATACCTCTCGTTTATTTATATTTTTATTAATTTACCATACCTCTTTTACAAATATGGTATTTGGCCCATAGGATTCACTTAAATAAAACCTCTTTCTTGAACCTTCATAAATAGAACGAGGGTTATGGACTAAATATAGAAAGAGGTTTTATTTATTTACGATACGCCTAGTTTATTTATATTTTTATTTATTTACCATACCTTTTGAGTAAGTATAAAAAGACGTTTTATTTATTTACCATACCTCCACTTTACTTATATTTTTATTTGTTTACACCCTTACATGTATATAAGGTGACTTATGGAGTAAATATAAAAAATGTTTTATTTATTTACCATACCTCTCATTTATTTATATTTTTATTAATTTACCATACCTCTTTTATAAATATGGTATTTGGCCCATAGGATTCACTTAAATAAAACCTATTCTCGAAAATGGGCGAATGGATTCACTTAAATAAAACCTATTCTTGAAAATGGGCGAATGGAAGGTTGTAAGTCCTAATTTCAAGGGCTAAATTTACCATTTTTACCCTCTCCCTTAAAATAAGGTGGGCTATTTGAGGTGATTTGTAAAAATGTACTATGATACAAAATATTCGCCCACTAAAAATTTAAAACCCCTTAATTTCGCCAAAGGGCGAACATTCGCCCCTAAAATTATCCTTGTTTCAGATAGTAGAACCTCCCATAGTTACTAGCTTGAAAACGCACAGTGCAAAGCAAAGTTACCGCACCTGAAACAGAGTAAATTTTGCAAATGAAGTTGTGACATAATAGGACAGAGATGGGGTGACAAGACATGATCATGGTAAAAAAACGACAGTGATTGGCATATCATGAAATGATTGCATAATTTTGGTATTCCCCCCCAACTGCGGCTAAAATGATGAGTTTGAACGTACGGAGATTGTGGTAATCATGTCACAATCTTCTCATTAACTATAGTTTAATAATATTTACACATAACAAATGCATACCTCATGTTTACCTTTGATTGATATTCTGAAAATATAATGTCATTGCTAATAGATCACCAATGGTTATGGAAAAGGGTTTTGAAATATGAGGGTATTTATATGAAAGGCTTTTATAAACATAGGAGGAGGTAGTGAAAGAACAAAGTTATAAGGATCAATAGATGGTTCTCACAATGGAAAGTAATATGTATTCATCCTTTTGAGAAGAATTGATGTTTCAATTACGGGAAAAATGGGAAAAAATTGGTGTTTTAGGAAAAATGGAAAAAGTTGGTGTTTCAGCAATGGAAAAATTGGTGTTTCAGCAACGGGGAAAATGGGAAAAGTTGGTGTTTCAGCAACGGGGAGAATGGGAAAAATTGGTGTTTCAGCAACGGAAAAATAAAGAGAGATGTTGCTATAAAGAAAAATAGGAAAATGTTGCTGAGAGGTAATGTGGGGGAATGAGTTGTGAATTGAGGTGAGATGACAATGTTTCCCAAAATGAAACTTGATCCTGCTTGCAATACAATTGTTCTTTTCAGCCAGCCTCCCAATCTGAGACCTACAAAATAATAAGTTGTAACATGGCAACCATTGACAGGGATTATTAGTTAAGAAATCTAATCTAATAAAAAAAAATATAATGCAGAGATTAAATGCAATGAGGGGCAGCAGGCTCCCCCAAAAAGATATAATGTGAATCTGCCATGAAAGTGGCCTTAAAATCCTCCTTAGAAATAGGTTGCTGGTACAGACGAAGCCGATACCAATTCACTAACAATGGTGTTCTAGAATCATCAATTGTTAGGAGCCTTACTGTTCCATTGGGAAAAATAGTATCTATCTCATAAGGTCCCAGCCACCTTGTTCGTACTTTTCCTTGAAAATTTTCAAACCAGGAATCATACAATAGAGCCCAATTACCATTTTGGAACTGCTTATGCTTAATAGTTTTACCATGCCACCTGGTTCTTTGCTGTTGAATCATAGTTGTTTGATGGATGGCATCCAACCTCTTTTCATCCAATTCCTGAAGCTGCTGCAACCTAGCTGTCTGTGTATCAGTCAAATCACGGTTAACAACTAAAGTAGTTCTTAAGGTTTTAATTTCAAACTCCACAGGAAAAACAACACTTTTACCATAAACCAATTCATAGGGTGAAAAACCTGTAGTGTTCCTCCAGGTAGTTCTGTAATCCCATAATGCTTTAGGTAGCCTTTGAGACCAATCCTTCCTATTCTCCTTCACTGTTTTTGTTAAAATGGCCTCTATGACTTTATTTGTACTTTCCACCTGACCATTAGCTTGGGGGTGGTAAGGTGTAGTGATTTTATGATTAATATGATATTTTTGAAGCATAGCTTTAAAAGCATGAGAATTGAAATGAGGTCCTCCATCTGTGACTAGTTCTCTAGGCACTCCAAACCTAACAAAGGTTTCTTCAAATAAAAAGGTTAAAACAGATTCTTCATTAGCTCTAGTAAGTGCCTTAGCTTCCACCCATTTAATCATATAATCTATACAAACTAATATGTAAACTCTTTGACTGGATGGAGGATTGATGGGTCCTATAAAGTCTAGAGCCCATCTTTCAAAGGGTTCAAGTATTACCTGGGGGTTCAGTGGCATTTCATCTCTATGATTAGGTTGACCCATTCTCTGACAGCTATCACAGGCCCTGACATATTTCTTTGCATCCTTGAAAAGTGAGGGCCAATAATAACCCATTCTGATAATTTTATGTGATGTTCTCTTATTAGAAAAATGCCCTCCACAAGGGCCATCATGACAAGCCTTCAGTATATCATAAACCTCATCTTCTCTAATGCATCTTCGAATTTCCTGATCAAGCCCTGTATGAAAAAGACACCCACTTATCCAGCTATACGAGCACTTTGTTGAATGATCTTTCTTTTCTCCCAATGTGATAGGTGTGATGGTAACTTCCCTGCAACCAGATAATTGGCAATGTTTGCATACCAAGGTAAGTGAGCAGATACTGCAAATAAATACTCATCGAGAAAGGAATCATCTACTAGAGTATTATCATCAACTTTTATCCGAGAAAGGAAATTAGCAACTGCATTTTCTTTACCTAGTTGATCTACAATTGTAATATCAAATTCTTGTAATAATAATAACCACCTGGTAACTCGGGCATTTGTAATAGATTTGTTCATTAAATACTTAATGGCCGAGTGATCAATATGAACAAAAGTAGGGTAACCAGTAATGTAATGTCGAAATTTATTAATAGCATAAATGACTGCTAAAAATTCCTTTTCGGTAACTGTGTAATTAATCTCAGCGGGGATCATATTCTTACTAATGAAATAGATAGCATAAGGAATATTATTTTCTTCTTGCCCCAAGACAGCTCCAATTGCAGTATCTGAATCATCATAGGATATATGAAAGGGAAGTGCCCAATCAGGTCCCCTTAGAATAGAGGTTGTAGAAAACTGATACTTAAGTTCATCAAATGATTTCTAGCAAAGACCAGTCCACTTAAATTTAGCATTTTTCATAAGTAACACAAACAAAGGAGAAGCTATTTTAGAGAAATTTTTGATAAATCTCGTGTAATATCCAGCATGTCCTAAAAACTTCTTACATCAGTTTGTGTTTTAGGGATAGGAAGGGTCTGAATTACCTGTACTTTGGATGGATCTACTTGAATCCCTACGAATTAAATGAAGTGTCCCAGTACAATTCCTTTGTTCATCATCATATGACATTTTTCAGTACTCAAGGAAAGATGAGCTTGTATACAACGTTTAAGTACTTTCTCAAGGTTTTGCAATGCATCTTCAAACGTCACACCATAAGGAGTAAAGTCATCCATAAATATCTCCATAGAGTCATTAAGCATATCAGAAAAGATTCCTATTACTACTCTTGGAAACATTGTTGGAGCATTACATAGTCCAAATGGGAGAACTCTATAGGCAAAAGTTCCCCAAGGACTAGTAAAAGTGGTCTTGTGTTGGTCTTGGGCTGCAATTTTGATTTGGTTATATCCACTAAAGCCATCTAAAAAGGAAAAGAATCTCTTTCCTGACAAGCTGTCCACCACCTAATCAATAAATGGCAAGGGGAAATGATCTTTTTGAGTGGCTTTGTTTAAGGCTCTATAATCTACACATACTCTCCATTTCCCGTTTTTCTTAGGTACTATCACCAATGGAGAAACCCATTCACTGTCAGATATGGGGTATATAAACCCTGCATTAAGAAATTTTTGAAGTTCTTCTTTAACAATTTCCCTCAGATTGGGATTCATTCACCGCTGGGGTTGATAGACTAGTTGGCATCCTTCCTTAATATAGATACGATGAGTACATAATTCAGGGGAGATCCCCTTCATATCTGTGTAGTCCCATGTGAATGCTTCCTTATTTTCACGAAGTAACTTCATTAGCTGTTGTGTTTTAGCATCTGAAAAATTAGGGTTTATATTCAGGTTCAATTTCTACTGTTATGCTTTTAGAGGAGATAATAGTTGATGCTTGAGGTAAATTTTTAGATTTAAGCTTTTCCTGGGTTTCAGGTTCCAAAATTGAAGTTAACTAATTATATGTTTTAGAAGTGACCGAGGAGGGTTCAGAAATAAAATTACTAATTACTTCATCTTCCATGGTGTCTTTAAGAGTTAAGGCTTGTCCAATGGTCAAAATGGGTTGAGTGTCATTATCCTCATAGTCTAACCATACAGAATCATCATTGTTAATCATAGGTGTAGCATGAGGGTAAAGAGTAAGCTACTTAGTTTCACATCCATTAGAAATTGTCATTGAACCTGATCTACAGCTGATAAAGGCATCTGCTGTAGCCAGCCAGGGTCTCCCCAAAATCAGAGGATGTCCCCCCAACTTTGTTTTAGTCTGTAATACAACAAAGTCAGCTGGGTAGTTCCAAGATTCAACTGAAATGATCAGGTCTTCAATAACCCCTTCTGGTTTGATTGTGGAACGGTCAGCTAACTCTAGGATAGTTGGTGTCTCTCTGATTACATTTTTCAGCTGTAACAGTTGTGCAGTTTCAAGGGTCATAATATTTATAGTAGCACCTAAGTCTACTAGAACTCGTGAAACAATAGTTTTTCCAACCTGTACTGTGACTGTAGGATGGTCGGGATCACCATATTTTACAGGAGGAGTTTTTCCTGACATTAAAGCAGCTAGATCACCCATCACATGAACTGTAAGGGGATCTTTAGCTTTCCTACCAGGTTTCTTGATGCAAATGTCTCTAACGGTTCTGGCATAAATTGGTACATCTCTGAGTGCTTGTAAAAGTGGAATTTTAACATAAAGATTCTGCAATTCCCCTAGAAGATTAAAATCTAGTGGCTCATGTGTCTTAGTGAGAGCTAGACGCTCAGGGAATGGTGGCTCTACTATTTCAACACTTTTATTAGAGGGTGGCTTGATTGTTTCAGCAATTTTATTAGAGGGTGGCTTGTTTGTTTCAGCACCCTTATTAGGTAAATTATTCTTTTCTGTTTCTTCTTTGTCAGAGTCAAAAGAGGTAATATCATCAATAATCGGCTCAACTGCTCTCCCGGATCGTAAATGAATATCATCACACTGCCAGGGTAAACAAGAGATGTAAGTAGGTTCTAAATATCGATGACTTGCATGGCTTTATTATTATTAGGGTTAGGGTTTGGTTGTACAGGCAGCTGGGGTCTTATTGTCTGATTGTTTGGTGGAGCACCTGACGGCAGAGAGAGTGGTTGCTGAAACTGAGGAAATTGGTTTGGGAACGGGATTTGTTGAGCTCTCCAATTTGGGTTCCATTGATTAAAATAAGACTATTGTGGAGGCCAAGGAGTCCATATTGTAGGGTCTACAAAGGGAGGGTTTGTTTGTTGCATGGGTGGGAAATTCATTTGATTAAAGGGTGGGTATTGCATTTGGCTGAAGGGTGGGTAGTTTTCTTGATTAAAAGAAGGATAATTATTCCAACGATTAAATGGCATACTAGAGTTCGTACCTTGTCCTCGTGGTTGCCATTGCCTCCTTTGTGTCAGCAGATAAACTGCTTCAACTTCCTCCTCAGTTGGTTGCAACGCTGCTTTTATCCCTAGTAAAGAAGGGCATTGTTGAGTTTCATGGTCCTTCTCACAAATGGTACAAATTGGTACCTTTTCCAATGGGCATTCCCTTAGTGGATGTTTTTCTCTACATTTAGGGCAGAAGACAGCCAAAGTAGCTTCTGCCTCTGCTTGTTTCCGCTTAACCTGCAAGGTATCAATCTGTGAAGCAAAAGAACTTAACATTTCAGTTTTGAATCCCTTAAGTAGATTACCTTTTTCAGCTCTTGTTGCTCCTCTACTGGCTGATTTTTGGACTCTTGAATAAGTATTATCCCTGCTTTTTGATCTATTTGCAGCTCCTCTTAAACATCTCTTACAGAGGTTGACGATTTCATCATACGATTCTTTAGATATGTCCCCTTCACCAAGCATATTTAGCATGTCTAAACAATCATCCCTTACCCCTTTGAATAATATTGTCTTAAGAATATCTTTACTTACATTGGGGCGATCGGATCTCTGCAGATTGTATTGGAGTCTTTCCACAAAGTCCTCCAGATTTTCGTCCAACCTCTGAATCATCTTGAATAGTTCCTCCCTTTTCTTTCTCATCCAGTAATAGTCTTGATATTTGGCCAGAAACTTCTCCTTCATCTGCTCCCATGTTGTGATCACATGACCTCCCAGGCTCATAAACCATCTTAGTGCATTTCCTTTTAATGTTGCTGGAAATAACTTCAACTTTTGAGCATTAGTAACATAATCATAACTTCTACACAATATATCAAACTCGAAAAGAAACTCATCAGGGTCTTCAGAGGATAAACCATGGAAGTTAGGTAAGGCTGAGAGTGGGATGTTCTTCATAGGAGTTGCTCCTCTGGGAAGATCCCCAATAGGGAATTCCAAGGTGGAGAGAGAATTCTCGCCTCTTCCTTCTCCTCCTCCATGTCCCCCACCAAAGAGTCCTTCATTGTTTCCATCCATTGGCTGTTCCCCTGTTGCACTTGCCCAGTCTTCAGGGCTTTCCGTTGGACTCTCAATGTCCTGAACTGGTTCCTCAACTTCTATTGGTCCCTCAATATCTTCTATTGGTTCTTCAATGTCCTCTACTAGTTCCTCAGTATGTTCTACTATCTCTTCAACCCTTTCAGGTCCCACTACTTCCTCCGTTTCGTAGTTCGTTTGGAGAGAGTGCTGAGTTTGTGGCCTCCGAGAGCTTAACCTCTGAGAAGTTTCAGCTTTTGAGATAATCTCATCAATAAAAGTTTTTCTTCCTCCTCTTCCTTTGCCCTTGCCACCTGTAGGATTAGTTTTCTTGCATCCTCTCATGCATCCTGCACATCTAAAAGAAAATCATTAATGCTTTTAAAATCTATGATTGCCTTCCCCAGCAACGACGCCAAAATGTTGGTCACTTTAATTGCTTATTAATTCAAACAACCAAGTGCTACATAAATTGTCAACCCAGGGAAGTCTGTTTATTTCAAAGGAAACTACGCACTATATGTACTCAATCTTAAAAGCAATAAAAGTTGTAGTAAAAACTAGTCACACCTTGCTTTAAGCAAACTGAAGCTCCACTCTGAGTTACAGCAAAAACAATCTATTGCAGATAACTACCAAAGAATGCTTAATTTCATTAAAGGAGTAATCTAATGAAAAAGAATCAATCTGCAAAGGAAAGAACTAGCTATGTTGTAACAGAGAATAGGACCCTATTCCCAGAGCGGGAATCTTCAGCACCTGTTTCTGATTACCAAGCTTGCCAACTCACTCTGTAAACTCAATTGCCAATGAAACACTCATGAATTAACTGTGGATAAACTAAGTAATGCAGCAATCATTTGGAAAGGAAGCAAAGTTTCAGCAATAATGCAAAAACAATATTCAGTAAATAGTACTATTAACAAGGAATGGATAAAAGACACACTTAACAAACTGCAAAAATATAATGGGTGAATCTTGTGATGAAGTTGGGCCCTATCCTTCCCACAATATTCCCTAGGAGACAAGAACTAGAAAAAAAAATTCAGAATAAGATTTTATTCATCCATCGATATGTCATGTTACAAAAGGATTCCAGTTATGTTCCTTCAACTAGACCTTTCCCCGCAGTCTGTTCTTCCTCTCTAATGTAGATGTCTCCTCATTTTAAAGAGGATACATCTATTACAACAGGTTACATTGTAAGTCCTATTTTAACCCAATATACAAAAATAGGGAAATCAGTTTTCCCATTAACAAAATGTTGTTATAGTAATGTTGTCTTTGGATCATGGTCGTTACATCCAGTGTAGCAGCTCCTTCGGTGATCTTCTTCTGTTGCTGTCAAATCTAGAATGAAAATCACAACTGTTTTAGCCATGAGATTTGCACATTGTTCCTACTATTTCAGCAACTGTAGAAGTAATCTTGCAATCTCCCGACAGTTTCAACAACGTGGACTGCACATCGTTCTTTAACTGTTCAGCAACTATCAATTCAATGATTAACTATGAAGATAGCGTAATTATATGTAAAATAATTAAACGTATAGTGATGAGAAGAAATATTGTGTACCTTTAGAATAATTGGGTTAAAACAATAACAAGGACTTTAAATATAGGTTGAAAAGGATGACATCATAGCAAAATGTATGGTCAAAAAGAGAGAATATGAGGTCCTAACATAGGTTAAGGAGGGAGTTTACCATAAACTTCTTCATATGGAGTCATTTTGGTGGTGGCATGATAGTTAGTATTATACCACCATTCAGCTAGAGGTAACCATTGTACCCATAGATGTTACTTTTCTAAAGTGAAACACCTAAGGTAGGTCTCCAGACATTTGTTGACTACTTTAGTTTGACCATCAGTTTGGGGATGATAGGAAGTACTGAGTTGTAGTTGGGTACATTGTAGTCTAAAGAGTTCCTGCCAAAAGTTACTGGTGAAGATTGGATCACGATCAGACACAATGGAAGTGGGCATGCCATGCAATTTGAAGATTTGGTCCATGAAATATTGAGCCACCAAAGATGGTGTAAAAGGGTGGGGTAGGGCGCAAAAATGAGCATACTTAGAAAGTCTATCCACAACCACCATGATGAGTAACTTGTTGCCTGACTTCGGAAGACCCGTAATGAAATCCATAGAAGCCTCCTTCCAGATTGAGGCAGGGATGGGTAATGGATGTAATGTGCTTAGGGATTTGACTGTTTCTCCTTTGTGGCACTGACACACATCACACTCAGCTACAAAAGTAAGAATGTCCTTTTTCATGCCTATCCAAAAGAATGAACATCGAGTGCGAGCATAAGTCTTGTGAAAGCCTGAATGGCTTGGATTGGGAGATGAGTGCAACTCTGCCAAAATGCGACTTTTAAGGGTGGATGTTGGTGATATCACTACTTTGTCCTTGTAGCGAAGAATCTCATCTTGCTAAGAGTAGCCCCCTGTGGAATTTGGATCGACATACAATTTATTAATGAGTTGGGAGAGCAAAGGATGTGAAAACCATTCCTTGCGAGTCTCTTCAATCCACTCTGGAATGGGAAGAGAGATTGCTAGCAGGGTGATTTCCTCCTCAAATTGGCGTGATAAAGCATCCGTTACAACATTTTTGCGCCCTTTCTTGTAAATTATCCCATAATCATATCCCAACATTTTGGCTAGCCATTTATTTTGTTGTGGTGAGGATAGGCATTTCTCCAAAAAATATTTAAGGCTTTGATGGTCTATGCAAATTTGGAAATGCCGCCCCAATAAGTATGGTCGCCAGGTATCCACTGCATGTAATATGGCCATCATCTCCTTCTCATAGGTAGATTGCCCTAGATTTTTCCCACTTAGTTGTTAGCTAGTGAAGGCAAAGGGTTGACCTTCCTGCATTAAGATAGCCCAATACCCGTACCTAAAGCATTGCATTCAGTCACAAAAGATTTGGTGATGTCGGGTAGTCCCAACATGGGAGTGGAACACATGGCATGTTTGAGAGCTATAAATGACTATTGTGTTTTATCATTCCAGAGGAATGAATTTTTCTTGAGAAGGTAAGTGAGGGGTCTAGCAATGCGACCATAATTGCAGACAAAATTTGCGATAGTAGCCAGTGAGACCCAAAAATCCTCTCAAGCTATTCAAGGTCTTTGGTTGAGGCCAATCCAGCATTGCTTGGATCTTTTTGGGATCCACCCTCACACCTTCACGCCCCACAATGTGGCCCAAATACTCAAATTCTTCCTTGCCAAAAGAGCACTTAGAAAATTTGACAAATAATTTATGCTTCTGGAGCAGTTGTGAGAGCAGATCTACATGCTAAAGATGTTTTTCCCAGGTGAGGCTGTAGATGAGGATGTCATCAAAGAAAACAAGGACAAATTTTCTGAGATATGGTTTGAGCAGGTGATTCATGAGGCTCTAAAAAGTGGATGGGGCATTACAGAGACCAAATGGCATGACCAGGAATTCACAATGGCCTTTATGAGTTTGGAAAGTAGTCTTTGGAATGTCTACTTCTTTCATGTGAATTTGGTGATAGCTCGAGTGAAGGTCGAGCTTAGTAAAGAATTGAGCCCCATTTACTTCATCCAACAAATCATCAACAATCGGGATGGGAAATTTATCTTTGACCATCAACTTGTTGAGGGCCCTGAAGTCTGGACACATACACCATTCGCCATCTTTTTTGAGCACCATGACCATAGGCAATGAATAAGGACTAATGCTAGGATGAATGACATTGGCTTCCAGGAGTTCCTTGATGATTTTTTCAATTTCATTCTTTTGGGCGAAAGGATATCTATATGGGCACACATTTGGTGGTTGTGCCCTTGGGACCAAAGTAATGCTATGATCATGTTCCCCTCTCGAGGGTGGAAGCTCATGAGGCTTGTCAAAGACCTACAAACGGTTGTTTAAGACTTGTTAAATCTTAGGATGAATATGAATGGAAGTGGGTTCGTAGGCTTGGATGGCATTAAATTGGGATATAACTCCATGGTGGCCCCTTTTTAACAATTTTTCCATCCTATGCGAGCTGATGATAGAAGGAGCACTTTCCTGGAGTCCGCAGAGGGTATGTGTGTAGTTATTCTGCTTAAAGCTCATATATCCTAGAAATCCATTGTGATTGGGCCGAGTGTGCGGAGCCATTCAGCACCCAAGACAATGTCACACCCACCCATGTTGATGGAAAACATGTGGGCCTTTAGGTGATAATCCCCCATTTGAAGTTTGACATTTTCATAGCAGAATTCACATTTCATTGTCCCCCCATCAACAATCTAGACTTGGAAATTAGAGACTGCTCTGACAAAACAATGCATTGCTTCGGCGACTCTTTGATGGATAAAGTTATGCGTACTGCCACTATCAATCAAGATTATTATAGGGCGATGCTTAATAAAACCTCTTATTTGGAGAGTTTGGGGAGACGAAATTCCTTCCAAAGCATGAAGCAAGATAATTGGTTCTTCAGGTGTAGTTGGGAGCTCATTGTCTAGCTAGCTGTCCTCATCTTCCTCCTCTGGTCCCTCAAATGGTGGGGCTTGCTCAGATGAACTATGATCAGTAGCATCAATTTGAAACAATTTGGGTTCCTTGCATTTCCACCCTCGGGAGTATTTCTCATCATAGTAGTGACACAATCCTTACTTTCTTCTTTCCACCATTTCCACTGGTGACACCTTTTGAACCTTAAGTGTTTCGGTAGTGCTTGGAGACTAGGTGGGGTGTCCCTTGGCTATGAAATTTGGACGAGTTGACTGGGCCGCTAATGTGCATTCTACTTCACAAGCTATTTTGCAGGCTGCCAGCCATGAGACTGGGTGTTGCAGTCGGGTGTGGGCTTGTATGGCATCTTTGAGACTAGTGACAAAACATTCCAAGTAGAATTCATCTGCTAGACCTCCTGTGTGGAAGGCTAATGCTTAAAAGGCTTTAATATATTCTTGCACTATGCCTGCCTGTCATAGTTTAGTAAGACGACCCAAAAATTTAGATTCATGGCCAAAGTGATTAGAAAGGGCTTTTGAGAATATTTTCCAAGTCATTGGCATTGTATAGCAATGTTTATGCCACTGCCACCATTGCCATCTTTCTTGGTCCAAGTACAGGATTTCCATGCTTAGCTTAGTCGCATCATCTCTGATGTGATTCAATGTGAAATATTGCTCCATTTGTGCTAGCCATATGGCCAGATGAGAGCCATCAAATTTATACATGTCCAGGTTGGGTGGTCGAGGTTGGGACTGTTGGTGGTTTCCAAAGAAGTGAAGAGAATGGCTAGACTCGCCCTCAAGGTTTTCATTAAAATCATATGCCTCCAATTGTTCCCCTAACTTGCCCTTTATGATTGTGTCATTTAAGGTCTGGATCTGCTTTGTTAATGCCTCCAACTTTTGTTCAAGGGTGTCTATCTTCTCATTGGCCATAGCTTAAGCTCTGGTTTGTACCATGCACAGATTCGGTGCACTTTTCGTTACTGTGAAATTTTTTTTGGGACCACCCAAAATTTTGACGCTGACAAGTGAATGGTACCACCTTACTCAACTCGTCAACCTGATTCTTATGGGCTAATTCTGCTATAAGCGTCTCGAGAGCACCCAAAATTTTGACGCTAACAAGTGAATTGTACCACCTTTCTCAGCTCGTCGACTTGATTCTTATGGGCTAAGTCTGCTATAAGCGTCTGGGGAGGGTCTCAGGTTTTTTTTTTACTTTACTTCGAAAGGAGTTTTACTCCTTGCTTACGAATACTATAGTAGTTGATTCCCAGAAAAGTTAATTCTACCCAATGTCTTGTGAGAATCACACCCAGGTATAGGAGCCACACAAATAGTCAGATCTGTCAGCGAAACGCTCAACTACAGAGTATGAGTAGGAATGTGGCAGTGATCGAACCCCTACTACTAGATCTGAATGGTGGATCTGATAGATCTTATTGGTAGATTTGACAGATCTGAATGGTGGATATGATAGATCTGAATGTTGGAACTGATTTTTGCAGCTGCGACAAAGCCCAATCTGCTAGATCTGATTTGGAAAAGATGATGCGTGTTCTAGAGAGAGACAAGGGAACTATGGTCTCAAGCAGTGTCAGGTGTTGTAGATCGAAATATACATAAGGGTCTGACAGTAGTACTCAGCCCAACCTTTCAGGGCACTAACCAAGGAGGATCAACCATACCCTTAGTTGTACAACCTGACTACCCTATCGTACATGCAAGTAATCTCCCTGAGTGCTATTCTCAGTGTATAGTAGCAATACGACCGATGGTTTATCTATGGCAAGGTTTCAAGGGAGTCTAGGGGACTTCCGATATACCTAGAGGGTACTTGGAAGACAGTCTGTGCACAGTTCTATCTAATGTGCTACTACTCGAATGGGTACCCACAGGGGTTACAAGGGAGTCCAACAAGCATGACCACCTCTTGTATTTTCTGCGTGCATGCCTCCCCAAATCCACAAGTTTATGCACTCAATGATAGATCCCATGGTTTAAAGATGTCGGAACACGTCTCTAGCCAAAAAAAATTCTTGCTAAAAATGGAGATCCCACCGGCCTTGGAAAGTGCTCTGATAACATTTGTTATGCTCTTGACTTGCGAGAAGATACCAGAATACCAAATATGTGAAGAAATATACCCAGAACACAGAACAATAAGAAATAACATCATGTATTTTATTATTCAGAAAGGAAAGCAATGTTAACTTGCCTCTTCGATGGGGCAACCTCCAGTAGAGCTGGGCTCAATTACAAAATAAGACACAATGCTCCTCAAGGGGAGTCTCTATCCTTTATATAGGATTCATACATCAATACCATGGGTCAGTACCATGGTTCTTATTAATACCATCTATCTAATACAATGGCCCATTTGCAACTAACTATGGTCCCTTATTTAAATGCAGGTCAACCACTTACAATTATTAATATGGGCTTTATTGACTCTTTAACTAACTATAACTATGACTAGACCTTATTACATAAATAAGGGGGTTAGGGTTGGATGCTAATAAGACTACTGGGATTTTATTGTAGCGACTCCAACACCATCCAGAAATCTAGCTTGCAGTCATTTTTTGGAGCCTTCCTTGGTCTTTTACTTAATTGTTGCGAACACTTAAGCTCATTTCATGAGCTTTCCTAAATTCCTTTGACCCCTTTTTTCTTGTTGGATCAGCTGTAATCTTTTGGCATGTTTGACTGTTTTTCCATGCTTGCAGACTTTTTCTCGGAGTTTCGTAGGTTTTTTTTTGTGTATACGAGTTTTCCTCGCTATGTAAACACCCGTCACACTCATACACAATGTTTTGAGCATTGTTGCACAAGTTTCATCATGGTCGTCCTAAAGTCTATCTCATGTGTTGCACTTGTCACTTCTTGTTATGAGACAGTCACATAGAGGGAAAGAATCTCTTGTTGCTCTGGTGGTCTATGTTGTCGTGTCATTGAAGTATGTTAATTGTGTGATCACAAATTCAAGTTCATCAGAAGTCTATCTTCCTCCTGCACTTAGCCAATTTTCTGAAAACCTTCCCGACATGGAAACTCAGCTGCACCAGACCCTAAATGAACAATGAACTGCGTAGTCTTAACCCTCAGTGTTGTGACCTTACTGCCTCGAACTGCACATTGCATTGTCACTATCCTCTATGGTAGTTGCATTGCGCAATTCCATAGCCTAGTAGCCTTCTTTGACCCCCAGAATTGCGTAGTAATGCCTCCCAGTCTGACTTGAGCTGCACACTTCGCACTTTCAGTCCTTGAGAATTTCTTTTTCTTAAACTGTTCCTGTATATTTTTTTATTTTCAATCATAGGGTCCTATATCAAAAATATGTAGTTGGGTTATGATTTAATTCATCCAGATGCCTGTAGAGATCTTTAAGTGACCACGACTCTTTAGTAAATTCAATTAAGGACATCGACATCGTGATATCCACCATAAGCGGTTAACAAATTATAGAGCCGTTGAAGCTTGTGGATGCCATTAAGGAAGTGGGAACATTTAAGGTCAGTGTAGTGATCGTCTAGTTTATAAAAAAATAAAAAGTATTCCTTTACTGTGAAATTGAATTATTGAATTATTTCTTTGTTTATTTAAGTAGCATTTTTTATTTTTGGGAAGATATATATATATATATATATATATATATATATATATATATATATATATATATATATATATATATATATATATATATATATATATATATATATATATATATATATAGATATATACACATTCATTCCTGTCACTTTGCGTAGACACTTGGAGGATTCTAGGTTCTAAGGACTTTGATACACCTCTGCGGTTCTATTATTTGGAGGAGCAAAGATCCCTGGAACCTAGAATCATCCAAGGCGGTGGAATTTTCTGTTTTGGTACAAGAACATCAACAACGAGGATCGTCTCCTTTAAAAATCTAGAGAAGCGAAGTTCCGTGGAACCCTATGCAACGAAAATTCTTGTTTGGGTATAGGAGAAATTAAATCCTATTTCAAAAACAAGTGTTAGCCTCGGTGAGAGGATCTGCTAGGATCCCTTGTAAGAAAAGAATAACAAGGGTCTACGGTTCATTTTTCTAGATCCAATCTAGTCTACGGGTTGTGGTTCGATCCAATCTAGGGAACGTGCATCTGCGGTCCGACTTTTTGATATCAGGTGCACAGATTCCTTATCTTTTTCTAATACATATCTGCTCATATATTTTCAAGTATGAATAATTCACCACAACTACCAAATATTAAAAAAGGTACACTTAGCATAGTTACTCTACAAAGCCTCTATGAGTATATAGAGTCTTTAGAGAAATGCAGAGAAGAAAGAGAAGTCAAGCTACAAATAGAGTTAGCGACCATTGTGGAAAATTAATTCACATCTCTTGAAGACAAGATCAAAACACAAATAGAAAATAAAATAGAACTATTGGAGAATAAAATGGAGGCAATGAAGACTAGGTTGCAAGTTATAGAAAAAAAAAACCAAGATATGAACCAAACATCCCAGCATGGAGATGCTGATACTTTAGAGAGACTTAAAATGAAGGACATGATTAAAGAACTAGAAGAAAAAGTTAATAGCCACCTCACCCTAAATAGTATGGTAGATAAATTAGATATCAAACCAATTAAATATGAAATGAAAAATTTGATAGAATTAGACCATGAGTGTAACAAAAGGGCCTTGAAACTTATAATATTCTATTTGAAAGAGGAGGTAGACGAGGATACTTTAGCCATAACCCAGACAAAATTACATAACAGACTACAAATTGAAACAATGTGTCTCACGGAAGCAACAAGGTTGGGGAAACTAACTAAGAATAAAGGAAGGCTCATCTGAATAAAGGTGAGCTCTACTAACCATAAGTATGACATACTTAGTAAAACCTCAAGTCTAAAAGGAACGGGAATATTTATAAATGAAAATCTCATTCTAGAAGATCAGGTAGAATTAAGAAAGGAGGTTCAAAAGGTAAAGGAAGCTAGGAAGGAAGGAAAATGGGCAATAATCAGAAATAGAAAAGTTGTTATTTGAGATAGAAACCAAAAAGATAATAATAAATAGCAATTCAACATGCTTCAAATTCTTTCTTGGAACTGTCGGGGCTTTACATGGAACAAAGGCCCCAAGCTAAGTTGGATGTCAAATGATGTTGATATTATTTTGCTTGTTGAAACTTGGGAGCACGAAGAATCTAAGGTCCCTAACATAGATGGCTTTACACTATGGTCTACCTGGAATAAGAGATCCTCCCATAAAGGCATTGGGGGTATAGCTTGTTACATTAAGAAGAACATCTCTCACCATGCTAGGATTTATAAAAACGACCCTTACAACCAATATAGTTGGATAGAGATTACTGGCATTTATGATAAAAATACCTACATAGCAATCTATTATCCCCCTCCCATCAATTCCAACTTCTATAAGAAAAAGATTCTAGATAAAAATAGTCCTTACAATGGTTTAGAGAATGATATTTCTAGCCTAAGGAATGAAGGTAATATCCTTTTAATGGGTTACTTTAATGCTCAAATTTCAAGCAACCAAGCTATTATTCTAAGCAATCATTCCAACCCTAATCCTCTTTGGTTAGACGAAGATCTACCTCTAGCTAGCTAGTGCAAAAGGAGCTCTGAAGACTGTGGGGAGAATTTTTTTGGGTCAAAGCTAGTCAAGCTCTGTAGTGCTCAGGATCTCATAATTTGCAATGGTCTAAAGAAGTGGCCCAATTCTAGCTAGATGACCTACATCCATGGGCTTCGTAGCAACGTGGTAGAATATGTTATCTCTGATCTCCCTTAATACAACGAAATAATAAATTTTGACATCTTAAACAACCACGTGCCTGACTCTGATCATAGGCCTTTACTTATAACTCTCAATTTTGTCATGCATAAAGATCCCATAGAAGATAGTCCTTATAGCAAAAATAACTTAATCTTTGATAGAAACAAAAAATATCTCTTTCTAAATGAATTAAAAACTAATTTTCTTCCTTTATCTAGTATAGACAACATAGAAGAACTCTATCATAATTTTATTACAACCCTCTCCTATTCTATTAACAAGTTCTCAATTGAAGTTTCAATTAATAAAAGAAATAGAAAACCAACCCATGGTATGACAAAGATTGTAAAAGTGCGTGGGGAGCAATTAAGAAAGCTGTTGATGAATCTCTTAAAATTGGTAAGATAAAAATATACAAAGCCCTAACTAAAATGAAAAAATGGCAGTATATTCATAAAAGACAAGAGAATCTCTTACACCTCTCTAAGGTAGCTCCTAAGAAATTCTCAAGGCAGATTCTAACTAGGAAAACTAAAGATAATAATAAAATTGGTTTACACGACTGGAATTTCTATCTTAAAAAGCTTTATGAATCTCGAAATATCATGGATAACTTTGAAACCCTGCTCACAACAAAAGAAGTTTTCTCATTAGAAGACATTAATTTTGGGGTTAATTGCTTGGCTAATGGGAAAGCTAAGGACATTGAACGTTACCAGGTGGAAATCTTAAAAATTAGAGGTCATGTCCTCATCCCCACATCCACAAGCTTTTCAATCAAGCAGTCAAGCAAGGGTTCCCTAAACCATGGACTCAAAGCCTCATTATCCCTATTTTTAAAAGTGGGGATACAAATAACCCCTCTAATTATCAGATAATTATGATCAACCCTTTCCTGGCCAAGTTATATGGTATTATTTTGGAAAAGAAGTTGAGCATATGGCTTCAAAGTGAAGGTAAGCAGGCTAAAGGCCAAGCGGGTTTTAGAAGGAAACACTCAACAACAGACCACCTCGTTATGCTTAGGATCGTTGTGGAGGAATGCCGCAATGATAAATCCAATCTCTTTTGTTTCTTTGTGGACTTTAGAAAGGCTTTCAACATGGTTCCTAGAAACAACCTATGGAATAGATTAGAAGAGCTAAAGGTTCCTTTTGAGTTGAGAGTTGTTTCTATAAGGTTATACGAGAATGTAATTGCCAAGTTAAAGAGTAATGAGGGGTGGTCAAAAGATATTAATTGTAATATTGGAGTTAAACGTTGCCCCATCTCCCCTACCCTATTTGGAATTTATATTGACAAGTTAGAAGGTTGTTTGGAGGAAGCAGGATGTGCTGGCACAATCTTAGCTGGGATAATCATCATCCTTCTTCTCTACACTGACGATATTGTTCTTCTCACAAGGTGCCCATCTGATCTTGATAAGAAACTTAGACTTCTTAAGGATTTCTACTCTACCATGGGTATGATTGTTAACACTGACAAAGCAAAAGTTATGATTATCAAATCCAAGAAGGACACTTACGCTAATTTTATGTATGACAATAGTAACTTGGAGGAAGTGTCTTCCTACAAGTACTTAGGAATTGATATTCATCACAAGCTCAACTAGAACTATAGCATTGAGAAAAGGATTAATGGGCGGTGGAAAGCTTATTTTGGTCTTGAAAATAATTGTAAAATAGCAAACCTTGTAATGTGAGATAGAAAGAAGTTCCTCTTCGATGATGATGATGATGATGATAGCGGTTACCGTTCACTGAGACCAAATTGGTCTATCGGACCTATAACTTGCTTAGTTTTTAATTGTCTGGCTTCTCGTCTTTCTTGGCGAGATTGATTCTATAGCTTTCTGTTTTTTTCTCTATGGTCTACCAACTTCCTTTAGCTTCCATCTCCTTCATCTCTTCTGGTTCTTGGGACATTGGTGTCTTAGCTTCGCGATCTATTGTGTTTGTCCTTTTGAAGATAGTCGGAGAAGATATATCGTCTTTCTTGGCGATATATATCTTATACAATGTTTGTTATTTAGTATTTGCTTGGCTTAATCATGACTTTAAAATTAGATAATCATTGCAAAATTATTATTATTATTATTATTTTAATATTATAGTTCAAAAATTAAATTATTATATATATGTGTGTGGTCTTATACACCAATTTAGCATTTGTTATTTAATGTTTATTTGGCTTAATCATGACCTTAAAATTAGATAATCATTATTATTACATTTATTATTATTATTATTATTTTAATATTATAATTTAAAAATTAATATATATATATATATATATATATATATATATAAGGTCTCATATGCATTGCAAAACATTAATAACATTAAAAATATTGTCACTTCTAAGTTCAAAGGAAAAATGTGGTGTGAGAAAGGTTTAGCAGCTAAAAGAAAATTAAGTTATTATAAGAAGGTCATCAACCCCACCCTAGAAGATCAAAAGTATTTCTCTATTTTAACTAGTTCAAAGAAGAAAATTAATATAGCGAATATTAGAATGAACTCTCATGAGCTCCATAGTGAAAGAGGTAGTTGGGCAGTTCCTAAAACACCATGGATGGAAAGGATCTGCCATCTTTGTGAGAATAGGAACATCCAGGATGAAAACCACTTCCTCTTACAGTGCCCTACGTACAACCACATTAGATCTCAGTTTTTTGTCGCAATACAGACCTTCCTAGCCTTTTACGATGTCAAAATTATAGTGAGCTTAGGAGGCTTCTCTCCAAGCTTTTTGAGCATAGGAATCAAATCTTAAATCAAACTAAATAATTTGTTTCTTTAGGTCCAATAGACCAAAATTTGGTCTCAGTGCACGTTAACCACCACCACCACCACCACCACCATCATCATCATCATCAAATTAGAGGAACATTAAATGATCATTATTATTATATTTGGCTTAATCATGATGATAAAATTAGATGATCATAAGAGGAGAAAATAATTTTCAAATAATTTTGAAATTATTATTATTATTACTTTAATATTATAATTTAAAAATTATATTATATGTACATATAGAATTATATTTTTTATATTATTTTAAAAATAAAAGGTCTGGTACACCTATTTAGCCAATTTAGTTTTTGGCTTAATCATGACCTTAATATTAGATGATGATTATTATTATATTAAGTTTATAAGGAGAAAATAAAAAAAAATTATATTATTTAAGGAAAACAGTATAAACCAATGAATAATTTTTTTCACTCTTCTTGTTTATAACCATTCTCACATTTAAATATAAATTATAGGGTTTCTAAATTTTTTAATTAATTATTAAACGAATGATAGAGAATTAATGTTAGTTGAATATTCACATAATATTTTCAGTAAAAGTTAAGACAGAAGGTTGAGATTTATCTCAAAGGTACTTACTTCCCTTTTTATTTTTAATTTAATTAAAAAATTATTGTTTATGAGTGTTATTCCATCTTTATTTATGACATTTAACTCTTATTGCTTATTATTATTACGGGTATATAAAATAATAATATATAGATCTAGGATTTATTACAGGCAAAGAAGTACAATTTTTTCTTAAATTCCATATTCCAAAAATATATTTCAAAAATAAAAATAAAAATAATAATCCAATTTATAATATTATAATTATTTTAATAATAAAGTTATAAGCAATTTCTTTAAAATCATAATATACTTGATACATTTAAAAATATACTTGATACATTTAAAAAAAATAATAATATGGGTAGTCATAATATTTCAAAAGTTGTCTTTAAATTTAATTAAATATAAAGCCTTAACAAATAAAATGGAATTTTTTCTAAATAATGTTTACATAATTATTTTTTAAAATATTAAAAAATACAGTTTAAAATGATTATAGATAAGTATAACAATGTTTACATAATTATGTTTAAACTTGTCATTGCGTGTTATCTTGTCATCTGTTATGAAATTGGTAGATAATGTTATTATGATTGTCTAATATTTAGTTTGATTTAAGGGTTTTGGATTTTTTTATTTAATTTTATTTTAACTATGTGATATTGATTTAGTTACTGCATTTAAAAAAAAACAAACGAAAGAAAACAGTGTAATGTATATATGAAGGCTCTTTCTTAATCTTGTTAAAAATGTGAAATTTAAAATATTTGATAAACTCAACTAATGATTTTACCGTACAAGTCGAATACGTAAAATCTACCATCAACATTTAAATACCCAGCACAATAAAACCTATTAAAAAGATCTCCGAAATCTACATATGCACAGCTGCATTCCTTTTTGTCATTTGAAAAGTGATTTCCCAAGTCGTAGATATCTACAACCAAGACAGCACCAATCTACAGATTCATATATCTAAAATAACACGATACCGACAATACACTCAATTATATTAATCCCGCACCAACCATTCAGACCAATATTAGCCATTCTCGTTGTTGATTGGAGTAAGGATACAATTCATTATTAGAATATTGAATGTTGTTCTACTAGCCAGTCTGCAGAATCTCAAATATTTTACTTTTTCTTTCTTTAAAAATGGCCGAAAAGATAGTTCATCCATACGTATGGTGCATGCAGAGGTTTCTTCCCTCGGAATTTGGGCATGACATCGACAAAGCTGAGCCAGTGGAACCTGGACTGACGTTTTACAAGGAAAAGAGAAAAATTAGGCGTGCTGTAGAGTCTGCCAACATCACTTTCACTTACATCTGCTGCAACTCCATACCCGGTTGGCCTTATTTTTATCGCACTCATCCTTCTGAGATTCCTCCTCCCTCAGAACAGTTCGAAATCTATAGGGATGGAAACATCAAAGGTAAAACGCATTCATCACCCTCTTTACTCAATTTAATTTTATAAATATTGAGAAAATAGGTGCTACATAGAAATTATTTTCACTTGTTTGAAATTATAATTTCAAACTGTAGATTTTTTCCCTGCGATGCGATCCATCGCAAATCGCAGATGTTACCCTTTCGCCTGCTGCCCTTGTTATCTGCGATGCGATCGCAGATCGCCATCGCGTCTTACCCTGTTGCTTCCCCGATCGTGATGCGATGCGATCATGCGATGCGATCTTATCGCAGATCGCAGATCGCGAATATTAGCCAGTGCGTGTTAAGCCCTCCGCAACGTTGCGATGCGATCTGAACCATCGCAGATCGCACTTTCACCTGCATATGATCTCAGCCGGTCATACGCTTTTGATCCAACAACCATTATTTGTTCTTACCTTGCTTTTGATCCAACAACCATTATTTGTTCTTACCTTGTTCACGCCACCGCCATAAGTGTCTTTTCGCCATTTACTTATTTATGTTCCCAAAGGAGAAGGAAGATCAGATCCAGCTCCTGGACATTGAATGCTCAGCTACAACATTTAATAAACAGCATGGCCGAGAACAAGAAGAACGCGCCACGTGCTGGTGCAGTAAAAGATTATGGGTTTCTTACAACAGAGCTGGCCGCAGCATTTATCAGTTATGGGTTACCACACAACCGACTCAAGAGGCACAAGCAAAATGTATGTAAGATATTTTGTGTTGTTCATTATATAAAAAAAAATGCAAGGGCAGACACAATGTGTAGAATTATAAAAAAAGGAGAGTTTTTTTTTTTTTTTTTCTGCAACGCACAACAGTGCTGAAACTATAAATTTCTGAGATAGTGAAATTAGTTTCTGGAACTGAAGCGTTCCTGATGTAATCCCTCTGAGTAGAGGAAGACTATTTTGTAACAGTTTTTTGTTGTTGTTATGATTAAGATCCTGTATTGAAACAGAGCATTGTTCTCTATGCAATTTCTTTTGTGTTTGAAATAAACAGAAATTTCCAACATGGTATCAAAGCTGGTCTAGGCACTCAGTGAGTCAAAAACAGAGTTTGTTTTCTCACTGTAGGAGCTGTAAGAAGCTTATTGAGCAGATTTTCTCCAGTTCAGAAAGTTTTTGCTTGTTTTTAATTATACAGTCAGTATCTCTTCTTTACTTTTACAGGTTAAGATGGCAGATGTTGGAACTGGTTTAACAAATTCCCAACTGCCATAGTTTAATGGGAAAAATTACAGTTATTGGTCCATAACAATGAAAGCATTGTTTTCTTCTCAAGGAATATGGGCGCTGGTTGAAACTGGCTATGCTGAACCTGGAGATGCAACAGCATTGGCTGCTTTGACAGTAGCAAAAAAAGACCAGTTGAAGAGCGACAAGAAGAAGGATGCCAAAGCCCTCTTTTTTCTCTTCCAATCAGTACATGAAAGTGTTTTTACACAGATTGCAGCAGCAACAAAATCCAAGGAGGCATGAGATATTCTCAAAATTGCCTATCAAGGCATGGGGAAGGTGAAGACTGCAAAGTTGCGATCTTGAGGAGAGACTTTGAAACACTCAGCATGAAGGAATCTGATACAATAGATTCATTCTTCACTCAGGTTATTGGATTGATAACCCAGATAAGATCTCATCGTGAGATTCTTGAAGCAAGAAGGATTGTAGAGAAGATCTTGAGATGTTTACTCTCAAGGTTTGAAGCTGTTGTGGTAGCAATAGAAGAAACAAAGGATCTCTCACAGTTCACAGTAGATGAACTGAGTGCTTCTCTAATGTCTGATGAACACAGATTGAGTAGAGGAACAGATTCCTCTTTTGAGCAAGCATTCAAGACTCAGATGTCTTTCGGCCAAGGAAAAGATCGAGGCAGAACAAATAATAGAGGTCGTGGAAGAAGCCAAAACAAAGGCAGATATAATCCTACAAGCACAAGCGGAAGGAGCTGCAATCAGAACCAAGATGAAGGTTCAAACAAACAGCAAGCTCATGGACAAAGGTATGACAAATCCCAAGTCCAATGTCATTATTGTAAGAAATATGGGCACTACGCCAATGAATGTAAGGAAAAACAAAATGACATGAATAGTAGGCAGAATGCTAATTTTGCAAATGAAGAAGACAAGAATCCAAAGATTGTGCTGTTAACATGTAACATTGCACAAGACAAACAAGAAGATTTGTGGTTCTTAGACTCAGATTGTAGTAATCACATGACTGGAAATATTGCAATGTTTGCCAATCTGGATGAAAATGTGAAATCTGAGGTAACAAGAGCTACTGATAGTAAGATATCTGTCAAGGGTAAGGGCAGAGTCAGTATCCAAGCAAGAAATGGAGAACAAATGATTGTGCCAGAGGTATACTATGTACCTGGTCTGAAATGTAATCTTTTGAGCATTGGACAACTCATTAACAAAGGTTACAATGTGTTCTTCAATGATGATAGTGTACAATCAGAGACATACCTCCAAGTAAGAAGATCATGGTACAGGTGTAGATGTCGAGCAATAGAATGTTTCCTCTCAAACTCGGCAGATTTGAAGGAAAGAAGATCTATTGCAGCTGTAACACAAGAAGTCTTTCAGGAACAAGTGAAACATGAGAATTGGTTGTGGCACTTGAGATTTGGACATCTCAATTTCGGAGGCTTGAATCTGTTGCACAGAAAGGGAATGGTAATGAGATTGCCATTGATCGAGAAACCGGACAGCCTTTGTGAAGGCTACATCTTAGGCAAGCAACACAAAGAAAGCTTTCCAGCAGGAAAGAGTATAAGGGCAAAAGCACCCCTGGAAATTGTTCACTCTGATGTGTGTGGACCGATGCAAATACCATAATTTGCCGGAAATAAATATGTTTTAACTTTCATTGATGATTACACTAGAAAGACATGGGTGTATATGCTGAAACAGAAGAGTGAAGTGTTTGAGAAATTCCGCCACTTCAAAACTTTTGTTGAGAAGCAGTGTGTGCATTATATCAAAGTGCTCAGAACAGATAGAGGAGGAGAGTACATCTCCAAAGACTTTCTGCGTTTTTGCAGAGAGAATGGCATACAAAAGCAGTTCACCGCGAGGTATACACCTTAGCAAAACGGTGTTGCCGAATGGAAGAATATGACCATTCTTGACATGGTTAGAAGTATGCTAAAGGCAAAACACTTGCCGCATCAGTATTGGGCAGAAGTTGTCATTTGCACAGTTTACATCTTGAATAGATGCCCAACTAAAGTTGTCATGAACAAAATACCAGAAGAAGCATGGAGTGGTCAAAAGCAAATTGTCACTCACATGAGAGTATTCGGTTGTATAGCATATGCACATGTACCCGATCAGCTAAGGAAGAAGCTTGACAGTAAGGGGGAGAAGTGTGTCTTTATTGGCTATTATGATGAGTCAAAAGCATACAAACTCTATAATTCATCCACCAAGAAATTGATAGTAAGCAGAGATGTGCAGTTCATTGAAGATGAAGCTTGGGATGGATGCTTAGAGAAGACAGTGAATGTGAAGACAATTGTGTCTCATGAAGAAGAAGAGGAAGGGAAAGCAACAAATAATCCTTCCTTGGTGGCTCCTCCTCCACCACAGCAAGTACAACAAACCACACCACAAGCTGGAATTCGAACAGCCTTGAGAAATCAAGGAAGTGCTTCTCCAAGCACATCACAGGGATCAGAAATACCCTCAAATTTGGATGGAACTCCAAGCACACCAAGAAGACCAAGATTCGGAAATCTGAATGAAATTTATGAACAAGGAGAGGTAAGTAACAATACCGGTCTGAATTCATTATTCGCTTTGTATTGTCATGTTGATGATCCAGTTCATTTTGAAGATGCTGTAAATGAAGAAAAATGGATTGAAGCAATGAATGAAGAAATTGGTGCAATTGAGAAGAGTGAAACATGGGAGTTAGTGGACCTCCCTGAAGGCAAAGATGCCATTGGAGTTAAGTGGGTCTATAAGACCAAAAGCAATGCTGAAGGCAAGATTGACAGGCACAAAGCAAGACTTGTTGTGAAAGGCTACAAGCAACAACAAGGCAAAGACTATGATGAAACCTTTGCACCAGTAGCAAGGATGGAAACAGTCAGAACAGTGTTGTCTATTGCAGCACAACACAAATGGAAGATTTACCAGATGGATGTTAAATCTGCATTCCTGAATGGAATGTTAAAAGAAGAGGTTTATGTTGAACATCCTCCAGGCTATGAAGTTGAAGGCCAAGAGCATAAAGTCTGCAAACTGAAGAAGGCTCTTTATGGGCTGAAGCAAGCTCCAAGAGCATGGTACAACATAATAGATGCTTATCTGATTGAGAATGGGTTTGATAAGTGTGATGGTGAACCCACACTCTACATAAAAGAGAATGACGGTAAAATTCTTATTGTTGTTTTATATGTAGATGATTTGATTTTTACTAGCAATGGTGCTTCTCTTATTGCTGATTTTAAAGCAGTCATAAAAAGTGAATTTGAAATGACTGACTTGGGCTTCTTAAGATATTTTCTTGGAATTGAAGTAGACCAAAGTGAAAATGGTGTTTTCATTTCTCAAGTTAAATATGTAGAAGCAGTGTTGAAGAGATTTAACATGCAGAACAGCAAGGCAGCTGTCACTCCAACTGTAATAGGGTTGAAATTAACCAAAGAAAACAACAGCAAGGATTTTGATCCAAAATTGTATAAGAGCATAGTTGGCAGCTTTATGTACTTCACTGCAACTAGGCCAGACATTATACACGTTGTGAGTTTAATCTCCAGATTTATGGAAAGACCGAAAGAGACTCATTGGCAAGCAGCCAAGAGGATTCTAAGGTATGTAAATGGAACGAAGGGGTTTGGTATTTTATACTCCTCTTCTGAAAGTTTCATGTTGACAGGTTACACTAACAGTGATTGGGCTGGAAGTGTTGATGATAGGAAAAGCACATCGGGATATGTGTTTCATATGGAATCGGGAGCCATCTCATGGGCTTCCAAGAAGCAACCAGTTGTGTCTTTGTCAATAGCAGATGCAGAGTATGTGGTAGCAACAGCAGCAGCATGCCAAACAGTGTGGCTGAGAAGAGTTCTCAGAGATTTGTGTCATGAACAAGAAAATGACACAACCATTTACTGTGACAATAGCTCGGCAATAACATTGTCTAAAAACTCTGTTTTTCATAAAAGGACAAAGCACATAGACACCAAATTTCACTTCATACATGAATTGGTTAACAATGGTGAGATTGTTTTGTAGCACTGCAGAACAGAGGATCAGTTAGTTGACATCTTGACAAAACCATTGGGAAAGAAAAGTTTTGATCATTTCAGGAAATGCCTGGGTATGCAGAAAAACCCAGCAGTTGAAATTAAAGGGGAATGTTGAAATTATAATTTCAAACTGCAGATTTTTTCCCTGCGATGCCATCCATCGCAAATCGCAGATGTTACCCTTTCGCCTGCTTCCCTTGTTATCTGTGATGCGATTGCAGATCGCCATCGCGTCTTACCCTGTTGCTTCCCCGATCGTGATGCGATGCGATCTTATCGCAAATTGCAGATTGCGAATATTAGCTAGTGCATGTTAAGCCCTCCACAACGTTGCGATGCGATCTGAACCATCGCAGATCGCACTTTCACCTGCATATGATCTCAGCCGGTCATACGCTTTTGATCCAACGACCATTATTTGTTCTTACCTTGTTCACGCCACAACCATAAATGTCTTTTCGCCATTTACTTATTTATGTTCCCAAAGGAGAAGGAAGATCAGATCCAGCTCCTGGACATTGAATGCTCAGCGACAACATTTAATAAACAGCATGGGTGAGAGCAAGAAGAACGCGCCACGTGCTGGTGCAGTAAAAGATTATGGGTTTCTTACAACAGAGCTGGCTGCAGCATTTATCAGTTATGGGTTACCACACAAGTGACTCAAGAGGCACAAGCAAAATGTATGTAAGATATTTTGTGTTGTTCATTATATAAAAAAAAATGCAAGGGCAGACACAATGTGTAGAATTAAAAAAAAATGAGAGATTTTTTTTTTTTTTTCTGCAATGCACAGCAGTGCTGAAACTATAAATTTATGAAACAGTGAAATTAGTTTCTGGAACTGGAGCGTTCGTGATGTAATCCCTCTGAGTAGAGGAAGACTATTTTGTAACAGTTTTTTGTTGTTGTTATGATTAAAGATCCTGTATTGAAACAGAGCGCTCTATGCAATTTCTTTTGTGTTTGAAATAAACAAAAAATTCCAACATTACTTTGATTTAGGTTTTTAAAATATTTTTGAATTTAATTAACACTTTGTTGAATCAGATTCCTAAATATTCGGAAATCGATTATACTAATCACAATACTAATCCTTTTACAATAAATAATAAATATGTTCATACAGCTTACTTCGTTACTCGGGCTGACATTGGCAAATACACCATTAAGACCGTGGCGGATAACCTCACTTTAAACAAAGCTGTCCACTTCAGACCTCCCAAGAATTTTCTAACGCTCAACGAACTTGCAGCCATATGGGAGACCAAGATTGGAAAGACTCTGCGCTCATATATATATATATATGTATATTTCAGTCACGTAACATTGATAATATGGTTATGTCACCACACGAGCATTACATAAAATGAGAATCGAGTAGGTGAGATGCTTAGTTGAAAGAATAAACTTGACTTGAACTGCTTGTAGTAGATAGAGTAACCGCGCTGAATGCGACGGACCTGCTGGTGGTAGGTACGGAGTGGAATGTTTGTTGAATGTTTTCTAATATTGGTAGGGTTAAGGAATAGGGTTATAAGTGGATAAGTTTAAAAAAATTTTGTAGTTGGCCTTTGTCTAGAATCATTAATTTACCTCGCGTGCTTATCGTAGGTACAGGAGCGTTGAATAATTGTTTCTAGTAACACGTCAGTGTGGTCCGTTGTGTTTGTTTTATTTTATTTTGTGTGTACAAAGAATTACTTTTTAATTATTGTGTGTGTTGGTGCAGCGAATTACTTTCCAGAGAGCATCGTGGCTTCTCTGACGCATCTCATCTTCATCAATGGCTGCCAATACAATTTCGAAATGCACGGACCACAGGATGTGGAGGTATGCGAACTTTATCCAGATGTTGAGTACACCACTGTAAATGACATTTTCAACAGCTATATCTGAACACTATATGTTGCCCCAGTTCATCACGGGTTAAGAGAGTGGCATATAGACAGTAATGGAATGTACTCTTGTATCCATCAGACACATTTCAGATCCCAAATCCCCAATATATGGTTATCCATTGTAAGTTGTACTTTGTTTGTTCTTGCATGTTTGATAAGCCATATCCGTGTGAAAAAAGGTTTTTAACATAATTCTTAAACATTCTGGGATTTAGACTCAGATTTTTCTGAAACGTCTTGAGTATGAATATTACTTTCTTTGCAGATGACTTCTGAATTTTACTTTCTTTGCAGATGACTTCTGGGTCATTGATTGTGATAGGACCTTGGATAACTTTTGTTTTATAATAAAGAAAAACATATTAAATTTATTTGAATTTTTTATTTTAGTTTTAATTTTAAATCTAACCAATAAAAATTAAAAAAAAAAAATTTCTGCATATTAAAAAAAGATTTATTTTGATTTAAAGTTTATTTTATTATGAAATTTTAAATTATTTATAAGTTATTATTAACATTATAATTGACAATAATGATAATATCTATTAAGATTAATATAAGTAAAAGATTAAGATTAATAGAAGTAAAAGATTAATTGAGATTCTTTAATATTTTATTTCTATGGCAAAAAAGAAGGAAGAGAAGTGTTCTTAAACCACTATAATTTTGTTAACTTAACAAGTAAAGAAGATTGGTTGAGTGGCACATGTTTTGGAAATGAGAATAGATGTGAGTGAGAGCCCGCAATCCAAAAGAAAATGTTTTTCATCTTCAACCCTCTAATGTCGCAACTGTGATAGACTCTTTTGTCCCAAATTGTTTTGGGAATTGACCAACAACATATTTTACTGGGAAGCTCATGCCAATTAATTCTTATCTTTCCAATGTTCATTTTCTTCTTAGCACTAGTCTAGACAGAAAAGTACTTTTGGTTAGCAAGATTGGAGTTGATCACTTCCTTATAACACCTTAGCCTCATTTTTCCTTCTAACTCCTTATCATCCCATAATTTATCTTTAAATTTGGAAGTAATAATATTGTTAATATTATCCTTACTCTGGAAGATGATCTCCTCCTTCATCCCACAATGATCCATCCAAGATTGGGCATTAAATTTGGAAGTAATAATATTGTTAGTATTATCCGTCTTCTCCAAAATGATCTCCTCCTTCATCCCCGAATGATCCATCCAAGATTGAGCATCTTTATTCCAATCTCTCTTGAACAAATAAAATTCATTTTGAGATATCTCATCAAAAGCACTTAAATTATTCATAATTTATTATTATTTTTATATATAAAAAAAATTTGCAATTAATCTTATAGCCTTAATACATTTGAAATTTTAATACACTTATTTGAAAATAATAATAAAAAATGAAATATATTTAAATATAATTTTTAAATTTATTTTAATTTTAACCGAATAAAAGAATCTACATTTTTTATATATAAATTGAAAAAATTTATTTTATTAAAAGATTTTAAATTATTTATTTATTCTTTTAATTAGAATGAGAATTTTCTATTCATTAATAAGTTTAAGCTTAGATCTCAACAAATACTAGAGTAGTACATAATGATATCTTCAAAAAAATTCTAAGCCCTTTTATCCAACAAAAATATATTTTTTTAGTGATGGACTCCAAACGTGGGTTTTGTAAGTATATGTTGATGGAATAATGAATCAGTTGCTAAATATTAGATGTTAAAGTTTTTATTTTGTGTAAGAGAGATTTATGAAGAGATTCCTAGAGAGAGGAGTGATTTGTGGAATGATTGTTGAGAAATTATACGAAATGGTTGAGAGATTTGTGGAGATTGGAGATTCCGAAGGCCTCTCCTCATGTATAAATAAATGGTTTTAATAATGGAATATATTGAACACTATTTTGTTATTGTTGAATGATGTTTATCTCTCTAATTTATTTTTTATTGTGTTTCCTTCATTTGGTATCAGAGAAATTTCCCAAAGGGTTTGATAAATTTGTGAGTTTAAAATCTGTGGAATGTTGTGAAGCTCATGAAAGCTAGGAGCATCTTCTCAAAAAATTTGGAACGTTGTGAAGACATCTGAGAGCATGCAACCAATGTGTGAGAAAGAAGTCTTGAGCCACCATTGAGGAGTATGGTATACCTATTGAGTCGTTGAGGTACCATGGAGGAGTCGTGTGTGTAGAAATTTGGTGATAGAATTACAACTTCTCAAGAAATTTTAATCTAAATCAAGAGACACAATTCTACTGTACTGGTATGTGGAATTCAATTCAAAATTTAGAACAACAAGCTCAGACATTCGATAAGAAATAGCACACATGCACAATATTTTTTTTTCTAGGGGAACCCAATTGGGAAAAACCCCTCAAGCCTATTTGCATTAATCAGATGAATATAGATATATTACAATTGCTAGCTCAGTTTGAGCTCAACTTGCAAGTGAATAACCTATCTCTCTGCTCAATGAGAATCTATGGCCCATACTTAGTCAATTTTTGCCTCTTCTTGAGCCCCTATTTCCTTGCATAATTCCTAGAGAATCAGGCCCTATTTTTTAGGAATTTTCCTCTAATTGATTGTGCAATTCCCAAGGTTTGATCATATGACTGCATGTAACACCTGTACACTCAAACTAGTTTACAAATGCTTGTTACACTGCCTTGGAATCTCCACCATAGTTGGAAACTCAAATTCTTTGCATGCGCTACTTATTTTAGGATGATTGATCAGTTAACTAGATGATCACTGAGTTAGATTGTTGTCCCACTGCATAACTGATCTTCCACTAGCTCCTCCAAATGTTAGAACTAGTTTAACTAAACACAATAGGATATAACTGAACTGGATTACTAAAATTTGGCAATCACACATACTTAACTAAACTCCAAGCCCTCTAACTCAAATGTACTGAGCTAACTGAGTGACAAGAGCCATGTCGAACAAGTTAATTGCATCCAAGTTGTTTGTTGATGTGGAAATTCGCATTTTGGTCAAATTGAGACGTTCTTGCTGCACTTCTCAACACCCCCTCTCAGGAAGAAAGGGATTATCAGCCACCCCTATCTTGCACCTATGGAATTCAAGCTATCATCTTCACAAAACCTTTGTCAAGATGTCGACATCTTGTTCCTTTATTGAAATGTAGTGTAGCAACGTTATCCTCCTTTGCGCACAATCTCGTAAATGATGATATCAGATATCTATATGGTTGGATCGATTGTGAAATACCAGATTCGTAGAGTGCTTAATGCAACTTTGATTATCACAACATATCACCATTCGATCCATCATTTGACCAAACAATCCCACAAGTATCTTTCTCATCTTGATTTCCTCACATGTTGCTTGACTTGTAGCCATGTATTCTTCTTCTGTCGAGCTAAGCGCCACAAATATTTTATTCCTGTTGTACTAAGAAACAAACTTCGACCCAATGTTTAAAATTCCACCTAATGCAGTCTTTCGGGTGGATGGACTCCCTACCCAATCTGCATCCTGTGAATCCACACAACTTCACTCCCTTTGGCTGTCTGTACTATAATCCATATTGGGTAGTGCCTCTAAGGTAATGTAAAACATGTTTAGTTTCCTTCCAATAATTTGGTTTGCCTAATGATAGCTTGGCTTAGGTGGTTGAATTCTTAACTCATATCTAGTTATGTGTTCACAAAATACATCAGTGAGCCCACTAACTGTTGTTTAATGGTAACATCCACCTGTTTACCTAAAGTGGAAATCTCCTTCCTCCAGTTGGTCATTAAACGTGTCTCCATGGTTTTACAACTCTCCATGATAAATATCTGTAGTATCACATTGACATACTTTCCTTGAGACACAAGCGATTCCCCATCACCTTTCCATAATTCTAGCTCGAGGAAGTAATGCATAAGACCCATGTCCTTCATTTCAAATTCCTTTGCAATGTCCTCCTTGCAAGAGTTGATTAGTTTCTCATCACCAATTAATATTGAATCATCAACATATAAAACAATGATAAAAAATTTACCTTCTACCAAAATATGATAGAGGTTCGCATCTGCTTCACTTTTGGTTAAGCCAAAACCAGTGAGATAGTTGTTGATCATGGTGTACCAAGCACGAGGTTCCTGTTTGAGACCATAGTGAAATCGAGTGTGTGTAGTCATCAAGTGAAAATCCAAAGGGAGGCTCTGAAATTGGTGCAAGCCAAAATTTTGGATGGTGATTGTAGTCTCTACAACACCTTGCAACACACTGATAGAACTATAGCTTCTCTATTTCGGTTCATTGCTAGTACAGGGCCTTGGTCTTTTGGGGAGTATTGAATCGCTGTGTGGGTTACTTCAGCTTCCCCACTTACCCCATGGACATACATGGTTCACTCTTTTCCAACTCAGTTAAACACAATCAAAATTTCAGCTTAGATCTCAGTGTTTCAAATCTGGTAAGGGTAGTTTAGCATGCGAGTTGAAGATTTTCAGAGTATAAATTTTCATCTTTGGTGTTTCTCTACTGCTAGCAGGCCTGGAAAGTACCTCGAGGGAGTCCACAGGAACACACACATTCCTCCACTTCAAGCGAACCTGGTCGGGTTCCTGATGGAGTTGCATGCTTCACCTCTCTGTGTAGGAAGCCTTTCTCTTCTTTCACCTTTACATTTTTCAAGAGGACTATGCATAGGCACTTATTGACTTTTGGGGTGGAAGAGGGATCTCGACTTATTGAGAGCAGAAGAGGATGTTCCTTCGGAGAAGCATGTAAGACCTCTGACATAGGCTTGCTCATTTAGATTTCCCCTTCTCCGTTTCTACTAGTTGGATGAGCTTGAACACATAGAGCAGAAGGTTGAGTACAAGCATGGGGCTTCCCAGTGTGGACATAGGTTCATGGTTGGACCAAAACTTTCCTTGCAAATGGTTCATATTTTCTGTCAAGACTTCATCGGCCGAAGGTTACAACCAAGCAAGGATAATTTTAGGGGCGAATGTTCGCCCTTTGGCGAAATTAAGGGGTTTTAAATTTTTAGTGGGCGAATATTTTGTATCATAGTACATTTTTACAAATCACCTCAAATAGCCCACCTTATTTTAAGGGAGAGGGTAAAAAAGGTAAATTTAGCCTTTGAAATTAGGACTTACAACCTTCCATTCGCCCATTTTCAAGAATAGGTTTTATTTAAGTGAATCCATTCGCCCATTTTCAAGAATAGGTTTTACTTAAGTGAATCCTATGGGCCAAATACCATATTTACAAAAGAGGTATGGTAAATTAATAAAAATATAAATAAATGAGAGGTATGGTAAATAAATAAAACATTTTTTATATTTACTCCATAAGTCACCTTATATACATGTAAGGGTGTAAACAAATAAAAATATAAGTAAAGTGGAGGTATGGTAGATAAATAAAACGTCTTTTTATACTTACTCAAAAGGTATGGTAAATAAATAAAAATATAAATAAACTAGACGTATCGTAAATAAATAAAACCTCTTTTTATATTTAGTCCATAACCCTCGTTCTATTTATGAAGGCTCAAGAAAGAGGTTTTATTTAACTGAATCCTATGGGCCAAATACCATATTTGTAAAAGAGGTATGGTAAATTAATAAAAAAATAAATAAATGAGAGGTATGGTAAACAAATAAAACATTTTTTTTATATTTACTCCATAAGTCACCTTATATTTACGAACACTCAAAAAATGGGTTATATTTAGGTGAAACCTATGGCCAAAATACTATGGGACAAATACCATGGACTAGATTGTTATTAATACCATGCAAAAAACCATTATTAACCCTAATATTAGAATTAATATAAATAAAAATGGCACATGGTATTGACCCATGGTATTTACATGGAATGTAGCCTATTTAAATGGGGGAATTAAACCAGCATGTAGCCTATGCTAAGATTCACTAGGACTTTACAAAGTTTTATTATTTAGTGAAAGACTCGCCAAGATCTTACAAGATTTTATAATTGAGTAAAATATTCGCCATGCCTGGTGAGAGATTCACCAAAAAATTATATATACATATTATATTATTGATAAAATCGCCTTCCATTTTTCCTATATACCATGGAGATTCGCCCATTTATTATATTTATAAATTTAGGGGGGGTTCTTAAAATTTTCCCTGCAACCAAGCATAGAGAAGGTAGACACAAGACTGGCCAAATGATGCGACTTCACAAGTTTCCTCAAATTTCAGCCACCTACTCTATTAAGAAGCCAGAACGTAGTAGTTGGTAGCACTTATCTCCAGAAACAAAAATAGTAATGTATCAAACAAACAAAACGAATGTGAACAAAAATAGTAAGAAGAATCAAACAAAGCAAAACAATGATAATAAGTAAAACTAACAAGATGAAAACAACAAGAAGTAAGTAGACTATGTACATGGCACGAGTGCGGCTTGACCTATTGGAGGTAATGCTTGAGATCTTGGTCATTGACACAAAGGTTTTCAATCCTTCCGTCAAGTGATTGTGAGTGATATGTGTGTGGGCCATGCTTCTCGTAGACCAGTGCAAGTCCACCGGGCTCCACTATCGGAGCTTGGTGGCATTCCAAAATACCTTTAAGTGAAGAAAACACCATTGTTACATGTACGGTGTGCAATCTGGGCTTGGATGATGGAATGGGGTAGTTGTTTTTATTCCGGGAACGGTTCAAGTTTATGAAGTCAATGCATAAGTATATTTTCCGGGATTGTTTATGTGCGAGATTTAAACTAGAAAACCAAGTATGATGACGAAATTTGCAAGTAGTCTAATCACCCAAAATGTTAGTCAATATTTTCTGTAAAAGGAGTGAAAATAACATGTATGTGCTACCTGGTATTCACTGCAGTGGCTTGTCTCCTCCTTTATGTGGAATATCATGTTGGATTGCTCATGTGTAGTGTGTACTCAGGTCATCATCTACCCGTGCAAACCGCAAGTGGTCAAAGATTTGTCAATGTTGTGGTGCGTATCTTGCATCGAGGTTGGCCATGTTCAGATCATGATAGGTTCCCATGATGCTTTGTTCATTCGTAGCGGTGGTCCTTTATGTGTTCAACATGATAGCTTCATACTCAACATCATTGTTTGTGTATTCGAGATTCACACAGCTCGAAATCATGCATTGTTTATTGTTTTCAACGACTGAGATACACTCGATCCTTGAGCCTTCATGTGTTTCCAATTCGTCAAGAATCATGGCCCACAACTCGTCTGTACATCGACTGTTTGGCATGCTAGTACTACTACTACTACTGTTGCTACTAATACTACTACTATCGGAAACACAAACTGTACAAGTTTCATTACCATCAGTTGGGCAAGGAAGGAGTCCCAACTGCGTGTCTGATGAGGTTGAAGATGGCCATGCATGATCTGAATTTGAAACTACTTGAATGCTTAGCAAGGTATTCAATTCAACAAATATACATGTTAACATTATGAACTTGTCTTGTAGTTAAAAACAAATGAAATTTTCAGTTGTTTATGACCCATTTGACTATAGTAGAATCATTTCTTTTTTTTGTTTAACATACTAAAATGAATTTGTTTAGGAAAATAACTCAACCACAAATGCAAAAGAAGTTGATGACGTAGTTCACCCCTCCTAGGCTACATCTGCTAGGTCCAAGGCTCCCAAATGGGCATATCTTTGATTTGATTAAAAGCTAAAAAATGATTTTACAACTGAATACAAGCCTTATCAGGTGTAATGGATTGTAAAAATGGGTTTAGAATGCTCAAATCAATCAGGAACGACTACTGGTTCTCATCCAATGGGTACCTGTAACCCTATACAACTCCCACAATACTGGGCCCTGGTGGCTCCTATAACTTCCACGGAGCAAAAACACCTGCAAATAACCTTTGATTGCTCTCTAACCTGTACCAATGGCTTCATCATCATCTGAATACTCAAAATCCAAAATACAATTCGTCCAAAAAGGACTTTCCTAGCCAAAGTTATGGGTCCTTTACTGAACTACCAGTTTTCCCTGAAAAGACTCTAGTTAACTAAACTTGGAGTGCCAGTTCGGGCCACCAAATATGGCGGGACCGCCAATTTTGGTGCCTCCGTCATTTATGCCACCAAAATAAATGCATGGTTACTGTTTGTTGACTGCAATTTAATTGGCATGTGAGAGGGATTATGGGGCAGTGGTTAGGCGCCTCAAATTTAGCGCCAACCCTTTAATTAATTGTTCATTGAACTGGTGTTAGGCCCTTTATACCCACATGTGAACACATTGAAACATTGAACGCTTTAACCGGTTATCGTTAGCACCAGCGGTATACGCGTTATGCCCTTGGTTTTTGGACAATGGTCACGTGGTATGGGGGGCTGGCCCTTAGAGGCTGGCCCCCTTCATTTCCCACCCAAAACCATTTTAACATTTAAATAACATTTGGTCCAAAATTCTTTCAAGTTCCGCCTTTGGGGTTTGTTGGTAAAACGTTGGGCTTGTAATTCGAATGTCTCATATTCAAAATGCCTAACTGCCAAAATTTTAAACATATGCACCCATTATGATGATGTCACGCAGGCCACGTGGTGGCCTTTGGGCCTGCCATGTTGCGACCTTCTATTGGTCCCACCGAAATGGAATATTCTTAAGAACATTCTATTTAATTTTTTTTTCTTTGAAAAAAAATTCAAAATTCAGTGCTATTGGGCAATTCTTCTTTTTGGCATAACTTCCTCATATGGAGGCCGTTTTTCGAACCGTTTGTGGCACCAAAATCAGGAGGACGAGATCTATCCAGTCATTCAGTTTTGACATTCTTTTGAACACTTTGAAATTTGAGCTATCACTGAAGTCCTGGATCAATATCTGATCACTCCTCCCCATTAGGATCTTTTGGGCCCCAAAAGACTGATATACTAATCTGAACAGTAAATGAGAGTATATCACCCTCTTCTTTCAGTCTCTATACACTTTCTTGCATAGTTAGTGCCTTTCAACAAAAAATCGAAGGTAGACGACACTTCCCTTCCTGAATGCGCTTGTCCTCTTGTCAAGAACTATCTTCCTCAAACTCATTTAGGATTTACAGAAGGTAGCTGAACATCGATTCCAAGCCACTACCATGAAAAATTCACAAATGTAACCATGGCGACTTTTGCTTCTGCAAACCTTCTTCTGTAGATGATGTCGAAAGAAGATAATAACTTAATGAATAAATTCTTGTTTCAACAAAAGAAATATCTTTCACATCCTGTGAATCAACATTGGATCCATACATCATGTTTACAAATGAATGACTAAATCACAAGTCGAAAAAATCATCCCTTTCAAACATTTGACCCTTCAAGTCAAGCATGTACAAAAAGAATTTAAACGATTCTTTTACAAAGATGAAACACTTCATCATTTCTCCTCTTTACAATCTTGGAGATCAAATTAACTTTTTCCAAGTCAATATTACATTACATGCATGGTTAAAAACAAAGTAATCAACCCTTCAAGTTAATCACACATACATGTTTAAAATACAAGGAAATCATCGTGATCCCTGTGCTCATGCATATCATTCTCATGCATGCAGTTTATCCTCCAACTTTCTCTTAAGTATAATCATAACTACAAGATCCTCGATCACATGTACATATACTTTCAAAGCTGAAATGAATATAACTTTCGCTGTGATAGAGTGAGTCTCATACTCGGCTTTTCCATCCTGCAACTTGCATTCCCTTAACAAAGAAATGCATTCAATCGAAAGACATGCAACTTTAATTGGATAAGAATTCTAACCATTTCTTACCAATCCATTTCAAAGGCACTTCCTTTAATTGCATATCGATATCAACATGTGTATCATCCTAACACATATCAATGATGGAAACTTCCTTCCCATTCTTGCCATACTCTTTCTCCAATTTCTTCAACTTTTGTGGAAGCATTATTGGATTCAGAGTCCAACACCTTTCAGCAATATGTCCTTGCTTATGGAAATAAGTGCAACACATGTTCATCTTCCTGACAGCATGATTTGCATTGTTCAATGGAACTTTGGCTTCTTGCCTCCTTTCCTTCAAAATTTTCCTATATGTTGCCATTCTTTTCCAACATCTAGAAACACTATGGTTAACCAAACCACAAAAAGAACATGCAATTATTTTCCAATGTTTATGTGGAAATTTTCCATGCTTTACATGATCAAAGGAAGTGCGATGGAAATCAGATTTATACCTTTCTCTTTCACCTTCATTACCTTCATAAGGAGGCGAATCGAAAGAAGAAGAAGCTCCCTTTGGAACACTATCAATCCCTTCAATGGTTTTAGAGCTTTCACCACTTTGTTGTTCAAGTGCATGCTTATGCACGCATTCTTCCTACAAAGCATGTTTCAAACTATTGCATTCCTCAAGGATACAACCTTTACAACCTTGAGATAGTGAAATGAAACTCCTTCTAGGAACTGTTTCAATTGCCTTCATGGCTGCTTCAGAACTTTCTCTATAAGATTGTTCATAGCCAAGACCCAAATACTTAGGCCTTACCTCAACCATTATTGGATCAACTATACCCTGTGCATGTCTTCCCAATCCTTTTCCTTCATATCCCATTTTTGACATCAACTTGGACCCTATGCCTCTGGTATGTTTCTAAAAAGAACCAACATAAACATTCTTATAAGAATTTGAAGACAAACTAGAATTGTTTACCTCTTCTTCAAGATGATACTTGGCTAAGGCTTCTTTGGCAACAAGGAGTTGTGTCTCCAACTCATGCATCCTTTCTAGATTCATGTTTGCAATATGAAGTTGGTCTTCCATTTCCTGCAATTGGTCAGAAAGCAACTGCTTCTCTTCCCTCATGGAATTGAACTGCTCTTGAAGTCTAGAGCTCTGCCTTTCATCCTCATACATTTCTCTCACCATATTCTTCAAGATAAGGAGTTCACACTTCATATCCTCATCGAAGAACCTTGTGAAGGAGAAATCTTCACTTGATGAAGTTGTCATTATAATATCAATGAACCAATTAACTTCAACAATGTTCTTAAAGATTTTCAAAACAAATGAGAAAGATTTTCAACCCAAATGGCTTTACAACCATCACATATTCAAGTAGCCAACAAAGTGAAAGCTTCTTTAAAATTCTTTTTCCATACACGTCCCTTGCCATCGATAAAGGTCACCTTGTAGCCTTTGTCTTCCATTGTCGAAACAGACACCGGGTTCTTTTTGAGATCAGGTACATATAGGACTTCTTGCAAATGAATTGTATTACCTTGATTCAATTTAAGAGTGACATTCCCTACGCCTTTCACGAGATATTTTGCGTTGTCCCCAAGAACAATTTCCAGGTTAGTCTCCTTCTCTATCAGATTAGAGAGAGCTTCTTTGTAACCAATGAAGTGCCTTGAGGCACCACTATCAATAAGCCAATTTCCCAGCAAGTCCGGGGGAGCCGTAGTAGAGAGGGCCGCTGGTAGACAATATTCATCTTGCTTATTGTTAACAACATTAGATTCATGCCTCGAGTTTCTTGCCTTCTTGAAGGGTTGTCCTCTTCCTTGATTTCCGACATTTATTTTACCCTCTTCCATTTGACTTGCCATTCCTTTGATTTCCTTGAGAGTGATTTTGGTTATTATCATGGTGTGAGTCCCTTTTATCAAGGTCCTTCCTGACATAGTGGCCCATTTTGTTGCAATTGTAACATCGTCCTTTTCTTCCACACAAATCAAGTGAACATCATGTTCAAGCAGTCATCAGCAAATCAACTCAAGCGAAATTCTTGTAGTGATTTTGAGGACCTTTGGGGTAAGGAAAATATCTGCTATTCCTTTTTGTCTTCTCCAAGACTTAGCTAATCAGTAGCTATCCCCAAACTTTAGCAAACTCAAACAACATGCAGTTTGCAGGACAGTAAAGCAGTCAATCTTCAACACTGCTTTAACACCTTTCAAGCTATATAATCAAGCTATTGTGATCAAAACTTGCAAGACAGTCAAAATATCCTTGCACAAAAACAATCAAAAGACAACCACACCAAATATTGACTGGAAAGAGCGTTTATCTACTTTGCAATTGTATAACAAGAGCATTTCGAAGGCTACCTGGCTCATTCCAGGCTTTGTCTATAGTTTATTCGGCTGCTTTTGATACAAAGAAACAACAACATAGCTCCGATACCAACTTGATCTGAATTTGAAACTATTTGAAATGCTTAGCAAGGTATTCAATTTAGCAAATATACATGTTAACATGATGTACTTGTCTTGCAGTTAAAAACAAATGAAATTTTCAGCTGTTTATGACCCATTTAAGTATAGTAGAATTATTTCCTTTTTCTATTTAACATACTAAAACGAATTTGTTCAAGAAAATAACTCAACCACAAATGAAAAATAAGTTGATGACACAGTTCACCCCTCCTGGGCTACATCTATCGGGTCCAAGGCTCCCAAATGGGCATGTCCTTGATTTAATTAAAAGCTCAAAATGATTGTACAACTGAATACAAGCCTTATTAGGTGAAATAGAATGTAAAAATGTATTCAGAATGCTCAAATCAGTCAGGAATGACTACAGGTTCTCATCCAATGGGTACTTGCAACCCTATACAGCTCCCACAATACTGGGCCCTAGTGGCAACTAGAACTTCCATGGAGAAAAAACCCTACAAAAGACCTTTGATTCCTCTCTAACCTGTGCCAATGGCTTCAACATCATCGGAATACTCAAAATCCAAAAAAAAAATCATCCAGAAAGGACTTTCCTAGCCAAAGTTATGGCTCCTTTACTGAACTGCCAGTTTGCCCTGAAAAGACTCAAGTTAACTAAACTTGGAGTGCCAGTTAGGGCCGCCAAATATGGCGGGCCTACCAATTTTGGCACCTCCGCCATTTATGCCACCAAACTAACTGCGCAGTTACCATTTGTTAACTGCAAGTTAATTGGCATGTGAGCGGGATTGTGGGGCAGTGGTTAGGCGCCTCAGATTTAGTGTCAACCCTTTAATTAACTGTTCATTGAACTGGTGTTAGGCCCTTTATACCCAAATGTGAATGCGTTGAAACATTAAACGCTTTAACCAGTGACTGTTAGCGGTAGCAGTTTAGAGAGTTATGCCCTTGGTTTTTGGATGACGGTCACGTGGTATGGGGGGCTAGCCCTTAGGGGCTGGCCCTAAGGGCTAGCCCCCCTCATTTCCCACCCAAAACCATTTTAACATTTATATAACATTTGGTTCAAAGTTCTTTCAAGTTCTTCCTTTGGGGTTCGTTGGTAAAACGTTGGGCTTGTAATTCGGATGTCTCGTGTTCAAAATGCCCAACTGCCAAAATTTTAAACATATGCGCCCATTATGATGATGTCACCAAGGCCACATGGCGGCCTCCGAGCCTGCCACATCGAAACCTTCTATTGGTCCTACAAAAATTGAATATTCTTAGAATATTCTATTTTAATTTATTTTTTTTGAAAAAAATTCGAAATTTAGTGTTATTGGGCAATTCTTCTTTTTGGCATAACTTCCTCATACAGAGACCGTTTTTCGAACCGTTCACGGCGACAGAATCAGGAGGATGAGATCTATCTGGTTGTTCAAGTTTGATATCCTTTTGAACACTTTGAAATTTTAGCTATCACTGAAGTCCTGGATCAATATCTGATCAATGTAGGATAACACTCCAATGTTGTTTCCAGGAGCAAATTGCCAAACATGAGTTCTTCAAAGGCCAACGATTCATTCTCACCATTAAAGGGAGTGACATTATGTTTCATGTACCTCTCAGATAACACCTCGATTTGGTTTTTCTCCCTTATATGGAAGCCACACGTGAGACCAGTCAGTGGAAAAATATCCATCTAGCTTGCTAGACTAGTCTCTGCTAGGTAGCAGACCATATGCTTTCGGTATGTCCACAACAACTATGTTGATGCATTGGTGGACTCGATTGTCATGAGACAGTCGGATGATCATGTCTCACAGTTCACCAATGGCTGGTACCAATGTTCGATCATGTTGGATGATTCTTGTTAATGTTTCACTCCATTGTGCGTTGATCTTCTTAGCAATGGAGAGCAGCATGACATTGGCTTCCACGCTAGAATCAACCAAGAAGTTGTGAACATTGTAGTTAAAGACTTCAAATGAGAGTAGGAATGGAGGGCAGCTAGAGTTTTCTTCTTCCATCTGGAGTGTATTGAGCACAGTGGATAGTGATCTGGGAGGTGTTCTTGCTCCCTTGCTGGTGGAGGTTACGTTTTCAATAGATGCCCATCCCATTGCACACAACGGGATATCTCACTGACTCTAGACTTTTCCTAACTCGATCAAACTGATGTTTACTCGAGTTTTCTTCATGTCATCAACTATGTTGTAGTCTAGAGGTGGTAGACTCACCGAGGTGTCCGGGGTGGAACTGATGTTCATGTTGTACGATGATGTGTTTCATAAATTTCCGCTCATGGATGTACTCTTATCCGCTGCTGTCTTCCCAGACTTGCTTCGTGTTCATTGATTTGAGGTGGTTGGTGGATCGACCTTCTTTATCAGCACTCTCACCTTCTCTTGCATCTCCCAAGTGTAGGGAGAGCCCCTTTACTCCTAAGATTGTAACGATCATTTTTCTTTTGGGGTTGCTTCTCAATGTTCGTCTTTGAGATTACTTGCGATCACTAAAATGTGTTCACCACATGCCCAGAACTTGGTGTTTCATCAAGTGCAACCTCTTCATGATCTGAAAATGGGGCTCTTAGGCTTCTTCTCTAGCTTACAAGAACCTATCCCACTTCCAAAGCTTGAATTTTCCCAAGTCTATTTGATTAACCAATGCCAAATTAAGAAATGCTTTAAAGTATAGGCATATGCTTATTTTTATTGTTGGCTGTTATGTGCTTTTAAAATCTGTTGTGTATACTGATATTCAAATGTGCTTGAAAATATACATATACATACATACATATATCTATCATATATATATATATATATATATATATATATATATATATATATATATATATATATATATATATATATATATATATATATATATATATATATATATAACAGTGTATAATGCAGCAGTAAAACAAACATATGAGACAACAATGTAATATGGAGTTCACCCTGATATCTTGGGCTACGTCTCCTTGAGCTCTAATCAACTCGATTAGGCTCTTTGGGATTATGGTTGAATTCTTTTACAAGTCTGTGATTCAACTCCATATGGTTTACAAATGAACCAATGGGCTCAGAATACCATCTTACCCTTGGCTGTCCTTTAGCCATAAGTAGATCTAAGCTTCTCTGGACTAATTCTTTTTGTCAGTGCCTGAGCTCCTTTGAGCTTCTTGCTTCTCTAACTCCCTCAAAATTATTTACTATCTCTGTACTCCTCTTGTCTTCAGCTCAAACAACACCAGCAACATCTCGATCATTCAGTCTCTTTGCTGTCTGATACTTCACTGAAGTATTTATGCGTTGCTTCCAAACTCTGGTGGCTTTGCACTATTAATCACTCTGGTTCTGCCTCTCCAACCTCTGGTGGCTATCTCCTATCAAGAACTCTGGCACATCGAGTTTCCAAATGGGTTACTCAGCGCTCCAACTCTACTCATGCATTCACTTCACGCTGTGGACTATCCTCTTGGCAAATTATCAACATTTGAGCCCCTCTGTGCTTCTAGAGCTTCCTCTACCTCTACGCTGCCTACTTATATCTCTTAATCGTGCTCTCAGATTCAGTCAACCCTTGCTTCTGTCATGGAACGACTTTTTAAGCCCATCAACGCTTGTCTGTTTGTTTAAGCTCTCAGGCTCTCTGGCTCTCGGTCACAGTCCCTTCACTTTCCTTCCGGGGCATTTAACAGTCATTGATAATGTCCCAAGGTATGGTGGCCATCTGTTTTGCACGGAAGGGCAATCGATGCTTTAAATTCCTTAGTAACAGTCTGTGAAAGCATGGGAAATTTGCATAAAAACCCAATATATCAGACTTCAAACATTCATAATCCCGCTTTATAGCGCCATTGGGTCTGCCTAGGGATCGTCATCGCATATCACAATTGGCCTACTCCTTTGTATTTTGCAATACAATAAAACATGTGGAAATACATATAAAATTGCCTTTCGGCGGATTTGAAAATATCTAAAATCTGGCTTATCGCCCCATCGACTTCGGCTCTGGTTGCATATCACAATCACAATGTATATTGGCCCTAGCATTAAGGGTTTGCCGATCGGCGATATCGGCATATTGTTATTGGCCCCTTTGCATCGGTGCTATCGCTGATCGCATATCGGCGTATTGCAAAGCTACAGCCCGAGGGTCTTCCCTTATGACACACACTGATCCGATACATATGCGGATGCAATATTGCATTGAACCATGTTGCAATCAGACCATCAGGTCCACGACATACATCGCAGTCAGGGGTTTTGGGGTGATGGCCTATAATCAAACCTGCCGATTACATTGTCGTCGATATATATATATATATATATATATATATATATATATATATATATATATATATAAAAGCTTTCCCGCTCTGATAGTGTATTCCACTATACCTTGGTCTTTCTGCCTCTGATAGTGTATTTTCCATATAGCTATGTTTTTGACTGCCGATAGTGTTGAATGCATATATGTATGGGTTTTGGCCCCCGATAGTGTTAAACACATCCCTTGCTCTTTTGATAGCTCCCGATAGTGTTAATATGGGTTTATGCCGCCGATAGTGTATATGACCCATATATATATATATATATATATATATATATATATATATATATATATATATATATATATATATATATATATATAGATATATATATATATATATATATATATATATATATATATATATATATATATATATATATATATATATATATATATATATATGTTTATGCCTCCAATAGGCTCGATTTCATGGTTTTCTTCATGTTTTTGGGTCCCATTATTAGTGGATTTTGCTCCTTTTTACAAGGGATATAAGCAGCTTCATTTTATAATAACTTCTGCATCCTAAATCGGTTTTGGCCCATTCGATTTGTAGTAGATTCAGAATGAGACAATCTCTGCAATGGGGCTAGCTCCAAGAACTTCCTTGGAATTTCATTTTTCCTTAGTGAGGAATACTTAGACTTTGGAGTCTATCCAAAATCCATTTTGGATCACGCCTCCCCACTAAAAGAAATTTTGGTCTCCAAAAGACTGATATACTGATCTGAACAGTAAGTGAGAGTGACTCACCCTCTTCTTTCAGCCTCCCTACACGTGCCTTTGCATAGTGCCTCTGAACCAAAGTTTTTGACCACTTCCCTTCTTGGATGGGCTGGTCCTTCTGGGAAGAACTGTCTTCCTCATTGCCTTCCTGCAGAACTTCTGCTGAAATAGTCATAGAAGGTAGTTTTGAGCTTCTTTCTCTTGATCATTGATCCAAGGTCGCTCAACAAATGTGAAGTACATCTGCTCCATAAAAATTTCATTTGTACCTATTTGAAAAGTTGCCAACAACAACTATTAACAACAACAGGCATACAAACAACAACTGGATGGACTAAACTCCTACTTCAACAAAAGAAATGGATTTTCACATCTTGTTAACATCTTCATGTCTTACATCTGCATACAAATGATGGACTAGATAACAATCCCGCAAAACATGCCTTTAAAGCAAATGACCCTTCAAGTCAAGCATGTAGGAAAATACCATTAGGACTCTTTTTCAAAAGATGAAACACTTTATCCTTAGCTCCATTTGGAGACCAAGTTAAATTTTCCCAAATTGAAATTACATGCATGTTTACAACAAAGTAATCGGCCCTTCAAGTCAATCACACACACATGTTCCGAAAACAAGGAAAACACCAACATCCCTGGTTCATGCACATCATCTCATGCATGCATTTCATCCTTCAAATTTCGCTTAAGAAAATTGTACTTTTGAAGCTGAAATAAAATATAATGTTGCAGCAACAAAGTGAGCTTCCCAGTCAACTTCTCCATTCACCTTCTTTGTAGAAACCTGCAACTTGCATTCAATTACCACAGAGATGCAAATAGATGCATCATATCCATAGGCATGTAACTTTTAATTGGATAAGAATTCTAACCATTTCTTACCAATCCATTTCAATTGTCCTTCTTTTATTTGCACATCAGCATCGACATGTGGATCATCCTGATACACATCATTCATGGAATCTTCCATTCCATTTCTGCCATTCTCTCCTTCCAGATTTTCCTTCAGCTTTTGTGGAGGCATTGTTAGATTCAGAGTCCAACACCTTTCAGCAAGATGCCCTTGCTTATGGTAGTAAGTGCAACACATGTGCATCCTCTTGACAACATGATTTGCTTTGTCCAATGGACCTTTGACTAAAATTTTCCTGTATGTGGCCATTCTCTTCAAACATCTAGAAACATGATGGTTATCTAAACCACAAAAGGAACAAGCAACTCTTTTTCCATATCTATGTGGAAATTTACCACGCTTTACAAAATCAAAAGGAATATGGTTAGAACCAGATTTATACCTGCCTTTTTCACCTTTAATGCCTTCATGAGGAGGTGAAGCAAATGAGGCACTGACCCCCTTTGGAACACCATCAATCTCTTCAAGGCTGTCAGAGTTTCCACAACTCTCTGGTTCAAGGGTGTGCTTCTGAACACCTACACCCTGCAAATCATGTTTCAAGCCATTGCATTCCTCCTGAAGACAATCTTCACACTCTTGAGATAGAGGACTTGCAATGAAACTCCTTCTTGGAATGGTTTCAATGGCTTTCATGGCAGCTTTTGAACTCTCTCCATAAGACTATCCATAACCAAGAACCAAATATTTAGGCCTTTCCTCAACTATTATTGGTTCAATAATACCTTGTGCATGCTTTCCCAAGCCCTTTCTGTTATAGCTCCAAATATTACCCTTGGTATTTGTGATGCTTGGTTTATGGCCTAGGGCAACCCCTCCTTCCAGACTTGATCCAAATATTTTAAAAATAGTGTTTTACTCCATGTACGCTACTTTTCCCTGTGATAAAAGAATGTACACATGGGTTAGTCTATACCCAACCCGCGTATATGTGTTAAAACACTTAAAAAAATTAAATTTCCTTAATTATCGCCAGAGTTCATGGGTTTTACCTGTTGATTACCTCCTGCTCTGATAGGGTTCTGACCCAAAGCCTTAGGGGACTTATTCCCTTAATAGAATTGGCAACTCCGCTGGGGATAATGATCTTGTTATTCCTAGTTTGGGTTGTTCAGTGTCAATCGGAACTCAGTTCTTAGTTTGCTTGCTGTGAAAATATTGCCTGCTCCTGTAGGAACTCAGACTGCAAGTCTGTTTTTTTTCATCAGGCCTCATTTTTTATTTTTTCTTGTAAAACTTCATATACGCATGTTTGTCTGTTTACAGAAGCGTACACGCGCTTGTTTCCGTGATCTGAAACCACGTATACGCGTGTTTCTTTTGACAAAATCCTGTGTACACACACTTGTGTAGAGACATAGTCACATATACAATTTTTTGCATGCTTTTTTCAAATCTTTCTGCCCAAAAATATTTGTTTCTTAGTCTGTGTGGTTTCTGAGTGGTCAGTGTCTATCTCCAGAATTTAATTATTCAATGAGCTTACTGTTTTGAATTCTCTCCTACTTTGAAAAGTTTTGGCCTCAGTTTGCATAAGAGTGAGTTTTATGATTTGTGTTTGAACACACAAGGCTTCTTATAGAGGTTCTTGATTGTTCTGGTCTTCCGGAATAGAAGATTGTTTGCAATCTTTGTGTCAAACTTCATTATTGGTCTGCGTCCTTTGCTTCTCATCATTTTTGTGGCCATACACGTTTTCTTGTTTTTTAAAATTTTCTTGTTGATGAATTTGAAAGTGTGTCTTTCCTGATTTCTTGATCAATTTCTCAAAGCCCTTTTTGTTGCTTTTGGATCATTTAGTGCAAGCTGAAACACCCTATTTGTTCAAGTTTTCTTCTGTGTTGAATCGGTAACTTACAAAGTTTCCTTGTGCTTTGCTTTCAATATTTGAGTATTTGGTAGCATTTTGAGTGCTTTTGAAAAGTTGTTTTCATTGCTTCTTGAAAAAGAAAAGTTCCTCAAAAACATTGTTTTTGCTTTCTTTTGCCGAATTTGCTTTTGGTTTCTTTGGTTTTGTGAAAGTGATTTGTGTTTTTTGAGACTTGCCTTGCTTATTTGGAGGATAATTTGTATTTGAAACTTGCATTCTCTTCAAACATTTAAGTTTTCTTATTAAAAAGTTTTAAACAATTGCTTTCAGCTATTTTTAGAGTAATCTAGAATTTTGCATTATCATGTACACCTTGCATTGGGGTAGTTTTTCATTATTAAAGCATCAATAGTTTTTTAGTTTTTGTGAGTGTGAAGTTTTCTATAAGAAAAGAAAAGGAAAAAGTTTTTTGCTTTATAGAAGTTTCTTAGAAACCAAGTAGAAGTTGCTTTTCATCGAAGAATAAACAAGTGCATTGCATATAAGTTAGTTTTTCATTAATTTCTTTTGCGTCATAAAAAACACCATCGGTTTCATTTCCATATTGTCCCTTGACTTAAAAGAACAACCACTTAAAATCAAGTGCTTAATAAAATAAACTAGAACTTTTTATATTGTCAATCAGATACACCAACAAGTTTTAGGTTTATTTAGGGCCTTGGATTAGGTGAGAGGAGAGTAAACTCTCCAAGGCCATTCTAAATTGTAAAACATAGAATTCTGATTAAAGAGTGAAATCCAATAGCGTTAGGGAGACCGGGAAAGCTCCGTGACTGGGAGTTAAGCATGAGGGTTTGCGAAGATAAGAACGAGAGATACCCCATCTCTTACTTGTCAGATCTTACCTCATGACTGTTCCACCTGTCTTATAATACGAGTTGGTATCTTTAGCTGCCTATCCTATGGATCTACACAGGTGGCTATGGAGTAGAATCCCGTGGCACCTTAGGTTGACGTTGCATCACATTCAACGGTACTTCTGGAGGGCACTGTTATAGAAATATTTGGACACTACAACCCCAAACTCATATGTCCATAAACTAAGGGCTATTTAGTCCCTAAAAGTGTTGTTGCATGCCCTAAAGGATCATGGTCAACTGATTACATCATTTCCCAGAAGTTCCACCTGAAAAAATACTCAGAACTGGCCAAAACTAGACCATACTGACTACTCCATGGTCAAGGTGCAATGCATAGTAGCTGCCAAACTAGCCAGGTGTGATGCATACTGAAATGGCCTTTCGTGGTGTGCAATGAGTGAGAATAAACAAATGGCAGAGACAGTTTGCTAAGTGGGTGATCATGGAATCTTCCAGAAACATCTCCTGTGACACTTGCCTCTTTGAATTTTCCTAGCGATGAGTAAGAGATCAATGAAATCTCCATGTGGAACCAAGAACTATCAATGGAATGACACTAATCAAAAACCCAGAGCTCACTCACACCCTTGCAAGACATCTATAAATGGATTCCTCATCTGAGAGATCTGGAGGCTAGAGTTTTGTATTTTTTAAGGAAGTGTTGTTGGTTTATCTATGAGAAGAGACATTGCATTGTTGGGTGATTTTCTTATTCATGAGGCGAAGAGGGCTTCTACACTGGGAGGATGATGCTAGATCAGATCTCTGGGTTGTAATCCTCTCTTTCACTATTAATAAAGTTCTTTGAGTTTTCCTCCATATAATAGTGTATTTGTGAATCTTATTATTTATGAATGCAATTGTATGGTCAATGTGTTTCTGATTATACATTGTTTATGATGTTTTAGATAGAGATGCTTTGATGGTTTTCTGTTACTTTGACTCTACAAGTACTCTTCGAAGCGGGAAAAGTAGGAGAGAAGTGGAAAATTCTATCAAGGGAAAGAGAAATCAAGCTAGGATCAAAGCGGAAGATCCAGGTTGGTCCTTTTTTCTTCCCTCTTACCTATTACACTAAAAGGAAATCTTGAATTGCTTTGATTGTTTGTTTCTAAGATAGCTACCAATCTTAGTGGGACTAGCAGTTCAAATCGACACTAGTTTTCCCTCAAACAAAATGGCGACTCCGTTGGGGAACGAATAGTTTGTTTTGTTTGTTTATTGTTTTCTTTATAAACTACAGATGGAGCCTGAAGTTAGCCATCTAGCCTTTGAAATTCCTTTGCCATGCAATTGCGAAGAAGATGAATGCTGCTTCAGTCAATCTCCGGGTTGGTTTATGAACTGAACATTTGACTTACAAGCATTCTAAGTGCCCTTGTGGTAGCTCAGAACCTCTTAATATCTTACCCCTATACTTTGTTTTTACTGTCCATCATAACTCAGCCTAAATCACTGAACTTAGCTGCAAATTTTGAGCAAAAGCTAAGCTCAGTTTCACTCCCTGGTCCATCGCATTTTCTGTAACTAGGAAACCTGTATGCATCGCACCTCCCATGTGTTGCAGGTGGGATGATTGAGTGATACTGGTTTCTCTTTTTGAAATTTGGTTTTTACTCCTTGTTTTTAGCTCTATTAAGTAGTTTTACTGTTCATGATCAGTATCTTCTTGTTGAAACCTTATTCCTTCACATATTCCAACCTCCAACAGTTAGGAATTGTAAATGTTTTTGTGTATTTGTGAATCAATTACAGTCTTCCTTTGTCGAAAGTAGCTTAATCGAACTATCGTTTCTGATGCAAGTGTCATAATTGTCATTTTGAATCAAAACAAGAGTGTCGTAAAGTCTTCCTCTTCTGATAGTTGATTGTACTTTTGTCATTGTACTTGATTTGAATCATTAGTATTTGAAGTGTTGAAAACAGTTTTCAAATTTCGAAATCGAAAAGTGTCATCTTAGTCTTCCTTTCGTTTTGAAAAGAAATTGTTAGAAATGTCTCTTTGAAAGAAAATAGTTTAGATTTGTACTTAGCTTTCCTTTTTGGCATTCACACATTAAGGAAGTGGAAAAAAAATACATGCATGTGCATTTGCATTTTTCTTGCATGTGAAATTTGATTTAGGAAAGTGCATTTAGTGTGTGCTCTATGCTCTACTGAAAGAAAAATCATAATCTTATTTCCTTTGTAGCTAGGATTTTCATTGCTAAAACAAATAAACGACTGTTTATCATTTTAGATTGCATATTTAGGAATCTTACATCTACATCACGTGGTGAACCTTGAAAGGCAAACTTCTAAGAAAGATCAACTCTAAAATAAATCTCAATGAACATAAAAACACTTTGGAACCTAATGCAACACATCTAGAAGTCTAGGCTAGAGACGTGTTCTGGCATCATAAAACCTGGTAACTATCATTTTCATTGAAGGTTGGGTGATTCCTCCTCTTTGATATGACAAGTGCCAGTACAGACTTGTGCTCCCCGTACCGTCGAGTATATATTGGGAGACCATAATAGGCTGATATCCTTTATCCTTAGGAATCCGTGTCTGCCTCCCTATCGATCACAATGCATTGAACATAACATTCGGGAAGATTGACTACCATACATAAGTCCTTGGTAATTTCTCTATCATTTATCACCAAAGTGTATTTTGCAGTTTTGCAATCGGTTTGGTAATCCCTCTGTCTAGGTTTCTAGAGTAGTCACTTTTGTTCCTTTTCGACTCCTTAAAAGAAAAGGTCCATCTGAGCACTTGTCACTTCAAGCTCATTAAAAATCGAAGGCGACTAGAGTCACCTTTAGATTTTTCTCGACTCGTAAAAATTGAAAAAGAAAGTTGCATCAAAGTGTCATAAAATTGATTTAAATCGGAATAACTTTTTCCCCTTTAATTTTAAGTTGATAAAGTAGTCTGCAATCATGGAAGAAATTCAATCAAAACCCCATCGTTCATGGAGATTAGTGAGTTAGCCGTCTTTGACTCCATAGATGAAACCATTCTGGGTAAAACGGTCTTGTTTAATTGAGTCCAATTCACCTGATTTATTTGAAACTTGTGTTTCAACATCGTCAGAGACTACAGTTACTCCAATTATCTCTGGTACATCTGCCTTTACAAAAAAAGTTTTGCAGTTACAAGAGGACATTAGAACTGATCCTACTGTAATGGAAGACACTTTTATTCCTGATACATCTCCATCTAGGACTGATGCAGAAACTGAAGTTCACTTGTCTGAACATCTGGAAGTTGAGTTCCAAATTCAGAAGGTCTCACCCATCTAGTATTTGTTACTACAGAAGCCACACTTTCTTTGGCTCTAGAAATATTTTATGGACCCAACGGTCTACCTCTTCCACCTAGATGGATTTCCATAGAAGAGATAGTAGAGGATCTTCCACCCAATACTCTAGTGCATTTTGGAACTGGGATCCACTTATATCCTTCTACTACAGAAGTTAGTTCTTTTAATCATCCTTCATTGCAAGTTCCTATCGAATCACTAGGAAATCTTTTGGATAGACTAAATATGTCTGAACAACCATTAGCATCTAGGACTATGTCAACTGACACAGCTACGACGGAGCTTCCTGCTGTCATTCTTACAATGTTTGCTAGTATACCATCTGTCCCGACTAGTTATCAACAATAAGCCAGAGTCCACTCAGGGACTGTTTCGACGACATGGTCTGTTCCCATTCCTTCATCCGGAATCTCATCTAGTATTTCTTATGTTGAAACTCAACAAGTTGATCCAATATGTCTTCAAAGGCCGATCTACCCTTTAAGCACTAGATTTCCACCATATGTGGAGTAGTATGCCTTTTCATTGTTCCCTCCTGGAGAACAACCATATGAGAGTTTACAACAAAATTCAGGTCAAACTGGAATTACATCCAACAGTTGGGTGCCAATACTGCCTCAAAAACCAAGGGTCGTATATTCAATGCAACTAGTCCAACCTGTGTCGAATATTCCAACTACACCTACTATTGTGACTGTATCGCAAGTACAAGCGCTACCTGTTGTATGTCAACCTCAAGTCTCTCAGGTTGCACTACAACAACCTCTTGTCTCCGTGATTCAATCACAACCTCAGGTTAGTGTCTCCTTACCTAGAACGACTCAGGCTCAAATAGTTACTATCACTCCGCATCTTGGTCAATCATCCAGTATTGGACAATAGAAAATGGTCCAACAACCATGGCTGGTGCAATATCAACAACCGCAATTCCAGAAATCATACCAAGGACGTGAGCAATAAGGCTTTGTAAGTAACGTGAAACCGCATTTCCAAAATGGTTATCAACAACCATACTATAATGGTTATGCCCATCAGCCTTATTAAAGTTACCAGCATCAGATACCTTATGCTGGTATGCAAAGACCTACTGCTCAGGCGATTCCATCTTATCTTGGCTATGCTTCGCCTAACCTGAATCAACAGTTTCCTTTTGTAGCAGCTCTAGAATTACCAGATCTAAACCAACTGATGAATGATCCAATTGCTTACGCCCCTTGGTGGCCAGTGATTCCTCATAAACATTCCTCCGATATTCCTAAATTCAATGGAAATCCAGGTGAAGATCCATCGGATCATGTAATAACATTCCATTTGTGGTGCTCATCCAACGCCCTGAATGATGATTCGATTAGGCTTCACCTTTTTCAATGAACACTAACTGGTCCGGTAGCAAAATGGTATATAGAATTTCCTAGAGCTTTGTTTGATAACTTCAGCACCCTTGCCACTACCTTTTTAACCCATTTTCAATTACCCATAAGGTACGAAACAGGGACAGAACTCCTTACCAACTTTAAACAGAGAACGACCTCTCACATATCTGATCATATTCATGAGTGGCGGCATCATCGAAGAATGGTAAAGATGTATGTTCCTGATCAGCTTTTAGCTGAATGGTTTATAAAGTCATTATTACCCTCTACTACAGAGGATGTGGCTAAGGGAGGAGTTGTCACTAAAGAAAAAGTCATTGCTCGTGCGCAATATTTAGACTTGATCTATACTCAGTCTGGCATGCTCTACGATAAAATTCTTGATGCTCCTAGACAAAAAATTTCCATTCCTGCCCCTCCTAAATCAAGCAAGGACACTCATGCCAGCGATGGCATGATCAGTACCACAAGCATGAAAATTGCAAAGGCTACATCTAAAAAAGCTCATACGGTTTCTAGTCAAAAAGTAGATGAAGAACCTCTTTCCTCAGAGATTAATGCCATGTCAACTGACAAAGGAAAAAATCCTAAGGAAGCAGGGTGAAAGAAGAAAGGGACAAATAAAAGGAAGAAACTAGAAGATTCGACTCCTGAAAAATCGTCTGCAAACCCTACTGGTAAGAAGAAAACTAGTCAGCCATGTTTCATATATGATGAGGACCATTACATGAAAGATTGTCCACATCGAGCTGAGGTCATGAAGTTTTTCAAAAAGACTTCAAATACCTCAGTGGTATTGACTGAGCCGTTTCCAAACCCAGAAACTAATCTAGTTGCCAGTGATCGTGCTTCCCCATCCCAAGTGCTTATGTTATCCATCTCAAAACAACAAAATGATGCTTTGATATCAACAAGGAATAAAGATTATGGAAATCCATAGTTGTCGAATAGCATGGCTACAGATCAACCTGGTAGTTCGACAACAACTTTGCCAGAAGTTGTGTTGTGTGTGGAGCCTGATTATCTTCTATATTCAAAGGTATCGCCGCATAGGACCCCAGCTCGAAATGGGGGCGGCAACGCCGCCCGTAAAATGTTCGCTGCAGGGGGGGTCCAGGGGGGGTCCCCGAAGCTAAAAACAGCTGTAAAATTGCCTTGTAAAAGTATAGTAATTTCTAGTCAATCTGGGCCGTTCATTAGGCGGATGATCTGACGGTAGAACTTATGTTTAGTTTAGGGTTTTTTTCCCTAGAAGGCAACCCCTCTCTTTGTATGAGGGTATTGTATTTGAGGCTGTGTGATAGATGTGTATTCTGTGTGAGTGAGAAACATAGAGGTGAGACTGTGAGAGAAAACAGAGGATATTACAGCGGATTTGTTGTAGGTTGTGTCTCTTCATTTTGCTGGATAATAAAAAGGAAGGACTGGTTGTTCAGGGTGGACGTAGCCCAAACTGGGTGAACCACGTATATCTGTGTCTCTCTTGTTTTGTGCATTTTCTGTGTTTATATTTCTGCAATATTTTATGTGTTCCATTGCTCCGTAATATATAATTTTCTAACAACTGGTATCAGAGCCGAAGGTCTATTTGGCTGATAAACTCGCAGGAAAGAAGGGTTCCTGGTTCGAGTGGGAGCAATGGCGGAAGATGGTAAGTTTAGGGTCGAGAAATTTAACGGCCAAAACTTCTCGCTGTGGAAGATGCAGATGGAAGATTATCTGTATCAGAAAGATCTATACCTACCATTAGGCGGAAAAACAAAGATGCCGACGGGTATGAAAGACGAAGAATGGAACCTTCTCGATAGAAAGGCACTCGGAACAATACGGTTGTGCCTTGCTGCGTCAGTCGCCTTCAACATTTCGAAGGAAACCACGACAAAGGGTTTGATGCAGACGTTGTCGAAACTATATGAAAAACCCTCGGCCTCAAACAAGGTATTTCTTATGAAACGGTTATTTAATATGAATATGTCGGAAGGTGGATCTGTTGCAAACCATTTAAATGATTTTAATACAGTTACAAGTCAGTTAAGTTCTGTAGGGGTAAACTTTGATGATGAAGTTAGAGCTCTGTTATTCTTGTGCTCATTACCAGAAAGTTGGAATGGTTTGGTAATGGCCATTAGTAACTCCGTTTCTGGATCTAGTAATTTAAAGTTTGATGATGTTGTCGGTGCTATCCTTAGCGAGGAAATGCGACGGAAAAGCTCCGGTGAGACATCGGGAAATGCTTTGAGTGCAGAGTCTAGAGGAAGAAAAATGGAAAGAGGAAAGAGCTCAGAATATCGCAGTAAATCAAGGAAAGGCAGATCCAAGTCCAGATCGGGGATAGTGTGCTGGAAATGTGGAAAGAAAGGACACCTAAAGAAAGACTGTAGATCTAGGAAGGGAAAAGAAGGAGATGCACAACAAGAAAACAATCATGAAGCAAATGTGACAGGTGAGGTGTTACAAGATGCTTTGATTCTTTCTTTCGAAAATATTACTGATTCCTGGGTGGTAGATTCAGGGGCTTCATTCCATGCCACACCTGATAAGAAATACTTTCATGACTATGTTCAAGGATATTTTGGACAAGTTCGTCTAGGTGATGATAAACCCTGTAAAATAATTGGAATGGGTAAGGTTCTTGTAAAACAGCAGAATGGAAACCAATGGCTATTAAAGGAGGTAAGGCATGTTCCAGATCTAAAGAAAAATCTGATTTCAATAGGGTAATTAGGCGGTGAAGGTTGTGTGACAACTTTCACAAATAAAGCTTGGAAGGTCACTAAAGGAGCCCTGGTAATAGCAAAAGATGAAAAGGTTGGTACATTGTATTTATGCAATGGTATTTCTAACTCTGTTAATGCTTTAACTTCCAGAGGAGCAGATGCAGCATTATGGCATCATAGGCTCGGACACATGAGTGAAAAGGGGATGAAGATTCTTCACTCAAGGAATTTGTTGCCAGGTTTGAAGAATGTTGATTTGGACTTCTGTGAGAACTGCATTTATGGAAAACAGAAGAGAGTCAGATTTCTCAGAGTTGGGAAAGAAAAGAAGAACGAAAAATTAGAGCTTGTGCATACAGACGTATGGGGACCTGCTCAGGTATCATCTCTCAGTGGCTCTCGTTATTATGTTACTTTTATTGATGATGCAACTAGAAAAATGTGGATTTATTGTATTAAGAATAAATCTGATGTATTTGATACTTTCAAGAAATGGAAAGCTTTGGTTGAGATTGAGACAGGAAAGAAATTGAAGTGTCTTAGATCAGAAAATGGAGGTGAATATTGCAGCAAAGAGTTTGATAGGTACTGTTCAGAGCATGGAATTCGCAGAGAGAAGACAGTTCCAAGAACACCACAAGAAAATGGTGTGTCAGAAAGGATGAACAGAACAATCATGGAGCGTGCAAGGTGCATGCGATTGCATGCAGGATTGCCTTTACAGTTTTGGGCAAATGCTGTAGATATTGTTGTTTATCTAATAAACAGAGGGCCTTCAAGTTCCTTGGATGGTGGTGTTCCAGAGGAAGCATGGACATGTAAAAAGGTAAACTACTCTATTTTAAAGCCTTTTGGTTGTGAGGCCTTTGTCCATATTGATAAAGAAAATAGAACAAAGATTGAGGCAAAGTCAAAGAAATGTACCTTTATTGGATATGGTGTTAATGATTTTGGTTATCGCTTATATGATTACGAAAATCACAAAATCATTAGGAGCAGAGATGTAATAACCAGACTTGGGATTTAGTCAGGTTTCCTGTAGGAAAAACTACATTGAAGAATAAATGGGTTTACAGGCTGAAGGAAGAAGATGGAGGAAAACAGAGGTATAAAGCTAGACTTGTGGTGAAGGGGTTTGCACAGAAGAAAGGTATTGATTTTGATGAAATATTTTCTCCTGTTGTTAAAATGACTTCAATCAGAACTATTTTAAGTCTTGTAGCAGCTGAAGATTTGCATCTTGAGCAGTTAGATGTAAAGACAGCCTTTCTCCATGGGGATTTGGAGGAAGAGATATATATGCAGCAACCACAAGGATATGAGGTGAAAGGGAAGGAGAAACTAGTGTGCAGGTTGAAGAAGAGCTTGTATGGCTTAAAACAAGCTCCAAGGCAGTGGTATCTAAAATTTGACAAGTTTATGTCTGAACAAGGTTATACTAGATGTCACTCTGATCATTGTGTTTATTTGAAAAAGCAAAATGATGGCAGCTATATTATATTGTTACTGTATGTAGATGACATGCTTGTTGCAGGATCTAACATGCAGGAAATAAATGTGCTCAAAAGAAAATTGGCAAATTCATTTGCAATGAAGGATTTGGGAGCTGCGAAACAAATCCTTGGTATGAGAATAACTAGAGACAGGAAAAATCGTAAATTAACATTGTCTCAGAATGAGTACATACAAAAGGTGTTGAAAAGATTTAACATGCACAATGCAAAACCAGTTAGTACACCTTTTGCTAGCCATTTCAAACTTAGCAAGGAAATGTGCCCAAAGACCCAAGAAGACATGGATTATATGTCTAAAGTTCCATATGCATCAGCAATTGGAAGCTTAATGTATGCAATGGTCTGCACAAGGCCTGATATTGCACATGCAGTGGGAGTTGTAAGCAGGTACATGAACAATCCAGGAAAGGAACATTGGATGGCAGTGAAATGGATTCTCAGATATTTGAAAGGTACCACAAATCAAGCATTATGCTTTGGTGGTTCAAACATCTCCCTACAAGGATATGTTGATGCAGATATGGCAGGTGACAGAGATAACAGGAGGAGCACTACAGGATATGTATTTACTGTTGGAGGAACAGCTGTCAGTTGGGTTTCAAAAATCCAAAGTGTTGTTGCACTTTCAACAACACAAGCAAAGTATGTTGCTACTACAGAGGCTAGTAAAGAAATGATTTGGTTACAAAGGTTTATGGGTGAATTGGGTAAGGAGCATGATATGGGCAGGTTATACAGTGATAGCCAAAGTGCCATTCATCTTGCAAAGAACTCAGCGTTTCATTCCAGGACTAAACACATACAACTCAAGTACCATTTCATACGATCAGTGTTGGAAGATGGAGAGTTGAAGCTGGAAAAGATACACACTAGCTAGAATCCTGCAGATATGCTAACAAAAGTTGTAACCAGGGAGAAACTGAGAATATGCTCAGTCTCAGTTGGTCTTCAAGAATAAAGATGAAGATGAGAAACAACCAGGTCCAAAGAGGAGTCATTGTCCAGCAAATGGAGCAGCGGTGGAGTTGCTACAATCAGTCTCCAAGTGGGAGATTGTTGGGTGTGGAGCCTGATTATCTTCTATATTCAAAGGTATCGCCACATAGGACCCCAGCTCGAAATGGGGGCGGCAACGCCACCCGTAAAATGTTCGCTGCAGGGGGGGTCCAGGGGGGGCCCCCGAAGCTAAAAACAACTGTAAAATTGCCTTGTAAAAGTATAGTAATTTCTAGTCAATCTGGGCCGTTCATTAGGCGGATGATCTGACGGTAGAACTTATGTTTAGTTTAGGGTTTTTTTTCCCTAGAAGGCAACCCCTCTCTTTGTATGAGGGTATTGTATTTGAGGCTGTGTGATAGATGTGTATTCTGTGTGAGTGAGAAACAGAGAGGTGAGACTGTGAGAGAAAAAAGAGGATATTACAGCGGATTTGTTGTAGGTTGTGTCTCTTCATTTTGCTGGATAATAAAAAGGAAGGACTGGCTGTTCGGGGTGGACGTAGCCCAAACTGGGTGAACCACGTATATCTGTGTCTCTCTTGTTTTGTGCGTTTTCTGTGTTTATATTTCTGCAATATTTTATGTGTTCCATTGCTCTGTAATATATAATTTTCTAACAAGTTGTTCCACCAATCATTCCTGAATTAAAAATAAAACTACCTAAGGGAGTAGTACATCAATCGAAATTTAATCCTCGTGCTCGAGCAGCACAGAATTATAATATAGTAGAATATTTGGCCCAATCGCCATCCGCTATGTCGACACTTGAAGTACTGCAGAATTTCCCCTCCCAAAAGTAGGCTTTATTATCAGCGATAGGTGGGATTGATCCAGCGGATTCCAATCTAGTAGCCTTTAATCATAAAGGATATGAACCTCAGTTACCAGCACAAATTGCTTTCCTCATACAGGTAAAAGCCCTCAACAAAACTGTTCATCGAACAATCATTAATGAGGGAGAATCTACTTGTATTATGTCAATGAGTTGCTGGATAACTTTAGCCTCTCCACCCTTTTCACGATCATCAACGACATTAAAAGCATTCGATGGAAGAACATACACGCCATATGGGATATTAAGTAACTTGCAAATTGAACTGGGGGGGAAAACAGTAGAAATTGAAGTCGAGGTCATTGATGGAAACCTTGACTACAATATCCTACTGGGCAGGCCCTGGATTTATTCTATGGCTACTGTTGTCTCAACATATTTTAGAAAGATTGCATTCCCCTTTCAAGGTGGAATTACAATCATTTACCAACTAACCTTCCTCCTCGACAGTTCCCAAGTTACTGGAAGCATTCTACTGATCCATGGAAGCTCTCAATCGCTTCAAAATATTGGAGTAGGTCTCCCAAAAGACGCTTCATTAATGGGTACTTTTTCATTTCCGCCTCCGAGTAATCTGGCGGAAGTGGTCACAATGGAAACCTGTCACATGATATCTTCTACATCATCAAAGATTAAGAAGAATTCTTAACATTATGTTAGCATGGATCATCGCCAAGTGTTGCCCCCAAGCCTTATAGAATTGTTGTAGCAATCAATATTCTGGGCATGGGTAGCAGACCTAAATCAACGCTCGGCAGGAATTTGGATAGATAGGTCTCTAGAGTATGGTACCTCTTCTGATCCTTGGTCTCATGTACATTCTACAGATGAAGGACTCATTCAGTCAATGATGACAGGAGAGGCACCATGGGAAGATCACCACCATTATTCCCGGCCTCAAGATAACAATGAGGATTATTCTAGTGACCTTAATCATCCTTCAGTTTTTGATTTTCTATCGAATACTATAAATATGGTGGATTGAGAGTGAAATCTGTCCAATATTGAAGAAACTATTGCCATTAATATCTCGACCAAACCGAACGTTGTAAAGAATATACATGTTGGCAAATCTTGTTCTCCTTCACAATTGGAAATATAGGCACTCTCTTTCATGAATTCAGAGAAGTCTTTGCTTGGTCATATGAAGAAATGCCAGGAATTGACTCGAGCATCGTTGAGCATGAAATCAAGATGTATCCAGATGTCAAACTAGTACGACAACGACTTCAACCGGTTCACCTGAAGAAAGCCACTGCCATTAAGGCAAAAGTTGAAAAACTTTTATATGTTGGTTTCATTTACCCTGTTCCTCTCACTGATTGGGTATCAAATATTGTTCCTGTGATGAAAAAGCAAGGAATGATTAGAGTGTGCATCGATTACAGGGATGTAAATCAAGCTTGTCCAAAGGACAACTACCCTACACCCTTCATCGACCAGATAATTGATGAATGTGCTGGATGCGAAGTCTTTTCATTTATGGATGGATTTTCCGGATACAATCAAATCAATATCCACCCACAGGACCAGTCGAAGACTACATTTATATGTCCACGGGCCACATTCGCGTACCACAAACTACCTTTCATTTTGAAGAACGCAGGGGCAACATTTCAGAGGGCAATGAACTACACCTTCCACAACATCAAACACATCGTTCAACCATATCTCGATGATCTACCGGCTCATTCACGAAAGCAGATTGATCATCCGTAGCATTTGAGAGCTATATTTCTACGTTGCCGACACTACATGATATGACTCAATCCACACAAGTGTGTGTTTTATTTTGGTTCTGGTCAGTTACTTGGTTTCGTAGTTTCTAAGGATGGAATTTGACTCAACCCATGTAAGGTTCAGGCAATCATTGACATGCCTCCACCTTCAAATTTTCTTCAGATTCAAAAACTCCAAGGGAAAGCAAACTTTCTAATGAGGTTCATTCCAAATTACAACGAACTTGCTAAAGGTTATACGTGTCTTTTGAAAAAAGAAGTACCCTTCAACTAGGATTAGGTTGCACAAGCTTCCATGATGCTTTGAAAAGTTCCCTAGTAAAATCATCATTAATGTATGCTCCTGACTATCAAAAATACTTTAACCTGTATCTTGCTGCTACAAATACAGCCATCGCGATGGTTTTAGTACAAGAAGGCAATGGAATAGAACATCCTGTGTATTATTTAAGCCACAACTTAAATGATACAGAAAGCAAATACTCCTATGTTGAAAAGCTGGCTTTGGCAGCTGTTCAAGTAGTACATAGATTTTGACACTATATACTCTTTTGAAAAACTACCATCTTGTCAGATTGCAACCCTATCACCTACATCCTGTCGTGTCAATTGCTAGGGGGCAAGTATTCAAAATGGATAGCCATTTTGCAAGAGTTTGATCTGGAATTCACCAAATCCAAATCAAAGAAATCTCTAGTCTTTGCAAAGTTACTTTGTGACCTCCCATCATTATCCAACGATTTAATATCTAAAGCATCAATCGTGGATGAAACTTTGTTTCTGATATCATCAAGCGACCCATGGTACAGAGATATACTAATCTATCTCCAAACCCAAAGCTTTAGGCCTAACACCTCTCGCTCGGAACAATGACGTACTCGATACCAAGAAAAAGACTACATGATCGTCGGTGATACACTTTACCATCGTGGTGTCGATACAGTTATGCAAAGGTTCCTCATGCATGAGGAGGCTGAAAAAGTCCTGAATGATTGTCATTCAGGCGCATGTAGGGGGCATCTATCTGGTTACGCTACTGCACATGAAATCTTACGACCTGGTTACTTCTGGCCTACTATCTTCAAAGATTGCATAATAGCAGTTAGAAGTTTCCATGCTTGTCAAAATTTTGATCGCAAAACCAGATTACCACCTACACCACTGCATCAAGTAGTTGTTGTTGGGCCATTCACCAAACGGGGCATAGATTTCATGACATGTAACCCCACCTCGGCTTGGGGGCACGATTATATCATAGTTGCTGTCAACTATTTTACAAAATGGACCGAAGTGATGCCTACATTAAACAACAACGGCGAAATGGCTACTCTTTTCTTTTTCAATCATGTAGTCTCTAGGTTCAGTGTTCCATAGGCTATAGTCACAGATCACAGATCACATTTTCGCAATCACATGATGGTTGAATTGACTACCAAATTAGGACTGTCCCACGATAGTTCTACTCCATATTATCCGTAGGCTAACGAACAGGTTGAAGCGATCAACAAAGTCCTTAATGCATGCTGCAGAGAATGATTGGAGTCCACAAACGAGATTGGAATTTAATCCTATACTCAGCTTTGTGATCATCTAGGACCTTAGTGAGAAATGCGACTGGATTTACACCTTTTCAGTTGGTGTATGGCTTGGAAGCTGTCTTATCGATTCAGTGTGAGATTTCATCTCTCAATCTCGCAATCGATCTACTTCCCAAAACTTCAGAGGAAGAGGCTTATTTCTTGGAACTAATCTGCTTGGATGAAACCCGTTGCAATGCCGCGCTGGCTAACGAAGCACATAAGAAACATGTCAAAGCGCAATTTGACAAAAATGTCAAGCCTCGTGTCCTCTCAGAAGGTGACCTGGTCTTACTCTACGATCAAGACTCTGATAAATTGGGAGAAGGTAAGTTCCAATCATTATGGATGGGCCCCTACATTGTTAAATGGGTATTAGCAAAAGGAGTCTACGAGTTGATAGATTACAATGGAATTCCACGGTCGCAACCCCGAAACGGGTTGTATCTTAAGCGATATTATGCTTGATCAAGTGTAGTAATCTCTTTATAGATATGCTTTTGTTTCATTTTTTGTTTTCGTCAAGAGTTGTCAATTTAGTTAGGTAATCCACTTTGCATTTGTTTCAGATGTCAGACTTTTTGGAAACATTCATTGGGTACGCCGACGGAACTAGTCGTAGAAAGAAAGAACCTATCTTCTGCAGCCTGGGCCATATTTGATCCAAGCGGCGAGTTAGTAAGTTTCAGAGGGATATGTATTTTTCAATCAACAAAAAACATTGCTGAGTACAACGCGTTGATGGGGCTTCTCTCTGATGCCATTTCACGTTGCATACACCGACTTGTTGTCAGGCTAGATCCGCAACTCGTCATTCTATAGCTTACTGGTGTCTATTCAGTTCGGAACCCAGTTATCTATAGTATGTTCCTAAGGGTCAGGATTTTGGAAAGGCAGTTTGATTCCATTCAATATCAACACATTTCCAGAAACTTAAACACATTAAATGATTCATTAGCGAATTATGTGTTAGACAAACATTTGTAACATTTGTAAAGAAAAGCATTTCATATCAACAATTGCAACTGGATCACATAACTTATCCAAAATAAACTCCGAAAATAAAAAATATATAACTATTTATAGTTTCACATAATGTTTTGTGTACAAGGTAAAATCGGTCATGCAACCAAGAAACTCAAAAGTAAATGTAGAAAAACATCCTATACTAATGATGCTGGTGATAACATGTCACCACCTGTGCAATCATACGCAAGAGCCTAGTCCATTGACTCGGAACGCCAGTAGTATGGCGCTATAGCCTCAGAGGTAACTCGTCGGTCCTCACATCTTGAATACCAAGGGTAAGACCCTCGATCTGATCCTGCAATACTGCCAAGGTCTCTTCTATGTCCAGATCGTGAAGGACAGCCCTCCCTACAACCTCTCTTGCTGGAACGTCAGCTGCCACCCTTGGGCGTGCTGTTGGTCGCATTGGCCCAATGTTTTCACAAGCACATGGGTTCAGTTAGTCTTGATAAATCAAAAAAATATTATAAAACTGATAAACAAAGATATGGTCAAATAATCTTTGCCTATCACACCCCACTGCTTGCCAGTCGGTAACGCCAAATTTGGGTCACCCCGGAAATCCATCCTGACATATGGATACTCTGAGAAGACCATCTCCTGATGGTCGAACCACTTGAAGAAGGCATCAGAGAAATAAATCTATGGTTGACCAACATGTCTGGCCATGAGATCAACCCATCTCTGCATCTTGGGTTCCCTCGGTGGTAGCAAACCTAGTGAAATATGCTGAGGCTGCGTCAGTGGGATCCTCTCTAAGGCAAAAGCAGTCAAAATGGAATCATAGCCAAAGTTATTGGTTCTTCCATTCTTTACCTTAGAGATCTATTCTTTTATCACGAGAAGCACCGCCTCACACCAGTTGAATACCTTTGGTTCCAAGCATTCCAAAGCATACTGCACATAAGATCTGTTTGACAAATGAAGAATTGTGCTACCAGTCAATCTAGAAAAGGTGAATAAAATGGTCCTCAGAGACTGATTAGTGACGTCCCAAATATTGATCTTTCCATCTCTACTAGGCTGAGATCCATCTCTATAAAGATGACGGATATAATCTCTCATTGATTCACCCCCACGCACGGATCCCGACAGTGAAAGAGGGGCACCACGCCTCGATAACCCCGTCAAAAAGTAGATATCCTCGACTATCAGTGGAATAGTTTTACCTCTAATCTGGAATACCTGGTTGATTGGATCCCAAGAATTGAGAAAATACTGCAACAAACTGATTTTTTGCCTCATGCTAGATATATAGAAGAATTTGAGCAAACCATAGTTTCGCAATGCAGTAATAGTACCCTGATCATGTATGCCAATCATGTCTTCTTCTTCATGCTTGCGTTCATGCCATGTAATGACCATCTTGATCCAGAAAATATCTGAGTCATAGAAAAAAGATGAATTAGGATCCAAATTTGAGCAAAAGCAGGCAAAAATTTCATGAAAAATTACTGTGTAAAGTTTCTCTTCTCCGCCCATCTCACCCTGCCTTTGAACTAGGTGAGATGCATACTGACTGGCCAGTGTACAGCTCAGTATGCATCGCACCTTTTGATATAGGGAAGGTGCGATGATGGGAGAAAGAATTCTCCAAACCCCAGGAGCTTAGAAGGAAGGGAAAACTTGCTCAAAATCATAAAATGAAGAGCTCAGGGTTAGCTCCTACCTAGTCCTGAAGATGCAAAGAATAGTCCACTGGATCTCCCAAAATTAGCTGATGAAGTTTGAGGGGGAAAACCACTCCAAAGCTCCAAAATCCCAAATTTGAAATGAAATGGTAAAAATGAGAGGTAAAACTACTTTTATGTTACTATTCACGTACTCCAAGTAAAATAATAGTTTTAATTTATTTTTCAGGCATGTATATGTGTATTTCTAATCAATTTGATGAAGCAATTGAGCAGGTTGTACGAATGACGAAAGATCTAACATGTTAAATGGTAAATTGAATATCATTGACCAATACCAAAGAGCAATGTTCCCGTAAGGTTCAAGCTCGTTAAAAAATAAACCTGCAACTGAGCATAGTTTCTCCTGGTTCAAGCTCATTAAAAAATGAAACCACCTTTGGTAAATAACCTTTGTGATCACTTTGCTATCAGCCCTTTTGAACCTTCGTTGTGTTCCTACCATCACCTCCATTCATTTGGCTGACCATACGCTTCAACTTGATTGTTTACCCTTTTGAGAAACAACTACGATGAGTGATTCTGATTGCCACCCTCTTCACACTGCCATGTTTTGAGAAGTTCCAAACTTACCTAGAACCAGTTGCTAACCAAAAATATTAGTCGTTCCTAAAAAACGAGTCCCTTTTAAACTCTTTATAGACTTGTTAAATATAAAAATATTACCGAGCCATTAGTCTTTCCAGCTCGTTAAAGTAAAGGGAACGTCATCCCTCCCATATATTTTAATCTTTTTGGACCTGAGGGATTATTAAACAAAAATATCGAGTGCTTGTCTTTGTCGGCTCGTTAAAACAATAAAAAAGTCATCCCTTTCGTATAATTTTATACTTTTTCGAACTTAAGGGATTATGCCATGAAAAAGGACTGTCAGAGTTTCCTTTTTGTTCCTTTTCAAACTCTCTAAACATGAAAACGATCGAGTTATCTTTTTCATTAAACTCATTAAAACAATAGTGACAAACTTGTCGACCCAGACAAGAACGAGTCTCACTGATGCTAGGCTCACTAAACACAGAGCGACAGGTTTGCTCGAAGGGAAAATTATAGACCAAGCATATGTTATCCTCCTCAAGCTTGACAAAAATAAAGAGGTACTGCTTAGCAATGACTGGGGAAAAAGGGAAGAAAACTTGAAAAACTTTGTTGGTAGTAGGCCACTCTTGAACATGACACTTTCACTCCATCACCATGATTGAGTTTGGTTGGGTTTTCTCCATCACTATCACCATTGGTCCTCTGTACCATCCATGGGGTTAATTCTACTAGTCCATATCAGTGTCACCAATATGTTCAAGAGAAGTCATTCAGAGAATTTACCATCCAGCAAACGCCTCATCCACTACAATACCTCCAACCTTCATTTTCATGACTGCCATTCTTAAACCTTATATCATCAGATCATTTTCACCTCCAGAAAAATCATTTGCTCCGTTTCACATCATAGGTGTGGGATACATCAAGGCCCTCCTATGACAGGTCACTTCTTGTCGACATCAGCTCATTATCCAAGAAGTCGACTTAGAAACAACCCTTTCAGTTCTTTAAAGCTTGTATGCCTCAATGGCAAGTTTCTCACTTCTGGCGACATGTTTACATCAATGAACTTTGACCAAAAGATTTTGCGTGGTGTTCAACATTAGCTCATATATTCACACCACGTGAATTGTACTGTAGTACCTTGAGGGTCATCATCATTATCAGTGATTCCTCTCGCGTCTGTTAACGACTTACATTATTGGTTGGTAATCAGGCAATGTCTTTCCATGTTCAACTTTAGAACATCTTTTCACATGGATCGACTTGTACATCGGGTGAAGATTGAACAAGTTTTGAAGACCCTGGATATAGTTTCATCCATCCGGGTTGCGATATATGCAGGAACATAAAGACATCAAATGTACATAGAATCTACACAGATAGTCATCTAAACAAAAGAATGTGACTCTTCATGGTGAAGAATCACCAGTTTGCAACAACAGATGATTATCTGTCCTATGTACATGAAAATGAATTTATAAAGCTGAGCATGGGAATGCCCACCTTAGCTAGATCATGAAAATAATATGATGATGATGTATTATGTCTTATACAGGTTACCTTCCAGTTCGAATACCTCAGATCCTCATGATAAAGCATTTCACTTGACATCAGAAGATTTACGACCTCATGCTTTAGGGGCTAGCTGTTATAGAAATATTTGGGAACTGTAACCCCAAACTCATATGTCCATAAAATAAGGGCTATTTAGTCCCTAAAAGTGTTTTTTCATACCCTAAAGGATCATGGTCAACTGATTACATCATTTCCCAGAAGTTCGACCTGAAAAACTACTTAGAACTGGCCAAAACTGGACCATATTGACTACTCCATGGTCAAGGTGCAATGCATACTGGCTACCAAACTAGCCAGGTGTGATGCATACTGAAATTTCCTTCTATAGGGTGTGATGAGCGAGAATAGACAAATGGAAGAGACAGTTTGGTAAGTGGATGATCATGGAATCTTCCAGAAACTTCCCCTATGACACTTGCATCTTTGAATTCTCCCAGTGATGAGTAAGAGATCAATGAAATCTCCAAGTGGAACCAAGAACTATCAGTGGAATGACACTAATCAAAAACCCGGAGCTGACTCACACCCTTGCAAGACATCTATAAATGGATCCCTCATCTGAGAGATTTGGAGGTTGGAATTTTGTATTTTGTAAGGAAGTGTTGTTGGTTTATTTGTGAGACGAGACATTGCATTGTTGGGTGATTTGCTTATTCATGAGGTGAAGAGGGCTTCTACACTGGGAGGATGATGCTGGATCAGATAGCTAGGTTGTAATCCTCTCTTTCACTATTAATAAAGTTCCTTGAGTTTTCCTCCATATAATAGTGTATTTGTGAATCTTATTGTTTATGAATGCAATTGTATGGTCAATGTGTTTCTAATTCTGCATTGTTTATGATGTTTTAGATAGAGATGCTTTGATGGTTTTCTGTTACTTTGACTCTACAGGTACTTTTTGAAGTGGGACAAGTAGGAGAGGAGTGGAAAATTCTATCAAGGGAAAGAGAAATCAAGCTAGGATCAAAGCAGAAGATCCAGGTTGGTCCTCTTTTCTTCCCTCTTATCTATTACACTTAAAGGAAATCTTGAATTGCTTCGATTGTTTGTTTCTAAGATAGCTACCAATCTTAGTGGGACTAGCAGTTCGAATCGACACTAGTTTTCCCTAAAACAGGCACCCTTGCGAAGCTTGGGGGCTTGCACCAACAAAGGTTGTTGTCTAGAGGTCAACATAACTACCTCTAATACCTTCGCTAGTAGACCTGGGGTGTAATTACCCCAGTCTATTTATGGAAGGCCCTTATTATTAACTTTCTTGTATTTTGGTGTCTGGTCCTAATCACCCAGAGTGGAAATACTTGGAAGTTGTTTGATTGCTGAATTCTTTAGGGACATTTTTAGTGTGTGTTATGGGCTCCTAGTCAGCCTAGCTTTCAATTTTCTTTAGTCTTTAAGTAGATCTTATAAAATTAATTCAAAGTGGCTAACCGACCACCTTAGTGATCTCGTAGACTTCGTGGGCTTTCACCTGTGAGTCCAGAGCCTTCTCCTAGAAGGCATAGGAGCAATTCTGCCAGTGGTTTTCAATTAGTGGCAACAGGTGCATCGGAGCTTGATCCTCTGCTTGGGGGAAGTAGTTCGCAAGATAGACACATTACTACTACAGAGTTAGAGAGGAATACACTAGTTCTTTCTCGAGTACTCGTCCTGTCGTAAGATAGTATTGAAGTGGAAGAGATTTCAGAGTCGGTTGTGGCTATGAATTCTCCTTTGCCTCCCAATCATCCTGACGTATTGTTATACATTGGAACTCCGACTCACAAGCCTTCAAGCCCAGGTCTACACACATCTATCCCGTTGATGACCACTACTGGAATCATGGCATCCACCACGAGTGCTGTGAGTATGCAAACTCCCATGTCAGTGCAAGGGGGAGGAACTATTTCCATCCCCTCTACATCCTTATTTGGGTCTACTGCTCACACATCCTTATTTGGGTCTACTTCCATTCCGTTGACGAGTGGAAGTTCTCAAGAAAATGCATCTAGTTTTGGATTCTTCCCTTTTGGAATGCCCTCTCAAGGTATTCCTTCAGTTCCATTAAATGTACCATTAACCACCTCTGCATCCATGATGAGTGGATCAGATTCTTTTCATGGTTTCCCATTTGGAATTGGTCATATACCACATTCCAATTTGACAGTAGGGTCTATGCCTTTTCCTTTCACAGGTCAAGGCAGAAATCTCTTCTAGAGTTGGACAAACCCTATGGTTAGTGGGATAGGAACTGGGAATCATTTTTCGGCCAACAAGGGAATGTTTCATATTCCTCATTCAATTCATTTCAAAGTTTTCCACCCTTAGCTAATGTTTGGAACCCTTACTAGGGGCTGTCAACTCCTTACAATAATTCGTCAGGGGGAAACTTTGCCAGTTACGAAGGTTTTTCGGTTGGAGTTGGTCAAACTCTGAGTTTTGCTAGACCACAACAGTCACCTTTTGGTTTAGTAGGTTCTACCAATTACTTCAGGCAACTTGGTGCCTTTCAAAATCCAGGTAATTCTTTTCAAACTTTTGGGAGCCCCACCCAATTTGGGTGGAATCCCTAAGGTCCTCCACGACTTCCTTTTCTAGCCATGCTTAATCTGCTAGACTTGACTAAGTTGATGAATGATCCAATCAGATACAATCCGACTTGGCCTCCGGTCCCAACCAAACTTCCATCGAATAATCCAAAATTCGAAGTGAAGAGTGGTGAAGACTCGGGCGACCATGTAACCACGTTCCATTTATGGTTCTCATCTAACTCCCTGATCAATGATTCGATCAGGTTGAGATTATTTTAGTGCACCTTAACTGGGAATGCAGCTAAGTGGTATATAGAGTTTCCAGGGGGCACCTTTACGTCTTTCGCCGATTTGGCTAACATTTTCTTAAACCATTTTTATTGTTCTGTCCATTAGGAAGTTGGAACTAAACTTCTAGCCAATTTTCATCAGGACACGACTACTCACATTTCGGATCATATCCAGGAATGGAGATGGAGAAAGAGGATCATCAAAGCTGAAATTCCACCTGAATTCAATCTCGAATGGTTTTTAAAATCATTACAACCCGATATCTCCAAGGATGTTTCTATGTTCGACGTTTATTCGAAAGAGCAGGCTATCTTTCGCGCCCAACAGTTAGAACTGATATATTCTCAGTCCGAGACTCTTCAGAAAATCTTTCCTGATGCTCCTAGATCCATGGTTGATATAGCAAACCAAAGCCAAGCCCTCATGCTGATGGTATTGTTGGATCAATTGATGCAAATGTGGTGAACCTTTTGAGCCAATTGCAGCAGTTGTCTCTACAAACTGCTTCTTCCAATCAGGCTGCACCGTCTACTCCTTTGCCCTCCGAACCTTCTTCCATAAATGTCGTTCAGGCTTTTAACCCCAAAGGAAATCAAAATTCCAATGGGAAGAAGAAGGGATGAGGTAAAAAGAAGAATTAGCATGGGAAGGGTAATGCGAACAAGCCCAACAATAGTGTTGGTGAGGGTGGAAAAGAGTCTAAGAAAAAAGTTAAATTTCCATGCAAGTTATGTAGTGGAGACCATTTGACTCATCTCTGCTCAAAAATCCAAGATGCTTAGTGCTTGTTAGTGTAACAAGGGTCTTCTATCTCCCATGCTATCTTAACTAACCCTTTCTCCCAAGGGCAACAGCTACTTGCTAGCACGAACTCAAATCCTAGTACCTCTGCAGGGGACAATTCCTCAAATGTTTTCAACCCTAATGCTAGGGTAGCCTAGAACTACTCCATTGTCGAGGATCTAGCTCAAAGACCTTGCGCTATGTCTACTTTAGAGGTACTCTAGTCGTGTTCCGCTCAACGAAGTGCTTTGCTTTCAGTGATCACTTTTGATATGCTCAATGTCAAAAAGAGACTTCCTCATCATATAGCTTTTCAAATAAAGTCTACTTACTAGAAAACTAATTTTTTTTGAATAGTTATAGATGAGGGAGCTTCCACGTGTGTAATATCAATGTCATATTGGAAGGCCATTGGATCCCCTTTAGCTGTTCCTTCACCCACTCTGTCGACAACATTTGACGGGCATTCTCATAGGCCACACGGGATTATCCCGACCTTTCCTATATGTTTTGGAGGAAAGGTCGTTAATATTGAAGTAGAGATCATTGATGCCAACCTCGATTACAATATCCTCTTAGGAAAGAATTGGATTTATGAAATGGATGCCATGGTTTCGAATTTTCTTCGCGTCCTTTGTTTTCCTCATGAGGGGAGAATTCTTGAAGTTGATCAATTGGATTATTCTCTAGTTGACCCTCGTGCAACTTCGGATTCTACTGTTCCATTGGTGGATAACCCCTGTCAACCTTTTGAGAATCTAGGAGTCGGGATGTATTCTTCATTGATGGGTATAATTGATCTCCCCACTCCTATAGCTAGAATCAATGCCATTTCGTCCTCCAAAGAGTCTTCACGGGGAGAGTTCTTGTGAAGACATTATTTTTCAGACCCTTGGACCTTGCCTTCACCTACAACCACATTAGATGAATGACAAGTTGGTGGAATGGCATTCCCTATGTCTATAGCAAAGCTTAGATATTAGTCCATCGTTAACTCTGCAGACGACCATCCTACTCCTTTTCAGAGGAAGAGATATGGCCCAGCTTGAACCCTTGACTCTACTTCTGCTATGGATTGCTTAGATATGGTTTTACCATCTGAGGAAGCAATCTTAGAAGCAATGATGGGTGTAGATGGACCTTGGGAAGATTTACACCATCCTTCATATTTTATTCCCCCATTACAGGAAGTCGAATCCAGGTTCTCCAATCTGATTACTAGCAATGTTTGTACAGTTTCAAACCCTTTGGCTCCAGCATACATCTGTGCCAAAGGTAATATGTCAATCATTTCAAAAACTGTACCAATAAACATCTCTAGGAAACCTAATGTGATATAAAATGTCTTCATTAGAGCCAAGTGTTCCCCTGAAGAGATTCAAATTTACACCGACCTTTTTAAAGAGTTTCAGGATGTATTCGCTTGGACTTATGAAGAAATGCCTAGTATTGATCCATCCATCATTCAACATGAGATCAAGATGTATGAAAACACTAAGCTGATTCATCAGAAGCTTCGGCCGGTCAATCCTAGGAAAGCAACAACTATTAAAGCTGAAGTAGAAAAGTTGCTCAAGGCGGGTTTTATATACCCCATTCCTCTAACAAATTGGGTTTCTAATCCAGTCCCAGTTGATAAAAAAACAAGGAACGATCTGCGTGCGCATTGACTTTAGGGATTTGAACAAAGCTTGTCTGAAAGATAATTACCCCACATCGTTTATTGACCAGATAGTTGATGAATGTGCGGGTAATGAGATTTTCTCCTTCGTGGACATATTCTCTGGTTACAATCAAATATCTATCCATCCAGAAGACCATCATAAGACAACTTTCATATGCCCCTGGGTACCTTTGCATACAAAAAGATGCCTTTTGGTCTTAAAAATGCTGGAGCCACGTTTCAGCGAGCCATGTCTTAGGCTTTCCATGACATCAAGCATGTCAACGAGGCATACTTGGATGATTTAGTTGCTCGTTCTCGAAAGAGGATTGATCATCCAAGTCACCTTCAGTTAGTTTTTGAGAGATGTCAATTTTACAAGACCCGGTTGAATCCAAATAAGTGCATTTTCATGGTTACATTTGGTCGGTTGTTAGGGTTCATTGTATCAACTAAAGGGATTCGAGTTGATCCCTTCAAGGTAGAGGCAATAATTTAGTTGCCTCTCCCGTCTCCTATCCGACAACTTCAAAGTGTTTAGGGGAAGGAAAATTTCTTGAGACGGTTTATAACAAACTATGCTCAGATAACTAAAGGATTTATATGTTTGCTGAGGAAAGGAGTTCCATTTTTATGGGACGACTTTGCACAATGATCTCTTAATGCCTTGAAGCAGGCATTAATCTCTACCCCTCTTTTGAGCCCACCGGATTATGGTAGAGATTTCCTTTTATATCTTGCAGTTGTAGAATCAACCATAGGTATGGTTCTGGTTCAGGAAGATGATGCTCTCACAGAGCATGTGATTTACTACTTGATTCGAGGCTTGGTAGGCCCTAAACTACGCTATTCTTTGGTTGAGAAATTGGCCTTGGCAGCTGTCCATGCTGTCTAGTGGCTTCACCATTATATTCTACTATGCAAAACATTTGTCATAGCAGCGGTCAATCCTTTCCAATTTGTCCTCAGTAGGTGAGTGATTGGGGGCAAATATAATCGATGGACAGTTATTTTACAAGAATTCTATCTCAAGTTCTTATCGGCCAAGTCTAAGAAATCATTGGTTTTTGCGGAATTAATTTCTAAGATGCCTTGTAAAGAGGATACTGTTTATGAGGAAAGTTTCCCATGTGAACATCTATTCCTCATCTCTTCACAAGACCCTTGGTATGGAGATATCATCATCTATCTCTAGACTTTGAAGTTCCCTCTTGCTTCCTCCAAGGATGAACGTCGAAAATTACGTCACCTGGTTAAGAACTATGTCATCATTGGTGATACAGTATATCTCCGAGGGGTTGATTCAATCCTTAGGCATTGTTTAACCTTAGAGGAAGCAGAGTCTGTGCTTAATGATTGCCTTAGTGGAGCTTGTGGTGGTCATCTATCTGGACTTGCAACAGCCCAAAGATTTTGCGTGCCGACTACTTTTGGTCTTTGCTTTTCAAAGATTGTATTGAAGCGGTCAAACATTGCCACCCTTGTCAAGTCTATACTCGAAAGATGCACGCGCATCTAGCTCCTCTTTTCCATGTTATCACTACCGGTCCTTTTACAAAGTGGGGTATTGACTTTAATACTTATAATCCGCCTTCAGCAGCGAATCACAAGTACATTATAGTGGCCATAGAAAACTTTACAATGTGGACTAAGGCCATGCCCACTTATAAAAATGATAGTGAAACAATGACATTGTTCCTCTTCAATCAAATTATTTCTCATTTTGGTATCTCGAGAGAGATTTTCACTGATCATGGAAATCATTTCCAGAACCAACTGATGTCCGAATTGGCTCTTAAATTGGGCTTTTGACAGAAGAATTCATCTCTGTATTATCCTTAGGCCAATGGGCAAGTCGAAGCTGTGAATAAGTTCCTCAAAACGATCCTGCAAAGGACAATAGACAAAAATCGCTCTAATTGGCATCTCATGTTGTATCTGGCTCTCTAGGCATACCGAACCTCGGTAAAGACTGCCATTGGTTTTACACCTTTTCAGTTAGTTTATAGGCTAGAATCTATGTTTCTTGTTGAGTGAAAAATTCCATCCCTTAAGCTGGCTGTTGAGCTCCGTCCAGAGATCTCTAGTCTTGAAGAGAGCCTCCTTCATTTGGAACATCTCAATGAGAAACATCGAGATGCCGCCATAATTAATGAGGCTCATAAGAAAAGGGTTAAAACTCAGTACGATAAAGTTGTCCGTCCTCGAGTCTTTTCTGAAGGTGACCTTGTCTTGGTCTATGACCAAGATAAAGATGCCTTGGGGGTAGGCAAATTCAAGTCTATGTGGTATGGTCCCTTTATAGTGAAACACGTTTTAGGAAAAGGGGCTTATGAAGTAGTCGATTTTGAAGGGAACAAGTTGGCGGACTCCCAAAATAGGCTCTACCTCAAGAAGTAGTTTTCTTATGTTACGGCCGAGCAAATGGATTCTTTGTATATTTTGTATTTTTGTACATATTTTAACAGGATTTTTTGTGATATCAACACTTTTTTTATCTGCTTTGGCAGGTGTTTATGGATGACTTGGTCTATTTCGGATTCGCCGATGGTGCTAGTCGGCACACTTGGAACCTCGCTTCCACAACCTGGGTGATTTATTATCCAATTGGTCAGTTGATGGTGTCAAGGGGAGTATGTATTGGTTCTGCGTAAAATAATATTGCTGAATATATTGCCATCATTAATTTACCATCCAAAGCTATTTCTTATGGAATTGATTCGTTGGTAGTGTATCTTGACTCACAGCTGGTAGTGTCACAATTTATTCATTATTTATATCACCAATTTTTTAGAGTGACGGTGTTGCAAAGATCATTTGTTTTTATTATTTATTTGCACATTCCACGATCTGAAAATTCATTAGTGGATTCTATTGCTAATCAAGCATTATATTGGCATGTCATTCATTCATCAAGATAAAAACAAACATAAAAAATTTGGAACTATATATATATCATAAAGCTGCCCATGTGTACATAAAGTGTTTCAAAAATAATATACAATATCGGAACTAAATGCCCATAATCATGTCCAGTCTATCTATTGACCTGGCTGAGGATGAGCGGCTAAGAAAGTGATCACTGCGTTGGCCACACGCTGAAGAACGCAAACCCAGTCTCGTGGTACTCCCACCACGCGGCGCTGCATCTCCTCAGGTAGGTCTTCTATGGCCACCATCGGTAGCTGGTCAATCAACCTCACCAAGTTTCTTTGGACTGCATATAAGACCCTCTGTGTCTCAACAGCCACCTCTTCGGCACCTCTTCCGTGATGCCTGTACCGCGGAAATCTGTCTGGTCATACGAAACCCATGTCTGGAACATGATCATTATGTCAGTATTTTAATCCCATCAACAATATCTTTAAGTTCATTTTCATATTTAAAAAAAAAAAAATCTTAAAATTGATAAAACTTAAAAAATGGTCACCTATCTCTCCCCATGATGCATTTGGTGGTAGCACCAAATTCGGATCTCCTCTGAAGTCCATGCCAGCATAGGGATAGTCGTTAAAAGTGTTGATTTGTTGTTCCCACTAGGAGAAGAACTCATCATCGAAAGCAGTCCTCGACTCACCCCCGCCTCCAAGGTGTTTCATCAGGTCGGCCCACCTACCCATCTAAGGATCTCGGGGGCTACTGATAGAGACTAATACTTTGGGGCATAGCCTAGGAACCTTCTCAAAGAATAAGGAGCACAAAATGGTCCCATATCTGAAATTTTTTCTCTATCCTTTCTGAATGGAGGACAACTGGCTCTTCATATTGGTAAGAAGAGGTGTACACCAATCAAAAACAGTGGTGAGACACTCCACGACCAAGCTCATGGATGCTCGTGATGCTTGGTGCAATGAGGTTGATTTGTTTATCTTGGCTATGGTGAACAGTAAGATCCTCAAGGACAAGCTCTCCACATGTTTTATTGGAATCTTACTTCCAGTTTTCTCCCGATGCCCAGGAGAGTATATATGTACACAGTCTTCCACTGAAAGACTACCTCGTGTCCGGCCAGTCGAATGTACAAATTCTCCTCTCTGGGAGAGTCCAGTGATAAATTAAATATCCTCTACCTCTATCCTCAAAGGCATTTGATCAATCATAATGCATCATCTTCAATACTCCAATAGTGGATTAACATTTCAAGCAAACGCGTGTTGGCCTTCATATTGGGAATTTTGAAAAATTTCAACAAGCCACATCCCCTCATTGCATTTAAGGCCTGCTAGTCATTCATAACTTCATTATCAATAGTAGTATGCTCCCTCTCTCTCCATGTGATTGTCATCCTAAAAAAAAAATTAATTTCAACTATTAGATTTTTGTTTTGAATTTCAAACTGTGTATACGCGGGTCCCTTTCACACACAGTCGGATGTATGGCCTTCGTATACGTGGGTCTATAATATCCAAACCACGTATATGCTGTGTTGAAATTGTTAACATAAATTTCTGCGGTGAAACCTCAATTAAAATTTCTTAAAACAATCATAAAGTAATGCAAGCTTGAATTGGGGGTTACCTGATGATTTTGATCCAATTTGAGCGGTCCAATTCTTTGGGCTGAAAGTTTGATCTTTTTTCTCCACAGCTTTTGCTCTCAACACAAATAGTACAAATGGCGAGTCAAAAAGTCATTTTATAAGCTTTGAAAATGTCAAATTTTTCCAAAACTTGATTTTTTTCATCTCATGAATCTTTTAACTCGTGAGCTTGGATTTTTGGGAATAGGTTGTTTTTTCAGGATATTTTGGATGCTTCTTCCAAAATTTCACATCGGTTCCATGACCGCTGACCCGTCATGGTAGGTATCATTTACTCACTGGTATATAGGTTAGGGAAACCATTTTTTCCATTGCATTTTGCATACTAGCCTCCATTTGTCAATACACTTTCCATAGGGTCGATCCCATCGTGTTATGGTTAGTAAATCATGTTCACTCGCCAATTTTTAAATCATGACACGATGGTAGAGCCATGCTTTACATGGGAATCATAGTTAGTGTGGAGTACTAAAGAAGGTATGTTTTTGGTAATTATTTCAGCATCTTTTCATTAGAACTTACAAACCTTTTTACATCATGAACTCAGAAAAAGATAAGGAATTGTAATAAAACATGTGAGATTAATATGCAAGACGAAAACACTGACAATATTCATTTCCTTATGCAGGAAGGAGGAAAAACGAGAATTTGCCGTTCCAAAGGAAAGGACAAGGATGGGTTAACCGCTGTCCCTTTGACAGGAGACCGTATGCAAACAAGGCAAAGCAAATCAAAGAGAATTAGCCCTAGAAAGGAAGTGGAGATATCGGCTCGGCGCAGGAAAGGAAAGAGATGACTGAGGACGAAGGGATCATTGTTTTATCTATTTCTGCACTTAGATATCTCCGCCTTCACCCTTATAAAAGGGTCAGCACTGTTAGCTCGAGAAGAGTTGGTTATGTTGTACGTAATTTCCTTTAAGATCAAAACTTTGATCATTGAGTCTCGTTAAGAACCGATCTATTGTAATTTCGCTTTATGCATTAATACAAACTTGGTTACTATTTCATCCCTGAGTCTGGAATAACTTCAAGCAGTGTACCCCTGGAGGCTAAGGGCTCAGCCCTGGAGGACACTTGCTCATGTATTATTACGTTTGGTTTATGTGTGGTTTGCTTATCGACGTTATTTGGTAATCTGATGTGTTTTATAAGTTTACATCACATGCTCTGTTATGTTTAATTTATTAAGGTTTCTACTGACAGAACTATTGTATTGACTCTGCATCATATTATTGTTCTTTTAGGAGTTGATATAATACTGTCAGTCTTTACAGAATATTGTTGTTGTTCAATTTCAAAGCCTCTGTGCCATGCACTTATTCATTGGTATTATGGAATTCATCTTAGTGACTATGTCCTTTGCGATTGTGGATCTAGAGACATTTATGTTCCATTCTGAAATGCAGTCGTAATCTTTTATAACTAAGAATGATAACTGGTTTACCGAGATCAGATTACTATTAAGGTGTGCAGTGTGCATATATGGTTTTGAAGTACTGTTCTATAATTTATCATTAATCAGTGTTGTTCCATTGGTGTGTGTTATTCAATCCGCCCATAAGAGTGAAAGATTGCCATTTGATTCTGTTGAAGCCCCGAAAATCTGGCAGACAACAAGGGGGATACCCACCCGGTCCGAACCTTGGTTGGCAGCTCCTTATCCGTTTGGTATAGCGGGTCCGACTGGGGATAATGGGACCAGTTTCCCAATTTAAGGGTGTGTGTGTGTGTAGAGTTGGATGATGCTGATCTAAGAGTACTTAAAGCTAATTTAATTCAAACTTCTAAACTAACTCTATGCTATTGTAATCTAATGAGAAACAACACATCTAATCTACGCTAACCCGGGGTGAATTTATTCTATTATGCGATCTAAAGAGATTTCAAACAATAACTGGTAATAAAGATCATTTAGCTATCATAAGAATAGAAATCAATTAAGATAAACCACTTTGCATAAAAAGTTAGGCAAAACAGTTGTGAAAAACATATCGCATAATAAGTTATTCATATATCAAACATAAATAAATGGCTCCACCGTACAGAAGTGCCAAATGGTAACTCATACATTCATGCAGTAACATATAAACAACTGAAAACTATATATCACTTTAAGAATATAAGCAGAAATGGCCAAGAGATAAAAGTACCATTTATGACTAATCCTACTCATAAGCTTCAAGCAAAAACGATTTATCTCTACTTTTTCTAACATCTACTAAGAGTACAAAAGTGCAACATCAGTAGCAGACATTAAAATGCAAACATTAATAAATCTCGATCTGTCCATTCATCAAAACCTCCTCTGAGGGTGCAGAAGTGCATGTTCCGAGGACAAGTTTTTGACAAATTTCTGGACACTTCTCCAAATGCAATGAGAAGGGTTAAAATACTACTTCCTAATTCTAATAATAGTGCTTTTACAAAATTTAGGATGCGGTTTTCAAATGATCGTCCTTTTTCTAATCTAATTTAAAAGAAAAAAACAACATTCTAAAATAAGGCTACTTCTGAACATGGTCTTTAAAGCTACAAGTGTTCATCATGGGCTTGAGGAGAGTCGGCTGGCTGACTTCTGCGCTGAGCTGGGCTGCGAAAAAAGAATCTATGAGAGCTGGCACTACTTTTTCAGCCGCGTTTATGACGCATTTTATAGTCATCCATTGACTATGCGGCTTGACCAAGTATGCCCAGTAACACTCCCAATTTAACCTGCTTAATGCTTGGATCGCTTTTCCCTTTTCCTGTGCCTTCTACTTCCACTCTGCTTCCAGTCGTAGCTTATTTGGTAGGTACCCCATGTTGTGGGGAAAAGTATCCAATGCGGAATGACCCTATCCCACTCTAAGGGTGATAGTTCCTTAGCAACAGCTGAAGCAAAGCTATCTAAAGTTACTTCTTTATGACATGCAAGAGATGAAAGGACGAGATCCACTTACCGATGTCTTGCACAAATGGTCGATCCAATCTCCTCTATTCGCCGCTTGCTCCCAGCTCCAAGTCTTCTCATGGGCCCAACTACACGAGATCCTGCAAACAAGACGAGAAAAGGAAACTACAAGAAGCATGCATTCATAATTGATTCAAGGATTAGCATAAATCAAATACGCAAGTAAGACAATACACCATTGAAACACATGCGAATAGAAGAACCTCAAATGCTTTATTAATATAAGGAAGTAAGGTTCAGGCGGTGATACAACCGTAAGAGGTCCAATCCAGCATCACCTTCCCGACAGAAAGAAATCTCCTCTTCACCTCCCTCAAGCAATCACCCAATACTCACAACTGTAAACCAACAACAATTCTCTACACAAAATTCCGGCCTCCAGATCCCATGGGATGAGATCCTTATATAGAGTTTTGGAGTGAAGATAAGTCAGCTTGATGTGTGACTTGTTGTCCTCTTCAACTCCAGTTTTTCTTCAGTCCTTGAGTCCACTCGGAGTTTCTACCTTCCACTTGGAGTTTTAGAACCTCTTTACTCATCATTTCGAAGCTTCCTGGGCACTGGCACATTGAGAAAAGATTCCTCCACATGTCAAAGTACGCCCAGCGCAGGTAGCCTTTGTTGCACTTGCTATGCAGCGCAGGTACACCATAGAGCTTTTGACATTCAGCGCAGATGCTTAGTGGAGCAGCTGCTTTGATCCAAAATTGACCTATTTTTGAGTGTTTTTCAGTGGAGAACTGATCTGTAGTGCTGTGGTTTGTTGACCTTGTTCTTCTAGGGGTAGGAACAACATGTTTAGGGACTTTGGATCCCTCAGATTATTGACATTTCATGCTCTATGCTGTAAGGCACAAAAATGTCTATAACAGTTGCCCCCTAAAGTATGAGGTCGTTTATCGGGCGAAATGCTTTATTAGGAGGATCCGAAGTTCATTCAATCGTCGGGAGGTGACCTGTAACAAAATACAATACAATACATTATCTTTTCATACTTTCTTTTCATGATCTAGCTGATGCGGGCATTTCCCATGCTCAGCTTTATAAATACATTTGCTGTACAAAAACAGACGATCGTCTGATAATAGACTGATAATTCTCTGCTTTTAATTATCATCCTTTTAGTAGGATGATCATCTGCTGCACATGTCTATGTTTTTATCTCCTGAATATATATCGCAGCCCGGATGGATGAAACTAGATCCGGGGTCTTCAAACTTGTCCGATCTTCACTCTAGTACAAGTCGATCCATGTGAGAATTTCTTGAAGTCGAACATGGAAAGACATCGCTTGATTACCAGTCAATAATGTAAACTGTTAACAAGCGCGAGAGGAATCACCGATAATGATGATGACCCTCAAGGTACTGCAGCACAATTCACGTGGCGTGAATATAGGATCTGACGTCGAACACCACGCAAAGTCTCCTGGTCGAAGGTCATTATTGTATACCTATCGCTGGAAGTGAGAAACTTGCCATTGAGGCATGCAAGCTTCAAAGTACTGAGGGGGTGTTCCTAGATCAACTTCTTGGATAATGAGCTGATGTCGACAAGAAGTGATCTGTCAAAGGAGGGCCTTAATGAATCCCACATCAGTGACACGGAACGGAGCTAGTGATGATGGTGAAAACGATCTGTGAAATATGATTCAGGGTGGCGGTCATGGAAGGATGAAAGATGATGTATGGTAGTGGATGGGACCCGGTTGACACTTTCTGAATGACATCTCTTGAACATATAACGACACTGATGTGATGGATCGGTAGCATTACCCCATGTATGGATGGTATGGCGAGACCATGGTGAAGGGACCGGTGAATGATAATAACCCAACCCGATATTTACGGAGGCAAAAGTGTCATGTTCAAGAGCGACTTGCTACCATTAAGCTTTGAGGTTCTCCCAATTTTTCCCCAGTCATTTCTGACCAGTACCTCTTTATTTTTAGCAAGCTTGAGGAGGATAACATATGCTTGTTCTATAACCTGCCCTTCGGGCAAGCCCATCGCTATGTTTTAACGAGCTTAACGATAGGGAAACTCGTTCTCGTCTAAAGACAAGTTTGTCGCTATCTAATATTTTTAACGAGCCCAGCGACAAAGACAACTCGGTCCTTTTCATTTTTAGAGAGTCTGAAAAGGGTACATAAAGTGGACTCCAGGGGTCCTTTTTCGTCATCTAATCCCTTAAGTCCGAAAAAGTATAAAACAATACAGAAGGGATGAATGTTCGATAGCTTTATCGAGCCGAACTAGACAAGCGCTCGATCTTTTTGTGCAATAATCCCTCAGGTCCAAAAAGATTAAAATCTAGAGGAGGGATAGCTCTTCCGGTCCTTTTAACGAGCTGGAAGGCCAAAACTCGGCAAACTTTTCATATTTTACGAGTCAGTGAAAAGAGCTCAAAGAAGACTCGTATTTTTGGGAACGAGTGATAAACAGGGATAGCAGCAGATTCCAGGTACAGGTTGGAATTTTCCAATCACGGCAGTGTCATAAGGACGGCTAGGTGAAATCACTCTTCGCAACTGTTCCTCAAAATAGGTAAACAATCAAGTGGATGTGAATGATCGGCCAAATGAAAAGTGGAGGTGGCGGTGCACAAACACAACCAAGGCTTTTATGGCTGATGAATCTACGGTCTCAAATGGTTATTTACCAGTTCATTTTTTCTGGATGAGCTTGAACTCTGGGGGGGAAGCCTGCTCACATGCTTATGTTTATTTTTTAACGAGCATGAAGTCCGCATTAAAACTGCTCGGATCTTGCGTTTATTTTTTAACGAGCATGAACTTTGCCAAAACTGCTCGTTTTTACCAGTCATAAAGTAGGAAGGTCTCCTGGTAGGTTGCTCGCTATTTTTTAAGGAGCTTCATCTCGCTATGCTTTGCTCCATATCCTCTCTTTATGCAAGCTGGGTATCGGCTAATCCTACGAGTTTAACGGGTTAGACCTACAGGTTTAAAGGGGGGACCTAAAAAACTAAAAAACAAAATAGCCGCCCGTGCTTGCATTCCAAGAGGTTCGCATGCCCCCAGGTGTAAGTCTAATTTCAAGGTCGCCCCTACTTGTCCGTCAAAAACCCTTGTTTTCAACGGGTGAGGCTTACCTCTTTCTGGTTACCCAAAGAATGGTTTTGTTTGCTGCCGCAAATGAAACTCTTTCTTCGGCGATGTCTATCATTAGGTTACACAAAGATGGTTACAATTTGTTGCAGCAATAGAATCTCTTTCTTTGGAGGCTGCCCCTACTTATCCTTCAAAACATTTGTTTTAGTGGGTGAGGCTTGCCTTTTACCCAAAGATGGTTACTACTTGCTGCCGCAAACGGATCCCCTTCTTTGGCAGAGCCTACTTATTTAGACAAAGGTGAATGACCTTTGTCAAACAAGTAACCTTGACAAAAGAATCCTGTTCCAGAACAACCCCATTCCTAACTGCCCCTTCTTCTGCATGAGAGCTCTCGCCGGCTCTTCTGTTTTACGAAGATGAAGGAGGGGATGGGGTACGGAATAGTCATATTCTCCCGAGGAAATTCTACTTTACACCCAAGGTTTTTTCTGACCCCAGCAGACCAGGATGCATGCCCCCTGGGTTCCGGCCCTACTTTCCCGAATCACTCGCACTCATCAGGAAGAAGAACCGGAGGTAGAGACCTTTCTTGATCAAATAGACCATTCAGGATAGGTATGTGACTATTAGCGATGCGTGATCCCAGAAATGAAAGTTGGTCTACGAGCTTGACCATTCTTCCTTCGTATGGAAAACACATTATTCGAAAGAGTGAGGAGACTATTGCTTCCATGCAATATATGTAGTCTCGTCCAAGGAGTAGGTTATAATCCAAGGGTCCTTGGACGACCATCAAATTCATCTTGACAGCCTTCCCTTTCAATGTAATAGGCACATTAGGTAGAATCCCTAATGGTCGAATGGTTCCTTTGTCAAAACCTGAGAGATTCCTTATCTCAGGCAAAAGCGCTGGGCAACCCAGTGCTTTCCAAGCAATAAAGGACAGGATACTCACAGATGCCCCTTCATCAATGATAGTCCCAGCCATCACCATTTTGTATATTTGGACTATAATTCTAAATGGTATACTGGCCGGTAACCGGGGTCTGCCTAGTTGGTTCCAATCAAAGGACACAACCAGGTTGCTTGGTGGTGGGACCGAATACACGACCGGGTATGATCCTGACGATGCTCCTTCCTGCGATAAAGGAGTGGGCACATTGCCCTGATGTTCATCAGAATCGATGTTGATGAAAAGAATCTGGACGGTGTCATCCTTACTCTCTTCGGTGAGGGTGTCAACTGAAGATGAATCCTCAGTGACTGTGGTATTTGAAGATGAAACTTCTGAAGGGAGAACCGGGTCAACTGCCGTTTCGACCTTTGGACTTTCGTCCGGTCCGGATTCAGTAGGTTCACTTTCAGTGACTGACACTTCAGCTGGCCCTATGAGCGGGGCAGCTGTATTTTCAACCAACGAAGGACTTGGCGCGAGTTTTTGATATCCAGGAGGAAGTAGCAACGGTGCAACCAGTTGATCTTCCAAAACTCTTTTTGCTTCATCTAAAAAGGGACAACGGTGGAGGGTGTGATTGCCTTCACACAGTTCGCAGGGGAATCTCATTCCCCTTCGTTGTCTAGAACCTTCACGTTCGCTGGTCGACGGTAAGCATTCAACCTGGCTGTCAGAGGTTGACGCCTCCGAACTGTGCAAGCGAGGGGACCAGTCCCTTAGTATCCGGGGAATACCGGGACAATCACGGTGGAGGTGGTCCCCTCTACATATGACACATGGCGATTTGGGCCCGGTCCGTGCTGTGTGTGGATTTTTGTTAGATGCCTTTTGCTTGCCCCCAGGCGCCTTTGGCTCCTTCTGCTTCTTTTCTTTCTTCTTCTTTTCCTTTTTCTTCTCTATGGGAGCTCGGCTTTCGGCGGCTCGACCCTTCGAAGAGGAAGGATCGGAATCCTTCTTCTTCTCTATGGGAGCTCGGCCTTCGGCGGCTCGACCCTTCGAAGAGGAAGGATCGGAGGAAGATCTATAAGAAGCGGAAGGTTGGGGGGCAGCTCTAGACTGGTCTAACTGTTGACTCGACTGTTCAGGAACCGTGGTGTTCTGAACTACAGTGGTTGAGAATAGCCAAACTGGCAGGCCAATTGTAAGTCCTGGAAGCGACAACGTGGCCATGTGGGGCGCACCAACTTCTCCCCAAGAGGAGAAAGGGCTAGGGTTCCCATCATGTGGAATCCCTTGGTTGGCGTGTTCCATGTTCTCAACCTCAAGATCAACGCAGGAATAAGGGGTGATTATGTTCCGTTTAGAATGAATTTTATATGACGACGCTTTAGACACAACTTGCTTTTTCAATTTTTAAGAGTCGAGAAAAAGCTAAAGATGACTCTAGTCTCCTTCGATGTATTAACGAGCCCGAAGTGACAAATGCTCGGATGGACTTTTTCAGTTATAGAGTTTGAAAAAGGCCAAAAGAAACTACTCTGGAGTTCTAGGCAAAGGGTGTGCCAAACCTTTCGCGAAACCACAGAATACGTTTTACGGTACGAGTGGTCGATCTTCGTGAATGCTGTGTTCACTGCATTGCGATCAGTAGGGCGGCCGACACGGCTTCCTATGGATAAAGGCTTTGTTCCTATAGGGGTCCCCCAATATACGCGACGGTACGCGGGGGCACAAGTCCGTATTAGTGCTATCGTCCCTCAGGAGGAATCACCCACCTTCGTAGAGATCGACAGTCACTATGTTTAACGACGCCGGTTCACGTCTCTACCTAGACCTCTACTATGTTTCGTTATGTTTCAAAGCGTTGTTATGTAAATTCAGTTCGTTTTAGGTTGATCTTGCTTAGCAGTTTGCCTTTATGGATCACCACGTGATGTATGATACAACTCCTAAATGCAGTCTAAGAATGATAAGCAAGCTTTTTCAATTCTTTCAACTTATGAAAATCTTAACTACTGAGGGAAAAGAAAGACATCATCTTTTCAAACAGATCATAGAGCACACACTGATGCACTTTCCTAAATCGACATGCAAACTGTCAAAATGCACATGCACAATGCAGGTATTTCTTTTTCTTCTTCCTTAATGTTGATGTATTACAAAAAGAAAGCTGTTGTATAATTTCGAATTCAATTTCAAGCGGAAGCAAACAAGTTTTTGTCCAATAATCAAAAGAACACCTTAAGATTCACTCGTTTCAACACAAGAAATACTGAAGTTCGAACCATATAACGAAAGCAAATGTTCAAGCAGCTATGAACAACAATAAACTAGCTCTTAGAATCACAACGACACTTTCTTACAGGCCTAGATCCAAGAGGTCACAGCAAGACTAGTTCACTTTCGCTATGGGAAACTGTGAATGAAAGTAAGAAATACAATAAGAACAATCACGGTTTCTTCACACAACTGAGGCGGAATGATGGCAAATAAAGGTAGTTTCAGCTGGGTATACAGGTTGACAACAGGCTGCAAAACAATATTGAAAACTGGGCAACAGATAGTAGGGAACCCCCAGTTGCACAAGGCAAAACTGGATCAACGCAGGTACTGCACTGTCAATCTGACATGCAGCACAGGTAGCCCCTTCGGGACCTGTGTTGCAGCGCAGGTAGCCTTTGCTGCAGCTGCACTGAAGAGACAACTCTCGTCTCTCTCAGATTCCGGGTCACAGTTTGCTCAAAAATCAATGGTTTTTGGCCAAATCAGAGGCTATCAGCCAAGTATACACTAGAGGATGATTGAGGAAGATGAACACTATCACAAAGAGCTAAAAAGAGTCCTTGTGGATCAGCTCTTCAAATCATAAACATGCCCAGCACTGAGCTAGAGTAGCTGCCCTCTACTTTGCATTCGAAGGATTCGAATGCAGTTCGATTCGGTACTCCCTTTGTTTAGGAAATGAATAGCAAGAAACACAAACTACCAACAAGACACGATCCCCAGCGGAGTCGCCAGTCTGTTGTGGGGAAAAGTATCCAATGCGGAATGACCCTATCCCACTCTAAGGGTGATAGTTCCTTAGCAACAGCTGAAGCAAAGCTATCTAAAGTTACTTCTTTATGACATGCAAGAGATGAAAGGACGAGATCCACTTACCGATGTCTTGCGCAAATGGTCGATCCAATCTCCTCTATTCGCCGCTTGCTCCCAGCTCCAAGTCTTCTCATGGGCCCAGCTACACGAGATCCTGCAAACAAGACGAGAAAAGGAAACTACAAGAAGCATGCATTCATAATTGATTCAAGGATTAGCATAAATCAAATACGCAAGTAAGACAATACACCATTGAAACACATGCGAATAGAAGAAACTCAAATGCTTTATTAATATAAGGAAGTAAGGTTCAGGCGGTGATACAACCGTAAGAGGTCCAATCCAGCATCACCTTCCCGACGGAAAGAAATCTCCTCTTCACCTCCCTCAAGCAATCACCTAATACTCACAACTGTAAACCAACAACAATTCTTTGCACAAAATTCCAGCCTCCAGATCCCATGGGATGAGATCCTTATATAGAGTTTTGGAGTGAAGATAAGTCAGCTTGATGTGTGACTTGTTGTCCTCTTCAACTCCAGTTGTTCTTCAGTCCTTGAGTCCACTCGGAGTTTCTACCTTCCACTTGGAGTTTTAGAACCTCTTTACTCATCATTAGGCGAATCTTCTGATCCAAGTGTCATTTTGGAAGCTTCCTGGGCACTGGCACATTGAGAAAAGATTCCTCCACATGTCAAAGTACGCCCAGCGCAGGTAGCCTTTGTTGCACTTGCTATGCAGCGCAGGTACACCATAGAGCTTTTGACATTCAGCGCAGATGCTTAGTGGAGCAGCTGCTTTGATCCAAAATTGACCTGTTTTTGAGTGTTTTTCAGTGGAGAACTGATCTGTAGTGCTGTGAAGTATCCAACATGGAATGACCCTATCCCACTCTAAGGGTGATAGTTCCTTAGCAACAGCTGAAGCAAAGCTATCTAAAGTTACTTCTTTATGACATGCGAGAGATGAAAGGAAGAGATCCACTTACCGATGTCTTGCGCAAATGGTCGATCCAATCTCCTCTATTTGCCGCTCGCTCCTAGCCCCAGGTCTTCTCACGGGCGCAGCTACATGAGATCCTGCGAACAAGACAAGAAAAGGAAACTACAAGAAGCATGCATTCATAATTGATTCAAGGATTAGCATAAATCAAATACGCAAGTAAGACAATACACCATTGAAACACATGCGAATAGAAGAACCTCAAATGCTTTATTAATATAAGGAAGTAAGGTTCAGGCAGTGATACAACCGTGAGAGGTCCAATCCAGCATCACCTTCCCGACGGAAAGAAATCTCCTCTTCACCTCCCTCAAGCAATCACCCAATACTCTCAACTGTAAACCAACAACAATTCTGTGCACAAAATTCCGGCCTCCAGATCCCATGGGATGAGATCCTTATATAGAGTTTTGGAGTGAAGATAAGTCAGCTTGATGTGTGACTTGTTGTCCTCTTCAACTCCATTTGTTCTTCAGTCCTTGAGTCCACTCGGAGTTTCTACCTTCCACTTGGAGTTTTAGAACCTCTTTACTCATCATTAGGCGAATCTTCTGATCCAAGTGTCATTTTGGAAGCTTCCTGGGCACTGGCACATTGAGAAAAGATTCCTCCACATGTCAAAGTACGCCCAGCGCAGGTAGCCTTTGTTGCACTTGCTATACAGCGCAGGTACACCATAGAGCTTTTGACATTCAGCGCAGATGCTTAGTGGAGTAGCTGCTTTGATCCAAAATTGACCTGTTTTTGAGTGTTTTTCAGTGGAGAACTGATCTGTAGTGCTGTGGTTTGCTGACCTTGTTCCTCTAGGGGTAGGAACAACATGTTTAGGGACTTTGGATCCCTCAGATTATTGACATTTCATGCTCTATGCTGTAAGGCACAAAAATGTCTATAACACCCCGGGGTGGTCTCTTCGATTAAATTGGCCCTGTGTAAATTCTCATTTACACAATCGATAAGAATGCTTGCTTGTGTGGCCGCTGTCTCCGCTGCTCGTTCCGCCTGCCTGATTTGATCGTCCCATTTATTAAAGAGCAATTCTTTATGGTTCTCGTTTATTCTGGGTGCACTTTCTCTTTTCCCTTCATCTTCATCATGCCAAGCTAAGTATTCCATCACTCGTCTGTCACTCTGATCATAGTCACTCCGCAAGTCTACCACTTGATTGGTGATTTTATCGCTCAACTCGCAATAGTGACTCCACTATGATATTTTACGTCCCAACTCCTCCTGTTGCTGAAGTAGTTGCTCATTTAAGCCAATAGATTATGAAATAAATTCCTCTAGCTTAGGCTCATCTTTATGCATTTCTTTTAAAATTTGCAATTGTTTTCCTTTCTCATCTAGACTTCTTTGATAGCCTATCTGCATCTGTTGAAAGTCTTCCTGCAACTTCTCGAGTTGTTTGGAAGCTTCAATAATAGCATTGGCTTGTTGCAACTATCATTGTAGTAGCTGTATTTGATCTTCTTTTTCTTTCAACAATTGCTGAACTTCTGATGCCTTGTCAATAGTTGCAGAAGCATATGATCCTATGATCTGAGACAACTTAGTGAGATTTTCAGTTGGGTTATTATTGGGGTCTTTCCATAAGATGTCCAAATGTTCAACATCTTGTGACAATGTATTTTCTAGTTTTCTCTTCTTCCTCTGTCTCCTTACAACTGCTTTATGTTGGGGACTATAGAATACGTCCAGTGGGGGAATTCTTCTACATTAAGTAAAAGCTCAGAAGGTGGAGCGATAGGATGCTCCGTTTCTGTGACACTACTGACTATGGTCGAAACCACTTCTTGCATTACCTGTGTATTGTTCACAGGTGTTCTTGGGGCTTGCCCTTCAAGATTGATCAACTCATTGAAGGTTTCCCATTCTTTGTCCAGTTCTGTTGTGACGAGTGGCGGTTCAATGACAGGAGGGGGGACATCTCTTGGCAGGGAGGCGATAACTTGCTGTTGCGACATTGCACTTGACTGAGCTGTATCTTTAGCTGTTTCTTCATTTTTTCCTTGGTCGCTTCCAGACCCTTTAGAATGTTCAGGAACTCCTTGAGCGGTGTTAGATTTAGATCTGGAAGTGCTAGAGTTTTTGCTGAGGCTAACGCTTGGAGTTGGTTCTCTGGCAGGCAATCACAACTTCTCTAGAGGAACACTGGCCAGCCTTCTTTCCCTGTATAACATGAATCTTTGGAGGTCATCCGGAGACAACTTCGACCGAGCTTCCCGCAAAATTTCCTGGAGTGAGCTTCTACTCTGAAACAAATCATCAAACAAATCTTTCTTTCCAACGAATACTTTTATTTTGACGTTCGTAGTGAAATCTTGGGCAACATCATTTGGGTCAAATGGCCTTGCTGGGAATTTAAATAATTGTAGACACGTCACATTCTCCACTTCGGTGAAAGTGTGTCCTACATCGAACAATGAAAAGGCCCCACAAGCTACAGGAAACTGAGGCCATATGGCCTTCTTTTTGTCTTTTAGGTCTTTGGTCAGGCCGCCTTCTGAACAGGTTTGATAAGCAATTTCCCGAGCCAAAAGTTTATCAGGGATATACAGAGGCAAGACATGAGGAGGTACATTGCTTCCAAACACTCTAATATAGGTGAACCATTCTTCCCCGAAACATCTTGCGATGGGGATGATGTCTATCTGTGCCTCAAGTGAGCACCTCGGGGGGTCTTCATCATACATCATTCTATATAAGGGTAAGATAAGCCCATGACAAATCTGGTAGAAGTGTGGGACGAACTGAGAATCGCATAACACCTTATGATAAACATGGATAGGTAATGGGTCCTGGGTAGTCCATTTCCAACCCATAGTGGGAAATTTAGACACATAACAAATAGAATCCATAACATATGCAGACAGATAAAAAGGAGGATAGATCCTTTGAGACAAGGATCTTTTAGACCGGTAATTGATAATAGCCATGTATAGATTATCAGAAAAGATCTTGGCCCAATCCATAATATCGGAATTTGTGGCAGCATCTATTAATGGTAGCCATTCAGATGAAAAATTATTGATATCCGGCATCCCAAATAATCTACAAAGCATGGCCGCAGCAAAACAATACGGAGAGGTGAGGGAACCAGTGCTGTGCATACCATTTTTGTCCTTTTTGAGCGGCTCCTCTTTTCTGGACTAATATTTGGTGGTCTCTGCTAGGTTTGGGTTTTCTGCCGCAAATTTCTTAACGAATTGTGCATTATAAATCGCCTGCGGTTCAGGAAGATGATACATAAGCTTTAAATCTTGCGCAGCGAATGATCCGATGAGCCCATGTCCTTGAACCTTGAATTGTCTGTTGTTCATCTCTGCATTGTCAAGTATCCACTTGATCATATCCGTATATGGTAGAATTTTGGGCCTTGCTGCTATCCGGTGAAGAAATGAACATTCTAGCTCCTCTGAGGACGCCTCGGAAGAGCGTTGCGAGCCCGCGACAGCATCAACCTTCATTATTCTAGGATTTTCTTCTTCAAGCAGCCTGTACATGCTTTCCCATGTCGATATACCTGCATCTCTGTTACAGGCTGTGTCTGTATACAAAGGCGCCATCTCCTTCGTCTTTTCCTTCGCCTCAGAGCCTTGAGCTTTATTTTTCTTTCCCATTTCTTCCTGCGTCTGGCTTTGAATCGTCTTTAGTTCTTCGTTCCTGCAGATTACAAGTGAAATGGAAATGACTGATCAAGAAAGGTGATGGGAGAGTTTTAAATGCAACAGATATATCAAATATGCCACATTACGTGAAGTAATTCTTTAAAAAAGCACGCGTCTTCATTTCTTTCAATAGCTGACAACTAATTCATTTACTATCATTAAAAGCGCATGATCTTGAGTCAGATTACGGTAAGTGGCTTTTCTTTGAATGGCGTGCCCAAAGGATTCGTGATGAAGTGATTTATGATTTGCTTACGTAACATCGCAGATCGCGCCATCGCAAATCGCACCATCGCAGATCACGCGAATATAATATCGCAGCGATCGCAACATCGCAGGTCGCAAAAGTTTAATGTTGGTTGAATCTTGTCAACTCATTTCTACGATATGCGATCTTGCGATCGGCGTTATCGCAGATCGGTAAATCTTGAAGTTTTTCTTTATGAGAATTACTTTATTGCGATGCGATATTATGTTTAACACGAGAGTCTTGCGCATACCGATATTATAGAGAAATGGAGGCATTTCCTATCTTTTTTGCAATGCGGTTTTAAAGATATTTCCCTTATCATAGACTTAGGTTAAAAATATTCAAAATACCTTTCTAAGCTTACGATGGTAACCTTATTTTGAAGAAAGGAAACTCTTGCTTTTTTTCTTTAAAAGAGGTCAAGATCTGCTTGATACCTCTTAATTTCATCATTCTCCATATCATTTGCCTTGGTGAAGATCTCCTTCACTCAAGGAATGTTCACACTCCTTCTATCAGTCATTTTCCCCATTGATAGCCTAAGACATCATTCTTAGCGCTTTTTCTCATCATTATCATATTAACTACTAACTTTAATATAAAACTCCCTATCTATTTCCCCTTCCCCTACTAAAACTATGTATATAACTCCCCTGTATACTTATCCCTTCCCCCTGGTTGAAAAATAACCGTATACATCCTTGGGAATTGCTAAGTTTATCAGAAACTCAGCAAGAACCCACACTGCCCCCCTCTAACCATCTTCCAAATGCAAAAGGACTCATTCCTTTGCATAGTTTACCTTCATATGTATAAAAATCATCCCTTTGGCCTTAGTTTGCCTTTATAAGGCAGGAAACCCTATTTGGCCACTAAACCCTCTCAAAACACATCACATTCCTCCTAAATGCCTTTGGACTCCTTCCAAGGCATGAAAGTTGCCCAAAACCATGAAAAAACCATGAAAAGCCTTCAAAAAATGATAAAATTCTCCCTTTATGGCTATCGGACCCCTTCCGATGCCTTAGAATCCATCCGAAACACCAAAGGCTACCCCTCCGAATTCATTTTTCTTTCGCATTTTAATAAAATGCATGCTCCGATGAGAAAAGGATCTATTTGGTCCCCCTCTGATGCGATATCGCTATCGGGAGGGGGCAGTGGCATATTATAAGCGAAAATGGCTAAATCTCAAGGCATGTGCCCTCCCTCCGATGCGATATCACTGTGAGAGGTCGGACGATATAATGTGTTAACTCTATGTTGAATTGCTGAAAGCCCGGGCCGGACCAGATTTCAAAAATAATAAAGGGCTTGCAAAGGATTTCGGGTCCGCCATATTTCGGTGATCACATATATGCTGCCCCCTGATCCCTCCGACTGCCGATCCGCCGATGGATCCAGGACCGTTGGATCGGGCCCTAGATCTGACGGCCCAGATCTTGTCGTACGACCCCCCACTTTGCATCGCCCCATATACTGCTCCGATTTGGCGGAGCCGATGAGTTATCAAATGCAGTGTTAAGGGTTTTTGGGTCCGCGGACCCATTCCAATGTTAAAACTGCCGATTTGGGTTCCGCCGATGGGTCGGACCCGAAATAAAATAAAGAGGGCCTGTATAACTTATCGGGTCCAATGGGTTTCGGCGTTTCTATGTGGCAACCCCATGACCCCGCCGATAGCGAATTGTCGAGTTAATCTCAGCCGCCCATTCAGGCCCAGAGATCAACGGCCCATATTTAATCGCATCACTCCTATATGGCTCCGACCAGCGGGGCCGAAAAGTAATAAAGCGCAACATATAGTATATCAGGTCCGCTTACCCATTTTTACCAAATCCACTGATATGAAAGCTCCGATGGGACGGACCCAATCTCCAAAACGAAAGAGCCTATAAGCATTTCGGGTCCGCTAGGTTCATCGCTATTCGGAGGTTTTATGTGTTGGGACCAATGGTCCGCCCCGATGCGATTTAGCGCCAGCCATTGGATCAGCTCGCGCCAAATCCAATGGCCAGGATTTAATGATTGCTACAGTGTCCACTTAAGCGCCAAATTTTCACAATTTCGCAGTGTTTTGAGAGCATTTTCATATTATGATAAAATGGCCATTGTTTAAGGTTTGTGTGCAGCGCTCCTGCCCGCCACAACCAATATGGGAAATCATACATCCTTAAGCCATTTAGGATCGCTCCAAGCCCAGTTTTGCTCCAGGGGGCCAGTCTCGGCCTCAACACAGTTGGCAACACTTTTTCCTCCTATTTGCACCATTTTTCAAAAAGTTTAAGGCTAGTTTTGATCGGCCAGAGCGCCGATAGCATTCCAAAGGCCACGGAAATCTTTGCAGCAGTTAATTTTGCATTAAAGGGCAGAAAAGGGGCGATTTGACAGCGCAAAGTGTATCAGAGGAAAGAGAAGGCTCAAGTGCATGTCAAAGGGTATCGTGAAAGCGACAGACAGTATCAGTATTACAGATTCATTTAGATGAAGGCAGAAAGGCCCCAGTAGTTATAGCAAAGCATCATTGAGCTGTAATGGCTCACCAACTCACATATTTTGGCCATTTAAGGCAACAGGACCACTTGAAGGCAGATTAAAGGATTTCAACGTAGATTTATGACAAGTACAATGGTCCCAGTCACAATTTGGAGCAGCGCTACTTCCTTAATTATGCAGTTATCACACAGAGGACAGCTCGTGGCTCAAGGCACTCTTTCAGTCCATTTTTGAAGCTGCAAGACCATGTGCAGCCCTAAAGAACCATTTTGATGAGGTTGCTCCCTCATGCGCAACCGTTTTAAGTTATTTCATGCATTTATTTCCAGCATAGATTAGGATCAATGACATTGACTGCACAGATCTCTTTTGATCTGTTTTCAGAGATATTTTTGAGATATTTTTCCCCCTTGACAGCTGTTCAAGGGAAGTCTGTAGCTATTTTTCTTTATATACCACCCTCTACACAGTTTTAAGGGTTGGTTGGTTGTATGACTCCTCTAGAGACTCGCTCTGTATCTGATATGATTTCTTTAATCAAAGACTGCTTAAAGCTTGGAGGATGGACTGTTTGAAGTGTTTTTAATGGTTGAAGAGTGAATGATGGAATTCATGTGCTGCTATATGGATCAATAAGTGTTTCTCACCTCTATTATTTCAATTTCATACATGCTCAAGTCACAGAACAAAAGATTGGTCTAGAATTTGCTTAGCTGCACTCTATGCTCAGTTTCTGTGGCTTCTTAATGTTTTCTTCTTGATTTAGGTATAAATATGAATTCCTTTATGGATCATGTTTGATCTATTTCACATATGAATGACTGTTGTTTAAGAATTCTTAGCTGCTCCTAGATAGAGCTCATTCATCTTCCCTCTGTTAAGCTGAGTGAGAGATTCTTTGTTGCCTCTCATTCCTTAGCCCTCATTCTATGCTTTTAAAACTTAAGTGTTGTTCCATGAGCAGCTACCTTGCTCCTCATTCCTCTTGTGACCAAGAAAACGCACCAGCAATCCTACTCCATGACTCCATGCCCAATGGTTTGAAACTTAGCACACTATGCATTTCCTCTCTACTTGAAAACATCCTCCTTCCCACCAAACATAAACAAAACCCCTTGAACTCAATAACTAGCCTAATATCATCTTCAACAAAGCTGAATCATAAAGAGAGAGCCCTCTCTGACTGCAGGTAGGCTAGGACCTGCAGTCCAAAGATTGGTTTGTGGTTACCTCGGCCGTATCCCTTTAAGGAGCTTTAGGGACAACCTGAGTGATAACATAATGGCGACTCTGCTGGGGAACATCCTCAGATAATTTCACAAATCAAGTTGGAAAGCTCCACTGGGAAAGAACCAGACCTCCAAAAGTTTCTTTCTAACCCATACATTCTTAGAAAATCCCCAAAAAACAAGCCAGAAGCTGGTTCCCAGGAAGAATTCACGCTATACAAGGTCAAATCCATACCCAAATCCCATAGCTGCCTTTGAAAATCCGAATTTGATCCAAAGAAACCTCAGGAAATTAGAGCTAAAGGAGGATTTTTCTGATTCTACTCCTGTGATAGTTCAGCTAAACTGTGCCCCAACCCCTGCCAAAGTTTTATTTCGTTCAACCCCTATTTCCCCTGGTTCTTCATCCACTCCTTCCACACCTCCATTCACTACACATACTACCACTACTACTCCTATTATCCCAGTTGTTCCTATTGTCCCTCTTATCCCTGTGAATATGGCTAACAGATATGCACCTTTGCAATTACCTGCTAATCCTAGAGCTATGCCTCAGGATTACCAAACTAAAATCACATATTTTGATGGCACAAGTGCCTGCACAGCCCTTCAACATACAAAGAAAATGCAGGATTACTTTGAAAGCTATGAGATTGACGATGATGGTGTGAGAATGAAGATTTTTGTCCAAAGTTTGACAGGCGATGTCAGGACTTGGTTTAGAGCACTCCCAGCTAATTCCATAGCAGACCCAGAAGCCTTATACCAGTCATTTATCAACAGATGGGAGAAAAAGAAACACCCCTTGCACATACTATCTAAATATGATACAATCAAAAGAGGTCCACAAGAAACAGTCTTGGACTATTGTGCAAGGTTCAATAGTGTTTATAATGCTATCCCACAAAAATTAAGGCCCCCACCTGACCTTGTCTTATATAAATTCCCTGATGGATTCAACCCAGATATGGCCTACCAGTTAAAAGAAAGAGCCCCTAACAGCCTTGCAGACATGCAAAACGTGGCTGTCACTGTGGAGGCAAATTTAATTGCCAAAAGAAACAGAGCTAGAACTGAGAGAAGAACCACCTTCAAGGAAGAGCCCTCAGCCTTAGATCAAAAGCTAGATGCTATTATCAATGGCATGCACAGGCTGGGAGACAGAGTAGAGAGTGTTGAGAGGAGATCATCATGAGACGGGCAGCAAGCTAACACTGTCAGGAACCCGAATTTCAGGAAAAATCAAAATCCAAACACTGGTAGGTCTAGCCCAGACCATGATATAAGACCTCCTTTTCAAGAAAACTACGCAGAGGCATCCACTTCTAATGAACCCATAGAAGACACTCACATGAACTTAATGGATTTGAAGGGTGAGCAACAAATTTTTCTAACCCAAGAAGACCAAGATGATCATGAGATAAATCAATTTCAGACTAACTCTAGTGAGTCTTTTGACTTTAAACAAGGTTATGATTCAGCTATTTATGAAGCCCACAAACAGTATAAGCTGAGGACAAGAACCGTAGATGTGCCCGAAAAATTTAAACCAAAGGAGGGCAAACAACCCAACCAGATTAGAGGCAAGGCTATTATAATAGAAACAGCTGATATAACTGTCCCAAACCCGCACCAAGTGACTGTAGAGGACATAACAGACATACAACCTTCTGTTGATCAGCCTCTGCCACCTTCTTCCTCGAAAGAGAACTTGAACAATGTTCCAAAAATCCCTCTTAAAACTGAAAAACCGCAAGCAATCAATTCCCATAACGTTGATATACAAGAGCAAATCGCTGATAATTCAAATGAAAAAGAAAAAACTGTCGTCATCAACACCAAGACTCCATTGGAAAAGCCATTTAATTTAGAGGCAGAGATTGGAAAACTTAAAATATCCATCCCCCTCTCAGAACTTGCCAAACATGATGTGTATAAGCAACAAATTCAAAGATCACTTCAAATGCCAGAGGTCAAGGATGATGTAAATGTTTTAGATGATACCCCTGAGCTGCTGTTCGGTCCTGAAGTTAATGGAAAATCAACATATGGATTTGTTCCACCCTTTTATGTCAGTTTGCACATTCATGACAAAGTCTTGCACAATGATATGTTTGACTCAGGTGCCTCACACAATCTTATGCCCAAAGCTGTAATGGAGAAGCTAAACCTTGATGTCACAAGACCCTACAAATATCTATTCTCCTTTGAGTCAAGTCAGGTCAAGTGTTTAGGCTTAATCAAAGACTTATGTGTCTCCTTAGTCCAATTTCCCAGCAAGACAATCCTAATGGACGTGGTGGTTGCTGACATCCCACCAAAGTATGGCATGCTCTTGTCAAGATCTTTGGGGGCAAAACTCCAAGGATCTTTCCAATTAGACCTCTCCTATGCCACTATTTCAGTCTTTGGGCAACCAAAGAGACTGTATAGAGAAACACTGATGAAGTATGTGGTAAGTAGTGAGGAAAAGCCCCAAAATTTCCCTATCTATTCAATCCATTCTAATATGGATTTTTTTATTTTGTTTAATGATGAAACAATTCCTCCAACTGATGATAAGCCTATGGCTTTAGTACAACAAGCGCACATCAATGAAGAATCGGTTGCACATACCCATGAGACTATTACAACAGCCAATGCAACCAGCACACAATAAAAACCTCCCGAAACACAGGACTCGGGTCTGCCCAATCCTAAAATGACTGAAACTCTTAATACTAACCACAAGCAAGAAATCACATGGTATTTAGAGTTTGATGGCTCTGTTAACAAGTTAGGAGCAGGGGTAGGAATATGGATTCACAATACACATAACAACCATGCAAAGGGTCATGCTTATAGACTAAATTTCAAATGCACCAACAACATGGCTGAGTATGAGGCACTCCTCTTAGGCCTTAAGCTGCTCAAAGCTTTAGGAGCTACCAAAGTTTCCATTCTAGGTGACTCAGACCTAGTAATCCAACAAATAAAAGGCTACTTTGTTACCAATGATAGAAGGCTAAGAGCTTATAGGACTGCTGTCACTGCAATACTTGATACATTCACTGAATCCAAGCTTGCCAAGATTTCAAGAAATCATAACATTCATGCTCACAGCCTAGCCACTTTCGCTAGTACATGCAAGCTTCCCTTTGAGCCAAATCACCATTTCGCTGCTGAAATAAAACATAGGCCTGCTATCCCAAATAACATTAAAGACTGGCAAGTGTTCGAGGATGATGCTCAAATATACAATTTTCTTACCTTACAGCATGAATTTGCAGTCCTAAATATTGATGAGGATACTATGGAGGACCCACAACAACAAGCATTAAACGAAAATCAGCAAGCTGTAACAGCTGTAACAGCCAGACAGATCCTAAACCCAACAGTCTTTGACAATGCAAACATTGAAGAGCTGAAACAAATGCATTTGGAGGAAATAGCCAAAACAGAGGCCGAAATAATTGATCTAAAGGACAATTTTCTCCCGGTTGGCCTCACTCCACTAGAAGACATGTTTGATGCAAATGATGTGCCCAAAAAGCAAAAATGCAGCCTATAAACACTACCATAGAAGAATACAACATTGGGACAACAGAGAAGCCCAAAATGATCAAACTGTCTAAATCTTTGCCTCCTGATCAAAAACCAAAGTATGTGGATTTGTTCAAAGAATTCCAAGATGTCTTTGCTTGGTGTGATGAGGACTTGAAGTCTTATGATACCTTAGTAATCCAACACACCATTCCCTTAAAACCAAATCAAAATCCTTTCAAACAAAAACTTAGAAGAATCAACCACGTGCTCCTTCCCTTGGTTGAGAAGGAGGTAAAGAGGATGTATGAGGCAGGAATCATAGCACCCATCAGATTTTCTGAATGGATGTCAAACTTAGTTCCCACAAGAAAGAAAACAAATGAGATCAGACTTTGTGTAGATCTCAGAAATCTAAATCAAGTCCCCCTAGAGGACCACTATCCTTTTCCCAAAATGGATCACATTCTACAGAGAGTAGTGGGGTCATCATGAATTTCCCTGCTCGATGGCTTTTCAGGTTTCAACCAAATACTTGTTCACCCGGATGACCAAGACAAGACGGCATTACCACACCGTGGGGAACATTCAAGTATGTTAAAATGCCTTTCGGCCTAAAGAACGCTGGTGGCACCTTTCAAAGGGAAATGGACATTGCATTCGCCAAGGAAATCCATGATTTCCTAGTTGTCTACCTTGATGACTTAACCCCTTTCTCCAAATCTGATAAAGAGCACCTCAAACACCTAATGCAAATATTCATCACATGTAGGAAATATGGCATTTCCTTGAATCCCAAGAAGTCTCTCTTTGGCCTTGAAGAAGGAAAATTACTTGGACATATCATCTCAAAGGATGGTATTAGAGTTGATCCGGAAAGGATCCAAGCCATATTGCAAATCCCATATCCTAGAAATATAAAAGAATTGCAAGCATTCCTTGGGAAAATCAATTTCCTAAGGAGGTTTATTCCAAACTTGGCTGAGCTAATAAGACTGCTAAACAACATGCTCAAGAAAGACACCAAGGTAAAGTGGTCTCTAGAGGCCAAGCAAGCATTTGAGGATATTAAATCAGCCTTAACTCAAGCCCCAGTCCTCACAAGTCCAAAATTTGATAGGGACTTTATCATATTTTCATTTGCATCTGATAATACTATAGCTGCTATCCTTTTGCAAAAGGATGATCAAGGAACTGAAAAGCCAATTGCATTTTTCAGCCGAGCCTTAAGCGATGCACCCCTGAAATACCCAATCATGGAGAAGCAAGCCTATGCCCTTGTTAAAGAAATCAAGGAATTCCAAATTTATATTTTATATTCACATGTGATTGCTTATGTGCCAAATGCTATTGTAAAAGACATATTAACCCAAGAGGGGTTAGAAGGCAAAAGAGGCAAGTGGATTGCTAACATTCTTGAGTATGGCATAGAGATAAAACCAACTAAGCTGATAAAGGGACAAGGTTTAGCTAAACTGATGTCTGAAACAAACTTTCAAGCCTTAGACATCAACCAACTGGACAATGAATAGGAGCTGGTGACTCCACATATCAGTGACACCTTTTTGCAATCCCCATGGTATGCTGATATTAGCATCGTATTGTTAAACCTATGTGCTCCCCCAGGATTGTCCAGGACCAAGAAGAGATTTTTAAGAATGAAGGCTTTGAAATTTTGTGTCTTAGATGGTGCATTATTTTGGAAAAATCACGAAGGTATATTGCTTAACTGCTTGATTGTGAACGAAGCTAACAATGTCATGAAAGAATTCCATGCAGGGGACTGTGGAGGACATCTATACTGGAAGTCCACTGCTGATAAAATTCTAAGGGCTGGTTTCTATTGGCCCACTTTGTTTGCAGATGTAAAGAAGTTTGCCACGCCATGCCACAATTGCCAAATCTTTGAGGGCAAGAGAAAGCTGCTCCCTTTGCCTCTTAAACCCATCTCAACCGAGAAGCCTTTTCAACAATGGGGTCTTGACTTCATTAGAGAAATCCATCCCTCTTCCTCAGGCCAGCATAAGTGGATCTTAACAGCTACCGACTATTTCACTAAATGGATTGAGGCCATCCCATGTAGGCAAGCCAATTACACCACCATTATCCAATTCCTTGAGTGCAATATCCTTTCTAGATTTGGCTGCCCTGAGAAGATCATCACTAACAATGCCGCTGCTTTCAAATCCAAAAAGATGATCAATTTTTGCCATAAATTCCATATCACTTTAGGCCATTCCACAGCCTATTACCCTCAGGGTAATGGCTTAGCCGAGTCGTCCAACAAAAGCCTGATCAGTATTATCAAGAAGACCTTAGAAGAAAACAAGAAGAATTGGCATAAAAAGCTCACCAATGCCCTATGGGCAGACAGAATTTCAACAAAGAGATCCATTGGAATGAGCCCTTATGAGCTAGTATATGGCATGGAAGCCAGATTTCCATCTTCTTTAGGCATTCCTGTTATCAAGCTGCTGCAGGAGGTTCAAGCTGAACCAAATGATATTCAACGAAGGATCAATCAAACCATTCATCTTCAGCAAACCAGAGAGCAGGTGTATGATAGAGCTCAAATGTTACAAGAAAGGCTAAAGAAGGCATTTGACCAGAGGGCTAAAGCTGAGGATTTCTTTATTGGCGACAAGGTTCTAAAGTGGGACTCACGAAGAGAAGACAAGGGAAAGCATGCAAAGTTTGACTTTCTGTGGAAAGGCCCATTTGTCATCAGCGCTATGCAAGGCAATAACACATATTTTCTCAAAACTCTAGATGGTTGCACAGTTGAAGAGGGCCCTGTGAATGGCTGCATGCTTAAACATTACCTTGATCCATGTATTTGAGAGATAACGCAGCTCTGTATATATATGTACATACATGTTTGTAGATATCAACGATTGGTTTTTAATTTTTATAGCAGTTTGGTTGTTAGAAGAGCGCAGCAAAGTTTGAAGGCACAAGCCCACATAAGTCATCCATTTCGAAGCTCTGTCTTCATGTTAGTCTTAGCAAGAAGCACAGCGCAATTTTGAGGGAAAAGAAACAAAAAAGTGCAGCATTACAGTTCTCTATTCTTTGAAATATTTCAAAGAAAATATTCAGTTTTGATACCTGTGCGCAAATAAGAGATAGATGGCTTCCCAAAGCAGAGTTCAACGCTGTTCTGAACATTCGGTGTCAAAAGGGTATCGCTGTTATTTATAACAGCAAGTTCTATTAAAAATGTTGCATTCAGGCTTCCAGTTCTTCAGTCAGTAGTATCAAAATAGAGGAGTTTTTGTTAGCGTTACATCTACAGCCTGTTCAAAGACAAGAAAAGAAGAGCTCCAGTTTTGTTCCCTTTTTGTGTTTATTTTACAAGGCAGTTCTCAAGCAAAAGTGTATGCAATATCAAGCACGCAGAAGAAAGCAGGCGATGCTTTATTTTTCACAGTGTTTCAGTTAAGGAGGAGTGCTGCATTCAGAAGTTAAAGTTCTAGTCATTTAGCAATTAGCACAGAAGAAATTTTCAATTAACAGCAACTAGAGAGGATCAAGGCATTCTGACCTGCTGTTCTTGGCTTGTCACAAGGAAAAGCCATCCCCAAGTGGAGCCACTGTTAGCCTCCTGCTGCGGCAGGTTAATCATCTTTCATGATCGACATTTTTACATGCCAAATATGTCATACTTTGCTTGCTGCAATGCTCCATATTTGCTACAGATGACCAGAGAAGTATCCATGAAGGTGTGCCAGTTTTAATGCTACTGCTTTGTTCCAGTTTTGATAAGTAATCCATTTTGATCAGTTTTCAGTTAAGGGTAGGCCAAACAGCTTAATCTTGGCCTCCCTAGGTTTCAATTTCATGTTGTAGAATATAGAGAATGAACATCTGTCCAAACAGCTTAATCTTGGCAGATTTGTAGTTAGGTAGAGAAACAAGGGTTCTCAACAGCTTAATCTGAGCCCCTGGCTGAAATAAGTGTAGAAGTAGATAGGAGCACAAGCAAGAAGAAAAGAACAAAAAGCTGGGTATGCTAGTTCAAGTGCACCCAAACCAAAAAGAAGAGAAAATGCTAGGCAAGTAGGTCAGGTAGGTAGCTTTGTGGTTGCATAATCATCGCTTGTGATCCATTTCATATTGTCAAGTGTTATATCTATCATATCACAAGTTGAAGGAAGTTTTTCAGTTGGAGGACTTCAAGCGAGGCATGACTAACTTCCCCTTATTCCTCTTTCCCCAAATCACTCATTAACTTCCCCTAAAAGAGGTCAAGATCTGCTTGATACCTCTTAATTTCATCATTCTCCATATCATTTGCCTTGGTGAAGATCTGCTTCACTCAAGGAATGTTCACACTCCTTCTATCAGTCATTTTCCCCATTGATAGCCTAAGACATCATTCTTAGCGCTTTTTCTCATCATTATCATATTAACTACTAACTTTATTATGTAACTCCCTATCTATTTCCCCTTCCCCTACTAAAACTATGTATATAACTCCCCTGTATACTTATCCCTTCCCCCCGGTTGAAAAATAACCATATACATCCTTGGGAATTGCAAAGTTTATTAGAAACTCAGCAAGAACCCACACTGCCCCCCTCTAACCATCTTCCAAATGCAAAAGGACTCATTCCTTTGCATAGTTTACCTTCATATGTATAAAAATCATCCCTTTGGCCTTGGTTTGCCTTTATAAGGTAGGAAACCCTCTTTTGCCACTAAACCCTCTCAAAACACATCACATTCCTCCTAAATGCCTTTGGACTCCTTCCAAGGCATGAAATTTGCCAAAAACCATGCAAAAACCATGAAAAACCTTCAAAAAATGATAAAATTCTCCCTTTATGGCTATCGGACCCCTTCCGATGCCTTAGAATCCATCCGAAACACCAAAGGCTACCCCTCCGAATTCATTTTTCTTTCGCATTTTAATAAAATGCATGCTCCGATGAGAAAAGGATCTATTTGGTCCCCCTCCGATGCGATATCGCTATCGGGAGGGGGCAGTGGCATATTATAAGCGAAAATGGCTAAATCTCAAGGCATGTGCCCTCCCTCCGATGCGATATCGCTGTCGGAGGTCAGGCGATATAATGTGTTAACTCTATGTTGCATTGCCAAAAGCCCGAGCCGGACCCGATTTCAAAAATAATAAAGGGCTTGCAAAGGATTTTGGGTCCACCATATTTCAGTGATCATATATATGCTTCCCCTCAGTCCCTCCGATTGCTGATCCACCGACGGATCCAGGACTGTTGGATCGGGCCCCAGATCCGACGGCCCGGATCTTGTCACGCGGCCCCCCACTTCGCATCACCCCATATACTGCTCCGATTTGGCGGAGCTGATGAGTTATCAAATGCAGTGTTAAGGGTTTTCGGGTCCGCGGACCCATTCCACTGTTAAAACCGCCGATTTGGGTTCCGCCGATGGGTCAGACCCGAAATAAAATAAAGAGGGCCTGTATAACTTATCGGGTCCGATGGGTTTCGGCGTTTCTATGTGGCAACCCCATGACCCCGCCGATAGCGAATTGCCGAGTTAATCTCAGCTGCCCATTTAGGCCCAGAGATCAACGGCCCATATTTAATCGCATCACTCCTATATGGCTCCGACCAGCGGAGCCGAAAAGTAATAAAGCGCAGCATATAGTATATCGGGTCCGCTTACCCATTATTACCAAATCCGCCGATATGAAAGCTCCGATGGGCCGGACCCAATCTCCAAAAAGAAGGAGCCTATAAGCATTTCGGGTCTGCCAGGTTCATCGCTATTCGGACGTTTTATGTGTTGGGACCAATGGTCCGCCCCGATGCGATTTAGCGCCAGCCGTTGGATCGGCCCGCGCCAGATCCAACGACCAGGATTTAATGATTGCTACAGTGTCCACTTAAGCGCCAAATTTTCACAATTTCGCAGTGTTTTGAGAGCATTTTCATATTATGATAAAATGGCCATTGTTTAAGGTTTGTGTGCAGCGCTCCCGCCCGCCACAACCAATATGGGAAATCATACATCCTTAAGCCATTTAGGATCACTCCAAGCCTGGTTTTGCTCCAGGGGGCCAGTCTCGGCCTCGACACAGATGGCAACACTTTTTCCTCCTGTTTGCACCATTTTTCAAAACGTTTAAGGCTAGTTTTGATCGGCCAGAGCGTTGATAGCATTCCAAAGGCCACGGAAACCTTTGCAGCAGTTAATTTTGCATTAAAGGGCAGAAAAGGGGCGATTTGACAGCGTAAAGTGTATCAGAGGAAAGAGAAGGCTCAAGTGCATGTCAAAGGGTATTGGGAAAGCGACAGACAGTATCAGTATTGCGGATTCAAAGTAGATGAAGGCAGAAAGACCCCAGTAGTTATAGCAAAGCATCATCGAGCTGTAATGGCTCACCAACTCACTGATTTTGGCCATTTAAGGCAACATGACCACTTGAAGGCAGATTAAAGGATTTCAACGCAGATTTATGACAAGTACAATGGTCCCAGTCGCAATTTGGAGCAGCGCTGCTTCCTTAATTACGCAGTTATCACACAGAGGACAGCTCGTGGCTCAAGGCACTCTTTCAGTCCATTTTTGAAGCTGCAGGACCATGTGCAGCCCTAAAGAACCATTTTGATGAGGCTGCTTCCTCATGCACAGCCATTTTAAGTTATTTCATGCATTTATTTCCAGCATAGATTAGGATCAATGACATTGACTGCACAGATCTCTTTTGATCTGTTTTTAGAGATATTTTTGAGATATTTTCCCCCCTTGACAGTTGTTCAAGGGAAGTCTGTAGCTATTTTTCTTTATATACCACCCTTTGCACAGTTTTAAGGTTTGGTTTGTTGTATGACTCCTCTAGAGACTCGCTCTGTATCTGATATGATTTCTTTAATCAAAGACTGCTTAAAGCTTGGAGGATGGACTGTTTGAAGTGTTTTTAATGGTTGAAGAGTGAATGATGGAATTCATGTGCTGCTATATGGATCAATAAGTGTTTCTCACCTTTGTTATTTCAATTTCATACATGCTCAAGTCACAGAACAAAAGATTGGTCTAGAATTTGCTTAGCTGCACTCTATGCTCAGTTTCTGTGGCTTCTTAATGTTTTCTTCTTGATTTAGGTATAAATATGAATTCCTTTATGGCTCATGTTTGATCTATTTCACATATGAATGACTGTTGTTTAACAATTCTTAGCTGCTCCTAGATAGAGCTCATTCATCTTCCCTCTGTTAAGCTGAGTGAGAGATTCTTTGTTGCCTCTCATTCCTTAGCCCTCATTCTATCCTTTTAAAACTTAAGTGTTGTTCCATGAGCAGCTACCTTGCTCCTCATTCCTCTTGTGACCAAGAAAATGCACCAGCAGTCCTACTCCATGACTCCATGCCCAATGGTTTGAAACTTACCACACTATGCATTGCCTCTCTACTTGAAAACATCCTCCTTCCCACCAAACATAAAAAAAACCCCTTGAACTCAATAACTAGCCTAATATCATCTTCAACAAAGCTGAATCATAAAGAGAGAGCCCTCTCTGATTGCAGGTAGGCTAGGACCTGCAGTCCAAAGATTGGTTTGTGGTTACCTCAGCCGTATCCCTTTAAGGAGCTTTAGGGACAACCTGAGTGATAACAGTTGGGGAGAGGAGATTGAAGCTCAGCTTCCCTAGGAAATGACACAGTTCCATGCTTTGATGATAGACAAAGTTTGGACACATTTCTGGTTGTAATCATCTATCCGACGACTCTACCGGAGAACCAACCTAGTGGCGACTCCACATTACAGTTCTGGCTCAGTTTGTGAGGCATACCCGGATAAATCCTTAGAAATCACTAGTTGACCCAGTGCCTGACCCTGAGAAGATTGCTAAGCAAAGGAAAACATCACAGAAAGGAGCATCAGGATCAGGTAAGCCTAAGAAATTTTATGTATCTATGCAAGAGAAGATTATAGCTAAGAATATATGGTTTGAAGATATAGAACCTAGCATTGTTAGTAAAGAAATACCCGCAGAGATTCATAATGCTCCTTGTTCATTTACTTCCCCCTTGGATTCTAGTCCAAATAAAGCCTCCCATACAGCCCATCATATTCCTCTGTCTTTGTCATCTATTTCGTTACTTCCTACCATTCAATCTGCCAGTATCCTTCAACCTATCGTAGTCATGGCAAGCCAGCAAGCACCCACTAAGATGGGAAGAATCATAGCTACTAGGTATGGGCCCCTAGTCTTGCCTGTTCCTTTGAATGCCATTCCTACAGGAGAATATCAGAAATATATGACCAAGTTCACTGGTACAGAGGGAGTAATACCTGAAGAACATCCTGAGTCTTTTTATTGTTATGCTGATAACCTAGATATTAGTGAAGATGATGTGTGGATGAGAGTGTTTGTCCAGAGCCTTGATGGAGAGGTTAGAAAGTGGTTCAGAGAGTTGACCCCTTGGTTAATAGTAGACATGGAAGCCTTAGATGATGTATTTTTGAAGCATTGGGGGGATAAGAAAGACCTACTCTATTACCATACAAAGTTTGGAAACCTAAAGAGGGAGAATGGGGAATCTTTGCCTGCTTTTAATAAAAGATTCAATCGTATGTATAGTAAGATACCAGCTCAAGTAAATCCTACCCCCACCTCTGCCAAACTCACTTATGCCAATGCTTTTGACTCTAATTTTTTCCTGCTGTTAAGAGAAAGAAGATGTGCCACTCTAGCCGAAATGCAAGATGCATCTTTAGAGGTAGAATCTAATATCACGGCTACAGAAAAACTCAAAGTCATGCTGATAGGAGGAGGCATAGAGGTGAGGCTTCTTCTTCCTCTGCTTCATCTTCAGAACCCAAATTAGATAAGATTACTAAAATGATAGAGTCATTGGCTGCTGAGATATCTAAGCTAAAGGTTGAGAAGAGCTCTGGAAAGGAAAGGCTTCCAAACACATTTGCTCCAAGAAATCCAAATTCTTTTAGAAGAGCAAATGAACAATTGAAAATCATTCACAGGGGTAAAGAGGCCCATGAAGAACAAAGAGTTAAGGCTCCTTTCCAGAACGTAGTCATGGAAGAGGAGCAGTTTGAAGAAGAGGATGAAATTCATTGCATGGAAGATAAGGGAAGTGCTACTTTTTTGACATTGGCTGCCTATGAGGAATCATTACTCCAAGACCAAACCAGTCAAGAATGGGACAGGGAGGCTGTTCTGCAGACTAGTGAACAACAAAGATATAATCTGAGGTCAAAAGCAAACGATGTCAAGGAGAATCCTACCCAAATAGTTGTTGTCCCAACAGAGCAACAGAATATCAGATAGAAAAGACGGCAGCTGATCCCGTCATCCTCAAAGCACCAACTCAAGAGGTAAGAGTTCCTGATAAGTCTCCTTCCCCTTTCATCTTTGAGTCAGAAGTCCAGAAGTTAAAAATATCTATGCCTCTGATAGAACTAGTAAAGAGTGAAGTTTTTAGAAAGCCTATCCTTGACGCTCTTGAGCTAAAATCCTCATCAGCCTCTACTGACTACGTCAATTTGCAAGATGATAAGCCTGTAGTTGTGCTTAGCCCAATGACTAAACCTACTGATAATAGCTCCCCATCATTCTATGTCTCCTTGACCATTCATGACAAAACCCTCCATAACTGCCTGCTAGACACAGGGGCTAGCCACAATTTGATGCCAAAGGTTGTCATGGAAGAGTTAGGCCTTGATATCACTAGACCATATCATGATTTATTCACATTTGATTCAAGAAAGGTAAAATGCCTAGGATTAATCAAAGACCTGGCCATTACCCTAACTCAGTTGCCCATGAAGAGCATGATTATGGATATTGTGGTAGCAGATGTCCCTCCCAAGTTTGGCATGCTGCTATCCAGAGGGTGGATTAAGAGACTAGGTGGGACACTACAGAATGACTTATCTTATGCCACTGTCCTAGTTTTTTGGGGGGAAAGCAGGAGATTTTACAGAGAAGCACAGTTGGCCTACCTCATTAGTGATGAGAAGAATCCTTCGAATCATCCCATTTATGCTGTGGACATCGACTTTGGAGCATGTATCCTCCAAATTGAAGAATCTCAGAAGGCCTCATTGCAGCTCAAGAAACCAACAGTTCAGGCTGAGGGAGAGTAAGGAAGTCAGGTTTGGGAAATGTTCTTTGATGGAGCATGTTCTAGGGAGACTGTAGGAGCAGGGGTGGTGCTGATAGCTCCAGAACAAGAAAGCACACATCTGTCGTTTAAGCTGGCTTTCCAAGTCACCAACAATATAGCAGAGTATGAGGCTCTGATATTGGGCCTTGATGCAGCTAAGGACATAAGAATCAGGAACATAAAGGTGTTCGAAGATGCTGATCTTATCATTCAGCAAGTAAACAAAACATTTCAAACAAAGCACCCAAGGCTGAAAACAAATAGAGATGAGGTATGGAGACTCAAAGATTCTTTTGATAATTTTTATATCTCATATATCCCTAGAGTCAAAAATTAGCTTGCTGATTCCCTCGCTATTTCTGCTAGTATGTTTATCCCTCCCATGCCTTCCAGACTAGTTTATGAAGTTTAGATGAAATATAGGCCATCCTTGCCTGATAATGTCCAGCATTGGAAATTTTTTGAAGATGATGATGAGGCAAATATATTTATTCAAGTCATTGATGAATTCTCTGAAATGTAAATTGATCAAGAAATTGAAGCCTTGGAAGAAAATTCCCAATCTCAGCTTAGAAACAAAATTGGCAAAGATAGCATTGTCCAACTGCCCAACAATCATATACCTAAAGGCCTAGTCCCTTTAGAAAAGCTGTTTGACCAGAATGATGTGCCTTATACAGCTGCCCAAAAAGAAGACCAATCTGTAGTCCATAGGCATAACATAGGGAGTCCAGAACAACCAAGATATATCAATTTGTCCACCCATCTATCTGCTGCCCATAGTTCTAAATATTGCAATCTAATGAAGCAATTTGCTGATGTCTTTGCCTGCGAATATAGTGACATGAAAACATATGACAAAAATATCATCCAACATAAAATCCCTTTAGAGAAAGACACTATTCCTTTCAAACAGAAACTGAGATCCATAAATCCTTTGCTCCTTCCTCTGATTCAAAAATAAATCAAGAATTTACTGGCTGCCAAAATCATAGTCCCTCTCAGATATTCAAAATGGGTGGCCAATTTGGTAGTAGTAAGGAAGAAAAGTGGAGAAATCAGGCTTTGTGTCAATTTTAGAGACTTAAACAAATGCTCTAAGAAAGACAATTATCCTCTACCCAAGATGGAGAATTTAGTTTCTCCAGGATTTAATTCAAGCCAAGCCAGAACTACTAAGCTCAGGGAAGCTAAATATTGCATTCATGAAAATCTGCTCTACTAGAGGAACCTCTCTAGAGTTCTTTTGAGGTGTTTAGACAAAGAAAAATTAGTTGAAGTGATGCAGCAGTTTCATTCCAGTGTATGTGGAGGACATCATTATTGGAAAACTACAGCTCACAAAATCCTCAGAGCTGGGTACTATTAGCCCACCTTGTTTGCTGATGTTTTTTCCTTTGTTAAATCATGTGACAAGTGCCAAAGATTTGAGGGGAAGCAGCAATTGAAGTCCTTGCCCTTAAAACCCATACATGCTAGTGGCCCTTTCCAGCTGTGGGGCCTGGATTTCATTGGAGAAATCAATCCACATTCCAGTGGCTAGCACAAATGGATCTTAGTTGCCACTGATTATTTCACCAAATGGATTGAAGCCATCCCCACCAGAAAATATGATCATCATGTGGTCATGAGGTTCTTGACAGAGAATATCTTCTCACAATTTCGTTGTCCACATAAATCAGTCACATAAAATGCAGCAGCCTTTAGGGCATAGGAATTGGTGGACATGTGTGACTCAATGGGCATTAAGCTAGTTCATTCCACCTCATACTACCCTTAAGGAAATGTTCTAGTAGAATCTTCCAAAAAGAGCCTGATAAGGATAATTAAGAAATTGTTGGAAGACAACAAAAAGAATTGGGATTCTAAGCTCAAGTATGCACTATGGGCTGACAGAGTAACCACCAAGAAATCCACAGGGAATTCTCCATTCAAGCTGGTATATGGCACTGAGGCCATATTCCCAATTCAGTTAACCCTCCCTGTGGCAAAGTTCTTGCAAGAAGAACATAATGAGGAAGAAGACATGGAAAAAAGGATCACTGATTTAGCAGAGGTACATCAAATCAGAGAACGGTTGGTTGAGAAGTCTGCAGCACATCAAAAGAAGATCAAGGAAGCTTTTGACAGGAGGACAAAAATAGATAATTTTCAAGTTGGAGAGTTGGTTCTTAAGTGGGATGCACTCAAAGAGAAGAAAGGAAACCATGGGAAGTTCAATGCTCTATGGGCAGGGACTTTTATCATTTCTCGGATCCAAGGGAACAATACCTTCATACTGTGAAGTATGGAATGAGAGGCAGTTTTTGATGGCCCAATTAATGGGAGTTTTCTGAAAGTTTATGTCATTTAAGGCCTTTGGTCTTAAGTCTGTAAATATGTTATTTTATCAGCTTTAGTGTAGACTTAGTTAGACTCCATGCCGAATGGAACACTAGGAAATTTTTCTAATTTGGTTTTCACAGGGAAGGCAATGGTCTGCAGTTCTTGAGACCTCACAGGGAGGATCTCATCCCCAGAAGGAGCTAGTGTTAGCTCTGCTATATGACGATGATTTTCTAGAGTCAGAGATGATCTTGGACCACTTGGTTCTACTACAAAGAAGCTCACAATGGTCATCTTCTCCTTCCCTTGCACCGCTCATTCTACCTTCATCAGTCCCAAAAATGATTAATTCCTTTATAAGGTTTGGCTTTAATAGCTATCACAAATCGTATCCATGTGTGTATCAAGGCCGTGCCCCTTGGCTTCCACCAATGTCATATTGCGATGTGATCTGATCGCAAATTGCATTCGTGTGTGTATAAAAGTCGTGCCCCTCTACTTCTGCCGATGCGATATTACAATGCAATCTAATCGTAATCGCACGTCACCATACGTAAAGGCCCAAGATCCAAAAACCTAATTCGATGACTCCCGTCGCGCCCGATAAAGCGACTCGCCCGATCATCCCTCTGCCATCCGATCAACTTCACCAAGATCCAATGGCCCACACTCATTCTGCTCTCACTTCTTCCGATATCCCTCGCAAAGCCATCTCCACCATCTATCCTCTTGATCCAATGACCGACCCTTCTCCTTCCTCCTACTCATCCACCTTCTGTGCAGTCCACATCTCTTAACTATTCTATGCTCTCGAAGGATGAAGTTGACCAGTGTACTAGTACCAGGTGCATTTCCTCCTCAACAACCGCATTCAACAGACAGTATGGCCAAGAAGGAAAAAGAGAGAGCACGAATAGGCAAATGCATTTAACAGTTATGGGAATTCATCCCATACGACACTCCAGCCACCTGAGAGGACAGCAGAGCACCCGAGAAGATCACATTCATCCACTACAACAAGCAATCGCGCTCAGAATCCATTAGCAGTTAAACCGGTTGGTGGTTAATTATGACCCCTCCATACTTAGAATGGCCGAATGCCTTTGTAACGAAACTATATATATACCCAAAAACAAGATGTAATCAGGGTTCATGGTTGATGTTTTGATGTAAGGTTCAACTTCTGGAGACTATGACTATTTTGATACTTGCAGCTTCTCATCTTAATTTTCAGCTAATACAAGCTTCTTTTGCTGTTAATTGCTCACTTTTCATCCTCCTTCTGCTCTAATCTATGCCTGATATGTTGTATTTCTGAGCTCTTGATATTTAGCATTAGGGGAGCTGTCATCCTATCTTTGTGTTAAAGTCTTGTATGTATCACTGAATGAGTTATTCAAGTTTCTTTTCACCTAATTCCAGAGAGCTATCATCCTATCTGTGTGTTGGGGAATTAGATTTATAGACTTCTTTATTGGTTGCAGCTGGCCATCACATGGTCTTATGCATCTACTGGTGTGGTCAATATTCTCCATATTCACCCATTCCTTAAAGCGTGAGTAATTGGTGGTCTAAAGCCTTGTAGTCTGGGGGTGTTCACGCATGTTTGGAGTCAAGTAAAGTAGAAGTGGTTATCTGGATTGAACAAGCGTCATCTCTTCCATTCATCCATTTACAACAATAAGTTGAACTTCTAATGTTCCCGAGCATCTCCGAGCTACAACCTAGGAGAGTTTCTTGGGGTGATAACAGTGGGATTTAGACAGCAAAAACAGTAATTTGTAAACCCTAGGCAGTTTTTTCAACTAACTTTGCAAGGAACTAGGGTTTAGTTTTTTCCCTATTGAAACATCATAAACACTAAAGGAAACTCATACACTAGCCATATAGAGGTGTTGACTTACTTGTGAAATGAGGAATTTACGATTTTGAAGCTTTGGAGGAAGATCTGGATGATTTTTGGGCCTTGAAAGGTGCACCGCGCCCACTCACAAGTACGCCGCACCTCTCTGGTGCATCGTGCCAGTTAGAAATTTGAATGTAAACTGCGCTCTGTGTGCGTCGCGCAGGCCAGATTCGCCGTGCTTCAAATTTTCATTGTTTTGAAAGCAAAATCACTCATATGCTTCGAAAACACAAATTACACTTGTTCTCTTCTCCTTTGGACACAAATGAGCTTCTTTGGCATGAAAAAACTTTATATACCAATGGTTTTAATTTTTCACTTATGAAAACCCACTTTCCTAATGTTTGTCTTTCACTTGATTTTTAAAACTCTGTTTTGGGCAGTTTCTCTTACTTTTTCCCTTTGATGGACTAAGTTCTTTGAAATTTTGTTTCTTTTGCAGGAACCAGAGTGCAGAGGCTTGGCAAGGTGACCAGGGCTGCCTATTGAAATTATTACATATAAAAAAAATGAAATTACATGAAATTTTGAACATAAAATATAAAAACTCTGTTTTTCCTCAAAACAGGGTTTTGAGGAAAAATCAATCAATGAGCATGTGATTATTGAAATTTTTGTTGATGGGACTTTATTTGACCTCCTCATGTGCCTGCTAACCATTTTGATCTTTTACAAGACCTTATTGACAAAACCCTAGACGTAATGAGGCATAAAACCCTAAAAGAATGACTTTTGCAGATGTAAAAGCAAAAATGACTGCAAATGACCTAAATGTATGAAAATGGGCTAGTAGTTAAAGAACATGAGGGAAATTTTATAATATGATCCTACCATCAGATGATCCATGACCCTAATGGAATGCAATTGATCGGATGGGACACCTAACATGCAATGCAACAAGAGAATTTGATCACTGATGGAGGGATGAAGATACCGACACTAACAAGTTGAATGTAGAGAAGATGGATAATTGGATTAGACAGATTGATGTGTATTGCAAGGTGTAAAGCATTTATTTAGATAGTAGTAAAATTCAGCTGGCTAGTGTATGCCTTGGAGGCACTGCCTTGGTATGGTAGGAAGGCAGGACACAAGCTGACATGAAGAAGCATGGTAGAATTCTTTCTGTCTGGAGTGAATTTGTTTCTACAATTAAAAAATAGTTCTATCCACTAGCTTATATGCAACAAGCCATGATGAGTTGGAAAACTCTTTGACAATTGAATGGGAAAAGTGTACAAAGTTACACCCAAGAATTTAGGAAAAGAGCTTTGATTCTAGGAATTTCTTTAGACTCACCTGAAACTTTGCTGAAGTATATAGGTGGTTTACATAGCTATTTAAGGCATACCATTCTCATGTTTAGTCCCACTAGCATAGATGAGGTATCTATTTAGGCTACACATCTAGAGGCTAGAGGGAAGAATGTGAACCCAGAAGTTGGGGGATCATCAAAACCCATTGCAAGCAAGAATAAGGAAAAGAGAAACCAGAAATGGAAAGAGAGGAAGGAAAATGCTGTAGAAAAGACCAAACCTTTGTGCACTCCCTACAAGAAGGATGAGCATGATGATGAATATTGCTAGATTCTACATCCAGAGCTGAAACCCAAGAAGTATGATGGCAAAAAGAAGAAGACTTATGCAACTATTCAGAAATATTTGGCTTCAGACTTAGGGGATGAGACAACAATCACAACCACAGGTATAAAAGGTAAAAATTCTGAAGCATCTATTAGTAATTCTGAACAATCTACTGATAATGAATAAAATGAGAGGAAAAGACATGAGATTTTTCATATTAGAGTTATTTCCAAACATAAAAAGATTGATATTTTGTTTGATAGTGGCTCACAAGTAAATTTAATTTTTGAAGCAATTGTAAATAAGTTGGGATTACTAACCACACCACACAATAAACCATAACCATTAGGTTGGTTATGTGATAAAGCAAAGCTACAAGTGACTAGACAATGTCAACTTAGGTTTTCTTTGTGTCAACATTTGCAGATGAGGTTGAGTTAGATATTGTTCCCTTGGATATATGTGGAATTGTTTTAGGAAGTACTTACTTGTATGATAGAAAAGATATTTTATATAGGGGAGAAAACAAGTATCAGCTCGTTAAAGATGGAATTGAATATATTGTAAGAGCTCATAAACTCAAGGATAATTATACTCTCATAAACTCAAGGTAGATGAAAAGAATTGTAAATTCATGCAAACAATTTTTACTGATGGTTGTAAAGGAAAAGAAACCTGATAAAACCAATGTATTTGAGGGTTGTAATGCTAAACAACAAGCTTATTTAGAAAAATTTGTTTTAGAATATGATATACTATTTCAAGAACCTAAAGGTTTTCCACCCAAAAAGGAAATAGTACATCATATTAATTTGTAGCAAGATGCTCCATTGCCTAACATCGGAATGTGCAGGTTGTCCACTTTAGAGAATGCAGAAATCAAGAAGTAGGTATAGGAGCTGCTCGAGAAAGGGTTCATAAGACCTAGCACATCACCATGTTGATCTCCAATTGTCTTGGTGAGAAAGAAAGATGGCTCATGGAGAATGTCCATTGATTACCGAGCACTGAATAAGATAACGATCAAAAATCGTTATCCCCTTCCTTGCATAGATGATCTATTAGATCAGTTGAAAGAAGTTGTTTAGTTTTCCAAGTTGGACTTGCATAGTGGCTACCATCAGGTCAGAGTTGCAGAGCAAGATGCATGGAAGACTGCTTTCAAGACAAAGCAGGGATTGTATGAATGGTTAGTTATGCCTTTTGGTTTAACTAATGCTCCTGCTACTTTCATGAGAGTAATGAATGCCGACCTTTTATTGATGATTTTTCCATTGTATATTTAGATGACATTCTTATATTTATTCAAACATGGGAAGTACATTTGAAGCATGTAAAGCAGACTCTAGATGTTTTGAAAAACGAAAATGTTTATGTTAAGCTCTCAAAATGTGAATTTGGCAAAACATCTTTGAATTATTTGGGTCTTATTGTAGGGGATGGTGAATTGAAGATAGATCCCTCTAAGGTTGCAGTCATTGTAAACTAGCCTAAAACAAAATCTTCTACTGAAGTTAGAAGCTTCCTAGGAGCAGCACAATATTGGAGAAAGTTTATTTCTAAATTTTCCTTGATTGCGGCTCCCTTACATGCTTTAATAGAATTGAACAAGGTGTTTAAGTGGGGAGGCAAAGAGCAGAAAGCCTTCGACACCTTAAAAGAAAAGATTAGCACAGCACAAGTACTAGCATTACCTGGTCTTCAAAGACCATTTGAGATTGAAACTGATGTCAGTGACTGCCATGGGAGCAGTGTTGATGCAGCACGGTAAACCCCTACGTTATCATTCTAAGACATTCAATTCTGTAGTAGTTAATTATCCCACCTATGATAAAGAATTGTATGCATTAGTACAGAGTGTGAAAAAGTGGAAACGTTATCTAATGGGCAAAGAGATAGTTATACATATTGAGCATCAACCACTTCAATATTTACACTCACAAACTAAGTTGCAGAAATCAAGACACTATAGGTGGATGGGATTTCTACAAAAATTTCATCTTGTCATCAGATATAAAAAGGGCATACACAATAAAGTTGCAGATATGTTGTCCAGACCAATCATAAATGCATTCACTAAAGCATAATTCAGTATTGCATGAAATCTACATTGAACAGTATGCTCAAGATATAGATTTAAAAAAATGTATATACAAATTTAGGTCATGGAAAACAAGTAGAAGAATTGGATTATCATGTTAAGGACCATCTCTTGTATCATTTTGGAAATTTATGCATTCCACAAACTGAAAGAGTAAAGATAATTTGAGAAGCACACACTTCTCCAATATCAGGTCACTTTGGTGTAAGTAAAACAATTGCACAACTGCAAATATTTTGTTATTGACCAAAAATGCATGAAAAAATTTCTAGATATGTAAGAGGGTGTACCATGTGTGCTAAAAGCAAGCCCAACAATAGAAAATTAGGCTTGTACACTCCGCTACCAGCTCCTTCTCATCCTTGGGAAAGTGTTTCCATGGATTTTGTTGGGGGATTGCCTAAATCTAAAAAAGGTCATGAATATCTCTATGTTATTGTGGATAGGTTCCCACAATGATATAAGAGTCGGTCCTTTACATGATATTCAACAAAATGTGTATTTTAATACATTGTAACAAACATATTATAGCTGAACAAACAAAAAAGTTGTTCTTTCAGCATGTATGGCTTCATTTTTTATTACCCACTTCCATTGTATCTGATCGAGATTCCTAATTTGTTGGGAAATTTTGGTCGAGTCTGTGGGAATCGATGGACACCAGATTAAAGGAGAGCACAACCTTTGATCCACAAATAGATGGCCAAATAGAAGTGGTTAGCAGGAGTGTGATCTAGTTGCTCAGAGGTTATTGCCGCAAGCTTCCCAAACTTTGGGATGAACACCTATTGTTATAGCTCCAAATCTCACTTTTATGGTTTGTGATGCTGCACTCATGGCCTAGGGCAACCCCTCCTTCCAGACCTAGTCCTAAAATTTAAAAAACAGTGTTTTATCCCCTATACGCGACATTGCCCTGAGTTAAACGCGTGTACACGCGGGTAAGTGTATACCCAACCCGCGTGTATGTATTAAAACACTTAAAAAAACAAATAATTCCTTATTTTCGGGCGGAGATCGCGGGTTTTACCTGCTGATCACCTGTTAGTGCCCGTGGCCCAACTGTTCCCAACCAACTCCTAACTAAAAAACTACTTTGGAGATGGTATAAAAAGACATCAAAGGGAAGGCCTAGGAGAGAGAAAGGAGAGCAAGATTATTATGCTGAGATTTTCCCCTTAGACCAGGTCTGAAGTCCTTGGTGCCTTCTGCAATTCCCCCATTTTGCATAGGAAACCCTTGTTTCCATGTGTATTGGTGATAGTGCAGAAGGCAACAAGGACTTCAGACCCGGTCTAAGGGGAAAATCTCAGCATAATAATCTTGCTATCCTTTCTCTCTCCTAGGCCTTCCCTTCGATGTCTTTTTATACCATCTATTCCACAAACCATAAAAGTGAGATTTGGAGCTATAACACCTATGTTATGTGCACCATGCTTACAACCGAGCTAAACATTCTTCTACACAGAGATCTCCTTTTGGGACTTGTTTTGGTTTCACACCAAGGTCTCCCTTGGAATTTTTCTTTGGTAAAGACATAGTGGTTGATGGACACAGTGATGTGGATAAGGAAACCAAGTTCATTGAGCAAATCCAAGAGATTCACCAAGCAGTACAGGAATAGCTAGAAAAGATCCAAGCCAAGTACAAGGCAAGGCATGATAAGCATTGGATTGAGCATAGTTTCCAAGTTGGTGATCAAGTCTGCCTGTATATCAGCAAAGACAGAATGCAAGGTGGAGGTAATAAGCTGAATCCAACAAGGTATGGACCTTTCAAGATACTTGAGAAAATTGGTGAAAATGATTTTCATCTTGATTTGCTAGCTTACATGCACATCTATTCAATTGTTAATGTAGAAAGCTTGAGACTATTTGAACCTTCATTGATTGAAGATCCCAAAGAGCAGAGTCAATTTCCTTCTCTTGATGATCTGTTGCCTGAATATCTCAATGAATTGTAAGAAGATACAGTTCTAGACAGGAAGGTAAGGACAACACGTAGAGGGGATGTTGAGTACCTCAGGATTGGGCTCAAAGGTTCAAAACCAGGTAGTGCAAGATGGATAGAAATTGGACAAGCAAGGAATTTATACCCTCACTTGATTGATGTTTAAAAACCAACTTTTGGTGGTCCAAAAGCTTTTTCAGTGGGAAGGTTGTGATCCAAATTGGATCCTAGAACACTCTCTAAGTTTTCATGAACTCTTAAAATCATACCAAAGTTTCAAATTCTTATAAAGATCAAGCTTATCAGAGATATCCTTGTGACAATGGAAATTTTTGATCAGTGCAGAGCAACGAGGACCCTCAGTCAAGCATGCAAACTATTGGCCCATGGTAATGCGCGCTAGCACAAATTGGCAAAACCAAAGGTTAATTCAAGAAGCGGGAGCAGTTTCTGATATCCCTGTGACAATGGCCATTTTTTATCACCGTGGAGCAACAAGGACCCTCAGTCAAACACGCAGACCGTTGGCCCATGGTAATGCGTGCTGGAGAAAATTGGCAAAACCAGAGGTTAATTCGCGAAACGAGGAAAAGTCACTAATTGCATATCACAGGGAAAACCCCTCAAAGAAGGATAAGCCTCGAGCACCCGGACTCGAAAATGTTATGAAATGTGGAAAAGTAATTAATTCAGTTCTAATGGAGTGAGATTCCACAAAACCAACAGGATGTTGAAAGGGCAGTAAGTGGTTTCAACCGAGTCTCACCCGATTCCACGCATCGATTGCCACGCGTCTAGTAGTAGAGAGAGAAAACCACTCATATTAGATGGGTAAATGTCATGTTACTTATCCACCCGATATGAGCGATGACCATTGGATCTGGAGGCCCCAGATCGATGGTGTAGACGAGATCCAATGGATGACTGGATTCAGAGAGGTAAACAGGAAAAATTATATAAAATTTGAAGTCCGATATGGACGATGCATTGGAAGAGATTCATATTTCGTGGGCAATCATGGAGCAAACAGAAATAATGACCATTCAAACATTTCCAGTGAACCTGACACACTCATCCATTACAAAATAGGTGGTCACCTCCCTATGAGGTGTTATACAATGATGATTACGCTGAACAGAGGGATTTAGACAGACAGAGGTAGGGAAACCAGAAAGCTGAGAAGCGGAAACAAAAAATTAGGAAGTCGATGGCTTTAAAGCCATGAAATGATAGAGACAAAGCAAGTAAGTAGAAGGCAGTAGTGAAGAGAGTTTGTTAGACACAAAAAGAAGGAGGCGAGCTGACCTGCAGAAGCAAAGGCGAAATTGAGCTGGACAGAGCCAAGGAGAGGCAGAGAGTCTGTGTACTCCAGAGAAGGCTTGAGAGGTTCAAGCGAACTCCTTTGTATATTCCTATCATGTATGAGTCTCAGATTGGGCTCATACTACTGTGACCAATAGAGGTCGAGATTCAGTAAGTAGAGTCAGTGTACTCCAGAGACTTGGGGGATCTAGGTATAGTCTTACTGATTCACATCTACTATGTGAGACTCAAATCGAGCTCACTGTTGTAAAAACTTTGCTTTTGAAAACATGATAGAGAGGCCACAACTGAAGGCTAGACCAGGAGACGTAGCCCAGGAGTATTGGGTGAACTCCTTATTAAACTGTTGTGTTTACATGTTTGCCTATTATGTTTTCTCTAACTACTTCAGTGTCTGTGTATTTCACAATCTTATCGATCCGTTGCATAAATAAAATAGGCACATCCATGCACATGAGTCTGTAATACCTTAATTGTTTGTCTTAGATCAATTCTAGATCACCAGGGGACCCCATCCTAACAATGGTGTTTTGATTTCTCTGTATGTTTAGATAGGGTTGATGCGCGAGAGCGATTGTGTCTAATGTCTGTAGCATTGTCATGGATTCTCTGTTTAATAGACCTACATGTTTCTCCAATATAGGGAATACCCTCTACGGAGTGATAATGGTGGTGAGTATGTCTCAAACAAGTTTAAGAACTTCTGTGCAGTGGAATGGATTAAATGGGACTTGAAGGCACCCCATAATCCTCAGTAGAATGGGGTGGACGAGAGGAAGAACATAAGCATAGTAGGGGAAGTGAGGGAAATGTTGCATGATTAGGGTGTAACACTACACTTGTGGGCTAATGCATGCAACACAATGTTTTAAGTTCAGAACTGTAGCCCACATCAGATACTTGAGATGAAGACACCAAAGCAAGCTTATTTCGGTAAAAGGCAAGATGTTGGTCACTTCATGATTTCTTGGTCATCGATATATTTCCATGTGACCAAAGATGAATGGAAGAAGCTTGAGCTAACAAAAAAGTTGGGGATATTTGTGGGGAACATTGATACACCTCACAACTATCGAGTGTACTTTTCGACCAAAAGGATGACAATGGTTCACAGGGATATTAGATTTGATGAGGAGAAGACCATCCGAGTTTCCCTTGAGAGGGAGCTTGAGATACATGTGGATGTGGAGATTTTAGCTCCTAAGGTTGAGGAGCCTCAAATTGATGTGGATCCGCCACGTGTAGAGGATGCAGGGGTGCAGACATCCATTCAGGCAGAGTCTTCCAGAGAGGGAAGAAAGTGCACTAGAGAGGCTGACAAATTGATTGATGATGCACGAGAGAATGTGGGAGCACCCACTTCTCAGTGCAGGTAGAGGAGGTAACCTGAGAGGTAAACTGGATACATGGCTCTTATGGCCAAATGTGTTGTGACAGATCCATCTTCCTTTAAGGAAGCATTGCAGTAGCCAGTTTGGGTTGATGCCATGGTCGAGAAGTACGATTCCATAGTTTGTAACAATGTTTGGGATGAGGTCCTGAGACCGAAGAACAAGTTAGTAGTGAGATCTCGTTGGCTTTACAAGGTAAAACAAGCTACAGATGGTAGTTTGGAGAAGCATAAGGCTAGATTTGTGGCCCGTGGCCTTTAATAGATAGAGAGGATTGACTATGATGAGACCTTTTCTCTTGTTGCAAAGTACTCTTTGATTAGATCTATATTGGGACTATCAACATAGATGGGTTGGAAGATAAATAAGATGGATGTGAAGAAAACCTTCCTTAATGGCATGATTGAGGAAGAGGTGTACATAAAGCAACGTAAAGGTTTTGAGACCTTTGACCATGAGTCACATGTGTGCTAATTCAAGAGAGCATTGTATGGGATGAATAAAGCACCCCATGCTTAGTACACCAAAATATATAGCTACTTCACTGGGTTGGGATTCACGAAGAGTGAAGTGGATGCGAACCTATACCACATAGTGGTGGAAGGTAGCTTGTTGATCATTGTACTTTATGTTGATGATCTCATAGTGACAGGTGATGTTCAGTTGATCAAGTATTGTAATGAGGACCTTGCAAGAGAGTTTGAGATGAAGGAAATGGGGCTCATGCATTACTTTCTTGGCATGGAGGTATGGCTAGGAGATGGGGAGTTGTTTGTGTCTCAGGGAAAGTATGCCAACAAGCTACTTGGGAGATTCTGCATGGAGAGTAACAAACCCATGGAGCCTCCTCTAGCAGGTAACTGGAGGAAGGAGAATGCTACTTCATGGGAAGTAGTGGAAGCTATTGTTTATAGGAAACTTGTGGGTTCACTCATGTACTTCATGAACACACGATCGAATACATGCTATGCATTTAACTAACTTAGTCAAGTGATGGTTAGGCCTACCAAGCTGTATTGGAAGGCGCAAAGCATGTGTTCAGATACCTCAGGGGGACTTCTCAGTATGGATTATGGAACAAACGGACGGAGGGATTGAAGCTTCAAGGCTTCACCATTGTATATTGGGAAAGGAGTCCATCTGACCAGAAGAGCACATCAGGAGGGATATTTAGTATTAGGTCAATGGTAGTTTCTTGGTACAACAGGAAACAAATATCAATTGCACTCAGTTCAGCAGAGGCAGAGTACATGGCTGCAGGTCAGGTAGTATGTGATTCCATCTAGATGAGGAAGATCCTAGTTGGACTTTTTGGTCAGTATATGGATCCAAATGTGATTTACTGCGATAATTAGAGTTGTATAAAACTCTATGAAAATCCAGTTTATCATGATAGGTCCAAGCATATTGATATCCGATATCATCATCTCAGAGATTGTGTATTGAGGCAGATTATGTTGTTAGAGTACATTCCCATAATGGATCAAGATGTTGATAGTTTGAAAAGGCATTGTCAAGATGTAAATTCGAGTTTCATAGAGACAAGATCGGGGTAGCTGACAATCCCTTTCGGGGTAGCTGACAATCCCTTTCTTGTTGAGAGGGAATGTTGAGAAATGGAAACGAGAAATTCTAGTTTAATTTGTCCTTGAATATAAATGAGAATTAAAATAGAATTATATTCTTATAGAAACTTGTAAAGGCTGAAGATCACTTAGAAAAATTTTACCTACACTTGAAAACACTTGAGGTATGATACGATGATGTTATGTGCAAAATTTTTCCTTGTACCCTGGATGGTAGAGAAATTATATGGCACCACATCCTTCCTCCAAACTCCATCTAGAATTGGAGGGCATTCAAAAGAATCTTTCTTGAGAAATTTTCTGAAGATAAGATGCCTTCCATGTTATTGAAGGAGATGGGTAGTCTTAAGATGGAGCAAAAGTAAAAGGTTAAAGATTTCAATCAGAGGTTCAATCGCATCTTGAATAAGTTTTCAGATGACACAAAACTTCATGACTCCATCACCATCAACTACTACACTTCTTCCTTGTCAATAATTATTGTGCAGTTTGTAAAGTGAATTGCGAGACCAACATTAACAAAAAACTATGAAGATTCTATTTGTGTAAAGAAGGACCTACACGCTATTGGAGTCAACACAGATGATGAACCCAAAAAGGACTCCAAGGACACGGGTAATAGGCCTTAGGCCTCTGTGAGCAAGGTTAAGGAAAGGAACTGAATGATCCTAAAAGCCTTACTTGTCTCATCAAGTCCCTGACCACCAAAATAGTTGAACATAAACAAAGGAAAAGCGAGACTACCGTGAGCAATAGGCACCCCAAGTACATGATGAGAAGGAATGCAAGTTCTAGTAGCAACAACAATCAGTCAAATAAATATGCACAGAGTTTCAATGTGGTGCTAAACATTGAAAAAATTCACACAGACTCATACTGCACATTTCATAATGAGCATCATTCGAAAAAGACACGCCCACAATGGAATGAAATTGCAAGCATAATAGTTGTGCAATTTATGGGCTTAGTCATGGTTGAGGAATACGATGAGCCTGATTGATCTAATATTCACCCTATGAGTGACATCAGTTAAAGATTTATTTAAACAAAGGTATCACAAACTCATGTGCTGGTGTGTGTTCTGTGTTATTGAAGCAACGAATTGATTAGATTGCCAATACACAAACAATAAAATGGAAAGATAGCAGAGAAATATAGTAAGCAAACACAAATACACGAGAAATTTTAATAAGGAGTTCACCCTCTTCTCCAGGGCTACGTCTCCAATCCAGATTTCAGTGGTGGCCTTGTTTTATTATGCCTTTAAGCAAAGAAATTACAATACAAGGACTTAATGTGAGTTCTCCTGAAGTAGGTTTTGCTTGGCAGGGTGGTTCTTGGATTCCCCAAGCCACTGGAGTACACAAACTCTTCTTCTTCCTACCAGCTCTGCGACCTCCTGGTCTACAGTAGAAAGAGCCTAATGTGATGCTCAGTCCAAATAGATTCCTCTATGGCATGGCTTGAATCTTCAAGCTCTCTGGTCCTCAATGCTGCCATTGGTTAGCTCGGCCCTCTGTATCTTCTAATTTGCTTTACTATTCTCTGTGTTTAGTCCTCCTCTCAGGGTTCACTGTTCCACTTCTTCATCTCTTAACTTCGATTAACTCCACTGACTATCTTCTTCCTCTGTTCATGGGTTTACCCATTCGAACCAATGCCCATTCGGTTCCTTTTCCACCTCTTTCGATTCACCTTCTACAGCTGGGATTGGAGTTCCTTGCTCGGCGTCATCATGAACGCTCAGGGAGTGGCCACTTGTCCTCCCCCAAATGATGCTAGCATGCTTCGTCAGTTCATTTCTTCAGTTACGTTGTGGACGCGTTCTTCCTCCACCGTGGTGGTCAAATGGATTCCAAATTCTTCTAAATCACAGCTTAATTCCCTGTCGATTCTGCTTCCTCCATCGGGCGCGATCTCAGCCGTCCGATCTGAGTCCCCTAGATTCAAAGCCATACGCACGTTTTACACAATTGACTTACTCGACTGATAACGTGCGATCAACGATAGTTTTCTCTCATCTCCACCTGCCACGTGTCGATCGATGTATGGAATCACTCCGCTCTCATCCAAAACCTCTTACTGTTTAAGGGTGCCTTGATCAAAACCACCGGTTTCTAGAGCACGAGTCCCACCGTTATGTTTTAGCACTTTTTCCTTTTCCGCCCGTGGTCCTCCGGTTCCCCCACGCGACTGAGTGCTCGGGCTTTTCCTTCATGGCACTGTTCGCCGAGTGATGCGTGATTAGCGCTAATCATGCATCAAATTCCACCTCCTTTTCCTAATCTAGGGCTCCTAGGGGCTACTTTGGCCTCCCGCGCAGTCTCCATGGGCCTCGGTCAGCGTGCTTTGACCGAGGTCCTCGTCATTCCACATTGGCTGCCATTGCCACTAGTTCAGGGTTGTTTTTTTATCATTGTTTTGGATTTCTTTAGAGATTTGTTAGACCTCATATAGTCATGGTTCTTTGATAGTCTTATATGGATCTAATTTAGATCATAACCTTCCCACTGAAAAAGCTTTTGGACCACCAAAAGTTGGTTTTCAAGCATCGACTAAGTGAGGGTACTATTTTCCCACTTGTCCAATCTCAACCCACTTTGTACTGCTCGACTTTGAACCTTTGAGCCCAATCCTGAGGTATTCAATATCTCCCCTGCACGTCGTTCTCACCTTCCTGTTTAGCACTGTGTCTTCCTGCAACTCCTTGAGGTATTCAGGTAGCAGGTCATCAATAGAAGGAAATTTACTTTGCTCTTCAGGGTCCTCAATCATTGAAGGTTCAAACAATCTCAAGCAATCTACATTTATGACTGAGTAGATGTGCATGTAAGCTGGTAAATTGAGGCGAAAAGAATTTTCACCAATTTTCTCAAGTATCCTAAAAGATCCATACCTGATAGGCTTTAGCTTTTTACCTTCGCCTTGCATCCTGTGCTTATTGATATACAGCTAGACTTGGTCTCCAACTTGAAAACTATGCTCCATCTGATGCTTATCATGCCTAGCCTTATACTTGGCCTAGCTCTTTTCCAGTTGTTCCTGTACTACCTGGTGGATCTCCTATATCTTTTCAATGAACCTAGTTGCCTTGTCCATATCATTGTGTCCATCAACCATGGTATCTTTACCAAATAAAAAATCCAAAGGAGACCTTGGTGTGAAACCAAAGCAGTTCTCAAAAGGAGATCTCTGTGTAGAAGAGTGTTTGGCTCTATTGTAAGCATGTTGCACATAACACAAGTGTTCATCCCAAAGCTTAGGATGTTTACTGCAATATCCTCTCAGTAATTGGATCATTTTACTCTTTACTACTTCTGTCTAGCCATCTGTTTGTGGATGAAAAGCTGTGCTTTTCTTCAACTTGGTGTCCATCAGTTCCCACAAAATCGACCAAAACTGCCCCACAAATCAGGTGTCTCGATTAGATACAATGGAAGTGGGTAATCCAAAATGAACCCATACATGTTCAAAGAACAATTTTGTAGTTTGTTTAGCTGTGATCTGTTTACTACAAGGTATCAAAATAGACATTTTTCTGAACCTATCCACAACAACATATAGATAATCATGATCTTTCCTAGATTTAGGCAGTCCTCCAACAAAATCCATGGAAACACTTTCCCAAGGGTGAGAAGGAACTGGAAATGGAGTTTACAAGCCTAGTTTTCTATTGTTGGGCTTGCTTTTAGCACACATGACACACCCTCTTACATATCTAGAAACTATGTCATTCATTTTCGGCCAATAAAAGAATCTTTGCAGCTGTGAAACTGTTTTACTTACCCCAAAGTGACCTGATATCAAAGAAGTGTGTGCTTCCCTAATTATCGTTATCCTCTTAGTTTGTGGAATGCAGAGTTTCCCACAATGGTATAAGATTCGGTCCTTCACATGATACTCCAATTCTTCTACTCTTTTCCCTTGACTCAAAGTTGCATATACATCTTTAAAGTCCATATCCTGAGCATATTGTTCTATGTAGCTTTCATGTAGCACAGAATTATGCTTAAGTATGGTAGATGCATTTATAATGGGTCTAGATAACATGTCTACAACCTTGTTATGTATGCCCTTTTTATATCTTGTGACTAAATGAAACTGTTGTAGAAAACCCATCCATCTGTAATGTCTTGATTGCTGCAACTTAGTTTGGAAGTGTAGATATTGAAGTGGCTGATGATCAGTATGTATTACTGTCTCTTTTCCCATTAAGTAATGTTTCCACTTTTTCACACTCTGAACTAATGCATACAATTCTTTGTCATATGCAGGATAGTTAACTACTGCAGGATTAAAAGTCTCAGAATGAAAACATATGGGTTTACCATGTTGTGTCAACACTACTCCCATGGCATAGTCACTAGCATCAGTTTGGATCTCAAATGGTCTTTGTAGATCTGGCAGTGCTAGTACAGGTGTTGTACTAATTTTCTCTTTCAAGGTGTCGAAGGCTTTCTGATGTTTGCCTCCCCACTGAAACACCTTATTCAATCCTGTTAAAGCATGTAAGGGAGCTGCAATTGAAGAGAAGTTAGAAATGAACTTCCTCCAATATTGTGCTGCTCCTAACAAGCTTCTCACTTCTGTAGCAGACTTGGGTTTAGGCTAGTTCAAAATCACTGCCACTTTAGAGGGATCTATTTTCAATTCACCTCCCCCTACTATATGACCCAAGTAGTTTAGAGATGTTTTGCCAAATTCACATTTTGAGAGTTTAACATAAAGTTTTTCTCTTTTCAAAACATCTAATGTCTTATTAACATGCTTTAAATGTTCTTCCCATGTTTTACTAAAAACCAGAATTTCATCCAGATACACAATAACAAAATCATCAAGAAAAGGTCTGAGGACATCATTCATTAATCTCATGAAAGTAGTAGGAGCATTAGTTAAGCCAAAAGGCATAACCAGACATTCATACAATCCTTGCTTTGTTTTGAAAGCTGCCTTCCATACATCTTCCTCTGCAACTCTGACCTGATGGTATCCACTATGCAAATCCAGCTTGGTGAAATAAACAGTGTCCTTCAATTGATCTAAAAGATCATCTATGTGAGGAAGGGGATAACGATTTTTTATTGTACTCTTATTCAGCGCTCGGTAATCAATGCACATTCTCCATGAGCCATATTTCTTTCTCACCAAAATGATTGGTGACCCACATGGTGATGTGCTAGACCTGATGAAGCCCTTCTCGAGCAACTCCTACACCTGCTTCTTGATTTTAGCATTCTCTAAAGTAGACAACATGTACATCCCAATGTTAGGCAAAGAAACATCTTGCTACAAAATAATATCATGTACTATTCCCTTTTTGGGTGGCAGACCTTTAGGTTCTTGAAAAAAGACATCATACTCTAAAACAACCTTTACTATATCAACTTGTTGTTCAGCATTACAACCCTCAAATAGATTGGTTTTATCAAGTTTCTTTTCCTTTACAACCATCAGTAAGAATTGTTTGCATGAATTTATCATTCTTTTCATCTGTCCCGAGTTTATGAGAGTACAATTATTCTTGAGCTTATGAGCTCTTACAAAGTATTCGATTCCATCTTTAACAAGTAGATACTTGTTCTCAACTCTATAGAAAATGGCCTTTCTATCATACAAGTAAGGACTTCCTAAAACAATTCCACATATATCCAAAGGAATTATGTCTAACTCAACCTCATCTACAAATTTTGACCCAAAAGAAAACTTGAGTTTGCACTGTCTAGTCACTTGTAGTTGTGCTTCATCATTCAACTATCCTTATGGGTATGGTTTCTTGTGAGGTGTAGTTGCTAATCCCAATTTCTTTACAATTGCTTCAGAAATCAAATTTACTTGTGAGCCACTATCAAACAAAGTATCAATCTTTTGGTTTTTGTAAATAACTCGAATATGGAAAAGCTCATGTCTTTTTCTCTCATTTTCTTCATCAATAATAGATTGAGAATAATTACTAGTAGATGCTTCATAATGTTTACCTTTTATACCTATTGCTGCTATAGTTGTTTCATCTCTTGAGTCTGAACCCAAATCTTTCTGAATAGCTGTAACTGTCTTCTTCTTCTTGCCCTTGGACTTCTTAGGTCTCAGCTCTGGATGCAGAATCCAACAATGCTCATCATCATGCCCCTCCTTTTTACAGTGAGTGCATGAAGCTTTGGCTTTCTGTGTAGTGTTAGCCTTCCTCACTTTCCACTTCTGTTTTCTTTTCTCCTTGCTCTTGATTACAGTAGGTTGGTATGGTCCCCCAACTTCTGGATTGACATCCTTTGCTCTAGCTTCTAGATGAGTAGCTTGTACAGGTACCTCATCTATACTAGTGGGATTAAACATGAGGATGATATGCCTCATGTAGCTGTGTAGACCACCAATGTACTTCAAAAGAGTCTCTGGTGAGTCTAATGAGATACCCAACATCAATGCTCTCTTTTCGAATTATTGAGTATACCCTTACACACTTTGCCCTTTAACTGTCGAAGAGTTTGCCAACTCATCATGGCTTGTTGCATGTAGGCCAATGGATAGAACTGCTTTTGATTGCAGCAACAAATTCACTCCAGACAGGGATTGTCTTGCCATGTCTTTTCATATCAGCTTGGGTTCTACCTTCCCACCAAGCCAAGGCAGTGCCACCTAGGCGTAGGCTTGCCAGCTGAACCTTACTCTTGTCCAAGTTTATGTTCTGCACCCTAAAATACACGTCAATTTGTATAATCCAATTGTCCAACTTTTCAGCATTTAGCTCTCCATCATATATAGGAAAATCGAATTTAACATCTAGCTTAATCAAAGATGCTTTCTTATTATACATAGGCCTATTAGGAGGTGTGAGAAAGCTTTCCTCTTTCACCTTTCCTTTGGAGTGGTCATGGAAGTGAGACTCATCTTCTTCTTTATCTTGTTTAGAGCCTAATGAATCTTCCACCTTTTGCTTTCTAAAGTCTCTGTACATTTCTTCAACCATAGATTTTATAGCTAGGAAACTCTCTATGAATTGAGGGTCTGGCCCTACAGAACCTTCCTCTAACATTGTCTTTTGAGAATAGACTCTCCCAATTTCAAGATTAGTTTCCACCAACTCTCCTTCTCCTAATTTGACCTTTGATCTTGTGAGCATTCAAAACTAAACCAACACAAGCTTGTCTAACCCTACAGCCTGTAGTTGTGATACCACTTGATCTGATATTCACCCTATGAGTGACATCAATTAAAGATTTATTTAAACAGAGGTATTACAGACTCATGTGTTGGTGTGTGTTCTGTGTTATTGAAGCAACGGATCAGTTAGATTGCCAATAAACAGACAATAAAATGGAAAGACAACAGAGAAATATAGTAAGCAAACACAAAGACACGAGAAATTTTAATAAGGAGTTCACCCTCTTCCCCAAGGCTACGTCTCTGGTCCAGCTTTCACTAGTGGCCTTGTTTTATTGTGCCTTTAAGCAGGGAAATTACAATACAAGGGCTCAATGTGAGTTCTCCTGAGGTAGGTTTTGCTTGGCAGGGTGGTTCTTGGATTCCCCAAACCACTGGAGTACACAGACTCTTCTTCTTCCTACCAGCTCTATGACCTTCTGGTCTACAGTGGAAAGAGCCAAATGTGATGCTCAGTCTAGATAGATTCCTCTATGGGATGGCTTGATTCTTCAAGCTCTCTGGTGCTCGATGCTGCCTCTGGTCATCTCGGCCCTTTGTCTCTTCTGCCTTGCTTTACTATTCTGTGTGTTCAGTCCTCCTCTTAGGGTTCACTGTTCCACTTTGTCGTCTCTCGACTTCGATTAACTCCACTGACTGTATTCTTCCTCTATTCATGGCTTTAGCCACTCGAACCGATGCTCGTTCGGTTCCTCCTCTGCCTCTGTTGATTCACCTTTTGCAGTTGCGCTTGGAGTTCCCTACTCGGCATCATCATGAACAGTCAAGGAGTGGCCACTTGTCCTCCTCTAAGCGGCACCAGCATGCTTCGTCGGTTTGTTTCTTTAGTTGCGTCGTGGAAGTGTTATTCCTCCACCGTGGCGGTCAAACAGATTCTAAATTCTTCTAAAACGCTGCTTAATTCCCTGTCAATTCCGCTTCTTCCATTGGGAATAATCTCAGTTGTTCGATATGAGTCCCCTAGATCCAATGCCATACACACGTTTCATGCGGTTGACTTGCTCGACCGATAGCGCACGATCAATAGTGGTTTTCTCTCACCTCCACCTGCCATGCGTCGATCGATGTATGGAATCGCTCTGCTCTCATCCAAAACCTCTTACCATTTACGGGCACCCTGATCAAAACCATCAGTTTCCAGAGTGTGGGTCCCACCATTGTGTTTTAGCAGTTTTTCCTTTTCCGCATGTGGTCCTTATGTTCCCCCACGTGACTGAGTGCTCAGGATTTTCCTTCACGACCCTATTCACCCAGCAATGCATGATTAATTCTACTTTCTTTTCCCGATCCAGGGATCCCAGGGGCTACTTTGGCCTCCCGCGCAGTCTCCATGGGCCTCGGTTAGTGCGCTTTGACCGAAGTCCTCGTCGTTCCACGTTGGCTGCCATTGCCACTGGTTCAGGGGTGTTTTTGATCATTGTTTTGGATTTCTTTAGAGATTTTTTCGACCTGATACAGTCATGGTTCTTTGATAATCTTCTATAGATCCAATTTGGATCACCGATGAAGAGGAGGAAGAAGCTACTACATCTGATGAAGCTCCAAGAATTGGGATGGAAATAAACTTGTATCACTATGTTCTCACAACCCAGAAAAGTATTATTGATTAGGAACCTCTGAGTGATGGTTCAGACCAAAAATAGAGTAACTGATACAAATTTAGGAGTAAAGGGGAACCTTTACGATAGAGGTTCCGAAACAGAAATTCAAAGAAAATATGTTAAGAAAACTAAGTCCTCCAGCTAACATAGTGCAAAACACTCAGAGAAACTCCAAGAAAATATTTCCAACAAAAAGTGTTTCCTCCAGTAGAAAATACAGAACCATCCCACCAAAAACCATAAATCCAGTTCAATCCCTGGACACCTAGGTCAGTCTTCCTATAGTAGAATATAACATTGTAGAAGATATGAAGAAGGTTTCTGCAAACATCTCCCGTGTTTTAACTTACCAAGATCACGAGCCAACGAGACATCCTTCTACAGGAACTTGGACAAACATCTACCGATAATGATACCTCTTTAGACAAGGGATCTAGTAAGTCTCTTGACGCTCTCACATCTCTGCTTAATGGACTCTGCCTAGAGGAAAACACACTCTACCCACCATTCTTGTTAGCATTTGAAATTTTTAACTTCAATGTACAAAATTGCTTGCTTGATTCTGGTGCATTGGTAAATTTCATACTACTATCCATGGCCAAGAAGATCAATTCTCAATGGGAAAAGACAGATGCATTGATCATTCAAATAGAAAAAACTTTCTTTGCAATAATTGGTGAACTCAGGGATGTCATCATCCGGTTATCAAATGATGGATGAGTTCATCAATGCATCAACATTTTAATTGTGGACATTCCAGAAGCATATGGACTATTATTAAGTAAAGACTGGTCAAGAAAGCTACAATGATACTTTACCATAGACTAGTAACACTTATGGCTTCCGTATAGAGGTAGGAAAAATTAGATATGGGTAGAGTTAGAGAGATACATGAAGCACACAGTGACTCCCTTGAATGGGCATAACGAGCCAATGGTTTTCATAGAACTTATTTTTGGCAATTGTTTTCTGGAAACAGAGTTGGGGTGTTATCTTGTAGAGCTATCCCCAGTTCCACAAGACACATAGTTAGCCCTCCTTCCATGTCCAACTGGAAATAATGAATTTTTTATAGTTAGTAGTAGTAGTAGTAGTGCAGTAAACAGTCCTTGTACATATGATATGTGGACACTGTACTTCGACAGATCCAAGACATAGGAGGGCTCTAGAGCTAGTTGTGTTTTAATAGGCCTGCCGCAGAGAAAACACTTAATCTCTAGTCGCTTGGAATTCAATTGCATGAAAAACACTACAGATTATGAAGCACTTGTGTTGGGCTTACAGAAGGTCATTGACCTCAATGTTGTTGTCCTGAAAGTTGTAGGTAGCTCCGAAATCATGGTCCTTTAGGTCCATAACATTATACATTGTGTGTCACCTCATATTAACAATTATCAACAAGAGGTATGGCGACTCATCTCTCACTTCCAAGCTTTTAATATTATTTTAGAACTAAGAATTCATAACGCAGTTGTGGATGCCTTGGTAAATGTAGATGCTAGGATGTTACTTTTAACAGATGAATTTTCTATTGAAATTTTGTATAAAACATTCATCCCAGATAACATAAATAACTTACACATTTTTGGTGAAGAACAACAGATATTGTAATTTATGGCCAATGTTGACATATTCAAAGATGCATTAATTGATGAGGATGAGCACGAGCAGATACTACAAGATGGAGCCAGTGCAAGTAAAGGAAACATCATCTCTAAGGGTATGGTATCACTAGAAAATATGTAGATCTTCTGAACCATTTGTAGGGACCTATGAATGAAAATACCCATAGTTCTATGTTGTCCCATGAGAAAATAAACTTAGGAATTGAGAAATATCCTAAGTGCATTAATCTCGGTACTTGCTACACACCACAAGAGCAACAAGCCTTCATTTTCTTATTCAAGAAGTACCATGATGTCTTCACATGGACATATGATGATCTCAAGATATATGACACATGAATAATCCACAAAGTCATTCCAATCAAGGAAGGGGCCAAGCCATTTAAGCAAAACCTAAAGAAAGTTCACCCAACACTTGAGCCCCTTGTATAGAAGGAATTGAGAAAATCGTTTGATGCTCGGATCATTTACGAGGTGTGAGATTCAATGTGGTTTCACACTTAGTCCATATGAGAAAGAAGTCTGGAGAGATACGCCTATGCATATATTTTCGCAATCTCAACCATGCCTCGGGCAAGGACAAATACCCAGTGCCATCCATGGAGAAAATATTGCAAACAATATCTGGGCTTGAAATTTTTTCTTTGCTTGATGGATTTTCGGGTTACCACTAGGTTTTGGTAGTAGAGCCTAAGAGATTAAAAACTACATTCCAAACAAAGTGGGGCATGTTCTCATTTTTATGAATGTTGTTTAGGCTAGTCAATGTTGGTGTGACATTCCAATGTGCAATGGACATTTGCTTCCATGAGCTTATTGGATAGAGCGTAGTGGTCTACCTCGATGATGTGACAATATTTTCCAAACAATGGTCAGACCACCTGTGCCACCTGAAGAAATTTTTGAGCGATGTCGTAAATATTGAATATCCCTAAATCCTAAGAAGAGTATATTTGTAGTATCTGAAGGTAATCTCCTAGGACACGTCATTGTAAAAAGTGGGATCAAGGTGGACCCAGACAAGGTCAGAACCATCATACAAATTCCCCACCCAGTGAACAAGAAAACCATGCAATCTTTCTTGGGGAAGATCAACTTCCTCACAAAGTTCGTCTTTGACTATGCTCATATTGTTAAAGAAATATAAGAGATGATCAACAAAGACACAATCTATAAATGGGATAAAAAGGAAAAGGACATGTTCACCTATATTAAGCAAACTATAGTAGAAGCACCTATGTTGTACAAACCAAGCTTAAACAAAGACTTCTTTCTCTACACTTTCACTTCCGACACCTCTCTTGCTATTGTGCTCACTCAGAAGGATAAGTTGAACAATGAACAACCTATCTCCTTCATGAGTGCAAGCTTGTAGGGACTAGATATCAATTACCTCTATGTGGATAAACAATATTATGTAGTGTACAAGGAGGTTAAACACTTTAGACCTTATCTTTTGAAAAACCATTGTATTATCTTTGTTCCACACCCATTAGTCAAATCACTACTTGTCTAACAGGAGTTGGGTGAAAGAAGGGCGAGCTGAATGACCGGATTAGAGGAATATGATATTGAAATCAAGCCATTTCACACCATCAAGCATCATGGTCTTTACAAGTTAGCAGCAAAAGTAGTCAACAAAAAATACGAAGAAGAAGAACTCATAGGATGGGAGCAAGAGATCGAAGTTTACAATGTTGAGTGAGCCTCCCCCACTTTAGACAAAATCTCTTGGTACATGGATGTGCATCAATACCTTCAACATAGAACTGTACCCTCTCAATTCTCTACGTGGTAGAAGAGGGCACTCTGACTCAAAGAACTGTCATATCAGTTGGTCCATGGGGTGCCATTCAAGAAGCACCACAATGGGATATATCTTAGGTGTCTAGAGGCACATGATTCAAAAACTATGTTACATGATTTCCATGATGGACCAACCGGGGGACACTTTGTAGGAAACAATACAACGTATAAGGTCATGTGGTCCAACTTCTACTGGCCTACATTATTCAAGGATGCTCATGCCTATGCCCACAAATGTCGGGTCTGTCAAAGGTGTGCTGGAAAAAATCAGAGGTTAGTAGCCCTGCTACAACCCATTGTAGTAAAAGAACCTTTTCAATAGTGGGGCTTGGATATCATTGGGAAAATTTTCCCTCACTCATCGAAGCAACATTGATATATCTAAACTACTATAGATCATTTCACGCAGTGGACAGAGGAAGTTCTGCTAAAACAAGTGAACGATCAAGAAGTCATCAACTTTTTGCAACAGAATAATGTCTCCAGGTTCGATGTTCCTACGTCATTTGTGTTTGAAAATGCAGCATATTTTTCCTCTTTAAATATTTATGATTGTGCATTGGAAAATGGTATAATCTTGAAACATTTTTCTAATTATTATCCACAGGGGGAATGGTCTTACTGAATCCATGAATAAGAACCTCATCTGCGTCATCAAAAATACCATATTATCTAAACAACCAAATTGGAGCCCTGCTTTGGTGAATGCCTTATGGGTTGACTAAGTCACGCCTAAGCCTTCTTTGAACACCTCCCCTTACTTCTTGGTGTACGTAAGATAATCCATCCTCCCACCGAACATCTACTTTCCCACTCTCTAATTGTCCCAATAATTCCAGGGAAAGACATGTATTTTAGTTCAATGTATGATGGACACTTTGCACAAGCTACAAGAATAAAGCTTGAAATCAAAAGTAAAATTTTAACTTCACCATAGTTGTATCAAGATATGGTTTAATAGAAAGTCTGCGGGGAAGAATAACTTTAGTTTGGGTGACTTAGTCTTGAAGTGGGACAAAGCTCATGAGAAAAAAGGCAAACAAACTAAGTTTCAGTCCCTGTGGATTAGTCCTTACATAATCCACGAAAATATTGGCCAACACACGTATCATATTCAATCAATTGACGAGAAGATTGACTCTTTCCTTGTTGATCACCAAGACATAAAAGAATATTTTCAATGAAGATTTGGAGTTGCGCTCCACACTATGTACATAGAATTTCGTTGTTTTTTGTTTATGTTTTTGCTTCAGTTTTGTGTTCTTTTGGTGAAGTAAATAAGTCTTGCACCTTACTGGGTTGTGGCTTCCAAGTGTGTATGTGGCTATGGCTAAAGTTCAAATAGTCTTGTGACATTGCAGTGCTTGGCTGGTCATTTTTCTTTCTTCTTTATGTTGGTTGCATATTTTGGTTGATGAAGTTTTGATGAAAAATATGATCTGTCTGTAAGGAGAATTTTGGTCCAACCATCAACCTATGTCTAGTATGGAAACTTCATGCTTATACTTAATTTTATGCTTTGGTGTTTTCAAGCCTATCCAACTATTAGAAATGGAGAAGGTGAAAAATCTAAATGAGAAAACCTAAATAAGGGGTCTTTATATTCTTCTTTGAAGAAAAAACCTCTCTTGCTCTCAATAAGTTAGGATCCCTCTTCCGCCCCAAAATAAATAAGTTCTGATGGACAATTCTCTTTAGATAAATAAATAAGGTGAAAGAAGAGAAAGGATTCTTGTGTTGGGAGGTGAAGAAAGAAACTCCACCAAGGTACTTTTCAGGCTCGCTGGCAGTGGAGAAATGCTTGTATTCCTGTGTGACTCCACTGGGGTACTTTCCAGACCTACTAGCAGTGGAGAGACACTAAAGATGAAAAACTATACTCTGAAAATATTAAGCTCGTGAGCTAAACTACCCTTCCTGATTCGAAATATTGTGATTATGTTGAATCTTATGTTGTGTTCAACTGAGAAGGTATAGAGGGGACCATGTATTCCCATTGGGTAAGTTGGGAAGCTAAAGTAATATTCCCTATGAATCAATACTCCTTGAAGGACCAAAGCCCTACACAGAAGAAACTAACAAAGAGAGAGAAGTTGGAATTCAACGAATGTGTCGCCAAGTGTTGTAGCAGTTGCAACACCCTCCAAAATTTTGGCTTTCACTCAATTTTCAGAGCCTTCCTTGGTCTTTCCCTTGATTATTGAAAACACTTAATCTCATTTCATGAGCTTTCCTAGAGTCCTTTGACCCCTCTTTCTTGTTGGATCAACGATCATCTTTTGAAATGTTTAACTATTTTTCCATTCTTGAGGACCTTTTCTAGCAGTTTATAAGTTTGGTCTTTGTGTATATGAGTTGTCTTAACTATGTAAACACATTTCGCATGCATACAAAATGTTTTGATCACTGTCACACAAGTGTCATTACGGTTGTCCTAAAGTTTGTCTCAAGTGTCGCACTTGTCGCTTCTTGTTATGAGATAGACACATAGAGGGAGGTGCTCTCTTGTTGCTTCAGTTGTCTATAATTATCATGTTGTCAAAGTATTCTAAGTGTGTGATCACAATTTCAAGTTTATCACAAGTCTATCTTCCTCCCGTACTTAGCCACTTTTCTAAAAACCTTCCTGACTAGGCAACTTAGCTACACCAAACCCTCACTGAACTGTGCATTGCGTAGTATCAGACCTTAGTGTTGTGACCTTGCTTCCTAGAATTGTGCAGTGCAAATTCACTATCATCTAGGGCAATTGGATTGCGAAATTCCAAATCCCAGCAACCTTCCTTGACCCCTAGAATCATGTAGCAGTTACTCCTAGTCTAACCTGAACTGTGCAGTTCGCACTTTCATTCCTAAAGTTGTTCCCCTTTCTTATTGGAACCCCACAATGCACAAATAACCGAACCTCCCTTGGCCTCCAGAACTATACTTAGGTGTCCCCCATTTTCCTCCCTCAGTCGGAGTTCACTGACATCAAAAACTGCACAGATTTTTGTCCAGGTCTCTCTACTACCCAATCCCCCATGCCTCTAAAAACTATGTAGATTTGTCTCCTAGGTTCCCATCCCACATCAGCCACTTTTCATCCTGAACTGTGAAATCCTGACTCCCATTGGCCCACTGGGCAATTTTTCTCCCTAGTCAAGTGTATGCTCAAAAGTTCCTTAATCAAGCCTGAGTTGTGGTCTACATAGTCTTAGTGATCAACCCCTCTCCATGTGACCTGGAATTGTGCAATGCACAGTTACTGGGCCCTCTCTCCCAGCCTGTCACTAGTCTCGTGCTATGTTCATGGATAATAATGTGTCATATTAGACTAGGGAATTTTTGAATTGATGTCGTCCCATCATGAGTGAATTGAAGGAACAGGTACACTGTCAAATCATGGCGAGATGATGAAGAAGGAGAGGAAGGAGGAAGCATGCCTAAAGACTCACTTGTAGTTGAATGGATGAATGAACCTACCAGGGGAAAGAAAAGGGAACACAAGTATGCAACCACCTTCCAAGAATGAAGATCATTGAAGACCCTGCATCATCAAGCTATGCAGAGGAGAAGAGAAAGCATATCCATGCACACATCTATCACTAAGCAACAATAGTGGCTTGACATTAGCACATCATCAAGCCATTCCATGTCAGAAATGTCATTTCAATTTGTGTCATGAGTTTTCATATGCCACATCACTATTTTGGGCCATGTATATTCTAAATCAAATGTATTATAAAGTGGAAGTCCAATGGACACACATGAATATGAAGAGTCATGTAAGTTGAAAAGTCATAGGAATTTTAACAGTCATGAGGGTAGTCATAGAGTCATAAGGGGTAAGCATCACTGTTATAAACATTTTTGTGCCTTACAGTCTAAGCATGAAATGTCCATAAACCAAGGGATCCTAAGTCCCTAAAAGTGTTGTTCCAACCCCTAAAGGAACAAGGTCAACAAATTACAGCTTCTCCCAGAAGTTCTCCACCAGAAACTGCTCAGAATCAGTCAAATCAGGATCATTTCAGCTGCTCCACTAGCTAGCTGCGTTGCATAGCACCCAAGTACACTAGCTAGGTGCATTGCAACGCACCTAAATGCACTACCAGGGTGCGTTGAGCGGGAAATGACAAATGGCAGTGCCATTCCGCGAGGTGGAAAGACAATGGAAGCTTCCAGAATCTTCCCCAATGACACTTGCCTCACTGAGTTCGACCAAGGATGAGTAAGAGGCTCTCAGTCTCCAAGTGGAAGCAAGAACTGACAGAGAGAAGCCACTAGTCAAATCATAAGCTGACTCATATTCCTTGCATACATCTATATGTGGATCCCTCATCCCAGAGATCTAGAGGCTGGAATTTTGTACATTGCAGAGAATTGCTGTTGGTTTTGAGATAGATATTAGAGTATTGGGTGATTTATGCTTTGTTGGAGGTGAAGAGGGGACTTCTTTGCTGGGAGGTTGATGCTGGATCAGGAATCATCGGTTGTAACTCCTCTTGGATCTTCTTGTTATATCAATAAAACTATTTGAGTTTCTCCTACATGCTTGTGTATCATTGATGTTTGTTACATTTGTATGTTTAGCTTAAATCTGATCCTAAGCTATTTATGAATATAAATCCATGTCTTTGTGTAGTTTTCTTCTTCTGTGATCTTACAAGAACTTGGTGAAGCTGGGCAAGTAAGGGAGCAAGTAGCTGGAAGCTGTCAAAGATGAGAGAGATTGGATCAAAGCACTAGCGCAAGATACAGGTTGGTTCATCCTATTCCTCTTTGTTTATAGTTCATAATGAAGAATACGAAAATAGTTTTCTCTGTTTGTTTCTAAGGTCACTGTCACACCTTAGTGGGATAGGGTCGTTCTGAATAGACACTTTTCCCGTTAACAAAATGGCGACTCCGCTGGGGATCGTGTCTAATTAGCTTGTTTGTGTTTCTCTTGTTGTTTGTTTCATAAACTTAGAAGTAGCAATCGAACTGCATTTTCCATTAACAAATGCAAAGTAGACATCTGCTACTTCAATCCATTCACTAGATCTGTTTATGATCTGAACAGCTGATTCAAAAATGATCTGATTGCCCTTTGTGATAGCTCTTGGACCTCCTTTAAATCTACCCTCTGATTGTGCATTACTGATTGCTTTTACTCCGCCAGAAACCATAGATTAAACTGCAAACCGTGACCTGGAACCCAGATAGAATTCTTGTTTCTTCCCCAGCGTAGGCTCTGTGAAGAGGTTCTGCATTTCAACGTAGTTCCCGAGAGGGCTACCTATGCTGCAATCCAGTTTCTCTGTGTAATAGGTGTGCTGATTAGCTTAGCCTTGTGCAACTGAGGTTCTTTGCTTCATTTTTTTCAGTTTTGTCTCTGATTTTTGCAGCCTGTGATCAGTGTATGTGTCTGTTTAAAAACCCCTTTTCTTTGCCTTAATTCCGCCTCCTTTGTACAAAAAGACTGTAGATGTTTTTGTGTGTTTGTGGCATCATTTACAGTTTTCCATTGCAAAAGTAGGATAGTCATACTGTCGTCCTTTGATTTAGATCTGTCGTAACTGTCGATTTTGATCTTAGGAGAAAGTTTATTTGCTGTTGACAGTCGATTATGCTTTTACTTTTTCCTTTGGTTTGAATTTGTGACTTTCTAGTGTTGAAACGAGTATTTATTTCAAAATCATAAAGTGTCGTAATCATCTCTACCTTTTGATTTCGAAAAGAATCTTGTTTGTGTTCGTCACTTGAAAGAAAATTCAGATCTGTACATCAACTTTCTTTTTAGGCATCGATATTAAGAAAGTGAAAAAAAAATACATGCACATGTGCATTTGCATATTGACAGTCTGTTTGGCTTGATTTAGGAAAGTGCATTTACAGTGTGCTCTTTGCTCTTTGTGAAAAGATTGTGTCTTTCTTTTCCCCTTGTAGCTAGGATTTTCATTGCTGAAAAGAGATAAAAGTTTGTTTATCATCTTTAGATTGCATTTTAGGAATTACATCTACATCTCGTGGTGAACCCAAAAGGCAAACTTCATAAGAAAGATCAACTTAAAATAAATTGAATGAATCTAACAACGCTTTGGAACTTAACGCACAACATTTAGAGGTCTAGGCTAGAGACGTATTCCGGCGTCGTAAAGCCTGGTAACTGTTGTCCTCACTGATGGTTGGGTGATTCCTCCACTTTGAGACGATAAGTGCCAGTATGGACTTGTGCTCCCACGTACCGTCGAGTATATATTGGGAGACCCCTATAGGCTTAAAACCTTTTATCCATAGGAAGCCGTGTCGGTCGCCCTACTGATCGCAATGCACCGAACACAGCATTCGGGAAGATTGACTGTCGTACCGTAAAAAGTATTCTGCAGTTTTGCGATTGGTTTGGTACTCCCTCTACCTAGATCTCCAGAGCAGTCCCTTTCGTTCCTTTTCAGACTCCTTAATGGAAAAGGTCCATCTGAGCACTTGTCACTTCAGGCTCATTAAAAATCGAAGGAGACTAGAGTCATCTTTTGTTTTTTCTCGACTCTTAAAAACTGAAAAAACAAGTTGTGTCAAAGCGTCTAAAAATTTATTTAAACGGAATATTCATTACCCTTTTCCTACGTTAATCTTAGGTTGAGAAAATGGAGTCTACCAACCAAGGAATTCCCCTTGGTGGAAATCCTAGTCCCTTCTCCTCTTGGGGAGATGTTGGTGCACCCCATATGGCCACATTGTCGCTTCCAGGACTGACAATTGGCTTGCCGGTATGGCTCTTCTCAACCAATGTCGTTCAGAACACCACTATTCCTGAACAATCGAATCAGCAATTAGACGAGTCTAGAGTTTCCCACCAGCTTTCTACTTCCTCTAATTCTTCCTCTCCTCCTTCCTCTTCGCTTGATGGGGCTGGCAAAGCTAAAAGCCATGTTCCTAAGGAGAAAAAGGAAAAGAAGAAGAAGAAGGAGCCAAAGGTGAATGGAGGAAAACGAGTGTCGTCTAACAAAAACCCACACACTGCACTGACCAGGCCTAAATCGCCATGTTTCATTTGCAAAGGAGACCACTTTCACAGAGATTGTCCTTGCATCCCTCGGATACTAAGGGACTGGTCTCCTCGTTTGCACAATCCGGTGTCATCAACCTCTAGTGATCATGTTGAAAGCACACCGTCAACTAGTGAAAGTGAAGCCCCAGGAAAAAAAGGGAAAGCTAAATTTCCTTGTAAACTGTGCGAAGGCAGTCATGCCGTCCACCGTTGTCCCTTCTTAGACGAAGCTAAAAGAGTTTTGGATGATCGTTCGGTTTCACCGTTACGACTTCCTCTTGGATATAAAAAAACTCTTGCCGAGTCCGTTGCTAGTTGAGAATCCAGCTGGCCCGCTCAAGTGGTCGGCTGAAGCACCTATCATTGAAGATAAACCATCTGAATCCATACCAGACGAAAGTCAAAAGGTCGTGGCGGCAGTTGACCTGGTCTTGCCTTCAGAGGTTTTATCTTCGGATGATACAGTCACTGAAGAGAACAAGGATGACACCGTCCAAATTCTCTTCATCAACACAGACTCTGACGAACATGGGGGCAATCTACCCATTCCTTTACCGCAGGAAGGAAGTTCGTCAGAGCCATTCCTGGCCGTCTACTCGGTCCCACCTCCAAGCAACCTAGTTGTCTCCTTCGACTGGAATCAACTAGGCAAACCCCGTTTACCAGCAAGTGTACCATTCTGAATTATCGTTCAAATATATAGAATGGTCATGGCTGGTACAATCATAGATGAGGAGGCTTCTGTGAGTATCCTTTCCTCTACTACTTGGAAAGTGCTTGGTTCGCCATCACTTTTGCCTGAGATGAGAAATCTGACAGGCTTTGATAAAGGAACCAGTCGACCTTTAGGAATCCTTCCCGATGTACCCATAACATTGAGAGGGAAGACAGTTCACATGAACGTAATGGTAGTTCAAGGACCCTTGGATTATAAGCTACTCCTTGGACGAGACTATATTTATTGCATGGGAGCCATCGTCTCCTCACTCTTTAGAGTAATGTGTTTTCCGCACGAAGGAAGAGTGGTCAAGCTCGTGGACCAGCTTTCATTTCCTGGATCACGCATAGCAAATAGTCATATACCATCCCTAAATGGTCTCTTCATGCAAGAAATGTCTCAATCCCCAGTCCGTCCTCCCGATGACTGAGAGTAATTCAGAGGGATATGACTGAAACCCAGGGGGCATACATCCTGGCCTGCTTCGGCAGGAAAACTTCGGGTATAGGGTAGGTTTCCGCGGGAGAATATGACTAGTCTGTACCCCGTCCGTGATTGGAAGAGGGGTTATTCTGGAATAAGATTCTCTTGTCAAATTTATGTGAGTTGGCGGTCATAATCACTCACCTTTGTTTATTTCGAGCAACATCGCCGAAGAAGTGTTTTTTTTACACCGTAAATAGAACAATCTTTGGGTAACCTGTAAGAGGTAGGCCTCTCTCGGTAAAACAAAAGTTTTGGCTGAAAGAAGTAGAGGTAACCTTGAAACTCTGTTTTATACCTGGGTGCATGCAAACCTTTTGGAGTGCAAGCAAAGAGCGATTATTTATCTGTCTTCTTTAAGCTCTTTTCAGATGACTCGTAAAATATGAAAAGATTGCCGAGTTTTGGCCTTCCAGCTCGTTAAAGCAACCGGAAGTGCTATCCCTCCTCTAGATTTTAATCTTTTTGGACCTGAGGGATTATTGCACAAAAAGATCGAGCGCTTGTTTTGTTCGGCTCGTTAAAACTATCGAAAATTCATCCCTTCTGTATTGTTTTATACTTTTTCGGACTTAAGGGATTAGATGACGAAAAAGGAATTTTGGAGTTAACTTTACGTACCTTTTCAGACTCTCTAAAAATGAAAAGGACCGAGTTATCTTTGTCGTTAGACTCATTAAAAAGATTAATAGCGACAAACTTGTCTTTAGACGAGAACGAGTTTCACTATCGCTAGGCTCGTTAAAACATAGCGATGGGTTTGCCCGAAGGGCAAATTATAGAACAAGCATATGTTATCCTCCTCAAGCTTGAAAAAAATAAAGAGGTACTGGTCAGCAATGACTGGGGAAAAATTGGGAAGAAAACTCAAAGAATCTTTATTGGTAGCAAGTCGCTCTTGAACATGACACTTCCACTCCGTGCCTGAGTCGGGTTGGGTTGTTTCATTCACCGGTCACATCACCATGGTCACGCCATACCATCCACATTTGGGGTAAATGCTACCAATCCATCACATAAGTGTCGCCGACATGTTCAAGAGAAGTCATCCAGAGAAGTCACCTGTGTCCCATCCACTACCATAAATTATACTTCATTCTTTCATGACCGCCATCCTGAACCATATATCATCAGATCGTTTTCACCTCCATCAAAATCATTTGCTCTGTTCTGTGTCATTGATGTGGGATTCATTAAGGCCCTCCTTTGACGGATCGCTTCTTGTCGACATCAGGTCATTATCCAAGAAGTTGATCTAGGAACACCCCATTCAGTACTTTGACGCTTGCATACCTCAATGGCAAGTTTCTCACTTCCGGCGACAGGTATACATCAATGACCTTCGACCGAAAGATTTTGCGTGGTGTTCAACACCAAGTCCTTTATTGACACCACGTGAATTGTACTGCAGTACCTTAAGGGTCATCATCATTATCGGTGATTCCTCTCGCGCTTGTTAACAGTTTACATCATTGACTGGTAATCAAGCGATGTCTTTCCATGTTCGACTTCAAAACATTTCTCACATGGATCGACTTGTACTTTGAGTGAAGATCGGACGAGATTGAAGACACCGGATCTAGTTTCATCCATCCGGGCCGCGATATATATTCAGGAAAATAAAGACATTGAAATGTACAGCATTGCAGCACAAATAATCATCCTACCAAAAGGATGATGGCTCTATCAGAATCATCGGTCTACCATCAGACGATTGTCTGTCCTGTGTACATGAAAATGAATTTATAAAGCTGAGCATGGGAATGCCCGCCTCAGCTAGATCATGAAAACAGTATGAAGATAATGTATTGTATTGTATCTTATTACAGGTCTCCTCCCAGCATTGAAAGAACTTCGGATCCTCCTAATAAAGCATTTCACCCGATAAACGGCCTCATACTTTAGGGGGCAACTGTTATAGAAATTTTTGTGCCTTACAGCTCTAAGCATGAAATGTCCATAAACCAAGGGATCCTAAGTCCCTAAAAGTGTTGTTCTGACCCCTAAAGGAACAAGGTCAACAAATTACAGCTTCTCCCAGAAGTTCTCCACCAGAAACTGCTCAGAATCAGTCAAATCAGGATCATTTCAGCTGCTCCACTAGCTAGCTGCATTGCATAGCACCCAAGTACACTAGCTAGGTGCGTTGCAACGCACCTAAATGCACTACCAGGGTGCGTTGAGCGGGAAATGACAAATGGCAGTGCCATTCTGCGAGGTGGAAAGACAATGGAAGCTTCCAGAATCTTCCCCAATGACACTTGCCTCACTGAGTTCGACCAAGGATGAGTAAGAGGCTCTCAGTCTCCAAGTGGAAGCAAGAACTGACAGAGAGAAGCCACTAGTCAAATCATAAGCTGACTCATATTCCTTGCATACATCTATATATGGATCCCTCATCCCAGAGATCCAGAGGCTGGAATTTTGTACATTGCAGAGAATTGCTGTTGGTTTTGAGATAGATATCAGAGTATTGGGTGATTTATGCTTTTTTGGAGGTGAAGAGGGGACTTCTTTGCTGGGAGGTTGATGCTGGATCAGGAATCATCGGTTGTAACTCCTCCTGGATCTTCTTGTTATATCAATAAAACTATTTGAGTTTCTCCTACATGCTTGTGTATCATTGATGTTTGTTACATTTGTATGTTTAGCTTAAATCTGATCCTAAGCTATTTATGAATATAAATCCATGTCTTTGTGTAGTTTTCTTCTTTTGTGATCTTACAGTAACTTGGTGAAGCCGGGCAAGTAAGGGAGAAAGTAGCTGGAAGTTGTCAAAGAGGAGAGAGATTGGATCAAAGCACTAGCGCAAGACACAGGTTGGTTCATCCTATTCCTCTTCGTTTATAGTTCATAATGAAAAATATGAAAATAGTTTTCTCTGTTTGTTTCTAAGGTCACTGTCACACCTTAGTGGGATAGGGTCGTTCTGAATAGACACTTTTCCCATTAACAATCACCCCTTGGTTATATATACCCCCATTGTATGGGAAAAGTACTTTTCACCTTGGCTCATCCCACAAGGCATTAAAGAGACCAACTAGCTCTTTGAGGAGCAAGGAGCGGATCCAATTTCCCACTACTGGGGATACCAAAGTATAATGTAAATATGTGTCTTGGAAATTTTTCTTAATTACAGAAGCCTTTTAAAGCCAACACGCTCTTTGTTGTAACATGCATTTTTGTTTCTTGTAGTATTCATTTTTCATTCAAGAACTTGAAAATATTTCAAAAAATAGATAAAAGCAAGAGGAAGAAGAGATAATGGTATATCGGAAATCACTAAAGCAACAAGTAAGAATAAAAGAATCGGCCCCGGTATAGCCAAGGATCAAATCAAATCATAATATAAATGGTTATATGTAGCCATATATATATATATATATATATATATATATATATATATATCTATATATATATATATATATATATATATATATACATATATATATATATATATATATATATATATATATATATATATATATATATATATATATATATATATATATATATGTTAGCGATGCGATTAAATCGCAATCGAAAATCACGGTGGGTAGTTATAACATAGCACCTCAGCTTTGGCTGATTGCGATTCATGATAGTTAGACCCGAAACACATATATATTATGTTTTAAAGCCCCAGAACCACAAGATATTGAAGAAATGCCGCAAAGTCAAAGTGAGTGGATAGATGAAGAATGAACGCATAGGAACCATTGGATCTTGGAGATCAACAGATAAGGTCGAAGGAAATGAATGATCTAGATTAAATCATGTAGATTGGAATCAAGGAATGAATGGCAGAGATTAAGCAGAAGCACTGGTGAAAGAGGAATCTGAAGGTGCATCGCCACCGTCTATGGTCAAAGATCTACGGTCATTGAGTGCAAACAAGTTCGGGCATTAACCAAGAGGAAGGGTAGATTTAAAACTATAAGTGGTATTTCGGGCGGATGCAAAGTGGTAAGCAGTTTTTAGTGGAGCTCACCTGATTCCACTTATTGATCAACACGTAGCAGCCAGGTGGAGAGAGAAAACTGCTCATTTCAGATGGGTATTCTTTGTGCTTTTGTCGCACTCGAAATATTTATAGATCGTCAGATCCACTAAGTGCAGATCTACGGTGGGAATCTATCGGGAAAGTTGTGTTGTTTGGAGAAGACACCAGCTATTGATCTAGTGGCGGAAGATCAATGGCGGGGATTTAAATATCATATCACAAATATTATATAGGTGGAAAACGCATGTTTTATGGCATATGTTGGGTCCCTATAATACTAGTGATTACCCCATTACTATTGTAGTTATACCCCTTATTTATATTGTTGTGCCCCTATTACCCCCATATTATTATTTCTGTGCCCCATAGAATCCCTCTATTGTTATTTTTGTGGCTTTATATTATTATTGTTAGGTCGGCTGGATTATATTGTGACTCCTTAGACTCCTATATATAGAAAGGAGGTTTTTTCATTTGTATCATCCAAGAATTATTCATTTATGTAATGTAAAGGAGGTTGCCCCCTTGAAGAGGCTGAATTCTAAGGCGTTGATCTATCTTTTCTTGAGCTGGTTTCATAACATTTGGTATCAGAGCTTTGGATTCTAGGGTTTCGCTGCTTCAAACAGGTCATCGTGGAATTTTCGCTATAACTTTTTTTCTGTGACGTTTCAGAAGTCGCAAAAAAAACCCATTTGAGAAGAATTGGTGCTGAACCTTGGGTCCGAATTTTAGAGCTTTGCGCATGATATTTTCGGAGATATAATCTGCGGAAGTTGGTCTTTTTGCAGACTCCTGAATTACATTCAAAACAGGTGACCTGGGGAAAATCATCATAACTTTCTCTTTGAGGATCGGATTAAATTTTTTAAAAAGGTATGGAAAGAGGACGGACTTTAGTTTCTTGTGGGTGTTTTTTAGATCCAAAGGTCGAAACAGTGACTCGCGGCACGTCGTACAAGTTAGCTCTACTGAACTAGTCTATAATCAAGTCATTGTGGGAGATTTCGCATAACTCTTCCTTGGAGAATCCAATTTGGGTCAGACTTGTGGCATTAGAAAGAGGACACAGAGAGCTACTACAGATCACAAGTTCAGAACTAGATGACTAGAAAGTACAGAGATACATCAGAGGCAATATGGAGCTCCTACAAAGTGAAAAAAGGTGTGTAGATTTTTTGAATTTTTGCTTAAGCTTGGTTTGAAAATTTATTTTGAAGGAATTCAAAGGGCATAGTAGAGCATTATTATCGGTAACTGATGCCCCGAGGAAAGAAAATCAAAACACCTAGTAAGGAACCTAAAAGCTCTAGCATGACTCATGAAGAAGAGGAAGAAATGCTACATGATATATCAAAATTACAAGAACAAGTGCAACAAATGTCACGCTCACAAAAGTTAACAGATGCTAAGATAAATGGCGTGGAAGCTAAGATGAATGGCATGGAAGCTAAGATGGAAAAATTGAAGATAGATTTGAACACAAATTTGAAGACAGGCATGGCAGATTTGAAGACAGATTTGACTAATTTTCTACAAGAAATACTTACTAATGGTGAAAAGGTAGTAAAGGAAACTCATGATGAGAACAAAAGAAATGTTAATCATGATTCCATAGATGCTAATGTTTGATCGAAGAATCACCACATTCCAAAAATCGATATGAGGAAGTTTGATGGCAAGGATCCCGCCACATGGATATTACAGATGGAGTAATTCTTCGATCTCAATAATGTGCAAAACACACAAAAGGTACGTATGACAACTTTATATTTGGAACCAAATCAGTTTGTATGGTATCAATGGCTTTGTTCTCGTAAACAATTTATCACTTGGGCAATTTTTACGGAAGAGTTGATAGCACATTATGAGGATACAAAAAGCAACACTTTTTTTAGCCAATTGATAAGTCTCAAACAAAAGGGTTCAATAATGGAGCACATTGAGGAGTTCCAAAAATTGAACATAAGGGTAAAAGATATTCCAGAGGAGCATAGGATTGATGTGTTCATAGGGTCTTTAAAGGATAATATCCAACATGATGTGCGCCTTTGGGAACCTGATTCATTAGAGAAGGCATTCAGGTTAGCAAGAAAAATGGAAAGCAAAATTATGGCAACTAGGAAGCATACCATTCACAACTATAAAGACGGAAGTGTTGTTGCCCATAGTCTTCCACAACCTACAAGTTTGACACCACAACAATTGGAAGAAAAAAGAGCAAAAGGTCTTTGTTACAATTGTGATAGAAAATACACAAAAGGTCATAAGTGTGCTGAGAAGAAATTATTCTACATAGATTGTGAAGAGGAAGAAGAAAAGGAGCAAGAAAGGTCAAAAGAAGAGAATATATTCCAGGAACAAAGCCTAGATGAAGAAAAAATAAATCCGACCATATCTTGTAATGCATTGGCGGGAATTACCACTCCTCAAACCATGAAGATAGAAGGACAAATCAAGTGTTGGCATTATGATGCATGTGTTGTACTTGATGGCAACCCTCTCATAGAAGAATATCTCACTTATGTATAACTGGATGAATCTTCAGACGAGATATCAGATGTGACTGATGGAGGATAGCTCAAAGGAATCAGATGATGAATCTTCAGAAGAGATATCAGATGTGACTGATGGAGGACAGCTCAAAGGAATCAGATGCTAATTCTAAGTGTGACAAGTTAGCTTTGCCATCAAGTCCAAAGGGGGAGATTGTTGGCATTATGAGATAAGTATTGTCCTTGATGGCAAACCTCACTGATGACAAATCATAGTACAGAAGGTCAGCAGCAAGGAATTGATGATCAGACTATAAGAAGAAGAGAAAGTTCATACACGTAGGTTCGTTAAGCCCAAGTCGCGTGTACACGCAGGTTGGCTTCAGCAAAAGCGCGTGTATGTGGAAAAGTACCTTTGGTCCATGGCGGTTAGTCCTTGGAAGTTGTGCCTATGGTTTCGGACCATTGTGTCTCGACGGGCGTGTCGATCCCTAGTTTTGAAGTTGATGGTATTGGATTTCTATGGTTTTGGCTCTTGGTATTGAACAAGGCCTAAGGCTATATAAGGAGAAGGAAATCATTAGGCAAGGGTATCTGAAATGTCTTGAATATCTGATGAAGCATTAGATCTAGTATGCAGGGTTATGGGTTGATGATGCATTGCTTGATCTGAGCTAAGGAGAGATCTCACCTGTTGATGGAGAACTAGATCTAAGGAGAGATCGGGATCAAATGGTTTGAAATGAACTATCTTTATGATGCTTATTCTAGATCTACATACTGACGCATGTATTGTTCTATAAGTGTTATGAGTATGTCTGATGTCTGGTACAGCTGCAAGTTAAGAGAAATTATTTTTAGATCTGTACGCGGGTTGGCTTTGATAAAAGCGCGTATACACGCGGGTTTGATTCATCGAAGTAGCGTATACATTGCGAATCTTAATATTTGAAGTTGCAGATGGATCTGATGGTTATTACAGAGTTCTGTGTCTGCTCTGTGTTCTGGTGACTGTTGTTAACAGGGTTTCAGTGATTCAGAGTTTGATGATTGTTTTGAGCTTCAATGATAGTTATGGGTCCAGTATGAAAATTGGATGAAAAGTGGCCTTACAGATTATGTGTTGTGCTTCAGTATATCCAGTCTGAAAATGTATGAAACGTGGTACCTGGAGGTGAGAAGATTGTAGGCAAGCACCTACGTACTAGTATCTAAGCTAGTACAAAAGCTAAGGGAGATCTTTGGAGCATTGTAGCAGGTAGCAGCCTGTGTACTAGTAAATGGATCGGCTAGTACAAAAGCAAAGGGGGTTGTAGCTCCCGTACTGGTATAAGACTGCACCAGTACAAATATTGTAAAAGGATTTTCTTATTAAGAAGAAGATTGAGATGACTTGCAGCAGGTGGTTTTCACCCACATTGGGTTTCCACCTTATATCTTTGTGTTCATGTGTGTGGCTCTTGTGTGATGTTCTGTTCTGTTATACTGCACCTGTTTACTGTTAATATGCTTAATAATGTTCTGATGCATCTACTGAAGATTAAGATAACTGAATTATAAGATCTCTGGATATACGCTAGTTTCTTTAGACACAGTTGCGTGTACACGCGGGTTAACTTAACTGAAGTCGCGTATATGTTTCTGAGCATGAAATTGAAAAGTTTTATTGATCTGATAATACTGATTCACCCCCCCTCTCAGTATTATTTCCAACAATTGGTATCAGAGCAGGTCCTTTGATAGAAGCTTGATCGCTTGAAGGAGATCCGTGGAACAATGGGAAAGAAGCTTAAGAAGAAAGCTCATAAGAAGAAGAAGACATCTCAGAAGGACTATGACAGTGGGAGAGTCGATTGGGGATTAGGTATAAGAAGCTCTTCAGATTCAGAATCAGATTCAGAATCATTATCAGGTATGAATGTGTTATCCTCTGATGTTCCTGCTATATTTCCTTGTGAAAGTGATGGAAGTGATAGTGAAACTACTGAACATGCTTTTATGGGTGAGCAAGAAAAGTGTCAAATAGAGGCAGTGTTTAGAAGGCTTGCAGACAAAGTTAAAGATCAACAAGATCTATTGAACAAAAGGGAATGTGCTTTCAAAGAAGAAGTTACCAAACTAAAGGCCCAAATAGAAGAAGGAAACAAGGTAAGAAAGCTACTCAAGGACAAGGAAGACCAATGTCAAAATTGCAGCATGAAGTGACATCATTAAGAAAAGAAATCAACGAAAGAAGCACAACCATCAAGAAACTCAAAGATAGATCCAGCTACTATGAAAATCTTGAAGCTACAATCCCCTCACTAAAAGGAGATCTTGAAGAATCAAAGAAGCAGAATACAGATCTACTCCAAGCTATTGCAAAACAAGAAAACGAAGTCACCAGCTTAAAATCTCAACTAGAATGTGCCTTCCGAGTTCGTCAAATGCAGCAGGATCTGAATGAAGAACAAGAAAAGGAGATTCTCAAACTAAGGCATCAGTTGGAAGAAGGAAGGAAAGATGGAGAAGACATGAAGAAGCAATGTCTAGAAAAGGAGGAACAACTTCAAGTTGAGGTAAATATCTTGAAAGGTAAAATAGAAGAAAAGGATAAGCTTTTACGATTTCAAGATAGTTCTAAAGTCTTGGATGATATTCTTAGTAGTCAAAGGTCTCCTGCTATCAAGACTGGTCTTGGTTTTCATGAATCTGTTGAAGGTGAATCTAGTTCACAAGGTGAGGCAAGGAACTCTAAAGAGAAATCCAAAATGATCAACAAGGAGATGAAAGGTCAACCAAGGAAAGAAAGTCTTCAAAGAAAATCTTTTACTCCTCCTATGAATAATGTTGAATGTTATGTATGTCATAATCTTGGACATGTTGCAGCTAGATGTGGAAGAAGAAGGGTTCAAGACCATCATGTAGAAAGATCATCACATTCAAGGTACTTTAATGGATATTGCTTTGCTTGCAATATGTTTGGTCACAAAGCTGCTGATTGCTACAGGAGGAATATGAAATATGTAAGATGTTATGCATGTAACACGCTTGGACATATAGCAAAGGAATGCAGGAACAAAGGATGGACATCACACCAAAAGGAGAAAACCTCATCACACTTGAAGATATGGAGGACGAAGGAAGTACAGTCAGCACAATGTACTGAGACACAGCACAGCACAGACATATCAGACTCAGAGGGAGCTGAAAGTGTAAAACTTCAGTGTCCTGAATCTCATACGCAAGTTCCTTAAAGGGAAGTCGCGTATATACGCGAGTTAGACACTGCAAAGTCGCGTATATGTCAGAGGAAAAGCAGTGGGGACAGGCTCAGAAAAGGGATCTGATATGATTCAGTCCATTATTTGCTCTATTGGTTAATAGTTACAATCGGCTGAGGATGTGTGAAAAATGTTTTGATACTTGTAAGATGTCTAGAAGTGTTTTGATCCTAACTTGATGATGATGATGATGATGATGATGATGATGTCTTGATGCTTACTGCTGATATATGCATGATCAAATCTAACAGATGGCACAGGTTGAGGGGGAGCATATGCCTTTAGTAATTCATTGTTGGCATTATGGCTTATAATTCTTGGTGATGATTCTTATATGGCTAAATGATATATCTTGCTATGATGTGGTTGTGAGTTGTCTATGATAAAATCTCATATGATTCTTGAGGTTACATAGTTGATGATCAGATCAGATTTATGGTTGATTCTTTGATGATGCATATATGGTGCTTACATGGTGATCTTCATAAGGACAAGGAGAAGTACAAAGCTTGAATATACATCTTCACTTGATGATGGGTCACTCATATACTGCTGTTGTCATATGCATAAAAATCATACAGTTATGATGCAGGCACTCTTGTGGATAAGGATTGTTGCTGTTGATGATATCAAGAAGTTTTGTCAAATGAGCTTGAGCTCAAGATACATAATGCTGATACATGGATGACTACTCAAAGTTGCTTTATTGGAGACATGGTGATGAGTTCTTATCTATATGATGATAGGTTTATACTTACATATGTTAATTGATGCAGATGTTCCCAAGTAATGATACTTGGATCATGTAGAGCTTGATGAAATGGCTATGGTGGTTTCACACATGATACAATGTGAATGACTCTGAATTCTGTTCAAAGGGATGAATTGATGCAGACATACCTTGTTATAGGTTGATGACCTATTCTCTACAGGACATTTACAGGTTGCTGATATGGAAATTTGTGTACGCGTGTTGTTTAAAGGATATCCGCGTGCATACGCCGTTTTACAAGGGGATAGTCGCGTATATGGTGTACGCGTGTTGCGTAAGGGATATCTGCGTATATACGCCTGTTTATGTGTATACAGACGCGTATATGGAGATTTGAAGGAAATCAGTAGGGACAGATGTTGGTTGCAGAAAGTCTGATATAGGTCTGACAGAGATCATCTGGCACAGGTTCAGGGGGAGCAGATAATCTTCCAATGATGCATTGTTGGCATTATCTTAAAGCTTTTGGTTCTAGTTCACATTTGGTGTTGATTTCAGGAGGAACAAAGGCGAAAGGAGAACAGAAGGATCTCTTGGTTGCTGATCTGAATGGTGATTATCAGATGCTGCTAGTGACTTTCATAAGTCTTGGTCTAGTTATTTCGTCTCTATGTCATATATCTCTTTTGTGGTATCTCTTTCATGGTGTCAAGGTCATGTAACGGCCTATTTTGGTTTCCCCACTATGCCTGGGATGATTGATGCAATATGATTGGTTGTCATATGTAAACTTTTGATGTATCCCCACTTGGTTGGGTGGATGAGTCAATTTTTGTATATCCTCACTTAGTTGAGAGATGGATGTATGTATGAGTCTTTGGTGATAGGAAGGTCTTTTCTGATGTATAGAGTCATGTTCTTCTTGAAGAACATCTTTTGCAGATCTTGCCTACAGTCAGGAAGAGCATGAACAGCACACTTCAGCAGTACAGAGACTTGGCATGTACTCAGGGGGAGCATTGACAGATTGGTACACCTTGGCATATACAAAGGGGGAGATTATTCAGAGATTTCAGCAGGTACTCAGGGGGAGTATGGACAGTGGAATGATTCAGCAAAGGAAGAGAATATCTTGGTCCACCCTTTGCCCTTGATGTCAAAGGGGGAGAGTGATTTGGTGTTGTTGCCATCAAGTCCAAAGGGGGAGATTGTTGGCATTATGATGCATGTGTTGTACTTGATGGCAACCCTCTCATAGAAGAATATCTCACTTATGTATAACTGGATGAATCTTCAGACGAGATATCAGATGTGACTGATGGAGGATAGCTCAAAGGAATCAGATGATGAATCTTCAGAAGAGATATCAGATGTGACTGATGGAGGACAGCTCAAAGGAATCAGATGCTAATTCTAAGTGTGACAAGTTAGCTTTGCCATCAAGTCCAAAGGGGGAGATTGTTGGCATTATGAGATAAGTATTGTCCTTGATGGCAAACCTCACTGATGACAAATCATAGTACAGAAGGTCAGCAGCAAGGAATTGATGATCAGACTATAAGAAGAAGAGAAAGTTCATACACGCAGGTTCGTTAAGCCCAAGTCGCGTGTACACGCAGGTTGGCTTCAGCAAAAGCGCGTGTATGTGGAAAAGTACCTTTGGTCCATGGCAGTTAGTCCTTGGAAGTTGTGCCTATGGTTTCGGACCATTGTGTCTCGACGGGCGTGTCGATCCCTAGTTTTGAAGTTGATGGTATTGGATTTCTATGGTTTTGGCTCTTGGTATTGAACAAGGCCTAAGGCTATATAAGGAGAAGGAAATCATTAGGCAAGGGTATCTGAAATGTCTTGAATATCTGATGAAGCATTAGATCTAGTATGCAGGGTTATGGGTTGATGATGCATTGCTTGATCTGAGCTAAGGAGAGATCTCACCTGTTGATGGAGAACTAGATCTAAGGAGAGATCGGGATCAAATGGTTTGAAATGAACTATCTTTATGATGCTTATTCTAGATCTACATACTGACGCATGTATTGTTCTATAAGTGTTATGAGTATGTCTGATGTCTGGTACAGCTGCAAGTTAAGAGAAATTATTTTTAGATCTGTACGCGGGTTGGCTTTGATAAAAGCGCGTATACACGCGGGTTTGATTCATCGAAGTAGCGTATACATTGTGAATCTTAATATTTGAAGTTGCAGATGGATCTGATGGTTATTACAGAGTTCTGTGTCTGCTCTGTGTTCTGGTGACTGTTGTTAACAGGGTTTCAGTGATTCAGAGTTTGATGATTGTTTTGAGCTTCAATGATAGTTATGGGTCCAGTATGAAAATTGGATGAAAAGTGGCCTTACAGATTATGTGTTGTGCTTCAGTATATCCAGTCTGAAAATGTATGAAACGTGGTACCTGGAGGTGAGAAGATTGTAGGCAAGCACCTACGTACTAGTATCTAAGCTAGTACAAAAGCTAAGGGAGATCTTTGGAGCATTGTAGCAGGTAGCAGCCTGTGTACTAGTAAATGGATCAGCTAGTACAAAAGCAAAGGGGGTTGTAGCTCCCGTACTGGTATAAGACTGCACCAGTACAAATATTGTAAAAGTATTTTCTTATTAAGAAGAAGATTGAGATGACTTGCAGCAGGTGGTTTTCACCCACATTGGGTTTCCACCTTATATCTTTGTGTTCATGTGTGTGGCTCTTGTGTGATGTTCTGTTTTGTTATACTGCACCTGTTTACTGTTAATATGCTTAATAATGTTCTGATGCATCTACTGAAGATTAAGATAACTGAATTATAAGATCTCTGGATATACGCTAGTTTCTTTAGACACAGTTGCGTGTACACACGGGTTAACTTAACTGAAGTCGCGTATATGTTTCTGAGCATGAAATTGAAAAGTTTTATTGATCTGATAATACTGATTCACCCCCCCTCTCAGTATTATTTCCAACATCAAGAAGAAAAAGGTAATAGTGTTGATTGATTCAGGAAGCACCCACAATTTTATTCATTGTAGGGTAGCAAAAGAATTGAATTGCTTCCTATAACTAGCACCAGAGTGTCAAGTGATGATTGCAAATGGAGGAACAATAAATTTTTCTAGAAAGTGCCATAATATCAAGCTATCCATGGGAGAATATGTATTGACTAGCCCAATGCTTTCCATTCCAATGGGAGGTGTTGATGTTGTACTAGGAGTCCAATGGCTACAATCCTTGGGTACAATAGCTTTTAATTTTCAAGAACTTTTCATGAAATTTTCTGTGGAAGGAAAGGAAGTTGAATTAAGGGGTATTGTAGGGAAACCAAGAAAGATAATCAGCTCTAATGGCATGACAAAGCTTCTAAAAAAGGAGCAAAGAGGTGTAATTGCACAATTATGTTCGCTAGATGTTTCCACATTGGAATCATCTATTTCTCCAGATCTCCAAAAAGTCCTGGACAATCATTCCAAGGTATTTGAGACTCCCAAAGGTCTCCCACCTATGCGTGATCATGATCATGCTATTCATCTGATTCCAGGAAGTGTTCCTCCAAACATCAGGCCGTACAGATATCCATATGTCCAAAAAAGTGAAATTGAACGTATGGTTGCAGAAATGCTAGAGGCTGGTATAATTCAACCGAGTCAAAGTTCTTTCTCAGCTCCAATAGTATTGGTGCACAAGAAGGATGGATCATGGCGCATGTGTCCAGATTATAGGGAGCTCAACAAGCTCACTATTAAAGATAAGTTCCCCATTCCTGTCATTGATGAATTACTGGATGAATTGCATGGATCAATTTACTTCACCAAGTTGGATCTTCGTTCGGGATATCATCAAATCAGAATGAAGATTGAAGACATTCTGAAAACGGCATTTAGAACTCATGAGGGTCATTATGAATTTTTGGTCATGCCTTTTGGCCTTACCAATGCACCTTCAACATTTCAAGGTTTGATGAATTCAATTTTCAAACCATTCCTTAGAAAATTTGTGTTAGTATTTTTTGATGATATACTAATCTACAGCAAGTCTTGGAAGGATCATGTTGAACATGTTGACAAGGTGCTACAACTATTGGAGGAGAAACAATTATATGCAAAAAGATCCAAATGTTTCTTTGGAGTCCAGGAGGTGGAATATTTGGGTCATATTGTATCTCATGAAGGAGTTAAGGTAGACCCTAGCAAAATTAAAGCCATTAAGGAATGGAAAATCCCCACATCCATAAAGCATCTGCGAGGATTTCTTGGGTTGACAGGGTATTATCGCAAGTTTGTTAAGAATTATGGGAGAATAGCAGCACCTCTAACAACATTATTGAAGAAAGATTCATTTTCATGGACTCCGGAAGCAACAAAGGCCTTTAAACATCTTAAAGAGGCAATGTGCCAAGCACCGGTCTTAGCTACACCGGACTTCACAAAAACCTTTATTGTGGAATGTGATGCTTCAGGAAATGGAATTGGTGTTGTTCTAATGCAAGATGAAAGACCCATTGCTTTTGAAAGTCGTCCAATCAAGGGAAAGTTTTTAAGCAAAGCTATTTATGAGAAGGAAATGTTGGCAATACTCCATGCACTTAAGAAATGGCGACCCTACCTAATGGGAAGACACTTCAAGGTAAAAACGGATCATGATAGCCTTAAATACTTTTTAGAACAAAGATTATCCTCTGAAGAGCAACAAAAGTGGGTCACAAAGATGTTGGGTTATGACTTTGAAATCATCTACAAAAAAGGGAAGCAAAATGTGGTGGCAGATGCACTCTCAAGAAAGGATGAGGATATGGAAGCATTGTTGTGTGCCATTTCTATTATCCAACCAGATTGGATAAACGAAGCAAAGGAGGAATGGAAGAATGATGAAGAAGTGTGGGCACTTATTCAAAAGCTACAAAAAGATTCCAGTACTTCTGATACATTTAGCTGGAAAAATGATTCGTTATGGTACAAAGATCGCTTATACCTCTGTAAGAATTCCCAGCTAAAACAAAAGATTCTTATGGAATTGCACACTTCTCCCTTAGGAGGGCACTCAGGATTTTTAAAAACTTACCACAGGGTTAAGAAGGAATTTTTTTGGGATGGCCTTAAATCAGATATTCAAAAGTTTGTGGTGGAATGTTTGGTTTGCCAACAAAATAAAGTTGAAACAATTAAGACACCGGGTCTATTACAACCTTTATCCATTCCAAGCCAACGTTGGGAGGAGGTTTCAATGGATTTTATCACAGGTTTACCCAAGTCTGAGGGAAAGAGTGTCATCATGGTGGTAGTTGACAGACTTACCAAGTATGCACACTTTTGTGCATTATCACATCCATTTAAAGCCAGTACAGTTTCTACTGCATTTATGGAAACAGTTCAAAAGCTACATGGAAACCCAAAGATTATTGTAAGTGACAGAGATCCCATTTTCACTGGAAATTTTTGGACAGAATTATTTTCTTGTCTGGGTACTCAGTTAGCTCATAGCTCATCTTATCATCCTCAATCTGATGGGAAAACTGAGATAGTAAACAAATGTTTGGAAGGATATCTTCGTTGCTTTGTATCTGATAAACAGACACAATGGGTCAAATGGTTGCCTCTGGCTGAATGGTGGTATAACACTTCCTTCCATACAACAACAAAAATGACCCCATTTATGGCACTTTATGAGTACCAACCACCATCAATCACATCATATTTAAGAGAAAATTCTAAGGTTCAAGCAGTGGAACATCACATCGAACATCAACAACAAGTCCTCCAACTCTTAAAGGATAACCTCATGTTGGCACAAAATAGAATGAAACAACAGGCAGATCAACATCGCAGTGAAAGAAGTTTTGATGTAGGTGATTGGGTATTCCTACGGCTACAACCATATAAGCAAATGTCCCTAAAGCAAGCTAAGAAGGATAATAAATTATCACCAAAGTATTATGGTCCGTACAAGGTGTTGGAAAAGATTGGTACTATGGCATACAAATTGGAGCTTCCTGCAGCTTCTCGATTGCACCCAGTTTTCCATGTTTCATGTTTAAAGAAGGTTATAGGCGACAAGCTCCCAGTTCAAACAATATTGCCAGAACTTGACGAGGAAGGAAAAATTATATTGGAACCGGAAGCAGTCACAGAAACAAGAACTCGACAGCTACAAAATCGATCAATTTCAGAGTATCTTATCAAGTGGAAGAACTTATCCGCTGAAGATTCCACATGGGAGGATGAGAATTTTATGCAGAAGTATCCAGAACTACTCAAGCGTTGAGGACAACACTTTTTTGAAGGAGAGGGGCATGTTGGGTCCCTATAATACTAGTGATTACCCCATTACTATTGTAGTTATACCCCTTATTTATATTGTTGTGCCCCTATTACCCCCATATTATTATTTCTGTGCCCCATAGAATCCCTCTATTGTTATTTTTGTGGCTTTATATTATTATTGTTAGGTCGGCTGGATTATATTGTGACTCCTTAGACTCCTATATATAGAAAGGAGGTTTTGTCATTTATATCATCCAAGAATTATTCATTTATGTAATGTAAAGGAGGTTGCCCCCTCGAAGAGGCTGAATTCTAAGGCGTTGATCTATCTTTTCTATATTTTCTTGAGCTGGTTTCATAACAACATATTTCTATTATAAAAGGTATATAATAGAAATAACGCAAATATGAAGGATTTATGCATATGTGGCTTAAGGGTGCATAAAGTTAAGTTTTGTGGTGATATATCATTTAAAAGGGTTGATTGCAATTTGTGGTGGAAGTCAATGGAGTGTTGAATGGGTGGATTTGATAGATTTATAAAGAAAGATTAACTCTTTTTGAGTTTTGTATTAAGCAAAGGTTTGTGTTAATTTCGCTGTGTAAAGTGGAAAATCAGGGTTAGAGCCAAATCTGAAGAGGAAGACAATCGAGTATGTTTTCTTTATATTTTGGCTAATCAAACACCTGATACGTATGTAAGAACAAGATTACATAAGCTAAACACATTTCATTATGGCTAAAATGAATTAAACATCATTAGGGCATTTACAAAGGAACTCGACAGCGGATTAACAGAGCAAGCCAACAATTATTGTCCTCTTCTGAATTCAGTTATGTTCCTATTATTTCATGTTCTTTGAGGTGTCTTTTACCCTTTGTAAAATTCTGTAATAGTTTTTACTTCATATAGTTAGAGAAGCAATTAAATAATTTGGGAAGATTCAAAAATCACCAACTGTTCCACAATGTATAAAAAGATGAAAATTTACAAAGAAAGGGTTTGAATTTTGGAGAACCTGGAGACTAGGCTACTATATTCCTGATACAATTGTTGATTAATGAAAGAATCAAAAGTTTCGACGAATTGTTGGGTATAATTTTGTAACTCTTTCTGTTATGTGTCATCTTATGTTTTCTTCTTTCAAGTATAGTAATGAAGCTGCAAGTCTTTATTTGCTTATGTAGATAAAGTTAAAATTCCTTAAAAGAGCGCTCCTATACTTGAAGTTTTCACCTTCCTTTCTAAGTTATAGATAATAGTTTCTGTGAAAGACCAGCATATTATCTTTAACTTCTTCAAGAGTCACAGATAGTAGTTTCTATGTTAAGCAGCATATTGTCTATGATTCAGTTCTCATTTTCATAATTCTTCTAAGTTATGGATAGTAGTTTCTGTGAGAAACCAACATATTATATTTGACTTCTCCTTCAAGCTTTCTTCACTCATCATTTATATCTAGAAACAAATGGCATTTTGAGATGTTTTGGTCATACATGTATTAAGGGTTAAGACCAAGTTTTCTAGGTCCTTCATTTGAAAAAACAACAAATAATAAGTGACAGTAAATAATATTTATTAATGTCTTAAGCATAATTTCTCTACAGCCAGGAAATTGCTTTCTTAAGGTACAACATTAATTGGCGCCGTTGTCTGGGAGAGAAGACAAGAGCACTTTTCCCTTGGGTTTCATTATTTTCCTCTGCTTGTTTAGTGTGGAGGAAATATTTAGACGTTTTGAATCAAAGCAATAACTCTGGATTCAAGGAGACCCCATACAAGATTAGACACTTCACAACAGAAGGTTCAAGCTCTTTCATATCCTGAAAGGCTAGTTTCTAGGATGGATGGAAGGTCTAAGATTCCAATTACACCAATTCCTATATTTTCTGCATCAGGCAGCAATTCACCTGAACATTCATCTGAGAAAGAGTTATCTTTTTCATCATCTTCGTTTCAGGAACCTAACTGTCAAGTGCAATCTTTAGAATCTGTTACTTTTCATTTATCTGCTATAAACATTCATCCTCAACCAATAGGCACATTACCACCTCTACACACTCCATTTACTTATAATTCAAGTTCAACATCTACTGGTAATCAAGGTTCAATAAACATGGCAGTACCTGCATTCATGATGAATAGGTATGCACCCCTTCAACTGCCACAATTTTTTAATCAAATGCTGCAAGATTACCTCAAAATTCTTCCTCGTTTTACAAGGGAAGATGAACAAACTGCAAAGAATCATGTGTCAATATTTTGCAATTTTGCAGATAGCCTAAACATTGAACATTTAGATGTTATTCTAAGACTTTTTGTTCAGTCATTGATGTTGAGATTTTTTGTTTTAATTAATTTTGGAAAAAATCTCATGTATGTGACAACAACAGGATTAGTTTCTATATTAGCTCCAGTATTTTTCGAGGAGGAGTTAATGCATCCTATATTTGTGTGAGGGAATTTATGATTCAGTTTTATACTCCAGCTATAAGAAATGTAATCCCATAGAGGATTGGGAGAGTGTAGAGAAAATAGGGTGAGCTGAGAGTATGTGTGAAGAATTAAAATTGTTGTAATCTCCTGTTGAATAATAAGGTTGCCGATGCCTCTGCTCTGGTGGATGTAGCCCAGATTGGTTGGGTGAACCACGTTAAAATCTTTGTGTTATTGTTTTGTGATTTTGTATGTGCTGTGTATGTATGTTTATTTTTATTTCCGCTGCGCATTGTTTGGTCTAACAATTGGTATCAGAGCGGCGCAACGGAAGCATGGAGGGCCCATAACCTACAGGTCTCTGGTTGTGGGGCTGGTGCGTGTGACAAAGCTGCTGAAGGTGGAGTTTTAGCGATTGGCGTGGTTTCGGCAGAGACAGTCGCGCTAATTTCTGACAGTGAGCGGGTTGGCACGTTTTATTTTGGAACAGACGCGCCAATTGGCGTGGATCCGAGCTTAAAACGCGCGCTAGAGCTCTAGTATCCCAATTAGCGCGGAATCAACGGGTTTAAGGACGCCAATTTTGTCACTTATACCATTTTTTGTTCCGGCGCAGATCGTCTGCTGTCAAGGAAGTGCCAAGTCCCTTTCGGCGTGCCAAGCGAGGATCGCTTTGGTAAAACTGCATTTTTTTTTGTTATTTGTTTTTATTTGTAATCTGCAGTTTGTACAGCAGAGGGATTGTGTGATAAGGTAAAGGAAGCATAGTAGAAGGCAAAGGCATTTTTTGTTAGATATTAACTTTATTTATTAAGTTGGAATTGGAGATTGTTTGTTTGATACAATATGGCAAAAACTCAAAGTACTCGTTTTGAGATCGAGAAGTTCAATGGCAAAAACAACTTCGAGATCTGGAAAGTAAAGATGCATGATCTACTTGTGCAACAAGGCGTGGCGAAGGTGTTGTTGGGAAAATCCAAACAGCCTTACACCATGACAGATGATGAATGGAGCGAATTGGATGGAAGAGCTCTGAGTGGTATTCGACTGTGTTTGGCGGATGATGTTTTGTTTAACATCGTATCAAAGAAAACTACTGTTGGTTTGTGGACAAAGCTTCAGAAGCTGTACATGACAAAATCCTTAACCAATAGGATTCTTCTGAAGTGACAATTGTACAGTCTACGCATGAAGGAAGGTACAGCTATTACTGATCATTTGAATGTCTTTAATACTCTCCTGGTGCAATTAGAAAGTATAGAAGTAAAATTTGAATCAGAATATAAAGATATAACTTTTTTATGCTCATTGCCCGAGTCATGGGATCATTTTGTTACTTCTATAAGTCTAAGTATATCAGAAACCCTTGAATTTGATGATGTTGTTGGAGCTTTGTTGTCCGAAGAGACAAGGAAGAGGTCAAATTCCGAAACCTCTACATCAGAAGCAATGATGGCTAGAGGTCGTTCTAGAGAAAGACGATCCAGTAAGCACAATGACTCGCATTCAAAATCGAAAGGGAAGAAGAGTAAGGTAAAGTGCTGGTCTTGTGGCAAATCAGGACATTTGAAGAAGGACTGTTGGAAGAGACAGCAAGCATCCAAAGAAGAATCTTCAACAGAGAAGAAAGAAGCAAACACAACAGATACAGGTTCGACATCCAACACAGGTATGAATGATGAAGTGTTATCAGTTGATTTGTCTAATCATGATCAACATTGGCTATTAGATTCTGGTGCATCAAACCACATGTGTATTCATAGGGAATGGTTTAAAACTTATAAACCAATCAATGATGGAGCAGTTTACATGGGAAATGATGTCACATGTAACATTGTGGGAATTGGAAGCATTCAACTTAAAATGTTTGATGGGACAAATAAAATTTTAACTGATGTAAGACATGTACCTGAACTAAGGAAAAACCTCATTTCATTAGGAGTACTAGACACTAATGGATACAAAACCTTTATTCAAGGTGGAGTAATGAAAGTTTATAAAGGAATTTTACTAGTAATGAAAGCAAAGAAGGTCGGAAATCTATTTCAGTTAGAAGGAAGAACAGAGTCAGATCATGTTTGTACAGTGTCTGAAAATGACAGTAATTCTATTCGCTTATGGCATCAAAGGTTGGGCCATATGAGCGAAAGAGGTTTAAAGATTTTATCTGATCGTAAGTTACTTCCTAATTTAAAGTCTGATAAGTTAGATTTCTGCAAACATTGTCTGTTTGGGAAACAAAGCAAGCAGAAGTTTAAAACTGGAAAACACACTAGTAAGGGAATCCTTGATTATATCCATTATGATGTTTGGGGTCCGTCTCCTATAACCTCATATGGAGGTTCGTCATATTTTGTATCTTTTATTGATGATTTCTCTAGAAAAGTGTAGTTCTACATGTTAAAGAAGAAGTCTGATGTGTTTACAGTTTTCAAATAGTTTAGAGCATTAGTTGAAAACATCACTGGAAAAAGTATTAAATGTCTAAGAACTGACAATGGTGGTGAGTTTACTTCAAAGGAATTTGACAATTATTGCAAGGAAGATGGGATCGAAAGACATAAAACCATTGTGTATACTCCTCAACAAAATGGAGTTGCTGAATGCATGAACAGGACTCTTTTAGAGAGAGTAAGAAGTATGTTGAGTAACGCCAATTTGCAGAAGGAATTGTGGACAGAAGCGGTTGCTACAGCTTGCTATTTGATCAATCGATCACCATCAACTACAATATGATGCAAAATTCCTCAAGAGGTATGGAAAGGTCATCCTTGTGATTATTCTAAACTGAAAGTTTTTGGTTGTGATGCATATGCTCTAGTTCCAAAACATCAGCGTTCTAAATTAGATCCTAAATCAAAAAGATATATCTTTGTTGGATATGGTGATGGGACTAAGGGATACAGATTGTGGGATCCTACTACCCAAAAGATCATCATTAACAGAGATGTTAAATTTAATGAATCCTCACTTGAAAGTTCAGATGTAGATGATAAATTGAAACAGGATAATGTATCTAAGCTTCAACACATTCAGTTTGAAACCAGTTCAAATACTGATGATGAACAAGATGAACATGGTTCAGATGCTAGTCATGAACAAGTTTAAGATGTAGATCATGAACAAGTTTCAGATGTAGATCATGAATATGTTTTAGATGCAGATCATGAAGAAGTTCCTACAGATAATAATCAGCAAATTGTGGAAGTACTAGAAACATCTTTAAGGAGGTCCATGAGAATTAAACATCCTCCTAGAAGGTATGATGATTATGTTACTTTAGTTGCTTCAACCGCTAACGATTATGAACCTTTGTGCTATCAGGAAGCTGTAGAAGGTTCTAAAAGTGAAAAGTGGAAAGAAGCTATGAAGGACGAGATGATGGCATTAGACAAGAATGACACATGGGATCTGGTAGAACTTCCTAAAGACAGAAAAACTGTGGGATGTAAATGGGTGTACAAATTGAAAAGGGGTGTTGATGGTTCAAAGGACAGGTACAAAGCAAGGCTGGTCACGAAAGGTTTTTCTCAGAAAGCAGGCATTGATTTTCATGAGATATTTTCACTAGTTGTAAAAATTGTTTCAATTCAAATTGTATTAGCATTAGTTGCCTTACTTGATTTAGAATTACAGCAACTAGATGTTAAAACTGCATTTTTACATGGAGATTTAGATGAGGAGATTTACATGGAAAAACTGGAAGGGTTTGTTCAAGATCGCAACAAGAAATTTGTCTGCAGGCTCAAGAAATCATTGTATGGTCTGAAGCAATCGCCTTGATAATGGTACAAGAAATTTGATTCTTTCATGTTGAGTCAAAATTATATAAGAAGTGAGTATGATCATTGTGTTTACTTTAAGAAATTAAGTAATGGAATGTTCATTATCTTAGTGTTATATGTTGACGATATGCTTTTAGCAAGCAAAAGCATAACAGAGATCAACAGGTTAAAGGCTCAGATGGCTAGGACATTTTATATGAAAGATCTAGGAGCAGCAAGACAAATTTTGGGCATGGAGATTTTCAGAGACAGGAGCAATGGTAAGCTGTGGCTATCAAAAAAGAAGTATATTGAGAAAATACTCTTGAGGTTTGGTATGAACAATGTGAAGCTTGTTTCAGTCCCTTTAGCTTCCCATTTTAAGCTTTCTTCAAGTTTATGTCCTAACAAATGAAGAAAAGGAATATATGTCTCGAATTCCATATGTCAATGTAGTAGGTTGTTTAATGTATGCGATGGTTTGTACTCGACCAGATATTTCACATGCAGTTGGGGTTGTCAGCAGGTATATGGCAAATCCAGGAAAAGAACACTGGTCAGCAGTGAAATGGTTGCTTCAGTATTTGAAAGGCACAAGTGATTATTGTATCACTTATAACAAAAGTAGTGAATTTGTTTGCGGATATGTTGATTCCAATTTTGCAGGTGATTTGGATAAGAGAAGGTCAACTTCAGGGTATGTATTTACTCTTGCAGGTGGAGCTATTAGCTGGATGTCAAAGCTACAGAATATTGTTGCCTTATCCACTACTGAAGCAGAATACATAGGTGCTTCGCATGCTTGCAAAGAATCAGTTTGGTTGAAAGTTTTGATTGGTGAGTTTGGTAGGTTACAGGACAACATCAAGTTATTTTCTAATAGTCAAAGTGCAATTCATTTGGCTAAGAATCCGGACTATCATAGTAAGTCTAAGCATATACCTATCAAGTACCATTTTGTAAGACAGGTTATCACTGAAAGGGATGTTTCTCTTGAAAAAGTGCATACGAAGGAAAACTGTGCAGACATGTTCATGAAACTAGTTTTGTTAGAGAAGCTACATTGGTGTCTGGCTTCTCTTGGCTTGCAGAAAAGATAAAAGATAATAAATGAACAGGGTATCATGCTAATTGTTGTCAAGGTGGAGATTGTTGAGATTTTCTGTTTTAATTAATTTTGGAAAAAATCTCATGTATGTGACAACAATAGGAATAGTTGCTATATTAGCTCCAGTATTTTTTGAGGAGGAGTTAATGCATCCTATATTTGTTGTGAGGGAATTTATGATTCAGTTTTATACTCCAGCTATAAGAAATGTAATCCCGTAGAGGATTGGGAAAGTGTAGAGAAAATAGGGTGAGCTGAGAGTATGTGTGAAGAATTAAAATTGTTGTAATATCTTGTTGAATAATAAGATTGCCAATGCCTCTGTTCTGGTGGATGTATCCCAGATTGATTGGGTGAACCATGTTAAAGTCTTTGTGTTATGGTTTTGTGATTTTGTATGTGTTGTGTATGTATATTTATTTTTATTTCCGCTGCGCATTGTTTGGTCTAACAATTGGATGGAGAAGCAAGGAAATGGTTTAAAGGAATTCCTAATAATTCTATTCCTTCTTGGGAAGAGATGGAACATTTATTCATCTAGAAATGGGGAGAAAAAAGAGACCATGGGTATTCGTTAATAGATTTTAATGCCATAAAGAAGAAGTCTGATGAAACTATGCCCAAATTTGTCAAAAGATTTAACAAGTTTTACAATAGACTCCTAGTGGAGATTAAGCCTCCTCTTGCTAGTGCAAGAATAACTTTTGTAGGGGCTTTTGAATAAAATTTTGGATTCACATTAAGGGAAAGAAGATCTCCAACCCTTGATCAGATCCAAACAGATGCATTAGAGATAGAAGCAAATTTGGTGGCTATAGGAAAAGCACCAGAGACACAACCTACCGAAGAGAAGGGAAAGGCAAAGATAGAATCCTCTCAAAGTCAAGCATTGGAGGATATGTTTAAAACTTTGTCAGATAAGTTAAATAAATTAGAGTTAGAAAATAAGAATTTGCATAAGCAAACACAGTATAATAAGAACTTTAATCCCCAATACAGAAGACAACCTTTGCAAATCTTGCAAAGGGAAATAAAAGATCAAAATTAGATCCAAGCACCATTATATATAGAAGCAGATCTTGGTGAAGAACAACCTGAATATCAAATTTCTACATTATATGTAGTAAATGAAGATGAACTTGGTATCGAAGGAGAAGAATATGTATATGATGAAATAGATGCCATTCATGATGAAAATGAAATTGATGAATATTGGAAACAATTTTTTGATTTTATGTAGGCTGAACTACATAAGAAGTATGACTTGAGATCGAGGAAAAGATCAAGAAATCAAGAAAATGAAAGTGAGCAGCAAGTTTCAACTTCCTCACTAAAGGTGACTCCACAAGAATCACAGCCTACAAAACAAGTGAATAAAGGAAAGCAACAACCCAATGCAAATGGCAAGGCACAGATACTTCAAGGTGAGTCTTCTCAAGATCAAACTGAAAAAATTCCTTTGGAGAAACTTTTTTCAATTCCTCATGTAATTTCATTCATGAAGAAAGGTGAAGATGAGAATGAAAGGACTGCTAAACAAGGTCACTTGTTTAGACTTACTAAGGAGTTGGAAAAGGTAATAATACAAGTTCCCCTTACAGAATTGGAAAAAACACCTATTTAACAAAAGGAGATTGCTGAGATTATTAATTTAAAAGAAAATGAGTGTATAAATGAAACTGTAAATCTGTAGGAAGATAAACCAGTAGTGGTTTTTGGTCCACATGTAGAGGAAGTAGACTCTTCAATACCTCCTTTTTATATTTCCTTATTGGTTCATGATTTCCTCCTACATAATTGTATGTCTGATTCGGGAGCTTCACACAATCGTATGCCTTTGACAGTAATGAAGAAACTTAATCTACATGTTACCAAACCTTATAGGGTCTTGTATTCTTTTGATTTGAACAAAGTCAAGTTTCTGGTGGTTATTAAGGAGCTGGCAGTGTCACTAGCTCAAATTCTAGCTAGAAGCTTGGTCATGGATGTAGTAGTGTTAAAATTGGCAACCAGGGCAAAAATTCATGTGGGTCATCTTATTCATGGCTAATAATATTTTTATTAGATTCCTCTCGTCGAGAGGTGTAATATTGATATAAAGATCATCCAATTCCGATAAGTATTCATGGAGATATGAATTTATTTTGATTATGGAATTATTATCAAGCCAACCTACAACTCATGTAGGCTCAGAAGCCCAACAGTCGCATCTATTCACCCACCAACGTTGTGTATAAATATAAGAGGACTTTCCTCATTTAAGCTCACTCATCTCATCACATCTCTCTCTCTCTACTGCGCAGATATGAGTCTCTTATCTACTGCGTTGAAATGGGTCTCTCTCTCTCACACATGTGAAGTCGGAAACTGCTGAAACTAAAGTTGCAACTGCAGAAGTAAAGATTGACTTGCCTGGCCTAAAAGATCTCCTCTTTGGAACTACGATATAGGTTCATCTGAACCTCCTTTGAAAGCCACAACTTTTGGTGGTGGAATGAAGTCAATCCAACGAACAGTTTGCAAGATATCGAATGCCCTAGTTTGAAGCCGGAAACTACTGAAACTGAAGCTGCAACTGCAGAAGTAAAGATTGACTTGCGTGGCCTAGAAGATCTCCTCTTTGGAACTGCGCTGTAGGTTCATCTGAACCTCCTTTGAAAGCCGCAACTTTTGGTGGTGGAATGAAGTCAATCCGACGAACGGTTTGCAAGATATCGACTGCCCTAGTTTGAAGCCGCAAACTGCCGAAATTGAAGCTACAACTGCAGAAGTAAAGATTGACTTACGTGGCCTAGAAGATCTCCTCTTTGGAACTGTGCTGTAGGTTCATCTGAACCTCCTTTGAAAGCCACAACTTTTGGTGGTGGAATGAAGTCAATCCGACAAACGATTTGCAAGATATTGACTGCCCTAGTTTGAAGCCGGAAACTGCTGAAACTGAAGCTGCAACTGCATAAGTAAAGGTTGACTTGCGTGGCCTAGAAGATCTCCTCATCTGAACTGCGCTGTAGGTTCATCTGAACCTCCTTTGGAAGCCGAAACTTTTGGTGGTGGAATGAAGTCAATCCGATTGTCGGTTTGTGAGATATGGTCTACCCTAGTTTGATAATGAAGCCGCTAATGCTGATGCTACTGATCTAGGGTTTCTACTGCTGATATGAATCAGATTTATTGTACTATTTCTCTCTGCTGAATTATTGAAGATAAAAGAATATTTGATCAAAGGGTTTCCCCACACATTGTGGGGTTTATCCCTGGCTAGCCGCCACATCTTGTGTCTCTTGTCTTGGCTTGTTTTCTGTTGATCATTTAATGTTCTATCTGCACTTTACTTTATGTACATGTGATTGCTAATCGGTGGAATATAATAAGAAAAATAAGTAAACTGTTATAAGCATAGAACATACCATAACTTAACATGGTATCAGAGCTGAGGTGAAGACAAAACCTGAGCAAGAGCAAGAGCAATCATTGAAGAGAAGATTGGCAAGGCTATCCTAAAAGAACTATGGGGTCCTCAACACTCTTTCCTGCCGAAGAGGAAATATTGTTGAGCCTTCATCAAATGCATCTGCTGCTGCCTGGAACAAATGGAAAAATGGAGAAGTAAAAAAAAAGAAGATCATCCGGGACTCTATCGACAAGCGCTTGGTGACCTACATCTCTGATCTAGACACCTCCAAGGAAATCTATGACAGACTGGTGAGTTTATTTAAAGTTAATGATGCAAATCAAGTTTTGTTTCTTAGAAATAAGCTGAGGGAAATCAAGAAGGGTAAAGATGAAAGTATGCAAGCATACTTCTTAAGAATCACCAAGATCAAGAATGATCTCCTATCTATTGGGGAAACTATTACTGACAGAGAAATGCCACTCACAACTCTTGAAGGATTACCATCTGAATGGTATGTGTTCAGGACTACTCTTCTGAACTATAATGTAATTCCTAGTTTCGAGGAATTAATGGCTAGATACATTCAAGAAGAAACAAGGGAAGAGGTGTAAGAAATGCCCATGCCTAAAGGTCCTCCTGCTGCCTTTTCTTTTCATGCAAAGAAAAGAAATAATTCCGGGACTAAATCAAAAGGAAAGGCTGGACCTAAGGCTAGAAGAAAATGACGATGTTACATTTGTGATAAAGCAAGTCACTATGCAAGGGAGTGCCCTGATAGAAAGGACTCACTCTAGGACGATGATCAAAATCCCTCTGATGGCAATCAAAGGAATGACAAATTCAACAGCAAAGGTAAGAGGAGAGCTGGGAATCAAGGAAGAGGACAAGCATTCAAGAAGGCCAGAAATTCCAAGATGTATTAAATGCACCTGACCTCAAAAAGAACCTAGTGTCCATCTCGGGAACGGAAGATAAAGGCTACAAGGTAACCTTCAGCGATGGTAAGGTATGTATATGGAAAAATAATGTTAAAGATGCCTTTACTCTTGGGTTTAGTGTTGATTCATTATATCAGGTCGATGGAAGTCTGCTAGGTGTCATGTCTTATGACACATCTCTTCAGTCCGAACTTTGGCATTAGAGGTTTTTCCTCCCTTCATTATAAAGCTACTCGGTGTAAGACAAATGGTGATAGGGATGCCCGAATTCTGAATAGAAAATGAAGGTGTATGTCCAGGATGTGCTGAAGGAAAGCTCAAAAGGGGACCATTCCCCTCAAGCCAAAGCAAGACCTCTGATATATTACAATTGGTTCACTTTGGCATACCTGAGGTTGGCATTAAGAGGGAGACTACTACACCACATACTCCTGAGCAGAATGGTGTGGTGGGAAGGAAGAACTGCACAATGAAGGAAGTTGTCTGGGCCATGCTACATGATCAAAGACTTCTGATGTTTCTATGGGCTGAAACTACAATCACCGTTGTATATGTACAAAATTGATGCCCTCATCAAGCATTGGGTTCCAAGACTCCTTAAGAAAAGTTCACCGCAAGGTGGACAACCTGTTGACTTTGAGTAGCTCTCAAGAAGCCGACACCAGGGATCCGAAAGAAAAGGATGATGAATCAATGCCTGATGTAGAAGAACCCATGGATCCGATTGATCCTCATCCACATGAGCCTTCCTCTTCTAGGAAGAGGCCTTCATGGCTTAGGGGATACTAGACGATGCTGAAGGATATGTTGCACCCTAAGGAACCTTCCATCAAAGTAAGAAACTTAACAGGTATCAGGGATACCTGACCATCATGAGCACGATCATACAAAATGAACCTTCATCATTCTCAGATGTCATCGAGCATTAACTATGGAAGGATGCTATGACCATAGAATATGAGTCTATTATGGAGAATGATGTCTAGGAAGTAGTTCCCAGACCCTAGACAAGACAATTGTTACTTCAAAATGGCTTTACAAGATAAAGCATGCAGCAGATGGAAGCACGGAAATGTATAAGGCTCGTTTTGTTGCTCGAGGTTTCTCCCAAAAGGAAGGTATAGAATATGATGAGATATTTGCACCTATTGACAGATATACGACCATCCGCTTGATCATAGCCCTTGCCACTTCACAAGGATGGAACCTACATCAGATGGATGTCAAGACTGTGTTCTTGCATGGCTCGGTCAAAGAAGAGGTCTACGTGGAGCAACCCAAAGGATTTGAGATTTATGATCGAAAATATCATGTATACAGGTTGAAGAAAGCTCTCTATGGGCTGAAGCAATCACCCCGAGCATGGTATGAGAGGATTGATAGCTACTTGATGAAGCTGGGATTCACTAGGAGTGAAGCCGATCCTAACCTTTACTTTAAGGTTGAAGATGAAAAGCCTCTCATACTGGTATTGTATGTGGATGACCTCTTTCTAACAGGTGCAGACCCTCTCATTCACAAATGTAAGAGGGATCTGGCCTCTGAATTTGAAATGAAAGACCTAGGACTAATGCACTACTTCCTAGGACTTGAAGTATGGCAGAAGCCAAGGGAAATTTTCCTATCTCAAGGGAAATATGTGGTAAAGATATTGGAAAGATTTGGTATGATGGACTGCAAGCCTGTGACTACCTCGAGGATCTTAACTTTTAGAAGTTATATGGTAGTGATGTCGGACCAGATTTGGGAAATGCCTCTGAGTTTCATAAACTCATTCGCATTGATGTTCTTGGTGAACCTCCGTCCGAACATATTTTTTGCAGTTAGCATTGTGAGCTCATATTTGGTTGAGCCTCACTGGATTGATGCCAGGAATCTTCTGAGATGTCTTCAGGACACAATATCTGATGGATTAAGATACACTGTCGGAGATGTGAGACTAATTGGATATACTGATTTTGATTGGGCAAGCAGTGTGGTGGACCGTAAGGGCACTTCCGGGTGCTGTTTCACCTTGGGATCTGCTTCGATATCCTGGATGAGCAGGAAGCAGAAGTCGGTGGCTTTGAGCACCGCCGAAAAAGGATATATTGTTGCTAGCATAACCTCATGTGAGGTAGTCTGGTTGTGAAAGCTCTTCAGTGAGCTGTTTGGATTTACATTGGATACCACTGTGATTCTCTATAACAACTAGAGGTGGGATTCATTATTGAGGAATCCCGTATTCGTCGATTGCTCTAGCAGATATACATCATCTTGGATATGGTAAGTTGATGAGCAAGGAGGCTCCATCGCATTAAGATGATGTACAGGTTGATACACCTTGTCAAAGCCCCGAGGAAAGATCTAATCTGTGATTTTCCCAAACGACTTGGAGTCGGTAAGAAACCCTTGTACAAGGGTCCTGCATGTTGCCTTGTAAAAGGGTCCTGCATGTTGCATACATTGAGCTCTGGGAGCTCTGAGGGCTTGCAGTTATTACTGGAGCAACATACGACCACAGGGTGACTCACCCTCCCCTGGTGGTGCACACTGGAACAAGATGATTCGCTCTCTTGTAGGACAAGATGATTCGCTCTCTTATGGAACAGGATGATTCGCTCTCTTGTGTAGCAGGATGATTAGTTCTCCTGTGAGGCCTGGATTGATGTGTTCTCCATGGCGATTGTAGCAGGATTGATGTGTTCTCCTGTGAGGCTTGGATTGATGTGTTCTCCATGGCGGCCTGGATTGATGTGTTCTCCATGGCAATTGTAGCAGGATTGATGTGTTCTCCTATGAGGCCTGGATTGATGTGTTCTCCATGGCAATTGTAGCAGGATTGATGTGTTCTCCTGTGAGGACAGGATTGATTAGTTCTCCTGTCGAGGCATCCTACCCATGCAGTCTGGGACTCATGGGAAGTGTTAGCGTTTTAAATTTCACCTCAGGCTGAAAAGGCAAATCTCAAAGCTACATCAAACCATTCAGCCTCGTAGCTAGCCCTACGGGGCAGGAGAAGGCTCTCTCCGGTCAATCTCGGTAAATTTTCAATAGGAAGAGATGACCAACAAAGGTAACATGGATATTAGGCTAGTAAACTGATTTGAAGGTTGATTTGGGGGTTTTTCGGGTTTTTGGTGGCAAATTGAGGATCTGCAATTTAGGGTGCGGGGATTGGACACAGTTTCTGCAGGGAAGTCTTTGGGGCAAGGTAGGAGATTGTGTAGATGTCTTTAGCTGTAATGGATGATCTGGAAGAAAGATAAGAAGGCTAAAGAGAGCAAACAATGGATTTGAATTCTCTTTAGACAGTAGAAAACATAGAAATTAAACAAATTTGAAAGCAGAGCATGCAAGCATGAATTCTAACTTTATCACTTCATTTGTTTAATATGCAGTAGTATAGAAAGGAGATGAATCACATAACAAAGCTTACAATAACATGAAGAGACACACCATCAACACAATGAGTCCACAAGAATCCCAATGATGACTGCAAAACCCTGGTCTTCCTTAGCCAAAAATTGCAGAGATACAAGCAAAATATACAATGATAGTTCCTCCCTCAAGAGTCCAACCATGAAAATGAGCATGAAAGTACATAATATAGATGATCTAACCTCTTCCTCACCTCTAGGGGTCTAGCTCACTATCCTAGGAGCTGTTTGAACAACTCCTAAACTAAGCACTACAAAATAGGCAGTCAAAACAACTTGCCTCTAAAAACTTGGAAACCAGTTCATACAGTCAATTTTACCCTTTTACATGAGAGAAACTTCTAGAAGAGTAAAACAAGAGTAAAAGTACCAAAAAAGTGTCACAATTACAGTCAAAAAGATCATCATCGACCTCAGCAAGTCAAACTGGTGCTATTCTGCAAATTCTGGGCTGAACTGGTCAAATCTGGCCAAATCTGCTCAACGGGTCGCGCACTTTGAAGCCCTGTTTGGAGGCCTTCCCGGTGTCAGAATGAGGTGAAGGATAGCTCGTTGGAAATTTCTCTGAGTCTACTTTCCAACCAAACCGGAATTTTTGGATTTGGGGGTTATTTTCCCAGTCAAAAGTCAATTCTCCCAAGACTACTTCTGCAGCTCAAAAAAGGGGCAGAAAGTCAAAATTTGACTGTATTTTGACCTTTTGGAGGCCCAAAACTTCATGAAAACTCAAGGTAATGGATGGGAATATGTAACGTTTCATGAAAAATCCACCAATGCTGAGTTTCCACAAAACGGAGCTACGATGACAAAGGGTCTCACCGGGGGTGAGACCCGTTGAGAAGCCAAAACCTATAAATTGTCCAAAAATGCCAAAAATGAGCCAAAACTTCCAAAATTTTTTGTTCTTGATGCTGTGAAGAGGCTAGTGAGTGTCATGATGAGTGAGAGAAGCCTCGGCCAAGATGCGGAGTGGGTTGGCCTTCTTCTTCCTCCCAAGAGCCTCTGTCAATCTTCTTTGAAACACTTTCATCTTTGCTTTACAAACATGCATCCTAGCCCAATAGTGGTTTTTCATGTTCCTTAGCAGCCTTTTGTCTTGGTTGGCCTTAGCCAACAGCCTCTCCAAGTGGGCATTCTCCTGAATAAGCAAAGACTCCCGGTCAACAGGCAATGGATCACCGGGCCTCCTACGGTTTAGGACTCGATCCCTTCGAATCCTCCAAATCTCATCAAGGGCCTTCTCCTCCTCCAGCTGAGTGTTCCGCTGCTCTAAATATGTGATGGTCCACTGAGCACCCTCAAGTCTCCGCTGCAAAGTCTCATTCTCGGCCCTGAGCTGCTGAATGATCTCCTTTGCCTCCTGGCTAGGAGAACTGACCTCAAGATCGATCACTGGATCCTCATGAACCATGGGCTCTTCGCCCCTCTGCAATACATCTGCTGGTGAAGAAAGCGAGGCCCCTTCCACATGCTGTGGAGATAACACTTGTTGCTCTGGCGATGAAGGTGAGACCCCTTCCACCTGCTGTGGAGATAGTACTTGCCTAGTTGATGCAAATAAGGCCCTTGGGCCTTTCTGATAGGTGACCATAGGAGTAGAGCTGACATGTCTGGTGATGGGAGCATCGGGCTGCTGAGATGGTCCTCCCTCCTCATGAATAGCCTCCTGATGTGGCTGAGGTGGCACTGTGAAAAACTCACGGGAGATGAACTCCTCCCATGAGATGCCCTGCTGAGTCAACTGATGCAAAACAATGAGCTGAATCAAACCATAGTGACAAAGACTCCTGTACTGCTGGGTCGGGGTCTTCCTCTGCAACATAGGTACCATCCTCTGAATGTTCTGAAATAGAAAGACTGGGAGGTTCATCATCTTCACCCGGGTGAAATGCATCAACATGCGAATGTGATATGAATACACCTGTGAAAATCTGCCCTCACATGTGAAGTAATGCATGATGAGTCTCATGAGGGGGGCATACTCACTCTGAAGGAATCTGAATGGGAAAACACCTGCCAACAGTTTCACAAATGATGGCCGGACATAGGGCTCAATGTGAACAAAATCAAGTAGTCGGCGCTTAGACCACACCTCACCCACATTCGGTATACCTGTAGCCTCTGAGATCACCTCGGGTGTCAATATGAAATTCACCCCTGCAAGAGTGACATGTCCATCACGGAGGTGTAAGACAAACAAGCGGGCCAACTCTCTATGATGCTGAATCTGAGAGAGCCTCTCACAAAACTGATAGCATGACATGTACTGGAAACAACTCAGCGCCAAAGGACAAGACTGTAACTCTGCCAATGAAGTAGGCTCCTCCCTATTATGGTGACCTCCTTTACCCCCTCTACGAGGCCTCCTCTGTTCTTCAATCTCTGTAGATGATGAATGGTCATCACCTTGCTCATAAGTCTCAGTATCTGACATGGTTTTGGAGCAAGGTGGGCAAACTGAAGGACAAATTGAACTGCTGCCTCTGCCTGCAAAAGTACTGAACTCTATGCTGTTTCAAGGGGAAAAACATGAGGGGAATGTTAGGGGAGGGAACTTCTTAACAAGGAATGGGAATATATGATAATAACAGGGAACTTTTCAAGGGAAATTTTACAAATTGTCATGCATATAGGAACAATTTTAACATTGGGAAATCATTTGCAAAGAACATCTCATATGGGACAAAACATGTATGATAATGAATATGAAGAGGCATACATGAATCAATAGGGACATAGGGACACCATACACAAATTTGCTTGCAGGAGTTCATGTGTGGCATAAGGCAAATTTTGCTCTTTTTCTGTTCTTAAGGAGTGCATGCACATTAAGGGGTACATACTCATCATTTTCACATCAAGAGAAAGTGTTTCATGTACAAGGGGATGTCAAGGATATATATAGGAGTTTATGTACATGCCTTTTGATATACAACAACATTTTAATTTCACATGACTCTTTTCTTTATTTTCAAATGTATCTTTTCTTTTTTCTGTTTTAGTTTTGCATATGTATGATAGAGGGAATTAGGGTTTGAGTGCTTGTGAGAGGGGTAGGGTTTATAACTTAGGGATGGGGGAAAAAGGCAACATTTTATGTGCAAATGAAATGGGACAGAGATGCAAGCATGACTATGAATGAAAGAGGGAAAAAGGAAGGGATCAATGGGACAAAAAACACTTGAAACAGTCACAAAACCCTAGCATTTTACAAACATTAGCAACAGCCACATTAATCCATTCATTTGCAAATTTAAAAGATAAAACCATAGCATACATCATTATTTTCATCACCCATACCATCAACCATGGATTAGGAGCCTACCTCGACCGATCAAGCAAGTTTGAAGAGGAATGAAGAAATGGTTTTGAAGTTTTGATATCAAGCAGATGAACAGGTCGCGCACAGCCCCAGATGGGTCGTGCACAGCTCGACGGGTCGCGCCCGTTGTGTTTTTGCACTGCCGGAGACCCCTGGACGGGTCGCGCACCGCCCAACAGGTCGCGCACAAGCCTGGACGGGTCGCGCACCTGTAAACTGCTCGAAACCCTTATATTTTCGCCTTCTTCTCCTTGCACTCTCTCACAATCTCTCTTGGAAGCTCGAAATGCATAATGAGAGTGTAAGGAGGGAGAATTACCTTTTATAATCTCACTTTTGAAAAAATTTCATCCAAAACCCACTTTATAAAGTCTATTTTGTCACTTTTTTAAAAAACACTGATTTTCTTGGTTTCCTTTATCCTGAAGTTGACTTTTTGAGTGCTTTGACCTGATTCTTTTTGCAGGTAGATCATCTGAAGGACTGTGGCAAGGGGACCAGGGTTGTTGCTGCCTTTCTGAAGATTTCTTGGACACTTATTCTTTTTACAAAAATTATCATGACCTTGGCTTTAAAAACAGGGTTTTTAAATCCAAGGTTAAAAATGAGCTATACATGATGAAAATTTCAAAGGAACATGTTTACCATCCTCCCTCTGGCTTGCTGGTCACTCAAGGACTCTTAGAAACATGACCCTGCTAACCTTGCTAAGACAACTGACCAAAACCCTAGACCTAGAATTTTGACATTAAGACCAAATAAGAGCAGCTTGACAAACTCAATGACCTGATATGACCTGATCCAGCAAAGCCAAGAGGGGTATGAAAAGACCAGCTCCTCCATCAGGGTTATGGCATGCCTAACGGGATGCAAATTTTGACACTGATGAGACACATACCAATGCAAATGCAAAGAGCTTTGATCACTGATGGAGGGCTTTCAAGACCGACACTAACAGGAAGTACCTCTCATCTGATCAATGAGCAGGGAAATGAAGTTAGGGACCATAGTAGTACCGATGGACGCATCATTGTAACTACCGTACTCCCTATGCTAGGATGACCTCCATTGATCTGGGATCAATGATACTGGTCTGGGACCAGTGGTAGGAGTTGTACCATACTATGACGCTGACTTCGGGTCGGTTGAGACTGGTCTGGGACCAGTGGTACATACTCTGAGACTGACTTTGAGTCAGTGGAGGATGATATTGGTCTGGGACCATTGGAGTTGTACTCACTATGACGCTGACTTTGGGTTGGTTGAGATTGGTCTGGGACTAGTGGTACATACCCTGAGACTAACTTTGAGTCAGTAAGATACATCCTCGATCATTTCTTCTTCTTCATAATTCGGACAAAAGCAGAGTAGAACAGAACAATGCAAGAGCAGAGCAGAACAGAACAAAACAGTACAAATCAGTGCATGGCAGAACAAGACAAAGCAGAACAGGCAAAATAGAGCAGATCAGGGCAAGGGTCAGGCTGTACAAGGTAGTGCATTTGATGGATGAATAGTAACGACCGATAGACAGATTGCAGATGAAGTTCTCCATGGTTGAGAGGGAGTGTTAAAATTGGCAACCACGGCAAAACTTCATGTGGCTCATCTTATTCATGGCTAATAATATTTTTATTAGATTCCTCTCGTCGAGAGGTGTAAGATTGATATAAATATCATCCAATTTCGATAAGTATTCATGGAGATATGAATTTATTTTGATTATGGAATTATTATTAAGCCGACCTACAACTCATGTAGGCTCAGAAGCCCAACAGTCGCATCTATTCACCCACCAACGTTGTGTATAAATATAAGAGGACTTTTCCTCATTTAGGCTCACTTATCTCATCACATCTCTCTCTCTCTACTATGCAGATATGAGTCTCTTCTCTACTGCACTGAAATGGGTCTCTCTCTCTCACACATGTGAAGCCGGAAACTGCTGAAACTGAAGCTGCAACTGCAGAAGTAAAGATTGACTTGAGTGGCCTAGAAGATCTCCTCTTTGGAACTACGCTATAGGTTCATCTGAACCTCCTTTGAAAGCTGCAACGTTTGGTGGTGGAATGAAGTCAATCTGAGGAACGATTTGCAAGATATCGACTGCCCTAGTTTGAAGCCGGAAACTGCTGAAACTGAAGCTGCAACTGCAGAAGTAAAGATTGACTTGCGTGGCCTAGAAGAACTCCTCTTTGGAACTGCGTTGTAGGTTCATCTGAACCTCCTTTGAAAGCCACAACTTTTGGTGGTGGAATGAAGTCAATCCGACGAACGGTTTGCAAGATATTGACTGCCCTAGTTTGAAGCCGGAAACTGCTGAAACTGAAGCTGCAACTGCAAAAGTAAAGATTGACTTGCGTGGCCTAGAAGATCTCCTCTTTGGAACTGCGTTGTAGGTTCATCTGAACCTCCTTTGAAAGCCGCAATTTTTGGTGGTGGAATGAAGTCAATCCGACGAACGGTTTGCAAGATATCGACTGCCCTAGTTTGAAGCCAGAAACTGCTGAAACTGAAGCTGCAACTGCAGAAGTAAAGATTGAATTGCGTGGCCTAGAATATCTCCTCATATGAACTGTGCTGTAGGTTCATCTGAACCTCCTCCGGAAGCCGAAACATTTGGTGGTGGAATGAAGTCAATCCGACTGTCGGTTTGTGAGATATGGTCTGCCCTAGTTTGATAATGAAGCCGCTAATGCTGATGCTACTGATCTAGGGTTTGCTACTGCTGATATGAATCAGATTTATTGTACTATTTCTCTCTGCTGAATTATTGAAGATAAAAGAAGATTTGATCAAAGGGTTTCCCCACACATTGTGGGGTTTGTCCCTGGCTAGCCGCCACATCTTGTGTCTCTTGTCTTGGCTTGTTTTCTGTCGATCGTTTAATGTTCTATCTGCACTTTACTTTATGTACATGTGATTGCTAATCGGTGGAATATAATAAGAAAAAGAAGTAAACTGTTATAAGCATAGAACATACCATAACTTAACAAGTAGTAACAGATATCCCTGCTAGATTTGGAATGCTTCTATCTAGGCCCTGCGGGGCTAAATTGGGTGGTGTTTTGAAACTAGATTTTACATATGCTGTTATATCGACTTTTGGTGGGGAAGAGAGGATATTGTACATAGAAACTAGATTTGTAAAAACATTTAGAGAAAATGGAGGTAATTCACCTATATATAGCCAGGAGAAGGATGGCTTTGCTTGTTTCATGCTGCATGATAATGTAGAGATGGTTGAAGATAATCAGAAGCAGCTTGCTTCAGCCAATGTAATTACAGATCTGCAAACTAGAGGTGTCTGGAAATGCTTCTTTGATGGAGCTTATTCCAAGGAAGGAACATGTGCTGGTTTTCTTCTAGTTGCACCTAGAGCTAATATGTTCCCTTGTTCCTTTAAATTAGAGTTCGAGGCAACAAGAAATGTGGTGGAATATGAGTCCTTGATTATTGCTCCACAAAAAGGTAAACAAATGGGAGTTAAGTCAATTTCTACTTTTGGAGATTCAGAGCTGATTATTAAGCAAATAAAAGATCATTTCCAAACAAAGAACCCTAGGCTTAGGGCATACAAAAGTGAGGTATGGTATTTAATTGAGAATTTTTTTGAAGCTTTTAACATTCAATTGATTCCAAGATATGAGAATAGATTAGAAGATTCATTGGTTGTGGCTGCTAGTACATTCAAGCCTCCTATTAATCAAAGACTAAGATATGAGGTAGGGATGAGACACAGACCTTATGTTCCTGATAATGTTAAAAATTGGCAAGATTTTGAAGATGATCAGCAGATTAAAGAATTTTTTACTATAGTTGAGGAGTTTCAGGGCACATAAATTGATCAGGATAAAGAAGAAACAACAAAAGTTGTAGAAATTAGTCGTTTAAAATATTCAATAGCTAATTAGAAGATTTTTCAATTGAAGGATAATATTTTGCCAAAGGCACTTGTTCCCCTTGAAAGGCTTTCTAACCCCAACGATGTGGTTGTTGACTCAGGGAAGGTTTCACAAGATGAACACATTCAGATCATAACATTGGAATTCAGGAGAAACTCAGAATGAATTGCTTTTTCAAGATTCACTAGCAGAATGGTTCTAGATTAAGCTCTCAAACGCTAACCTAGTACCATAGGAAGATTCACTTCACCTAATGAAGATTAATCATGTACATATGTAGGAACTTGTACATAAATAAGCTCAGGTGTTAAGAATTTGGTTTCCAGTTGAAGTTCTTCAGTTTAATCTTAGTTGATGAATAAGGGTGACTTTCCAACTAGTTTATAGAGGTTTCAGACTTCAGGAATGTTAAATTTCAGTTTGTCAAATTTCAGGGTTTTCACATTTTTTGACTCCATGCCCAACTAAGGCTATTGATCTACGATTCTCAATATTTTTCTATCAAAGCACAAGCATCCTATCACTGCAGATATTGGCGTGGATTCACTATACAAATTTTTAGACAGTTAAGTTTGGCAAAGCAATGTATGACTCCATGCTCGAAGTGAAGGCACTAATCTGCGGTTCTTAGTGCTTTTGTGGAAAAAGCACTATCCCTAGGTGGAGCTAGATGTTGTAACATGCACTTTTGTTGCTTGTAGTGTTAGAGCCTAGATCAACCTCAGGCTGAAGGGAGGCAATCTTAGGATAACCACAAACCAAGCTTAACCTAGTAGCTAGCCCTACCAGGTCGGGAGAGGGCTTTATCCTTGTCAATGTCAGTTGAGATGACTGAATTAAATATGGATTTTAGGCTAGGTATAGTAGCTTTAGGGTTTCTGGTTGATTTTGAAGGTTTTGTTGCTGGATCATATGGATCAGGTAGGTTTGGGTCGAGGAAATGAAGTCAAGATGTAGGATGTTCTATGGGGCAAGGTAGGCAGGTGTTTATGCACTTTGAATTGAGTGAGATGGTAGGTCTACGACAGGTGAGGGGATGAGGAGGGCATGAAAAGGTCATGAATCCTCTTAAAACAATGAAAACATCAAAAACTAAATTTATTCCCAAGGCAAAGCACTGTTACCAATGTACTCTAGCTATATATCTTGATTTCATTTAGTTAAGAAGAATCAAATAGATTTTGGCACATATAACACATGAGAAAAGCTAATGATAGAAGGAGAAACGATGCACCAACACATTACCACAAGAATCCCACAAAAATAGCTGCAAATCCTGGTTTATTTCCTTGCCAAACTGTTGTAGAGATGTACAATGTAGCTCAAGGCATCCACAAGAGTCCAACCTCTACAAATGAGGAAGAAAATACATAATATAGACATGAAAACCACCTATGCTAGCCATCAGGGGTCGAATCAAAGAGATAAGGGGTTGTTTCAACCATATCTAAACTAGGAACAAGAATATAGGCAGTGGAACAGCTTGCCTCTAAAACCATGGAAACTGATTCATGACCCCCAAACCACCTCAAAATGATGAATATACCCTCTAAGGTCATTTTACAATTACATTTACATAGCATAACATCATTTACAATCATAAATTCATCCAAAATGAGAGAAAAAGTCAACTTATAGAAAAACTAGGTGAAATTTCGATTTTTGAGCAAATTAGTCCTCTGCGCAGCACCACCTGTCTTGTGCATAGCGCCACTTCTCAGCTGATTTTGGAGGCCTTCCCCTTAGCGAAATTGAGCCCAAGATAGCTCGTTAGAAATTTCTCCCTGTCTAGTTTCTGGAACATTTTTCTTTTTTTCATTTTGAGGTCATTTACGCCCTCAAAAGTGGAATCTCTCAAGACTGCTTCATGTGTGTCCAGAAAGAGGCATAAAGGTCATTGTGTTATGGTTTTTTGACCTTTAGGTGACCAATATTTTCTCCAAAATTGCTGAAACTTTCAAGGATTGATGTTCTCATCATGCTGAATCTGAATATGCAGGCAATATCTCCAAAAGGTGTCCCAGTCAAAAGCGTAGCGTCGGTGGCGCTATGCACCTAATGCAATTTCCTATGTTGGAAAATTTCAAAATTTCAAAATGACAAAAACTCACCAAAACTTGCCCAGATTTGTCACAAGGCACTCTCATTAATTGCTTTGATGGTCTAGTGAGGCCCCAGCCAAGATATTTAGCTTTTCATGCTCCTTTTTTCTCCTTAAGGCCTTCCTCAACCTTGCCTTAAGCTTCCTTATCCTTATATTGCATATTTTGTTCTGGGTCATATAGTGGTAGGCCATGTGGCAAAGCATCTTCCTGTCTCTATTAGCCTTCTTAAGCAGCCCCTCAAGGTGTATATTGACCCTTTCAAGCCAAGTTTCCATATCATTCTCAATTTCTTGTTCAATAGGGGTTAATGGAACATTGACCTCCTTGATATTTTTCCTTCCTTCTTTTATCATTTGTAACTCCATGAGCACTTGCTTGTCGGTCAATTGTTTGTTTTCATGCTCTAGATAATTGATGACCCACTTTTCCCTCTCTAAATTGACTGACAAGGCTTGTATCTGAGCCTCTTGTCCCTTGATGATCATGTCTTTTGTAATTTTTATACCTTGAATTTCCAAATCAATGACATCAACTGCTTGTGCCTCTTCATAATCAACAAGGTCAAAATATCTCTCTTGCCCATCAGTAAGATCCTTCTCATGCATCTATTTCTTTCCTTTACCTTTGCCCTTCTGTTGCTACCCAACCTGTACCTATTTAGCTGAAGAAGAAGGCAAAGCCCCTTCCACTCTTGGTGGAGATAGCATTTGCCTATGGCCTAAAGATCAAGGCGACACCCCTTCCACAGCTTGTGGAGATAATACTTTCCTGGTAGCTACAAAAAGCTTCCTAGTGCCTCTCTCATATGTCACCAACACTGGCACTCCCATAGTTTCAGTATCTTGCACCTTTTCCTATCCCGATGATCCACCTTCTTCATGTGGCACTGATGAAAAAACTTGAGGGCTTTTGAACACTTCATGAGAAATGAAGGTCTCCCATGGTGTGTTTAGTAGGTTCAGCTAATGTAAGACAATGATTTTAATCATAGAGAAGTGTTAGATGTTGGTTGGCTGCTGGGGGTATGATTTCTTCTTTACAGTGAATGCCATCTTTTCTATGTTTCTGAATATGAAGTAGGGGATATTCATCATTCTCACCCTAGTGAAATGCATCAACAATCTAATGTGGTAGGCATATAGCCTAGAGAACCTATCTTCACAAGTAAATTACTTGATGATGATCTTCATTAATGGAGCAAACCTGTCCACCAAGAATTTAAAGGGGAACACTCTACTAAGTTTGTTATGATATTTAGCCTTAATGTAAGGCTCATATTACTCCCTGTCAATGTACTGACCTTTGTTCCACTTTTCACCCACATTTGGAATACCTGTAGCCTCTGAAATGACAGCTGGTGACAATGTGAATGTGATACCAGCAAGGTTTACCTCATTCTTATCCTCCAAACGTGTCACAAACAACCTTGCTAATTCATGATGGGATTTTACCATTTCCACCATTCCACAAAAAGTAAAACATGACTGATGTCTGAAACAAGAAAGGGCAAATGGGCAGGCTTGCAATTCTCTCAAACTGGTGGGATCCTCACTGATATGTTTTCCTCCCTTATGAGGCCTTTTTCCCTGAGTGTCTTTCTCTCTGGAACTATCACTATGTGTCTCGTCCTCCATTTCATACTCATTGTCCCTCTCCATTATTGTATTGTTGTTTGTCATTATGGTCAATGAGGGGTGATGGATTAGTGAATGAAGGTAAGAGGTAAGATGAGTATGAAGAGATTTTAGATAGGAAAGTCAGTGAGGGTGCACAAGAATGGGATAGGGGTGTGGGGAATAAGTAAGGTTAATAAATGGTGTAGGGTTTAGGAGTATGGTAGGTTTGGGAGTATGGTAGGTTTTGTGGTATATGAGTATAGGGTTTGGGAGTAATGGTAGGTTTTGGAAGTATTGTAGGAAAAATTTTAGGGAGGGGATTATGTATGGGAGGATGAGTTGTAGGGAAACAATGAAAGATGATATGGGACAACAGTAGTAATGATTGTATTTGATAGACAACAGCAATTAGGGTTTGATATTATGGACAACAACAATTAAGGTTTAATGTTTAGAGAGACAACACAACCCAAAAATTTATGCAACAACTCTTGTCTGCAAGGAAAGTGGTAATACTTACTTGCAAATGGAAGAATTTGTGTGTATTGAAGCAATTTAATGAATTTTGCAGTGATTTGTAGCTCAGAGGACAGGTGCATGGTGCACTTCCCAGGTGCATAGTGCCATTCCTGTGCGTAGCACCAAGTTTTGGTGCGTACGCTGAGCAGTTTCCTCCAAAAACACAACAATTACTTCCTTTTGCTCAATGATTCCTTAAAATCACGATTTTTCTCATAAACTTCAACTCAAACAATGAATTAACTTGAGAATGAAATGACTTTTATATGGCTTGGGCACTTTTCATTTTTCACTCTCCAAAACCCACTTTATAATGTCTTTGGTTTGTTCAAATACTTTGTTTTTTGGATGCCTGACTTTTTGCTTAAAATTGATGAACTAATGCCTGATGATCTTTACTTTTGCAGTGGCATGTCTTTGGAAATATTAGCAGGTGACCAGGAGCAGCATGAGACTTCTTAATTACATATGAGAAAGGATGAAATTACATGAAAATTACAAATAAAAAACAATGCTCTGTTTTCACCTCAAATTGGTTTTGAGGTGAAAAACTTATTAAATTTACCAATTATTATTTTAAAGCTTTTCTGATAATTATTGTCATCCTCATGTGTCTGCTGACCCTTATTTGTCAATGGTTACTAAAAATTTGACATGGTGAAACCCTAATACCTAATGAAACTGAAATCCTAAGACCTAAGACCTATTTGATGAAATAAACTGAAAAGGAAACTGGACCTGAACCATTGATTCAATCACACATGAAAAATGGTTAGCATATATGTGTCAAGAGGGAAAAAATTGAAATATGCCTACCATCAGTTGATCCATGACCTAATGGAATGCAACTCATTGAGAATGGGACTCCTAATATGAATGAAAAAGAGTGAATTTTGATCACTGATGGCAGTGTGAAGACACTAACACTAACATTGGCTCCATTGGGGATGGTAGCTCCTTGGAGGTGCCAAGAACACCGTAGACCTAGTAGCCTTATCCAATGGGCATGGAGTCAAAAACTCAAGCTGAAATTACATAACTGAATACTGATGATTCAAAGACCCAAACTGACTTGACACTAACTCAATACTAAAACACAACTGAGAAACTGCAAAATATGCTCAAAATGGAGCTTAGTCAATAAAACCTACTCTAACTATTCCATTCATCGGCCGATCAAGTGAAGTGAAATAGCCAATGCAACCTAGTAAGAATTCTGACTACTGTTTGCATTCTCCAGAAGTGCTTTCTTATGAACAACTAGAGAGAACGACTGAAAGGCAACTCCCATGAAAACTTGTAAACAGATCCAGAGTGTCCCAGATTGAATAATATGGATTCTCTATCTAACTCCAAAAATATTGTATAAGGATCTTAAAATTCATATGCACTGGGGCTCAGCTCATCCAATGGATTACTTTTCTTCTCCTCATACCATGAATGCAAACTTTCATCTATGCTTTATGACGAGATTCCTGCTGAAAATGACAAAGAAACTAGCTAGTGGATCAAATTTGTATCAATACTTATTTCAGGCTCACAGTTAGCTAATGGAGAAGGACTTTGACTATAGACATCATCCAACACATCAGCTATTCGATCATGAAAATTTTGAAAAGGCTGTTGCAACCCATTTTCTATTGGTTCTAATGAGATCGCATGATTTTCTACAGGTTGTTCATCCTCTATTGAAGATATACGATGCAAATTTCCCTTCAAAAACTGAAATGATTCAAAACAGAATGGTACGAAATCATCTTGCATCATTTGATCATATATTCTAGCTTCCAAGTCTTCATCTATAACCTGACAATCAATGGCATTCGGGGGTTGCAAATATAGATATGAGAAGTCTTGAACAAGGATTTCATTTCCCTCTAGATGGTCAAGATAAAAACTTATCAACGGTTGATTTTTGATTGCATGAAAGTTGTCTCTGATGTTCTAAAATGAAGTAAAACAAAAAGGCAAATATCCTTCACTTACTTCAAAATTTTCTGCACTTTCCTCCTCACTTCCATAGCTGATATGTAACGGCGGATCACTGTATTTGAGCTACTGAAAGTGAACTTCCTCCTTCCACAAATCAGTGGCTGATTTGTCTGCAATATTAGCTTCTGTTTGGAGAACATAATCATCATCATACTGATCAAACTGAGGCAAATCATCAGTATAAAACACATCATCAAGAATACATGTCATATCAATAGATTTGTCTTCTGCAAGTCGATCTTTAAAGGAATCATTATCAGATCTATGACAACTAGGATAAGAAAGAAAATGTTTTGGATCAGCCACTTGTTCTTCTTCAATCAGCAAGCCATGGTCTTGAACATCATACTCATTCCTTGTGGTGATCTTTTGCATCATCTCTTCCACTTCACTTACCAAAATGTCGAGCTTTACCTCTAAAGATGTTGATTCCTCTGGATCTATGTTCTTCATCTTTTCTTCCTTCAACTTTGCCCTTCTAATCAACAAATTAGCCTCTACATCTACTGTATAGTTTTGCATCTCTTCAAGTGTTGAAAGGTTCCTTTCCCTCAGCTAAAACTCCATTTCTAGATTAAAGGTATCCGGGTAGTGCAAGAGAGAGGATCCAGGAGGAGGTCTTATATTAACAGGAATCAAAAAATAAACTTGGTAAACCTGGTAGAAAATTGTTGTATTGTCTCCCCTGTCAATATTTTTAGTTGGTTATCTTCTTCTAGAATCGAAAAAAGGTTCTTTTTGATCACCCACTTGTCGAGGAACACTTTGACGAACTGTTGGAAATCTGAAATGCTTGCATCAGGCAAGGTTTTGAACCAACTCTTAACTTTGCCTTGCAAATAAACAACAAAAATCCTAATACAAACATCCTCTTCATCAACTTCAAAAAGGTCAAGAAAAGACTCAAAATTCAGTACATGTCCCTCAGCAGTGACGTTGTCACAGTCACCATCAAATCTTGGTAGATATAGGTAATGATTTTTAGGGGAAGCATCGGATATAGGAGGTAAAATCAGGGGCTTGTATCTATCTGGAAATTTTACAAGGTATAGGAATATGTACAAAAGGTGTAAAATTAGTCTTGGTCTCTTGAGGCTCATCAGTTTGAAAACTGTCATCATAAGATTCGAAAGAAGGGTATTGATCAAGATCAAAGGCATGCAAACATTTTGTATTCACAATCTTCAAAGGGAAAGAATCAAATTCAGGTCTGGGATCTTGTATCGAATATAGTATACTTTGTAAAGCCTTCTTGACATTCTTGAGAAAAGAAAAGAAATAATTTATAACAAAGAACATAATGTCTTGGATGAAATTCCAACTTGAATACCTGATCTTTCCATATTGTCCTTTCATGTTTCTACTGGTCAGGTTCATCCTCCAATGGAGTCCTTGGATCTAATCTTGAAACTGGTTTGGAGTCGCCAAGTGAATGATTTCAGCCTTCCCATGTCTGATCGTTGTCCACCATCAACAATCAGATCTGAACTTGATACATTTTGCTGAGGAACATAACACTACGTTCCCTAGTATGGTCGCCACTATGTTAGAGCCTAGATCGACCTCAGGCTCAAGGGAGGTAATCTTAGTATAACCACAAACCAGGCTTAACCAGGTAGCTAGCCCTACTAGGTCGGGAAAGGGCTCTTTCCTTGTCAATCTCAGTTGAGATGACTGAATTAAATATGGATTTTAGGCTAGGTATAGTAGCTCTAGGGTTTTTGGTTGATATTGAAGGTTTTGTTGCTGGATCAAATGGAGCAGGCAGCTTTGGGTTCGAGAAATGATATCAGGATGCAGGATGTTCTATGGGGTGAGGTAGGTAGGTGTTTATGCACTTTGAATTGAGTGAGATGGTAGATCTAAGACTGGTGAGGGGCTGAGGAGGGCATGCAAAGGTCATGAATCCTCTTGAAACAACTAAAAACATCAAAAAATAAATGTATTCCCAAGGCAGATCACTGTTACCAATGTATTCTACCTATCTATCTTGATTTCATTTAGTTAAGAAGAATGAAATATATTTTGGCACATATATTATTCGAATTGGATCCTTAAACATTTCTCATGACTATTTCAAAATTATGTCAGATCAAAATTTATGAATAACAAGTATCAGAATGAACTCTGGACAATGGAAATTATGGCCTACACGGAACAACGAGGACCCTCGTTCAAAGCGCACTGAGCATTGGCCCATGGAGACCACGCATGGATGCAAATTGGCAATCGGAAGCCTAGATCTAGAAACAAAGGCAGCTTCTAATACATGATTAGTGCAAATCGCGTATCACAGGACAAAACCCTCAGAGAAGGAAAGCCCCGAGTGCTCAGTCATGAGGAAAACTGGGAAACCTTGTGGAAAACATCACAAGGTGGGTCCCGTGCCCAAACCCGATAGGATATCACATGCACTTTGAGTGGTAAGCAAGTTTGGCTGAGTTCAGTGTGATGCCATACATTGGGCAATGTGTGTCCAGTGGATGAGAGAGAAAACTACTTACATCGTGTGAGTAATGGTCGAGCAACTTACCTGCACGATATAGATGGAGACCATAGGATCTGGAGGCTCCAAATCAATGGCAAAGAATTAAACTAATGAATGACTATATTGGATGGGAAAATAGATTGAGGCACATAAATATTTGAGGTCCGGCATGACCGATGAGCTGGCAGGAGAATCAGTTTCATGGTCAAATCCTAGAGTAATGGAAATAATGACCATTTGAAGAAAACTGACACTCAGTTCGCAAGGTGACAAGTGGCCACCTCTCTGTGTAGCATTACATAGCCATGATGACGCAGAGCAGGGAATTCCAACAGATAGAGGCAGGCCATCCAGAGGGCCGGGAAGAGGAAACGAATAGTCAGGGAGCAGATTGGCTTTAAGCCATGAACATACAAAGAGCAGGGCAGACAAAAGTAGAGAAAGAAGCGAATTGCAAAGAACAGAGAAGCCAAGCGAACCTGCAGAGTAAAGGTAGCATCGAGTGACAGAGACAGAGAGAGTCCGAGAGTCTGTGAACTCCAGAGAGGGATTGAGAGGTTCAAGCAACTTGTCTATGTATACCTGTCAGGTATTGACTACCAAATTGGACTCATACCATTGAGACCAGTTGAGATCGAGATCCAATAAGGGGGAGTTCGTGTACTCTAGAGGCTTAGGGAATCCAAGTACCACCCTACTGATCATCATCTTTTAAGTGAGACTCAAATTGAGCTCCTTATTATAAAATCTCTGCTTAAGACACAATAGAAAAGGCCACCACTGAAGCTAGACCAGGAGACGTAGCCCAGGAGGATTGGGTGAACTCCTTATTAAATTTGTTGTGTTTTTATATTTTCTTGTTGTGTTTCTCTTACTGTTTCAAGTGTCTATGTATTTCACAATCTTATTGATCCGTTGCTTAAAATAACATAGACACAACCCAACACATGAGTCTGAAATACCTTCATTAATTAATTGATGTCATTCACGAGTGATTTCAGATCAAGTGGTATGAGAGCTCCTAGGTTGTTTAAGGTTAGACAGGCTTGTGCTAGATTTTTTTGTTGAATGCTAACTATATCAATGCTTAAATTAGGAGAAGGAGAGCTGGTCAAAACTAACTTGGAGATTGGAAGAGTCTATCCTCGGAAGAAAATGTCAAAAGAAAGTCCCTTGGGTCTGGACCCTCAATTTATAGATTATTTCCTGGCCATGAGGTCCATGGTAGAGGAAATGTATAAGGACTTTAGGAAACATAAAGATGAGGATTCATCAAGCTCCAAACAAGATAAAGGAGGAAGAAGAATCTCTCCTCCACGACCACTCAAAAGGCAAAGGGAAAGAAGAAAGCTTTCTCACACCTCCTAATAGCCCTGAACATAAAAATAAGGCATCTTTGATTAAATTAGATGTTAAATTTGATTTACCAATATATGATGCAGAGCTGAATGCAGAGAAGCTGGATAATTGGATCAGACAAATTGATGTGTATTGCAGAGTGTAGAGTATCGACTCAGACAAGAGTAAGATTCAGCTAGCCAACCTACGTCTCGGAGGCACTACCTTGGTATGGTGGGAAGGTAGGATATAAGCTGACATGAAGAAACATGGTAAGATTCTTTTTGTCTAGAGTGAATTTGTTTCTGCAATAAAAAGCCAGTTCTATCCACTAGCTTACATGTAGCAAGCCATGATGAGCTGGCAAACTCTTCGCCAATTGAAAGGACAAAGTGTACAGGATTACACTCAAGAATTTAGGAAGAGAGCTTTGATTCTAGGAATTTCATTAGACTCACCTGAGACTCTGCTAAAGTACATAGGAGGTTTACACAGCTAGATGAGGCACACTATCCTCATGTTTAATCCCACTAGTATAGATGAGGTATCTATTCAAGCTATGCATCTAGAATCTAGAGGAAAGAATGGGAACCCAGAAGTTGGCGGATCATCCAAACCCATTGCAAGCAAGAATAAGGAGAAAAGAAAATAGAAATGGAAAGAAAGGAAGGCCAATACTGCACAAAAGACAAAGTCTTCATGCACTCACTGTAAAAATTCTGCATCTGGAGCTGAGACCTAAGAAGTTCGAGGGCAAGAAGAAGAATACTGTTGCAACTATTCAGAAAGATTTGGGGTCCAACTCAGGAGATGAAACAACGATTGCAGCCACAAGTATAAGAGGTAAAAATTCCAAAGCATCTACTAGTAATTCTGCACAGTCTATTAATGATGAAGAAAATGAGAGAAAAAAACATGACCTTTTCCATATTCAAGTTGTTTCCAAACATCAAAAGATTGATACTTTGTTTGATAGTGGCTCACAAGTAAATTTAATTTCTGAAGCAATTGTAAAGAAGTTGGTATTACCGACTACACCTCACAAGAAACCATACCCATTAGGTTGGTTAAGTGATAAAGCACAACTACAAGTGACTAGACAATGTAAAATTAAGTTTTCTTTTGGGTCAGCATTTGTAGATGAGGTTGAGTTAGACATAATTCCTCTAGATATATGTGAAATTATTTTAGGAAGTCCTTACTTGTATGATAGAAAAGCTATTTTCTATAAAGCTGAGAACAAGTATCTACTCGTTAAAGATGGAATCAAATGCTTTGTAAGAGCTCACAAGGTCAAGAATAATTATACTCTCATAAACTCAGGGCAGATGAAATGAAATGTAAATTCATGCAAACAATTTTTACTGATGGTTGCAAAGGAAAAGAAACCTGATAAAACCAATTTATTTGAGGGCTATTATGCTAAACAACAAGCTGATTTAGAAAAAGTTGTTTCAAAGTATGATATCTTGTTTCAAGAACCTAAAGGTTTGCCACCCAAAAAGGAAATAGTGCATGATATTAATTTGCAGCAAGATGCTCCATTGCCTAACATTAGTATGTACAGGTTGTCCGCTTTAGAAAATGCAAAAATCAAGAAGCAGGTGCAGGAGTTGCTCGAGAAGGGATTCATCAGACCTAGCACATCACCATGTCGGTCACCAATCGTTTTGGTGAGAAAGAAAGATGGCTCGTGGAGAATGTGCATTGATTACCGAGCACTGAATAAGATAACGATTAAAAATCACTATCCCTTCCTCGCATAGATGATCTACTAGATCAGTTAAAGGAAGTTGTTTATTTTTCCAAGTTAGAATTGCATAGTGGATATCATCAGGTCAGAGTTGCAGAACAAGATGCATGGAAGACTGCTTTCAAAACAAAGCAGGGATTGTATGAGTGGTTGGTTATGCCTTTTGGCTTAGCTAATGCTCCTGCTACTTTCATGAGAATAATGAATGATGTACTCAGACCTTTTCTTGATGATTTTGTTATTGTATATCTAGATGACATTCTTATATTTAGAAAAATGTGGGAAGAACATATAAATCATGTTAAGAAGACACTAGATGTTTTGAAAAGAGAAACAATTTATGTTAAACTCTCAAAATGTGAATTTGGCAAAACATCTTTGAATTATTTGGGACATATAGTAGGGGGTGGTGAATTGAAGATAGATCCCTCTATAGTTGCAGTCATTATAAACTGACCTAAACCCAAATATGCTACAGAAGTGAGAAGCTTCTTAGGAGCAGCACAATATTAGAGAAAGTTCATTTCTAACTTTTCCTTAATTGCAGCTCCCTTACACGCTTTGACAGGATTGAACAAGGTGTTTCAGTGGGGAGGCAAACAATACAAAGCCTTCAACACCTTGAAGGAAAATATTAGTACATCACCAATAATAGCACTACCCGATCTTCAAAGACCGTTTGAGATCCAAACAGATGCTAATGACTATGCCATGGGAGCAGTGTTGATACAGCATGGTAAACCCATATGTTATCATTTTGAGACATTTAATTCTGCAGTAGTTAACTATCCAACATATGATAAAGGATTGTATGCATTAGTACAGAGTGTGAAAAAGAGGAAACATTACTTAATGGGCAAAGAGACATTCATACATATTGATCATAAACCACTTCAATATCTACACTCGCAAACTAAGTTGCAGCAATCAAGACACTATAGGTGGATGGGTTTTCTACAATAGTTTAATTCAGTCATTAGATATAAAAAGGGCATACAAAATAAAGTTGAAGATATGTTATCTAGACCTTTTATAAATGCATACACTACACTTAAGCATAATTCAATACTGCATGAGAGCTACATTGAACAATATGCTCAAGACATAGATTTCAATGATGTATATGCAACTTTAAGTCAATGAAAATGAGTAGAAGAATTGGATTATCATGTTAAGGACCAACTCTTGTATCATTGTGGGAAGCTATGCATTCCACAAACTGAAAGAGTAAAGATAATCAGGAAGCACACACTTCTATAATATCGGGTCACTTTGGTGTAAGTAAAACAGTTGCATAGCTGCAAAGATTTGTTATTGGCCAAAAATGAATGAGACAGTTTCTAGATATGTAAGAGGGTGTACCATGTGTGCTAAAAGCAAGCCCAACAATAGAAAACTAGGCTTGTACACTCCACTGCCAATTGCTTCCCATCCTTGGGAAAATATTTCCATGGACTTTGTTGGAGGATTGCCTAAATCTAGGAAAGGTCATGACTATTTATATGTTGTTGTCAATAGGTTCAGCAAAATGTGTATTTTGATGCCTTGTAATAAATAGATTACAGCTGAACTGTTATCGAGAAATCTAGTGTCTATGCAGAGCTTCTATTCCCACTAAGGGTGGTAGCTACATTAGAAACAAACAAACTAAAACCACTTTCTTTTTCCTTTATGAGAAGTAGATAAGAAGGGAACAAAGGAGACCAACCTCTGTCTTGCGCTTGGTTCCTTGCTTGATTCCTCTCCCTTCTGATAGATCTTTGCTACTCGCTTCCTCGTTTACCCAGCTTCAAAGAGCACCTGTAGAATCAAAGTAGCATAAAACTATCCAATAACATAGATCTACTATCATAAACAATATAGGACCAGATATATATTGACCACACAAACGCATATATCATCAATCATACAAGAATGTGGAGGAAAACTTGAATAGCTTTATTAATAATCAAGAATAGCAAAGAGGATTACAACCAATTGTTCTGACCCAGCATCATCTTCTCAGCAAGAAAGCCCTTCTTCACCTCATGAAAAGCTTAGATCACCTAACACTATGATGTTACACCAAGAAACCAGCAGCACTTCCTTACAAGATACAAAATTCTAGCCTCTGGATCTCTGGGATGAGGGATCCATATATAGATGTATGCAAGGGGGATGAGTCAGCTTTTGAGATTTGATTAGTGTCATGTCTTTGATAATTCTTGATTCCACTTGGAGATTGATGATCTCTTACTCATCCCTGGGCGAATGCAGAGTGGCAAGTGTCACATGAGAAGTTTCTCGAAGATTCCATGATCCTCCACCTTGCAGATTGACCCTGCCATTTGTCCACTCTCACCCATCGCACCCCATAGAAGGGATTTTCAATATGCATCGCACCTACCATGTGCATTTAGGTGGGATGCAGCGTACTTTGACCATGGAGCAAGTGAGATGGTCCAATTTTGACCAGTTCTGAGTAGTTTTTCATGGAGAACTTCTGGGAGATGATGTAATCAGCTGACCTTGTTATTTTAGGGGTTGGAACAACACTTTTAGGGACTTAAGGGCCCTTGGTTTATGGACATTTATGATTGGGGTTGCTGTGCCCAAAAATTTCTATAACAGTTGCCCCCTAAAGCATGGGGTCGTTAATCGTTTTTGATGTCGGGTGAAATTCTTTATCATGAGGATTCGAAGTTTTTCGAGCTGGAAGGCGACCTATAATAAGATACAATACAATACATTATCTTCATAATATTTTCATGATCTAGCTGAGGCGGGAATTCCCATGCTCAGCTTTATAAATTCATTTTCATGTACATAAGATAGACAATCATCTGTGTGTAGACTGATGATTCCGGTAGAGCCATCATCCCTTAGATTTGATGATTATCTGTGTAGCAATGATGTACATTTGATGTCTTTATTTTTCTTAATATATATCGTAGCCCGAATGGATGAAACTATATCCAGGGTCTTCAATCTCGTTCGATCTTCACTCAAAGTACAAGTCGATCCATGTGATAGATGTTCCGGAGTCGAACATGGAAAGACATCACCTGATTACCAGCCAATGATGTAAGTTGTTAACAGGCGTGAGAGGAATCACCGATAATGATGATGACCCTCAAGGTACTACAGTACAATTCACGTGGTGTGAATAAGGGACTTGGCATTGAGCACCATGCAAAATCTTTCAGTCGAAGGCCATTGATGTAAACCTGTCGCGAGAAGTGAGAAACTTGCCATTGAGGCATGCAAGCTTCAAAGTACTGAAAGGGTTGTTCCTAGATTGACTTCCTGGATAATGAGCTGATGTCGATAAGAAGCGATCCGTCATAGGAGGGCCTTGGTGAATCCCACATCAATGACACGGAACAGAGCAAATGATTTTAATGGAGGTGAAAACGATCTGATGATATAAGGTTCAGGGTGGCGATCATGAAAGAATGGAGTGTAAAAGTATTACAGTGGATGAGACACAGGTGAATTCTCTGAGCGACTTCTCTTGAACATATCGGCGACACTGACATGATGGATTAGTAGCATTAACCCCAAATGTGGATGGTGTGACGGACCCATGGTGATATGACCAGTGAACGGAACAACCCAGCCCGACTCGGATGCGGAGTGAAACTGTCATGTTCAAGAGCGACTTGCTACCAATAAAGTTTCTTCAAGTTTTCTTCCCAATTTTTCCCCAGTCATTGCTCACCAGTACCTCTTTATTTTTGTCAAGCTTGAGGAGGATAACATATGCTTTTTCTATAATTTTCCCTTCAGGCAAACGCATCGCTATGTTTTAACGAGCCTAGCAATAGTGAAACTCGTTCTTGTCTGTTATGGACAAGTTTGTCGCTATTTGTTTTTAACAAGTTTAACGACAAAGATAACTCGGTCCTTTTCAATTTTAGAGAGTCTGAAAAAGGGATGTAAAGAAAACTCCAATAATCCTTTTTCGTCATATAATCCCTTGAGTCCGAAAAAGTATAAAATAATACAAAAGGGATGAATTTTTGGTAATTTTAACGAGCCGAACAAAACAAGCGCTCGATATTTTTGTGTAATAATCCCTCAAGTCCAAAAAGATTAAAATCTAAAGGAGGGATAGCACTTCCGGTCACTTTAACGAGCTGGAGAGGCCAATTACTCGGCAACCTTTTCATATTTTATGAGTCAGTTGAAAAGAGTTTAAATGAGACTCGTTTTTTGAGGAACGAGTGATAAATTTGGGTAGCAGCTAATTCCAGGTAAGGTTTGGAATTTTCCATTCACGATAGTGTCACAAGGATGGCTAACACCATCACTCTTCAAAGCTGTTCCTCAAAAAGGGTAAACAATCAAATGGAGGTGAATGATCGGCCAAAATAGAGTGGAGGTGATGATGAGAACACGACCAAGGCTTCAAACGCTGATGATAATACATTCACGATGGTTATTTACCGGAAATTGGTTCATTTTTTAATGAGCTTAAACTCTGGGGGAACGTTTGCTCATTGCTTATGTTTATTTTTTAACGAGCTTGAATTCCATGTTAAAACTACTCGATCCGGTCGTATAATAAGGATGTCTCATTTAAAATGGCATTTTTTCAAAGCTTTGCCCCGCATCCTTTCTTTATGCAAGTTAGGAAACGACCAATCCTACGAGTTTAAAGGGTTAGAGGTCCTACAAATTTAAAAAATAAATGGTCGCTCTTCGCTTGCATGCCAAAAGGTTTGCATGCCCCCGGGTATAGCGAAAAATTTCTAAGTTACCAAAGATTGTTCCATCCGCACTGCAGACAAAACACTTCCTCGGCGATGTCTACCGAAATAAACAAAGGTGAGTGGCGCAACTGGCTCCACTCACATAACTTTGATGAAGGAATCTTATTCCAGTCTAATCTCATAAACCAGTCATATACCCTTCGCGGAAACCTACCTTATACCCAAGGTTTTCCTGTCGAAACAGACCAGGGTGTATGCCCCCTGGGTTTCAGTCATGTCCTGCGAATCACTCGCACTCATCAGGTGGACAGACTGGGGATTGATGAGACATTCCTTACGTGAAAAGACCATTCAGGGATGGTATTTGACTATTTGCTATGTATGAACCGGGGAATGAAAGCTGGTCTACGAGCTTGACCACTCTTCCTTCATGTGGAAAACACATTACTCTAAAGAGTGAGGAGACAATGGCTCCCATGCAATAAATATAGTCGCGTCCAAGGAGTAGATTATAATCCAGGGGTCCTTGGACTACCATTACATTCACGTGAACGATTTTCCTTCTCAATTTTATCGACACATTTGGAAGGATCCCTAATGGTTGACTGGTTCCTTTGTCAAAGCCTGTTAGATTTCTCATTTCAGGCAAAAGTGATGGTGAACCAAGCGCTTTCCAAGCAGTTGAGGAAAGGATACTCACAGAAGCCCCTTCATCTATGATGGTACCAGCCATGACCATTCTATATATTTGAGCAATGATTCGAAATGGTACACTAGCCGGTAAACAGGGTCTGCCTAGTAGATTCCAATTGAAGGAAACAACTAGGTTGCTTGGAGGTGGGACCGAATAGACGGCCGGATATGACTCTGACAAACTTCCTTCCTGCGGTAAAGGAACGGGTAGACTGCCCCTATTTTCATTAGAGTCTGTTCTTACGAAGAGAATTTGAACGGTGTCGTTCTTGTTCTCTTTGGTGACTGTATCATCTGAAGATGGACCTTCTGAAAGCAAGATCGGGTCAACTGCCACCTCAACCTTTTGACTTTCGTCTAGTGTGGATTCAGAGGGTTTATCTTCAATGATAGACGCTTCAATTGACCACAATGGTGTGTCAGCCGGATTTTCAACTAGTGACGAACTCGACAAGAGTTTCTTATATCCAGGAGGAAGCCATAAAGGTGAAACCAAACGGTCGTCCAAAACTCTTTTAGCCTCATCTAAGAAGGGACAATGGTGGACAGCGTGATCGCCTTCACACAGTTTACAAGTAAATTTACATTTTCCTTTTTGTCCATGGGCTTCACTTTCACTAGTTGATGGTGTATTCTCAACATGATCATCAGAGGTTGATGACACGGGATCGTGCAAATGAGGAGACCAGTCCCTTAAGATCCGAGGGATGCAAGGACAATCTCGATGATAGTGGTCTCCTTTGCAAATGACACATGGCGATTTAGGCCCGGACGATGCAATGTGTAGATTTCGCTAGATGATGCCCGGCCACCCCTTTTTGCCTTCGGCTCCTTCTTCTTCTTCTCCTTCTTCTTCTCAGTTACTTGATTTTTGGCTTTACCAGCTTCATCAAGCGAAGAGGAAGGAGGAGAGGTAGAATTGGACGAAGTAGAAGGTTTGGGGGTAACTCTGGTATCATTTAGTTGTTGACTTGATTGTTCAGGAATCACGGTGTTCTGAACGACATAGGTCAAGAAGAGCCATATGGGTAAGCTAATTGTTAATCTTGGAAGAGACAACGTGGCCATATGGGGTGCACCAACATCTCCCCAAGAGGAGAAAGGACTAGGATTTCCTCCAAGGGGAAATCCTTGGTTGGTGGACTCCATTTTTCTCAACCTAAGACCAACATAGGAAAGGTGATGTTTATTCCAATTAAAATAAATTTTAGACGCTTTGACACAACTTGTTTTTTCAATTTTTAAGAGTCGAGAAAAAACAAAAGATGACTCTAGTCACCTTCGATTTTTAATGAGCTTGAAGTGACAAGTGCTCAGATGGAACTTTTCCTTTAAGGAGTCTGAAAAGGAACGAAAGAGACTACTCTGGAAATCTAGACAGAGGGATTACCAAACCAATTGTAAAACTGCAGAATACTTTTTACGGTACGGCAGTCAATCTTCCCGAATGTTGTGTTCAGTGCATTGTGATCGATAGGGCGGCAGACACAACTTCTTATGGATAAAGGATAAAGCCTATTGTGGTCTCCCAATATATACTCGACGGTACATGGGAGCATAAGTCCGTACTGGCACTTATCGTCTCAAAGTGGAGGAATCACCCAACCATCAATGAAAACAACAGTTACCAGGCTTTACGACACCGGAATACGTCTCTAGCCTAGACTTCTAAATGTTGTGCGTTAGGTTCCAAAGCGTTTTTAGATTCATTAAATTTATTTTACAGTTGATTTTGCTTAAGAAATTTGCCTTTCAGATCCACCGCGTGATGTAGATATACAATTCCTAAAATGCAATCTAAGATGATAAGCAATCATTTAATCTTCTTTTTGCAATGAAAATCCTAGCTACTAAGGAAAGAGAGATGATATTCTTTCAACATAGAGCAGAGAGAACACACTATATGCACTATCCTAAATCAAACCAACAAACAGTCTAAATGAAAATGCACATGCATGTATTTGTTTTCAGCCTTCTTAATGTGTGAATGATAAAAAGAAAGCTAAGCGCAAATCTGAATTATTTTTCAAAGCGACATTACTAACAAGTTTCTTTTCAAGACAAAATGAAGACAATGACGACACTTTGTTATTTGGAATTGAAAACTTGCTTTCGACACTTGAAAACTATTAATTCAAATCAAATACAAGAGTAACAGTGTAATCAACTATCAAGAACAATCAGATTCTCTTCTATGACTGAAAACGACACTTGCGACACTTCCAGATCAAGAAACGACAGTTCAATTATGCTACTTCTTTGTAAAAGATAACTGAAAATGACTCACAATACATAAAAACATTTACAGTTCTTTGCACAATGGAGGCAGAATAATGGCAAGGAAGCGGGTTTCCAACAGAGGTATACTAACTACAGACAGCAAAACTCTTGAATAGAGCTGAAAAGAGTGAAAAAACCAAAGTCTAGAGGCAAAATTAGCCCTTTCTGATTAGCGCACCTATTACACAGGGATTCCAGTATGCATCCCACCTACAACACACAGGAAGTGCAATGCATAATGATATCCTTGAAGAGAGGGTGTGATGGTACAGTGCGAGACTTTTGATTCAGTTCTTGATCACAGTTTGCAGCAAAGTTCAGGGATTTTGGCCGAGCAAGTGGTAATCAGTAAATAAATCACAGGGGTAGATCTAAGGAGGTTACTAGAGCCACCACAAGGGCAATTAGAGAGCTTGTAAATCGATTGTTCAGTTTATAAACAAAACCCGGAGATAGACTGAAGCAGCATTGATCTACTTTTCACTTGCATAGAGAATGCAGTTCGATGGCTAGCTGGCTTGACTTCAGGCTCTGTCTGTAAGTTTATAAAGCAAACAAATATAGACAAACAAACAATCTATTCGTTCCCCAGTGGAGTCGCCATTTTGTTATCGGGAAATCTAGTGTCTATGCAGAGCTGCTAGTCCCACTAAGGCTGGTAGCTACCTTAGAAACAAACTAACTAAAACCACTTTCATTTTCCTTTATGAGAAGTAGATAAGAGGGGAACAAAGGAGACCAACCTCTGTCTTGCGCTTGGTTCCTTGCTTGATTCCTCTCCCTTCTGATAGATCTTTGCTACTCGCTTCCTCATCTACCCAGCTTCAAAGAGCACCTGTAGAATCAAAGCAGCATAACACTATCCAAGAACAGAGATCTACTATCATAAACAATATAGGACCAGATATATATTGGCCACACAAACGCATATATCATCAATCATACAAGAATGTGGAGGAAAACTTGAATAGCTTTATTAATAATCAAGAATAGCAAAGAGGATTACAACCAATTATTCTGACCCAGCGTTATCCTCTCAGCAAGAAAGCCCTTCTTCACCTCATGAAAAGCTTAGATCACCCAACACTATGACATTACACCAAGAAACCAGTAGCGCTTCCTTACAAGATACAAAATTCTAGCCTCCGGATCTCTAGGATGAGGAATCCATATATAGATGTATGCAAGGGGGGTGAGTCAGCTTTTGAGATTTTATTAGTGTCCTCTCTCCGATAGTTCTTGATTCCACTTGGAGATTGATGATCTCTTACTCATCCCTGGGCAAATGCAGAGAGGCAAGTGTCACAGGAGAAGTTTCTAGAAGATTCCATGATCCTCCACCTTGCAGATTGACCCTGCCATTTGTCCACTCTAGCCCATCGCACCCCATAGAAGGGATTTTTAGTATGCATCGCACCTCCCGTGTGCATTTAGGTGGGATGTAGTGAACTTTGACCATGGAGCAGGTGAGATGGTCCAATTTTTACCAGTTTTGAGTAGTTTTCATGGAGAACTTCTGGAAGATGATGTAATCAGCTGACCTTGCTCTTTTAGGGGTTGGAACAACACTTTTAGGGACTTAAGAGCCCTTCGTTTATGGACATTTATGACTGGGGTTGTTATGCCCAAAAATGTCTATAACATGAAGAAATTGCAAAGTTGTTCTTTCAACATGTATGGGTTCATTTTGGATTACCCACTTCCATTGTATCTGATCAAGACACCCGATTTGTTGGGAAGTTTTGGTCGAGTCTGTGGGAACTGATGGACTCCAGACTGAAGAAAAGCACAGCCTTTCATCCACAGACAGATGGCCAGATAGAAATGGTCAATAGGACAATGATCCAGTTGCTTAGAGGCTATTCTAGCAAGAATCCCAAACTTTGGGATGAACATTTGTGTTATGTGCAGCATGCTTACAACCGAGCAAAACATTATTCTACACAGAGATCTCCTTTTGAGACCTGTTTTGGTTTTACACCAAGGTCTCCCTTGGAATTTGTCTTTGCTAAAGACATAGTAGTTGATGGACACAGTGATGTGGACAAAGAAACCAAGTTCATTGAACAAATCCAAGAGATTCACCAGGTAGTACAGGAATAGCTAGAAAAGAGCCAAGCCAAATACAAGGCAAGGCATGACAAGCATCGGATGGACCATAATTTCCAAGTTGATGATCAAGTCTGGTTGTATATCAGCAAGGACAGAATGCAAGGTGAAGGTAAAAACCTAAAGCCAATAAGGTATGGACCTTTCAAGATACTTGAGAAAATTGGTGAGAATGCTTTTTGCCTTGATTTACCAGCTTACATGCACATCTACTCAGTCACTAATGCAGACAACTTGAGACTATTTGAACCTTCATTAATTGAAGATCACGAAGAGAAAATTCAATTTTCTTCTATTGATGATCTGTTACCTAAATATCTCAATGAATTGTAGGAAGACACAGTTCTGGACAGGAAGGTGAGGATGACGCGTAGGGAAGATCTTGAGTACCTGAGGATTAGACTCAAGGGTTCAAAACCAAGCAGTGAAAAATGGATAAAGATTGGATAAGTGAGACAGTTATATCCTCACTTAGTCAATGCTTGAAGACCAACTTTTGGTGGTCCAAAACCTTTTTCAGTGGGAAGGCCGTGATCCGAATTGGATCCTTAAACATTTCTCATGATTGTTTCTGTTATCACTTAGGTTGTTCCCCAAAAGCAGTGGAAAAGGGAATACGGCCAAGGTAACCACTAACCAATCTTTTAGATGCAGATTCTAGCTAATCTACAGCTAGAGAGGGCTTTCTCTTTATGTTTTAGCTTTGTTTTGCTATATGTTAGGCTAGTTATGAAGTGCAAGTATTTGTTTGATGTTTGGATGGTGACATTCAATAGAACAGGGCTGCAAAGTATGAGAAGTTCAGACCATTGGGTTAATGGAGTCAAATGAAAATAAACTTCTGGGTATGGTTTCTTTGGCAAAGGAGGAGCTACAGAGCAATCTAATTAAACATGGAACAATCTTCAAGCTGGAATAGGATGAAATGGTGTCAGGGAATGAAAGGCAATTAAGGATCTTTCATTATGCTAACAGAGGGAAAATGAACAAATATTACCAAGGAGCATTTAAGAATTCCTTAATTATATTCAGAGTATAAGAACCAGGGAGATAGGAGCAGTCAAGAATTCCTGCCTATGCTAGTCTTGAAGAAAACATAAAAATGACAGGAATTGAACACAGAGTACAACAAAGTAAATTTTGGGCTATTCTTTTTTCCTGCAATTTAGAACATGATACTTAGATGATATATAAAACACAGATACAGTAAAACAAGAGTTAAAAAGACTTATTGATCCATGCGATAATCCAAGAATTCTGCAACATGGGCTTCAACCATCAATTCCATAACCAGAGAGTTCATCAGCAAAGCATTCCAGCAATCTTTATTCAGAAGAGTTCTCAAAATTTACAGCGCAAGTCCAGAATGATATTCACCAACCCCTAACACTTGGATTGGGGAGGTATGTGTAGAAAAAGAGTTACAAAATATCTCATAGAGAAAATATCAAGCAATAACTTTATCCATCTACTTCTTCAAAGGTAGTAAATGACATTGAAAACAGAGCGCAATGAATGTAAGAGTAACTTCCGCTATACTGGCTGCCTTAGGTGGTCTGATATATTTGACTTTTTAACTCAACAAGTCGGCTGGTAGCTGTCTCTTTATTCCGCATTTCTATGTTGCTATCCCAGCCCTTTCATCTGTGCCTGATTCCGCTTTAATGCATTTTGGCGTGAATTCCTTCCTTTTTGTTTTCATTTTTCTGATAGGTGGCACGTGCATTGAATTTGGTTTAATGCAGATGATCAAAAAAGAGAACTAAAATTACATTGGTAAAATCTCTACCATGCTCTGCCACCATTGGTTTGTTGGCAACTGGTGTCTTTGTAGTTTTCTCAGTATTTCATCAGCTTCAGTATACCTGCAGAAATTGTGTTGGACTTCAAAAAGATGTGTTATTTCATGCTCAATATAGAACAGATTTTCCAACTTTTCATATAAGCTTTGTCCAGAGGGAGGTACTATGTCTTCTGAAGTGCTTGATGATGCTGTGATCTGATTGGCAACATATGTATTCACCCTGTGAGCATATTGTTCATGTGTCAACAGCATCTGATTGCTGGTTAACAAACTGGGTAGACCCCTTTGCTGCAAGACTGTAAACTTTTCTGTAAAAGAATTTATTTCTATCTGCATTTCTTGACACTTTCTCTCCAGATTTTGTACAAAATTATTCATAGTCAGCACCTTTTTAACTGTTAAAATGCTACATGTTCTGTCCCTGATATCTAGAGGTGCTAGTTGTTCTCTAGTATGAGTATTCAAAAAATGAATTAGTCTATTGGTCTGTTCGGGCATGTTTCTCAATAATGCTCTGGCCTTTTGAATCTCCACTTAGGCTATTTCTATCAATTCAATTTGCTCATGGATAGTCTGTATTGATCTCCATTGATCAGTGATGGACTGGCCAATCTTAGTCCACAAAATTGTTTTGATTTCTGATAGAGGTTTATGAAGAGTAAGACCTTTCTCCAAGGATTTTACCTTATTTTCCAAGGCCTTTACCTCTCTTTTTTTTTCACCCACAGTTATTTTATATTTATCATAGCTCACCTCTAACTTGACCAGTTTTTCTTTGGCTTCCTTTAGCTCTGCCATTTGGAGTTCTAATTCTTTTATTTCCTTCATCATCTTTTCCATGCTCATGTTGGTATCTGGTACTGTTGTTGTTGCTGCTACTGAAGTATCTGTGGCTGATGTACCTGTTGTCGATGCTGGGGCAGTGGGGGGGATTGTTGTTGTTGCTGTAGGAGGAGCAGTTGTAGCTATTGGGGCTGTTTGAGATGGCTGAGAGGCAAACTCTCCCTGTTTTTCCTGCAATGCTTTCTCCAAAGCCTGCTCTATTTCACTTAGCCTTTGATTCATTTTTATTAACAAGTCCATCATGTCTTCTTCTTCTTTTTCTTTCACTGTCTCTGTGGTCTGTGGATGCATAGTAACTGGTAGTTTTAACTGCTTCTTGAGGGCAGCTATGTCATCCTCCTTTTTCTTTATCAGTGCTTTTATTGCCTTAGGGTCCTTGGGATTATGTCCCAGCTCAATGATGATTTCTTCCAAGGAATTTATCCTATTGTCCTTGGCCAAAGAGGATGCCTTTTCCATCTCTAATTGGGCAGATGTATTGTTTAGTGAATTCTGCAATTGTTGAGCTTGTATGGCTTTGTCTGCCAAAGTGGAATAAACCATTTAACCGGTTTGTTTGTGCAACTCAACCTGGTCCAAAGGGTGAATGTCTTTGGCAAGAGCCTGCAGATTTGTTCTGATATAATTGGCAGCTGACTGTGGGCTTGAAATGACTTAAGATCAATTTCCCTTCCTTGATATCATATGCAGACATCAATCTCTGCTATTTGGTAGGAGTCATTTTGAGGAACTGATTGTAAAGCTGCATTCTTATTGGCTCATTTTGTGCTTTGATGTCCATGAATGGCCTCTTAATATCAGAACTTTGTTTGCTTTGTGGTTGTGCTGATGAAATTTCCATACTAGGTTGTTTTCCAAACTGATGTCCATGAGAACTAGTAGGTGATTCTATCACTGGGGAAGTTAGTGGGCTGGCTACCCTTTCACTTCTTGGACTTTCAGTGATCTCTTCTATAACTTCCTCTTCAGGTAGAGGAGCCACTCTTTTCTTCTTTGCTTCTGGCTGCTCTGCTGGCCCACTTATGGGTGTGGCCTCTTCTTGGTCCCTTTTTCTGCCCTTCTCCTCATTGAGAGGAGTCTGCAATGCTTATATCTCTGGTGAATGGGTCTGGGCAGGAGGAATTTGCCCTTGGCCTTGCTGCTGTGATGATGTTGACTGATCTGTCATTTCTTGTTGCTCTGAATGCAGCACTTCTTTGCCTTTGGATGTCCTTGCAGGTGGAGTATTTTCTTGGGCAGGTTGTTGTGAAGTTGTAGCAGATGATGTGCCCGCTCCAATGTGTTGAGGCAACTTGAAAGAGACATGTCCAAAAGAGTCTAGGTCAAGAGTTTTTTCAAGGTCTTTCATTGCCTGCTCCATTTTCTCTTCCTCAGTAATCTGTTCTACCAATGTGCCCTCTACCCATTCATCTTGATTAGCATATTGTTCTATATCAGGGATTCTACAATGTTCATAGCCTGGTAGCGTATATTTTATCTTTCTATCATTGATAAATCCTTTTGGGTCATAGGGTACCCACCAAAAACTCCTTTTTAGTTTGAGCTGCTCTCCTAATATCTTTTCAGGATCTTTCCACCCTTCCTTTTTGTTAATAATGAGGGGGCCTAGTTGGTTTCTTAGATTCAGCTGAGCCTTTTTCTTGGCATCATAAAAATGAGTCAAATCTGAGCTAATAAATTGCCTAAAGTATTCAAGAGCAAACAGTCTCATAGGTACATACTTTGGCAGCTTGTAGGGCCACAATTCACAGCCATAAATCCTGATCTCTGTGTGATTTTGGTAAAAGTATCAGTCACCTATTTTATAGCTTTTGGACAGCTGCAAGATTTTCTGCATTTCAGCTGAGAGTCTGGGAGGGGGACTTCTCATCAGCAGAGATGAGACTGGGTATATGAATAGTAAATGAACTCACAATAAGTATGAGGAGAATTATGGACTATATGGAAGACTGAGGTCCAAAATATGACAGATCTCCTTTCTCCTTTTGCATCCAATTTCTTGACAGGGAACTGAAAACTATCTGTTTGATAGTATAAGAACAAATGATATATATATGCTGTATACTTGAAAACCCCTTCTCTATTTAGGATCATGAATTGTTCATGGATTTTGTTGCTAATGAAGGCAGCAAAGTCAAACTTGATGGCAGGAGGGTGTCCTGGAATAAATATGGACATCAGAGCTAGAATGGTTTCATCAACATACTCACTTGTTCTAAAACCTAGGACATAGGATATCATGTCAATAACAGTTCTCCCAACTTCATTGAAATAGACCCGGTGAAAAGGAGGTGAGTCTCTAGGCTGGGAGTCTGGGCTCATGAATAACTTGGCAATTCGGCCTCTTTCTGCAGAGGATAGTTTGGAGCCTTGGTCCAGCAAATGTTTCATAGACAGAGGATCCAGAGGCTGATTAGGCTTGAAATGCAACATCTCATTAATTGAGTTAGGAGTGATATAGAACATAATAGTGCCATTTGGGGACATGACTGCTCTTTGAGTAGGCTCATAGTTAGCACAACACAAGAGGATTATATCTGGAAATACATTGGCTGATGGAAGATAATATATGGGCAGGTTGGACTCCCATATGCCATAGAGATCAGTCTTGTTTAGGTAGCTGTTCCTAATTTCACAAAATGTTTGCAGATGGTCTTTGATACCCATTAAGTCTTCTATTTGGAAGTTGTTGTGGGGAAAAATGCCTATGTAGGACGATCCTATCCACCTAAGGTGTTACAGTGCCTTAGCAACAAACAGAGACAGCTATTCTAGTATTCTTCCTTTATGAATTAAGAATGAAGAGAGATGGATGGACTAACCGGTGTCTTCCGTTTGTCCCTCGATCCGGTTTCTCTTCTCTTGGAGAGTTCCCAGCTACTTTCCTTCTCGCTCGCCCAGCTTCAAGAGGTTTCTGCAAGATCACAAGAAGAGAACGCTACACAAGACATGGATTCATATTCATAACTAGTTCAGTATTAGAAATAAACTAAACGTACTAATGCAATCATACATCAAAAATACATCAGTATATAGGAGAAACCAAGATAGCTTTATTGATGAATAACAAGGTTCAGGAAGAGATACAACCCAGAGGGCTCCAATCCAGCATCTCCTTCCCAGCAAATGGAATTCCTATCTTCACCCCCTTCAAAGCATTAATCACCCAATGATTCCAATCTCAAACCAACAACAATTCTTTGCAATAACAAAATTCCCGCCTCTAGATCTCATGGAGGAGAGATCCATATATAGATGTTTGGAGAGAGGATGAGTCAGCTTGAGATCTGACTAGTGTCCTCTCCCTCTGTCAGTTCTTGATTCCACTTGGAGGTTCTTGCTTCCACTTGGAGATTTGGAACCTCTTACTCATCACCAGTCGAATTCCCTGAGGCAAGTGTCATTGAGGAAGATTCTGGAAGCTTCCTGGGTCTTGACACCTCTTGGAATGAACTTGCCATTTGGCAATTCTCACTCAACGCACCCTGGTAGTGCTTCTACCTGCGTTGCAGTGCAGATAGTCAGTGTTGGATTTGACATTCAGCGCAGACAGCTAGTGGAGCCATTGAATTGATCATGAATTGACTTGTTTTTGAGCAATTTCTGGTGGAGAACTTCTGTGAATTGCTGTGGTTTGTTAGCCTTGTTCCTCTAGGGGTAGGAACAACATGTTTAGGGACTTTGGATCCCTTAGATTATGGACATTTCATGCTCAATGCTGTAAGGCACAAAAATGTCTATAACAGTTGCCCCCTAAAGTATGAGGCCGTTTATCGGGTGAAATGCTTTATCAGGAGGATCCGAAGTTCATCCAATGCTGGGAGGAGACCTGTAATAAGATACAATACAATACATTATTTTTCATACTGCTTTCATGATCTAGCTGAGGCGGGCATTCCCATGCTCAGCTTTATAAATTCATTTTCCTGTACATAGAACAGACAATCGTCTGATGGTAGACTGATAATTTTGATGAAATTATCATCCTTTGGGTAGGATGATTATCTGCTGCAATGATGTACATGTCAATGTCTTTATCTTTCCTGAATATATATTGCAGCCCGGATGGATGAAACTAGATCCGGGGTCTTCAAACTCATTCGATCTTCACTCTAAGTACAAGTCGATCCATGTGAGAAATGTTCTGAAGTCGAACATGGAAAGACATCGCTTGATTACCGGTCAATGAGGTAAACCGTTAACAAGCGCGAGAGGAATCACCGATAATGATAATGACCCTCAAGGTACTACAGTACAATTCACGTGGTGTGAATAAAGGACTTGGCATCGAACACCACGCAAAATCTTTCGGTCGAAGGTCATTGATGTATACCTGTCGCCGGAAGTGAGAAACTTGCCATTGAGGCATGCAAGCTTCAAAGTACTGAAGGGGTTGTTCCTAGATCGACTTTTTGGATAATGAGCTGATGTCGACAAGAAGCGATCCGTCAAAGGAGGGCCTTAATGAATCCCACATCAATGACACGGAACGGAGCTAATGATTTTGATGGAGGTGAAAACGATCTGTGACATATGATTCAGGGTGGCGGTCATGAAAGGATGAAGGATAATGTACGGCAGTGGATGGGACACGGTTGACTTTTCTGAATGACTTCTCTTGAACATATGGCGACACTGATACGATGGATCGGTAGCATTACCCCAAATATGGATGGTGTGGCGAGACCATGGTGATGTGACCGGTAAATGAAACAACCCAACCCGATTGTGGTACGGAGGAAAAGTGTCATGTTCAAGAGCGACTTGCTACCATCAAAGTTTTCTTGAGTTTCTCCCAATTTTTCCCCAGTCATTGCTGACCAGTACCTCTTTATTTTTGTCAAGCTTGAGGAGGATAACATATGCTTGTTCTATAACCTGCCCTTTGGGCAAGCCCATCGCTATGTTTTAACGAGCCTAGCGATAGTGAAACTCGTTCTCGTCTAAAGACAAGTTTGTCGCTATTTAATGATTTTAACGAGTCTAACGACAAAGATAACTCGGTCCTTTTCATTTTTAGAGAGTCTGAAAAGGTACATAAAGTTAACTCCAAAAGTCCTTTTTTTTCATCTAATCCCTTAGGTCCGAAAAAGTATAAAACAATACAGAAGGGATGAGTTTTCGATAGTTTTAACGAGCCGAATAAAACAAGCGCTGGATCTTTTTGTGCAATAATCCCTCAGGTCCAAAAAGATTAAAATCTAGAGGAGGGATAGCACTTCCTGTCCCTTTAACGAGCTGGAAGGCCAAGGACTCGGCAATATTTTCATATTTTACGAGTCAGATGAAAAGAGCTTAAAGAAGAATCGTCTTTTGAGGAACGAGTGATAAAACGGGTTAGCAGCTGATTCCAGGTACAGGTTGGAATTTTCCAATCACGACAGTGTCACAAGGATGGCTAGTGAAATCACTCTTCGCAGCTGTTCCTCAAAAAGGGTAAACAAACATATGGAGGTGAACGATCGGCCAATGGAAAAGTGGAGGTGACGGTGCAAACACGACCAAGGCTTTAATGGCTGATAATGTTACGTTCACAGTGGTTATTTACTGGGATAGTTCATTTTTTAACGAGCTTGAACGCGGGTGGAAACATTTGCTCGATCTTATGTTTATTTTTTAACGAGCATGAACTATGCGCTAAAACTGCTCGGATCTTGCGTTTATTTTTTAACGAGCATGAACTGTGTGCTAAAACTGCTCGAATAACCCAGTCATATGATAAGAATGTCTCATGTAAGATTCCATTTTTTATGGAGCTTGTGCCTTACCAAAGCTATGCCCCGGATCCTTTCGTTATGCAAGTTCAGAAACGACTAATCCTACGAGTTTAAAGGGTTAGACCTACAGGTTTAAAGGGAAGGACCTAAAAATTTAAAAAATAAATAGTCGCCCCTTGCTTGCACTCAAAAAGGTTTGCATGCCCCCAGGCATAAAGTACGATTTCAAAGTTACCTCTACTTCATTTCCGTCAAAACATTTGTTTCACCGAGAGAGGCCTACCTCTTTCAGGTTACCCAAAGATTGTCTCTTTAATCTTTCAAACAAAAAACTTCTTCGGCAATGTCTACCGAAATAGACAAAGGTGAGCGACGAAGCCCGCCAACTCACATAACTTTGACAAAAGAATCTTATTCTAGAATAACCCCTCTTCCTAGACGGACGGGGTACAGACTAGTCATATTCTCCCACGGAAACCTACTCTATACCCAAAGTTTTCCTGCCGAAGCAGACCAAGATGCATGCCCCCTGGGTTCCAGTCATATCCTCCCGGATTACTCGCGCTCATCGGGGGGACGGACTGTGGGTTGAGACACTTCTTGCGTGAATAGACCATTTAGGGATGGTACATGACTATTTGCGATGCATGATCCGAGAAATGAAAGTTGGTCCACGAGCTTGACCACTCTTCCTTCGTGCGGAAAACACATTACTCTAAAGAGTGAGGAGACGATGGCTCCCATGCAATATATATAGTCTGTTAGGATATTCCGACACATAGGATATAGTTAAGTTCAACTTGGTCTAGTGTAGAGTTAGGTATAGAGTTAGGTAAAGTGTGTTTCTTTACCGTTGTACATTTTGTAACTTACAATCCGACGGTCACGATATGTAGTGATCCGACGGTTCATTCTCTCCTCGGTATTACCGACACTTGATCCATGGCTTGACACCTGATTGGTCCATGAGTTCTATTTAAAGCACATGGAGGGTCATTGTTCGGGTTATCCGTGCATGAGAGAAGCTTATGTAAATTTTCATTCTTTGATTAATAAATTGCCTGTAGTACCCACGTTGGGACAGGCCGTGGACTGTTTCCCTCTTTGAGGGTTTTAACCACGTCAAAAATACTGGTGTATTGATCTGTGATCTGGTTGTGAGCAGTGTCCTTTTGGTATTCTTTCTGAGGAACTTACCCTGTAAATTCCTACATGGTGTCAGAGCTATTTGAGGGCCGCGTCCGTTGGTGATCCAAATCTGAAGCCGGTAGAACTGCATGCGGCTGTCGTTTCCTAGATCTGTTGTTTCTGACTGCTTTCAGGCCGAGAGGACTGCTCTGTTGTGTTCGGAGCATCTGTTCCAGTGAGGAACCCCTTTCGTTTCACGCGAAAAGGTTTCCGGTAGCCCTAGCTGCGTCATTTTTCAGATCGGGAGGTATACAGTGTTTTTGCAGTTTACTGTTATTTTCTCTCTGCTTATTTCGGTTTCCGTTTATTTACCTTTTTTTTAACCGGATCTATACCTTTCATTTCTGCGTATGCTCTTTGCCCTGCGACTCTGTGCGATCTGGGCAAATCAGAAACAGAAAGGAAGGATTTTTCTCATGCGTATGCTCTTTTCCCTGCACCTTAGTGTGATCTCGGAAAATCAGAAACATTGAGAAAAATATTTAGTTTTTCGGCTAAAGCTAACTTTGAGGATTTAAAAAAAAAAAAATATCTAGTTTTTTGGCTAAAGCTAACTTCGAGCCGCAAGGTTCGTTTTTCTTTGCATATTCGTGTTGGGTTTTGTGTTTTCTGTTTTGTAGGGAAAAAGAGCTTTCTCAAGGCAAGCACGCAAACCGAGGCCCCCCCCCCCCTCTCTCTCTCTCTCTCTCTCAAATTTTTTGTATAGATCAATTGGTTCAAAGCTATTTTAAGAGAGTAGAGGTCTTGGGTTCAAGTCTCCATTTTGTGGGGGCGGATTTTTTTTCATTCCCGCACATTCGCGCACTTTGCCGGCAACTTCAACAAATTTTTTTCAAAACGCCATAACTTCTTCATCCGGAAGCCTTTTTCAGAGCCGTTTTTTTTAAAACAGCCTAATTTTTCGAGATCTATCCATTGGAACACTTACTTTCAGCATCTTCAGCTTCAGTTTTTTTTAAAAAAAATGGAAAGTCCATGCCAAGTCATTCTTGACAGCACTAACTACTTCCAATGGGTAGCCTACATGGAAGATTTACTTAGAAGTAAAGGTCTCTTTAGAATAGCCACAGACCAAGAGAAGAAACCAAAAGATGAAGACAAGGCTGCAAAATGGGAAAATAGGCAAGATCAAGCACGTGGTTTGATAGGGATGTCTATTTCTCCTGATCTTAGATTCCATATTGCAGAACTTGAGACTCCTCATGAAGCATTGGAAAAACTCGCTAAAGTTTTTGGGATTAAAAATGAAATTAGAGCCCATCAACTTGAAAATGAGTTGCTTACTTTGGATCCTAATAATTTTTCTTGCATTGAAGATTTCTTGTCCAAATTCAAGACCCTTAGATATCTCTTGGAAGGTGTTAAAGTTAAGAAAGAAGATGGTAACCTTATTTATTCCATCCTTACTAAGTTGGGACCAGCCTACTCTGTATTTGTTTCCACTTTCCATTCTACAAGGGAAGCTTTAATTTGTCAAGGAAAAGACTACAAGGCCCCTTCCTTTGACTCCTTTTGTGATTCCTTAATAAGAGAACAAGAAAAACTCTTACACCTTGGTCTTCTTAATCTTGGAAACTCTTCCACGAAAGCGTTAGCCGCCCAGCAGCAACCAAATTCAAAGAATCCTAAGAAGTCATATCCTCAAAACAATGGTTCGAAACCAACTCAGCCTCAAAATGAAAGATCATTTCAGCAAAATGATAAGACCAATAAAAACAAATGGAAGAAGACTGATAGACATTGTAACTTTTGTAATCGAGATGGCCACTTAGAATCTAAATGCTTTAATAAGATGGAAGCCTTGGAAGCCGCAATGAAGAAACATAACATCCATGTGGAGCCTACTTCAACTTCAACTTCCGGAATGGCACTTTCTGCATGTCGTTGTCAATCATCTCAGTCTGGTTATGCATTAAATGTATCTTCTTCTTCTCCTTCTCATGAGTGGCTCATTGATTCTGGAGCCTCTTATCACATGGCCAAAAACCAAGCCATGTTTTCTTCTTTAAATGATTGTAACACCAAAAATATATATGTTGGTGATGATAGATCTCTTAATGTTGTAGGGACTGGAACTGTTCATCTAGACAATGGTCAGTTTAATGATGTACTATGTGTTCCAACCTTATCCTGCAACCTTCTATCTGTATATCAGATAACTCATTCAGGTGAAGGTAAAATTGTTGAATTTTCACCTCATGATGTTGTAATCAAGGATCTAAAAGATCCTAAACAGATTCTAGCTATTGGTCTTGCTGATGATTCCACAAGGTTGTATAAGTTTCACAACTTTGGGTCATCAAATCTTCCCTCAGTATTTGTTGCTCATAATGATGAAGTGAGCAAACTTTGGCATGAGCGATTTGGTCACTTAAACTATCGCTCCCTTCAGCATCTATGTAAAGAAAATATGGTGACAGGTCTTCCTATGGTATCTTGCAGAGATGGTGTTTGTTCCGGATGTGTACTCGGAAAACATCATCGGGGCAGTTTTGACAAACGTGCCTCTTGGCACACCTCAGCCCCTTTACAGCTTGTGCACAGTGATTTATGTGGTCCACTTCCTGTTGCTTCATTCTCTGGCTGCAAGTATTTCTTAACTTTCATTGATGATTTCTCCAGACGCACTTGGGTATACTTCTTAAAACTCAAGAGCGAAGTATTTAACACATTTTTGGCCTTCAAAGCCTTTGTTGAAAAACAATCTGGACATCAAATTCTTAAGCTAAGAACTGATAATTGTGGAGAATATGTTAAAAACAAATTCATCAACTTTTGCACCGAAAATGGAATTCAAATGCAACATACTGTTCCATACACTCCACAACAAAATGGTGTAGCTGAAAGGAAAAATCGCACCTTAAAGGAAATGGCTAATTGTATGCTGCAATCTAAAGGACTCAGTCTTAGTTTTTGGGCCGAAGCAATTAATTGTGCAAATTATATAATCAATCGCACTCCTACTAAGGTTCTAGAGAATATCACTCCAGAAGAAGCTTGGAGTTCCATTAAACCAGATGTAAGTCACTTTCGTGTGTTTGGAAGTGAAGCATGGGCCCATATTCCAGATGAAAATCATAAAGCTTTAGAACCTAAGAGTGAGAAATGTACTTTTGTTGGATATTCTGAAGATGTAAAAGGTTATAGACTTATTCCATTTAAGTCCAAAAATGTTATCATTAGAAGAGATGTAAAATTTGATGAAAATAAATCGGCCTGCGAGCCTAGTCCGGCGGATGTGCCACCTCTTCCTATCTCTTCTACTTTTGAAAACATTTCTTCTTCAGATGATGAAAGTGAGGATGATAATCCTCCCCCACCTTCTCAGGATCCTCAACTTCCAAGATGGGTCCGTGCTACTCGGGATGCAGCAGGTGATCTTGCCGGTGATCCTACAGATCAGCGCCGTACACGTTCTCAGTTTGAAAGAGCCTCTTCTATACTGGCTCAAGCTCCAGTAAATCATGATCCTGACACTTTTGCAGAAGCTTCAGGCCATCCACATTGGGAAGCAGCTATGAATGAAGAATATCATTCATTGTTGACAAATGATACATGGGATCTTGTTCCTCTACCAAAGGGACGCAAACTTGTTCGATGTAAATGGGTTTACAGAACCAAGTATGGACCAGATGGGAAAGTTGATAAACATAAAGCTCGTCTTGTTGCTAAGGGATTTTCACAGGTTGAAGGCATTGACTACACTGAAACCTTCTCCCCTGTTGCCAAAATGAACTCTATCCGCCTTGTTCTTTCCCTTACTGCCTCTTTAAAATGGGAAGTCCATCAGATGGATGTTAAATCTGCCTTCTTGCATGGGGACTTGCAGGAAGAAATCTATATGGAACAACCCATTGGCTTCATACAAACAGACTCCAGCCTTGTTTGTCGACTTAAGAAATCCCTTTATGGTCTCAAGCAAGCTCCTCGGGCTTGGTATGCCAAAATGGATAGCTTTCTTTTAGAATCTGGCTTTTCTAGGTGTCATTCTGACAATACTGTCTACACCAAGAAAGTGGGCAACTCTCTTATCATCCTTGTTCTTTATGTTGATGATCTTATCCTTACTGGTAGTGATCCCAACCTTATAAACCATGTGAAGTCTAGCCTTAAAAAGAAATTTGAAATGACAGACTTAGGACACTTACACTATTTTCTCGGTCTTCAAGTCTTGCAATCCAAGGAGGGTATTTTCCTTTCCCAGTCCAAGTATGCTTGTGATATTCTTCGTCATTTTCACATGGAAGACTGTAAGCCAGCCCCTTCTCCCTTTCAGTCTGGAGTCAAACTTTCAGTCTCTTGTACTTCTCCTGAAGTTGATGCTACCTTATACCGTCAACTTGTAGGAAAGCTCTTGTATTTAACCCATACTCGTCCTGATCTTTCCTTTGTTGTTGGCCTTGTTGCTCGTTTTATGCAAAACCCCCGTGAAAGTCATTGGAAAGCAGCCAAAAGAATACTTCGTTATGTTCGAGGTACAGTACAGTTTGGGATTCATTACAGTGCCAAAGCAGCTCCTCTATTAGTTGGTTTCACTGATTCTGATTGGGCTGGTGACCCTGATGATCGGAAGTCTACTGCCGGTTATGTCTTCACTCTTGGTTCAGGACCTATTACATGGGCTTGTAAGAAACAGGCTGCCATTTCTCTTTCGTCAGCAAAAGCAGAGTATCGTGGTGCCGTGGAAGCTAGTAAGGAAGCCTTGTGGCTTCGTCAGATCCTATCAGAGTTTGGCTTTGAGCAGCAGCATCCAACCACACTTTGGTGTAATAATCAAAGTGCCATTCAGCTATGCAAAGATCCAGTCCAGCATCAGTGCAGCAAACACATTGAACTACACATGCACTTCATCAGAAAGCTCATTCATGACCATGTTCTTGAAGTGCAATATTGTCCAACAGATGATCAGGTTGCAGACATCTTCACAAAGGCTCTCATAGAGGCGAAGTTCACTCAACTTCGATATATGCTTGGAGTTCAGGAAGTTGTCACTAAGGGGGGATAGGCTCTAGTGCCTCCCTCCTTCTCCTATTGTGTCATATTTGTAAATCCTTCAATCCTATCCCAAGTTGTTCTTAAGGGGGGATGTTAGGATATTCCGACACATAGGATATAGTTAAGTTCAACTTGGTCTAGTGTAGAGTTAGGTATAGAGTTAGGTAAAGTGTGTTTCTTTACCGTTGTACATTTTGTAACTTACAATCCGACGGTCACGATATGTAGTGATCTGACGGTTCATTCTCTCCTCGGTATTACCGACACTTGATCCGTGGCTTAACACCCGATTGGTCCATGAGTTCTATTTAAAGCGCATGGAGGGTCATTGTTCGGGTTATCCGTGCATGAGAGAAGCTTATGTAAATTTTCATTCTTTGATTAATAAATTGCCTGTAGTACCCATGTTGGGACAGGCCGTGGACTGTTTCCCTCTTTGAGGGTTTTAACCACGTCAAAAATACTGGTGTATTGATCTATGATCTGGTTGTGAGCGGTGTCCTTTTGGTATTCTTTCTGAGGAACTTACCCTGTAAATTCCTACATAGTCTCGTCCAAGGAGTAGGTTATAATCCAAGGGTCCTTGAACGACCATCACGTTCATTTGAACGGTCTTCCCTTTCAATGTTATGGGCACATTGGGGAGGATCCCTAAAGGTCGACTGGTTCCTTTATCAAAGCCTGAAAGATTTCTCATTTCAGGCAAAAGCGCTGGCGAACCAAGCGCTTTCCAAGCAATAGAAGAAAGGATACTCACAGATGCCCCCTCATCAATGATAGTGCCAGCCATTACCTTTCTGTATATTTGAACGATAATTCTGAATGGTATGCTTGCTAGCAACCGGGGTCTGCCTAGTTGGTTCCAGTCGAAGGACACAACCAGGTTGCTTGGTGGTGGGACCGAATAGACGGCCGGGTATGACTCTGACGAAGTTCCTTCCTGCGATAAAGGAATAGGCAAATTGCCCCCTTGTTCGTCGGAGTCTATGTTGAGGAAGAGAATTTGGACGGTGTCGTCTTTATTCCCCTCTGTGATAGTATCATTCGAGGATAGAACCTCTGAAGGCAAAACCGGGTCAACTGCCGCCTCAACCTTTTGACTTTCATCAGGTATGGATTTAGATGGTTCATCCTCAATGATAGGTGCTTCGGCTGACCACCTGAGCGGGCCAGCCGGGTTCTCAACTGGTGAAGGACTTGGCAGGAGTTTTTGATATCCAGGAGGAAGTTGTGCTCGTAAGATCAGGCGATCTTCCAAAACTCTTTTATCCTTGTCTAAGAAGGGACAACGGTGGATGGCATGGTCGCCTTCACACAGTTTGTAGGGAAATCTAGCTTTCCCTCTCTGTCCTGTGGCTTCACTTTCACTAGTTGACGGTGAGCAGTGAACATGGCTATCAGAGGTTGACGCTACCGAATTGTGCAAACGGGGAGACCAGTCCCTTAGTATCCGAGGGATGCAGGGACAATCTCTGTGGAAGTGGTCTCCCTTGCATATGACACATGGCGATTTAGGCCTAGTCAGTGCTGTGTGTGGATTTTTGTTAGACGCCACTTGTTTGCCCCCAGTCGCTTTTGGCTCCTTCTTCTTCTTCTCTTTCTTCTTCTTTTCCTTCTTCTCCTTAGGAACTTGGTTTTTTGTTTTACCAATTCCGTCAAGCGAAGAGGAAGGAGGAGAGGAGGAATTAGATGAAGTAGAAGGCTGGTTGGCAACACTGGTCTGGTCTAACTGTTGATTCGACTGTTCAGGAATAGTGGTGTTCTGAACGACACTGGTTGAAAAGAGCCAGACCGGCAGGCCAATTGTCAGTCCTGGAAGTGACAATGTGGCCATATGGGGCGCACCAACATCTCCCCAAGAGGAGAAGGGACTAGGATTTCCACCAAGGGGAATTCCTTGGTTGGTGTGCTCCATTTTTTCAACCTAAAGATCAACGCAGGAATAAAGGGTGATTGTTCCGTTTAAAATAAATTTTTAACGACGCTTAGACACAACTTGCTTTTTCAGTTTTAAAGAGTCGAGAAAAAGCTAAAGATGACTCTGGTCTCCTTCGATGTTTTAACGAGCCCGAAGTGACAAATGCTCGGATGGACTTTTTCCGTTATAGAGTCTGAAAAAGGCCAAAAGAAACTGCTCTGGAGTTCTAGGCAGAGGGTGTGCCAAACTTTTCGCAAAACCGCAGAATACTTTTTAGGGTACGGGCGGTCGATCTTCCTGAATGTTGTTTTCAGTGCATTGCGATCAGTAGGGCGGTCGACACGGCTTCCTAAGGATAAAGGTTTTATGCCTATAGGGGTCTCCCAATATATACGCGATGGTACGTGGGAGCACAATCCGTACTGGCGCTATCGTCCCTCAGGAGGAATCACCCACCATCAACGAGATCGACAGTCACCAGGCTTTACGATGCCGGAACACGTCTCTAGCCTAGACCTCTATGTTGTGCGTTATGTTGCAAAGCGTTGTTAAGTTCATTCAATTTATTTTAGGTTGATCTTTTTAGAAGTTTGCCTTTTGAGGTTCACCACGAGATGTATGATAAAATTCCTAAATGCAGTCTAAAGATGATAAGCAAGCTTTATATCTTTTCAACTTTGAAAATCCTAGCTACTAAGGGAAAAGAAAGACACCATCTTTTCTCAAAAAGCAATCAGCACACTCTAATGCACTTTTCCTAAATCAAACATGCAAACTATCAAAATGCAAATGCACAATGCAGGTGTTTGTTTTCCGCTTTCTTAGTATTGATGCCTACAAAGAAAGCTTTTTGTACAACTTTGAATTTGCTTTTAAATGACAAATACAAACAAGTTTACTTTTTTCGAAATCAGATAGGGTAGAAGAGATTACAACACTTAACGATTTTCGAAATGAATACTTGTTTCGACACTTAAAAGAGACAAACTCAAACCAAAAGCAAAAGTAAATGTATAATCAACTGCAAACAGCCAATGAACTCTCTCCTAAGATCACAATCGACAGATCTGAATCAATGGCCACAGGATGACTATTTCACTCATGCAAAGGAAAACTGTAAATGACGCCACAAACACATAAAAACACTCACAGTCTTTTTGTACAAAAGGAGGCGGAATTTAAGCAGAGAAAAGGAGTTATCAGACTGGTACCTATGCTGGTTACAGGCTGCAAAAATCAAAGATCAAAACAAGGAAAAACAGAGCAGAGAACCCCAGCTGCACAAGGCCTAACTGGTTCAGCGCAACCTCAACATAGGGGTTTTGACATTCAGCGCAGGTAGCCTTCACGGGACCTGCGTTGAAATGCAGAACCTCTTCACAGGGGTCGCGCTGAAGGAGAAACGAGAGTTTCTCACTGGTTCTGGGTCACAGATTGCTATTTAATCTACAGTTTCAGGCCAAATCAAAGCAACAAGCAAGGTGCAATCAAAGGGATGCTTTGAGGGAGTACTAAGATCTATCACAAAGGATCATCAAATCATTTGTGAGTCCATTGTTCAGATCATAGAAAAATCCAGTGATTGGATCAAAGCAGGAACTGTCTACTTTGCATCTGAGAATAGCAGATGCAGTTCGATTGTTGCTGTTGAGTCTATGAAACAAACAATGATATAAACACAAATAAAATGACTAAACAAATGTCCCCAGCGGAGTCGCCAATTTGTTGTGGGGAAAAATGCCTATGCAGGATGATCCTATCCACCTAAGGTTTGATAGTGCCTTAGCAACAAACAGAGACAACTATTCTAGTATTCTTCCTTTATGAATTAAGAATGAAGAGAGATGGATGGACTAACCGGTGTCTTTCGTTTGTCCCTCGATCAGGTTTCTCTTCTCTTGGAGAGTTCCCAGCTACTTTCCTTCTCGCTCGCCCAGCTTCAAGAGGTTTCTGCAAGATCACAAGAAGAGAACGCTACACAAGACATGGATTCATATTCATAACTAGTTCAGGATTAGAAATAAACTAAACGTACTAATGCAATCATACATAAAAAATACATCAGTATATAGGAGAAACCAAGATATCTTTATTGATGAATAACAAGGTTCAGGAAGAGATACAACCCAGAGGGCTCCAATCCAGCATCTCCTTCCCAGCAAATGGAATTCCTATCTTCACCCCCTTCAAAGCATTAAGTACCCAATGATTCCAATCTCAAACCAACATCAATTCTTTGCAATAACAAAATTCTCGCCTCTAGATCTCATGGAGGAGAGATCCATATATAGATGTTTGGAGAGAGGATGAGTTAGCTTTAGATCTGACTAGTGTCCTCTCCCTCTGTTAGTTCTTGATTCCACTTGGAGGTTCTTGCTTCCACTTGGAGATTTGGAACCTCTTACTCATCACCAGTCGAATTCACTGAGGCAAGTGTCATTGAGGAAGATTCTGGAAGCTTCCTGGGTCTTGACACCTCTTGGAATGAACTTGCCATTTGGCAATTCTCACTCAACGCACCCTGGTAGTGCTTCTACCCGCGTTGCAGTGCAGGTAGCCAGTGTTGGCTTTGACATTCAGCGCAGACAGCTAGTGGAGCCATTGAATTGATCCTGAATTGACTTGTTTTTCAGCAGTTTCTGGTGGAGAACTTCTGTGAATTGTTGTGGTTTGTTAGCCTTGTTCCTCTAGGGGTAGGAACAACATGTTTAGGGACTTTGGATCCCTTAGATTATGGACATTTCATGCTCAATGCTGTAAGGCACAAAAATGTCTACAACAGAAGTCCCTATCAGCTAAGGGCAACCATTCCAGCTCCTTGTGTGGTGCATTCAAGGGGGCAACATTGAGGGCCACTGGAGGTTCCATTCTTCAACCCTCTGTGATTATTTAATTTGAAATTTTGAGATTTCACAGTGACAGTAGGTAAAACAGTGCTTTTGGGTTCTTTCTGCGGGAATTGCAGGCCGAAATGAGCTTGAACTTTAGCTAAACGAGTAAATTTGCAGAGGGAGTCACATTCTGAGAAATTTCTCGGAAAAAATGGGCCAAACAGAGGTTAAAGTGCAGAGGTTCAGGGGCAGCACCGTGTTTTTAGTTATGGAACTCTAGTTTTCTGCAAAAAATGGATAGAACAGGTTGTTTTGTTGGAAATAAAGTGAAAAACAGGGATAGATATGGTACATTTCTCAAGAGTTGTAGATTGGATTTGCACAATTTTTGGTTTCACAAATTTAACTCAGAGAAAAAGCGGAAATACACATGCTTTGGAAGCAATTGAGTAAATACCTGCTTCGTGGGAACTCTGTGCAAAATGCAGGTGGCGGGCCGAGCTTGAAGATTGGTTTGCAGGCTGGAGTTAGCTGGACGGTGGACTGTGCAGTGAAACAAATATTTTAGTTGAAAATCGAATGAACGCATCGTATAGAATAAACAGACAAAAATGGACAAAAATGACCGTTTTGTGCCAATTTGTCAAAAATTTGGTCTTGGCAGATTTTGGCGTGCTTTGGTTGGGTGATGTCAGCATGACACAATGATTTTGTCGCATAGCGGGGGTACGGAGGCCGACTTGGCAGTGATGTGGCGGACACGACGGATGATACAGAGGCGGGGTGGTGAATGACGTGTCTGATGACGTGAGGGTGACGAGCGGATGACGTCAGCCGGACTGGGGAATAGGCAGTAAGCGGTTTGGCCCCCGCACTGCTTTTGGGCCATAGTTGTATTGGAGGCGGGGGCAGCGATCACCCCGGGCACCTGCCGCATGTCCTATGTACAACGGAAATACCGCCCATCCCCCGGATGCTATCATTCGGCATATGAAGGCTTGCAATATGCATGTGGGCCGTCTGATCTGGGGAATCGGATCCAACAGTTTGCGGCATGATAAACAAGCGGAGGGGTACTATATGGGACCCGCCATGTTATTCCATCGTTTTTTAAGGTTTTTGCAAAGAATTACAGTGTAATTCAATTTTGGGTTTTGTGGGTTGGTTATTTAATCAACTAAACGTTAATTAAATCCCATGGTTATATGTGCATGGGGAGGGTTGTCAACAAGGTTTCGGGTAAACCTTGGACCCCCAAAATATTGACATATGGCTTTAATAAGCCCGGGGCGGGATAGTATAAACTTTGGGGTTGTTTTATGTATTTTATGTATAATAGGGGCGGGGAATATTATATAGGAGCTATACAATAAGTTAATGTGTCAATATGGTTTTATGAATGGGGAACGCTAAGTTTATAAAGTAAAAAATTAGGTTTTTAGGGAAATGAAAGGGAAATGGAAGGATCTTTTTACACAAGAAATGTGGCTTGTTTTGGCTAAGTAAACATAGAGTTCCACTTAGTATTCCTCATAAAATGAAATGAACTAGGACCACTGAGCAGATCTCACTGTCCTTGAAGGGATGTTAGTAAGTGTTCTTGGGGAAATGAGAGGGGAAGTTAGTCATGCTTCACCTGAACTATAACCAAACAACTGCCATTACACTTATGATATTCATGAAAGATGAATTACTTCCTATAGACAGCACTGCTAGTCAACCTGCTTCTGCAACCTCAAAACTGCCTACCTAGCCTAACACACCTAACATTTTTTCTTCTCTTTTGTAGGGTGCATTTGAACTAGAAAACCCTTTCTCTTTTTGTTTCTTTTATCTGTCCTCCTATCCAAGTCTGCCCTTATCTGCCAAGCTTAAACTATTTGAACAGACCTCATTCTCTAATGCTAAAACAAGAAATTTAAACATGGATTGGCCAAGATTGAGCTATTTGGCCATCCATCAAGTGTGACAGAAGTCACTGATTGCATATTTTTAAACTTCTTTGCAAAAATAGGACAGTAGTGGCATTTTGACTAGCACACTTTCCTGGTCTTTTCTTTGGGGTTAATTTTCTTTCTTTCTTGACCAATTCATTCTTTTTGCCCTTTGATTTTTCTTTTAGGGCATAACCTCTTTACATTTTTTAAAATTTTTGGTTTTTTGAAAATATGGAATCTTTGCAGCATGGAAAGGATGATCATATTTGGCATTTCTACAGTCAATCATGAAATATAACACCTATTGGTATAGGAACCTAACAGTTTCAAAATCATGTCAGATCAAATATTATGAGTAACAAGTATCAGAAATGACCTCTGGACAATGGCAATTATGGCCTACATGGAACAACGAGGACCCTTGGTCAAAGAGTGCTGACCATTGGCCCATGGAGACCGCGCATGGATGCAAATTGGCAATCGGAAGCCCGGATCCAGAAACAGAGGCAGTTTCTGATACGCGATTAGTGCAAATCACGTATCGCAGGACAAAACCCTCAGAGAAGGAAAGCCTAAAGTGCTCGATCATTAGGAAAACAGGGAAACCATGCGGAAAATGTTAGAAGGTGGGTCCCGTGCCCAAAACAGGCAAGATATCGCGTGCACTTCGAGCAATAAGTGGGTTTGGCTAAGTTCAGCACAATGCCACACACTGGGCGACACATGTCCAGCAAATGAAAGAGAAAATTGCTTACATTGCGTGAGTAATGGTCGAGCAACTTACCCGCGTGATATAAACGAAACCGTAGGATCTGGAGGCTCCAGATCAATGGCGAAGAATTATCCCGATGAATGACCAGATTCGATGGGAAAATAGACTGAGGCACATAAATATTTGAGGTTCGGCATGACTGATGAGCTAGCAGGAGAATCAGTTTCGTGGGAAAATCCTGGAGTAATGGAAATAATGATCGTTTGAAGAAAACTGACACTCAGTTCGCAAGGCGACAAGTGGCCACCTCTCTGTGCAGCATTACGCAACGATGATGATGGAGAGTAGGGAATTACAATGGACAGAGGTAGGTGAACTAAAGAGCCAGGAAGAGGAAACGAATAGTCAGGGAGCAGATTGGCTTTAAGCCACAAATAGACAAAGAGCAGGGGGGACAGAAGTAGAGAAAGAAGTGAATTGCAAAGAACAGAGAAGTCGAGCTGACCTCCAGAGAAAAGGTAGCATTGAGTGACAGAGATAGAGAAATTCCGAGAGTTTGTGAACTCCAGAGAGGGCTTGAGAGGTTCAAGAAACTCCTTTGTGTATACCTATCAGGTATTGAGTACCAAATTGGACTCATACCATTGAGACCAGTTGAGGTCAAGATCTAGTAAGGGGGAGTTTGTGTACTCTAGAGGCCTGGGGAATCCAAGTACCACCCTACTGATCATCATCTGTTAAGTGAGACTCAGATTGAGCTCCTTATTGTAAAATATTTGTTTTAAGACAAAATAGAAAAGGCCACCACTAAAGATGGACCAGGAGACATGGCCCAGGAGGATTGGGTGAACTCCTTATTAAATTTGTTGTGTTTTTATATTTTCTTACTATGTTTCTCTTACTGTTTCAAGTGTCTGTGTATTTCGCAATATTATCGATCTGTTGCTTAAAATAACATAGACACACCCTAGCACATGAGTATGTAATACCTTCATTAATTAAATGAGATCATTCACGAGTGATTTCAGATTAATGTAACACGCGAGAAAAGTGAATGACAAAAGGAGAAACAATGCACAAACAGATTACCACAAGAATCCCATAAAAATAGCTACAAATCCTGGTTTATTTCCTTGCCAAACTACTGTAAAGATGTACAATGTAGCTCAAAGCATCCACAAGAGTCCAACCTCTACAAATGAGGAAGAAAATACATAATATAGACATGGAAACCACCTATGTTAGTCAGAAAGGGTTAAATCCAAGAGATAAGGGGTTGTTTCAACCATATCTAAACCAGGAACAGGAATATAGGAAGTGGAATAGCTTGTCTCTAAAACCATGGAAACTGATTCATTAGCCCCCAAACCACCTCAAAATGATGAATCTACCCTCTAAGGTCATTTTAAAATTACATTTACATATCATAACATCATTTACAATCATAAATTCAGCCACAATGAGAGAAAAAGTCAACTTGTAGAAAAACTAGGCAAAATTTGGTTTTTTGAGCGAACTGGTCGTATGCATAGCACCACCCATCATGTGCATAGTGCCACTTCTTAGCTAATTTTGGAGGCCTTCCCCTTAGCCAAATTGAGCCTACGATAGCTCATTGGAAATGTATACCTATCTAGTTTCTGGTGCATCTTGAATTTTTGTATTTGGATGTCATTTCCCTCCTCAAAAGTGGAATATCCCAAGACTACTTTTTGTGTGTCCAAAAAGAGGCAGAGAGGTCATTTTTTGATGGGATTTTGACCTTTAGGTGACCAAGATTTATTCCAAAATTGTTGAAACTTTCCAGGATTGATGTTCTCATCATGATGAATCAGAATATGCAAGCCATTTCTCCAAAAAGTGTCCCAATCAAAAGACTAGCGCCGGTGGCACTACGCACCTAATGCAATTTCCTGTGTTGGAAAATTTCAAAATTTGAAAATGACAAAAACTCACAAAAACTTGCCCATATTTGGCACAAGGCACTCTCATTAATTGCTTTGATGGGCTAGTGAGGCCCCAGCCAAGATTTTTATCTTGTCATGCTCATTTTTTCTCCTTAAGGCCTTCCTCAACCTTCCCTTAAGCTTCCTTATCCTTATATTTCATATTTTGTTCTGGGTCATATAGTGGCAGGCCATGTGGCGAAGCATATTCTTGTCTCTATTGGCATTCTCAACCAGCCCCTCAAGGCATATATTGACCCTTTCAAGCCAAGTTTCCCTATCATTTTCAATTTCTTGTTCAATAGGGATTAATGGAACCTTGGCATCCTTGATCTTTTGCTTGCCCTCTTTTACCATTTGTAACTCCATGAGCGCTTGCTTGTCAGTCAATTGTTTGTTTTCTTGCTCTAGATAATTGATGACCCACTTTTCCCTCTCTAAATTGACTGACAAGGCTTGTATCTCAGCCTCTTGTCCCTTGATGATCATGTCTTTAGTAATCTTCATACCTTGAGTTTCCAAATCAATGACATCAACTGCTTGTGCCTCTTCATGATCAACAAGGTCAAAATCTATCTCTTGCCCATCACTAAGATCCTTCTCATGCATCTGTTTCTTGCCTTTACCTTTTCCCTTGTGTTGTTGTCCAACCTGTACTTGTTTAGCTGAAGAAGAAGGCGAAGCCCCTTCCACTCTTGGTGGAGATAGCATTTTCTTGTGGCCTGAAGATGAAGGTGAGAACCCTTCCACACCTTCTGGAGATAATACTCACTTGGTAGCTGCAAAAAGTTTCCTAGTGCCTCTCTCATATGTCACCAACACTGGAACTCCCATAGTTTCAGTATCTTGCACCTTTTCCTCATGTGGCACTAATGAGAATACTTGAGGGCTTTTGAACACTTCATGAGAAATGAAGGTCTCCCATGGTATGTTAAGTAGGTCCAGCTGAGGTAAAACAATGATTTTAATCATAGAGAAGTGGTAGATGCTGGTTAGTTGCTTGGGCAATGATTTCTTCTTTGCAACGAATGCCATCTTTTCTATGTTTCTGAATATGAAGTAGGGGATATTCATCATTCTCACCCTAGTGAAATGCATCAACAATCTAATGTGGTAGGCATACAGTCTGGAGAACCTACCTTCACAAGTAAAGTACTTGATGATGATCTTCATTAATGGAGCAAACCCGTCCTCCAAGAATTTAAAGGGGAACACTCTACTAAGTTTGTTATGATATTTAGCCTTAATGTAAGGCTCATAGTACTCCCTATCAATGTACTGACCTTTGTTCCACTTTTCACCCACATTTGGAATACCTGTAGCCTCTGAGATGATAGCTGGTGACAATGTGAATGTGACTCCAGAAAGGTTTACCTCATTGTTATCCTCCAAATGTGTCACAAACAAACTTGCTAATTCATGATGGGATTTTACCCTTTCCACCATTTCACAAAAACTAAAACATCGCTGATGTCTGAAACAAGAAAGGGAAAATGGGCAGGCTTGCAGTTATCTCAAATTGGTGGGCTCCTCTCTGATATGTTTTCCTCCCTCATGAGGCCTTCTGCCCTGAGTGTCTTTCTCTCTGGAACTGTCACTATGTGTCTCTTCCTCCATTTCATACTCACTGTTCCTCTCCATTATTTTATTGCTTTTTGTCTTTATGGTCAATGGGGAGTGATGGATTATTGAGTGAAGGTAAGAGGTAAGATGAGTATGAAGAGATTTTAGATAGGAAAGTCAGTGAGGGTGCACAAGAATGGGATAGGGGTGTGGGGAATAAGTAAGGTTAATGAATGGTGTAGGGTTTGGGAGTATGGTAGGTTTTGGGAGTACGATAGGTTTTGTGGTATATGAGTATAGGGTTTGGGAGTAATGGTAGGTTTTGGGAGTATTGTAGGAAAAAGTTTAGGGAGGGCATTATGTATGGGAGGATGAGTTGTAGGGAAACAATGAAAGATGATATGGGAAAACAGCAGTAATGATTGTATTCGATAAACAAAAACAATTAGGGTTTTATATTATGGACAATAGCAATTAAGTTTTAATGTTTAGAGAGACAACACAACCCAAAAATTTATGCAACAACTCTTGTCTGTAAGGAAAGTGGTATTACTTACTTGTAAATGCAAGAATTTGGGTGTTTTGAAGCAATTTTATGAATTTTACAGCGATTTGTAGCTCAAAGGACAGGTGCATAGTGCAGCTTCTATGTGTAGGGCCTGTTCAGAATAACAAAGGAGAAAATGCCCAGGTGCGTAGCGCCGAGCAGCTCCCTCCAAAAACACAACAGTTTCTTCCTTTTGCTCAATGATCGCTTAAAATCGCGATTTTTCTCATAAACTTCAACTCAAACAATGAATTAACTTGAGAATGAAATGGATTTTATATGGCTTGGGCACTTTTAATTTTTCACTCTCCAAAACCCACTTTATAATGTCTTTAGCTTGTTCAAATACTCTGTTTTTTGAATGCTTGACTTTTTGCTTAAAATTGATGAACCAATGCTTGATGATATTTGCTTTTGTAGTGGCATGTCTTTGGAAATATTACAAGGTGACCAGGAGCAACGTGAGACTTCTTAATTACATATGAGAGATGATGAAATTACATGAAAATTACAAATAAAAAACAATGCTCTGTTTTCACCTCAAACCGGTTTTGAGGTGAAAAACTTATTAAATTTACAAATTATGATTTTAAAGCTTTCGTAATGATTATTGTCATCCTCATGTGTCTGCTGACCCTTATTGATCAATGGTTACTGAAAATTTGACATGGTGAAACCCTAATAGCTAATGAAACTGAAACCCTAAGACCTAAGACCTATTTGATGAAATAAATTTAAAAGGAAACTAAACCTAAACCATTGATTGAATCACACATGAAAAACGGTCACGAGGGAAAAAATTGAAATATTCCTACCATCAGTTGATCCATGACCTAATGGAATGCAACTCATTGAGAATGGGACTCCTAATATGATTGCAAAAGAGTGAATTTTAATCACTGATGGCAGTGTGAAGACACTGACACTAACATTGGCTCCATTGGGGATGGTAGCTCCTCAGAGGTGCCAAGAACACCGTAGACCTAGTAGCCTTATCCATTGGGCATGGAGTCAAAACTCAAGCTAAAATTACATAACTGAATATTGATGACTCAAAGACCCAAACTGACTTGACACTAACTCAATACTAAAATACAACTGACAAACTGGAAAATATGCTCAAAATCGAGCTTATTCAATAAAACCTACTCTAATTGTTTCATTCATCACCTAATCAAGTGAAGTGAATTAACCAATGTAACCAAGGAAGAATTATGGCTACTATTTTCATTCTCCAGAAGTGCTTTCTTATGAACAACAAGAGAGGGCGACTGAAAAGCAACTCCCATGAAAACTTGTAAATAGATCCAGAGTGTCCCAGATTGAATAGTATGGATTCTCTATCTAACTCCAAAAATACTGCATAAGGATCTTAAAATTCATGTGCACTGGGGCTCAGCTCATCCAATGGATTACTTTTCTTCTCCTCATACCATGAATGCAAACTTTCATCTGTGCTTTATGACGAGATTCCTGCTGAAAATGACAAAGAAACTAGCTAGTGGATCAAATTTGTATCAATACTTATTTCAAGCTCACAGTTAGCTAATGGAGAAGGACTTTGACTGTAGACATCATCCAACACATCAGCTATTGGATCATGAAAATTTTGAAAAGGCTGTTGCAACCCATTTCTATTGGTTCTAATGAGATCACATGATTTTCTACAGGTTGTTCATCCTCTATTGAAGATATATGATGCAAATTTCCCTTCAAAAACTGAAATGATTTAAAACGGAATGGTACAGAATCATCTTGCATCATTTGATTATATGTTCGATCTTCCAAGTATTCATCTACAACCTGAAAATCAATGGCATTCGAGGGCTGCAAATCTAGATATGAGAAGTCTTGAACAAGGATTTCATTTCCCTCTAGATTGTCAAGATCAAAACTTATCGACAGTTGATTTCTGATTGCACGAAAGTTGTCTGATGATCTGAAACTAAGTAAAACAAAAAGGCAAAGATCCTTCACTTACCTCAAAATTTGCTGCACTTTCCTCCTCACTTCCATAGCTGATATGTAATGACCGATCACTGTATTCGAGCTGTTGAAATGAACTTCCTCCTTCCTTAAACCAGCTGCTGATTTGTTTGCAAGATTAGCTTCTATTTGGAGAACATAATCATCATCATACTGATCAAACTGAGGCAAATCATCAGTATAAAACACATCATCAAGCATACATGTCATATCAATAGATCTCTCTTCTACAAGTCGATCTATAAAAGAATCATTATCAGATCTAACAACTAGGATAAGAAAGAAAATGTTTTGGATCAGCCACTTATTCTTCTTCAATCAGTGAGCCATGGTCTTGAACATCATACTCATTCCTTGTGGTGATATTGTTATCACTCAGGTTGTTCCCTTTGACTCCCAAGGGAATACGGCTGAGGTAACCACTAACCAATCTTTGGGTCATAGGTTCTAGCCTACCTATGACCAGAGAGGGCTCTCTCTTTATGTTTTAGCCTTGTTTGTATAATATTTTAGGCTAGCTATAATGCTCAAGGTTTGTTTTTGGAATTTGTTGGATGATGACTTCAGTCAAGATATATATGTGCTCACTAGATTGTTCTAGGCCATTGGGCATGGAGTCAGTGGTCCTTTAGTTGTTTGATATGCTGTGTTGATACAGTAGTGATGCTGCAGAGCCAAATAAGTGTCTGAGAAACAATATTTTGAAATTGTGATTAAGTGTGATGTATCCAGGTTATGAAAGGCAATTAAGAATCTTCTAATAAACTGCTATGGAGAAAAAGTGAGAATATTATTTAGAAGCAGTGGAGAATTTCAAGATAACATTCATATTTATAGAATTAATGAAAGCATGAGCAATTAAGAATTCATGTCCATAATTAATTCTGAAGAAAACATTTACAGCAATAAAGATTGAGCACAAGGTGTAACCAAACATATCCTGCACTATTCCTTTTCTCTACTGCTAGATCAGTGAAACATGAGTATGATTTAATAACATAAGAAGACAAAACAGAGATTGAGAAAAACTTATTATTCCATCAGACAGCACAAGAATTCTGTAACAGCACGCATGGCATCAGCAAGACATCAAACTTTCACGAAATCACTGAGCTGGTCCAGCCCTTTGCATTAGATAATCTGAAAGTATACAATACATTGGCCTCAGAGTGAAAATCACCAACCCCTCATACGTTGCTAGGGGAGGTATATATACATAATTTACATAAGAAAATATCTAGCTGAAGAGTAAATGCTTCATTAATGTCATGCCAACTCCTGGAGCGTTGTAGCTGAGGGAGTAAGTGCTGTAGTAACTCTTCAATGCCTTAGCTGTCCAAAATGGTCAGAAGATGTTGACTTTGTGGCCTGTTGGAGTCGGTTGAGGATACGCTGTCCAAAAAAGCGCGTATATCTTATTCTTTGCTTGCTGCCGCTGTCTTGTGCTGAGTCACCTTTCAGCTGCCTTTAATGCTGTTTTGACTTTTGCTGAGCTGTAGCTGAATGGGATGGAACATCTGAAGTTATTGTGGCAAAATTTGAAGCATTGCTTGCCACCAATCCTCCTTGGGCATTTGGTGTCTTCGGATCTTCACCAAAGTCTCATGTGCTTCAGTATATCTGTAAAAATTTGGAGGAGTCTCAAAAAGGTGGTGGATTTCATTTTCAATAAAAAATATATTCTCAAGTTTCTGTAGAAGACTCTGCCCTGTTGGAGGCCCTGCCTCCTCCGAAGTACTGCCTGATGCAGTAATTTGATTTTCCATAAAGGTGGTCATCCTGTTTGCATATTTCTCACGGGGGAGCAGTCTTCCCGTGCTGTTTAGTAGGCTAGGCAGTCCTTTGGCTTGCAGTGCTCCCATTTTGGCCTTGTACTCATCCACCTCAGCCTGAATTTCATAGCACTTCCTCTCCACAGTTTGTACATAATTTCTGAGAGTGAGTACCTTTTTAACTGTAAGGACAACCTCTGTTCTGTTGACAATATTGATGGCTGCCAGTTCTTGTTGGAAATAATACTGAGAGGGGGGGGTGAATCAGTATTATCAGATCAATAAAACTTTTCAATGCTCAGAAACATATACGCTACTTCAGTTAAGTGAACCAGCGTGTACACGCTACTGTGTCTAAAGAAACCAGCGTATAACCATAAATCTTATAATTCAGTTAGTTTATCTTCAGTTAAATGCATCAGGACATTATTCATCATATTAAGAGTAAACAGATGCAGTATAGCAGAACAGATCATCACACAAAAGCCACACACATGAACACCATGATATAAGGTGGAAACCCAATGTGGGTGAAAACCACCTGCTGCAAGTCGTCTCTATCTTTCTTTAATAAGAACTTCAGTTTACAATCTTTTGTACTGGTGCAGCCTTATACCAGTACGCAGGCTACAACCTGCAGAAGGCTTCAACCTTCTCTCGTTCTCCAAACTTCCTTGGAAGGGAGCTCCAACCCCCTTTGCTCTTGTACTAGCTAAGATACTAGTACGTAGGTGCTGGCCTACAATCTTCTTTCCTTCAGGTACCACTTTTCATCAATTTTCAGACTGGATACTCCTGAAGCACAACATTACAATCTGAAGACCATGATTCATTCACAAATCATTGAAGCATAAAACAACCAATATTAGCATCATCAATCTTTGAATTACTGAACCACTGAAACCCTGTCAAACCCAGTCACCAGAACACAGAGCAGACTACAGAACTCTGCAATAACAGCCAGACCCAACTGCAAACCCAAAAATCAAGCTTCAAAAGATACACGCTGCTTCAATGAGAGCAACCCGCGTATACACGCGGTTTTAACGAAGACAACCTGCGTACAGATCTAAAAATAACTTTTCATAACTTGCAGTTGTACCAGATATCAGTTATACCCAGAATATAACATTGCGTCAGTATGCAGATCTAGAAACACGCATAATCAACCATATAAAGATAGTTCATTTCAAACCATTTGATCCCGATCTCTCCTTAGATCTTGTTCTCCATCAACCGATGAGATCTCTCCTTAGCTCAGATCAAGCAATACATCATCAACCAATAACCTGCATACTGGATCTAATACTTCATCAGATATTCAAGACTTTTTTTTCAGATGCACTTGCCTAATGATTTCCTTCTCCTTATATAGCCTTAGGCCTTGTTCAATACCAAGAGCCAAAACCATAGAAATCCAATACCATCATCCTCAAAACTAGGGATCGACACGTCCGTCAAGACACCATGGTCCGAAACCATAGGCACAACTTCCAAGGAATAACCGCCACGGACCAAAAATAAGTTTTCCACATACACGCGCTTTTACTGAAGCCAACCAGCGTGTACACGCGACTTAGGCTTGATGAACCTGCGTATATGAATTTTCTCTTCTTCTTATAGTCTGATCATCAATTCCTTGCTGCTGACCTTCTGCACTATGATTTGTCATCAGTGAGGTTTGCCATCAAGGACAACACTTGTCTCATAATGCCAACAATCTCCCCCTTTGGACTTGATGGCAACCCCAAGATCCTTAGAATCATTCTCCCCCTTTGTCATCAAGGGCAAAGGGCTGTGCTCCCCCTGAGTACATGCTGATTTCTCTGCTCTGCTGTGCTGAACATGCTCCCCCTGACTGTAGGCAAGATCTGCAAAAGATGTTCTTCAAACGAACCAAGACTTATACATCATAAAGGACCTTCCTATCACCAAAAGAGTCAATACATACATCCATACTCCCAACCAAGAGGGGATACATTAGAACCAACCAATTATATTACATCATTCATCCCAGGCATAGTGGGGAAACCAACATAGGCCGTTACATGACCTTGACACCATAAAAGAGATATCACAGAAGAGATACATGACATAGAGACAACAAATCTAGACCAAGACTTATGAAAGCATCTGATACACATCTTTTAGATCAGCAACCAAGATTTCCTTCTGAGCTCCTTCTCCTGAAACCAAAAACAGTTGTGTACTAGAACCAAAAGCATCTAAATGCCAACAATGCTTTATGAGACTTTAAGCTGCTCCCCCTGAACCTGTGCCTGCTGCACCCCCTGAAACTGTGCCTGAAGAATTTTGGCATACCCATCTCAGATCTTCTCCAACCGGAGTCTACCCTTGCTATTCAGAACTCCATATACGCGACTTTTCCTGCATAAAACAGCGTATGCACGCGGATATGCTTCCTGCAGCACGCGTACACCATACACGCGACTTTCCCAGCATAAATCGGCGTATATACGTGGATTTCCCTTACGTAACTTGCGTATACCAACTTTTCTGTAGAACAGACAAGCTTCAACAGCAGGATGAAGCATCAACTACTCCCAACTTTTGTCTGAGATATTCAAAAGTTTCCCTGGGCAGTGGTTTTGTGAGAATATCAGCAACTTGTTCCTTAGAAGGAACATACTCGAGCTTGACCTTCTGCTCAAGCACTTGTTCCCGAAGAAAATGGTACTTGATTGGTATGTGCTTGGTCTTTGAGTGCATGACTGGATTCTTTGAAATGTTGATTGCACTTGTATTATCACATAAGATAGAGACTGGTGGCGTGCAAGTGATTTGAAAATCCTGCAAGGTCTGCATCATCCAAAGAAGTTGTGTGCAACAAGATGCCGCAGCCACATATTCTGCTTCAGCTGTAGATAAAGCAATCGAACTTTGTTTCTTGCTGAACCAAGATACTAATCTGGAACCCATGAAGAAAGCACCACCACTTGTGCTTTTCCTATCATCCACACTTCCGGCCCAATCTGCATCTGTGTAAGCATGAAGAGTGAGATCTGTATCTCTAGGATACCATAAGCCATAGTTTTGGGTCCCTTGAAGATACTTGAAGATTCTTTTGACTGCCTGAAGATGAGTTTCCTTTGGGTTGGCTTGAAATCTTCCAACAATTCCTACTGCATGCATAATATCTGGCCGGGTACCTGTCAAATAAAGCAAACTCCCAATCATGGATCTATAAGTGGGTTGGTGAACTGCTGCTGATTCGTCATTTGCACTGAGGCTGCATCCTGTAACCATGGGGGTACAAACTGGCTTTGAATCTTCCATGCCATACTTCTTCAAGATCTGCTTGAGGTACTTGGTTTGAGACAAGAAAATACCTCCTTCATTTTGTTGGATTTGCAATCCAAGAAAGTATGTCAATTCTCCAAGTAATGACATTTCAAATTCTTTCTGCATAACCAAGGCAAAGTTCTGACTCATAGCCTCTTCATTGCTACCAAAGATAATATCATCTACATACATAACAAGTATTAGCAATTTGTTATTTTCAACTTTCATATAGAGATTGCTATCTGCTGATCCTTTTGAAAAACCTTGTTGGTGAAGATATTTGTCCAACCGATAATACCAAGCCCTTGGAGCTTGTTTGAGACCATAAAGAGCCTTTTTCAATCTGCATACAAGGTTTGGATCATTCCCAAGAATGAAACCATCTGGCTGCTCAACATATACTTCTTCTTCTAAGTCTCCATTCAGAAAGGTTGATTTCACGTCCATTTGAAATACCTTGAAGTTTTGAAAGCTTGAGAGAGCAAGGAACATTCGGATGGCCTCAAGTCTTGCTACATGAGCAAAGGTCTCCTCAAAATCTATCCCTTCTTGCTGCGCATACCCTTTACAAACAAGTCTGGCCTTGTTTCTAATTACTTCTCCATTTTCATTCAATTTATTCTTGAAGACCCATTTTGTCCCTATGACATTCTTATCTTTTGGTCTAGGAACCAGTTCCCAAGTGTTGTTCTTTTCAATCTGCTCAAGTTCTTCATCCATTGCTTTGACCCAACATTCATCTTTGCATGCCTCTTTCACATTTTGTGGTTCAGTGGAAGAGAGTAATGCCAAATAGCTTGAGGCTTCTGCAATTCTTCTTCTTGTTTGTATTCCTGCTTCTTTCTGCCCCACAATCTAAGATTCTGGATGATTCTTTTGAACATATATGGATGGAGTCTTCTCTTCTATTCTTGTCTGCTCCTCTGGTTCTTCTTGAGGTTCTTCTTCTTCATCATTTTGCCTTTGGGGGTAGCCTTCATCTTCTTCTCATCAACCACTACATCAATGCTGTCAACAATTCTGCCAAGTCTTTTATTGTAGCACTTGTATGCTTTGCTATATGGAGAATAACCAAGAAGAATGCCTTCATCTGCTCTTGGTTCAAGTTTGCCAAGTTGCTCATTAGTATTCTTAATATAACATTTGCTCCCAAATATTTTGAAGTGCTTCACCGAAGGAGTCTCACCACTCCAGAGCTCATGAGGTGTTTGAGTGATGTTTACTCGGACATTTGTTTTGTTAAGAATAATAACCGCAGCATGTGCAGCTTCACCCCAGAAAGTTGCGGGAGTACCTGATTCATCAAGCATAGCACGAGCCATTTGTTGAATAGTTCTGTTCATTCTTTCCACAACCCCATTTTGCTGAGGAGTTCTAGCTGTAGAGAATTCTCTTCTTATCCCATGTTCTTCACAGAAATCGAAAAATTCGTTTGAGGTAAACTCCCCACCTCTGTCAGATCTGAGGCACTTAATTTTGTGTCCTGATTCATTTTCAACCAAGGCTTTGAAGGATTTGAATTTTTCGAATGCTTCATCTTTGTGCTTCATAAGTCCTAACCAGACAAACCTGGAGAAATCGTCAATGAATAATATCAAGTATTCTTCTCCTCGAGGTGTTCTTTTTCTGAATGGACCACATGTATCTGTATGTACTAGCTCAAGAGGCATGCTAGCTGATCCTTCCTTCTCTGGAAAGTTAGTTCTGGTTTGCTTTCCAAACTGACAAGATTTGCATATAGTGTTGTCTGGAATTTTGATATCTGGAAGACCACGAACTGCCTGATATTTGCATGCTTTCCTTATTTGTGAAAAGCTTAGATGCCCCAACCTTCGATGCCATAGCCAGTGTTCATCATTCTTGCTCAAATAGCATTGTTGTGGTCCTTCTTCAAATATGTATAGATTATTTGGAGTCCTTCTTCCTTTGATCACTGTTTTACCTGTATCAAGGTCACGAACACAACATCCATTTGATCTAAATATTACTTCTGTTCCTTGATCGCACATCTGACTGACACTCAGAAGATTATGCTTCAATCCATCAACATACAAAACATTTCCAGCTTTGACCTTCTCTTTCAATGGAGCAACACCTTTTCCTTTTATGGCTGCAGAGATATCGTTTCCAAAAGAAACTTTCTTCCCCTTTTCTAATGCGGTATATGACTCAACCTTTTCTTTGTCCCCTGTCATATGCTTTGAACATCCGCTGTCAATGTACCATAGACTTTCTTGACCTTCTGCATAAAAGGCTATCCCACATCTTTCTGGTTAAGGTTCCTTTATTCTCCATGTTCTGACATTTGAGGTTTGTTCCTTCTGAGTTGTCTTCCGGAACCTGCTCCTGCATTCAGAGTCTTCATGACCAAAGTTATTACAAATAGAGCATTCAACTTCATTTTCAAGAACCGAAAAGTTGTTATAAGTCCTTTTCATGGTTCCAGTCATTCTCCCTTGCTTTAGTGCTTCTCTAGTCATGATTGTCTTGTAGGCAACACATTGAGCTGCTTTGTGACCGAAGTTATGGCAAGAAAAGCATTGGCCATTAAAGAAACTTCTGCGATAATCAGATCTATCATCCAACCGATTGTAGCTTCTATTTATTCTTGGAGCAAATTGGGAAGATTTTACCTGTGGCTGATTGTAGCTTCTGTTTGTCCTTAAGGCAGTTTGTCCCCAAATTTCTTGATGGTATTTATTTGTTCTTGAGGTAAACTGTCCCTGATTCACCTGATGACTTTTATTTGGCCTTTGCTCGCTTCTCCTTGCTGCATCAAGATAGCTTTTAGAGGTAGAGGCTTGAGATGTTTCTCCATTATATCCAAGACCTGTCTTGATCAGAGGAGATCGCTGTACATTGATAATCTCATCCAAGGTTTCAGATCCTTTAACAAATTTAAGATTAATCGCTTTTGTTTTCTCAATCTCCTTTCTAAGACAAACAATCTCACATTCCAATTTTTCAAGATGTTTTTCCTTTTCAGCTAGTTGACATTGTAGAGAATCAATAATAGCACTCTTCTCTTCTAAGCAAACTTTGAGATCTTTCATTTCTTCACAAAAGCCTTCTACATCTATAGCATCCATATAGTCATCATCTTCAAAAGCCATTAACAATTTATATCTATTACCTTGTTCATCTTCATCACTATTTGAAAGACCATCACTATCTTCATGAGTGTAATAGCTTTTCTTCTTTTCATTTTGTTTCTTGTTCCATTTAACAGGTTCCTTTCCCTTGTCATTCTTATTTTTGTGAGGACATCTGGCAGCATAATGACCTACTCTTCCACAAGTAAAGCATTTAAAAGGTAACTTACCTCTGAACCTTCCAGAACCCCTTTGAAGATTTCTGACAAAATTTGATTCCTCTTCTTCATCTTCTGGCACGTGACTTGCTTCATAATACTCTTCTTTGCCTGAAGCTTTGAAGGCAGCTTCTCTTCTGTCTGATGGACCTCCCTTTCTCATTTCATAAGCGGTTAGAATCCCGTGAAGCTGAGACATAGTAAGAATTTGCAGATTTTCCTTTTCTTCTATGGCAGACACTTTAGATTCAAACTTGGGGGACAAAGATCTTAGAACCTTTTCAACCACAATAGCCTCTTTTATTTCTTCACCCAAGTTTTTCATGCAATTAACAATCTCATCTACCCTAAGGAAATAGTTAGCCACACTTTCATCATTATACATTCTGAGAGTCTCATATTTAATCCTGAGAGTTTGAAGTTTAGCACGCTTTACCTGTTCGTCTCCTTCATAGCTTGTGACAATTTTGTCCCATATTTCTTTTGCAGATTTATAGTGCATTACCTTCATGAATTCTGTTTGAGATATACATCCCAATAGAGTATTGACTGCTTTCGCATTTGTTTCATATTTCTTTTTCTCGGCTGCATCTGTAGGAGTAGCTGAAGGAAAAGTGTAGCCTGTCTCTACGATGTCCCAAACTTCTGTACCAAGAGATTGAAGATAGGCAGTAACTCTTACCTTCCAATAATTGAAGTTTGTCCCATCAAAAACCGGTGGCCTGATTGATGCTTCTCTCTCGTAGTTGCTCATGATGAACGATCTACCTTCAAGCGATCAAGCTTCTCTGAAGGACCTGCTCTTATACCAATTGTTGGAAATAATACTGAGAGGGGGGGGGGGGTGAATCAGTATTATCAGATCAATAAAACTTTTCAATGCTCAGAAACATATACGCTACTTCAGTTAAGTGAACCAGCGTGTACACGCTACTGTGTCTAAAGAAACCAGCGTATAACCATAAATATTATAATTCAGTTAGTTTATCTTCAGTTAAATGCATCAGGACATTATTCATCATATTAAGAGTAAACAGATGCAGTATAGCAGAACAGATCATCACACAAAAGCCACACACATGAACACCATGATATAAGGTGGAAACCCAATGTGGGTGAAAACCACCTGCTGCAAGTCGTCTCTCTCTTTCTTTAATAAGAACTTCAGTTTACAATCTTTTGTATTGGTGCAGCCTTATACCAGTACGCAGGCTACAACCTGCAGAAGGCTTCAACCTTCTCTCGTTCTCCAAACTTCCTTGGAAGGGAGCTCCAACCCCCTTTGCTCTTGTACTAGCTAAGATACTAGTACGTAGGTGCTGGCCTACAATCTTCTTTCCTTCAGGTACCACTTTTCATCAATTTTCAGACTGGATACTCCTGAAGCACAACATTACAATCTGAAGACCATGATTCATTCACAAATCATTGAAGCATAAAACAACCAATATTAGCATCATCAATCTTTGAATTACTGAACCACTGAAACCCTGTCAAACCCAGTCACCAGAACACAGAGCAGACTACAAAACTCTGCAATAACAGCCAGACCCAACTGCAAACCCAAAAATCAAGCTTCAAAAGATACACGCTGCTTCAATGAGAGCAACCCGCGTATACACGCGATTTTACCGAAGAGAACCTGCGTACAGATCTAAAAATAACTTTTCATAACTTGCAGCTGTACCTAATATCAGTTATACCCAGAATATAACATTGTGTCAGTATGCAGATCTAGAAACACGCATAATCAACCATATAAAGATAGTTCATTTCAAACCATTTGATCCCGATCTCTCCTTAGATCTTGTTCTCCATCAACCGATGAGATCTCTCCTTAGCTCAGATCAAGCAATAAATCATCAACCAATAACCTGCATACTGGATCTAATACTTCGTCAGATATTCAAGACTTTTTTTTCAGATGCACTTTCCTAATGATTTCCTTCTCCTTATATAGCCTTAGGCCTTGTTCAATACCAAGAGCCAAAACCATAGAAATCCAATACCATCATCCTCAAAACTAGGGATCGAAACGTCCGTCGAGACACCATGGTCCGAAACCATAGGCACAACTTCCAAGGAATAACCGCCACGGACCAAAAATAAGTTTTCCACATACACGCGCTTTTACTGAAGCCAACCAGCGTGTACACGTGACTTGGGCTTGATGAACCTGCGTATATGAATTTTCTCTTCTTCTTATAGTCTGATCATCAATTCCTTGCTGCTGACCTTCTGCACTATGATTTGTCATCAGTGAGGTTTGCCATCAAGGACAACACTTGTCTCATAATGCCAACAGTTCTTCCTTTGTCTGCCTGTTCAAAAAATCTATCAATCTATTGGCCAGCTCCAGCCTGTTTCCCAGCACTATTCTGGCCCTTTGAATCTCTGTCTGTGCTTGGCCAATCAAATCCATCTGCTCATGCACAGTCTTAATTTATTTCCATTGCTTGGTGATGGATTGGTCAATGCGGGCCCACAAAATTCTTTTGATTTCTGCCATAGCAGTCTCTAGCTTGAGCTCCTTTTCCAAAGTCTTTATTTTCTCTTTCAAGGCCTTTATTTCTCTGCCTTGTTCTGCCACAGTCATTTTTGATTTGTCATATTTGGCATCTAGTTCTGCCAACTTTTCCTTGGCCTGCTTTATCTCATTTTCCTGGAGCTCCATTTCTTTAATAGCCTTGGTCAAGTCTTTCATGCTTGTACTGGAGTTTGGAGCTGTTGTTGTTGCTGCTCCTGTTGCGGCTGTGGTTGTGACAGGGGCTACTGCTGCCTCTGTTGTTGCTGCTGTGGTTGATGTGGTTGGAGGAACTTGGGATGTAGATTCTCCCTGCCTATCTTGTAATGCCCCTTCAAGTTCTTTCTCCAAATCGAGGACCTTCTGGTTGAGCTGCATTATGAGGTCCAGTTGCTCATCGGCCTCCTTTTCCTTTTGTAACTCTGTTGTTTGAGGGTGCTCTGTGGGCAGCAGCTTTAACCTCTTTTTCAGTGCATTGAGGTCATCTTCTTTTTTCTTGAGGAGGGCCCTTACGCCCTTTGGATCCTTAGGATCATGTCCCAAGTCAATGATGATGTCCTCCAGCGATTTTATTCTGTTGTCCTTGGCCATGGAGGACATTCTCTCAAAATCCAACTGAATGTTGGTATTTTTCAGTGATTCTTTTAACTCATGGGCCATGGTTGCCCTGTCCACCAAGGTGGCATAGACCATTTCTCCAGTTTGCTTGTGGAGTTCTATTTGGTCCATGGGATGGATGTCTTTGGCCATGACCTCCACCCTAGTCCTCACAAAATCTGCAGCTGATTTTGGATGCGGCACTGTAGGCTTGAAATGACTGAGGATCATTTTCTCCTCTTTCAGGTCATAAATCGACATCAATCTTTCTTGTATGGGGGTTTACACAGTGCATTATATTAGATATCATTTTGGGATTCAACTGCGTTAAGTAAGTCATTCATGTATGACCATTTCCATGAGAGGTAATCGTAACTGACTAATTTCTCATGATTTTTGAATAGTTCACTTAGCACTCGTTGCATCGGGTGATGCTCACAGGGGTGAAGAAGTGGGATTGAAACTAGTGAAATGAATCACACAGCATCAATCATCACTTCCGGGGCTTGCACCCGGTAACCAGGACTTCCTAGGAGGTCACCCATCCCAGAACTCCTCTGGCTCAAGCGCGCTTAACTGTGGAGTTTTCCCCACAATCAAGCCCACTTAGCTTGCTACCCCATTTGCAAAACCTTAGCAAGCCTCATGAACCATTCAAGTAGAGATCCCTTGACTCTTTTTGAATTTAAGTATGGGGGTTTACGCAGTGCACTTTATTGGAATTTATAACTCGTAAGCTTTTGATGATGGGTTAGGGCTTAAGCAATATGCTCCTTTCCATCATAAGTTGGCAGGTGTTGCATTCAGAAACTGTTTATATACTTCTACTCTCAGCAAGTCGTTTTGGGCCTTGATTTGCTTGAAAGAAGCCTTAGTGCTTTTGGGCTTCTTGCTCTGCTCCAAACCAGGTTGTGATCCCTGCTCCTGCTGAAAGGAGCTTGTACCTGTATGTTGGCTGCCTTCTCCATCTTTCCTTGAACAGTCAAGGACTTCTTCATTGATTTCTTCTATCTCTGGAGAATCAACCCTTTGTCTCTTGGCCTGGGGTTGTTGGGAGGATCCACTAGCAGGAGTGGACTCTTCTCTATCTCTTTTCATACCCCTCTCCTCATGTGCTGGGGTCTGCAAAATTGGTGCTACTGGTGGCTCAGTTTGTGGAGGAGGGGTGTGCTCTTGTTGCTGCCCTATGGAGGAGGCAGGTTGTTCTTTGACTGTTTGTTCTTCAGCACCCATTATTCCTTTACCTTTGTATGTACCTGGTGCTGCTATGGAAGATATCTGTGTGGTTGGTGCAGCTGCTGAGGCCGAGGTACCTTCTCCTACTGGCTGCGGTCGTTTGAAGGGTACCTGCTGCACACAATCCAAGTCAAGAGTCTTTTCCAAATCCTTGACATTCTTTAGCATTATCTCTTCTTCAGTCAATTTTTCAATTAAGGTGTCTTGCAGCCACTCTTGCTGATTGGCATACTTTTCAATATGTGGGTACTTGCAATGCTCATAGCCTAGCAGCCTGTACTTAACTCTCCTAGCAGTGATGAAGCCTTCAGGGTCATAGGGGACCCAACGGAAGCTTTTAGAGAGCATGTACTTATCTTTAAGGATTAGCTCAGCATCTTGCCATCCCTCTTTTTTATTCATTATGAAGGGGCCCAGGTGGTGCTTGAACTTGAGATGGGCTTTCTTTTTGGAGCTATGGAAGTGAGTGAGGTCAGAGTGAATTAGCTGCCTATAATACTCCAAGGAAAATAGCCTCATGGGCACATATTTTGGGAGCCTGTATGGGCAGAGCTCACAGCCATAGACTCTGATGACTGTATGATCCTCATATAGGTACCAATCACCTATTTTGTAATTCTTGGAGAGCTGCAGGACCTTCTGTATTTCAAATGATATTCTGGGAGGAGGGGACCTCATTAATAAACAAGAGACTGGATAGACAAACTGATCAATGAATTCACAATGTGAATATGGTGACTTTTGCACTTGATGATAGACAGATGTCCAGAAGATAACAGATCTTCTTTCCCCTTTAGAGTCCAACTTTTTGATGTAGCATGGAAAAGCCTCAGACTGATAGTACATGAGGAGGTGGTAGATATAAGATGAATATTTGAAGATGCCCTCTCTATCTACTTTGCACAGCTGATCATGAATCTTGTTAGCTATGAACGTGGCAAATTTATATTTGCGGGCAGGGGGTTGGCCTGGGCTATAAGCAGCTAAAAATACCAGCATTGTTTCATCCACATGCTCACTGGTTCTGTATCCCAGCACATAAGCAATCATGTCCAACAGAAGCCTGCCTACATCAGTAAAATAGACATCCAAGTAGGGAGGTGGCCCTGTGGGCTGGCATTCAGGCCTCATAAATATCTTGGTGATTTTCTGAATGTCTTCACTGGACATCTTAGCACCTGTGTCCAGAACATAGTTCATGGAGAAAGGGAACAACAGCTCAGTTTGATTGAAGTTAAGAATCTGGTTGATGGATTCAGCATTAATGTGAAAGAGGATGCTCCCAGATGGAGACTTAATAGCTCTGTGCTGCACATCATAATTTTCAGCACATAGGCAAATAACCTCTGGAAAAATGTTGACAGAGGGGAGACAGTAGTATGGCAGATTTGACTCCCATATCCCATATGTATCCTTGCCATTCAGGTAGTCATCTCTCAATTGCCTGAAGGTCTGCAAATGGTCCCTGTTACCCGCAAAGTCTTGGATGAGGTAGTCCCTGTCAGCAAGAGGCAAGGACTCCAGGTCTTTATTTGGTGCATTTATTGGAGCAACACTGAGGGCTGTGGGAGCAGGAGCAGCCATTATGTAGTCTGAATTGAACAAGGTAAGTGTAATAGCTTGCAAGGCTCCTGAAAGCTCAAATGACAGATTGAACGCAGGTAGTGCTAGAAGTTTTCCTCAAGTGGAATAGGCAGGCTATGAAGGACCGTCTCTGCTTTGCTTGGCTAAATTCACAGGGATTGTGAATTGATGAAGATGAATTGCAGAGGGAATGTAGAATTCAAATTGGTGAAATGCAGCTTTGGGCATGCACCCGGAAAAAAGGAACAATGCCGGGTAGCTCGGGGATAATTTACAACTTTAGACCGTGAATTTATCGTTTAATATCAAATTTATGGAGCTGGGGCAATGTGGTTGATTTAGTTGCAAATTAAGAAGTAGACAGTGTTGAATTTAGAATTTGACAGGTGCTCAATGGAGAATTTGCAGAGAAAAGGCATTCATAGGGGTAAAACAAGAGAATTATGGTGAATACCTGGATCAACAACACAGAAAACCTTCGGGCCGAACAGGGGGTGCTCAATGCAGCTGAATTGACAAGTTGTGGCAGCTGCAACTTCGAATTTGGCGGTTCGGAGGTAATTTCGCGATGAGGTGGCTTGCAACGGCTCGGTCACTTTCGCTTGAAAATGACACAAAACGGCCAAAACCGCGCTTTTTAACAACAAATTTAGACAAAAAGGGTCATTGACGCCTTTCCGCCAATGACGTCACGGCGGGCCCGGGGTACGGAGGGTGACGTGGTGCTGAGCTAGAGGCCAGCGTGGCTGGACACGGTGGCGGGCGGAGAACGGTGGTAGGGCTACGTGGAGGGCCACGAGGCGCAGGGGCGGGCGGAGGCGACACGACTTCATGATGACGTGTGGGTGACGTGGTGCCAGAGGGGCAGTATCAGGGAGGTGGTAAGCGGTCTCCCCGCACCACCTTTGGGTGAAGGCGGTATCAGGGAGGGGGGCTCCGAACAACCCCGCCGCTTGCCACGCGTCCCGGGTACGGCCTCCAATACCGCCATCTCCCCGGACATTAAAGGGAGGTATGTCGGGATTTAAAAAAGGCCGCCCACCGTTGGATCGGGGGCGGCGGATGATGGACGGCTGGCGGGCACTGTGATACAATGTGCAACTTTGGGTTGGGTCCCGCTCGATAATAAAATATTCATTTAAATTGCGCGGGTTTAGAACTTTAGGTTTTGGTGGGTTTTTATGGGTTTTGAATTAATCTGTCGGGGGAAAAAAGGGTTAGAGTTAGGTTCAAGCAGAGGGAAAGGGGTTTTTCATGAAATTTTTTAGGAAAAAAAGGGAAATGAGGGTTTAGGGTGGGCTATTAGTCTAACCAGAGGTTAGAGAAATCCCAAAGTAGGGTTGACCATAGTCCTTGGTGGACTAATGTCTCCATTAGACAAACTTAATTTAGCTATAGTGCTAAAAAAGGGGGGAATATTTATACATTGCTTGGGGTTTATACACCATGGTGTTATAATAGTAGGGGAAAGGGAAACATAGGGGATTTGATGTAAATACAGTTAGTAGTTAGTACTGGGGGGGGAATGAGAATGAGAAGTGGTAGCTACTAAGCTTTTTAGGAACCAAACTTAGTTAGGAAGTAGATCAAAATGAAAAGAATTTTTACACAAGAAATGTAGCTTCTTTTCAAAGAAAGAAGTCATTTATGACATCAATTTGTACAAATGAAGAGTATAAGGAGGACTGGCCAGGCAGATCCTGCAGTCCTCATGGAGGTTAGTAAGAAACTTTGAAGGGAATGAGGGAAGTTAGTGATGACTTAACACTTTGCCGCATAGGCCACTGCTCTTGCCTTTCCTGCTGATGGCCACTTTGATTTACTCCAAGTGATGTGCTTGGATCTTTCTTTCTGCAACCTTCAACTGCCTACCCTGCCTAACATTTTTTCTTCATTTTGTATGGGTGCACTTGGTCTTTCAAACCCTGATAATTTTCTTTTCTTTTTGTTGCCCTCTTATCTAAGTCTACCCTTATGCCTTCCAAGGGCCCAGATTAAGCAGTTGGGCACCTTTCTTTTTCTATCCACCTAGTCATCTGTCAAGCTTGAGCTGTTTGAACAGGTACTTCCTTTCTAGTCTACAACATGCAATTTAAAATATGGAGAGGCCCAGCTTGAGCTGTTGGACAACCCATCAAAACAGTAATGGCAATTTGGACTAGCCACTCTCATGGTCTTTGTTTGGGGTTCATTTCTTTTATTTTTTCATTGACCAATTCCTTTTCTTGCCCTTTGATTTTTCTTTTAAGGCATACCCTCTTTACATTTTTTAAATTGTCTGTTTCTTTCACAAAAATGGAACCTTAGCAGCATGGAAGGTAGACATTTTTGGCACTTCCACTGTCAATCATGAGAGATGAGAACCTATTGGTATAGGAGGCTAATAGTGGCTCCACTTGGGGATGGCTTTTCCAGGTGAAAAGCCAAGAACAGCAGGTCAGATTGCCTGATTTTGCTTCCCTGTTGCTGGCTGAATTTCTGTGTTTGTTGGAGACCAATGCTTAGGATCCTAGATGTTTGCAGGCAACACCCAGTGAGCTGTTTTGTTGTGAATTTTTAGATCTATTTTTCATCTGTTTCTCAAGCTTTCTCTTCATGACTTGACAGTTACCCTTTGCTTTCCTTGCTGCCCAAATGCCAGGATCCATATTTCCCAAAAATATCATAGTATATCATCCCGGTCTTCTAAAAAATGTGATGCACTAGCTCCTTTATTTATTTGCTACAATTGAAAATACTTGGAATATGGATATTTATGTACAATATATGCCTGTTTAGTGTTTAATCAAGGGAGTCAAAATAATGCTTAAGCATTCTCCCATTAACTGGGCCTTCCTCAGTGTCTGAACCATCCGCACTTCTCAAAAAATAAGTATTATTTCCTTGTATGGCATAAATGACATAGGGTCCCTTCCATAGAAAATCAAACTTACCATGTTTGCCTTTGTTTCTCTTCTGGAATCCCATCTTAACACTTTATTTCCAATAAAGAAATCTTCAGCTTTGGTTCTCTTGTCAAATATTCTTTTGATCGTTTCTTGTAGAACTTGAGTTCTTTGATAGACTTCTTCTCTTGTTTGTTGTAAATGAATTGTTTGATTAATCCTTCTTTGGATGTCATTGGGCTCAGCTTGTATTTCTTGCAGCAACTTAATCACAGGAATTCCTAGAGATGTAGAAAACTTTGCTTCTAGCCCGTAAACGAATTCATATGGACTCATGCCAATTGATCTCTTGGTGGTCAACCTATCTGCCCACAGTGCATTTACCAGCTTTTTATGCCAGTTCTTTTTGTTTTCTTCCAAAACATTTTTAATGATGTTGATGAGACTTTTATTGGAAGATTCAGCTAGGCCATTACCTTGAGGATAATAGGCAGTGGAATGACCTAGGGTCATGTGATACTTGTGACAAAAATTGATCATTTTCTTGGACTTGAAAGCTGCAGCATTGTCTGTGATGATTTTGTCTGGACAGCCAAACCTGGATAAGATATTGGTTTCTAGAAATTTTATAATAATGGAGTCATTGGCTTGCCTGCAAGGGATGGCCTCTATCCAATTGGTAAAATAGTCTGTAGCAGTGAGAATCCACCTATGCTGGCCAGAGGATGAAGGGTGAATTTCACCAATGAAGTCTAAACCCCATTGCTGAAATGGTCTCTCAGCTGAAATTGGTTTGAGTGGTAAAGGCAGCAGCTTCCTCTTGCCCTCAAAAATTTGACATTTATGGCAGGACATTACAAATTTCCTTACATCAGTAAACAAGGAGGGCCAATAAAATCCAGCCCTTAGGATTTTATCAGCTGTGGACTTCCAGTACAAATGTCCTCCATAGTCACGTGCATGAAATTCTTTGAGGACATTGTCAGTTTCTTCTAAGGTCAAGCAACTGAGTAATATTCCCTCATGATTTCTCCAAAACAAAACATTGTCAATAATACAAAACTTTGATGCTTTCATTTTCAAGAATCTTTTCTTAGTTCTGGACAACCCTGGAGGAGCCTGCAGGTTTAGTAATACAAAACATATATCAGCATACCATGGGGATTGTATAAAGGCTTGTTTGATCTGTGGAGTCGCCATCTCCTGTTCGTCGTCCAGTTCATTAATGTCAAGGGCTTGGAAATTGGTTTCAGTCATTAATTTGGCTAGGCCTTGTCCTTTTATTAGTTTGGTCAGTTTGATCTCAATGTCATATTCTAGGATGTTAGCAATCCACTTGCCTCTCTTGCCTTCAAGGCCCTCTTGGGTTAGAATATCTTTGACCACTGCATTAGGAACATAGGCAATTATATGAGAGTAAAGAATGTAGATTCTGAAATCCTTGATGGCTTTTACCAATGCATAAGCTTGTTTTTCCATGACCTGATATTTCAAGGGAGCATCCCTAAGTGCTCTGCTGAAAAATGAAATGGGTTTCCCACAGCCTTGGTCATCTTTTTGTAGCAAAACAGCAGCAATTGTATGCTCAGAAGCAAAAGAGAAAATGATGAAATCTTGATCAAATCTAGGGCTTGTTAGAACTGGTGTGTTTGTCAATGCTCTTTTGATATCCTCAAAGGCTTGTTTAGCTTCCATAGTCCATTTGACCTTGGAATCCTTTTTCTGCATATTGTTTAGCAGTCTAATGAGTTCAGCCAGATTGGGAATGAATCTCCTCAAGAAATTGATCTTCCCTAGAAAACTTTGTAATTCTTTGATGTTTCTTGGATGTGGTACTTGTAGGATAGCTTGAATTCTGTCAGGATCAATCCTAATACCATTTTTTGAGATTATATGCCCCAGGAGTTTGCCTTCCTCCAATCCAAACAATGATTTCTTTGGGTTCAAAGATATGCCATATTTTCTACAAATTGTGAAAACCTGCCTCAAGTGTTCTTGATCTGATTTTGAAAAAGCAGTGAGATCATCAAGGTAGACAACTAGGAAATCATGAAGTTCCTTGGCAAAGGCAATATCCATTGCTCTTTGGAATGTAGCCCCTGCATTTTTAAGCCCAAAAGGCATCTTAACATATTTGAATGTTCCCCAAGGTGTTGTGAAGGCAGTTTTATCTTGGTCATCCGAGTGTACTAGAATCTGATTGAATCCTGAGAAGCCATCTAGTAAGGAGATCCTTGAGGCTCCCACCACCCTTTGCAAGATATGATCCATTTTTGGTAAAGGATAATGGTCCTTGAGAGACACTTTGTTGAGATTCCTAAGGTCAACACACAATCTGATTTCTCCTGTCTTTTTCCTAGTAGGTACTAGGTTTGAAATCCATTCTGAGAATCTGATTGGGCCAATGATCCCTGCTTCATACATACGTTTGACTTCTTTTTCAATGAGGGGAAGGAGGACTGGATTGATTCTCCTGAGTTTCTACTTAAAAGGCTTCTGATTTTCTTTTAACGGTATTGTGTGCTGGATAACTGATGTATCATAAGACTTAAGGTCCTCATAGCTCCAGGCAAAGACATTTTGAAATTCTCTAAATAACTCAATGTATTTCAGCTTCTGTTCAGGAGGTAATTCTTTGGATAATTTGACCATTTTGGGATGTTCAGGTGTCCCAATGTTACAATCCTCTATTTCAGCATTCAGTGGTTGGATTTTTGGTTTTCTTGAGATATCATTTGAGTCAAACAGATCCTCCAAGGGGGTTAAACCTATGGGCAAACCTCATCTTCTGCTTCAGCCATTTCCTCTGCATTTTCTGATTGTTTCAACTCCCGTATAGTTTCACTTTCAAAGGTGGTCGGATGTAAAACCAGATCAGCTGCCTCAGCTAATATTTTCTGCGTAACTGTGCATATTTGTGGTTGATCCTCTCTGGTACTAGTGTCAATGTTCATGCCCAAAAATTCTTCCTTTAAAGTGAGAAAGTTTTTTATCTGTTTGTTACTGTCAAAGACTTGCCAATTCTTAATGTTATTCGGGACTGAAGGTCTGTGTTTGATTTCAGCTGTGAATGTATGATTGGTTTTGAAAGGTAACTTACAAGTGCTGGCAAAGGTTGCTAGGCTATGAGCATGTAGGTTGAGTTCTCTGGAAATCTTAGTCAATTGTGATTGTGAGAAGCTCTCCATTATTTGAAGAGCTGCCCCTTTGTATGATCTCAACCTTAGATCATTTGTGGTGAAATTTCCCTTCATTTGTTGTATGACCAAGTCTGAATCTCCTAAAATTGAGACTTTGGTTGCACCTAGATTTTTTAGGAGTTTCAATCTTAACAGAAGGGCTTCATATTCAGCCACGTTGTTTGTGCATCGGAAGTTTAGTCTATATGCATGGCCCTCAGCTTGGTCGTTGTGCATATTGTGGATCCATACTCCTGCCCCAGCCCCCAACTTGTTTACAGAGCCATCAAATTCTAGGTACCATAAAGTTTCATGATCAAGATCCGGATTAAAATTTTTAGTGACTTGGATGATGGGCAGATTTGTTTTTTGCAAGTTGTTGGGCACATCATTTCCTTCTATCTTGTTAACAGCCATCACCATGGTCCCTTGGTCTTTGCAGGTAGATTGTTCATCTGATTGCTTGGTCTCTACTGTCATTAAAAGTTCAGAATAAGCTTTGTGACATATGTCAGCATTGTAGAGAATGAATGAATCCATGTCTGAGTGTATGGAATAGATTGGAAAGTTTTGGGCTTATCTTGATTGCTTACCACATATTTCATCAGAGTTTCCCGGTACAATCTCTTTGGCTGACCAAAGACTGAAATAGTTGCATAAGACATGTCCAATTGCAGAGATCCTTGAAGTTTGGCCCCCCAGGATCTGGACAAGAGCATGCCATACTTTGGGGGTATGTCAGCTACCACTACATCCATTAAGATAGTTTTGGTTGGATATTGGACTAGGGAGACACATAAGTCTTTAATCAGACCTAAACATCTGACTTGGCTTGAATCGAATGAAAATAGATCCTTGTAGGGTCTTGTGATGTCTAAGTCAAGTTCTTCCATTACAGATTTGGGCATTAAGTTGTGTGAGGCCCCAGAGTCAAACATTGCATTATGTAGGACCTTTTCATGAATATTCAGGCTGACATAAAAGGGTGGTATCCCTCCATTCTCTGTTTTTCCATTAACCTCAGGTCCGAACAGAAACTCTGGTTGGTCATCTAGAACATTCACAGCATCTTTATTGTCTGATATTTGGAGTGATCTATTGATCTGCTGTCTATAAATGTCATGTTTGGCTAATTCTGAAAGAGGCACTGATATTTTTAGCTTACTAATTTCTGTTTCCAAGTTGAAAGGTTTTTCTATTTGAATTTTGGCATTTAGTGCTGCAGATTTTTCCTTCTTGGCTGAATTATTAGGGGTCTTCTGCTCATAGTTAGGATCCTTTTGAGTGAAACCGGTGCCATGTTTGTTTCCTATGGGAGTATCTGGCTTTATCTTTGATTGATGGGGCAAACTTGGCTGATTTTGAGAGGACTGTTGTTCTGAAATGTCCTCCACAGTTACTTCTATGGCCGGTGATTTTAAGTTGTCAGCTGATTCGGGGGGAGTAGTAATTTCATTGATCCTTTTTGATTGTTTATTATCCTTTGGTTTGAGGGGTGTTGGTACCTCTATTGTTCTACTCCTTAGTTTGTACTGTTTGTGCACCTCATACACAGCTGCATCATATCCTTCTTTAAAGTCGAAAGATTCTCCTGACTTAGTATGGAATTGATTTTCATTGTAAACCTCTTGGTCTTCTTGTGTCAAAAAGACTTGATTTTCACCATCCAAACCCATTAGATTGATGTGAGGATCCTCACTAGGTTCACTAGATGTTGAAGCCTCAGCATAGTTCTCTTGAAAAGGAGGTCTCACATGCTGATCAGGATCAGTCCTACCAACATTAGGATTTTGAATCTTTCTGAAGTTTGGGTTTCTAATATTGCTTGTTTGGATTTCCCATGATGATTTTCTTTCTATGGTTTCCACCCTATCTCCAAGTCTATCCATTCCCTTAATGATTGCATCTAGCTTTTGATCAAACGATGAGGGTTCTTCTTTGAATGTAGTTCTCCGTTCAGTTCTTGCACGGTTTCTTTTTGCAATCAGATTTGCCTCTACACTCACAACTATGTTTTGCATGTCTGCTAGAGTTGAGGGTGCACTTAGACTTGCAGACCCTTATGTGCCTTTTCTTTTCTTTTGACTTTCTATCTAAGGCTACCCTTATTGCTTCCAAGGTCCCAGATTAAGCAGTTGGGAACCTTACTTTCTCTACCTAGCTACTGGTCTGCCAAGATTAAACAGTTTGGACAGACTTCTTTCTCTATTCTACAATAGAAAATTGAAACATGACATGATCCAGATTAGGCTGTTGGACCATCCATCCAAAATTGAGTCAACATCAAGCTTTTGTACACACCTAGTCTTCTCATGGAAATATGGGATCTTTGAATCACCAAAGCAGAGCATATTTGGAACTTTTATTTGCCAATCATGAAATATGAAACCTATTGGTATAGGTAGCTAACAGTGGCTCCACATGGGGATGGTTTTTCCATTTGAAAGACCAAAAACAGCAGGTCAGAATGCCTTGGCCCTTGACTTCTTGTATCAAAACTTGGAGTATTCCTCTTTGAAATCTCAAAATTGTGCTCTTCCCCTCTTGGTGCATCTCTGAACTTATTTGCCTTTTGCTGATAACTAATAAAACTTGAGAAACTGCATTTTTACATGTTAACAGAAAGTAATATATACACCTGAATATGTACAAGGGAAACTTAGGCTGCAGTTATGGATAGTAGTCAAAATAGTGCTTCAACATCCTGCCATTTACAGGACCTTCGTCCAAATCAGTTTCATCAAGATTCCTAAGGAAGTAAGTATTATTTCCTTGCACTGCTTGAACAGCAAATGGTCCCCTCCAAAGGGAATCAAATTTTCCATGTTTTCCTTTGTCTTCCCTTCTTGAATCCCACTTGAGGACTTTATCACCTATGTTGAAATCTTCAGCCTTAGTCCTTCTGTCAAAGGCTTTCTTTAACTTTTCTTGTAAAACTTGAACTCTGTGATAGACTTGGTCTCTAGTTTGCTGCAAACATATAATTTTATTTACCCTTCTTTGCACATCATTTGGTTCTGCCTGGCTTTCTTGAAGAAGTTTCATGACAGGGATCCCTAGTGATGAAGGAAATTTGGCTTCTAATCCATAAACTAACTCATATGGGATGATCCCGATTGATCTCTTGGTTGTTAGTCTATCTGCCCATAGGGCATTGACAAGCTTCTTATGCCAATTCTTCTTATTTTCTTCCAACACCTTCTTTATGATGTTCACAAGGCTTCTATTTGATGATTCAGCAAGGCCATTTCCTTGGGGATAGTATGCAGTAGAATGGCCCAAGGTAATGTGAAATTTGTGGCAGAAATTCACCATCTTCTTAGATCTGAAGGCAGCAGCATTGTCTGTTATTATCTTATCAGGACAACCAAATCTAGAAAGAATATTGGTCTCAAGGAACTGAATGATAGTGGAATCATTTGCTTGTTTGCATGGAACAGCTTCAATCCATTTAGTAAAGTAGTCTGTAGCTGTTAGAATCCATCTATGTTGGCCTGAAGATGAGGGATGAATTTCTCCAATGAAATCCAAGCCCCATTGTTGAAAAGGTCTCTCTGTTGCAATAGGCCTCAAAGGAAGTGGCAGTAACTTTCTCTTTCCCTCAAACACTTGACATTTATGACATGAGGTGGTAAATTTCTTGACATCAGAGAAAACAGTGGGCCAATAGTAACCAGCCCTCAGTATCTTATCCACGGTGGACTTCCAATACAAGTGTCCACCACAGTCACCTGCATGAAATTCTTTGGTGACATTGTTAGTCTCATTCTCAATCAGGCAGTTTAACAATATACCCTCATGGTTTTTCCAAAGCAAATTGCCATCCATAACACAAAATCTTGAAGCTTTCATTTTTAGGAACCTACATTTAGTTCTGGAAAATCCTGGGGGAGCACACAGGTTTTGTAACACATAACAGATATCAGACTACCAAGGGGATTGTTCAAAGGCTACATTGATCTTTGGAGTCGCCAGCTCCGGTTCATTGTCCAGCTGGTTTATGTCTAAGGCTTGGAAGTTTGCTTTTGTCATTAGTTTGGCCAAACCTTGCCCTTTTATTAGTTTTGTAGGTTTTATTTCAATATCAAATTCCAAAATGTTGGCAATCCATTTTCCTCTTCTGCCCTCTAAGTTTTCTTGAGTGAGTATGTCTTTCACAATGGGACTTGGCACATAAGCTATAACATGGGAATAAAGGATGTAAATCCTGAAGTCTTTAATGGCCTTGACCAAAGCATAAGCTTGTTTTTCCATGATCTGATATTTCAGAGGTGCATCTCTAAGAGCTCTACTAAAGAAAGCAATGGGTTTCTCATTTCCTTGGTCACCTTTTTGTAATAGAACAACAGCAATGGTATGCTGGGAGGCAAAAGAAAAGATGATAAATTCTCTATCAAATTGGGGATTTGTTAAGATTGGGGTTTGGGTAAGGGCCAATTTTATACCTTCAAAGGCTTGATTTGCTTCTACTGTCCATTTCACTTTTGAATCCTTCTTTAGCATGTTGTTCAATAATCTGATCAGTTCTGCTAAGTTTGGGATAAACCTTCTTAAGAAATTGATCTTCCCTAAGAAAGCTTGCAATTCTTTGATGTTTCTTGGGTGGGCCATTTGTAAGATAGCTTTTATCCTGTCTGGGTCAATTCTTATGCCATCCTTTGAAATGATATGCCCTAACAACTTACCTTCTTCCAAACCAAATAGAGACTTCTTGGGATTCAAGGAGATTCCATATTTCCTACATGTTAAGAAGATCTGCCTTAAATGGTTCAAGTGTTCTTGGTCAGATTTTGAGAAAGGTGTGAGGTCATCCAGATAAATGACAAGAAAGTCATGAATCTCTTTGGCAAAAGCAATATCCATTGCCCTTTGAAATGTTGCCCCTGCATTTTTCAATCCAAAAGGCATTTTTACATATTTGAAAGTTCCCCATGCGGTCGTGAATGCAGTTTTGTCTTGATCATCAGGGTGCACTAGGATTTGATTAAAGCCTGAGAATCCATCAAGTAATGAGATCCTTGAGGCTCCTACCACTCTTTTGAGAATGTGATCCATCTTAGGTAAGGGATAGTTGTCTTTGAGGGACACTTGGTTTAGATTTATAAGATCAACACAAAGTCTTATCTCACCAGTTTTCTTTCTTGTAGGTACCAAATTAGAAATCCAATCAGAAAACCTGATGGGTGCTATGATGCCAGCTTTAAACATTTTTTGCAGTTCTTTTTCGATTGAGGGGAGAAGCGTGGGATTGATCCTTCTCAATTTCTGCTTGAATGGCTTTTGATTAGGCTTGAGAGGGATAGTATGCTGGATAACAGAGGTGTCATAGGATTTTAAATCCTCATAACCCCATGCAAAGACATCCTGAAACTCTTTGAAGAGGTCAATGTATTTAGGTTTTTGATCAGGGGGTAAGGATGCAGACAATTTTATTATTTTGGGCTTCTCAATAGTTCCAATGTTGCATTCCTCAATGGCAGCATTAAGGGGCTGCATTTTTGGTTCTCTAGGGATATCATTTGAGTCAAAGATGTCCTCTAATGGAGTTAGGTCTGTTGGAAGAAAATTGTCTTTCAGCTCTATGATCTCAGCCTCTGTAGCAGCTATTTCTTCATAACTGGTTTGTTGAATTTCTTGTATGTTGTTTTTGTTAAAAATTGTGGATGTAAGATTTGGTGAGCTGTCTTGGGTGATATTGGCTTGTTGTTCTGTTCACTCAGTATTTGTGATTGACCTGATCCCTCAGTGTCAATGTTCAATCCTGCAAATTCTTGTTGCAAGGTCAATAAATTATTTATTTGTGTATCATCTTCAAATACTTGCCAATCTTTAACATTGTTTGGGACAGAAGGTCTGTGTTTTACCTCAGCTGTAAAGTGATGGCTAGGTTCAAAGGGTAGTTTACAGGTGCTTGCAAATGTGGCCAAACTATGGGCATGCAGGTTATGGGTTCTAGGAATTTTGGTAATTTGAAATTCAGTGAAGGACTTTAGTAGTTCAACAGCAGTAGATCTATAAGATCTCAGTCTTTTGTCATTGGTGACAAAGTTACCCTTTACTTGTTGGACAACTAGGTCTGAATCTCCTAGTATTGAAACCTTTATGGCTTGTAAGGATTTTACTAGTCTGAGGCCTAGTAAGAGAGCTTCGTATTCTGCCATATTGTTGGTGCACCTGAAGTTTAACCTATAGGCTCGGCCTTCTGCATGACTGTTTTGTTTATCATGTATCCAAACTCTAGCTCCTGCCCCTAATTTGTTGACTGACCCATCAAATTCAAGAAACCATAGGATCTCTTTTTCTAGGGGAGACTTAATAACTTCTCTGTGATCTGGGATTGTGAGTTGAAGTTCTTGTTTTTCATTTAGTTTGTCTTTTAGGACAGTCTCATCACTTGATTGGATCAGCTTTATTTCTAGAGCAGCAACTTGTTCATTAATGTCCTGATCTTGTTTGAGTGTCTTGGTTTCATCATCATTTGTAAGACCTGAATTATCATTGAAGAGAATATACGAATCTATATCAGAATGGACAGCATATATGGGAAAGTTTTGAGGTTTTTCTTCACTGATGACCATGTATTTCATAAGTGACTCTCTATATAACCTCTTGGGTTGACCAAAGACTGAGATGGTTGCATACGACATATCTAATTGTAGGGAACCTTGGAGTTTAGCCCCCCATGATCTTGATAACAGCATGCCATATTTGGGTGGGATATCAGCAACTACAACGTCCATTAGAATTGTTTTATTTGGGTACTGAACTAGGGACACACATAAGTCTTTTATTAAGCCTAAACACTTAACTTGGCTGGAGTCAAATGAGAATAGGTCCTTATATGGTCTTGTAATATCTAGATTCAATATTTCCATGACTGATTTAGGCATCAAGTTGTGAGAGGCACCTGAGTCAAACATTGCATTGTGTAGTATCTTATCATGAACATGCAGGCTGACATAGAAAGGTAAAATCCCTGTAACTGCTGTCTTTCCATCAACCTCTGGACCGAAAAGCAATTCTGGGGTGTCATCCAACACATTGACATTATCTTTATTACGATTAAGTTGAAGGGACTTCTTGATTTGTTGTCTATAAATGTCATGCTTGGCTAGTTCTGAAAGAGGAATAGCTACCTTCAATTTGCCAATTTCAGCTTCTAAGTCAAAAGGTTTATCAGGTTGGGTCTTGGTATTTTGGTTAATAGCCCTTTCCTTTTCAATGGAATCCTTGATGCCCTCCTCTTGATTCTCTTTCTGATCTTGAGGCTTATCCCTTTTACTTGTCCTTTGAGGAATGTTGCTTGGGTTGTGTTGGAAGGGTGTTGTATCTACTGGTTGCGTTTTCGAGGGGGATGTTTCAGTTATTTCCTCAACTGTTACCTCATCTGTAATTGGACCAGTTTTGTCACTTGGTTCTGTGACAATAGCTTTCTTAGGCTGTGGAGTGTCCTTTGTCTTGTCAGGCTGTGTCACATTTATAGTTCTGCTTCTTAGCTTGTATTGCTTATGGACTTCATAAACAACGGTGTCATATCCTTGTTTAAAGTCAAATGACTCACCTGACCTGGTTTGGAATTGCTGAATGTCATCATCCTTATGATCTTCTTGACTCAGAAAAACTTGCTGCTCATCATTCAGGCCCATCAGGTTGATGTGGGTGTCATCTGTTTGCTCATTCGGAATGGATGCCTCAGTATAGTTTTCCTGGAAAGGAGGTCTTATGTCTGGATCAGATCCGGCCTTGCCAGCGTTTGGGTTTTGATTTCTCCTAAAATTGGGATTCCTGATAGGGTTATTTTGTGGTGCTTCCCATGATGACTTTCTTTCAACTGATTCTACTCTATCCCCCAATCTCTTCATACAAGTGAGTATTGCATCCAGTTTTTGATCAAAGGCTGAGGGTTCTTCTTTGAAGGTGGTTCTCTTTTCCAATCTTGCCCTGTTTCTTTTGGCAATCAGGTTAGCTTCTACTGTGACAGCAACCTTTTGGGCATCTTCAAGGGTTTCAGGAGCTCTTTCCTTCAACTGATATGCCATATCAGGGTCAAAACCATCAGGAAATTTGTACAAGGCTAAATCAGGAGGAGGTCTTAAATTCTGTGGTATTGCATTATATACGTTGTTGAATCTTGCACAATACTCCAAAACGGTCTCTTGAGGACCTCGTTTGATTGTATCATATTCACCAAGTATGTGCAGTGGATCTTTCTTTTTCTCCCATCTGTTAGTAAAGGCTTGATAAAGCTCATCAGGGGTTGTGATGGTATTTACAGCCAGTGATCTAAACCAAGTTCTTACATCCCCTGTCAGGCTCTAAACAAAGATTCTCATTCTCACACTATCATCATCTATTTCATAGTTCTCAAAATGGTCTTGCATCCTCTTGGCATGCTGAATTGCTGTGAAAGGGCCAGTGGAGTCAAAATATGAGATCTTGGATTGGTAGTCCTGAGGTAGAGCTGCAGCATTAGCAGGCAACTGCAGGGGTGCATACCTATTAGCCATATTTGCAGGATTTATAGGGTTGACAGGGATAATTTGAATGACTGGTACAACAGGGGTAGTGGGAACGGTAGAAACTAGAGTGCTGGTCAAGGGAATATGTGCAGTGGATGGAGGTGTGAAAGGAGGGCTTTGAGATGTGGATGCTGAACTGGGGGAATCAAGGGTAGACCGAAATAGAACCTTGATTGGAGTTGGAACAGGGTTTGGATAAGCTATCTCAGGACTTAAATCAGCAAGAGTTTCATGTCCTTGCTGCTTCCTAGTGATTTTGGGGATTGTATTAGGATTTTCAGAAAGAGTTGGGGGATTGGGATCAGGATTTGACCTTGTATATTACGGATTCTTCTTGGGAGCCAGCTTCTGAACTTGTTTTTGAGTATGTTTTTTGGAATATTTTTGTGTCTACAAGGGCCAGACAAGATTTTGGAGTGAATGAGTGTATCTTAAAGCTAGCATGAAAATTGACTGAAGCAGCTTAAAGAAATATACAAAAATTAGAAAATCCTGAGGAAGTCCCCAGTGGAGTCGCCAATTATGTTAACACCCAGGTTGTTCCCTTTGACTCCCAAGGGAATACGGCCGGGGTAACCACTAACCAATCTTTGGATTGCAGTTTCTAGCCAAACTGTAATCAGAGAGGGCTCTCTCTTTAAGGTTTGTCTCTGTTTTGTGAAAATTTTAGGCTAGTTATGAATTCAGGGTTTGGTTTTATGTTTTGGTTGAGGGATGTCTTCTGTACCTAAGGTGGAAGTCTTCAGGCAGTATTAGTCCATTGGGCAATGGAGTCTGTGGCTACAGGTTGTCTGAGATATTAAGTTGAGTTGCTGAAACTGCAGGGCCATTCAAATACATCATGAAACAGAATTTAAATTGTGATTGTGAACTGTGCTTAACCAGTGAAAAGCAATTAAGAGTTTTCCACTAAGATGGGGGTGTAAGAAAGAGATATATTGCACAGGAGAAAACTTGAATTCCTGAAACAACGATCACTGTGAAAGATATAGTTTGGAGATGCAGCAGTTAAGAATTACACCTTATGACTATAACTGAAGAAAGACATTTATAACAGCATAGATTGAGCTCAGGGTATTCTGTGAATAAATCCTGGAACTATTCTTTTTCTTTGCCATTAACTATGAAACACAGAAACATGAATGAGCTATGAAAGGATAACAAACAAAACACATAACGAAGAGTTTTTTAAGGAAAAATTATTGTGCCATGAAGTACGCAGGAATCCTGTAACATTCAGCAAAACACCACAACGCCTCAGATAACACAGAGATTTCGAAATTCCATCAGCTTCTGTATTAATACTCTGAAAATTTACAGCATAAGAACTCTGGAAGAGAAATCAACAACAACCCCTGCAAACTTATGCGAGGGGGGTATATATACAAACGGTCATACAAAATATCTGAAGCGTTGAGTCATCTGAGAAATAAATATGTTCACCACCTTGTACAGAACAACAGATAAGAAGTTATTACAGCTTTGAATACAACATAAATGCTCTTCAATTCCGTCAGAAGACTTTTTGACCTTTGGAGGCCACTGAGTCGGTTGAATGTTCTGTTATAAATGCTGGATGACGTGTCGTTGTGGCTCTGTCCTCCTGTATCTTTTCGGCCCTGTCACCTGTGACTGTCAGCGCTGCTTTAGTGGCCGAAATAGTTTTGCTGAGTTGGCTCAGCCCATTCTTCTCCATGCATGCTGATTTTATCAAAATTTTCCTGTGCATGATAACTTATATATTTAAATGAAAAAACTTGAATACAGGCTCTGGTTTATAGTATTAACTGTATCATTTTGGTCCAGAATTCCTGTGTGGGAAATTGATGTCTCAGGATTGCCTCTAGAGTCTCATCTGCCTCTGTGTATTTGTAGAAATTTTGAGGCACTTCAAACAAATGTTGGATCTCATTCATAATGAAAAATAAATTCTCAACCCCGTTGTAGAGACTCTACCCTGATGCTGGCCCTGATTCTTCTCAAGTGCTGGGTCTTTCTGTAATCTGAATTGTAGCAAATGTGTTGACCCTTTTGGCATAATGTTCATGGGAAAGTAGTCTTCCTGCGCTGTTCAGTAAGGTAGGAAGACCTCTGTTTTGTAATGCCACAAATTTGTCCGTGAATTTATTAACCTCTGTCTGCATATCCTGGCTTCTTCTTTCCAGTGTTTGTACCAGGTTTCTTAGTGTGAGGACCCTCTTTATCAGCTGGATGGTTTCAGTTCTACTGGAGATTCCCATTGCTGCCAGCTGAGCACTTGTTCTGTTATTAAGCACATTAATCATTCTGTTGGCAACCTCAGGCATATTGCCTAGAGATGCCCTTGCTCTTTGGATTTCTCTATGTGCTTTCCCTATGAGCTCTATCTGCTCATGAATGGTCTCAATGTATTGCCATTGATCAGTGATTGATTGGCCAATGTTGGCCCATAAGACTGTCTTGAGTTCAGCCACTACTTTATCAAGTGTGAGCTCCTTCTCCAGCTCCTTTATCTTATCTTTGAGAGCCTTTATCTCTCTTCCTTTCTCAGCAACATTTTGTTTTGATTTATCATATTTTTCATTCAACTTGACTAGATTTTCCCTGGCCTCATTTAATTCTACCATTTGGGCTTCCAAGGCTTGGATTTCATTCTTGAGCTTCTGCATATCCAGGCTTGGAGCCTGCTCTGTTGTTGGTGCAGTTGCTGATGTAGAAGGTGCTGCCTGTTCTGTCCGTTCAGTGGGAGCAACAGTAGTTTTAGGAGGCTCCTCAAGGTTGATTATCTCTGGAGGAGGCTGAGATGTTTGTCCTCCTTCTTTTTGTTGTAATGTTGCCTGCAGTGCAGCCTGTGCAGCCTCTGATTCTCCCAATTTCTCTTGTGTTTGGATCAGCAGTTTATATAGGGACACTAGCATAGCTGCTGCATCTTGGTCATGTCTCAGCTGGGCAACTTCTCCAGTTTGTGGGTGAATGGTTGCTGGGACTTTTACCATTTTCCTTAGTGCTGCCATATCTGCATCCCTTAACTTCAATAATGCTTGTACAGCCTTGATGTCCTTGGGATCATGCCCAAGTTCTATGATTATCTCCTCTAAGGCTTTGATTCTGTTGTCCTTTGCTTGAGAGGATGCTCTCTCCAGCTCAAGTTGGGCAGCTGTATTATTTAGGCTATTTTCTAGCCTGTAGTTCTCCAATGTCTTATCTGCCAAGGAGGCATACACCATCTCACCCGTTTGCTTATGTAATTCGATTTTATCCATTGGGTGGATGTCCTTGGCAAGGACCTCAAGGTTGGTCCTTATGTAATCTGCAGCTGACTGCGGCTGCAACACGGCTGGCATAAAGTGGCTCATGATCATCTTTCCCTCCTGGACATCATATGCAGACATTAGTCTTTGCTGGTTAGTGGGAGCCATTTTCAACAAATGATTATATAGCTGTACTCTTATGGGCTCATTCCTCTTCTTTATATCAATGAACTGCTGCTTGATGCCCACCTCAGCTCCTCTTTGCTGGCTTGAGGAGCTGACTTCTCCTCCCACTGTCCTCTCTTGTTCCTGCTGGAAGGAACTTGAAGATGCCTCCATGCTAGGTGGGCCCATGCCCAAAGATTGCCCTATTGGCATTTCTTCCTCAGAAAGGGGATTCATTCTGTGTCTTTTCTCCCCATGAGTTGTTGATGTTGTGAGGGGAGTCTCTCTGTCCCTCTTTCTGCTTATGTCTTCTTTTTGTGGGGTTTGGAGGACTGAGGCCTCCACTGTTGTCTCCTGCCTAGGAGGCAGAGTGTCCTGAGCTTGCTGCCCGGTGGATTCTGGGGCCTGTGATGTTTTCTCTTGTTGCACTGGCTGTTCCTTTTCTTGCTGCCCCCCTTGTTGTTGTTGTACCTGTGGTTGTTGCTGCACTTCCTGCTGCTGTACCTGTTCATGAGGTGGCTGCTGTGGCTCCATCTCTTTCTCTTTTCCTTTGCTAGAGGTTTGATCAGTAGCTTTGGCTGCCTGCTGATGTGCTGTGGAGGATGAGGCGGCTGCTCCCACTTGAGTGCCTGGAAGAGCAAATACCTGTGCACAAAGCTCTAAGTCAGCCATCTTTTGGAGATTTTTAACTGCTCTTTGATTTAATTCTTCTTGTGTGACAGCTTCCTCTAAGGTGCCTCTCCTCCACTTTATTTGATTTGCATATTTTTCTATATGAGGCAACCTTACGTGGTCATAACTGGCCAGCCTATACTTGACCCTTCTTAAAGTTATGAAGTGATTGGGGTCATAAGGTTTCCAAAGGAAACTGGTCTGTAGGCCAAGGGATTCTAGCATTTTGTCTGCTTCTTGCCAACCTTCCTCCCTTTTGTTGTAAATGAAGTGGCCTAATTGGTTTCTTACTTTGAGCTGTGCTTTCTTGCCTTTGCCTGAAAAATGTAGCACATCAGCGTTCCCAAACTGCCTGAAGTATTCAAGGGCAAACAATCTCATGGGCACATATTTGGGCAATCTGTATGGGGGCAACTCACACCCATATATTCTGATGACTGTGTGGTGTTGGTAATAGTACCAATCCCCAATGCTGTATACCTTGGACAGCTGAAGAATCCTCTGCATCTCATCAGTTAGTGTAGGAGGAGGTGAGCTCATAAGCAGAGACATGGCTGGGTGGATGAAGAGGTCTATAAACTCACAATAAGTATATGGAGAACAAGATTTGCAGTGGAAAGCAGAGGACCAATAAACCACTGACCTTGGATTTCCTTGTGCATCCACTCTCTTCATAGCAAAGTGAAACTTCTCATGTTGATAATACAAAATTAAGTGGTAGATGTAAGAGGTGTATCTGAACACCCTTTCTCTTGCCAAGTTCATTAATTGCTCATGTATTTTGTCAGATATGTAGGTGGCATAGTCATAGCAGATTGGAGACTTGCCAGGGGAAAACATGAGCATCATCACCAGCACAGTTTCATCAACAAACTCAATTGAATTATAGCCCAGAATGGGACTGATCATGTCTACAAGGTCCCTGCCCAATTGGTTGAGGTAAACATGAGAAATGGGAGGGTACTTCACAGTGTCAGAGTCAATGTACAATTGATTTAGTTTGGTGACCTGAGCATCTGTCAATTTAGCTCCTTTCTTTATCAGATCAACCAGTGATAAAGGGACTAATTTCTTCTCAGTTTTGAAGTGCAGCATCTCTCTGATGGCTTCAGGGGTGACATAGAAAACAACTGAGCCTGAAGGGTCAGTCACAGCCCTCTGAGTGGCGTCGTAGCATTCAACACATAGGTGGATTAGGTCAGGAAACTGGTTGACCTGAGGGAGCTTGAAGAGAGGGAGGAAAGAATCCCAAATGCCCAATACATCTGTTCCAGTCTCATGTTTAATCTTCAATTCGTTTAACAAGTGGATGTGGTACTTGCTGTGCATTAGCATTTCTTCTGATATTTGATAATCCAGGTTTGCTAATGGTTGCCATTCCAATTCTCTCTGAGGGGCATTTAGTGGAGCAATATTCAAGGCTACAGGGGCTACTGGTGCATCCATGGTTGCCTTAGAATTCTGTTTGTATGCACTGGTGTTACTATGCAGAGCAACACAAAGGAGTATTTCTTGGAAAGAGAGGTGATTTACTGAGGAACAGAGGATAAAATGGCAATGGCAGCAATTGAAATACTGCACAAAGCACTGATAGGGCAAATGCTTGGCCTTAAAAACTCTCTTTACGGTGAATTGGTGCAGCTTGGGTTCTCAGTTCACGAATGCGCGAACCAACTGTATGTTTTGTGAAAACTCGGGTAGACAAGGCTCTGCAGGCGAATTTCGACTTAACAGTTGAAAATGGAGGCTTGCCATAGGGGATTTGCCGGTAAATTATAAGCTTGCCCACTCTTTTAATTTTGTTTTAGACAATTATGGACACAACCGAGCACAAGGGAGGTAAATTTGATAAATACCTGGTGAATTGCTTGGCAAAGTTTGCAAATGCAGGTGGGAAGGAAGCGCCGGCGGTCTCCTGGTTGATTTCAGCTGGTTGGCTACGGATTTGGACGTAAAATGCATGCAGGGGGAGTAACAGTCTTTTTTGCAAAAGTAACGAAAAACATGAATTTTGGCCAAAATATAGACTTTTGGGTTGTTTGCCGCTTTTTTTGGATGACGTCAGCATGACGTCATCAAGTGGGGTCAAGGTCGGATGACGTCAGCATGACGTCATCGAGTGACGTGGCGGCTTGAGAGTGGTCCACGAGGATGGTGAGGTGGCGGGTAGGTCAGAGTAGTGGCAGACGGGGGTGCTGACACGGCGGTGATGTAGCAATGACGTTGGCAAGGCGGGTTCACTGAAACCAGAAACGGTAAGCGGTTTAATATCGCACCGCTCTCTATACGGAAGCGGAATTGTCAGAGGGTGCTCCGATACGATTTGGGGGTGACGCATGGCAGAGGCCTGACGTCACCCTCTGACAAATTTCGGAAGGTAACTTTCGGACGTCGGGCCCGGTCCGAAATGCATGAGAGCCGTCGGATGAAAAGGGCCAGATCCGACGGTCGATGGATCGTTAAGGTGCCAGGACGATACAGCAGCGGGCGGGGATTATTTTAATATTTCTTTTGAAATGTGTGCCCAACGGGGACTTAGGATTTCGGCGGATAATATGGGTTTCCAATGAAATTTTTTATGAAAATGTGTATTGGCGCCAGACTTTAGATAAAGTCGAAAAAGTGGGTTTTTATGTATATTTTGCAAACGAAGTGGGTTAGGGGTGAAAATGGGGTTTTTTACAAGGTTCTTTAGCACATGAAGGGGTTAATGGTTTAGATAACTTCTGAAGGGGGAAAAAGGGGTAGGGTTTGGGTTCTTAAACTAACCAGATGTCAATTTAATCCCTAACTGTGAACATATGGCTATAGTGCCAAGGGGGAAGGGATATTTATAGAATGCTTGGGGTTTATACACCATAGTGTTTATAATAATAGGGAAAGGGTAACAAAGGGGATTTAGATAATAAGAAGTTAGGGGTTAATATGAATGGAAGAGGTGAATGAAGATTGATATCACTAAGTTTATATGAAAAGAACTTAGCTTAGGGAGTAGATCAAAATGAAAAGAATTTTAGACAAGAAATGTGGCTTTTAAAGGAATAAGAACCAACATAAAACCTTAAATTCTTTCATGAACACAATTGATGAAGGGATGTTAGTGATGAAGGTGAAAGGGGAGAAAAAGGAGTTAGACATGCTCCTTTGCTTTGCTGCAACATGATGGAGAAGAGGAGCTTCTCTATCCACTGATGTTCCTTTATGCTAGACCAACAAATTCATTTGAAATGATTGACATTTCTGCAACCCCATCTACCTACCCATCTACTTGCCTAGCATTTTTTGTCTCTTCATGGAGGGTGCACTTAGACTTGCAGACCCTTATGTGCCTTTTCTTTTCTTTTGGCTTTTACTTTTGACATTCTATCTAAGGCTACCCTTATTGCTTCCAAGGTCCCAGATTAAGCAGTTGGGAACCTTACTTTCTCTACCTAGCTACTGGTCTGCCAAGATTAAACAGTTTGGATAGACTTCTTTCTCTATTCTACAACAAAAAATTGAAACATGGCATGATCTAGATTAGGCTGTTGGACCATCCATCCAAAATTGAGTCAACATCAAGCTTTTGTACACACCTAGTCTTCTCATGGAAATATGGGATCTTTGAATCACCAAAGCAGAGCATATTTGGAACTTTTATTTGCCAATCATGAAATATGAAACCTATTGGTATAGGTAGCTAACATCAGCATCAAAGCCATCAGGGAATTTAATCAACGCTAAATGAGGTGGGGGTCTAAGATTTTGAGGAATGGCATTGTAAATGGTGTTAAATATGGTACAATAGTCTAGGACAGTTTCTTGTGGGCCTCTTCTTATGGTGTCATATTCAGATAGAATGTGCAGGGGGTCCTTTTTCTTTTCCCATCGGTTTAAAAAGTACTGATAAAGGGCGCCTGAATCAGCTATTGAATTTGGGGTCAGGGCCCGGAACCATGTTCTCACTTCACCTGTCAGACTTTGGACAAAGATTTTCATCCTTACATCATCATCATCTATCTCATAGTTCTCGAAGTAGTCTTGCATTTTCTTAGTATGCTGTAAGGCAGTGTATGTACTGGTTCCATCAAAATAAGCTATTTTGCCTTGGTAATCCTGAGGCATAGCCCCAGGATTGTTAGGCAACTGAAGGGGTGCATAACGATTAGCCATATTTGGTGGGATAAGTGGGACAACTGGAACAACAGGGACAACAATAGCAGTTTGTGTGTTAGGTGTTGACAATATGTTTTGTGAAGTGGATGATGAAGAGGGGGAAGAATGAGTTGTATGAAGGTGAACGGTTGGCTTAGAAGGGGTGGGAATTAAACTATGATGAACTGCCTCAGGGCTAGATTCAGGAGACTGCTATGGCTCTTTTTGGCTCTTATGAGTTTTATGGATCAAATTGGGGTTTTCGAAAACAGGAGGAGGATTTGGGTCAGGATTTGACCTGGTGTGCCTAGTTTTCTTCTTAGGAGCCAGCTTCAGAACTTCTTTTTGGTATTTTTGAGGATATTTTTAGAACTAATTTTAAGGGACTGTTCAAGCTTTTGGAACCACTATCTAAAGACAGACAACAGTTTAAACAATACGCTCATCCCCAGTGGAGTTGCCAATTATGTTATCACTCTGGTTGTTCCCTTTGACTCCCAAGGGAATACGGCCGAGGTAACCACTAACCAATCTTTGGGTCACAGGTTCTAGCCTACCTATGACCAGAGAGGGCTCTTTCTTTATGTTTTAGCCTTGTTTGTATAGTATTTTAGGCTAGCTATGATGCTCAAGGTTTGTTTTTGGAATTTGTTGGATGATGACTTCAGTCAAGATATATATGTGCTCACTAGAGTGTTCTAGGCCATTGGGCATGGAGTCAGTGGTCCTTTAGTTGTTTGATATGCTATTTTGATACAGTAGTGATGCTGCAGAGCCAAATAAGTGTCTGAGAAACAATATTTTGAAATTGTGATTAAGTGTGATGTATCCAGGTTATGAAAGGCAATTAAGAATCTTCTAATAAAGTGATATGGAGAAAAAGTGAGAATATTATTTAGAAGCAGTGAAGAATTTCTAGATAACATTCATATTTATAGAATTAATGAAAGCATGAGCAATTAAGAATTCATGTCCATAATTACTTTTGAAGAAAACATTTACAGCAATAAAGATTGAGCACAAGGTGTAACCAAACATATCCTGCACTATTCCTTTTCTCTACTGCTATATCAGTGAAACATGAGTATGATTTAATAACATAAGAAGACAAAACAGAGATTGAGAAAAACTTATTATTCCATCAGACAGCACAAGAATTCTGTAACAGCACGCATAGCATCAGCAAGACATCAAACTTTCACGAAATCACTGAGCTGGTCCAGCCCTTTGCATTAGATAATCTGAAAGTATACAATACATTGGCCTCAGAGTGAAAATCACCAACCCCTCATACGTTGCTAGGGGAGGTATATATACATAATTTACATAAGAAAATATCTAGCTGAATAGTAAATGCTTCATTAATGTCATGCCAACTCCTGGAGCGTTGTAGCTGAGGGAGTAAGTGCTGTAGTAACTCTTCAGTGCCTTAGCTGTCCAAAATGGTCAGAAGATGTTGACTTTGTGGCTTGTTGGAGTCGGTTGAGGATACGCTGTCCAAAAAAGTGCGTATATCTTATTCTTTGCTTGCTGCCGCTGTCTTGTGCTGAGTCACCTTTCAGCTGCCTTTAATGCTGTTTTGACTTTTTCTGAGTTGTAGTTGACTGGGATGGAACATCTGAAGTTATTGTGGCAAAATTTGAAGCATTGCTTGCCACCAATCCTCCTTGGGCATTTGGTGTCTTCGGATCTTCACCAAAGTCTCATCTGCTTCTGTATATCTGTAAAAATTTGGAGGAGTCTCAAAAAGGTGGTGGATTTCATTTTCAATAAAAAATATATTCTCAAGTTTCTGTAGAAGACTCTGCCCTGTTGGAGGCCCTGCCTCCTCCGAAGTACTGCCTGATGCAGTAATTTGATTTTCCACAAAGGTGGTCATCCTGTTTGCATATTGCTCACGGGGGAGCAGTCTTCCCGTGCTGTTTAGTAGGCTAGGCAGTCCTTTGGCTTGCAGTGCTCCCATTTTGGCCTTGTACTCATCCACCTCAGCCTGAATTTCATAGCACTTCCTCTCCACAGTTTGTACATAATTTCTGAGGGTGAGTACCTTTTTAACTGTAAGGACAGCCTCTGTTTTGTTGACAATATTGATGGCTGCCAGTTCTTCCTTTGTTTGCCTGTTCAAAAAATCTATCAATCTATTGGCCAGCTCCGGCCTATTTCCCAACACTATTCTGGCCCTTTGAATCTCTGTCTGTGCTTGGCCAATCAAATCCATCTGCTCATGCACAGTCTTAATTGATTTCCATTTCTTGGTGATGGATTGGTCAATGCGGGCCCACAAAATTCTTTTGATTTCTACCATAGCAGTCTCTAGCTTGAGCTCCTTTTCCAAAGTCTTTATTTTCTCTTTCAAGGCCTTTATTTCTCTACCTTGTTCTGCCACAGTCATTTTTGATTTATCATATTTGGCATCTAGTTCTGCCAACTTTTCCTTGGCCTGCTTTATCTGATTTTCCTGGAGCTCTATTTCTTTAATAGCCTTGGTCAAGTCTTCCATGCTTGTACTGGAGTCTGGAGCTGTTGTTGTTGCTGCTCCTGTTGCGGCTGTGGTTGTGACAGGGGCTACTGCTGCCTCTGTTGTTGCTGCTGTGGTTGATGTGGTTGGAGGAACTTGGGATGTAGATTCTCCCTGCCTATCTTGTAATGCCCCTTCAAGTTCTTTCTCCAAATCGAGGACCTTCTGGTTGAGCTGCATTATGAGGTCCAGTTGCTCATCGGCCTCCTTTTCCTTTTGTAACTTTGCTGTTTGAGGGTGCTCTGTGGGCAACAGCTTTAACCTCTTTTTCAGTGCATTGAGGTCATCTTCGTTTTTCTTGAGGAGGGCCCTTACACCCTTTGGATCCTTAGGATCATGTCCCAAGTCAATGATGATGTCCTCCAGCGATTTTATTCTGTTGTCCTTGGCCATGGAGGACATTCTCTCAAAATCCAACTGAATGTTGGTATTTTTCAGTGATTCTTTTAACTCATGGGCCATGGTTGCCCTGTCCACCAAGGTGGCATAGACCATTTCTCCAGTTTGCTTGTGGAGTTCTATTTGGTCCATGGGATGGATGTCTTTGGCCATGACCTCAACCCTAGTCCTCACAAAATCTGCAGCTGATTTTGGATGCAGCACTGTAGGCCTGAAATGACTGAGGATCATTTTCTCCTCTTTCAGGTCATAAACCGACATCAATCTTTCTTGTTGGGCAGGTGTTGCATTCAGAAACTGTTTATATACTTCTACTCTCAGCAAGTCGTTTTGGGCCTTGATTTGCTTGAAAGAAGCCTTAGTGCTTTTGGGCTTCTTGCTCTGCTGAGAGGAGGAGGACACCTCCAAACCAAGTTGTGATCCCTGCTCCTGCTGAAAGGAGCTTGTACCTGTATGTTGGCTGCCTTCTCCATCTTTCCTTGAACTGTCAAGGACTTCTTCACTGATTTCTTCTATCTCTGGAGAATCAACCCTTTATCTCTTGGCCTGGGGTTGTTGGGAGGATCCACTAGCAGGAGTGGACTCTTCTCTATCTCTTTTCATACCCCTCTCCTCATGTGCTGGGGTCTGAAAAATTGGTGCTACTGGTGGCTCAGTTTGTGGAGGAGGGGTGTGCTCTTGTTGCTGCCCTATGGAGGAGGCAGGCTGTTCTTTGACTGTTTGTTCTTCAGCACCCATTATTCCTTTACCTTTGTATGTACCTGGTGCTGTTGTGGAAGATATCTGTGTGGTTGGTGCAGCTGCTGAGGCCGAGGTACCTTCTCCTACTGGCTGCGGGCGTTTGAAGGGTACCTGCTGCACACAATCCAAGTCAAGAGTCTTTTCCAAATCCTTGACATTATTTAGCATTATCTCTTCTTCAGTCAATTTTTCAATTAAGGTGTCTTGCAGCCACTCTTGCTGATTGGCATACTTTTCAATATGTGGGTACTTGCAATGCTCATAGCCTAGCAGCATGTACTTAACTCTCCTAGCAGTGATGAAGCCTTCAGGGTCATAGGGGACCCAACGGAAGCTTTTAGAGAGCATGTACTTATCTTTAAGGATTAGCTCAGCATCTTGCCATCCCTCTTTTTTATTCATTATGAAGGGGCCCACGTGGTGCTTGAACTTGAGATGGGCTTTCTTTTTGGAGCTGTTGAAGTGAGTGAGGTCAGAGTGAATTAGCTGCCTATAATACTCCAAGGCAAATAGCCTCATGGGCACATATTTTGGGAGCCTGTATGGGCAGAGCTCATAGCCATAGACTCTGATGACTGTATGATCCTCATATAGGTACCAATCACCTATTTTGTAATTCTTGGAGAGCTGCAGGACCTTCTGTATTTCAAATGATATTCTGGGAGGAGGGGACCTCATTAATAAACAAGAGACTGGATAGACAAACTGATCAATGAATTCACAATGTGAATATGGTGACTTTTGCACTTGATGATAGACAGATGTCCAGAAGATAAGAGATCTTCTTTCCCCTTTAGAGTCCAGCTTTTTGATGTAGCATGGAAAAGCCTCAGACTGATAGTACATGAGGAGGTGGTAGATATAAGATGAATATTTGAAGATGCCCTCTCTGTCTACTTTGCACAGCTGATCATGAATCTTGTTAGCTATGAACTTGGCAAAATTATATTTGCGGGCAGGGGGTTGGCCTGGGCTATAAGCAGCTAAAAATACCAGCATTGTTTCATCCACATGCTCACTGGTTCTGTATCCCAGCACATAAGCAATCATGTCCAACAGAAGCCTGCCTACATCAGTAAAATAGACATCCAAGTAGGGAGGTGGCCCTGTGGGCTGGAATTCAGGCCTCATAAATATCTTGTTGATTTTCTGAATGTCTTCACTGGACATCTTGGCACCTGTTTCCAGCAGATAGTTCATGGAGAAAGGGAACAACAGCTCAGTTTGATTGAAGTTAAGCATCTGGTTGATGGATTCAGCATTAATGTGAAAGAGGATACTCCCATATGGAGACTTAATAGCTCTGTGCTGCACATCATAATTTTCAGCACATAGGCGAATAACCTTTGGAAAAATATTGACAGAGGGGAGACAGTAGTATGGCAGATTTGACTCCCATATCCCATATGTATCCTTGCCATTCAGGTAGTCATCTCTCAATTGCCTGAAGGTCTGCAAATGGTCCCTGTTACCCGCAAAGTCTTGGATGAGGTAGTCCCTGTCAGCAAGAGGCAAGGACTCCAGGTCTTTATTTGGTGCATTTATTGGAGCAACACTGAGGGCTGTGGGTGCAGGAGCAACCATTATGTAGTCTGAATTGAACAAGGTAAGTGTAAATAGCTTGCAAGGCTCCTGAAAGCTCAAATGACAGATTGAACGCAGGTAGTGCTAGAAGTTTTCTTCAAGTGGAATAGGCAGGCTATGAAGGACCGTCTCTGCTTTGCTTGGCTAAATTCACAGGGATTGTGAATTGATGAAGACGAATTGCAGAGGGAATGTAGAATTCAAATTGGTGAAATGCAGCTTCGGGCATACACCCGGCAAAAAGGAACAATGCCGGGTAGCTCGGGGATAATTTACAAATTTAGACCGTGAATTTATCGTTTAATATCAAATTTATGGAGCTGGGGCAATGTGGGTTGATTTAGTTGCAAATTAAGAAGTAGACAGTGTTGAATTTAGAATTTGACAGGTGCTCAATGGAGAATTTGCAGAGAAAAGGCATGCATAGGGGTAAAACAAGAGAATTATGGTGAATACCTGGATCAACAACACGGAAAACCTTCGGGCCGAATAGGGGGTGCTCAATGCAGCTGAATTGACAAGTTGTGGCAGCTGCAACTTCGAATTTGGCGGTTCGGAGGTAATTTCGCGATAAGGTGGCTTGCAACGGCTCGGTCACTTTCGCTTGAAAATGACACAAAACGGCCAAAACCGCGCTTTTTAACAACAAATTTAGACAAAAAGGGTCATTGGCGCTTTTCCGCCAATGACGTCAGCATGACGTCACGGCGGGCCCAGGGTACGGACGGTGACGTGGTGCTGAGCTGGAGGCCAGTGTGGCTGGACACGGTGGCGGGCGGAGAACGGTGGTAGGGCTACGTGGAGGGCCACGAGGCGCGGGGGCGGGTGGAGGCGACACGACGTCATGATGACGTGTGGGTGACGTGGTGCCAGAGGGGCAGTATCAGGGAGGTGGTAAGCGGTCTCCCCGCACCAACTTTGGGCGAAGGCGGTATCGGGGAGGGGGGCTCCGAACAACCCTGTCGCTTGCCACGCGTCCCGGGTACGGCCTCCAATACCGCCATCTCCCCCGACATTAAAGGGAGGTATGTTGGGATTTAAAAAAGACCGCCCACCGTTGGATCGGGGGCGGCAGATGATGGACGGCTAGCAGGAACTGTGATACAATGTGCAACTTTGGGTTGGGTCCCGCCCGATAATAAAATATTCATTTAAATTGCACGGGTTTAGAACTTTAGGTTTTGGTGGGTTTTTATGGGTTTTGAATTAATCTGTCGGGGGAACAAAGGGTTAAAGTTAGGTTCAAGCAAAGGGAAAGGGGTTTTTCATGAAATTTTTTAGGAAAAAAGGGGAAATGAGGGTTTAGGGTGGGCTATTAGTCTAACCAGAGGTTAGAGAAATCCCAAAGCAGGGTGGACCATAGTCCTTGGTGGACTAATGTCTCCCTTAGACAAACTTAATTTAGCTATAGTGCTAAAAAAGGGGGGAATATTTATACATTGCTTGGGGTTTATACACCATGGTGTTATAATAGTAGGGGAAAGGGAAACATAGGGGATTTGATGTAAATACAGTTAGTAGTTAGTACTGGGGGGGAATGAGAATGAGAAGTGGTAGCTACTAAGCTTTTCAGGAACCAAACTTAGTTAGGAAGTAGATCAAAATGAAAAGAATTTTTACACAAGAAATGTGGCTTCTTTTCAAAGAAAGAAGTCATTTATGACATCAATTTGTACAAATGAAGAGTATAAGGAGGACTGGCCAGGGAGATCCTGCACTCCTCATGGGAGGTTAGTAAGAAACTTTGAAGGGAATGAGGGAAGTTAGTGATGACTTAGCACTTTGCCACATAGGCCACTGCTCTTGCCTTTCCTGCTGATGGCCACTTTGATTTACTCCAAGTGATGTGCTTGGATCTTGCTTTCTGCAACCTTCAACTGCCTACCCTGCCTAACATTTTTCTTCATTTTGTATGGGTGCACTTGGTCTTTCAAACCCTGATAATTTTCTTTTCTTTTTGCTGCCCTCTTATCTAAGTCTACCCTTATGCCTTCCAAGGGTCCAGATTAAGCAGTTAGGCACCTTTCTTTTTCTATCCACCTAGTCATCTGTCAGGCTTGAGCTGTTTGAACAGGTACTTCCTTTCTAGTCTACAACATGCAATTTAAAATATGGAGAGGCCCAGCTTGAGCTGTTGGACTACCCATCAAAACAGTAATGGCAATTTGGACTAGCCACTCTCATGGCCTTTTTTTGGGGTTCATTTCTTTTATTTTTTCATTGACCAATTCCTTTTCTTGCCCTTTGATTTTTCTTTTAAGGCATACCCACTTTACATTTTTTAAACTGTCTGTTTCTTTCACAAAAATGGAACCTTAGCAGCATGGAAGGTAGACATTTTTGGCACTTCCACTGTCAATCATGAGAGATGAGAACCTATTGGTATAGGAGGCTAACCGATATTTTGCATCATCTCTTCCACTGCACTTACCAAAATGTCGAGCGTTACCTCTTGTTACACTAAAAAATGTCACCTTGACTACTTACAGTTAGTATGGCTCCAATCAACAAGTCATGCTACCCTCTTAGGCCAGTCTCATGCCTCTGTTATCCATCTCAAACTCAAAGAAGAGAGAAAGTCTTGTAAAAATCATGTTTATCTCTGGGGTCGCAGGTTCTCTCTAGCCTTACCTGCGGGGACGCTGACCATGTTCACAAAATATGCGTCCATGGACGCTCTGTATGTTAAGGGACAGGTGCGTCCCTCTGTAAAAGGCAAAATGCGCGAGTTTTATCTTGAAAAAGTTACTTGTGGTTACTTCTAGAACATTCTAGAGGTCGGTTTGATGAAATGGATGCGCCTCCAGTTGGTTCATGTATCTCTATTAAGGGCCATCAATAAGGGAGCTATCCCACCCATAGAGGGGGATGATCCCATTGATAGTGGACCTGAATAACCTCTTTACAGCACTATAAATGAAGGCATTGAGCCAGAAGGAGAGGAGGTTGGAGCTATACATTTTCTTTGGGTAAATGCTGCAGGATTTAGGTCTTCCATTAGAGCCTTTGTGAGGAGAGATTGTCTTCACTTGATTCTACTTGGGAGAGGGTGAGCTTTGTCAAAGTAGAGGAAAACCCTTGATGGACCCTGGGAGGAACTTGCACAACACCAAGGCCAGGTTGTAAGAGTTTCTTTGTTTCGTTATTAATACAAACTGGTTTATTTTTCTCAATAGCTTGTGTTAATGAGTTATTTCATGTGTTCCTTGGTCTGCATGTTGAATATATGTTTTATTATATGAAATGCAAGTGCTTGGTAATTGTTTGATTGTTTGTGGTTGCAGGAATTGACTTGAAGGAGGAGCTCATCCGGATCGTCAAGAACGGACTTCAACAACAGCGTTTTGGAATAAGGTAAGCCTAAACACTTGTAGTTTTCATGTTGTAAAAGGTGTATTTAGAGAAAGATCACTCCATTTTGTCTTGTTTGTCATTAGAATGTCTTAGACTTCTAGGAAGGTCAGTCGTGTCCGCACCCTTGACAGATTCCGTGTGACAAATTGGCGACTCCGCTGGGGAATCCATTAATGAGAGAGTCTTTTCCTTTATATGAACTTTGCTTTGAGAAAATCATTTTTATTTTCTGGTTTTTGACTGTGAGAATTAGTATTTGGGTGGCTTAGCTGTAGCTTTAGTTGGCTTTAGTTTTTCTTCCTTTTTCCAGAAAGACGCAGTCTCTGTGTGCTGCACAGTGCGTCCTTGGACGCGCTGTTGTCGACTGCACAGTGCGGGGTCGCACCTGTGACAACTGCTGGCCTGCGTCTTCCTGTAAAAGTTAAGAAAATTCCATTTTTGCCTTAAATTACTTTTAGATTTTGTTTTTTCTTAGTGTTTTCTGCCCAGATCCTTTAGTACCCTGTCAAGAATTCTTACCTGAACTGGTTTTGTGAGCTTTGAGTGTTTTAGTGGTTTTCAACGAAGTTTAGACCTAGGGTTTGATTTTTGGAAAGGCTTTGTAGTAACTTTGAGCTTAGAAAGTTGTCCAGCCTTAGATATCTCTGGTTAGTCAACCTTCTTAGAAGTTGAGCCTGCCGTAAAGTCTCCTTGTTTGAGCAACTTGTCATTTGAGTTGTTTTGGGTCAAATTTCGAATTGCTTGTTTTTAAAGTATTGATTTCCATTTTCAAAAAGGACAAAAAGATTAGAATTTTGTTTTGACTAGTTTTTGGTTCTGCAATAAGCTAGTCCTTGATTTGATTGTGATCAAGTAAAACACCTTAGAAATAATCATTGTTAGTTTTGGCCTCGTTAAGATTGCTTAGAGTAAATTTGCCTTTAGTTTGCTTATGAGTGCATTTTCATAGATTTTAAGAGTTGTTAAGATTGATTTTTGGTTATATTAGATTTATTTGCTTTATTAAAAGAAAAATACAAAAACATCTTCTTAAAAGTCTTGTTTCAAGTAGCTTTTTGTTTTCAAAAGAAGAAAAGAGTTTTTTCGTGCATGTAAAGAGAAGTTATGTTTTTATGCTTGGAAAAGAAAAACGAATTGTTTCTTTGATTGTCTTCAATTAAGAAGTTGCTTTTATAAGGATTGCATTCTCTCAACTTTTTAGTTAAGCAATTCATCGAAAAAGTAAAGTAGTGGATAAATCATTTTAGGTGCATTTTGTAGTGGTTTCGAGTCGAGTCAACATACCACTAGTTTCACTTCCATCACCTTTTGACTTAAGAAACAACCTTAAAAGTAACGCTTAAATTAAAATCAATCTAGTAATCTTTATTTTTCTAGGGCTCTGAAGCACCAACATAGCTTAGGCTAGGGTCTTGGAGTAGGTGAGTACTTAACTCTCCAAGACTACAAAACCAAACAGATAGTCTATCTTGAGTAGAACAAATCCAATTGTTTCAGTTACATTCTGGGAAAGCTCCTCTTAAAGGAGAAACACGAGCTCGTGTCCGAACCAGTGAGGGGATCATTCCTCCCTCGTTGGGAACGACGCCAGGCAGTACGTATTACAAACGGTAAACCTCGGATTAACCATTGTCGAGGAGCCAGGGGTCACTTATCGGTAAACCTTGGATTGTTGTCAAGGAGCCGGTAAGGGGATTGGAGCTTGCTACTCTGCCCTTGCGTGCTGTCGGAGTTTAGACTGTTCCCCCAGGTGTAATTGTTGTGATTGGTAACCTTAGTGGCCATAATATCTAGGATTCTACCCAAGGTGACGGTGGAGGGAAGGTCCCACTGTACCTGGAGCAGACGTCGGTTATACTCACTTGGATTTTCTGGGGGGTTCGCTTCACTTCGAGACGGTTAAAGTGGAGGAACTTGGTCCAGTCTATTCATTAAGCAGGTTGCCGGGGTAACTGTTCCACCCACTATTTCTGTACTGAATCCTGCGAGGTTGGGCCTAATCACCAACTAGCGCTTTTGGTCCGGAAGACTACTGTTTGTGTGTGGTTTGACGCTCTAGATTATTTAGGCGTGTGCTTCAAATTTGATTGGTTCTTTAGAAGACTTTAGGTGGTTTGATTTGAAATTTTTTACTTTGTTTTCGTGTGTTGTAGTTAAAATCTTTAATTGTGGCGGAATTACCGAGAAGGTCCCGTCGTATTGCGGGCCAGTCTCCTGAAGTTGTATCTGTGGCCGAATTGTTGAGAAGATCCCGTGAACTTAGGGGTTCACCTCCTCGAGACGACCCCAGTTATTTAGAGGGTTTAAAGGTCCTTGTAACTCCTAGTGGCAGTAAAGTAGGTTCACCTGAAGAAGGAGAATCTTCTTTGGTAGTCCATCCAGATTACCAAAGATTAGAAACAGGTTACAATCCCGAAGCTGTTACAGTTTCCGAGCTTGCTGGTAGTTTTTCATCTGCCAGTGAAACAGGCGAAGAACCTGAAATTTCAGAACCTGTTACTCCAACTCCTAGTGTTCCTGATTCACCAAGAATAGAAAGAATTATCACCGAAAATCTTCCTGTTGGATTAATTGCTATAGAAGAACTTGTTCCAGAGGAAGAAATAGGCGTTTCTGATTCTGAAGATCTAATTACCCTTGATCTAAGGGAGCGTGAATCCATCTTTTACAGTCCTCCTAGAAGTGAGTCTTGGTACCTTGCATTAACCAATTTTTTAGACAACTCAGTAGGTTTTTCTACACCTCGTACTCCGGTTCCACCTAGAGGAATTCATTCTCCTGTAAATATGTCTGGTCAGTCGTCTGTGTTTTCACAAAGTCCTGAATCATTTTTACATGGCGGTCCTTCTGTTCCTACTGGGTATCAGTCACTTTCTGGTACCTTTGCGGGAGCATCTCCTCAACCTGTTGATCATGGGTTATTAGTTGGAAACAGTGGTAATGTACCATTGAGTATAGGTGAAGTTTATATGATGTCAGGTTCAACTCCCATTAACCAACCTCAAGGTGGCCAATTACCGCCTGGGGGGCAACCTTCGTTAATGCCTGGGGGGCAACCTCAAGGTACTTCATTTGTGACTGGGGGGCAACCTCAAGGGTATCAACCCCAAGGGTATCAACCCCAGCCTCAATACGTACCCCAAAGTCAACCTCAGTATCAGTATCAACCTCAAGGATGGCAACCTCAAGGATGGCAACCCCAAGGGTATCAACCCCAAGGGTATCAACCTCAAGGATACCAACCTCAAGGTCAAGGTCAACCCCAGTATTCGTATTTACCTCAAGGTTATCAACCTACGGGTCAATACCCTGGTCAAGGTTATCAACCACCTCAAGGGCAATCATATGGGACTACACCTTACAGTTATCAACCCTATCCTCAATACGGCTATGGATCTCAGTATCCTCAACCTGTTACGAGTCAATACCCTGGAATGTTAACATGGGATCCGTCACAGGGTCAACAGATGTCGCAACCAAGTATACAGTCGGTACCTCAAGCAGGACAACCTGCAGTTCCTGGTCCACCCCAGCAACCGCAACTTGTCCAGTCAAGTGTTCAGACCCCTGTAACTTCTGTAGTTACTCAGCCGCCAATTGCACCGAGTACTCCACCTCACACGGCTGCAGCAACTACCGCTTCATCTACCATGCTTACATCTGGAGTATCGGCAGCTCCGGTTTCTACTGTCCCTGTAACCGTTCCTCAGACATCTGTACCGTTGTCTGGACCCACGGTTCAAACCACAGTCCAGATGCCTGCAGGTCAACCTGGTACAAGTACGGTTGTTACTACTCAACCTCAATTTGTTCAACCTCCGTACCAGGGACAGTATCAACCTGGTCAAGCTGCCCAACAACCGGTTTACCAGTATCAACCGTATCCTGGGTACAATTATCAACCACCTCAACAACCCCAGTACGGTCCGGTTAATCCTGGTTTTCCAGGAGGATATAATATCCCCAATGCGAATCCTGTTCCTAGTTATCCTGGATATCCTCCTCCTGGGGCTGGTATTGTGACTCAGAGTTTCCGAGATCCTAACCGGCAGTTACCATTTATTGCGACTTTAGATTTACCCGACTTGACGCGCCTAACGAACGATCCAATTCAATATCTTCCGTTCTGGCCGCCAATGCCAAATAAGTTGCCCAGCGATATACCCAAGTTCGAAGGTAAGTCTGGAGAGGATCCGTCTAATCACGTGATGACTTACCACCTCTGGTGTGCATCAAATTCCATCTCAGATGATTCTATCCGCTTACGTCTTTTCCAGCGTACACTCATTGGTCTCGCAGCCAAGTGGTACATTGAGTTGCCACGGGCTTCTTTTTACAACTTTAGCCAGTTAGCTACTTCATTCTTAACTCATTTTCAGTTACCAGTCAGATACGATAATGGTACAGAATTATTAACTTCGCTAAAACAATCGACATCCACGTACATTTCTGATCACATCCATGAGTGGAGACGTCGAAGGAGATTAGTGAAAGTTTTTATCCCGGACCAAATTTTAGCTGAATGGTTTGTAAAATCATTATTACCAAGAATTACTGAAGATGTAGCTAAGGCCGGCGTAGTTACTGAGGAGCAAGTCATTGCTCAGGCACAATACCTTGACTTAGTTTACACTCAGTCGGGTACGTTACACGAGAAAATTCCGGATCTTCCAAAGTCAAACCAAATCGCTGCTGCTCCTTCGGGATCTCATGCCGCTGATGGTATGATCGGTATCGTGACTACGAAGAGTAAGAAGAAGTCTTCCAAGACCTCCAATACTCCAATTATCACTTTGCCTGATTCTCCGACAGGAGAGTCTTCTCCTCCTGAACTTACCGCCGACATTCACGCTGTAGAGTCATCTACGGCCAAATCCAAAAACGGTGGAAAGAAGAAAGGAAAGAAGAAGGCTAAAGCAGACAAGGCTCCAAAGGAGAAAACGGAAAAGTCGGAAACTAATGACGAAAAGCGCAAACCTCGTTATCCTTGTCTCATTTGTGAAGAAGATCATTTTACGAGAGACTGCCCTCATCGGGCCGAGGTAGTGAAAATAGTTAAAGGTTCTCCGACTCCTGCTGTGTTAAAGAATCCATTCCCCGAGCAGGAAAATAAGATGATAGGTTCTTCTTCGAATGCCAGTGAAGAACCCATTTTGATGATGTCTCATGTCAGGATTGCGACTCGATCGCAAGATTATGGTAGTAAGGCTCCTGTTGATGGTAAAGAAGCAGAATCTTCTAACTCTAACCCATCAACCTCAGCTCCTGGTTCCGATCCACTACAGATCGAAAAACCTAACCCAGACTTAGTGATTAAGCCGCCCGCCAAGGGTGTACTTCGAAGGTCTGCTTTCAATCCACATGCGAGAGCAGCCCAGAATTACAACATTGTTGAAGATTTAGCTGTTTCACCTTCAGCAATGTCGGCACTCGAAGTGCTGCAATCATGTCCAGCGCAACGAAAATTGCTTTTGTCGGCTATTGGAGCTGTCGATGTTCAGGACCCGAACCTAATGATCTTTGATCTAGAAAGTAGTACACCGCGTCTCCCCCATCAAATGGCTTTCCAAATTCCAGTGATAGTCAAAAACAGGCCTATTCATCGGACTGTGATTGATGAGGGAGCTTCTACGTGTATTATGTCGATTCAATGTTGGAGATCGCTTGGTTCTCCTTCGTTGAACCAATCCCCCACCATCCTTAAGGCCTTTGATGGCCGTGGGTTCCGTCCGTTTGGTATTCTACAAGAATTGCCTATAGGGGTCGAAGGTAAAACCGTTAGTCTGGATGTGGAAGTGGTTGATGCCCCTCTAGACTACAACCTTCTTTTGGGTCGAAGTTGGTCATATGCTATGACAGCGGTCGTTTCATCGGTCTTCAGAGTCATTAAGTTTCCACATAACGGTAAGATCGTGACTATTGATCAGCTGACATACTTTTCATCCGACCCAACCTCTTTAGAAACTATCCAGCATGTTGGTAAAACGACAATCCCTTATAGGGACATTGGTGTAGGTTTAGTTAAGGATTCCGGTTTACTGGGAACTTTTCCTCTCCCTCCACTCAATGCAGACCCTTCGTTCGCAACAATTCATATGATCACGTCAGAAAACATTATTTATGATGATCCTTGGTATGTTCCCTCTGACTCTGAGCTAGACTCACTCGGTGATGTTATGCCGTTGAGTCCGTATGAGATTGCTTATGAAGCTCTTATGTCTTTTACCGACTTTCATTCAACCGACCAAATGAATGTGGTCAGTGAAGAGTCACTTTTCACCTCACCCTTAGAACGGATAACGTTTCCCGAAGAAGTGTCATCTGACGAACAACTTCGCGAAATCCTAAGTGTAGATGATCTACCATGGGACGATCTCCATCACAGATCTTCGTTTTTACCTAAGGATGATGTCTTTGAAAATGATTTTTCATCTATCTTTACCGCTGAATATGTCAAAGACGCTCAGGATCCAACGAAACATTCTGATTCAGAGCTGAATTTAGGGAATATTTCTCGTACTATTCCCATTGATATTTCAGTGAAGCCCGGAATCAAGGAGAACATTCATATAGGTGCCGCATGTACTGACGAAGAAATTGAAACTTACAAGGCCCTATTCCAAGAATTCCGCGACGTGTTTGCCTGGTCCTACGAAGAAATGCCAGGAATCGATCCTGCCATTGTTGTTCATGAAATCAAAACCTACCCGGATGCTAAACCCATTCGGCAACGGTTGCGTCAGATTCACCCTCGAAAAGCAGCTGCAATCAAAGCCGAAGTCGAAAAGCTGTTGAAAGCAGGTTTCATTTATCCGATCCCGTTAACGGATTGGGTATCGAATATTGTTCCCGTCAATAAAAAACAAGGAACAATAAGAATCTGTATCGATTATAGGGATATCAATCGAGCTTGTCCAAAAGACAACTATCCTACGCCTTATATCGATCAAATTATTGATGATTGTGCCGGAAGTGAGATGTTTTCCTTCATGGATGGTTTCTCAGGTTATAATCAAATCAATATTCTACCTGCCGATCAACCAAAAACGGCATTCATTTGTCCATGGGGGACATTTGCTTATTGCAAATTACCTTTTGGCCTTAAGAATGCCGGTGCTACTTTTCAACGGGCCATGTCTTATGCATTTCATGACATCAAGCACATTGTGCAACCCTATCTCGATGATTTGCCTGCTCATTCTTTACACCGAGCTGATCACCTTGTCCACCTACGAGCAATCTTTATGAGGTGTAGGCATTATCGAATTCGGTTGAATCCCCACAAGTGTGTTTTCTGTATAGAAACAGGTCGATTGCTGGGATTTGTTGTTTCCAAAACCGGCATTCGCGTCGATCCCTCGAAAGTCGAGGCTATCATCCAATTGCCTCCTCCTTCGAGTTTGCGCCAACTCCAAAGTTTGCAAGGGAAAGCAAACTTTTTACGCCGATTCATCCCTAACTACGCCGAGGTCACTAAAGGTTTTACACGGTTGTTGAAACAGAACGTACAATTCTTTTGGGACGAGATTGCTCAACAATCTTTTGATGCACTGAAACACGCGTTGACCCATGCACCGTTATTGCATCCTCCCAACTACAACCAGGACTACTTCTTATACCTCGCAGCTTCGCATTCCACCATTGGAATGGTGTTAGTTCAAGAAGATGAATTCAAGGCAGAGCATGTGATATATTACCTTAGCAGAACCTTAAATCCAACTGAGTTAAAATATTCGCATGTGGAGAAATTGGCCCTGGCAGCCGTTCAAGCTGTCCAGCGTTTTCGTCACTACATTCTTCTCCGCAAAACTACTGTTATTTCGGATTGCAACCCTATGATTTATATCTTGACAAAACAACTGCTAGGGGGCAAGTACTCTAAATGGATCGTCATCCTGCAAGAGTTCGACTTGGAGTTTGAGAAGTCCAAGTCTAAGAAATCTTTAGTCTTCGCGGAATTGATGTGTGATTTCCCGAGTGCTGACACAGAGACTGTGGCAGAGGAGTCCATTGCGGACGAATCTTTGTTTCTTATTAGCACTGTAGATCCGTGGTATGGGGATATAATCATCTATCTCCAAACCCAAACCTTTCGGCCTGAAGCTTCCAAGGAAAACCGTCGAAAAATTCGGTTTCAATCCCAGCAATACAGAATTATTGGAGATACACTTTATCGCCTGGGGGCAGACTTAGTTTTTCGACGTTGTTTAACTCACGATGAGGCTGAGAGAGTTTTGAATGATTGTCACTCTGGAGCATGTGGCGGTCATATGTCTGGGTATGCCACAGCTCAGAAGGTGTTGCGCGCTGGCTATTTCTGGCCGTCTATGTTTAAAGATTGTATCCTTGCCGTCAGAAAATGCCACAACTGTCAAGTGTTTGATCGCAAGATGCGCGCTCCACCTGCTCCTCTCCACCCTATAATTGCCGCTGGTCCATTCGCCAAATGGGGCATTGACTTTATTACTTGTAACCCTCACTCGGCCGGGGGGCATGCGTATATCATCCTTGCGGTTGATTATTTTACTAAGTGGGCCGAGGCGATGCCTACATTCGACGCAAGCGGCAAGACAGCTGCACTTTTCGTATTCAATCATATCATAACTAGGTTTGGTGTCCCACAAGCAATCATTACGGACCATGGAAGCCATTTTCGAAATGTCATGATGACTGAACTTACAAGCCAGCTTGGTTTGCGCCACGATAGCTCTACACCTTATTATCCGCAAGCCAACGGTTTGGTTGAGTCAATCAACAAAGTTCTAGTCGTCATGATTCGACGGATCATTGGTATCCATCGAACGAATTGGCATAACATGTTATTTTCGGCACTATGGGCATATCGAACTTCAGTGAAAAATTCAACAGGTTTCACCCCTTTTCAGCTAGTTTATGGCTTAGAAGCTGTGTTACCTATTGAGTGCGAAATCCCATCACTTCAAATGGCTGTCGAATTACTTCCAGCTACTTCCGAAGAGGAGAAACGGTTGTTATACTTAGCTAAATTAGATGAGACTCGACGTGACGCTACTTTAGCTATCGAGACTCACGCGAAACGAATGAAAGCTCAGTACGATAAAAATGTAACCCCTCGAAGTTTTTCGGAAGGAGACCTAGTACTATTATATGATCAAGCAAACGATAAGCTAGGTGCTGGAAAATTCGTTCCCATGTGGCATGGGCCCTACATTGTAAAGCGAAAGCTAGCAAAAGGGGCTTATGAGTTAGTTGATTTTGATGGGGACTCTTTGGGCAAACCCAGAAATGGACTTTACCTAAAGAGGTATTATGCTTAAAATGGTGGATGGAGAAATTTTTAGATAGGTTAGATTTCCTTTCTAGCTAGCAAGTGTGTTAGTTTAGTCAGTGTGCTTAGCTTAGCAAGTGTGGTTTTTCGTCATTATTTTGGCTCATCTTGGTTTTACTCTTGATATTGTAGATGTCGACGCCTCTCCAAACATACATTGGATTTGCTGATGGTGCTTGTCGTAGTACACGGAATATCTCTTCCGCAGCTTGGGTTATCTATTCGCCCTCTGACGAGTTAGTTTCTATGCATGGGGTAAGCCTCGGTCAAACAACGAATAACATTGCAGAATACAGTGCAGTGGTTGAATTATTATCCGAATCTATTTCATTTGGAATTCGACGTTTGATAGTGAGGTTAGATTCTGAACTTGTTGTATTACAGCTTAATAGAGTTTATGCCATTAGAAATCCTGTGTTATTAAGGTTGTTTTTGAGAGTGCGTCTCTTGGAACGTGAATTTGATTACATTGAATATCAACATATTCCAAGGTCTTTGAATACATTAGCAGATGCAATTGCTTCTCAAGTGTTGGACAGACATTTATAATAATCATGCAAGTAAATTTAAAGACATTTCATCATACATGTTAAACAAGATAAGCCGATAATAGTGATATATAGATATAGATAGAAGTGTGTCCAAAAATATATACATCGTCTTCGATCATAGGTTTAACACACCTTATGATCGGCAAAATGATAGTGCAAAAAGTCAAAAATGTCACATGTGACTACAAAAGTGACTAGTCAATCACTGGTGGTGCTCTCTGTACGACACCACTGCGCGGGCTATCTTGCGCAGAAATCTCCTAAACGGTCCAGGGACTGCAACCACGAAGCGCTGAAGCCTCATTGGAATGTCATCCATAGTAGTCTCAGGTATATCTGCCGTGAGACGCTCTAGATCATGCTCCAAATCGGCTAGTACTTCTGCTGTCGCATCCTGTAAGGCCGGTGCCGGTGCAGCTGGATGTCGTCTGTCGTAAGGCCGGAGATTGGCTGGACGCTGTGGTCCAACATCTGCATTTTTAAAATTTTACTGTTACTTTGAGACGATATATATGAAAAATAAAAAATACATAATTAGAAAACTTGTGAAAATGAAAGTACCTCTGTCATCCCATTGTTCTCCCTGTGGAAGAACCATGTCCGGATCACCTCTGAAATCCATTCCGGCATATGGAAAGTCTTGTATCACAAAAAGCTGGCCCTCTAGCCAGTCGAAGTAACTGTCTGAGAATCGAACCACTGCAGCACCCTCGTCAGGATGCCGGGCCATCACCGCAACCCATCGAACAAGCTTTGGCTCCCGAGGACCCAAGTCATCAACAGTGAGTTGCTGAGGGATCAGCATAGGAACTCTCTCCAAGGCAAAGCTCACGACTAGAGGCCCATATCCAAAAGTCTTTAGTCGTCCGTTCTTTGCCTTGGTTAGTTGGCTCTTCATATGAGCCGACACAGCTTCGCACCAGTTGAAGATGGTGCCTTGGTAACAGTCAACTGCCATCCGCATTTGGGATCCGGAAGCAATGTGCAAGGCGGCCGCGCCACAAATCCTAGTGACCGTAAATGCAATAACTCTAAGTTCCGCCAGAGCGATGTGCTTTATCTCCACGCCCTTTTTATGGCGAGTCCCTGGTCTGCACCACTCCTCGCGGAGATCATCAAGGGATTGGCCACCCGGCCTGGTCCCCGCAAGGTTGAGTTGCTCACCTCTGTTTGGCAAGCCAGTGAGAAAGTATACATCCGAGGGCTCTATCTCGAGCTGGTGCCCTCCAATGTAAAAGCATTGATCTTGAACGTTCCATCGCTCAACTAGCCATTCCAAAAATCTTACCTGGCCCCTCATGCCCGGTATGGTCCAATATTTGTACAATCCACATGTTCTTAAGGCATCCAGAGAGGGTTGGTGGTTAATCGCAGCTTCATCGTCTTCTACGTGCTCTCTCTCTCTCCAGTCTAACATGTTTTGGGCCCTGCACATCAAAAGAGTCAATTAGAAATTAATTTGAGAAAATTTGGTGGTTTTTTGAGAGAGTTAGGGTTTTGAAATGCGCCCTTTGCGGAAGACGCACCCCGGCTTTTTAGCACAGGGCGTCCGGACGCAGCTCGCCTGAAGGCGGACTGCGTCCCCAGACCTTTTTCCCGTGTGAGAAAAAGTCGGGGGACGCGGTCACCCGAAGGGCACCTGCGTCCGCCGAGGGGCGCATTTTGAACCCAAAACCCCCCCAAAAAATGAAACAGAGACCAAAAACAAAAAACTAAACGGATAAAAATGAAGAGTGGGATGTGTAAAATACCTCGGTGAAGCGGCGTTCGATTCCGACGGTCAGATTTTCCGCAGCAACCACGGGAAGTTTCTTGTCAAAAGCTCCTTTTTCAACCTCAACAGTGAAACGGTAAAAATGACATGGTAAAAGGTCTTTTTATAGGTTTTTTGGATGAATTAGTTCATTTTTTACCATGAAAAGATGTTTTCAAATGTATTTTTGCCTATTTTAAACAGGTATGAGTAATGTGTCGCTTTTGTGCAGGACGAAGGGATTTCAAGGGAAATTGTAATTTTTCACAAACAAAATTTCAGAGTCATCTTTTAAGCCCTTTTCTGACTCCTAAAACATGAAAAGATCGCCGAGTGTTTCTTTTTCACTCGTTAAAACGGAATTAAAAGACGGTCCCCTTTTAGCTCTTTTCTGACCGTAAAATCAGGAAAAGATTGCCGGTTTTTGTCGTTTCAAACTCGATAAGGAAATAAAACGACGTGTCTTTGATCGCTTTTTACTTTTCAGGTCAACGATACTATTATGAAAGTACTCCTTGGTCGCAAGATCAAGCGGTTCCCCCAGGTATTATTTTATACTTTTTCGGGCTTGAGGGACACAAATATACGAAAAAGTTCAACGTGGAGTTTCCTTAAGTTTTTCAGACTCTCTAAAATTGAAAAACGCCGAGTTTCTCCTATACTGGGCTCGTTAAACTTTTACAGTAAAGGACCTGTTCAATTACAAACAGGAACGAACCACTCCTTCCTAGGGTTCGCATTTAAACTAGGTTGGACTCGTCCGAAGGATGAGCTTATAATCAAGCATATGTTATCCTCCTCAAGCTTGTTAAAAATAAAGAGGTACTTGCCAGAAATGGTGGGGGAAAAAAGAGAAGAATGAACCTATTTGTCACCTTTTGCCTCAGAAGAAACTTTATTACCGCTCTTGAACACGACACTTTTCATTCACCTGGGTTGGGAAATCTTTTACCTCACAGTTGACTAAATCACTTTGAAAATCTTTAACCGGGTTCAGGGATCAACTTTGAGTTATTCGTCACCAAACCATCTGTTGTGTCGTTATGTGTTCAAGAGGTCTGCAAGCAAAACTTTCATCTGCAAAATACTTGTCATCCATTGACCATCCCTGAGTCAGTCCTTACAGCAACATTTCTTCAACTTGAACAATGATTTCGTGTTGCAGGCTTGCCTGCAACGGGTCGCTTTCTATCGACATCGACACATTATCTAGAAAGATGACTTAGGAATCGACAGTACCTTGAAGTCTGCATGCATCAATGGCAGGTTTCTCGCCTTTGACGTCAGTTTACATCATTGACTTTCGATCAGAGGATTCCGTGAAGTGTTCGACATCAAAACATCTATTCACATTTCACGGGTTGTGCTTGGTACTTTGAGAACCATTGACATTACTGGTGGTTTCTCTCACGCTTGTTAACAGTTTACATCATTGACTGGTAATCAAGTGGTTTCTACCATGTTCGACATCGAATCATTTAATCACATGGCTAGAATCGTACCAATTCGGGAAGTAGAAGTGAAGACCCTGGATCTAGTTTCTACCATCCAGGCTGCGAGGAGTTTTGTATTCATTATCTATGTAGACTAATCATAAACAGATGGCTGCGTCCATACTGTGTCTACAAAAGTCTATAAAAATGATGTACTGCAAGATCATTCCTGTATCAGAATAGTTAGTCCATTAGTTAAAGTTTTGAATCTGAGTATGGGAATGCCTACCTCAGTGATGATATAATCTTATCCATGTATTTTGTGTTGAAAATTGCAGGTTCCAACCAGGCCATCCACAAGGCAATCCTTGAAATGATAAAGCGCTTCACCCTTCCTAGAATTACAAAACCCTATTCTATTCCAGGCTTCGCACTTTAGGGGGCAATCTGTTACACTAAAAAATGTCACCTTGACTACTTACAGTTAGTATGGCTCCAATCAACAAGTCATGCTACCCTCTTAGGCAAGTCTCATGCCTCTGTTATCCATCTCAAACTCAAAGAAGAGAGAAAGTCTTGTAAAAATCATGTTTATCTCTGGGGTCGCAGGTTCTCTCTAGCCTTACCTGCGGGGACGCTGACCATGTTCACAAAATATGCGTCCATGGACGCTCTGTATGTTAAGGGACAGGTGCGTCCCTCTGTAAAAGGCAAAATGCGCGAGTTTTATCTTGAAAAAGTTACTTGTGGTTACTTCTAGAACATTCTAGAGGTCGGTTTGATGAAATGGATGCGCCTCCAGTTGGTTCATGTATCTCTATTAAGGGGGAACTTATCCCATCAATAAGGGAGCTATCCCACCCATAGAGGGGGATGATCCCATTGATAGTGGACCTGAATAACCTCTTTACAGCACTATAAATGAAGGCATTGAGCCAGAAGGAGAGGAGGTTGGAGCTATACATTTTCTTTGGGTAAATGCTGCAGGATTTAGGTCTTCCATTAGAGCCTTTGTGAGGAGAGATTGTCTTCACTTGATTCTACTTGGGAGAGGGTGAGCTTTGTCAAAGTAGAGGAAAACCCTTGATGGACCCTGGGAGGAACTTGCACAACACCAAGGCCAGGTTGTAAGAGTTTCTTTGTTTCGTTATTAATACAAACTGGTTTATTTTTCTCAATAGCTTGTGTTAATGAGTTATTTCATGTGTTCCTTGGTCTGCATGTTGAATATATGTTTTATTATATGAAATGCAAGTGCTTGGTAATTGTTTGATTGTTTGTGGTTGCAGGAATTGACTTGAAGGAGGAGCTCATCCGGATCGTCAAGAACGGACTTCAACAACAGCGTTTTGGAATAAGGTAAGCCTAAACACTTGTAGTTTTCATGTTGTAAAAGGTGTATTTAGAGAAAGATCATTCCATTTTGTCTTGTTTGTCATTAGAATGTCTTAGACTTCTAGGAAGGTCAGTCGTGTCCGCACCCTTGACAGATTCCGTGTGACACCTCTAAAAATGTTGATTCCTCTGGATCTATGTTCTTCATCTCTTCTTCCTTCAAATTTTCCCTTCTGATCAACAAATTAGCCTCTACATCTACTGCACAATTCTAAATCTCTTCAAGTGTTGCAAGGTTCCTTTCCCTCAGCTAAAACTCCATTTCCAGATTAATGGCATCCAAGTAGTGCAAGAGAGAGGATCTAGTAGGAGGTCTTATATTAACAGGCATTGAAAAATAAACTTGGTTAAACCTGGCAGAAAACTATTGTACTGTCTCCCCTGGTAGTATTTTCAGCTTGTTATATTCTTCTAGAATCAAGAAAAGGTTCTGTCTGACCACCCACTTGTCGAGGAAAACTTTGACGAACTTTTGGAAATATGAGATGCTAACATTAGGTAGGGTTTTGAACCAACTCTTGACTTTGCCTTGCAAAGAAAGAGTAAAAATCCTAATACTGACATCCTCTTCATCAACTTCAAAAAGGTTAAGAAAAGACTCAAAATTCATTACATGTCCCTCAGCAGTGACATTGTCACAATCTTCATCAAATATTGGTAGATATAGGTATGATTTTTAGGGAAAGCATCGGATATAGGATGTAAAATCAAAGGCTTATAACTATCTGGAATTTTACAAGGTATAGGAATATGTACAAAAGGTGTAAAATCAATCTTAGTCTCTTAAGACTCATCAGTTTGAAAACGGTCATCATAAGATTCAGAAGAAGGCTATTGATCAAGATCAAAGGCATGCGAACATTTTGTATTCACAATCTTCAAAGGGAAATAATCAAATGCAGGTTTGGGATCTTGTCTCAAATACAGTATACTTTGTAAAGCCTTCTTGACATTCTCAGGAAAAGAGAAGAAATAATTTGTAACAAAGAACATAATGTCTTGGTTGAAATTCCAACTTGAATACCTGATCTTTCCATATTGTCCTTTCATGTTTTTGCTGGTCAGGTTCATCCTATAGTGGAGTCCTTGGATGTAACCTCGAAATTAATTTTGAGTCGCTAGGTGAATGATTTCAGCCTTCCTGTGTCTGATCGTTGTCCACCATCAACAATTAGATCTAAACTTGATACATTTTGCTGAGGAACATAACACTACGTTCCCTAGTATGGTTGCCACTATGTTAGAGCATAGATCAACCTCAGGCTAAAGGGAGGCAATCTTAGGATAACCACAAACCAAGCTTAACCAAGTAGCTAGCTCTACCAGGTCAGGAGAGGGCTCTCTCCTTGTCAATCTCAGTTGAGATGACTAAATTAAATATGGATTTTAGGCTAGGTATAGTAGCTCTAGTGTTTTTGGTTGATTTTGAAGGTTTTGTCACTAGATCAAATGAAGCAGGTAGCTTTGGGTCCAGGAAATGAAGTTAGGATGCAGGATGTTCTATGGGGTGAGGTAGGTAGGTGTTTATGCACTTTCAATTGAGTGAGATGGTAGGCATAAGACTGGTGAGGGGCTAAGGAGGGCATGCAAAGGTCACGAATCCTCTTCAAATAACTGAAAACATCAAAAACTAAATGTATTCCCAAGGCAGAGCGCTGTTACCAATGTATTCTACCTATCTATCTTGATTTCATTTAGTTAAGAAGAATGAAATAGATTTTGGCACATATAACACATGAGAGAAACTAATGACAGAATGAGAAAAAATGCACAAACACATTACCACAAGAATCCCACAAAAATAGCTGCAAATCCTATTTTATTTCCTTGCAAAACTATTGTAGAGATGTACAATGTAGCTCAAAGCATCCACAAGAGTCCAACCTCTACAAATGAGGAAGAAAATACATAATATAGACATGAAAACGACCTATTCTAGCCATCAGGGATCGAATCCAAGAGATAAGGGGCTGTTTCAACCATATCTAAACTAGGAATAGGAATATAGGTAGTGGAATAGCTTGCCTCTAAAACCATGGAAACTGATTCATTGACCCCCAAACCACCTCAAAATGATGAATCTACCCTCTAAGGTCATTTTGAAATTACATTTATATAGAATAGCATCATTTACAATCATAAATTCATCCAAGATGAGGGAAAAATTCAACTTGTAGAAAAACTAAGCGAAATTTAGATTTTTGAGTAAACTAGTCCTATGCGTAGCACCACCTGTCCTGTGCGTAGTGCCACTTATCAGATGATTTTGGAGGCCTTCCCCTTAGCAAAATTGAGCCCTAGATAGCTCGTTGGAAAGGTATACCTGTCTAGTTTCTGGAAAATCTTCAAATTTTTCATTTGGAGGTCAGTTTCCCCCTCAAAAGTGGAATATCCCAAGACTGCTTCCTGTGTGTCCAAAAAGAGGCAGAGAGGTCATTTTTTTTTATGGTTTTTTGACCTTTAGGTGACCAAGATTTGCTCCAAAATTGCTGAAAATTTTAGGGATTGACGCTCTCATCATATAGAATCTAAATATGCAATCCATTTCTCCAAAAAGTGTCCCAGCCAAAAGCGTAGCGCTAGAGGCACTACACACCTAATGAAATTTCCTATGTTGGAAAATTTCAAAATTTGAAAATGACAAAAACTCACCAAAACTTGCCCAAATTTGGCACAAGGCACTCTCATTAGTTACTTTGATGGGCTAGTGAGGCCCCAGCCAAGATTTTTGGCATGTCATTTTTCTCCTTAAGGCCTTCCTCAACCTTGCCTTAAGCTTCCTTATCCTTATATTGCATATTTGTTCCGGTTCATATAGTGGTAGGCCATGCGGTGAAGCATCTGCTTGTCTCTATTGGCCTTCTCAAGCAGCCCCTCAAGGTGTATATTTACCCTTTCAAGCCAAGTTTCCCTATGATTCTCAATTTCTTGTTCAATAGGGGTTAATCGAACATTGGTCTCCTTGATCTTTTGCATGCCTTCTTTTATCATTTGTAACTCCATGAGCACTTGCTTGTCAGTCAATTTTTGTTTTCTTTCTCTAGATAATTGATGACCCACTTTTCCTTCTCTAAATTGACTGACAAGGCTTTTATCTCAGCCTCTTGTCCCTTTATGATCATGTCTTTAGTAATATTTGTACCTTGAGTTTCCAAATCAATGACATCAACTGCTTGTGCCTCTTCATGATCAACAAGGTTAAAATCTCTCTCTTGCCCATCACTAAGATCCTTCTCATGCATTTGTTTCTTGACTTTACCTCTGCCCTTGTGTTGTTGCCCAACCTGCACCGGTTTAGCTGAAGAAGAAGGAAAAGCCCCTTCCACTCTTGGTGGAGACATCATTTTCCTGTGGCCTGAAGATGAAGGCGAGACCCCATCCACACCTTGTGGAGATAATACTCGCCTGGGAGCTACAAAAAGTTTCCTATTGCCTCTCTCATATGTCACCAACACTGGCACTTCCATGGTTTCATTATCTTGCACCTTTTCTTGTCCTGAAGGTCCGCCTTCTTCATGTGGCACTAATGAGAAGACTTGAGGGCTTTTAAACACTTCATGATGTTGGGTTGTGTTATATTCTTTCCATGACTAGCCCACCTAGTTAATTGGGGGGTTTTCGGTCCTTGGTATTGGATGCTTCGACATGTATAAATATGTATTGTAACATTGAAAGGAACATAATGAAAAATCAAGCCGATAGTCCCAGTTTTGGGATCCAGGGGAAAATACTTGTGTATATGTGTTTTATGTGTTATGCTCTCACATTGTTTATTTTCTGTGTCTTAGAATTCATGTGTAGGTAATTTTTGTATGGGGTTAAAACCTACATTTGGTATCAGAGCAGTTTTGGCTTCAAGGGGACGTCTTTGTTGAGGGGTTCCGCTCAGGCCTGTGGTAGACCCTGTTTAGTGGGAGAACTGCGAGATTGATTCTGGTGTTGAAAGAAGATGGTGAGCAGTGGAAAGATAGAGATCGAGAAATTTAATGGTCAAAGTTTTGAGTTGTGGAAACTCAAGGTGGAGGATCTGTTAGTGGATAAAGATCAGTGGATTGTGGTAGATCCGGGTACTAAACCAATGGGAGTGTCCGATGAAGAATGGAAGAAGTTGGATCGGAAGGAAAAGAGCACAATACAATTATGTGTCTCAGATTCAGTATTGTTGAACATATCAGGGGAAGCTACAATGAAGGCTTTGTGGGAAAACTTAGGGACTTTGTACCAATCTAAGTCTCTGGTGAATAAACTGTTCTTGCAGAAAATGTTGTATAACCTGAGGATGAAAGATGGAGACTCGGTGACAGAGCATCTAAATGCATTTAATACTATGGTAAGTCAGTTAGAATCTGTTGATATTAAAATTTCAGATGAAGACAAGTGCATCAGTTTGTTGTGTTCTCTACCAGATTCGTGGGATAGTCTGGTTATTACAATAGGTAGCAATGCAACTACCTTGCAGTTTGATGAAATAGTCTCATCCTTGCTAACGGAGGAGATGAGATGGAAAAATATGGAGAGCCAAAATGGTGATGCCTTGTCTGTACGAGGACGGTCCTAGAACAAAAAAAAAATAAGTCATCGAGTGGGATATATAAATCTAGAGGGAGATCTAAATCTCCAGGAAAACCTATAAAGCTGGTGTGTTGGAAATGCAGAAAGGAAGGGCATTATAAAAGGGACTGTAAATCCAAATCTCCTGATAAAGGAAAGGGATCTGATGATGCTCCTTCTGCAGAGTTGAAAACCACCTCAAATGAAGGTTGGGATGTGTACTTGGCTTCTTCAAGTACACATGTAGACCATGAGGCATGGTTGATTGACTCAGGTGCGTCCTTTCACTTCACTACCCATAGAGAGTGGTTCTATGAGTATGAGAAATATGATGGTGGTGATGTCTTCTTAGGGGATGATAGGAAGGTTAGAATCATTGGTTGTGGAAAACTAAAGTGGAAGTTGTAAGGTGGAAGGGTTAGAACACTTCCGGGTGTTCTGCATATTCCTGCATTGGCCAACAATCTGATTTCTATAAGCAAGCTGGATGATGCAGGTGTAAAAACAATGTTCGATAAGGATACCTGCAAAATGGTTCGGGGAGCATTGGTATTGATGTGTGGTTCGAATTGGAACTCTGTACAAGCTGCAAGGTAGCACTATTATTGATGGGTGCAACAGTTCTGTGGTTCCTGAAAGTGGAGCAAAAAATCTAGTGGTCTCTAGAGAGAAGACCATGTTGTGGCATCAAAGGCTTGGACATATTGGAGAGAAGGGCCTTCGAATACTTCATGGTAAAGGTATGGTAGAAGGTATGAGTAATAGATATTTGGATTTTGATTTCTTTGAAAAGCGTGTATATGGGAAGTAGAATCTGGTGAGTTTCCCCTCTGGTAGTAAGAGGGTGAAACATATATTAGAAAGTGTGCACAGTGATGTGTTTGGACATCTGAAGGTTCCATCACTGGGTAAGTCTGTGTACTATGTATCATTTATAGATGACTTCTCAAGGAATACATGGATATATTTCCTTAAGAAGAAATCTGAAGCCTTTGACAGGTTTGAAGAATTTAAGGCTCTCGTGGAAAATCAGACAGAGAAGAAGATAAAGGTGATGAGGACAGATAATGGTGGAGAGTTTTTCAGCAAGGAATTTTAAGAATTCTATAAGAAGTGTGGTATAGCACGACAATATCCTACTCCATATACACCTCAGCAAAATGGAGTTTCAGAAAGAATGAATAAGACGTTGATGAAAAGGGCAAGAAGCATGCTTAGTGGTGCCGGGTTAGGACAAGAATTCTGAGCAGAGGCGGTGGATACTACATGTTACCTGGTCAACAAGTCACCTTCATCAGCATTGGATGATAACACTCCACAAAAGGTATGGATTGGTAAGAAACCCTCTCTTTCACATCTGAGGGTATTTGGATGTGATGCATATGTACATGTTCCAAAGGAGAAATGAACCAAGTTGCATAGTAAATCTGAAAAGTGCATCTCTATTGGGTATAAGGATGGTTTAAAGGGTTATAAGCTTCGGAACCAAGTCACATGGAAGGTTGTGTACAGCTGAGATGTGGTGTTAAGAGAGGTAAAAGATGTTATTAAACATGAAGTCCAACCAAAGGAACCTGAGAAGATAGAGTTTGAGCTTAAGGAGGAAGAATCAGACTCTACAGCAGAGGAAGAATCAGAAGATGGAGAGCCACAAACTCCGGGTGTGAGAAGATCAATTTGACAAAGAAGGAAACTAGAAAGGTATATTCCATCTGCTTTCTGTCCAAATTTTGCTTTATCTATTACTAATGATGATCCCAAAACTGTGAAGGAAGTAGTAGATTCAGAGGATGGCAAACACTGGAAAGAGGCCATGGTTGATGAAATGGAATCTTTGCACAAAAATGAGGCTTGGGATCTCGTGGAGTTACTGGCTGGAAGGAAACCCATTGTCAGCAAATGGGTGTTCAAGAAGAAGACAAATGCTGAAGGAAAGGTGGAGAAATACAATGCTCAATTGGTAGCAAAAGGTTATTCCTAGGTGCTGGGAATTTTGGTGATATTTTTTCTCCTGTTGCCAAGGTAACTTCTATTAGATTACTTTTATCTATTGTTACTTTTGATTTTGAGGTAGAACAGATGGATGTGAAGTCAGCATTTCTTCACGGAGATCTGGAAGAGGAAATATAGATGAAGAAACCTTAAGGCTTTGCGGTGAAGGGTAAGAAAGAACTGGTATGCAAGTTAAAGAAGTCTATGTATGGGTTAAAATAGTCACCAAGGATGTGGTATCAGAAATTTGATACATTTATACGGGGACTTGGCTTCACCAGAAGAAAAGCAGATCACTGTGTATTTTAAATTAATTGGTGACCGTGTTATTTATCTGGTCTTGTATGTGGATGATATGTTGCTGGTTGGAAATGACAAAAAAATTATCCAAGATTTGAAGACCCAATTGTCCTCCAAATTCGACATGAAAGATCTTGGTGCTGCAAACTACATTTTGGGCATGGAAATTAAGAGAGATCAGGCAAAGAGGAAGATCTGGTTAAACTAGAGGAAGTATGTGGAGACAATATTGTAGAGGTTTAATATACAGGATAGTAAACCGGTGAAGGTTCCTATTCCTGTAGGTGTGAGGTTATCTTCTGAACAATGTCCCAAGACACAAGAAGAGGAAGAGGACATGTCCTGTGTTCCATATGCAAGTGTAGTCAGTATCCTAATGTATGCAATGGTCTGTACTAGACCAGACATTGCACATGTAGTGGGATTATTGAGCAGGTTTATGTCAAAACCAAGGAAGGAGCACTGGACAAAAGTGAAGCGGGTTTTCAGGTATTTGCATGGCACTAGTGATTATGGTTTGTGTTACCAAGGAAGATCAGGATTGGACAAAATGTCTGATATTCAAGGCTTGGTTGATGCAGACCGGGCTAGAGATCTGGATCAGAGAAGACCTACAAGTGGGTATGTGTTTAACCTATTTGGAAGTGAAATCAGTTCGATGAGTAAGAAAGAATATGTAGTGGCACTATCAACTATGGAGGCAGAATACTTGGCAGCCACTCATGTAAGCAAGGAAGCAGTTTGGTTGCAAAGGTCGTGCTCAAGTATGGGGTTATGTTGTGGCCAGAAACAACCCCCCTTCTTATTTAGTTTTATCACTAATACTAAATAAGTGGGGACCCTTATTCAAAAATTTAAAAAATCGATTAATGCTTGTATTTCCTTTTTTCAATAAAACTTACGATCATAAACTTAGGAGAATACCCTGAAAAAATCTAAAAAGACATAAGTTTTATTATAATTTAATCACTCCTTAAAACGCGTCACATCGCAAAAAGGGTAATGGATGCCTTCCTACAAGAAGAATTCTAAAAGTGAGAAATCGCGCATCAAGAGACCCTCATCGCATCGCATGCCTCAAACATCACTTACGCTGAAATGCCTTAAACCACCGATATGCGATGGCGCATCTCGTAAATTGCATTTCGCAGAAAACACATTGACGGATGATTACCACATGCAATAGATTTGCGATGTTGTGATCTGCAATACTGCGATCTGCGATATTGCGAACCAAATCACAAAATCACCTTATCTCAGATCTGCAGGGCTCGTTGTTCAAGAAAGTTTTTTTTCATAAACCTAGGCCCAGTTATGCGTGTTAATTTTAATTAATGAGTTAGTTGGCAATCATTAATAAAATATGGTTTTGATCTTATCAAGGAGCCATTTCACGTAAGGTGGTATATTTTATATGTTTTCAGCATTTAAAGCTTTCCTGTCACCTTTTTCTTACCATTATTCTCACCTCATTTGTAAATAGCAGGAACGAAGAGCATAGAAGTATACATAGCAGTGTTCAGGATATTATGGGAAATAAGGGTAAATCTCTGAGTTCTGAAGATAAATACATGACGCCCTTATACACAGACACCACCTGTAACAAAGATGTCGGTATTACTACTTGGGAAGGCATGTATAGTTTACTTGAGGAAGAAGATCCCAAGGCAATGGAGGTTACGGCTACTGTAGGCTCAGACAGGTCTTCTAGGGCATCTATTACAGACCTAGCATGTTCGTTCTTGCACAGGATAGCGGCGAGGCCCAAAATTCTTCCATACACAGACATGGTTAAATGGGTACTAGATAATGTTGATATCACGTATAGAGAATTTAAAGCTCAGAACCAAGAACGTATAAGTCGTTCTTTCCACAAAACTTAAGCTTTATATCCTCTAAAAAAAAGCACGCAAGAGGCGAAAATTGTACCAGGGAAGCCCAGATTGTGAAACAGAGGCAGTTTCTGATGCACGCGCTAATCGCGCATCGCCAGGAAAAACCCCTCGAGATGGAAAGCCTCTAATTGCTCAGTTGCCTGTAAGCTCAGAAATTTGTAGGAAAAAAGTGCTAAAAATGGAAGGTAAAACTGGAACTCAAAACTAGTGGTATTTATCTTCAAATACTATGTAGATATCTACCAAATGTACAACATCTACAAATAAACTGGAGACAGAAGGCTCAAGAAAGGGTAGAGTCAATCAAAATGCTAACCAAGTTGAATTGGGATTCTTACTGGACGTACTTGGTAAAACCACACAGCTAGTGCATGACTCTCAAATGTATCATCAATTCTACCGAGAAGATGGCGCCAGCTCTTATCGATTTTGTTTTCGCAGAACAGCTAGAGTTGGAAGTCAGCCAGCCAACTCTCCTCAAGCAAATTCTAAACGCTTGCGACTACAAGGATCAGATACATAGATAGTTAGTTATTAGTTTTAGTTTTAGATTCAGTTTTAGTTTTAATTTTTCTTTATTTTTGCTTGAAATGAGGACGGTCATTTAAACCGCATCCTACGTTTTTGTAAGAAATTATTTTTAGAATTAGTTAGTAGTATTTAAACCCTTCTCATGCATTTAGAGAAGGGTCCAGAAATTTATCAAAAACTTGTCCTCATAACATGCACTTTTGCACCCTCTGAGGGGGTTTTGATGATTGAATGGAATAGGATTTATTGATATCTGCATTTAATATCTACTACTGATGTTGCACTTTTGTACTCTTAGTGGATGTTGAATTAAGAAGAGATAGATCATTATTGTTGGAGCTCATGAGTAGAACTAGTTATAAATTGTACTTTTATCTCTTAATTGTTTTTGCTTATGTGTTATGGTGATATTCATGTTCATTTATTTATATATGAATGCTTAAATGCTTGAGTTATCATTTGGCACTTTTGTACGGTGATAACTATTTATGTTTAATATATGAGTAGCTTATTATGCGATATGTTTTTCACAACTGATTCGTCTAACTTTTTATACGAAATGGTTCATCTTTATTGAATTCTTTTCTCATATCAGTTGAATTATCTTTATTACCAACTATTATTTGAAATCATTTTAGATCGCATAACAGAAAGATTACATCCCGGGTTAGTTTAGAATTAGATGTTTCTATTTATAGAATGCAATTGCATGTTGTTAAATTAGATTTAGAATAAAAAGTATTTTACTTAGGAATCATTAGGAAAGAAATATCAATTCTCAACACACACACACATATATTGAGAAACTGGTCCCATATCCCCAGTTGGACCCACTATACCAAACGGAAAGGAGTTGCTAACCAAGGTTCGGACCGGGTGGTTATCCCCCTTGTTGTAGACCTGATTTTCGGGGCTTTAACATATTTGGTGCTAGAATGAGGGCCCCAAACCATGAATGGAAAGTAAGTATAAATCTAAATGTCATTCTGAGAGTAAATCGCCCTCACCATCTCCCCCGACTTCTCCATCACATTTAGAATCTTTAAATCTTGAACAAGAAGTCGAAAGAACAGCAACCACTGCCACAAACCCTGACATTTCAGAGAAATCTACTATTGAACCTCCTGAAGTTGAATCTTTGATTCATAAAATTTACCAATTTTCTATATCACCTCAAAAATCTGATAAATCTCAAGGCAGTGTGACTTCGCAATATAACCCTACTCATCCTCTCACCAGATTAAAGATCGAAAAGTTTGGTATTGAGCCAACTGAGTTACCTCTACCCACAAGGAGAGAGCAAGGAAATCACCTAAAGGGTATGATAGTGAGACTCTTTCATCATCATCATCCATCTCAACCTCTCCACCGCGAAGTCAACCATCCACTCCTCCACTTCAAATCATCTCCGACCAGACGGGGTCCGCGGCGCATTTGAATAATTTATTAAATGGCGGGGGGGTTTAAACATTAGAAAAGTGGGTTTACCGGGTTATAAGCGAACAGGGTAGATATTTACATGTAAAACTTTAGGATAAGGGAAGAATATGGGTGTTTTAGGGTTGGGGTTAAGTGGAAATGGTTGTTAGCATGACCAGGTGTCAGACTAACTCCAGTTAAGACACGGATGGGTTAGCAGGAGCCCCAGATGGACTACTGCCTCCCGGACTTAGAAGAATATGGCTATAGTGGCAAGGGGAGGATTATTTAATATTTTTTGGGATTTTATATATTTTTGCATAGTAGGGGATAGGGAAATGATTTAAGGAACTAAATAATAGAGTTAGTAGTTAATATGGAAATGACAAGAAAGCGCTAAGTGTGTGAATCTTAGGCTATTTTGGGGGGATAGAACTTGTAGAAGAGATATCAACACTCCTAAGTAAAGCAGATCTCTACTTAGGCAAATGTTTTATGAAATACGATGAAACTAAGAGGCTCAAACAGATCTTGACCTCTTCAGGGAAGTTAGTGAGTGATTTGGGAAATTAGAAGAAGGGGGAGTTTAGACATGCCTCACTTGAGTTTCTCCAAATGAAAACTGCCTTGTACTTGTGATCTGAAGTACAATATCACTTTGAAATGAAAAATTGACCACAAATCAACATTCTGCAACCTCAAAACTACCTACCCAGCCTACTTACCTAACATTTTTTCTTCTTTTTGGTTTGGGTGCACTTAGACTTGCAGACCCTGCTTTACAATTTTTCTTTTGAGTGCCCTCCTATCTAAATCTACATTTATTTCTGCCAAGGGCCCAGATTAAGCAGTTGGGCTCCTTTGATTCTCTACCTATCTACAAATCTGCCAAGATTGAGCTGTTTGTACAGATATTCATTCTCTATATTCTAAAACAGGAAATTGAAACCTAGGGAAGCCAAGATTAAACTGTTTGGACTTCCCTTAACAGAACATTAATAAAAAATGGTTAAGTCATCAAAATTGGAATACAACAATGGCATTTAGACTGGCACACTTTCATGGCCTCTTTTTTGACCTCTTTATGGAAATATGGAACATTGCAGCATGCAAAGTATGACATATTTGGCATGTAAAAATGTCAATCATGAAAGATGAACACCTGTTGCAACAGGAGGCTTACAAATTCATTACAAACATAGCATGTACAAGCAGGTGACTTTGACACTTATAATCCAAGAAAGGAGCTCAAAGACTTGATAGAACATTAACTAACTAAGAACTGACTAGAGAATTAACTGAATAAGAAGTGACTATGGAATGAATGATCACAAGATCCACAATAAGCTCCAATATTCAATTATAAGTGAATTTTTGAAAGTGTTCGTCGCAGCGACAACACATCCCACACTTTCTTTTTATTTCATATTACAAATAATTTCCTTTCTATTGCATTTTTAAGCGTGTCTTAATATTCTATTTTATTATAAAATTACCTAATATTTTTTACCAAATTAAATATGATAAAAAAAATTAAAATAAAAGATAAAAAATAAAAAATAAATAAATATATATATATATATATATATTAATTTCTTATTAATAATCTATTTATAATCCTAATAAATTAACTTATTTTAAATTTTTTATTTTTACACTACATCTCAATTTAGAAATTTTAATGATATAAATATATTTGAAAATTACTTTTTCCTCGATCCTTAAAACACCCTATGAAAAAAATTCATATATTAATCTACTCTCAACCTCTCACATAATCCTACTCTTTCACCTCACTTTTTATACTATTTGAAAAGCTAGTTTAGAAGTTTGCATTTTAAGTTACTATGGTTGAATATTTTATAAACTTGTAGAGGCCTTGCCATAATGGATTCTTAGTCATCAACTTTATATTCTTCCAACAATCACACGAAACATTGAATTGATATAGTGGAAACATCTCTCATATTCCTACTCTTTCACTTCACTTTCTATGCTATTTGAAAAACTAGTTGAAAAGTCTGCATTTTAAGTTACTAGTGTTGAATCGTTTTCGAATCTTTTTTAAACTTGTAAAGGCCTTGGCATAGTGGATTCATAGTCATAGGCTTATCCATCACGAGACATTTTGAGATTTCCTTGCAAGTTTACAGTTATCTTTTAAATTAGAATATTAATTAAATTAATATGTTACATATTTTATAAAATTATATAAAACCAAAATTTCTAATCTGAAAACTAGTTTAAAAGTCTGCATTTTAAGTTACTATTGGTGAATCCTTTTTTCAACTTGTAAACACATTGCCATAGTGGATTCTTAGTCATAGGCTTTATATTCTTCCAACAATTACACGAGACATTTTGAGATTTCTTTGCAAGTTTTTAGTTATCTTTTAAATTGGAATATTAATTAAATTTTTATTATATATTTTATAAAATTATATAAAACCAAACTTTCTAATCTAACTTTTATATAATAAGGGTCGCAAGCAACTACTAAATAATTTTAAATATAAAAATGTTTAACTATATGTTAATGATTTGAATTCATCAATAAACTTTTATATATATATATATATATATATATATATATATATTATAGTATAACATATTTAATTATTATTTAATAAAAAGATTAGTATATATTAAATAATAACAATGGTTTTAAGAAATTAGTAAACTTACTTTTATATATATAGCACTATTTATAAATATTAACTTAACAATATTTTATTATTATTTAATAGAAAAATTAGTATATATTAAATAATAATAATTAATAATATTAATGAATAGAAAAACAGTATATCACAATACATTTCAATTTGCAATATTAATGATTAATATTAGTTAATATTAATCATTAATATTGATTATTAATTAACAACAAAATATATAAAAATTATCAATAAAATTTAAAACAAATTGTACCCAAAATCATAATAATATATTGAAATAGAAAATTTATAAATACTATTTAATTCACATTATTAATAAAGATTAATAACAACTAACCAATTCCATTGATAATATTTTAAATCTAAAATTATTTATATAACAACCATAATATTAATGGTCAACAATAGGATTGGTTCGTCCTAGAGCATCATGGCATAGATTAGAAGGTAGATTAGAGAGACTGTAGGAACCCTCATAAAAAACCCTTCTGAGAACCCACCTCAAGATCAGGAGGTGCATATACTTCTTTAGCTGGGGCTAACGGGGCTTTTCCTCAGGGTATAAACAAGTCTATAAGTTGTATAATAGTTAATAATGATTTCTGGCAACCTCCCCCTAATGGTTTTATGAAATGCAACATAGATGGAGCCTCAAAACGAAACCCTGGTATGGCTAGTTATGGAGGAGTCATAAGGGATGAAAAGGGCTTCATAAAATCCATCTTTTAATATCATTTGGGAAAGGCCACTAATAACATGGTAGAGCTCATGGCCCTTGAGCAATGCCTAGAAATCTTGAGGGACTCAAATTTAAAGAATACCATTATTGAAGTTGATTCCGAGTTGATAATTAATTCGGTAAAGAAAATTTGCAATGGCTTAGCACCAGACAAAGTGTCCAGACATTGGCGGTTACTACCAGTTTATCAACGCATACAATCCCACCTGTAAACCATGAGAACATTGAGCTTCTTTCATGTGCGTCGAACAACCAATAGAGTAGCAGACATATTGGCAAATGAAGGAGTACTCTGCTCTAAGAGCTACATGAAATATGAATGGAAAAGGACTCCCCATGGATGGTTGAGGGAAGAGTGTGACAGACAAGCGCACTTAGACACAGAGTTTTATCAAAGTAGAGGAAATCAACTGGATGAAGAATGATGGAAACAGAGGAATTTTGGTCTACAGGAGGAAGCAACTCTTGTTTAAATGCAAGCGAGATATACCTGGAACTCCTAGTGTCTACACTACTAATGTAAGCCTTTGGTTTTTTTGGGCAAGAAAATGCACACAAAACTACATAAACCTAGCGTTCTCAGGCTAAAAACCTTATGCAGGACAAGTCTTCACACTGGCCCAAATCACATACAGGACAAGTTTTCACAGGTTAAAGTGTGGGCGGGTCGGAAAATTCAAAGTAATCTTATGCATTTCGCAGAGCAAATAGCGGGCCGGTTAACATCCCATACGGACCCGAAAGTTTAGGCTCTGTCTTGATAAGGCTTCGGGTCTGCAACAAGAGTTAATTTCCGTGCTAGTGGCTTGTTCCTTTTGGAACTGCTTGCATCTTGTGGATTTTGAGCAGTTAAAATGCCCATGATTTATCTCCCGAGGCGGACTCGAAATGGCTTTAGAGTCAGTTCTGGAATCTTTTCGGGTCTGATTAGAATGTTAAAGGGTGAGCTAGAAGAGTTCCTGAAATAGCCCCTCGACCATTAGATCTTCAGAGACAAATCGCATAGTTGAAAATGGTTTGGAAAGTTTTGTGGGCCCTTGGCCCGGTTTGCGAGACTTTGGCTTGCTAACTAAGGTATTGTGGGACCTAACTATTGATCTGATAATCACCCTATGAGTGACCTCAATTAAACATTTATTACATGAAGGTATTACAAACTCATGTGTTGGTGTGTGTCTATGTTATTTAGGCAACGAATCGATCAAATTGCAAATACACAGACACTTGAAATGGAAAAACAATAGAGAAATATAGTAAGCAATATAATAACACAAGAATTTAATAAGGAGTCACTCTATCCTCCAAGGCTACATCTTTGGTCTAGCTCTCAGTGGTGTCCTTATTTTATTGTGTCTTAAAGCGGAGAATTACAATGAAGGAGCTCAATGTGAGTCTCCTGAAATGGAATTTTCTTGGCAGGTGTTACCGGGAAAAGTGTCTATTTAGAACTGCTCTATCCCACTAAGGTGTGACAGTTGCCTTCGAAACAAACATAGAAAAACTACTTTTGTATTTCCTTTATGAATTAAAGATAGAGGGGGATAGAAAGAACCGACCTGTGTCTTGCGCTAATCCTTTGATCCAATCCCTCTCTTCTTTGACAGCTTCCAGCTACTTACTCCCTTACTTGCCCGGCTTCACCAAGTACCTGTAAGATCACAGAAGAAGAAACTATACAAAGACATGGATCTATATTCATAAACAGCTTAGGATCAGATTTAAGCTAACCATACAACTGTAACAAGCATCAATGATACAAAAGCATGGAGGAAAAACTCAAATAATTTTTATTGATATACAAGAAGATCCAGGAGGAGTTACAACCGATGATTCCTGACCCAACATCAACCTCCCAGCAAAGACGCCCCTCTTCACCTCCAAAAAAGCATAAATCACCCAATACTCTGATATCTATCTCAAAACCAACAACAATTCCTTACAATGTGAAAAATTCTAGCCTCTGGATCTCTGGGATGAGGGATCCATATATAGATGTATGCAAGGAGGATGAGTCAGCTTGTGATTTGATTAGTGTCTTCTCTCTGTTAGTTCTTGCTTCCACTTGGAGACTGAAAGCCTCTTACTCATCCTTGGTCGAATTCAGTGAGGCAAGTGTCACAGGAGAAGATTCTGGAAGCTTCCATTGTCTTTCCACCTCGCGGAATGACACTGCCATTTGTCATTTCCCGCTCAACACACCCTCATAGTGCATTTAGGTGCGTTGCAACGCACCTAGCTAGTGTGTTTAGGTGCTATGCAACGCAGCTAGCCAGTGGAGCAGCTGAAATGATCCTGTTTTGACTTATTCTGAGCAGTTTCTAGTGGAGAACTTCTGGGAGAAGCTGTAATTTGTTGACCTTGTTCCTTTAGGGGTTGGAACAACACTTTTAGGGACTTAGGAGCCCTTGGTTTATGGACATTTCATGCTTGGAGTTGCAAGGCACAAAAATGTCTATAACAGTTGCCCCCTAAAGTATGAGGCCGTTAATCAGGTGAAATGCTTTATTATGAGGATCTGAAGTTCTTTCAATGCTGGGAGGAGACCTGTAATAAGATACAATACAATACATTATCTTCATACTGTTTTTCATGATCTAGCTGAGGCGGGCATTCCGATGCTCAGCTTTATAAATTCATTTTCATGTACATAAGACACACAATTGTCTGATGTACACTGATGATTCTGATAGAGCCACCATCCTTTTGGTAGGATGATTATCTGTGCTGCAATGTTGTATATTTTAATGTCTTTATTTTCCTAAATATATATCGCAGCCCGGATGGATGAAACTAGATCCGGGGTCTTCAATCTCGTCCGATCTTCACTCGAAGTACAAGTCGATCCATGTGAGAAATATCCTGAAGTCGAACATGGAAAGACATCGCTTGATTACCAGTCAATGATGTAAACTGTTAACAAGCGTGAGAGGAATCACCGATAATGATAATGACCCTCAAGGTACTACAGTACAATTCACGTGGTGTGAATAAGGGACTCGGCGTCGAACACCACGCAAAATCTTTCGGTCGAAGGCCATTGATGTAAACCTGTCGTCGGAAGTGAAAAACTTGCCATTAAGGCATGCAAGCTTCAAAGTACTGAATGGGGTGTTCCTAGACCAACTTCTTGGATAATGAGTTGATGTCGACAAGAAGTGATCCGTCACAGGAGGGCCTTAATGAATCCCACATCAATGACACGGAATGGAGCAAATGATTTCGATGGAGGTGAAAACAATCTGATGATATACGGTTCAGGGAGGCGGTCATGAAAGAATGGAGTATAATGTATGGTAGTGGGTGGGACACAGGTGACTTCTCTGGATGACTTCTCTTGAACATGTCGGCGCCACTGATGTGATGGATTGGTAGCATTAACCCCAAATGTGGATGGTATGGTGTGACCATGGTGATGTGACCGGTGAATGAAACAACCCAACCCGACTCGGACATGGAGTGGAAGTGTCATGTTCAAGAGTGACTTACTACCAATAAAGATTCTTTGACCAATTTTTCCCCAGTCATTGCTGACCAGTACCTCTTTATTTTTGTCAAGCTTGAGGAGGATAACATATGCTTGTTCTATAATTTTCCCTTCGGGCAAACCCATCGCTTTGTTTTAACGAGCCTAGCGATAGTGAAACTCGTTCTCGTCTAAAGACAAGTTTGTCGCTATTAATCTTTTTAACGAGTTTAACGACAAAGATAACTCGGTCCTTTTCACTTTTAGAGAGTCTGAAAAGGTACGTAAAGGTAACTCCAAAATTCCCTTTTTCGTCATCTAATCCCTTAAGTCCGAAAAAGTATAAAACAATACAGAAGGGATGAATTTTCGATAGTTTTAACGAGCCGAACAAAACAAGCGCTCGATCTTTTTGTGTAATAATCCCTCAGGTCCAAAAAGATTAAAATCTAGAGGAGGGATAGCACTTCCTGTCCCTTTAACGAGCTGGAGAGGCCAATGGCTCGGCAATCTTTTCATATTTTACGAGTCAGTTGAAAAGAGCTTAAAGGAGACTCGTCTTTTGAGGAATGAGTGATAAAATGGGTAGCAGCTGATTCCAGGTAAGGTTTGGAATTTTCCAATCACGATAGTGTCACAAGGATGGCTAGTGAGATCACTCTTCGCAGTTGTTCCTCAAAATGGGTAGACAATCAAATGGAGGTGAATGATCGGCCAATGTAAAAGTGGAGGTGACGGTGCAAACATGACCAAGGCTTTAATGGCTGAAGTACTACATTCACGGTGGTTATTTACCGGGGGAATAGTTCATTTTTTAACGATCTTAAACGCGGGTGGAAACATTTGCTCGGTGCGGGTTTATTTTTTAACGAGCTTGAACCTTGCGGTAACACTGCTCGATTAATCCAGTCGTGTGATAAGAATGTCTCATATAAAACGACAATTTTTAGAGTTTTGCCCCACATCCTTTCTTTATGCAAGTTAGGAAATGACCAATCCAAAAAACAGATAAATGATCGCTCTTTGCTTGCATTCCAAAAGGTTTGCATGCCCCCAGGTATAAAACAGAGTTTCAAGGTTACCTCTTCTTTAGTCCGTTAAAACATTTGTTTTACCGAGGGAGGCCTACCTCTTATAGGTTACCCAAAGATTGTTCTATTCGCGACGCAAACAAAACACTTCTTCGGCGATGTCTACCGAGATAAACAAAGGTGAGTGGTGGCGCTCACCAACTCACATAATTTTGACAAGAGAATCCTATACTAGAATAACCCCCTCTTCCACTCACGGACGGGGGTACAGACTAGGCATATTCTCCCGCGGAAACCTACTCTATACCCGAAGTTTTCCTGCCGAAGCAGACCAGGATGCATGCCCCCTGGGTTTCAGTCATGTCCTCCCGAATTACTCGCGCTCATCGGGTGCACGGACTGGAGATTGAGACATTTCTTGCATGAAAAGACCATTTAGGGATGGTACATGATTATTTTCTCTGTATGCTCCAGGAAATGAAAGCTGGTCGACGGGCTTGACCACTCTTCCTTCGTGCGGAAAACACATTACTCTAAAGAGTGAGGAGACAATTGCTCCCATGCAATAAATATAGTCTCGTCCAAGGAGTAGATTGTAATCTAGGGGTCCTTGAACTACCACTACGTTCAGGTGAACGATTTTCCCTCTCAATGTTATGGGCACATCGTGAAGGATCCCTAAAGGTCGACTGGTTCCCTTAGCAAAGCCTGTCAGATTTCTCATCTCAAGCAAAAGCGATGGTGAACCAAGCGCTTTCCAAGCAGTTGAGGAAAGGATACTCACAGAAGCCCCCTCATCTATGATGGTACCAGCCATAACCATTCTATATATTTGGACGATAATTCAGAATGGTATGCTTGCTGGTAAACGGGGTCTGCCTAGTTGATTCCAGTCGAAGGAGACAACTAGGTTGCTTGGAGGTGGGACCGAATAGACGGCCGGGTATGACTCTGACGAACTTCCTTCCTGCGGCAAAGGAACAGGTAAATTGCCCCCATGTTCGTTGGAGTTTGTGCTTATGAAGAGAATTTGGACGGTGTCATCCTTGTTCTCCTCGGTGAGTGTATCATCTGAAGATAAAACCTCTGAAGGCAAGACCGGGTCAACTGCCGCCTCGACCTTTTGACTTTCGTCTGGTATGGATCCAGATGGTTTATCTTCAATGATAGGTGCTTCAGCCGACCACCTGAGCGGGCCAGCCGGATTTTCAACTAGTGACGGACTTGGCAAGAGTTTTTTATATCCAGGAGGAAGTCGTAACGGTGAAATCGGACGATCATCCAAAACTCTTTTAGCTTCGTCTAAGAAGGGACAATGGTGGACAACATGATCACCTTCACACAGTTTACAAGGAAATATATATTTTCCTTTTTGTCCTGGGACTTCACTTTCACTAGTCGACGGTGTGCTTTCAACATGATCATCAGAGGTTGACGACACCAGGTTGTGCAATCTAGGAGACCAGTCCCTTAATATCCGAGGGATGCAAGGACAATTTCTGTGAAAGTGGTCTCCTTTGCAAATGACACATGGCGATTTAGGCCTGGTCGGTGCAGTGTGTGGATTTTCGTTAGACGACACTCGTTTTCCCCCATTCGCCTTTGGCTCCTTCTTCTTCTTCTCTTTCTTCTTCTTTTCCTTCTTCTCCTTAGGAACTTGACTTTTGGCTTTACCAGCCCCATCAAGCGAAGAGGAAGGAGGAGAGGAAGAATTAGAGGAAGTAGAAGGCTGGTGGGCAACTCTGGACTCGTCTAATTGCTGATTCGATTGTTCAGGAATAGTGGTGTTCTGAACGACAAAGGTTGAGAAGAGCCATATAGGCAAACCAATTGTCAGCCCTGGAAGCGACAATGTGGCCATATGGGGTGCACCAACATCTCCCCAAGAGGAGAAGGGACTAGGATTTCCTCCAAGGGGAATTCCTTGGTTGGTAGACTCCATTTTCTCAACCCAAGATCAACGTAGGAAAGGGGTAATGAATATTCCATTTAAAATAAATTTTAACACGCTTTGACACAACTTGTCTTTTCAATTTTTAAGAGTCGAGAAAAAACAAAAGATGACTCTAGTCTCCTTCGATTTTTAATGAGCCTGAAGTGACAAGTGCTCAGATGGACCTTTTCCGTTAAGGAGTCTGAAAAGGAACAAAAGGGACTACTCTGGAGATCTAGGTAGAGGGAGTACCAAACCAATCGCAAAACTGCAGAATAATTTTTACGGTACGGTAGTCAATCTTCCCGAATGTTGTGTTCAGTGCATTGCGATCGATAGGGCGGCAAACACGGCTTCCTATGGATAAAGGATTTAAGCCTATAGGGGTCTCCCAAAATATACTTGACGGTACGTGGGAGCATAAGTCCGTACTGGCACTTATCGTCTCAAAGTGGAGGAATCACCCAACCATCAATGAGGAAAACAGTTACCAGGCTTTACGATGCCGGAATACGTCTCTAGCCTAGACCTCTAAATGTTGTGCGTTAAGTTCCAATGCGTTGTTAGATTCATTGAATTTATTTTAAGTTGATCTTTCTTATGAAGTTTGCCTTTTGGGTTCACCACGAGATGTAGATGTAATTCCTAAAATGCAATCTAAAGATGATAAACAAACTTTTATCTCTTTTCTGCAATGAAAATCCTAGCTACTAGGGGAAAAGAAAGACACAATCTTTTCACAAAGAGCAAAGAGCACACTATAAATGCACTTTCCTAAATCAAGCCAAAGAGGCTGTCAATATGCAAATGCACATGCATGTATTTGTTTTCGACTTTCTTAGTATTGATGCTAAAAAGAAAGTTGATGTACAAATCTGAATTTGCTTTCAAGCGACAAACACAAACAAGCTTCTTTTCGAAATCAAAAGATAAAGACGATTACGACACTTTAAGATTTTGAAATGAACACTCGTTTTTGACACTAGAAAAATACAAATTCAGACCAAAGGCAAAAGTAAAAGTATAATCGGATATCAACAGTAATCAAACTTTCTCCTATGATCGAAATCGACACTTGCGACAGATCTAAATCAAAGGACGACAGTACGACTATTCTACTTTTGCAATGGAAAACTGTAAACGACTCCACAAACACACAAAAACATCTACAGTTCTTTTGTACAAAGGAGGTAGAATTACAGCAAGGAAAAGGGGTTTTAAAACAGTCATATACTGATCACAGGCTGCAAAATTCAGAGACAAAACTGGAAAGAATGAAGCACAAGAACCTCGGCTGCACAGGGCTAGTCTGATCAGCGCACCTGTAACACAAAGAAACTGTATTGCAGCGCAGGTTGCCCTTTCGGGAAGTGCGCTGAAATGCAGGAACTCTTAACAGTACCTGCGCTGGGCCAGAAACGAGAATCTGTCCGGGTTCTGGGTCACGATTTGCAGTTCAGTCTTTGGTTTTTGGCCGAATAAAAGAAATCAGTAATGCACAATCAGGGGGTAGATCTAAGGAGGGTCTAAGAGCTATCACAACAGCAATTAGATCATTTGCGAATCAGCTGTTCAAATCATAAACAGATCCAGTGAATGGATTGAAGCAGCAGATGTCTACTTTGCATTTGTTATGGCAAATGCAGTTTGAATGCTACTTATAAGTTTATGAAACAAACAACAAAAGATACACAAACAAACTAATTAGACAATCGTCCCCAGCGGAGTCGCCATTTTGTTACCGGGAAAAGTGTCTATTTAGAACTGCTCTATCCCACTAAGGTGTGACAGCTGCCTTCGAAACAAACAGAGAAAAACTACTTTTGTATTTCCTTTATGAATTAAAGATAGAGGGGGATAGAAAGAACTGACCTGTGTCTTGCGCTAATCCTTTGATCCAATCCCTCTCTTCTTTGACAGCTTCCAGCTACTTGCTCCCTTACTTGCCCAGCTTCACCAAGTACCTGTAAGATCACAGAAGAAGAAACTATACAAAGACATGGATCTATATTCATAAACAGCTTAGGATCAGATTTAAGCTAACCATACAAATGTAACAAGCATCAATGATACAAAAGCATGGAGGAAAAACTCAAATAGTTTTTATTGATATACAAGAAGATCCAGGAGGAGTTACAACCGATGATTCCCGACCCAGCATCAACCTCCCAGCAAAGAAGCCCCTCTCCACCTCCAACAAAGCATAAATCACCCAATACTCTGATATCTATCTCAAAACCAACAGCAATTCCTTACAATGTGCAAAATTCCAGCCTCTGGATCTCTGGGATGAGGGATCCATATATAGATGTATGCAAGGAGGATGAGTCAGCTTGTGATTTGATTAGTGTCTTCTCTCTATCAGTTCTTACTTCCACTTGGATACTGAAAGCCTCTTACTCATCCTTGGTCGAATTCAGTGAGGCAAGTGTCACAGGAGAAGATTCTGGAAGCTTCCATTGTCTTCCCACCTCGCGGAATGACACTGCCATTTGTCATTTCCCGCTCAACGCACCCTCATAGTGCATTTAGGTGAGTTGCAACGCACCTAGCTAGTGTGTTTAGGTGCTATGCAACGCAGCTAGCCAGTGGAGCAGCTGAAATGATCATGTTTTGACTTATTCTGAGCAGTTTCTGGTGGAGAACTTCTGGGAGAAGCTGTAATTTGTTGACCTTGTTCCTTTAGGGGTTGGAACAACACTTTTATGGACTTAGGAGCCCTTGGTTTATGGACATTTCATGCTTGGAGTTGCAAGGCACAAAAATGTCTATAACAGCAGGGTGGTTCTTGGATGCCCCAAGCCACTAGAGTACATAAACTCTTTTCCTTACCAGCTCTGCGACCTTCTGGTCTATAATGGAGAGAGCCCAATGTGGTGCTCAGTCTAGACAGATCCTCTCTGGGATGGCTTGAATCCCTCAAGCTCTCTGGTGCTCGATGCTACCTTCGGTCAGCTCGGCCCTCTGTCTTCCGTTGTGCTTTTGCTTCACTGTCTTTCTTTCGTTTTTCTCTGTCTTCTTCCTTTTTCTATTTGTATCCACCTCTCGGGTTCTCCTATCCTTCTGCTTTACTTGTGCATGGCTTTAAGGCCATTCGTTCTCATGGTTGTTCAATTCCTCTTCCACTTCCCGTCGGATCGCCTGCTACAGCTTCACTTGGAGTTCCCTGTTCGACATCACCATCAGGCTCATAGGGAGTGGCCACTTGTCCTCCTGCAATTGCGCCAACTCACTTCATCGGTTCGGTTCTTCTGTTATGTCATGGAATGAGTCCTCTGCCACCTTGGCAGTCAATTTGGACGTCAAATCTTTACAAACTGTGGCTTAACCCCCTCTCGATTTCGCTTTTCCATCGGGCACGATCTCAGCCGTTAGATCCAGGGCCTCCAGATCTGACGCCATTCACATGTTTCGTGCAGTTGACCTGCTCAACTGTTAGCGCGTGATCAGCGACGGTTTTCTCTCTCCTCAGCCTGCCACGTGTCGGCTGTTGAGTGGAATCACTCCGTTTTTGCTAATTCCGCTTACCGCTCGAGGGTGCCCCCGATCAATACCGCTGGTTTTCGGAGTGCGGGTCCTACCTTGACCTTTAGCCTTTTCCCCATGGTTTTCTCAGCTCTTCATGCGACCGAGCGCTCGGGGCTTTCCCATTTCGTGGGGTTTTTCCTAGTGAATCGCGCATCAAAAACTGCCTCTATTTGTCAATCTGGGCCTCCTAGGGGCTAGTTTCGCCTCCTGCACAGTATCCATGGGCCTTGATCAGTGCACTTTGACCGAGGTCCTCATCGCTCCACACTGGATGTTAACTGCCACTATTCAGAGTTGTTTTTGACCGTTGTTTCTTAATTCTTTGATGTCTGTCCCGATCTGATATAGTCATGGTCCTTCTGACTATTCTTCATGGATCTAATTCGGATCACGACCTTCCTACTGAAAATCTTTTGGACCACAAAAAGTTGGTTTTTAAGCATCGACTAAGTGAGGGAATCGGTTTCTCTGCTCGGCTTTGAACCTTTGAGCCCAATCCTGAGGTACTCCGCATTTCCCCTGCTCGTTGTCCTCACCTTCCTGTCCAGTACCGTGTCTTCCTGTAACTCAGTAAGATATTCAGGTAGCAGGTCATCAATAGAAGGCAATTGACTCTGCTCTTCAGGGTCCTCAATCATTGAAGGTTGAAACAATCTCAAGCAATTTGCATTTACGACTAAGTAGATGTGCATGTAAGCTGGTAGATCAAGGCGAAAATCATTTTCACCAATCTTCACAAGTATCTTGAAGGGTCCATACCTAATGGGATTTAGGTTCTTACCTTCACCTTGCATCCTGTCCTTAGTGATATACAGCCAGACTTGGTCACCAACTTGAAAACTATGCTCCATCCGATGCTTGTCATGCCTAGCCTTATACTTAGCTTGGCTCTTTTCCAGTTGTTCCTGTACTACCTGGTGGATCTCCTGGATCTGTTCAATGAACCTAGTTGCCCTATCCACATCACTGTGTCCATCAACCATGGTATCTTTACCAAAGACAAAATCCAAAGGAGACCTTGGTGTGAAACCAAAACAGGTCTCAAAAGGAGATCTCTTTGTAAAAGAATGTGTTGCTCTATTGTAAGAATGATGCACATAACACAAATGTTCATCCCAAAGCTTAGGATGTTTGTTGCAACACCCTATCACTAATTGGATCACTATCCTATTAACTACTTCTGTCTGGCCATCAGTTTGTGGATGAAAAGCTATGCTTTTCTTTAGTTTGGTGTCCATCAGTTCCCACATACTTGACCAAAACTTCCCCACAAATCGGGTGTCTCGATCATATACAATGGAAGTGGGTAATCCAAAATGAACCCATACATGTTCAAAGAACAATTTTGCAGTCTATTCAACTATAATCTGTTTATTACAAGGTATCAAAATACACATTGTGCTGAACCTATCCACAACAACATATAGATAATCATGACCTTTCCTAGATTTAGGTAGTCCTCTAACAAAATCCATGGAAACACCTTCCCAAGGGTGAGAAGTAACTGGCAATGGAGTGTACAAGCTTAGTTTTCTATTACTGGGCTTTCTTTAAGCACACAAAGCATAGTTTTCTATTACTGGGCTTTCTTTAAGCAAATTGTCTCATTCATTTTCTGCCAATAAAAAAACCTTTGCAGCTATGCAACTGTTTTACTTACCCCAAAGTGAGTTGATATTAGAGAAGTGTGTGCTTCTCTAATTATCTTTACTCTCTCAGTTTGTGGAATGCAAAGTTTCCCACAATGGTATAAGAGTTGGTCCTTTACATGATAATCCATTCTTCTACTCTTTTGCCTTGACTCAAAGTTGCATATACATCTTTGAAGTCTATATCTTGAGCATATTGTTCAATGTAGCTTTCATGTAGCATAGAATTATGCTTAAGTATAGTAGATGCATTTATAATGGGTCTAGATAACATGTACGCAACTTTGTTAGAAATTGTCTCATTCATTTTCTACCAATAAAAAAACCTTTGCAGCTATGCAACTGTTTTACTTACCCCAAAGTGAGTTGATATTAGAGAAGTGTGTGCTTCTCTAATTATCTTTACTCTCTCAGTTTGTGGAATGCAAAGTTTCCCACAATGGTATAAGAGTTGGTCCTTTACATGATAATCCATTCTTCTACTCTTTTGCCTTGACTCAAAGTTGCATATACATCTTTGAAGTCTATATCTTGAGCATATTGTTCAATGTAGCTTTCATGTAGCATAGAATTATGCTTAAGTATAGTAGATGCATTTATAATGGGTCTAGGTAACATGTACGCAACTTTGTTATGTATGCCCTTTTTATATTTGATGACTATATGAAATTGTTGTAGAAACCAAATCCATCTGTAGTGTCTTGATTGCTGCAACTTAGTTTGGGAGTGTAGATATTGAAGTGGTTGATGATCAGTATGTATTACTGTCTGTTTTCCCATTAAGTAATGTTTCCACTTTTTCACACTTTGAACTAATGCATACAATTATTTATCATATGTAGGATAGTTAACTACTGCAGGATTAAAAGTCTCAGAATGATAACATATGGGTTTACCGTGTTGTGTTAGCACTGCTCCCATGGCATAGTCATTGGCATCAGTTTGGATCTCAAATGGTCTTTGTATATTAGGCAGTGCTAGTACAGGTGTTGTACTAATCTTTTATTTCAAGGTGTCAAAGGCTTTTTGATGTTTGCCTCCCCACTGAAACACCTTGTTCAATCCTGTTAAAGCATGTAAGGGAGTTGCAATTAAGGAAAAGTTAGAAATGAACTTCCTCCAATATTGTGCTGCTCCTAAGAAGCTTCTCACTTCTATAGCAGTCTTGGGTTTAGGCCAATTTACAATGACTGCCACTTTAGAGGGATCTATCTTCAATTCACCACCCCCTACTATATGACCCAAGTAGTTTAGAGATGTTTTGCCAAATTCACATTTTGAGAGTTTAACATAAATTTTTACTCTTTTCAAAACATCTAGTGTTTGCTTAACATGCTTTAAGTGTTCTTCCCACATTTTGCTAAAAATCAGACTGTCATCCAGATACACAATAACAAAATCATCAAGAAAAGGTATGAGTACATCATTCATTAATCTCATGAAAGTAGCAGGAGCATTAGTTAAGCCAAAAGGCATAACCAGCCACTCATACAATCCCTGCTTTGTTTTGAAAGAAGTCTTCCATGCATCTTGTTCTGCAACTCTGACCTTATGGTATCCACTGTGCAAGTCTAGCTTGGTGAAATAAACAGCTTCCTTCAATTGATCTAAAAGATCATCTATGCGAGGAAGGGGATAACGATTTTTTATTATTGTCTTATTTAGTGCTTGGTAATCAATGCACATTCTCCACGAGCCATCTTTCTTTCTCACCAAAATGATTGGTGACCCACATGGTGATGTGCTAGGCCTAATGAACCCCTTCTCGAGCAACTCCTGTACCTGCTTCTTGATTTCAGCATTCTCTAAAGCTGACAACTAGTACATCCCAATGTTAGGCAATGGAACATCTTGCTGCAAAATAATATCATGTACTATTTCCTTTTTGAGTGGCAGACCTTTAGGTTCCTGAAACAAGATATCATATTCTGAAACAACCTTTTCTATATCAGCTTGCTGTTCAACATTACAACCCTCAAATACATTCATTTTATCAGGTTTCTTTTCCTTTACAACCATGAGTAAGAATGGTTTGCATGAATTGATCATTCTTTTCATCTGCCTTGAGTTTATGAGAGTATAATTATTCTTTAGCTTATGAGCTCTTACAAAGTATTCGATTCCATCTTTAACAAGTAGATACTTGTTCTCAACTCTATAGAAAATAGTCTTTCTATCATACAAGTAAGGACTCCCTAAAACAATTCCACATATATCCAAAGGAATTATGTCTAACTCCACCTCATCTACAAATGTTGACCCAAAAGAAAATTTGAGTTTGCACTGTCTAGTCACTTGTAGTTGTGCTTTATCATTCAACCATCCTAATGGATATGGTTGCTTGTGGGGTGTGGTTGCTAATCCCAATTTCTTTACAATTGCTTCAGAAATTAATTTTACTTGTGAGCCACTATCAAACAAAATATCAATCTTTTGATGTTTGAAAATGACTCAAATATGGAAAAGCTCATGCCTTTTTCTCTCATTTTCTTCATCAATAACAGATTGAGCAGAATTACTAGAAGATGCTTTAGAATTCTTACCTTTTATACCTATGGCTGCAATAGTTGTTTCATCTCCCGAATCTGACCCCAAATCTTTCTGAATAGTTGTAGCAGTCTTCTTTTTCTTGCCCTCAAACTTCTTAGGTCTCAGCTCTGGATGTAGAATCCAACAATGCTCATCATCATGCCCATCCCTTTTACAATGAGTGCATGAAGCTTTGCTCTTTTGTGCAGTGTTATCCTTCCTTGCTTTCCACTTCTACTTTCTTTTCTCCTTGCTCTTGCTTGTAGTAGGTTGGGATGGTCCCCCAACTTCTAGATTTCCATTCTTTCCTCTAGCTTCTAGATGACTAGCTTGTACAAATACCTCATCTATACTAGTGGGATTAAACATGAGTATGGTATGCCTCATGTAGCTATGTAGACCACCAATGTACTTCAAAAGAGTCTTTGGTGAGTCTAGTGAGATTCCTAGAATCAATTCTCTCTTTCTAAATTCTTGAGTGTACCCTTGCACACTTTGCCCTTTCAACTGCCGAAGAGTTTGCCAACTCATCATGGCTTGTTGCATGTAGGCCAATGGATAGAACTACTTTTTGATTGTAGAAACAAATTCACTCCAGACAGAGATAGTCTTACCATATCTTTTCATATCAGCTTGAGCTCTTCCTTCCCACCAAACTAGGGCAGTGCCTCCTAGGCGTAGGCTTGCCAAGTGAATCTTGCTCTTGTCTAAGTCTATGTTCTGTACCTTGCAATAAACATCAATTTGTCTAATCGAATTGTCCAACTTTTCAGCATTTAGCTCTCCATCATATATAGGCAAATCAAATTTAACATCTAGCTTGATCAAAGATGCCTTCTTGTTGTGCAGATGGCTATTAGGAGGTCTAAGAAAGCTTTCCTCCTTCCCTTTTCCCTTAGAGTGGTCATGTAAGTGAGACTCATCTTCTTCTTTGTCTTGTTTAGAACCTGATGAATCTTCAGCCTTATGTTTTCTAAAGTCCCTATACATTTCTTCCACCATGGAATTTATAGCTAGGAATATTTTTATGAATTGAGGGTCTGGCCCTATAGAACCTTCTTCTGACATTGTCTTCCGAGGATAGGCTCTCCCAATTTCAGGATTAGTTTCCACCAATTCTCTTTCTTCTAATTTGAGCTTTGATCTAGTGAGCATTCAACAACTATACCAACACAAGCTTGTCTAACCTTTACAGCCTAGAGCTCTGATACCGCTTGATCTGATAATCACCCTATGAGTGACCTCAATTAAAGATTTATTACATGAAGGTATTACAGACTCATGTGCTGGTGCATGTCTATGTTATTTAGGCAATGGATCGATCAAATTGCAAATACACACACACTTGAAATGGAAAAACAACAAAGAAATATAGTAAGCAAAATAAGAACACAAGAATTTAATAAGGAGTTCACCCTATCCTCCATGGCTACGTCTTTGATCCAACTCTCTGTGGTGGCCTTCCTTTATTGTGTCTTAAAGTAGAGAATTACAATGAATGAGCTCAATGTGAGTCTCCTGAAATGGAATTTGCTTGGCAGGGTGGTTCTTGGATGCCCCAAGCAACTAGAGTACACAGACTCTTTTCCTTACCAGCTCTGTGACCTTCTGGTCTATAATGGAGAGAGCTCAATGTGGTGCTCAGTCTGGACAGATCCTCTCTGAGATGGCTTGAATCCCTCAATCTCTCTGGTGCTCAATGCTGCCTTCGATCAGTTCGGTCGTTTGTCTTCCGTTTTGCTTTTGCTTCACTGTCTTTCTTTGGTTTTTCTCTATCTTCTGCCTTTTCCTCTTTTTGTCCACCTCTCGGGGTTCTCCTGTCCTTCTGATTTACCTGTGCATGGATTTAAGGCCATTCGTTCTCATGGTTGTTCGATTCCTCTTCCACTTCCTGTCGGATCGCCTGCTATAGCTTCGCTTGGAGTTCCCTGTTCGGCATCATCATCAGGCTCATAGGGAGTGGCCACTTGTCCTCCTGCAGCTGCGCCAACTCGTTTCATTGGTTCGGTTCTTCAGTTACGTCATGGAATGAGTCTTTAGCCACCTTGGCAGTCAAATCAGAAGTAAAATCTTTACAAACTACGACGTACCCCCCTATCAATTCCGCTTTCCCATCGGGCGCGATCTCACCCATTAGATATGGGGCCTCCAGATCCGATGCCATTTGCACGTTTCATGCAGTCGACTTGCTCGACCGTTAGCGCGCGATCAACGGTGGTTTTCTCTCTCCTCCTCCTGCCACGCGTCGGCCGTTGAGTGGAATCGCTCCGTTTTTGCCAATTCCACTTACCGCTCGAGGGTGCCCCCGATCAATACCATCGTTTTTCGAAGCGCGGGTCCCACCTTGTCCTTTAGCCTTTTCCCCAAGGTTTTCCCGGCTCTTCATGCGACTGAGCACTCGGGGCTTTCCCATTTCAAGGGGTTTTTCCCAGTGAATCGCGCATCAAAAACTGCCTCTGTTTCGCGATCCGAGCCTCCCAGGGGCTAGTTTCACCTCCTGTACAGTCTCCATTGGCCTCGGTCAGCGCGCTTTGACCGAGGTCCTCGTCGCTCCATGCTGGCTACTAACTGCCACTGTTCAGAGGTGTTTTTGACTGTTGTTTCTTAATTCTTTGATGTCTATCCCGATCTGATACAGTCATGGTCCTTCTGACAATTCTTCATGGATCCAATTCGGATCAACTATCATGTGGGCCAGAGAGCCTTGGGTTGTAAAATATTTTTGTAACTTTTTTATATAGTGGAATAGAAGGACCTACTCTTGCTTAAGCAAAAAAAAAAAACTATAATATTAATGAGAGGAAAAGAAATATAATATTAATTAATTAAAATAAATAAATAAATGAAATTAGTTCGTAAAATTTTAATGGTAAATGAAATTAAGTAAGTTACTAAATCTCAAATTATGAATGACAGTGAGTTGCACTAATAACATTAATGGCATCAACACGAAAATCATTAATAATCTCTGGAATGTCTTCAATTTTAAGATCTCAAGGAGTAGGATAATTTGCAAAATCCATGTCGTTGCTCAACAAAATCTTTCCCAATATTTTTTGTTATGATGATGAATTGGAAGAATTCCTATTGGGTTGATAATTTGCATTCGATAAACCCATTTACCATCTCTATTCAAAGAAACTGAATGCAAAAGTTTCCTACTCGGAAAAAAATAAAATGATTTCTATACTAACAAAGAAAATATGTGTATCAAGAATGTGAATGTAAACTATATATTTGTAGTTCTTCATATATTCTTGGAAAAATAAATCTAATGTTCTGCTCTCTATATGTGATCTACTCTTGCACAATATTTGATATTTGAGCAACTTCTGCAATGAGAAAAAAATTTATTCAACAATCACAAAACTTCAAAGCAATACTCAACATGTATGTTCTTAGCCTAATAGATAAGAGGAACCATACTCTAAGCTCTAGTTATTCCCATGTAGTTAGGTCAATTATGGGATAGCCAAATTAGTTTCCCTTTTCACCGAGGGAAATGCATCAAATGGTTAGGGAAGCTTAAGCTTTCCCACTTAAGTGGAAATTATGCTTTGATAAAAATTGGAAATTGACATATGAAATAGAAAAATTAATTTCCAACTAAGGGGACAAGGAGTTGCATAACTCTTGGTAAGTATAGTTATTTACATCTTGTTCCAATCCATTTCTTATGTAAATACTTGCTTAAATTTTCAAATATTTTAATTTTGGTTGTGGAATTGATAGCATAACTATCACAACCGTATCCAAAAATTATTGCAGAAATATCTGAGACAATTATCCACATGGCACAAAGTCTAGAATAAGACCTTCAAGTTTATGGTCCAATCAAATGTTTGAAAAATAAACTTTGCAATAATAATGAAAAATAAAATTTTCTTTTTCAAAGTTAAACATTATTAGTTGTATTGGTGAATGCTAAAGTAATACTTGCCAAACTAATATTCATTGCTAGAGTCTTGCCTGGGGAAAGACTAATAAGAATAATAAAAATAATGAAAGTCTTCAGCTCAATTAGTGATCAAAATATATGACTTATGAAAAAACTGAAAAATCCAAATAATTACTAGTAATCATGTATTACAAAAACTAATAAACATCATTAAAATATCAAAAAACATAAAATAAAAATAAATACATTTCATAACAAGATCCTTCCCTCTATATTTCCCATAAATAAATTTCATAACAAAATCTTTCACTCTATTTTTCCCATGCCCATGCTTCATTGATAGGAAGAACATTATTACTTTTTTCCCATGCTTCAATAATAGGAAGAACATTATATCTTTCAACAGTGTGCCGGTACATATTCCCTAACATCCTTATCTCATTGCTATATTCCATCCCATGCTTTATTGCATTTTCTTCCAAATTGTGATTGGCTATACCGGTACATAGTCCCTAACATCCTTATCTCATTGCTATATTCCATCCGAGGCTTTATTATATTTTCTTCCAAACTGCAGTTGGTTATAGCTCCACACAAAATTCTAATTAATCATGTTATTTATGATTATCTCATGCTTGTACAATAGATATCCCATCAAAACCTTACCTCATGATAACCTTACTTCGGGCTTACTTTGAACAAGTGCAAATCAACTTTTAGTAACAAAAATTATTCTATATTTTATATTCAAAGCTATTTGTCTCCATTGATAAGAAAGCTTTTTATAGTAAATACTAAAACATTGGTCTGTACTCAAATAATATTTAACACACATAATTATCATGCCTTCAAAGCAATTTGTCTCTTTATATGGGAGTATATTATTATCATGTATTAAAAGAAATTTGTCTCTTTATATGGGAGTGCAATTATAATACAATTAAGGTCATTTTCTTATTCTTAGATTGTGACAAGGGTGGATCTCTTATCCCTGGAACTATATTGGACCACCAAATTTTATATTTTTCGCTAGCTATGTCATATGGACTCTTCTAACAAGATGGCCCGTGCTGTTTAGGACCACAATATTATTGTGGTGATGGGCCGACTATCTCTTTAAAAACAACCATATCAGAAACATTAAATGTGTTTTAAAGTATATATCAGTCTTTATTCTTTATGGCCTCTGGTTATCGTTTGATGTTTATCATTTTTAAACACGAATATGCGAATATGTATAAAGGATATACCATGGTAGAGTTACTTTCATTGAGCCTACAGGCTCACTGGTTTACTAAACAAAAAGAAAGCTTGTCGTTTACGAGTAGAAGCCATGTTACATAAAAACTAATTTTTGTAAAAGAAATACAGAGCTACACGACGTTTATCACAACTCACAATTCATAATGGCTGGATACCGTTGACTCCATGTGCACGCACCAAAACAACTTTCCACCCTGATCGTAACTGTACGCACTGAACTCGTTGAGGACTGGGCAACTCTCCTAGCAAGATAAACCATTCAACAATTCTTTTAATCATTCTTCGATACCCACCAGATATATGGTGAATCTGCTGCAGGGTCCTTCGACTGATCTATTTAATCACTCGAAGCTGCCCGGCGCATGGCAGGCAACCCTGTAATAAATATTAGATAAATCTGATCCTCTGCAGCGGAGTAGTCCCACAGTTTCAAAACTGAATGCAATACATACGTGTTTGGAAACCGAAAGATGTACATACGTGTTGCAAAACTGAATGACTTACATACGTGTACTATTGGTACTTGGATTCCTTCCAAGAATAAGAAAATTTTGTTAGGATCACAGAGTATCTAGAGAAACCCTGGTGTTTAAAGACAGTTTAAAGACATTGTTGCTTGTGAGAAATTGTTGTTTGATCTTACTTACATGTAAGACAAAACAATTATGAAGACTATTATCATTTTAAGTAGGCTATATTAAATATGAATACCATGGATACCCATAAAACCCAAAACTATCAAAACCAAGAATTCAAGTTTACTAAAAATAACAAATTTATGAAAAGGAAATATATTCTCTGCATTTCTGGTTTACAGCTACGAGAATATCTAGGGCTATGAGAAGCAGAGTAATTGAGTCATTGCCCGTCTTGATTTTTCCGTTAACAGTTAGACTATAGGAAATCTGCTTTTTTTGGGCGTACTTGGCAAGGAAAGCATCGGAAAATGAGCTGTATTCAACAATAAATACGACAATAGACAGGCAGGCAACACAGTCATTTGATCTGACATTGTAAGGTATCAACATTGCCTTCATAACAAAAGTTGCTCTGTTGTAATTATAGCCTGTACCAAGACAAACACCCGTTCATAATGCCCCTTTTCCCCTTCTTTTCGAGCACTCAAATAGCTGCTCCTCCACCTGCTCCTGCTGCTGAAGCCTACAACTTGGAATATCCCACCGCCTCTATGATTCATGCAGCAGCAAGGAACGCTCAAGATCAACCTTCAACCAGAAGTATATTTTCGCCTTTATGTTGGCTGCAGTATGATCAGCGGCAATCTGAATCTGTTAATACCGTCCAGGGATACAATAGTCAGTTTGGAATGCAGGATGATAATTATCAATATCCAAATCAGGTTCTACCAATGGACACAGATCAAGTCCACCAGCTTAATGATGAAGATTCAGTGCCTAACTCAGTTGCTCACACCAGAAGGAATGTTCATAATGCCATGGAACGCCGTAGGCGAAATAAAATGAAATTCCTCTACTCCGAGCTACGTTCGTTACTGCCAAATCAAGACACACAGGTAATTTATTGTAAGTTCATTAGCTAGAGAGAGATTATTTCTTGTTAGGTTGGTCGGTATTCTTCTGATTATGGCATTAATTATGTGAGGATTATGAAACATTGAGAAAGTAGTGAAGTGGTGGTGGTGTATTAATGTGAGGATGAAGAACATAGAGAGAAGTAATGGTGCGTAAATATATAGTTGTTCTACTCATCCTAACTAAATAATAGGGAGTCTTTAGGGTTGTAGATAAATTACATTAGAGATTAGATTATGAGAGTCTGATTTAATTTGAGTTCAGTCTATATTTAGAAAAATCAAGTAGTGTGACTGTTAATCCCCGTGAACGTTTAAATCGTTAGTTAAGAAGGATAAAGACATCTTTAAATCGCTAGTTAAGAAGGATAAATACATCACATTGTGTTCAATTGTAATCAACAATAAGTGGCTAGTTAGAAAAGCAGAGACACTTATTTTTTGGTGTAAATTTGTGGTTTATGCCTTTCCAACCCCATACCATAACTTGACGAGTCAAGTTTACCCAAATCACCCTGAAAAATCAGAATCAGCTTTTACATCCATTCCTTGTTTTCTATCTTCTCTAATCTGAATTGAATTAATCAGCTTTTACATCCGTTCCTTGTTTTTCATCTTCTCTGCTTTGAATTGAATTATTTGCAGAGGAGACTGAGCATTCCGGGTTTAGTTGGTCAAGTTCTAAGATATATTCCTGAGCTACGTAAAGAAATTGAAGAACTACGCAGGCAACGCGATGAACTATTAGCTGCCAGCAGGCGAATTTCTGGGAGCTCGGCGGTGATCTCAAAATCATGTACTGGAGTTGCTGATCTTCATGAATTAGTGAATGATTTTACGCACTGTTCTCGTGCGGACTTAGGCTCTCCTAATCCTATTAATGTTTCAGTAAATTCATCATTGGGGAGTTCGGAACTGATTATTACAATTTACGCACGCAGAGCCGGGTTTATGTTCTCTACGCTTTTGCGGGTACTGGAAAAGGAGGGATTGGACGTGCTCAGTGCTTCGGCTTTCCACTCCCAACATCAAGTCTGCCACAACCTTCACCTCAAGGTGAGACCTGCTGAATTGAAATTCTATAGAATGTCATTTATATCTGCAATGAGTGTGTGTAACGGAGGCATAACTAAGTATTATGATACTTTGGTTCAGATTATTGGAATGAATGAGGTGGATACAGATCTGCTGCGTAAGAAGCTTGTCATCATATTACGTAAACAGAGCCCTGGGATGTAACGAAGTCAAATACCAGAGCAACCAGTTGTCCTGGAACAAGACAATGTGCAGAAGCCCTTGAGGCTACAACATAAAATTAAGCTACACTTAACAATCTTCCTTTTCAAAGGAAAGACTCCCACGAAAATTTGCAATCATGATCGCTCCACCCTACCTATGGCATTGACATAACCATAGAGCAGAGTATCTTCACCAACTGAACTACAAGGATGTAGGCTGAGTAGTGGGACAGATTGTTATTATCCTATCTTCTCATAACATGACATGTCCGTTCCTTCTCATAACATGACATGTCTGTTTCTTAGAAGCCTCTTATAATATTGGTTTTTTGTAATGTTATCTATGAAACAAGATTACCTCCTGAATTTTTCAGGAGCAAGAATAAGAAAGTGTTTTTATTTTAAATAAAAAATCTAGGTACTTATCTTATGCCTTCTTATGCCTTTTGACATTTCGTAGATGTATTAACAAAGTATTTGTGCACTTTTGTATGTTTGCTTGGACAAAGGTTGTCATTTGTAGAAAGCTTAATCTTGTTTTGTCATCTGTAGAAAGCTTAATCTTGTTTAGGCTGTACTACTAAGGTATTTGTGCATTTTTGTATGTTTGTTTGGCCAAAAGTTGTGCTAGGCAGAAGGCTTAATCTTGTTTAACTCTTTAAAGTTGTGTTTTGAGAAAGGTTATCATATGTAAAAAGCTTAAACTTGTTTAGATCTGTAAAGTTGCTATATGAAGTTATCTAAATATTCTAACTTGCATCAAGTTATATGCCGTTATCTAAATATTCTAACTTGCATCAATAAGTCATGAACTTTAAAATAATCATAAACTTACATTAGTTGGAATTTTATTTTCAGATTATCTTATTTTTCATTTATTAATAAGTAATTTGAAAATAATTTTAGATTTTTGAAATATTTAAAAAAATGCGTTAATAAAATTTGTAAACTATTTAAAACGTTCAGAAAAACAAAATTTTCATAATTATTTTTAAGAAATTTTATATTTAAAACATAAATTATGAAAATATTATAAATGAGTTTGTGTATCAATATCCCTATCTTATTCCCATTTAAGAAAAACATAACTATTCTGTTTATTCAGAACAGGTGAATAGTATGAAAACCCAACTAGTAAATCAACTTTCATATTGCCACATTTCCTTTCGATATTCCAACCTGCACTGATATCAACCTAAGTTAAAAAAAATAAAAAAAATTATTGATATTCAAGTAGTAACGAGAGATTTAAAACATAAATTATGAAAATATTATAGATGAGTTTGTGAATCAATCTCCCTATCTTATTCACTTACAATAAATATAAAAGAACGTAACTATTCTGTTTATTCAGAACAGTTAATAATAGGACAACCTTACTAGTAAATAAACTTTCATATTGCTCCATTCGATATACCAACCTGCACTCGATATTAACATAAGTTAAAAAAAAAAAATATTGATATTCAAGTAGTGACGAGAGATTCAAAATTGGTATTTGAAAAATAAATTGAAAATATCATAATCTTATTTTGAATTTTGTTTTCGATCAATTCAAATCACTGAAATTCTCTCTCAGTGATCAGATATATTCATATCTATGAAGATGACCTTGGCTATTTTAACCCGTTTCTTTGAAATATTTGTATAAACATGAAAGTAGATTTGCTATTAAAAAAAATATTAAAATTACTTACCAAAAAAATATTAAAATTACTTACCACAAAATATATAAGAAATTAAATTATCACAAAATATATCGAAAATTAATGAAAAAAAACTTGAGTTATTTGACCAGTTTTCTTGAAATCCTTGTGTATTGTTCTTCTATTGTTTTGCTCTATTTTCAGTTTGACTCAGACAGCTGCCGTTTGATTTTGTTTAGCCCTGCAAATCACTTACCAAAACCATTTTGGTTTTGATAAAAGTCGCTCGAGGCCCATTGTTTTTGGTATGGTTGTTAGATTAAAGAAGAGTGTATATAAAGGTTGTGTGATGCCCACGAGCTTTTCTAAAGTTAATAATCTACAATTCAGTATCACTTATGTTTATGTTAATTGCAGCACCAATTAAAATAGCAAATCGAGACTAGATTTTTCATGGCAAAGCAAAGTAGATTTTGTTTTTCTGGATAAGTACATCAAACATTTAAGAATAGAGTTGGTAAAAATAGTTGGGACATGGAGAATGTACCGCAACATCCAGAAATTTCACGAATTAAACTTATGTTTCTGCTCCTCCATATCTTGTTTTAATTTTAGTCTTGTTATACAAATTTTAAGAAGCATAAACAGATTGTTGATTTTTAGCAGAAGTTTTTTTTTGTAATACACAGTAGTGCAAAGACAGTATGTTAATTTTTTAGCAGAAACAGAGTATTTTGTAATGCACAACAGTGTAGACACAACAATATTAATTTTCAACATAGACAGAGTGAAATGTTTAGAACAGCATATGTAGCGTTCCTACTGTGATCCCTCTTTGAGAGGAAGAATTTTGTAACAGCAGTCTTGTTAATTAATACAAGTTTTTTTTTTGTTGACGAAACTGTGTTGTTGAAACAGTGCATTCACCAAACGTTTTTTAGTTTCCTGTGTTAAAAACAATGTGTTAAAACAGAGCATTGTTATGTTCTGTTCGTTTGTTTGGAATTATCAGAAATTCCCAACATGGTACCAGAGCTTGTCGAGGCTCTTTGAAGGTGTCAAAGATGCAGCAGCTTCTCCAGCAGAGTGAAGACTCAGTAAAAAAATCCAAGGTATTTCTCAAGTTATTTTTTTGTGTTACTGTTGAGTACAGTAAGTTATTTTAAATACACAATCAAGTATTTGAAGCATAGTTAAGAGTATAAGAATGGCCGGAGCGAGCACTAGCATGGGTATTTTTAATACTCAGCGCCCACAATTTAATGGAAAAAACTATGACTATTGGGCAATAACTATGAAAGCTTTGATTGCTTCACAAAACTTATGGAAATTTGTTGAGGATGGATTTGAAAAACCAGCACATGAAGATGAGTTTAATAGGTTAACTCAGGCAGAGAAAGATCTGTTAAAGAGCTATAAGAAGAAGGATTCTAAAGCCCTCTGCTTTTTGTATCAAGGAGTGCATGAGAGTGTGTTTCCAAGGATAGCAGCAGCCAAGACATCCAAAGAAGCATGGAAAACTCTCAAGATAACCTATTAGGGAATGGAGAAAGTGAAGACAGCAAAACTACAGTTGTTGAGGAGACATTTTGAGAATCTTTGCATGAAGGAGTAAGATAATATTGATTTATTCTTCACACATGTGATTGGTTTGGTCACAGAGATAAGGTCTCATGGAGAGATTCTTGAAGAAAGGAAGATTGTGGAGAAACTGTTGAGGATCCTACCCTCAAAGTTCGATGTGATTGTCACCACCATAGAAGAGACAAAGGATCTCACAAACTTCTCAGTTGATGAACTACATGCATCACTGATAACACATGAGCAGAGATTGAGTAGAAATGAAAACTCATCTCTAGAACATGCCTTTAAGACTCAGATGTTCTTTGGAAGAGGAAAGGGTCAAGGCAGAGGAAATAAGAGAGGAAGAGGAAGAAGCCAAAACAGAGGTGGAAGAAACAGTCCAGCAAATGCTCAATGAAGAGGCAGTAATCCAAATTAGAACTAAGGCCAAGGCAGCAGCCAACAAAGTGGACAACATCATGCTCAAGGACAAAGGTATGATAAATCCAATGTCTAATGTTACTATTGTAAAAAATATGGGCATTATGCAAATGAATGTAGGAAGACGCAGCGTGATATGAATAATAGAACTAGTGCAAATTTTACTAGAGAAAATATCAGCCAATATAATTTGTTTTTAGCGTGTAATATAGCTGAAGAAAAGAGTGAAGATGTATGGTTTCTAGACTCCAGTTGCAGTAACCATATGACAGGAAACATAGCCCTTTTTTCTATCTTAGATCAGAATGTGAAGTCACAAGTCACACTAGGGACTGATAGTAAAGTTTTTGTTATGGGAAAAGGAGAAGTAAATGTCTTAACAAAGAAAGGTGAAAAGAAAACCATAGCAGATGTTTATTATGTTCCTGGAATGAAATGTAATCTCTTAAGTATTGGACAGCTTGTTCAAAAGGGTTACAATGTTTTCTTTGTGGATGATGTATGCACCATCATGGATAAAAAACCCAGAAAACAATGTATTGTTGAAGTGAAGATGACAAGGAACAAGATGTTCCCTCTCAGAATGACAGCAGATTTAAAAAATGGAGAAGAAATAGCCGTTGTGACACAAGAGCCTTTCCAAAGTGAACCAAAAGATGAAAATTGGTTGTGGCACTTGAGATTTGGACATCTCAACTTTGGAGGTCTTAACTTGTTGAGTAGAAAAGGAATGGTAAGAGGATTACCATTGATAGAGAAACCAGACAGCCTTTGTGAAGGTTGTATCTTGGGGAAACAACACAGAGAAAGTTTTCCATATGGGAAAAGCATAAGGGCAAAAGCACCCTTAAAGATTGTCCACTCAGATTTATGTGGACTGATACAAACTCCATCACTTGAGGGCAGCCACTATATTCAAACATTTATTGATGACTTTACAAGAAAAAATTTGGTTTATTTTCTGAAGAAAAAAAGTGAAGTGTTTGAAAGATTTTTCAATTTCAAAGCACTTGTAGAAAACCAAAGTGGGCAGCATATTAAAGTTCTAAGAACTGATAGAGGAGGTGAGTATATCTCCAAGGAATTTCTACGTTTTTGTAGAGAAAATGGAATTCATAAGCAGTTTACCACTAAGTACACTCCGCAGCAAAATGGAGTTGCCAAAAGGAAGAATAGGACAATCATGGATATGGCAAGGAGCATGTTAAAGGCAAAGCATTTGCCAAATGATTATTGGGCTGAAGCTATACATTGTGCAGCATACATTTTGAATAGATGCCCTACAAAAGCAGTCATGAACAAAGTGCTGGAAGAAGCATGGAGTGGGAGAAAACAAGGAGTCACCCACATGAAAGTTTTTGGATGTGTGGCTTATGCACACATTCCAAATCAGCTAAGGAAGAAGTTGGACAGCAAAGGGGAGAAATGTATTTTCATTGGATACAGTGAGGAATCCAAAGCTTACATGTTGTATAACCCATCCACCAAGAAGCTTATTGTGAGTAGAGATGTTCAGTTCATTGAGGAGGAAGCTTGGGATGGAAGCATAGAAAAGACAGTGAATGTTAAAAGCTCTGTGTCACATGATGAAGATAATGAGGAGATGGTTGAAACAAATCCCCAAACAACAGCACCAACACAAGGACAACAAGGGACACCCTTGAGGAGAAATGAAAGTGCTTCTCCAAGCTCACCACAAGGAGGAAATTCAAGTGCTTCTTCAAGCACTTTCACACCAAATGAAAGAGGTAAGAAGTTTAGAAATTTAAGTGACATTTATGAACAAGAGACATCAAATGAAGGTATGAACTCTTTGTTTTCTTTATATTGTCATGTTGATGACCCTGTTTATTTCGAAGAAGCAATTAAAGATAGGAAATGGATAGAAGTTATGAATGAGGAGATCAATGCCCTAGAAAGAAACAAGACATGGGATTTAGTTGAACTACTAAAAAGAAAGGAAGTCATTGGAGTTAAATGGGTCTACAAGACTAAGAGTAATGCTAAAGGAAAAATAGAAAGACACAAGGCAAGGCTCGTTGTCAAAGGATATAAGAAGCAGTATGGGAGAGACTATGAGGAAACTTTTGCACTGGTTGCTAGAATGGAAACCGTGAGAGCAGTGTTGTCCATAGCAGCACAAAACAAGTGGAAAGTTTACCAAATGGACTTGAAGTCAGCATTCCTAAATGGAGTATTAATGGAAGAGGTTTACATTGAACAACCTTTAGGCTATTGAAAGAAAGGCCAAGAGCACAAAGTGTGCATATTGAAGAAAGCTCTTTATAGGCTGAAGCAAGCACCAAGAGCGTGGTACAGTAGGATAGATTCCTATCTACTAGAAAATGGATTTGAAAAGTGTGAAGGAGAACCCACCCTCTACATCAAAGAAAAGGATGGTAAAATACTAATTGTTGTGTTATATGTTGATGATGTTATTTTCACAGGTAATGATGATTACCTTATTAAAAATTTCAAAACAGTCATGAAAGAAGAATTTGAAATGACCAACATGGGTTTGCTGAGATACTTCTTAGGAATAGAAGTAGAACAAAATGGAAATGGGATTTTTATTTCACAAGAAAAATATGTTAATGAAGTGTTGGAAAGATTTAATATGCAGGAGAGCAAAGCAACAATCACTCCCACAGTGATGGGATTAAAACTCAGCAAAGAGGACAGCAGCAAGGATTTTGATCCTAGTTTGTACAAGAGCATAGTTGGCAGCCTCATGTATTTGACTGCAACTAGGCCAGACATAATGTATGTTGTTAGTTTAATTTCCAGATTCATGGAAAGGCCAAAAGAAGCACATTGGCAGGCAGCAAAAAGGATTCAGAGGTATGTCAAAGGTACTAAAAGGTTTGGCATTTTATATACTACTTCAGAATGTTCAGATTTGATTGGATACACTGATAGTGATTGGGCTGGAAGTGTAGATGATCAGAAAATCACATCCGGTTATGTTTTTCACATGGGTTCATGAGCCATTTCATGGGTTTCTAAAAAACAACCTATTGTAGCATTTCTACCGCAGAGGCAGAATATGTGGCAGCTACAGCAGCAGCATGTCAAGCAGTTTGGATGACAAGGATGTTAAGGAGTTTATACCAAGAGCAAACAAAAGGAACAATGATTTTTTGTGATAATAGCTCAGCTATTGCATTATCCAAGAATTCTGTGTTTCATAAGAGAACGAAACACATTGACACAAAGTTTCATTAGATCAGAGAATTGATAAACAATGGAGAAATTATTTTACAACACTACAGGACTCAGGAGCAAGTTGTTGATATTCTGACCAAACCATTGGGACATAAAAGTTTTGAGTTTTTGAGGAAATGTCTAGGTATGACTGATAACCCAGCATTTGAAATTAAAGGGGAGTGTTGAAATACTACTTTCAACTGCAACACCAATTAAAACAACAAATCGAGACTAGATTTTTCCTTACACAGTGCAGATTTTGTTTTTCGGGATCAAGGACATCAAACATTTAAGAACACAAAAATCATGGCAGAGTTGTTAAAAATAGTAAACACCAGGTTTTATTGCGGACATGGAGAATGTACCGCAACATCCAGGAATTTTAAGAATTAAACTTATTTGTCTACTCCTCCATACCTTGTTTTAATTTCTAGTCTTGTCATACAAATTTTAAGTAGTTTTTTTTTTTTTATAGTACACGCAATGTTTTTTTTTGTTGACTATGTAATGTAAGATGCAACACGTAGCACTGTATGCAAGAAGTTTTTTTTTACACAACAGTGTAAATTTTCTCATGCTGAAAAACAGAGATGCTAAAAAACAGAGAAGCAGAAACAGAGTGTTGATTTTCAGCAGAAGTTTTTTTTTGTAATGCACAGCAGTGCAGAGAGAGTGTGTTAATTTTTTTAGCAGAAACAGAGTATTTTGTAATGCACAGCAGTGCAAGCACAACAATATTGATTTTCAGCATAGATAGAGTGAAATCTTTGGAACAACATATGTAGCGTTCCTATTGTGATCCCTCTGTGAGAGGAAGAATTTTGTAACAGCAGTCTTGTTAATTAATACAAGTTTTTTTTTTTGTGCGTTGCTGAAACACCGTATTCAGAGAATAGTTTCTCGGCGTCAAAACAGAGTGTTGCTGAAACTCCAGTTTCAGCATTGCTGAAAGACCATTGCTAAAACTCAGTTGACAAAACTGCGTTGCTGAAACACTGCATTCAGCAAACGATTTTTAGTTTCCTGTGTTAAAAACAGTGTGTTAAAATAGAGCATTGTTCTGTTCTATTCGTTTGTTTGGAATTATTAGAAATTCCCAACAACTTAGTGTTTTGGCCGTAGATGAATATCCTAGAGCTAATCATTGTTTTAGATTTAACGTTTTCCAAACTTAAATACACATCTAGAATTATTTTAAAATTATAAGGAAACATAAACTTACAGGAGTAAAAATAAATTAAAAACTGATGTAAATATCATACAAATGGTATAAATGTTACCCAACTCATTTCGTAGCTCCTAGCATAGAACATGAGAAACGTATACGATGTACAATGTTTGATTTTATTAGAACCATAAATGGTTTTTTTAAGAAAAATACCTTGAAATTTTATTAACAAAAAAATTACCGTTGCATATGGGTTGATGGTTTAAAATATGGATATAAGTCATTGATATATATTGTACTCAAATATAAGCAATATTGATTATATTGTACTCAAATATAAGCAATATTGATCAATCATCGGCAATAAGATTAATCACAAGTATCAAAAATAAGAAAGCAAAAAAAGGAAAAAATCAAAATCATGATGAGCTGAGATGTACAAAAAGTGATAGCATAGGATAAAAAGACATTTTATGCAAAATAGGAAATCAACAGAGTGCAAGCTCTCCCTCCTCGCTCCTCCCACCGTCACATATTAGCTGAAGGAATGTCTATTGGAATATCTAATTCCTACTTGTCTTAGTTGTGATTATTACTAAGTAAAGAAGTGTGTTCCTAATAATTAGGATCTATTCCCTACATTGGTGTGTGGTTGAGATATTCCCTCAACCAACAGCTTGTGTGCGCATGTATATATGTAATTACATTTGATTAATGGAGAAATTAGAGCCCCTCAAGGCACGACACCTCGTGGGCTTGGCCCCTCCTAAGCGTAGGGAAACAAAATAGTATATATTTTTTTAGTTGGTTGTTTGTCCATCGATACGCTTGATGGAAAAGGCCTATGGGGGAAATCCAATTATGTCTCCAATGTGGTGATCGGTGTCTTGGACTTCGGCATCTGGCCGGTGGCAGAGCTTCAACATTCAGGGCATAGGCCTCATTCCCAAGCATTGGAGAGGCGAATGCGACAGTGGGGAGAGGTTCCCCAGGACCCTCTGTAATCAGAAGCTAGTGGGAGCGAGTTTCTTCTACGAAGGATACAAAGTGGTGAACAATCCCTTGAACGAGACCTTGGAGATCCGTTCAACATAGGGTTTTACCATCACCAAAGACAAATCCAAAATATGATACTAGTATATTTGGTCGGACTGGCTCCAGCTCCTGGTTCACCAGGAGAGGTTTCTCTGCGGCCACCCTAACCATCGATCATCCAGACAGTGTGGTGGATCCCGCTAAAATTCGAAACATTGTTGTCATAGCTCATGTCGACCATGGTAAAACTACTCTCATGGACATATTACTGTGGCAATGCGGTAGATGTCCCACCTGAGCGTGTGCTCGACTCCATCAATTTGGAACGCAAGAGGGGTATAACCATTGCCTCCAAGGTTACTTCAATTCCATGGAATGGAAATGAGCTAAACATGGTTGATGCACCTGGTCATGCAGATTTTGGAGGTGAGGTAGAGAGGATTACTGGCATGGTGGAAGGAGCAGTTTTAGTGGTAGATGTTGGTGAAGGCCCCCTTGCACAAACAAAATTTGTTGTCGCAAAAGCTCTAAAATATGGGATTCGTCCAGTTCTCATGTTAAACAAAGTAGACCGACCTTTAGTCTCTGAAGATCGATGTGGAGAGGTGGAGAGTACAATTTTTGATTTGTTTGCAAATCTTGGTGTATCAGAGGAACAATTGGAATTTCCAATTTTGTATGCATCCACCAAAGAAGGATGGGCATCAACAACTTTCACTAAGGATCCAACTATAGAGCATAGAAACATGTTTGCCTTGCTCGATTCAATTGTATTGTTCGAACTTATCCAGGACTTATTTGATTGATCCAGAGCCTGTTCAGGGGAAGGCATATCAAGTGTTGTTGAAGGCCTAGGAAGCGGCGATTAATGCACTCAAGCTAGGAAATTCTACTGCATATATGCCTTGGAAGGCCGCGGTGGAATTTGTTCAGAGAGATGGACTAGATTTTCTTCCACATTTGACAAAATTTGCAGGAACAGGGATCAGAATCAAGTTCCGGGAATCCGGATTGAGCTTGAATGCGAGGAATGACAAAGTCCTTAGAGCTGGAATGGTGTTCAATGTTGCACTTAGGCATCAGAATTTATCAGATTGCGGAGATAGAGAAATTTGATGTTTGGTTAATATGAAAGTTATTTTTTTATTTTTTGGAATTATGGATAAAATTATTGTGCCTTATTGAGTCTAGCTAACTCAATTTAGGTAAAGTTATTTTGTTAGAATTCGCAACTCTAACAAATGATGACAGGTTAAGCATAGAGTTCCAAGATTTAATTGACAAAGACAAAGATGCCCAAGATTTGATCAAAAGATGAGGTGCAAGAGAAGGAAGCGATTAAAGGATGATGGACATTGAAATTTGCTTGAGTAGTTTGTTTGAGTTTGTAGAATAGACTCATGATTGTGATAATGTGCGAGTCACACATTATGATCATAGCAAATCTACATTTCATAATTTGTTTTTTGGTGAGTTGTGGTCCCTAAAATGCTTTATGTACCTAGTATATTCTTAAGTTTGGAGTATATTAAAATGGCATATGACTGTAAGACTTAGAAAGGCATGCATACCCCTTTGTTCCCTAGTGACATCAAGTTGTGGAATCAACCACTGGGTAGGTACGAGGGTGGAAAGTGTACTCATATCTAAACTTGATATGTAATCGGAGAATTGAGTCTTTGATTAATGGGGGAATTGAGAGATGGAACAAATCTCATAGTGTAATGGACCAAGTCAAAGAAAGTTCATTAAGAGGTTGGATGAACCATGTATCTGAAGGACTTCCTAGTAGACTGGCAGTTGTAGCGGTTGGAACCCATGCATTCCGGTAGATGGTTGTTCCTTTATATGGACACATACAATTGCATGAACAAGGTACAAGGTGTGATTACTAGATTGGACCAGATGTAGACTTTGCAAATTGATATCGAGACAAGTACTCATTAAGGGGGAGTGTCAGGCGGAAAGAGTCGATTGTGCGGACACAACCAACCTCCCTAGGAGCCTAAGACTCTCTAGTGACAAACAAGACAAACAAGAGCAATCCTTCTCTAAACATGCATTTACTATATGGGAAATCAAGTGTTTAGATCCTACCTGTAATCCAACGCTGTTGTAGCAGTCCAGCTCCGCTGATCCGGATGAGCTCCTCCTTCACTTTGAAACCTGCATACACTAACAATCAAACGATTAAATAGCACTTGATAATCTCATAAAATAAAACATATTTAACACATAGACCAAGCAGTACATGAAACAACTCATAAATAACAAGTTATTGAGAAGAATGGACTCATTTGCATTAATAGGTAACAAAAGGAACAAATACAACCTGAGCCTTGGTGTTGTGCAAGTCCCTCCCAGGGTCCATCAAGAGTTCTCCTTTACTTTGACAAAGCTCACCCACTTCCAAATAGAACAAGCAAAGATGGCAATCTCTCCTCACAAGCTTCTAAATGGGAATCCTAATTCCTGCAGCATTTACCCTTAGAAATGTATAGCTTTCAACCTCCTCTCCTTCTGGCCCAATGCCTGTATTTATAGTGCTCAAGAGGAGGTTAATTAGGTCCACCATCAATGGGATAATCCCCTCTTTGGATGGGATAGCTCCCCTATTGATGGGATAAGTTCCTCTTTGGTAAGAGTGCATGAACCATCTGGAGGCGCTCAATACACGTCGAACAACCTTCTAGAATGCTCTAGAAATGACCACAAGTGACTTTTTAAAGATGAAACTTGCGCATTTTAACCTTTTCAGGGGGACGCACCTACACCTTTACATACAGAGCGTCCAAAGACGTAGCTTTTGTGAACATTGGGTGCGTCCCCGCAGGTAAGGTTGAGAGAACCTGCGTCCCCAGAGATAAATACATTTAGAAAGACTTTCTCTCTTTTTTGGAGTTTGACATGGGAAGCAGAGGCATAAGACTTGCCTAAGAGGGTAGCATGACTGTTGATAGAGTCATCCTAACTGTAAATGGTCATGGTGACATTTTTTAGTGTAACAGGGAGTGTTGGAATATCTAATTCCTACTTGTCTCAGTTGTGATTCTTACTAAGTAAACGAGTCTGTTCCTAGTAGTTAGGATCTATTTCCTACATTGGTGTGTGGTTGAGATATTTCCTCAACCAACAGATTGTGTGTGCATGTATATATGTAATTACATTTGATTAATGGAGATATGGACATTATCAAAGTTTATGAATTTCAAGTTAATGTTTTGCAGGTATGAAGACTTAGAGTTGGTGACTAATAATTCAAGTTCTTACTTTTAAATATATGAAGAGCATACATATGAAGACATAAAAAACTAATGAACAAAAACAAAATAAGTTTGATTCTCAATCCATGTGTTGAATTATAATTGGAATCTCATATCCCCATAGGAGCAATGAATACATTATTTTTTTTTTCTAAGTAATACTAAACTATTATATTACAGCAAGAGCAGAGTTACATTGTGAAAATTACAACAGGGCTGCGGCCCTGTAAAATTTGTCCGCGGACAGACAGTAGACACTTGACACATAGGACACATTGACACATGGACACATGGATAAAGACTTAGAGCCACATTCATGCAGCTGACACATGGACATATACACTTGCAGAACAGCGACATGGAACAGAGATAACATAAAACCGACACCATTACATAGAGACAGAGTGACAGACTCATATATAACCGCATAGGAAGCTGACTGAGAAAAATTCTTGCTGTAGAACCTGGAGTGCGAGCTGGGCATGTCAATCTTCGTCAGTGGTCTGCGGCTCATCTTCTGCCTTGCAGCGTGGAGGCTGAAGGATAGCTTTCCCAAGGTTGCGCGCTCCACGGTCGCTTGGGCCAGCGCCTGAGTCACCAACAGGCTCTCTCAGGCTTGCTCCCGGGTCATGTAAGGGCCTCATCATCTCAACAGCAGGGAATTCCATATCCACCATGGGAACAATCCCAGGAACACGCGGAGGGTTGGCCCGAGGGATGTCATCCTCATCTTCCCAGGGATTGCTACAATGCTCAACAGAGACAGTCACAAAGAAAGTGGAATTAGCTAAGGTGCAGGGGAGGCGGTAACGCACCATTGGGTGTTCCGTGTGCCCACAATCCATGCGCACAAGCTATTCCCCCATTCTGCCTCTGCCCGGGGGCCTTCCCCTCGGCCTTCTGCGTTCAGAGGATTCCTCAATTGAGGAAGAAGTCGAGGGGGCTCTGCCACTATACCCACCCCTGCCGCCGCTGCCTCTTCCCCTATTACGCTGCATGCTGGTCTTATGAGCAGAGCGCTTAATTCCACTGTGAAACAGCGGAATCGGCCTAGAAATGCTGCCAGACCAAGTTTGAGTTTCCCAATTGCCGAGAGCAGTGGCAGCAGAGCCTTGACCCTCTTTCTTAATGTTTGATTGAGGGCTGAGACTCTGAGCCTCCACACTTTCTAACAAAGCCAGAACAGGACTGAACAATGGACGCGGATACGAGCTAAAGCTCCGAGTGCCCTCACCTGCTAACGAAACCAGAGCAGGAGCTAACGAAAGGCGCATACAGAGAGGCGTTACCAAATTCTCAGAGGCGCAATTGGCTTGCTTGTGAGCTTGCCAATTGCCCCACTCCTCCGCAGCATCACACTCACATTCACAATCAACTTTCAGAACCTCCGTCACCTCCGGCGAGAACGAACCAGTTGCAGCAAGAAATGGCGTAAGAATGGCCTGGAGAAGGTTGTTATGAAGCGCCATGATGCGCTTCTCAAGAATCGCCTTGATGGTCGACAGGACTTCTCTGTCAACCATCTTAATTCCCCTCCTTAAATGCTGAAGGGTAGTAGAGTGTATGCGTGTCCTTCTGTCATGCTTGGCTCGTCCGGGCGGACACATGCCCTTTGGACGAGCCTTGTGTGTCACGTGGCTAGCGATCACCCGCATCCGGGGGGCAATGAATACATTATTATATAGCCAACATATTTATAATTTGATTATCCATTATATGACTAATCTACTGCCCCTAATAATTTGTTAAATAATAACTAACTACATCTATTAATTTTCTGCCCTAATTCTATAGCTTAGGATACAAAATTTTCTTGCTAATTTGTCAGCAATTACATAACATAGTTAAGCATTATCCTCAACACTACCCCTTAATGCTTAATGAGGTGATTCCAAGCATATCCTTCATGTATTGAAACTTCCCTTTTGGTAGTGCTTTGGTAAATATATCTACAAGCTGATCATTTGTTGTACAAAACTTTATTTCAATTTCTCCTTTTTCCACATGGTCTCTTATGAAATGATATTTGATATCAATGTATTTGGTGTGATTATGAAACACTTGATATTTAGTTATGACAATGGTAGACAAGTTATCTCAGTAAATAGTTGTGGCATATTTTTGTTCTAGTTTTAGATCTAACAATATTTTCTTCAACCAAATTGCTTCACATGTTGTTGTTCTTGTTGCAATATACGCCTTTCTAGATGAGAATGAAATAGTTGGTTGATTCTTTGAACACCATAATTCTGCATCTAATCCAACGCTAAAGACATAACCTGAAGTGCTTTTTCTATCACCAAAATATCCAGCCCGATCACTATCTGTATAACCAACTAACCCAAAATTATTTGATGAAGTATACCAAATTCCATAATTGCTTGTTCCACGGAGATACCTCAAAATTATTTTTTCTCCTCCAAAATGAATCTTACTTGGCCTTTGCATGAATCTGGAAATCAAACCTACTGCATTGATAATATCAGAGCTAGTGGTAGTAAGATACATAAGGCTTCCTACCAAGCTCGTATATAATTGAGCATCTACCTTTTCATCTCCATCTTCTACAGAAAATTTTTCATCTGTATTCATGGGTGTGCTCATGGATTTACAGTTTCTCATTTTGCATTTGTCAAGAAGATTTAAATCATATCTTTCTGATGAAATAAAAATTCCATCATTCATTTGTGTCACTTCTATGCCAAGAAAATAAGGGAGCAAACCCAAATCAATCATTTCAAATTCAATCATCATAGCCCGCCTTAACCCTTCCACTAATAAATCACTTGAATATGTGTATATCAAGTCATCTACCTATAAGCGCACAATTATTATATCATTACCATTTGACTTGATATATAATGTGTGTTCATTTTCACTTTTATTAAACCCCTTTTTCAAAAAATAAGTTTCAATTCTATTGTGCCATGCTCTTGGAGCTTGTTTATGTCCATAAAGAGCCTTTTCCAGTTTGTAGACTTTGTGTTCATTTCCTACTTCTTCATATCCTTAGGCCTACTAAACATATACATCTTCTTTCAACTAACCATTTATAAAGGCTAACTTAAAATAAAATTGATAAACTAACCATTTATATTGTGCTGCCCATGCCAAAACAATTCTGATTGTATCAAATCTTGCAATGGGAGCATATGTTTCATTGTAGTCTATACCTGTTTGTTGAGCATATCCCTTTGCTACTAACATTGCTTTGTGCCTATTTATTGATCCATGAGATCCATACTTGGTTTTATACACCCATTTCGTCCCAATGACTTCCTTTTCAGTAGGAGGATCCACAAGATCCCATGTTTAATTCTTTTTAACCGTTGCCATCTCTTCATCCATTGGTTTGCATCAAAATAACTCTTTTACAACATCTTCAAAACATCTTGGCTCTGCTTTAATCTGAGACATCAAAGCAAAATTAGTATAACCATAAATTTCATTTAAAGATTTTTTTCTTTTTTGGAGGAGGACTTGTACTTGATACAGGACTTGAAGTTGCAAAATATGATGAAATGGATGTGGCCTATGAAGTATTTTGATTACTCGATGGATTTGAAAAAATAAAAAATTCGTCTTTTTGTACAATAATACTTGGAGTTTTTTTGTAGCAGCTACAACCACCCTCCAAAATTTTTCCTTAGCTTCGTTTTGGAGCCTCCCTACCAACCATTCTTAGCAGCATGTCTTGCATTGTCAAGTACATGAGCTTCAGTGATTTTCTAGTAGATTACCACCATATGCATGATAGCTTGTTGCATCCCTCTCACAGACTATTTCCCTGGACTTGGTCCAGTTGCAGGATAAGCAACTCCCTAGAGAAATTGTGTAATTATAGAGGGGAACCAGCCTTCCCTCCAGAAATTGTGAAATCCTGACTGGAAGCCTGCTGGGCTCCAGAATTGCATAATTCTGCTTGTCGAACTTCACTGGAAAAACTACACAATTTGTCGTAGCAGGACTATTCAACCCAGAATTTCTGCAATTCTAGGCAGTAGTCAGCTGCAAAGCCCAGAAATTGCTCAATCCCTTTGGGCAGCTAGCCCAACTACCCCCAAGAAATGCACGAATTTTCCCATCAGTCAAGTAGGCTGTTGCATGTGCCATTGGGTTGACGGCTTCCCTCCGGGACTGAGAAAACCTGATTCGTGTGCATGGATTGCTTCTCCCAAGGTAGCATGCAAAGGAAACCCTTGATTTGGGGATCTATTTTTAGTAGCTCAAGGTCACATGCAAGAATTATTTCAAAAACCTCCCACCAATGTTGTTTTTCCTAGATTTGTGGCATGTGTGTCACAACCTTGATTTTATCGAAACTCATCAACCAGATGCCACAGAGCTCATTCCTCACAACGAAATTGTAGCTCTGACATCCCACATTACATCTAGGAGTCATCGGCACATTCAGCTCAACTGTTTTGGGGTAAGCCCGCTTTTCATGTCTTGTATTGCGTTTCTGTTGCTTTTTGTGTTTCGCTTCGTGTGAGTGTTGTCTGCTTGATTTCAGTGAACGCTTGCTGTCATTTTGATGTATGTTAGCTTGTAGAAGAACCATTTCAGTTTTCATTCGCATCTCACTGTTGTTGCATGCATGACACTGTTTATCACAGATAGTCGTCGTTGCAGCAACACGCTTCACACACATGCATGATTTCTTGTTTTCTAAATCATGCACTTCCTGTTTGCATGAATGATCACTCACTCTTGTTTTAACTCATCTCACCATGCCTCCAAACTTCTCATGTTTTCAATCACTCGTCACCCGGTCTGGGTTGCCTTAGCCCACGCCATGCCCTGCCTGGCTAACACTATGCATTTCCCAAAGAGAAGGCTCTACCTTCCCTCCAGAAATTGTGCAAGTCTGGCCCAACACTGACCTCTAGACTTGCATTGCATAATTCTTGGAGGCAGTTTCCTACTGGCCCCAAAACCTGCACAATGCAGTTTGCTGGTTGCATGCCATTGCTGACTGAAATTCTGCATTGTGTAGTTTCAGTCCTCATTGGGCCAGGCTGACTATGCATTATCAAGTTCCAGTAGTCAGTCAGCCTCCTAATAGCCCAAAGTGTGCCTTGCGTAGTTTTGGCAGTCAGTCTCGAACTCCCAGTGGAAATTGTGCAACCGTCACAATCAATCACACAGGTATGTTGCAAGTCAGTCCTCAAGTTTGTTTTGTTTTTCAACTAACAAATTGCTTATCATGAGTGTTTCTATGTCTCTAGTCATCACAAGTGTCCATCTGTCTCTCAGCCTCACAAGTACAATGGCCTTCAGGAGAGCAGAGTCAAACGACCGTTGAGAGCCCAACAAGGTTTGCAATCGAGAAAGTGTCTATGAGCTTGCCTACCTATGAAGACATCAAGTTGTTAGTAGACAAGGATATTAAGATAATATGGCAGCAGCAATACAACAAGTAGAACCATCAGCAATAGCAGAAGGCAACACACCTACATGCAATGAATGCAAGAGGAAGGTTGTTGACAACACAGAGGCAGAGCAAAGTTGCAAGCTCAAGCAAATCCACTTGTGATGAAAGCAATTTTGGAGACTGAGGCTATGAGGTGACGGCATGACATGAAGATCACGTGAAGGCAGAGAACAGAGTAGAGAAGGAGTTGCATGTGTTGAAGATGAAACTCCAGGAAGAATAAGAGCCACATAGATGAGAGAATGAGTTGTAGCAGGAACAGGTACAACAGGGGGCGCAACACGCATAAATGGATGAAACTGCATCTGTACAAGTTATAGATCCATCTCAGTAGCTAGCACATAGCAAGCAAGGTGAGCAGTGATGTTGATCTCACGTAATGGAATTTAGCAGCATGCAAGTCATTGTGTGTATGTATGTGATCCCACCCATTTGGCACACTCACCGAGGTAAAGACAAGAAGCAAGTCCAACTAGAGCTAAACATGTATTTTGACAAGTTGATGTGCACACCACCAACACATGCTTGGAGAGAAGAGTAGACACTATGCATCAACATGTTTCCATTCCGGTCACACCCAGAATGACCATGCACATGTTATCAGATGAGTTGGATAGAAGAGAAATATCAGTGCACCCGGATGCAATGTAGGCAACAGTTAGCTTTAGAAATATGTCACCGTTGAGTGCACGAACACCATCACAGACGACCAAGCTTCACATCAACCCACCACCTTCACCATCACAAGGATTTCAAAGAGTTTGTCACCACAACAGTTTAAGTGTTAGTGATGTCTTGCATAGCTTTCTCAAGCCATTTTGTCTCACATGGGCACATGTGCATTATAATGTAACGTCTTTCCAAGTGGAACTTCAAGTGTCGATAGTTGAATGTAACAGTGATAGAGTAGTTGAAGAATCATGAAGGTAGATGAACAGTCACAAAGGGGAATGTGAGGGGTCACCCCACCCTTTGCTATAAATAGAACCTCATAACTCATTGTAAAGGCTTTTGGTCAGCTAAGCTTCCAATAGGAATATCTTAGAGAAATCCTGGACAATATTGTAACGAGCCTTGGCTTCTCCACTATGTAGAGCTAGTATATCTCTTTGGAGGAGTAGGCAGTTGTGGCTCTATCTTTCCGTTGTTGGAACTAGTGGTTAGACATGGATGGATTGTATGACTCGAACTTACACTTCTTAATATAATAGAGTCAACACGTTTCATGCATATGTTGTATTGTATTTAAGTTATCTTGAGTACTCTAAATGATATATGTATATGTTTTCTTACACATGCATGTGTAGCTATTTCTGTATATGTATGTAAGAATCTTTCTGGAATGTGCTATTGGTTTAACCATCATTTTGGATTTCTAGCTAACTTTCCTTCCATGTTGTGATGCATCTTTTCCCGTGTGTTCCCTTCTTAACTCCGTGCTATCACAATTTTTCAAGGGGCGCAATCACCTCACCCTACGTATGTTAGAATCTCTCATGCACCTTCCTAGACCTACTGCATATGTCACACCCTTGCTACCAACAAGGACATATTACTGTCCTCTGTGCGAAACTACAGTTAAGACATTACCGTACAGCCCACTGCTGGGACTCCTACACCAAATGATCTGAGGTCTAATTGGGACTTCTTACTGGGGAGATCCCCTGACATGTTGGCGGGTCCTGCACCGTCAACATTTTGGTGCTAGAAGGAAGGCCAGATGACAAGCTGAGTCCTCACATCTATTTTGAATCTGTACATGTCTATCATGACCAACTACAGAGTTTCTATTTCAGAGTGTATGTCTTATGGAAATGACTTCATTATCTCAGAAAATCTCTAGGATAACTTGTCAGGTGTGATTCTTCCTTTCAGCTACAACATTTTGTTGTGGAGTATATGGAACAGTATGTTGCATTTGAATTCCATTCTCAGCACAAAATTTGATGAATTTATTGTTAACATATTCTCCGCCATTATCAAGTCTTAGCTTAAGAATTTGATTTCCATATTTTTTTTCTCAACAAAGGCCTTAAAGGCCAAGAACATGTTAAATACTTCACTCTTGAGTTTTAAGAAGTATACCCAAGCGTGTCTGGAGAAATCATCAATGAAGGTTAAGAAATAATTGTAGCCAGAGAATGAAACACCTGGAAGTGGATCACATAAATCACTATGCAGAAGCTGTAAAGGGGATGAGGCATGCCAAGAGGCATGTTTTTCAAAACTATCCTGATGATGTTTTCTGAGTGCACATCTGGAATAAACACCATCTCTGGAAGATACCATTAGAAAACCTGTCACCATATTTTATTTACATAGATTGTGAAGGGAGCGATAGTTTAAGTGACCAAATCACTCATGCCAAAGTTTGCTCACTTCACCATTATGAGCGACAAATATCGAGGGAAGATTTGATGACCCAAAGTTGTTAAACTTATACAACCTTGTAGAATCATCAACAATGCTAGTAGCTAAAATCTGTCTAGGATCTCTTAGGTCCTTAATTACAACATCGTGAGGTGAAAATTCAACGATTTTAGCTTCAATTATATGAGTTATTTGATATAAGATAGAAGGTTGCAGGATAAGGTTGGAACACATAATACATCATTAAATTAACCATTGTCTAGATGAACAGTTCTAGCCCCTACAACACTAACAGATCTATCATCACCAACATATATATTTGTGGTGTTACAATCATTTAAAGAAGAAAACATGACTTTGTTTTTTGCCATGTGATAAGAAGATCCAAAATCAATGAGCTACTCATGAGAATGAGAAGAAGAAGACACATTTAGTTTATGATGCAGGAGCATCTAGACCCAGCCAACAATGTGATGGAATGGTCACATGTTGTGGCTAATACAAGTTTGAAGGAAGATTTGGTTGTTAATCTTGTATTAATTTCAATTAAATGTAATTAGTTAAGGGTGGCTTGATTCTAAATTGAAATTGGATAAATGGCAAGTGGTCTTCCCTGCGTGGAGATCAAGCCACGTAATCCAGTTTTATTTAGAATAGGATAAGGTAGGAATTCTAAATATATATTTTATATCTCCAAATATGGAGGAGATGGTTAAGTGAGTATACACGCAATCTCTTTTGTGTTAAAAAGAGGAGAGCACGAAGCATTATAGAGAGGAATTAGTTAGAGTCGAGGGTGAAGTGTTAGTGTGTGAGGAGGTGGAGCGAAAGCTCATATTAGAGGACTGTGTAGATTAAACAAAAAAATACAGATTTCATTATTTGTAGGATTGGCATGGTGATACCCTGTCTTTTACTCTGTTTTGAATAAAATTCAGGTATTCATTTTGTGTGATGCACATGGGTTTTGAACTGTGATTTATTTGAATTGGGTTGAATTCGTAATAGTTTGACATGATTTCGATTTAAATCATAAAAAAAATCAGTGATCGATTGAAGTTGGACGTGTTAAATTAGCGCTGAAGGTTGGCAATTTCCGATCCCAATTTGGATCGGATCGAAACTTTGGAGCGGAGGAAAGAACGAGACTCCGTTCTGGACAAATGGAATGTTGATTGATGCATTCTGAATTGAGTTTCATTTGTGTTTTTAAATTGAGAATTATGTGTTGCAATCTGGCATTAACAATTTGGGAAACGCTTTTACACAGGAAAACAATTTGAAAAGACCTTGTGGATCTTTTGAAGTGAAGATGAACTAACATATGAGACAGTTTGAAGTGCATCGGATCACTCTGATACTCTGGAAGATCGGTAACATCGTATTGCAACGCGATTTCCGGGATCTGATTGAATGGATCGGGTTGCTGGGTTCTTGACAACTTGGCATTTAATTCATGGCGAATTCTGATATCGGTCTTATCGGATCGGTGTAACGAAGTTTGTATGGAATATGAATGTGATGGAGTAGGGGAGAAATATAGCATCGGCGCGGAATAATGGTTGACAGTTTGGGTGTCAGTAGATTTCGGCAATGTGTGACTTCCGATGGTGTCATAGAAGTGTCAAAACACTGTAATGTTTGTAGTAATGATTCAAAAGACCACCGATTGTTATTAGATCGGTCAGATTGAACTCAGAGTAGTTAAACTTCAGTTTAATTGCGCAAAGGCAATGATATCGAGTCCCGAGATCTTGACAGTTAGACTCTGATCTACGCATCGGTGTACCTCAAATCTGGAGCGCTAGCAGGTACATTGAAATGCTTGAGGTATAATTATAACAGGTAAATGCATGTTTGAGTTTGTTCGTAGGACGCAAAGACACGATAAATATTGCAGACAGATGTTATTGGTGATAGATAGTTTTGCGTTTCTATGAAGGCGCTGTGCTTGATCGATGGTTTATGGTTTTATAGCATTACGGTAATCAATAGTTTTAAGGGTTTGCATTAAGCGATTGGAACTGTATTCATTTCTCTGTTTTAGGATGCTGCACACTGCAACACTTGGCTGGTCCGATATACAAATGAAGGGTTTCCCTGTGCATGCGTTAAATCGAACTCCTCTGTTATTCAGTTTAGCAAACTCAATTATTTTCCAAATCTGATTGCAATTCTTGGCTGGCCGATAAGAATGGAGGATTTGTTGAAACAATGTCAAGTTGAAATCATGGGCGCATTGGTTTATTAACTTTTATATAAAAGTGAGTTGTGAGATTGCCGGTGTATGGGTAAGCTGAAGAGTTTCCGCATGAATTGTTGAAATTAACAAATATCGAAGTTAAATCGTTCAAAAATTGGAAGTGGATGTTTTAGGTGCATGACTGTTGGGAATCCTGGGTATGTGCAGGCTCTGCCCTGCGTCAAAATTTTGGTATCAGAGCTTGGCTCTGTTGAAATTGTATAAGTTTGTTTTCTGAATGAAGCAGTGAGGAAATCCATTCAAAACACGGTGACAACATCAGAAGGAGTGAAGACTGTAGCACAATAAATCAAGAGAAGTTGTGAAAGAAGAACTAGATGCGTTCTTAAAAGCAGAAGTGGCAGTGAAATTGAAGAATCCAACAAGAGGTTGGACAAAAAAGACAATTGAAGTGTTCTGGAAAGAGAGTGAGAGATTGCAGAAGCCTAGAGGGAGCAAAGGTGTGCTCAGGAGAAGATTCCAGATAGGGGATCGTGCTTACCAAAAGACTGAGTGAGGAGAGCTTAGTGAGGTAAGATTGCAGTAAGAAGGACTTACTATTGCAGAGGCTTGTTGCAGAGGTGCGAGGAGCTCATGGAAAGAGAGGAGCAGAAAATGACTACAGATAGTCATAGCAAAAGTTCATAAAGAAGCCACAGTAGAAAGGAAGATGCCAAAGCAAGTGGCATGAAGATGAGTCAAAAAGAGTTTGACCGAGAGAAAGCTGAGATAGATTTCCAGATTGGAATATTGATGGAGATGCTGCAGAAAAGTGGTTGGACCATGAGGAAAAGAGTAAAGTGGCCAAGGCTACGAGAAATGAGAAATCAACAAGTGAAGTTAGAAATAGCAGAAGAATTGAGAAAGATTGAGCAGATAATGAGTGCTCAAGAGGAATCAGAGAAACTCAGAGAAGCAGAGGTAGAATTGGAAGTTTCCATTTGCAGACCAGAACAGGGTGAGATGTTAGGGAAAGAGGAAAATGAGAGGTTGGCTAAAGATCTCATGGACTACTGGCAGAGTTCAAAACAATTCAAAGATATGCTGACAAAGGAAGCAGATGAGGCAATAAAGCCTTGTGATTTTGATTCTTACAGTTTGTGTATGTTTGCAGGATATGCAGAGGATGATGGACAGTTGATGGAAATTGTCACAACCAAGAATGAAGCTCTTGAGGTAAAGTATGATGAAGAATCCTTTTTAGAGGAAGAAGGTGTTGATCATTTGCAACAGAAGAAGTTCATAGATGAAATCCTGTTTGGTGTGAAACAGTCAGATGAGGTTGATATAAACCAGCAGTCTGAAGACAATTCCATAGTGGGACTACAAAAAGGTAAACCAATGAATTTATTTAATGAAATTGATGAAATATGCTTGCAATATGATAATGTGGAAAACAGGTCAACTCAGGAGGATCGCCAAGAAAAGAATGAAGCTGAGAACGAAAATTGTGATGATCTGCTGGAGAGATTTCACAAGGAGATAGAATTCTTGGAAAGATTACTCGAGGAACCCAAAGGAGAAACAAAGCTTATAGAACCTGATGGAGGAAAAGGTGCGGAAGACAACATTACTAAATATGATGTTGAAATCAGAGAAATTGAGCAGCGAGTATATGAAGGTGAGATGAAAGATCAGAAGCAGCAAGGAGGTTATGTCCTCAAAGGCATAAAAGAGACAAAAATATTAACTCAGCAAGATGAATGTGGAAGTAACCAAAAATTTGGAAGGAATGATCAGCTACATGAAAATGAATTTGAGGAAAGCATTAAATTGCAAAAGTGTAGAAGTTGGTAGCAGAATGAAGAACCAGAAATCGGTCTGATAGTACAAAGAAAGATAACTGAAGATCGAAGGTACAGATGGAGACTGAAGAAAAGGGTGAAGTGGAAGCTATTGCAACGGAGGTGGAATGGCAAGCTGATGAATAAGTTCAGGAAACCTGGGCAAATTCATATTGATTTGTTGAAGAAAGAAAGACTCGGAGAATTGGAGTCATCGCAAGAAGGATCCGCTAAAATCCAAAAGATCTATGGTGGAGGATTGGTGCTTGAAGCATCAAAAGAAAATCGAAGGTATTGTATTTTGAAAACTAAAGGTTGTTGTGTGTTTGCAAGTCACATTGACTTAAGGAAAGATAAACAGTTATTGAAGACTGTTGAAGGAATGACTACTCATAGTCATATGCAGACTAAGGAGGATGGCAAAAGAATTTTTGAATTCAAGGGATACATTGAGTCATTGAAGATCATTGATATTGAAGAAAGTCAGAGTGCAGGAGGATTAAAGACAAATATTGCAGACAAACCAGTTAGTAAAGATGATACAGAACTTTTGAGAGAACTTCCAGATAAGATAGCAGATTTGTATAAGTCGAATCTTTTGATGAGGAAGCCAGCAAGGAATGAAGAATTGCAAATTAAAGTAAGTAAAACAGCAGCAAGGTATGTGAAAAGGACAGCAGCAGATAGTGAGGCATTGCAGCACAAAGGCGAAAGACTTGAGGAACAAACAACAACAGCAGTAATCAAGAACAGACTATCAAATCAAGTATGGGATCCAGGAGGACACAAACCAGAAATGCATGATCAGGAGATCATGGTTAATTTAAACTTTGGGAATCTGATGCAGGAGCATCTAGACCCAGCCAACAATGTGATGGAATGGTCACATGTTGTGGCTAATACAAGTTTGAAGGAAGATTTGGTTGTTAATCTTGTATTAATTTCAATTAAATGTAATTAGTTAAGGGTGGCTTGATTCTGAATTGAAATTGGATAAATGGCAAGTGGTCTTCCCTGCCTGGAGATCAAGCCACGTAATCCAGTTTTATTTAGAATAGGATAAGGTAGGAATTCTAAATATATATTTTATATCCCCAAATATGGAGGAGATGGTTAAGTGAGTATACACGCAATCTCTTTTGTGTTAAAAAGAGGAGAGCAAGAAGCATTATAGAGAGGAATTAGTTAGAGTCGAGGGTGAAGTGTTAGTGTGTGAGGAGGTGGAGCGAAAGCTCATATTAGAGGACTGTGTAGATTAAACAAAGAAATACAGATTTCATTATTTGTAGGATTGGCATGGTGATACCCTGTCTTTTACTCTGTTTTGAATAAAATTCGGGTATTCATTTTGTGTGATGCACATGGGTTTTGAACTGTGATTTATTTGAATTGGGTTGAATTCGTAATAGTTTGACATGATTTTGATTTAAATCATAAAAAAAATCAGTGATCGATTGAAGTTGGACGTGTTAAATTAGCGCTGAAGGTTGGCAATTTCCGATCCCAATTTGGATCAGATCGAAACTTTGGAGCGGAGGAAAGAAAGAGACTCCGTTCTGGACAAATGGAATGTTGATTGATGCGTTCTGAATTGAGTTTCATTTGTGTTTTTAAATTGAGAATTATGTGTTGCAATCCGGCGTTAACAATTTGGGAAACGCTTTTACACAGGAAAACAATTTGAAAAGACCTTGTGGATCTTTTGAAGTGAAGATGAACTAACATATGAGACAGTTTGAAGTGCATCGGATCGCTCTGATACTCTGGAAGATCGGTAACATCGTATTGCAATGCGATTTCCGGGATCCGATTGAACGGATCGGGTTGCTGGGTTCTTGACAACTTGGCATTTAATTCATGGCGAATTCTGATATCGGTCTTATCGGATCGGTGTAATGAAGTTTGTATGGAATTTGAATGTGACAGAGTAGGGGAGAAATATAGCATCCCCGCGGAATAATGGTTGACAGTTTGGGTGTTAGTAGATTTCGGCAATGTGTGACTTCCGATGGTGTCATAGAAGTGTCAAAACACTGTAATGTTTGTAGTAATGATTCAAAAGACCACCGATTGTTATTAGATCGGTCAGATTGAACTCAGAGCAGTTAAACTTCAGTTTAATTGCGCAAAGGCAATGATATCGAGTCCCGAGATCTTGACAGTTAGACTCTGATCTACGCATCGGTGTACCTCAGATCTGGAGCGCTAGCAGGTACATTGAAATGCTTGAGGTATAATTATAACAGGTAAATGCATGTTTGAGTTTGTTCGTAGGACACAAAGACACGATAAATATTGCAGACAGATGTTATTGGTGATAGATAGTTTTGCGTTTCTATGAAGGCCCTGTGCTTGATCGATGGTTTATGGTTTTATAGCATTATCGGTAATTGATAATTTTAAGGGTTTGCATTAAGCGATTGGAGCTGTATTCGTTTCTCTGTTTTAGGATGCTGCATGCTGCAACACTTGGCTGGTCCGATATACAAATGAAGGGTTTGCCTGTGCATGCATTAAATCGAACTCCTCTGTTATTCAGTGTAGCAAACTCAATTATTTTCCAAATTTGATTGCAATTCTTGGCTGGCCGGATAAGAATGGAGGATTTGTTGAAACAATGTCAAGTTGAAATCATGGGCGCATTGGTTTATTAACTTTTATATAAAAGTGAGTTGTGAGATTGCCGATGTATGGGTAAGTTGAAGAGTTTCCGCATGAATTGTTGAAATTAACAAATATCGAAGTTAAATCGTTCAAAAATTGGAAGTGGATGTTTTAGGTGCATGACTGTTGGGAATCCTAGGTATGTGCAGGCTCTGCCCTGCGTCAGTTTATAACTAGACCAAGATGTTTGACAACCACATGCAGAAAGTGTTATTCCTAAAGATGAATTTGAAGTTGAAGAGTGCTCCAAATGGATGTTATGCTTCTTCATTGTTGCTTCCAAGGCTTTCATCTTCTTAAAGCATTTGGATTCTAAGTGGCCGTCTCGATTACAAAAGTGACAATGTCTATCAGTCTTCTTCCCTTTATTTTTATTTTCCTTATCATTTTGCTGAAATGATTTTTCATTTTGAGACTGAAATTTCTTAGGACACTTGTTTGGTTTAGGACCATTCTTTTTAGGATACTACTTCTTAGGATTCCTTGAATTTGGCTGCTGCTGGGCGGCTAAGGAATTCTTACAAGAGTTTCCAAGATTTAGAAGACCAAGATATAAGAGATTTTCTTGTTCTCTTATTAAAGAATCACAAAAGGCATCAAAAGAGGGGGACTTGTAGTCTTGTCCTTGAGAAATAAAGGCTTCTCTAGTAGAATGGAAGGTGGAAACAAACACAGATTAGGTTGGTCCCAACTTAGTAATAATGGAATAGATAAGGCTACCATCTTCTTTCTTAACCTTAACATCTTCCAAGAGATGTCTAAGGGTCTTAAAATGGGACAAAAAATATTCAATGGAAGAAAAATTATTGGGGTCTAATGTAAGCAATTCATTTTCAGGTTGATAGGCTCCAATTTCATTTTTAATTCCAAAAACTTTAGTGAGTTGTTTCATTACTTCATTACGAGTATCAAGTTCTGCGATATGGAATCTAAGGTTTGGAGAAATAGACATCCCTATCAACCCATGTGCTTGATCTTGCCTACTTTCCCATTTGGCTGCCTTATCTTCATCTTGAGATTTGGTTTCTTGGTCTGAAACTATTCTGTAAAGACCTTTACTTCTAAGTAAATCCACAATGTAGGACCACCATTGGAAATAGTTGGTGTTTTCAAGAATAACTTGGCATGGAATTTCCATTCTAACATAAATTGAAGCTATATATGTTGAAACTAAGTGTTCCAATGGAAATATCTCGAAAAATTAGGCTGATTAAAAAAAAATGGCTCTGAAAATGACTTCTGGATGAAGAAGTTATGGCTTTTTGAAGAAAAGTTGTTGAAGATGCCGAAGAAGTGTGTGAATGTGAGGAAATGAATGATAATGTTATATTTAAAAAAATCCCCCTTCCACCTCCCACCCCCGCTCCCCTTCCAAACTTAATCTAATTAACTCAAAAAAAAAATTATGTGACTCACTTTTATAAATAAGTGAAAGTCACTCTTACAATCGTACTTTATGAGCTACCCACTAAATTGTAACTTAAATAAAAGATAAAGAGACATTATAATTATAAGTGGCTCACTTTTTATAATGGGTGAGAAAACTTTTACATAAAGTAATTTTAAAACATAAGTTACATGTGCTTTTTGAAAAAGTAACTCAACAAAAAGGACTTGAACTCAAGGCTTCTATTCTCATAAAATAACTTTGGAGCAAGTGAGTTAGTTTAAAAGGTTAGTAACTTTTGGAAAAGAGGAAGGGTTTTTTTTTCACTGAAGCTGTTAACACCCAGGTTGTTCCCTATGACTCCCAAGGGAATACGGCCGGGGTAACCACTAACCAATCTTTGGATTACAGTTTCTAGCCAAACTGTAGTCAGAGAGGGCTCTCTCTTTATAATTTGTCTCTGTTCTGATAGTATTTTAGGCTAGTTTTTATGCTCAGGTTTTGGTTTCTCTTTTGGTTGAAGGACTTCTTTCAGTGCTTAAGATGTAGTGTTCAGACAGTAGTATATCATTGGGCTATCATTGGGCAATGGAGTCTAGAGCTGTGAAATGTTTTGGAAGGCTAGAATGATGATGTTCAGACTGCAGCGCCTATTGGGTATCTCAAACAAACAAAATTTAAACTTAAGTGGTGATGTATGGTCAGCTAACAGAAAGCAATTAAGAATTCTCCATTAAGCCGGTGATGTGAAAGTGAAACATGTTGCTCAGGAGCAAACTTGAATTCCTGAAACAAAGGTCACTGTGAAAGATATGTTCTGAAAGTGCAGCAATTAAGAATTACACTTATCAAAATTATAGCTGAAGAAAAACATTCATTAACAACATAGATTGAACTCAGGGTATTGCATGAATAAATCCTGAAGGTTATTCTTTTTCTTTGTTGCTAAATACTTAGAAATAAGAAACATATATGGATTGTAACAGATTGAAACACATAACAAAGAGAGTTACAGAAAAACTTATTGTATTGTGAGGTACACAGGAATCCTGCAGTTTTCAACAGACACCAGAACGCATTCAACACTTCAGAACTTCGAGAAATTCCATCACTTTCTTTATTAAACTCTGAAAGGATTACAGCATAAGAACTTCTTCAAGAGAAATCAACAACAACCCCTGCAAGTTTGTGCGAGGGGCAAATATATACAATCGGTATTACAAAATATCTCAGGCGTTGAGTCATCTGAGAAATAAATATTTCAACAACTTTGTTCAGAACAGCAGATAAGAAGTTATTGCTGCCTTTAATACAACATAAATGCATCTTTCTATCTGTCAGAAGATATTTTGGCTTTTGGAAGCCAGCGAGTCGGTTGTAGTGATCTGCATTAATGCTGAGAAATGCGCTTTTGGAGCTGCTCTGTTGTAGCTTCTCGGCTTGGACACCTGTAGCTTCTCACCTTGCTTTGTTGGCCGTGAATTCTGCTGAGTTGGCTCAGCTTTAATCTTTAATGCATGCTGATTCTTTTAAATTGTCCTGTGTATGACAATTTGCATTTTCCATGGACAAAATTTATTGAACGGCTTCATGTTTATAAAATCATCTGTATTTCCTTAGTCCACCATTCTAGTGTAGGTAGTTGATGCCTGAGAATTGCATCCATAGTCTCCTCTACCTCTGTATATTTGTAAAAATTGGGAGGCACCTCAAACAGGTGTTTTATTTCGTTCATTATAAAAAATAAACTTTCTACTCCGTTGTAGAGAGTCTGTCCTGTGGCTGGCCCTATTTCCTCTGAGGTGCTGGGCTTCTCATTGATCTGACTTGTGGAAAATGTATTAACCCTTTTGGCATACTGCTCATGAGTGAATAGTCTCCCTGCGCTGTTCAGTAAGCTAGGGAGCCCTCTGTTTTCTAATACCTGAAACTTCTCCATAAACTTGTTTACCTCAGTCTGCATGTCCTGGGTTCTTCTCTCTAATGTCTACACCAAGTTTCTCAGTGTAAGAACCATCTTGATTAACTGAATGTTCTCAGTTCTGTTTGAAATTCCCATGGCAGCTAACTGAGTACTTGTTCTATTGTTAAGCACATTAATCATCCTGGTGGCAATTTCAGGCATATTGCTTAGAGCAGCTCTAGATCTTTGAATTTCAGTTTGTGCTTTTGGAATGAGCTCTAACTGCTCATGGATTGTTTCAATATACTGCCATTGGTCATTAATAGATTGGCCAATATTAGCCCACAGCACTATTTTAAGCTCAGCCACAACCTTATCTAATTTGAGCTCATTCTCTAGCTCTTTGATCCTGTCTTTGAGGGCTTTTATCTCCCTGCCCTTTTCTGCCACAGGCTGCTTAGACTTGTCATATCTATCATTTACTTTGGCCAATTTCTCCCTAGTCTCATTCAGTTCTGTCATTTGAGCTTCCAGGGCCTGAATCTCATTCCTTAGCTTTTGCATATCCAAGCTAGGGGCCTGCTCTGTTGTTGGTGGTGCAGCAGTAGATGGTGCTGCTTTTTCAGTCTGTTGAGGAGGAGGAATAGTAGTTGGAGCTGCTTCCTCAAGGTTAATGATTGGAGGAGGAGGCTGGGAGGTTTTACCTTCTTCTCTTTGTTTCAGAGTTGCTTGTAACGCTGCCTGTGCAGCCTCTGATTCTCCCAGCTTTTCTTGTGTCTGGATAAGCTGCTTGTAGAGAGACACCAGCAAAGCTGTGGCATCTTGATCATGCCTTTGTTGAGCTACTTCATCTTTTTGAGGGTGAATTGTGGTTGGGAGTTTGATCTTTCTCCTCAAAGCTGCCATATCTGCATCCCTCAATTTTAACATTTCTTGTATGCCCTTGATATCTTTGGGGTCATGCCCAATCTCAATAATTATATCTTCTAAGGACCTTATTCTGTTGTCCTTTGCTTGTGAGGATGCCATTTCCAACTCAAGTTGGGTAGTTGTATTATTAAGGCTATTTTCTAGCCTGTAGTTATCCAATGTCTTGTCTACCAAGGAAGCATAGACCATCTCATCTGTTTGTTTATGCAACTCAATTTTATCCATCGGGTGGATGTCCTTGGCCAGGACCTCAAGATTGGTCCTTAAGTAATCTGAAGGGGACTGTGGCTACAATGTAGTTGGAATGAGGTGACTCATGATCATCTTGCCCTCCTGGACATCATATGCAGACATTAGTCGCTGCTGGTTGGTGGGAGCCATTTTCAACAAATGGTTATACAGCTGTATCTTTATGGGCTCATTCCTTTTCTTTATTTCGATGAACTGTTGTTTAATGCTCAGTTCACCCTCTCTCTGCTGGCTAGAGGAGCTGACTTCTCCTCCCACTGTCCTCTCTTGTTCCTGTTGGAAGGAACTTGCAGATGCCTCCAAACTGGGCGGGCCCATACCCAAAGATTGCCCTATAGGCATCTCTTCCTCTGAAAGGGGATTCATCCTGTGCCTCTTCTCACCATGACTTGTTGATGTAGTCAAGGGAGTCTCTCTATCCCTTTTCCTACTTACATCCTCCTTTTTAGGAGTTTGGAGGACTGAGGTTTCATTAACAGCCTCTTGCCTAGGAGGTACTATGTTTTGAGCTTGCTACTCAGTGAAAATTGGGGCCTCAACTGCCCCTTCTTGCTGTGTGGGTTGCTCTCTGTCATGCTGCCCTTCTATTTGCTGTGATTCCTGTTGTTGCTGTTGCTCTTCCTGCTGCACTTCTTCTTGTTGTTCCATCTCTTTTTCTGCTTGCCCTTCAGTCATGCGAGGTGGTTGCTCTTGTTCCACCTGCTTTCCTTTGCCTTTGCTGCCTGTTTGTTGAGTGTCCATGGCAGCTTGCTGATGTGTTGTTGAAGAAGAGGCAACTGCTCCAAGTTGCCTTTGATATGATAAGGAAACCTGTCCACAAGTTTCCAGGTCAGCCTCTTTTTGGATATTCCTAGCCTCTCTCTCTAGTATCTGCTCTCTAGAGATTGGCTCTTCTAGAGTGCCCTCTTTCCAGCCTAAAGAATTTGCATACTTTTCAATATGAGGCAACTTAATATGTGAATAGGTACCCAATTTGTGTTTTATCCTCCTGAGGGAAATAAAATGATTACGGTCATAAGGTGACCATTTGAAACTGGTTTGCAATTTGAGGCTTGCTAGGATCATATCAGCCTCCTTCCATCCCTCCTCTCTTTTGTTGTACAAAAAGGGGCCTAGCTAGCTCCTTACCTTCAGTTGTACCTTCTTGTTTTTGCTTTGGAAATGGAAGTAGTCAGCATATCCAAACTGCCTGAAATATTCTAAGGAAAAAAGTCTCATAGGGACATATCTTGGCAGCCTAAAAGGGTCCAACTCACAGCCATATACTCTGATTACTGTGTGATGTTGGTAAAAATACCAATCACCAATGCTGTATGATTTGGAGAGATGGAGAATTCTCTGCATGTCATCGGTTAACCTTGGAGGAGGGACACCATACAGCAATGTCATAGCTGGGTGAATGAACAGGTCTATAAATTCACAGTATGTGTATGGCGATTGAGAAACATGATTTAAAACTGGAGTCCAGAACACAACTGACCTTGGATTCCCCTGGGCAATAAGTTTCTTGAGGGGAATGGAGAAACTGTCTGGCTGATAAAACAAGAACAGGTGGTAGATGTATGAGGTGTATCTGAACACCCTTTCCCTTGGTAGATTCATTAGATGTTCATGGATCTTCTCTGCAATATAAGTGGCATAGTCATAGTGTACAGCTGGAGGCTTTCCAGGAGAAAATATGGACAGCATTGCCATTATAGTCTCATCAACATCCTCAATTCCTTTAAAGCCCAGGACATAGCTGATCAAATCCACTAGCATTCTGCCCAAGTCATTCAGGTAGTGATATCCAATAGGAGGAGTCCTTATAGTTTCAGAGCTTGGCTGTACAAATAACTGGTTAATTTTGGTAATCTGGGCACTTGACAGATTCCTCCCCTTCTTTATTAAGTCCAGCATGGAAAGAGGGGTCAATGGCCTTGCAGAGTGGAAATGTAGCATCTCATTGATGGTTTCTGGGGTGATAAAGAACAAAACTGAGCCTGTAGGACTGAGAACAGCTCTCTGGCAAGGATCATAGCATTCCTGGCATTTATGGATCAAATCTGGGAGGGCATTTACTTGAGGGAGGTTGTAAATGGGCAAATTTGAGTCCCAAATCCCTAAAATATCAGCTCCACCAAGGTGTTGGGCTTTTAGTTCATTGAGCATGTGAATATTGAACTTGGAACCCATTGGAAACCAATCTAACATCTGATAATCCACATCTCCCAGGGCTTTCCATGCTATTTCCCTATGAGGGGCATTCAGAGGCTGGACATTCAGGGCTATTGGTGTCTCCATGGCTACTGAAGCTTTTGAACTGTAGGTGAACCGGTTTCAATCGAGCAGAACAACAGAGAGGAATGTTTTCTTGCAATGGAAGTGAATTGTAAGAAACAGAAGGCAAATTGAATAAACAACAGTTGAAATACTGTCTAAAGGATTGATAAAACAGTAGCAGGACTGACCAGGAGTATTTTCTGTGGTGAATCTGGTCAATTGAAATTTCTAGTTCACGACTGTGCGAACTAGCTGTGAATTCAGCTTAATTTGTCAAATGCGGCTCTGCAAGAGGTTTATGGCTTCACTGGTTGAAAATGGGTGCACGTCACTGTGTATTTGATGGTGAAAACAGTGTTTTACAGTCTCTTAACAGTTTGCTTGAGGAAATACTGATAAAACCAGGCTCATGGAATGATTTTGAGGAATACCTGGTAATTTCGCCGGTAAGAGTTGCAAATGCAGGTGCAATGGAGGCGTCGGCGGTCTTGGAATCAGCTTTAGCAGGTTGGCGCTGGTTTGAACGTGAGCAGCATGCAGAAATAGCTAGAGTTTATTTTGCCAAAAGTGGAAAAAACATGACATTTTGGCCTAAATATGGATTTTTGGCAATATTGGCGCGTTTTTGGGATGACGTCAGCATGACGTCATCGGGTGGGGTTGGAGTCGGATGACATCAGCATGACGTCACCGGGTGATGTGGCAGGCTGCGATTGGTCCACGGGGATAGTGAGGTGGCGGCCATATCAGCGCGGGGGCGGACGAAGGAGTTGATGCGACGGCGAGGTGGCAGTGACGTGGCTCTGACGTGGGGATGACGCAAGCCCGGAAAAACAGGTGGTGAGCGGAACATTGGTAATGGTTTTCTCGGACCGCTTACAATACGGTGACGGTTTTGTCAGAGGTCGACCCGAGAAGCTGTGAGGGCGACGCGTGGCAGAGGCCTGACGTCACCCTCTGATAGTTTCTCGGGTGCTAAACGTTGGACCTCGGGCCCAACCCGATATTCATAATAGCCGTCTGATCAAAAGTGCCCGATCGGACGGTTGACGGGTTGATGATTTGATCAGATGATACGGACGCGGGGGAAGGATTAAAATAACATATTTTTTGGAGTTTGCGCCCGGCGGAAAAACTTAGGGATATGGTGTTTTGTAATGTTTTTCAATGTATTTTTTCGGAATGAAATAATGCGGGCAGAGACTTTGGATAAATGGCAAAAAGTGGGTTTTTGTGTTATTTCATAATACAAAGCGGGTTATGGGTAAAGGGTTTTTTCCAAGGTTTTCTTAGCAAATGAAGGTTTTAATGGGCCAAATGGATTCAGAAGAGAGGAGGGGGTTAGACTTAGGTTTATCAAAGTGACCAGATGTCATTTTGATCCCTGACAGAGAACATATGGCTATAATGCCAAGGGGAGGGATATTTATACAATGTTTGGGGTTTATACACCATGGTGTTATAATACTAGGGAAAGGGTAATATAGGGGAATTATATAATAGAGTTAGGGTTAATATGGATGAAAGGAGTGGATGAGGGGAGATATCACTAAGTTTGTTTGAAAATAACCTAGCTTAGGGAGTAGAGAAAAATGAAAAGAGTTTTAGACAAGAAATGTGGCTTTCAAGGGACTAAGAACCACCATAAAACCATGAATTCTTCCATGAATCTCAACCGATGATGGGATGTTAATTATGAATGGGAAGAGGGGAAGAAGGGAGGTTAGACATGCTTCTTTGCTTTGCTGCCACCTGATAGAGAAGAAGGACTTCTCAATCTATTGACTTTGCTCTGTGAAATAGGCTAGCACAGCTTCAATTTGTAAGGAATGACACTTCTGCAACCCCTTCTGCCTACCCATCTACTTGCCTAGCATTTTTTATTTCTTCTTGGAGGGTGCACTTAGGCTTGTACACCCTTACTTGCCTTTTCTTTTCTTTGGCTTTTTTCTTTTGATGGTCTAGCTACTTCTACCCTTATTTCTTCCAAGGTCCCAGATTAAGCTGTTGGGAGCCTTTCTTCTCTACCTAAACTACTTGTCTGCCAAGATTAAATAGTTTGGACATACTTCTTTCTCTATTCTACAACTGGAAATTTAAAACATGGCATGATCCAGATTAGGCTGTTGGACCATCCATCAAAATTGAGTCCACATCAAGCTATAAGCCCAGATTGTATTCTCTTGGAAATATGTGATCTTTGCATCATCAAAGCAGAGCATATTTGGACCTTTTCATTGCCAATCATGAAATATGAAACCTATTGGTATAGGTAGCTAACAGTGGCTCCACATGGGGATGGTTTTTCATTTGAAAGACCAAGAACAGCAGGTCAGATTACCTTGGCCCTTGCCTGCTTTTATCAAAATTTTGAAGTTTGCTGCTTTGAAATGCCAAAATTGTGTACTTCCCTTCTTGGTAGACTTCTTGATCCTATTTACCTTTTGCTGGTAGTTAAGAAAACTTTGAGAAATTGCATTTTTACATCCTGACAGAAAATAATATATACATCTGGATATGTACAAGGGAACCTCAGGCTGTACTTATGGGTAGCAGTCAAAATAGTGCTTCAGCATCCTGCCATTCACAGGACCTTCATCCAAATCAGTTTCATTGAGACTTTTAAGGAAATAAGTGTTGTTTCCTTGTACTGCTTGGACAACAAATGGTCCTCTCCAAAGGGAATCAAATTTTCCATGTTTCCCCTTATCTTCTCTCCTTGAGTCCCATTTGAGGACTTTGTCTCCAACATTAAAGTCTTCTGCCTTAGTTCTTCTATCAAAGGCCTTCTTTAATTTCTCTTGTAGAACTTGAACTCTGCTGAAAACTTGGTCTCTGGTTTGCTGTAAACATATGATTTGATTGATCCTTCTTTGCATATCATTTGGTTCAGCTTGGCTTTCTTGAAGAAGTTTCATAACAGGAACCCCTAGTGATGAAGGAAATTTGGCTTCTAATCCATAAACCAACTCATATGGGCTGGTCCCAATTGATCTTTTGGTTGTTAGTCTATCTGCCCATAAGGCGTTGACCAGCTTCTTATGCCAATTCTTCTTGTTTTCTTCTAGCACCTTCTTTATGATGTTTACTAGGCTTTTGTTTGATGATTCAGCCAGGCCATTACCTTGGGGATAGTATGCAGTGGAATGGCCCAAAGTAATATGAAATTTGTGGCAGAAATTCACCATCTTTTTATATCTGAAAGCAGCAGCATTGTCTGTTATTATTTTGTCAGGGCAGCCAAATCTAGCCAATATGTTATTCTCCAAGAACTGAATGATAGTGGAATCATTTGCTTGTCTGCATGGAATAGCTTCAATCCACTTGGTGAAGTAGTCTGTGGCTGTTAAGATCCATCTATGTTGGCCTAAAGATGAGGGATGAATTTCCCCAATGAAATCCAAGCCCCATTGTTGAAAAGGTCTCTCTGTTGCAATAGGCCTCAAGGGAAGTGGCAGCAACTGTCTCTTTCCCTCAAACACTTGACATTTATGACATGAGGTGGTGAATTTCTTGACATCAGAAAACATGGTGGGCCAGTAGTAACCAACCCTTAGTATTTTATCCACAGTGGACTTCCAGTACAAGTGTCCACCACAGTCACCTGCACGAAATTCTTTTATGATATTGTCAGTTTCATTCTTAATTAGGCAGTTTAGCAATATCCCTTCATGGTTTTTCCAAAATAAATTCCCATCCATAACACAGAATTTAGAAGCTTTCATTTTTAAGAACCTACATTTAGTTCTGGACAATCCTGGGGGAGCACACAGGTTTTGCAATACATAACATATATCAGAGTACCAAGGGGATTGTTCAAAGGTTACATTGATCTTTGGAGTCGCCAGCTCCAGTTCACTGTCCAGCTGGTTGATGTCTAAGGCTTGGAAATTTGCTTCTGTCATTAGTTTGGCCAAACCTTGCCCTTTTATTAGTTTTGTAGGTTTTATCTCAATATAAAATTCCAAAATGTTGGCAATCCACTTTCCTCTTCTGCCCTCTAAATTTTCTTGGGTGAGAATGTCTTTGACAATAGGACTTGGTACGTAAGCTATAACATGTGAATAGAGGATGTAAATCCTAAAGTCTTTAATGGCTTTGACCAAAGCATAAGCTTGCTTTTCCATGATTTGATATTTTAAAGGTGCATCTCTAAGAGCTCTGCTAAAGAAAGCAATTGGCTTCTCATTTCCTTGGTCATCTTTCTGTAACAAAACAACAGCAATAGTATGCTGGGAGGCAAAAGAGAAAATGATAAATTCTCTGTCAAATTGAGGATTGGTCAAGACTGGGGTTTGGGTAAGGGCCAGCTTTATACCTTCAAAGGCTTGATTTGCTTCAACTGTCCATTTCACTTTTGAATCTTTCTTTAGCATGTTATTTAGCAATCTGATCAACTCTGCTAAGTTGGGGATAAACCTTCTCAAGAAATTGATTTTTCCCAAGAATCCTTGCAACTCTTTGATATTTCTTGGGTGGGGAATTTGTAAGATAGCCTGTATCCTATCTGGGTCAATTCTAATGCCATCTTTAGAAATGATGTGGCCCAATAGTTTACCTTCCTCTAAACCAAACAGGTATTTCTTGGGATTCAAGGAAATTCCATATTTCCTACATGTTAAGAAAATCTGCCTTAAGTGTTTTAAATGTTCTTGATCTGATTTTGAGAAAGGTGTAAGGTCATCTAAGTAAATGAAAAGGAAGTCATGAATCTCTTTGGAAAAAGCAATATCCATTGCTCTTTGAAAAGTCGCCCCTGCATTTTTCAATCCAAAAGGCATTTTTACATATTTGAAAGTTCCCCATGGGGTTGTGAATGCAGTTTTGTCTTGATCATCAGGGTGTACTAAGATTTGATTAAATCCTGAGAATCCATCAAGTAATGAGATCCTTGAGGCCCCTACCACTCTTTGGAGAATGTGATCCATCTTGGGTAAGGGATAGCTGTCTTTGAGGGATACTTGATTCAAGTTCCTAAGATCCACACACAACCTTATTTCACCAGTTTTCTTTCTTGTAGGGACTAAGTTTGAAATCCACTCAGAGAATCTGATTGGTGCTATGATGCCTGCCTTGAACATTTTCTGTACCTCTTGTTCCATTGCTGGGAGAAGCATAGGATTGATTCTCCTCAGTTTTTGTTTAAAGGGTTTTTGATCAGGCTTGAGAGGGATAGTGTGCTGGATTACAGAGGTATCGTAGGACTTTAGGTCCTCATAACTCCATGCAAAAACATCCTAGAATTCTTTAAAGAGGTCAATGTATTTAGGCTTTTGGTTAGGAGGTAAGGAAGCAGACAATTTTATTATTTTGGGTTTGTCAGTGGTACCAATGTTGCATTCTTCAATGGCTGCATTTAAGGGCTGCATTTTTGGTTTTCTGGGAATATCATTTGAATCAAAGATGTCCTCTAGTGGAGTTAGGCCTGTTGGTAGAAAATTGTCTTTCAGCTCTATGATTTCAGCTTCAGCATTGGCCACTTCTTCACAACTGATTTGGTGAATTTGCTGAATGTTTTCCTTGTTGAAAATGGTTGGATGTAGCATTTGTTTTGCTGTTCTAGGTGATATTGGGTGAATAACCTGTTTAAACTATATTTGTGATTGACTTGCTCTTTCAAGTATTTGTGATTGACTTTCTCTTTCAAGTATTTGTGATTGACTTGCTCCGTCAGTGTCAATATTTAATCCTGCAAATTCTTGTTGCAGCGTTAAAAAATTGTTTATTTGCATATCATCCTCAAATACTTGCCAATCTTTAACATTGTTTGGAATGGAGGGTCTGTGTTTTATCTCAGCTGTGAAACAATTGTTAGGTTCCAATGGTAATTTGCAAGTACTAGCAAATGTGGCCAAACTATGAGCATGCAGATTGTGGGTTCTAGAAATTTTAGTGATTTGGAATTCAGAGAAAAAGTTTAGTACTTCAGCAACAGCAGACCTATAAGACCTTAGTCTTTTGTCATTTGTGACAAAATTTCCCTTCACTTGTTGGATAACTAAATCTGAATCTCCCATAATTGAGACCTTGGCAGCTTGTAAGAACTTTACTAACTTGAGGCCTAGTAAAAGAGCTTCATACTCTGCCATGTTATTTGTACATCTGAAGTTTAATCTATAGGCCCTGCCTTCTGCATAACTGTTTTCTTTATTGTGTACCCAAACTCCAGCTCCTGCCCCTAATTTGTTGACTGAGCCATCAAATTCAAGGAACCATAGAATATCTTGTTGGGAAGGAGATTTAATGATCTGTTCATGGGCTGGCAATGTAAGTTGAAGTTCTGGTTTTTCATCTGGCTTGTCTTCTAGGACAGTCTCATCATTTGATTGAATATGCTTGACAACTAGAGCAGCAGCAGTGTCTAGTGATTGATTGATTGTTGTTTCATGGGTGGTAATTCCTTCATTAGAGTCTTCCTCTTGTATGAGTATTTTGGTTTCAACATCATTTTTTGAGGGAGTTGTGCTGTCATTGAAAAGAATGTATGAATCTATGTCTGAATGGACAGCATATATAGGAAAGTTTTGAGGCTTTTCTTCACTTCTGACCATGTATTTCATGAGTGTTTCTCTGTATAGTCTTTTTGGTTGCCCAAAAACAGAGATGGTGGCATATGACATGTCTAATTGTAGGGAACCTTGGAGCTTAGCTCCCCATGATCTTGATAACAGCATCCCATACTTGGGTGGGATGTCAGCAACTACCACATCCATTAGAATTGTTTTGTTTGGGTATTGAACCAGAGACACACATAAATCTTTTATGAGACCTAAACACTTGACTTGGCTAGATTCAAAGGAAAACAGGTCCTTGTATGGTCTTGTTATATCTAGATTCAATCTCTCCATGACTGTTTTTGGCATGAGATTGTGAGAGGCACCTGAGTCAAACATTGCATTATGTAATATTTTATCATGAATATGTAAGCTGACATAAAAAGGTAATACCCCTGTGACTATTGTTTTTCCATCCACTTCTGGGCCAAATAGTAATTCTGGGGTATCATCCAACACATTAACATCATCTTTGTTGCCAGTGAGTTGAAGGGACTTCTTGATCTGTTGTTTATAAATGTCATGCTTGGCTAGTTCTGAGAGAGGAATTGCTATCTTTAGTTTGCCAATTTTAGTTTCTAGGTCAAAGGGTTTTTCAGATTGGGTCTTAGGGTTATGGATAATAGTCCTTTCCTTGTTCACTAACTCTTCTTGTTGATTCTTATCTTGATTTTGGGAATTGTCTTTTTTACTCATCTCTTGAGGAGTAACATCTAAATTAGGGTGTGAGGATGAAGTAGCCATAGGCTGCTGTTTTAAAGACAATGGTTCAGTAATCTCTTCAATAATTACTTCTTCTGCAGGTGAATTTGTTTTGTCATTAGGCTCTGTGACTATGGCTCTTTTAGGCTGTTGATTATCCTTTGTCTTTTCAGGCTGGTTTACATTCACAGTTCTGCTCCTTAGCTTGTATTGTTTATGGACCTCATAAACAGCAGTGTCATAGCCTTGTTTAAAGTCAAAGGATTCACCTGATTTAGTTTGGAACAGTTTGATTTCATCATCCTCATGGTCTTCTTGTGTTAAGAAAACTTGACTTTCACCATCTAGACCCATTAAATTAATTTGAGAATCTTCATTGGGTTCAGTTGATGTGGAAGTCTCTGCATAATTTTCTTGGAAAGGGGGTCTTATGTCTTGGTCAGCACTGGGCTTGCCAATGCCTGGGTTTTGAGTTCTCCTAAAATTTGGATTCCTAGGAGGGTTGTTTTGTGGTGCTTCCCATGATGATCTTTTCTCAACCGATTCCACTCTATCACCCAATCTTTTCATTCCATTGAGTATTGCATCCAGCTTTTGATCAAAGGCAGAGGGTTCCTCTTTGAAAACAGTCCTCTTTTCCAACCTTGCTCTGTTTCTTTTGGCAATCAGGTTAGCTTCCACTGTGACAGCAACCCTTTGGGCCTCTGCAAGGGTTTGAGGGTCTCTTTCCTTTAACTGATAGGCCATGTCAGGGTCAAAACCATCAGGGAATTTGTACAAAGCTAAATCAGGAGGGGGTCTTAAATTTTGTGGGATTGCGTTATATACATTGTTGAATCTTGAACAATACTCCAAAACAGTCTCTTGGGGACCTCTTTTGATAGTGTCATATTTCCCAAGTATGTGCAGAGGATCCTTCTTCTTCTCCCATCTGCTAGTAAAGGCTTGATAAAGCTCATCAGGAGTTGTGATGGAGTTTGCATTCAGGGATCTAAACCAAGTTCTTACATCCCCAGTCAGGTTTTGAACAAACATCCTCATTCTCACACTGTCATCATCTATTTCATAGGTCTCAAAATGGTCTTGCATCCTTCTGGCATGCTGAACAGCTGTCAAAGGGCCATTGGAGTCAAAATATGAGATTTTGGTTTGGTAGTCCTGGGGTAGAGCTGCAGCATTAGCTGGTATTTGCAAGGGGGCATACCGGTTAGCCATATTCACAGGGTTTAAGGGGTTGACAGGGATGAATGGGACCGGGGTGACTGGTATAGCAGGGTTAATGGGAGGGGTAGAAACTAGAATGTTGGTTAAGGGAGTATGTGCGGCGGATGTGGGTGTGATAAGAGGGCTGTGAGATGTAGAAGGGGAACTGGGGGAATCAAGGGTAGATCGAAACAAAACCTTGATTGGGGTTGGAACAAGGTTTGGATAACCTGTTTCAGGAGTTGAGTCAGCAAGAGTTTGCTGTCCCTATTGCTTCCTGATGATCCTAGGGATTATATTAGGATTTTCAAAAACAGCTGGTGGTTCTGGGTCAGGATTTGACCTAGTATGTATGGTTTTCTTTTTAGGAGCCAGTTTCTAAACTTCTTTTTGGTATTTTGCAGGATATTTTTGTGTCTACAGAGGCCAGACAAGATTTTGAACTTACTGTATATTTTCCAAAGCTAGCAGCAAGGGAATGAGCAGCTTTCAAGAGATAAACAGAAATTAGAAAATCTTGAGGAAGTCCCCAGTGGAGTCGCCAATTATGTTAACACCCAGGTTGTTCCCTATGACTCCCAAGGGAATACGGTCGGGGTAACCACTAACCAATCTTTGGATTACAGTTTCTAGCCAAACTGTAGTCAGAGAGGACTCTCTCTTTATAATTTGTTTCTGTTCTGATAGTATTTTAGGCTAGTTTTTATGCTCAGGTTTTGGTTTATCTTTTGGTTGAAGGACTTCTTTCAGTGCTTAAGATGTAGTGTTCAGACAGTAGTATATCATTGGGCAATGGAGTCTAGAGCTGTGAAATGTTTTGAAAGGCTGGAATGATGATGTTCAGACTGCAGGGCCTATTGGGTATCTCAAACAAACAAAATTTAAACTTAAGTGGTGATGTATGGTCAGCTAACAGAAAGCAATTAAGAATTCTCCATTAAGCCGGTGATGTGAAAGTGAAACATGTTGCTCAGGAGCAAACTTGAATTCCTGAAACAAAGGTCACTGTGAAAGATATGTTCTGAAAGTGCAGCAATTAAGAATTACACTTATCAAAATTATAGCTGAAGAAAAACATTCATTAACAACATAGATTGAACTCAGGGTATTGCATGAATAAATCCTGAAGGTTATTCTTTTTCTTTGTTGCTAAATACTTAGAAATAAGAAACATATATGGATTGTAACAGATTGAAACACATAACAAAGAGAGTTACAGAAAAACTTATTGTATTGTGAGGTACACAGGAATCCTGCAGTTTTCAACAGACACCAGAACGCATTCAACACTTCAGAACTTCGAGAAATTCCATCACTTTCTTTATTAAACTCTGAAAGGATTACAGCATAAGAACTTCTTCAAGAGAAATCAACAACAACCCCTGCAAGCTTGTGCGAGGGGCAAATATATACAATCAGTATTACAAAATATCTCAGGCGTTGAGTCATCTGAGAAATAAATATTTCAACAACTTTGTTCAGAACAGCAGATAAGAAGTTATTGCTGCCTTTAATACAACATAAATGCATCTTTCTATCTGTCAGAAGATATTTTGGCTTTTGGAAGCCAACGAGTCGGTTGTAGTGATCTGCATTAATGCTGAGAAATGCGCTTTTGGAGCTGCTCTGCTGTAGCTTCTCGGCTTGGACACCTGTAGCTTCTCACCTTGCTTTGTTGGCCGTGAATTCTGCTGAGTTGGCTCAGCTTTAATCTTTAATGCATGTTGATTCTTTTAAACTGTCCTGTGTATGACAATTTGCATTTTCCATGGACAAAATTTATTGAACGGCTTCCTGTTTATAAAATCATCTGTATTGCCTTAGTCCACCATTCTAGTGTAGGTAGCTGATGCCTGAGAATTGCATCCATAGTCTCCTCTGCCTCTGTATATTTGTAAAAATTGGGAGGCACCTCAAACAGGTGTTTTATTTCATTCATTATAAAAAATAAACTTTCTACTCTGTTGTAGAGAGTCTGTCCTGTGGCTGGCCCTATTTCCTCTGAGGTGCTGGGCTTCTCATTGATCTGACTTGTGGCAAATGCATTAACCCTTTTGGCATACTGCTCATGAGTGAAAAGTCTCCCTGCACTGTTCAGTAAGCTAGGGATCCCTCTGTTTTCTAATACCTGAAACTTCTCCATAAACTTGTTTACCTCAGTCTGCATGTCCTGGGTTCTTCTCTCTAATGTCTGCACCAAGTTTCTCAGTGTAAGAACCATCTTGATTAACTGAATGTTCTCAGTTCTGTTTGAAATTCCCATGGCAGCTAACTGAGTACTTGTTCTATTGTTAAGCACATTAATCATCCTGGTGGCAATTTCAGGCATATTGCTTAGAGCAGCTCTAGATCTTTGAATTTCAGTTTATGCTTTTGGAATGAGCTCTAACTGCTCATGGATTGTTTCAATATACTGCCATTGGTCATTAATAGATTGGCCAATATTAGCCCACAACACTATTTTAAGCTCAGCCACAACCTTATCTAATTTGAGCTCATTCTCTAGCTCTTTGATCCTGTCTTTGAGGGCTTTTATCTCCCTGCCCTTTTCTGCCACAGACTGCTTAGACTTGTCATATCTATCATTTACTTTGGCCAATTTCTCCCTGGTCTCATTCAGTTCTGTCATTTGAGCTTCTAGGGCCTGAATCTCATTCCTTAGCTTTTGCATATCCAAGCTAGGGGCCTGCTCTGTTGTTGGTGGTGCAGAAGTAGATGGTGCTGCTTTTTCAGTCTGTTGAGGAGGAGGAATAGTAGTTGGAGCTGCTTCCTCAAGGTTAATGATTGGAGGAGGAGGCTGGGAGGTCTGACCTTCTTCTCTTTGTTTCAGAGTTGCTTGTAACGCTGCCTGTGCAGCCTCTGATTCTCCCAGCTTTTCTTGTGTCTGGATAAGCTGCTTGTAGAGAGACACCAGCAAAGCTGTGGCATCTTGATCATGCCTTTGTTGAGCTACTTCATCTGTTTGAGGGTGAATTGTGGCTGGGAGTTTGATCTTTCTCCTCAAAGCTGCCATATCTGCATCCCTCAATTTTAATATTTCTTGTATGCCCTTGATATCTTTGGGGTCATGCCCAATCTCAATAATTATATCTTCTAAGGACCTTATTCTATTGTCCTTTGCTTGTGAGGATGCCCTTTCCAACTCAAGTTGGGCAGCTGTATTATTAAGGCTATTTTCTAGCCTGTAGTTATCCAATGTCTTGTCTGCCAAGGAAGCATAGACCATCTCACCTGTTTGTTTATGCAACTCAATTTTATCCATCGGGTGGATGTCCTTGGCCAGGACCTCAAGATTGGTCCTTAAGTAATCTGAAGGGGACTGTGGCTGCAATGTAGTTGGAATGAGGTGACTCATGATCATCTTGCCCTCCTGGACATCATATGCAGACATTAGTCGCTGCTGGTTGGTGGGAGCCATTTTCAACAAATGGTTATACAGCTGTATCTTTATGGGCTCATTCCTTTTCTTTATTTCGATGAACGGTTGTTTAATGCTCAGTTCACCCTCTCTCTGCTGGCTAGAGGAGCTGACTTCTTCTCCCACTGTCCTCTCTTGTTCCTGTTGGAAGGAACTTGCAGATGCCTCCAAACTGGGCGGGCCCATACCCAAAGATTGCCCTATAGGCATCTCTTCCTATGAAAGGGGATTCATCCTGTGCCTCTTCTCACCATGACTTGTTGATGTAGTCAAGGGAGTCTCTCTATCCCTTTTCCTACTTACATCCTCCTTTTGAGGAGTTTGGAGGACTGAGGTTTCATTAACAGCCTCTTGCCTAGGAGGTACTATGTTTTGAGCCTGCTGCTCAGTGAAAATTGGGGCCTCAACTGCCCCTTCTTGCTGTGTGGGTTGCTCTCTGTCATGCTGCCCTTCTCTTTGCTGTGATTCCTATTGTTGCTGTTGCTCTTCCTGCTGCTGCACTTCTTCTTGTTGTTCCATCTCTTTTTCTGCTTGCCCTTCAGTCATGGGAGGTGGTTGCTCTTGTTCCACCTGCTTTCCTTTGCCTTTGCTGCCTGTTTGTTGAGTGTCCATGGCAGCTTGCTGATGTGTTGTTGAAGAAGAGGCAGCTGCTCCAAGTTGCCTTTGATATGATAAGGAAACCTGTCCACAAGTTTCCAGGTAAGCCTCTTTTTGGATATTCCTAGCCTCTCTCTCTAGTATCTGTTCTCTAGAGATTGGCTCTTCTAGAGTTCCCTCTTTCCAGCCTAAAGAATTTTCATACTTTTCAATATGAGGCAGCTTAATATGTGAATAGGTACCCAATTTGTGTTTTATCCTCCTGAGAGAAATAAAATGATTACGGTCCTAAGGTGACCATTTGAAACTGGTTTGCAATTTGAGGCTTGCTAGGATCATATCAGCCTCCTTCCATCCCTCCTCTCTTTTGTTGTACAAAAAGGGGCCTAGCTGGCTCCTTACCTTCAGTTGTACCTTCTTGTTTTTGCTTTGGAAATGGAAGTAGTCAACCTATCCAAACTGCCTGAAATATTCTAAGGAAAAAAGTCTCATAGGGACATATCTTGGCAGCCTAAAAGGGTCCAACTCACAGCCATATACTCTGATTACTGTGTGATGTTGGTAAAAATACCAATCACCAATGTTGTAGGATTTGGAGAGATGGAGAATTCTCTGCATGTCATCGGTTAACCTTGGAGGAGGGACACCATACAACAATGTCATAGCTGGGTGAATGAACAGGTCTATAAATTCACAGTATGTGTATGGTGATTGAGAAACATGATGGAAAACTGGAGTCCAGAACACAACTGACCTTGGATTCCCCTGGGCATTAAGTTTCTTGAGGGGAATGGAGAAACTGTCTGGCTGATAAAACAAGAACAGGTGGTAGATGTATGAGGTGTATCTGAACACCCTTTCCCTTGGTAGATTCATTAGCTGTTCATGGATCTTCTCTGCAATATAAGTGGCATAGTCATAGTGTACAGCTGGAGGCTTTCCAGGAGAAAATATGGACAGCATTGCCATTATAGTCTCATCAACATCCTCAATTCCTTTAAAGCCCAGGACATAGCTGATCAAATCCACTAGCATTCTGCCCAAGTCATTCAGGTAGTGATATCCAATAGGAGGAGTCCTTATAGTTTCAGAGCTTGGCTGTACAAATAACTGGTTAATTTTGGTAATCTGGGCACTTGACAGATTCCTCCCCTTCTTTATTAAGTCCAGCATGGAAAGAGGGGTCAATGGCCTTGCAAAGTGGAAATGTAGCATCTCATTGATGGTTTATGGGGTGATAAAGAACAAAATTGAGCCTGTAGGACTGAGAACGGCTCTCTGGCAAGGATCATAGCATTCCTGGCATTTATGGATCAAATCTGGGAGGGCATTTACTTGAGGGAGGTTGTAAATGGGCAAATTTGAGTCTCGAATCCCTAAAATATCAGCTCCACCAAGGTGTTGGGCTTTTAGTTCATTGAGCATGTGAATATTGAACTTGGAAACCATTGGAAACCAATCTAACATCTGGTAATCCACATCTCCCAGGGCTTTCCATGCTATTTCCCTATGAGGGGCATTCAGAGGCTGGACATTCAGGGCTATTGGTGTCTCCATGGCTACTAAAGCTTTTGAACTGTAGGTGAACCGGTTTCAATAGAGCAGAACAACAGAGAGGAATGCTTTCTTGCAATGGAAGTGAATTGTAAGAAACAGAAGGCAAATTGAATAAACAGCAGTTGAAATACTGTCTAAAGGATTGATAAAACAGTAACAGGACTGACCAGGAGTATTTTCTGTGGTGAATCTGGTCAATTGAAATTTCTAGTTCACGACTGCGCGAACTAGTTGTGAATTCAGCTTAATTTGTCAAATGCGGCTCTGTAGGAGGTTTATGGCTTCACTGGTTGAAAATGGGTGCACGTCACTGTGTATTTGATGGTGAAAACAGTGTTTTACAGTCTCTTAACAGTTTGCTTGAGGAAATACGGATAAAACCAGGCTCATGGAATGATTTTGAGGAATACCTGGTAATTTCGTCGGTAAGAGTTGCAAATGCAGGTGCAATGGAGGCGCCAGCGGTCTTGGAATCAGCTTTAGCAGGTTGGCGCTGGTTTGAACATGAGCAGCATGCAGAAATAGCTAGAGTTTCTTTTGCCAAAAGTGGAAAAAACATGACATTTTGGCCTAAATATGGATTTTTGGCAATATTGGCGCGTTTTTGGGATGACGTCAGCATGACGTCATCGGGTGGGGTCGGAGTCGGATGACGTCAGCATGACGTCACCGGGTGATGTGGCAAGCTGCGATTGGTCCACGGGGATAGTGAGGTGGCGACCATATCAGCGCGGGGGCGGACGAAGGAGTTGATGCGACGGCGAGGTGGCAGTGACGTGGCTCTGACGTGGGGATGACGCAAGCCCGGCAAAACAGGTGGTAAGCGGAACAGCGGTAATGGTTTTCTCGGACCGCTTACAATACGGCGACGGTTTTGTCAGAGGCCGACCCGAGAAGCTGTGAGGGCGACGCGTGGCAGAGGCCTGACGTCACCCTCTGACAGTTTCTCGGGTGCTAAACGTCAGACCTCGGGCCCAACCCGATATTCATAATAGCCGTCCGATCAAAAGTGCCTGATCGGACGGTTGACGGGTTGATGATTTGATCGGATGATACAGACGTGGGGGAAGGATTAAAATAACATATTTTTTGGAGTTTGCGCCCGGCGGAAAAACTTAGGGATATGGTGTTTTGTAATGTTTTTCAATGTATTTTTTTGGAATGAAATAATGCGGGCGGAGACTTTGGATAAATGGAAAAAAGTGGGTTTTTGTGTTATTTCATAATACAAAGCGGGTTATGGGTAAAGGGTTTTTCCCAAGGTTTTCTTAGCAAATGAAGGTTTTAATGGGCCAAATGGATTCAGAAGAGAGGAGGGGGGTGAGACTTAGGTTTATCAAAGTGACCAGATGTCATTTTGATCCCTGACAGAGAACATATGGCTATAATGCCAAGGGGAGGGATATTTATACAATGTTTGGGGTTTATACACCATGGTGTTATAATACTAGGGAAAGGGTAATATAGGGGAATTATATAATAGAGTTAGGGTTAATATGGATGAAAGGAGTGGATGAGGGGAGATATCACTAAGTTTGTTTGAAAATAACTTAGCTAAGGGAGTAGAGCAAAATGAAAAGAGTTTTAGACAAGAAATGTGGCTTTCAAGGGACTAAGAACCACCATAAAACCATGAATTCTTCCATGAATCTCAACTGATGATGGGATGTTAATTATGAATGGGAAGAGGGGAAGAAGGGAGGTTAGACATGCTTCTTTGCTTTGCTGCCACCTGATAGAGAAGAAGGACTTCTCAATCCATTGACTTTGCTCTGTGAAATAGGCTAGCACACCTTCAATTTGTAAGGAATGACACTTCTGCAACCCCTTCTGCCTACCCATCTACTTGCCTAACATTTTTTATTTCTTCTTGGAGGGTGCACTTAGGCTTGCAGACCCTTACTTGCCTTTTCTTTTCTTTGGCTTTTTTCTTTTGATGGTCTATCTACTTCTACCCTTATTTCTTCCAAGGTCCCAGATTAAGCTGTTGGGATTAAGCTGTTGGGAGCCTTTCTTCTCTACCTAAACTACTTGTCTGCCAAGATTAAACAGTTTGGACAAACTTCTTTCTCTATTCTACAAATGGAAATTTAAAACATGGCATGATCTAGATTAGGCTGTTGTACCATCCATCAAAATTGAGTCCACATCAAGCTATAAGCCCAGATTGTATTCTCTTGGAAATATGTGATCTTTGCATCATCAAAGCAGAGCATGTTTGGACCTTTTCATTGCCAATCATGAAATATGAAACCTATTGGTATAGGTAGCTAACAGAAGCTTTGGGGTGCATGCTTACTTGGAAAAACTCTTTTTTTGCCACAAAACAAATACCACAAAACCCAACACAGACATACAAAAAGAAACAAACCTTACGGCTTGAAGTTAGCTTTAGCCGGAAACTAAATATTTTCCTCAATGTTTCTGATTTTCCGAGATCGCACTAAGGCGCGGTGGAAAAGATCATACGCATGAGAAAAATCCTTCCTTTATGTTTCTGATTTGCCCAGATCACACAGAGTCGTCGGGAAAAGAGCATACGAAGAAATGAAAGGTATAGATCTGATAATAAAAAACAGAGAGCTAAATAAACCGAAATCAACAAAGAGATGAATAGCTAGAACTGCAAATAAAGATTGTATACCTCTAGATCATAAAAATGACGTAGCTAGGGCTATCGAAAACCCTTTCGCGTGAAACGAAAGGGGTTCCTCACTGGAAAAGATGCTCCTAAAACAATAGAGCATTCCTCTCAGTTCAAAAGCATTTAGAAACACTAGATCTAGGAAACAATAGTCAGATACAGTTGTACTGATTTCAAATTTGGATCACCAATGGATGTAGCCCTCAAATAGCTCTGATACCATGTAGGAATTTATAGGGTAAGTTCCTTAGAAAAAACACCAAAGGACACCACTCACAAACAGATCACAGATCAATACACCAGTATTATTGATGTGGTTAAAACCCTCAAAGAGGGAAATAGTCCAAGGCCTGAGCCAACTCAGCCACTTCAGGCAATTTATTAATAAAAAAATGAAAATTTACATAAGCTTCTCTCATGGATGGTTACCCTACAAATGACCCTCCATGCTCTTTAAATAGATATCATAGACCAATCGTGTGTTAAACCACGGATCAAGTGTCGGTAATACCAAGCAGAGAATGAGCCATCAGATCACTTCATGTCTAGAACATATTGTGACCGTCGGATTGTAAGTTACAAAAGTACATAGTAAAGAAACACACTTTACCTAACTATACACTAGACCAAGTTATACTTAACTATTTCCTATGTGTTGGAATATCCTAACAGAATGAGAGTCTCATTTATATCTTTGTAATTGTTTTTTTCCTACTATAAATATTAATACAATTGTTTTTTTCCTACTATAAATATTAATACATTCATATTTCTAGTGTTATTGTGCATCCTATGTTTTCCAATGAGTTTTTTTACTCTAATCTATTATTGTGTGTGTTGTTACTGTGTACTGTAACTGCACATAAATTTTCTGGGTTCTTACACTACCTCAAAATCAAAATCAAAATCAAATAGTGGTATTAGAGCAGTGTGTGGTCTTTTAAGTGGTATCAGAGAAAGTTCAAGGAGTATCAAAGCGGGTTCAAGAAGCTTTTCTTTAACAGTTAAATATGGTACTGACATCAAGTAAAAGCTTGAATAACCCTCAAATACCCCAATTCAATGGAAAAATGTATGACTATTGGGATATCACAGTGAGGGCCTTGTTTTCTTTTCAAGATATTTGGTATTTGGTGGAGAACAAGTTCTAGGAACTAGCAGATGCAACAACATATAATTCTTCGACACAAGAAGAAAGAGATTTTCTAAGAGATAATAGGAAGAAGGACTCCAAAGCCCTCTTCTACATTTTCCAAGAAATACATGAGAGCATTTTTCCAAGGATTGTAGCAGTAGCAAAGTCCAAGAAAATGTGGTATATTCTCTAGATAGCCTATCAAGGCATGGTAAAAGTGAAGACAACCAAGCTAAAAATGTTAAGGAGATATTTTGAGACAATTTTTATGAAGGAATCTAAGAATATAGACTCATTTTTCACATGAGTTATTGGACTTGTTACTAAAATCAAGTCACATGGTAAGACACTTGAATATAGGAGGATAGTTGAGAAACATTTAAGGAGTTTTCGATCAAGATTTGACCCTATTGTTGTGACTATAGAAGAGAAAAATGATCTCTCACATTTTTTAGCGGATGAGCTTCAAGCATCATTCACTTATCATGAGCATAGGTTTAATAGAACATTAAATACTTCATTGGAGCATGCCTTCAAGGCACAATTTTATATTTGTCAAGGTAGAGGAAGAGGAAGATCAAATGCTAGGGGAAGAGGAAGAAGTCCACACATAGGTGGAAGAGGCAGCCCTTCAAGCTCAAGTGGAAGAGGCATCAATCAAAATCCAAGTCAAGGTCCAAGCCAAAATCAAGCACAAGGTCAGAGGTATGATAAATCTCAAGTTCAATGTCATTATTATAAGAAGTATGGACATTATGCAAATGAATGTAGGAAGAAACAACATGATCTTAGTAACAAACCAAATGAAAATTTCACAAAGGAAAATCAAAACCAACATAGAATTTTGTTCTCTTGCAATATAGAACAAGAGAAGCAAAAGGATGTATGGTTTTAGATTCAGGTTGTAGCAACCACATGACAAGGAACATAGAAATGTTTTCCAATCTAGATGAAAGTGTGAAATCTGAAGTGACATTAGGGATTGATAATAAAGTGTCTGTTATGGGAAAAGGAAGAGTCAACATTCTAATGAAGAAGGGCGAGAATAAATATATTTTAGATTTATATTTTTTCCCTAGTTTGAAGCATAATTTGATAAGGATTGGACAACTCATGTAAAAGGGTTACAATTTATTTTTCAAAAATGGTGAATGCACAATCTTGGATAAATTTCCAAGAAAAGAGTTGATTGCAAAAGTGAAAATGACAAGCAACGATATGTTTCTCCTAAGGATAAAACCAAATTTGAATGAATAAGGTGCACAACTACAACTGTCAATGGATTTGAAAAACAAAATAACTGTAGTTGTTTTTACATAGAGATATGTTGTTACACAAAAATATGTTTATACACAAATAATTTTCTAGCAGAGGTCAAGGATGAGAATTGGTTGTGTCATTTAAGGTTTGGTCATTTTAATTTTATAGGTTTAGATTTTCTACATAGGAAAGGCACAGTGAAGGGATTTCCACTCATAGAAAAACTAAATAGCTTATGTAAAGGATGTTGTTTGCTTAGTGGGTCCTGACCCAGGTTCAAAGATAGTTGCACCAAACAAAACCCTACACTACTGGCACTTTCAGCATCAACTCGCGTAGCGCGGACTAAAGTCTCACCCGAAGCAGTATGGTGGGATGTTGGAACCAAGGTTCTTCATCGAGAGATCAGTGTGATGTATTTTTATGTTGCGAATTTTCCTCCACGCAGATCTCTAAGCCCTTAGGGTTTGATACTATAACTTCCTTCAAATGGCCTTTAGACCTTCACGAAGGTCTACTATTAACCTCTACAAACCCTTAGCAAATCAGTCGTACCACACATTAGCCTTTACCCAGACACTCTTAATTATTTGATAAACATAACAGAGTATATTATAAGATTCGCATAACTACTTAACATGTATTGTGCTTAGTAAAGGAGATTTATCCAATCGATTCGCGCATTAACCCATCAATAGTCATAAAGATATTTATATTATTACAACATATATCGCAAACATAAATATTGGAAGTAAGTAGATAAACACATGAATTTCTCCAACAATCTTCTTTATTGATATTCAGTATGGTATTACAGACTCAAAACTACCCTGCGCACTCAACTACATGGGTCCGCGCACTGAGCTGCAGACTTTTCTCTACACCTCCGCGCACTTAGCTGTAGAGCTTTTCCTTCTCTATGACTCACCTTCTGTGCTATCTCCTATTTAGCCATTACATTCATCATTATCTCCTCTATGAGATGCCTTAGACTCTCTAAGACACACCTATTTATATCTTTCTACATAAAATACCATGGTCCACGAACCATGGTTGGATCTCAAAACTGACTCGAATTTACATAATCACGGGGCTAAATCTCCTTTTTACTTCTAACTATATATGCACTCTGCATCCATAAATCATGGAGGCTTTACATACTTTTACATTATTTACATCAAAACTTGGGTTTCTAACCCCAAAACTAACCTGGGGGACCGCATCCCAACAATCCCCCAACACAAAGGTTGTGACTCACCCTCGAGGCACTCGACTGTCATGGTGAACTTGCTACGAAGATCCCCCAGTTCCACTTGTACAATGACCACCTCAGCAGCACTCTCCATAGTTGCCTACTTAATCTCTTTGACGAGTTGTCTTGTGGTTGGTCCTTCTACGACCAGCTTGACCTTGTGTTTTGCATGCTACAATCCCGTAAGATTCTCCTGAATGTTGTTCATGACTTGGTAGGATTCATCTAACCAGGGCTCCCATCAGGCCTTAAGCAAGGCCTCCTTCTTTTGTGCTGCTTCAACTTGGGAAAAGAGTTGCTTCCCTTCCTACAATTTGGCTAGGCATTGTACTAGAGCAATAGAGCGCACCATTGTGCTGACTTCCTCATACTACTTCTGCAGCTCCTTAACTTATGTATTTAGCTTTTGTAGGTTTGAGTCTTCCTGTAGAGTAGTTACCAGTTCCATCGCTTGCTTGAGTAATGTTATGCACTCTGAAATGGTGGCATCTAGAGTGGCTAATACTTCCCTGATCACAGCTTCACATTGCTCCCAAACCGTCAATGGAGTCAATGGCTGCTCCTTCAATTGTAGCTCCTCTCGAATATGGAGCTCTAGAAATTGTTCCGCAAGCCTCGGAAAGTGCTGACTCCAATCATGAGTTGTGCACCTAGAGCACCTCCTTTTCTTCCAAAAATTGTGTCTTCTTGGTGAACAGTTGTCAGTTCTGCACCTTGATCTCGTTGACAACACTAAGAGCTCATTATTCTCGAAGGTGAAGCTCTCCTGAAATTCCATGCAGTAACTCATGGAATATCTCCAATGGCATCGTAGCAAGGTTTAGGCCCATCTTCAGTATGTAGTCAAGTTAGGCGTGCTGCTCTGTGGTCTTGGCGCGTACTGAACCTGTAGGCAAGGGAAAGACGCGGACGTCTGTCATTGGCCACAAAACTAGCTCTGCACTGGTAGTATGTTCTGGTGGTGAACTTCCCATTGCTCCACTCACTTTGCTGACATCAGCTTGGAGCTTGGTTGTTTGGAGCTATAACTCGCGTAGAATCGTCTTCACTCCCCCTAAGGACTGAATGTATTGTTGTTATAATTGCTACAGTAATTCCGTGGCAACATCTATGAATTTATCATCTATTGCATCCAGGTCACTTTCTGTAATTAGAAAAGGATTAGCCTGTGTTTTCTATGCCTTTTGCTTCTTCCTTAATCCTCCCTGCTATTCCAATTCTCTCTTTTTTCGCTTGGAGGAGGGGCGCTACCCTGCCTCACTGCCTTTCCCTATTTCCATATGTATTGTTGTTGAAGGACATTTGTCACCCTTTTAGGCCTCATGCTGCTTGTGTTCTGTCTTTTCCCTGGGAGTGCATTCCTCTTTAACCTACGCTTTTTCCGCAGCATCTTTCTCTTTTTGTGGAGCCAAGTTCTACACGGCCTTCTTGGCTGCTTCCTTTCATTTCCTCACAGTCGCACTCTCTGCAACAGTGCTCGACCCGATAGCCAAATCAAAAGGGGTGCACCAGTCGACTGGCTAGTGCGACACTTCTGGCTCCACATCGAAATCCGACACCAAATAGGATAGTGTTGATGCCCCAAAAATCGTTGTATCAACATTGGGGGATAACCACCCGGTCCGGACCTTAATACAGCTCCTTTTCCATTTGGGATGGTGGCTCCAACTGGATATAATGGGACTAGTTTCCCAATAATGAATAAAAGGGGATGGATGAGTGATTGGTTTCTAATAAATGATAATGAATGGATAACTTAATCTAACAACAAAAACATAAATGACTATTCTATCCCGGGAGGCTCCTATTCTTTTAAGTGCAATGCTTTATGATCTCTGTTCATTGATAGGCATATAGATGACTCTACACAATAAACATAGACATTCATTCACTTAATGATTGCTTTGTTCAAGTAGTTGAACAAAGTGATTAACAAAACATTGTTACACTTATCCTTTTATATTACTGATACATGTATGATAAAAGAAAAGCATGCTGTAAACATCCAATAGTGGAAATTGTAAAGAATGCTATTAAAAACACACGCATATATCCGATAATAGAAAGAGAGATCAAACAACAATTCACATAAACAGAATGAACTCAGACATAGATAGTAGTACCATATGAGCTGCAAATCATTCCCAACATCAATTTCTATTTGAATTCCTTCTTCCCATGCAGATATACTTTTAAATAAAGGCAGTAGTGCACATCCACATAAAAGCTTCGTTATCAAAATTAGAATAATTGGCCCAGTCTTTATATAAAAATATGCTTGAAGTACAGTAGTGGAACTCCAGGTTTAAGTCACATACAAAAACTTACGACCCTTTCCAATGCATTGAAAGGGTATATAAATACTTGATTAAAACTAACTAACTATGAAATAAAAATCCTACTTAATTGGTACAACTTGATTTGGAGTATCTTCCTCATAGCAAAGATGGCAGTCAGCAGCATGATTCATCACTTTGGTTGTTTGCCTTTCGACCTGAGTTGGCATATTGCTAGCATTGGTTCCACTTCTGGAGGTCGGTTGAGACGAGAATTGAGTTGGGCAGCATAGGTGGCATCTTGTATATCGGGAATGATACACCCGATTGCATCTGTCAGGCACTTGAAGGCGGCTCTCTAGCTGTATGGTTTTAGGAACAACCAATAGGTGTCCCAAGTAAAACTGTTAATACATGCAATCAATCTCCCATTCTTCTCCAGTTCTTGATAACATGACTGCTCCAATGTTTTAGCCGATAGTAATTTACCTAGGGTACATTGAGAGATCATGTTAGATAAGTAGAGAGTATCATTAATCAATTCAACCAAATTACTTGTGGTTAACTTGCATCTGGAAACTGCTCTCTCTGCCTTCATTAACTGGGACTGCCATTCCATAAATAGGATCTCTTTATGGGATCCTAAGATTTTTGGCAAATTAGCTGCCTGTCCCTCATCAGTGTCTTGCCACTCAGGAAAATTGGTCAAGGTCTCATCGGCCTGCTCCAAGTCTGTTCTAGCATCAACCGATTTATCAATTATTGATGATGTTATGTCCCATAAGGGTTCTTCTTGAGCAATTTGTTGACATAACAACCTTAGTTGTGTTACCAATGCTTTGTTAATCTGTTGTTCTTCTGCTCTGAACTCTGCTGGCTGCAGAAGATTCTTTGACTTTTCTATTTGGGCTAATAATTGAGCAATTTTCTCATCTTTAGATTTCCCCATTTGTTCATGCACTGCTTTTAATTTTTCCAGCGCTTCCGACAGCTCTTTCTGCTTTTGAATGGCACTTGAATCAATTCTTTGTTTCTCTTCCTGCAATTGTTTATTCAATTGATTATTTATTTGTTGCTGTGTAGACAACTACTGTTCAAGTTGCTTTGCCTTCTGTTGTGCCTCCGATAACTCTACTTGTAGCGAGGCGATTGCTTGGTCCTTTTCTCTTAACAGATTAGTCACTTTTGATGCCTTGTCCATGGTGGCCGCCGAATAGGCTCCAGCATATTAGGACAATTTTGTAAGGTCATCAGAAGGATCAAACTCCTCTTTCCAGAGCACATTGGCGTTCACTGTTTGTTCAGGGAATAGGGAAGGTTGATTAGTCCTTCTCCTTTTCCGCTGTCGTTTTACTATAGCCCTGTGCTTTGGGCTGTAAAAGACATCCAATGGAGGTATCTCCTCCACTTTCAAAATGATCTAATCCGAAGGATCCTTGGGAATTATCTCTATTCCTATAGAAAGGGGTAGGCCGCTGGTTCCACTTGGAACCTCTTTAGATGTTGTATCTTGTGTGTCAGCCGCTTTTGATGTATCGCCTTCCTTTGAGCTCTCAAGATTGCTTATGATTGAGTCGAATTGTTGCCATTCCTGGAAAAATTTCGGGTCAATCTGGGCATCTACATTCACGTCTGTGCTACTCTGCTCCTACTCTTTCCTCTGTGTTTCCTCTTGCTCTTTTCTCTGCACTTCCTCCTGCTCTTTTCTTTGCACTTCCTCCTGCTCTTTTGTTTTGATTTCTCCAGCAATATCTGATGTAGCAGGAGGTTCATTGGTAAGTCGCTGCTCAGGCTCGCTTGATTGTGTCATTGGGGTCGTTGCTAACAGATCTAGGGGCAGAGTTTGCAACCTCTGTTCTCTAAGTCTGTTAAATTCAACTAACCCATCATCATGATATTTCATTCTGGCTTGTGATTGAACTTGGAATAGCGACTCGGATGAGGAGAACAGGTCATCAAAATCATCATATTTATGGTCAAATTTATTGAGTTTTACCTGTTCAAGTGCATTGTAGGCGACTTTGTTTGGATCAAATCGCCTATTAGGAAGAGTGGTGAGATTCAGTGCCTTAATATTATCTGCTTCTTTCTCTGAATGTTTAAAGTCATGCAGAGTGTAGACACCACATCTTAGAGGAAAATAAGGCCAAACCTGCTTCTTTTTATTCCTTAGAGTCTGTGTAACTCCTTCGGATGTAATCTAATATGCTACCTCTTGGGCTAACAGTTTGTCGGGTATATACAAAGGGAGGACATGAGGCTTGGCATGGCTGCCGAAAACTCTTACATAGGTGAATTTTTCTTCTCCGAACCATCTCCCTATGGATGTCAAGTCAATCCCCGCTTGTGAGGAAATCTTAGGAGCAGGTTTGTCAAAAATGGCATAGTGAATGGGTAACATAAAACCATTGCAAACTTGATATAAATGGTGTTTATAGTGGGTTTTCCATAACTTCTGGTGGTATATATGAATGGGCATAGGGTCTTGTGGAGTCCATTGTTGGAAATAATACTGAGAGGGGGGGTGAATCAGTATTATCAGATCAATCAAACTTTTTCAATGCTCAGAAACATATACGCTACTTCAGTTAGGTGAACCAGCGTGTACACGCTACTGTGACTAAATAAAACAGCGTATAAGAAGAAAACTCATAATTTAGTTAGCTTATTCTTCAGTTAAGTTCATCAGGACATTATTCACCACATTAACAGTAAACAGGTGCAGTATAACAGAACAGATCAAAAGCCACACACATGAACACCAAGATGTAAGGCGGAAACCCAATGTGGGTGAAAACCACCTGCTGCAAGTTGTCTCTATCTTTCTTTAATATGAAACTTCAGTTTACAATCTTTTGTACTGGTGCAGCCTTATACCAGTACGCAGGCTACAACCTGCAGAAGGCTACAACCTTCTCTCGTTCTCCAAACTTCCTTGGAAGGGAGCTCCAACCCCCTTTGCTCTTGTACTAGCCAAGATACTAGTACGTAGGTGCTGACCTACAATCTTCTTTCCTTCAGGTACCACCTTTCATACATTTTCAGACTGGATATTCCTGAAGCACAACATTACAATCTGTAGACCCCAATTCATTCAATTTTCACAACAGATCATTGAAGCATAAAACAACCAAACTTTGAATCACTGAACCACTGAACCCTGTCAATCACCAGTTACCAGAACACAGAGCAGACTACAGAACTCTGCAATAACAGTCAGACCCCACTGTAAACCCAAAATCAAGCTTCAAAAAGATATACGCTACTTCAATGAGCAAAAACCGCGTATACACGCACTTTTACCAAAGCCAACCTGCGTATAGATCTAAAAATAAACTTTCTCAATTTGCAGCTGTACCAGACATCAGTTAGACCCAGAACATAACATTGCGACAATATGCAGATCTAGAAATACGCATAATCAACCATATCATGATAGTGCATTTCAAACCATTAGATCCCGATCTATCCTTAGATCTAGTCTTCCATCAACCGATGTGATCTCTCCTTGGCTTAGATCAAGCAACCTAGAACCTGCATATCAGATCTCTTTCTCTCTTAGATATTCAAGCCTTGTCGAAAGATAATTTTGCCTAATGATCTTCTTCTCCTTATATAGCCTTAGGCCTTGCTCAATACCAAGAGCCAAAACCATAGTAACACAATACCATCAACTTCAAAACTAGGAATCGACACGCCCGTCGAGACACAATGGTTCGAAACCATAGGCACAACTTCCAAGGACTAACCACCATGGACCAAAGGTACTTTTCCACATACACGCGCTTTTGATGAAGCCAACTAGCGTGTACACGCGACTTGGGCTTAACGAACCTGCGTATATGAACTTCCTTGGCATGCTGTACTAAGATCTGTCTTCTGATTAAGATGCCATCACCTGTACCAACCTCTGACCACCTGTACCAACCTCTGAGTGAGTTGCCATCAAGGACAACACTTGAATCATAATGCCAACAATCTCCCCCTTTGGACTTGATGGCAACCACCACACCAAGTCACTCTCCCCCTTTGACATCAAGGGCAAAGGGCTGTGCTCCCCCTGAGGACATGCTGATACCTCTGCTTGGCTGCGCTGACTCATGCTCCCCCTGATAGTAGGCCAAATCTGCAAAAGATGTTCTTCAACAAGAACCAAGACTTATACACCATAAGGGACTTTCCTATCACCAAAAGACTCAATACTTACATCCATACTACCTACCAAGAGAGGACATATCAGAAACAACCAATTACATTACAGCATTCATCCCAGGCATAGTGGGGAAACCAACATAGGCCGTTACATGACCTTGACAGCATCATAAGAGAGATACATGACATAGAGACAACAGATCTAGACCAAGACTTATGAAAGTCATCAGTAGCATATTATAAACATCTTTTTAGATCAGCAACCAGGATTTCTTTCTGAGCTCCTTTTCCTGAAATCAACAACCAAAACATCTGAATGCCAACAATGCTTTATGAGACTTTTAAGCTGCTCCCCCTGAACCTGTGCCTGCTGCACCCCCTGAAACCATGCCTAAAGAATTCTGACATACCCATTGCTGTTCAAAACTCCAGAGTTTGCCCTTGCTGTTCAGAACTTCATATACGCGATTTCTCCTGCATGAAACAGCGTATGGACGCGGATATAATCTCTGCAACAAGCGTACACCTTACACGCGACTTTCCCATCATAAATCCGCGTGTATACGCGTCTATACCTTTCGTAACTTGCGTATACCAACTTTTCTGTAGAACAGACAAGCTTCAACAGCAGGATGAAGCATCAACTACTCCCAGCTTTTGTCTGAGATATTCAAAAGTTTCCCTGGGCAGTGGTTTTGTGAGAATATCAGCAACTTGTTCCTTAGAAGGAACATACTCCAACTTGACCTTCTGCTCAAGCACTTGTTCCCGGAGAAAATGGTACTTGATTGGTATGTGCTTGGTCTTTGAGTGCATGACTGGATTCTTTGAAATGCTGATTGCACTAGTATTATCACATAAGATAGAAACTGGTGGAGTGCAAGTGATTTGAAAGTCCTGCAAGGTCTGCATCATCCAAAGAAGTTGTGTGCAACAAGATGCCGCAGCCACATATTCTGCTTCAGCTGTAGATAAGGCAATCGAACTCTGTTTCTTGCTGAACCAAGATACTAATCTGGAACCCATGAAGAAAGCACCACCACTTGTGCTTTTCCTATCATCCACACTTCCAGCCCAATCTGCATCTGTGTAAGCATGAAGAGTGAGATCTGTATTTCTAGGATACCATAAGCCATAGTTTTGGGTCCCTTGAAGATATTTGAAGATTCTTTTGACTGCCTGAAGATGAGTTTCCTTTGGGTTGGCTTGAAATCTTCCAACCATTCCTACTGCATGTGTAATATCTGGTCGAGTACCTGTCAAATAAAGCAAACTCCCAATCATGGATCTATAAGTGGGTTGGTGAACTGCTGCTGATTCATCATTAGCACTGAGGCTGCATCCTGTAACCATGGGTGTACAAACTGGCTTTGACTCTTCCATGCCATACTTCTTCAAGATCTGCTTGAGGTATTTGGTTTGAGACAAGAAGATACCTCCTTCATTTTGTTGGATTTGCAATCCAAGAAAATATGTCAATTCTCCAAGAAGTGACATTTCGAATTCTTTCTGCATAACCAAGGCAAAGTTTTGACTCATAGTCTCTTCATTGCTGCCAAAAATAATATCATCTACATAAACAACAAGAATTAGCAATTTGTTATTTTCAACTTTTATATAGAGATTGCTATCTGCTGATCCTTTTGAAAAGCCTTGTTGGTGAAGATATTTGTCCAACCGATAGTACCAAGCCCTTGGAGCTTGTTTGAGTCCATAGAGTGCCTTTTTCAATCTGCATACAAGGTTTGGATCATTCCCAAGAATGAAGCCATCTGGCTGCTCAATATATACTTCTTCTTCTAAGTCTCCATTCAGGAAGGCTGATTTCACGTCCATTTGAAATACCTTGAAGTTTTGAAAGCTTGAGAGAGCAAGGAACATTCGGATGGCCTCTAGTCTTGCCACAGGAGCAAAGGTCTCTTCAAAATCTATTCCTTCTTGCTGTGCATACCCTTTACAAACAAGTCTGGCCTTGTTTCTAATTACTTCTCCATTTTCATTTAATTTATTCTTGAAGACCCATTTTGTTCCTATTACATTCTTATCTTTTGGTCTAGGAACTAATTCCCAAGTGTTGTTCTTTTCGATTTGCTCAAGTTCTTCATCCATTGCTTTGACCCAACATTCATCTTTGCATGCCTCTTTCACATTTTGTGGTTCAGTGGAGGAGAGTAGTGCCAAGTAGCTTGAAGCTTCTGCAAGTGTCCTTCTTGTTTGTACTCCTGCTTCTTTCTGCCCCACAATCTGAGTTTCTGGATGATTCTTTTGAACATATCTGGATGGAGTCTTCTCTTCTATTCTTGTCTGCTCCTCTGGTTCTTCTTGAGATTCTTCTTCTTCTTGAGGTTCTTCTTCTTCATCATTTCGCCTTTGAGAGTAACCTTCATCTTCTTCAATGTCTTCATGATGAACTTGCCTAGGAATATATCCCTTCTCATCAACCACTATATCAATACTGTCAACAATTCTGCCAAGTCTTTTATTGTAGCACTTGTATGCTTTGCTATGTGGAGAATAACCAAGAAGAATGCCCTCATCTGCTCTAGGTTCAAGTTTGCCAAGTTGCTCATCAGTATTCTTAATATAACATTTGCTCCCAAAGATTTTGAAATGCTTCACGGAAGGAGTTTTACCACTCCAAAGCTCATGAGGTGTTTGAGTGCTGTTTACTCGGACATTTGTTTTGTTAAGAATAATAACAGCAGCATGTGCAGCTTCACCCCAGAAGGTTGCAGGAGTACCTGATTCATCGAGCATAGCACGAGCCATTTGTTGGATAGTTCTGTTCATTCTTTCCACAACCCCATTTTGCTGAGGAGTTCTAGCTGTAGAGAATTCTCTTCTTATCCCATGTTCATCGCAGAAATCGAAAAATTCATTTGATGTGAACTCCCCACCTCTGTCAGATCTGAGGCACTTAATTTTGTGTCCTGATTCATTTTCAGCCAATGCTTTGAAGGATTTGAATTTTTCGAATGCTTCATCTTTGTGCTTCATAAGCCCTAACCAAACAAACCTTGAGAAATCATCAATGAATAATATCAGATATTCTTCTCCTCGAGGTGTCCTTTTCCTAAATGGACCACATACATCTGTATGGACTAGCTCAAGAGGCAAGCTAGCTGATCCTTCCTTCTCTGGAAAGTTAGTTCTGGTTTGCTTTCCAAACTGACAAGATTTGCATATGGTGTTGTCTGGAATTTTGATATCTGGAAGATCGCGAACTGCCTGATATTTGCATGCTTTCCTTATTTGTGAGAAGCTTAGATGTCCCAACCTTCGATGCCATAACCAGTGCTCTTCATCCTTGCTAAGATAGCATTGTTGTTGTCCTTCTTCAAATATGTACAGATTATTTGGAGTTCTTTTGCCTTTGAGAACTGTTTTACCTGTATCAAGATCACGAACAAGACATCCATTCGATCTGAAAATAACCTCGGTTTTTTGATCACACATCTGGCTGACACTTAGTAGATTATGCTTCAATCCATCAACATACAAAACATTTCCAGCCTTGACCTTTTCTTTCAAAGGAGCAATACCTTTTCCTTTTATAGTTGCAGGAGTATCATTTCCAAAAGAAACTTTCTTTCCCTTTTCTAAAGTAGAATAAGATTCAAGTCTTTCTTTATCACCTGTCATATATTTCGAACATCCACTGTCAATGTACCATAGATTCTCCTGTCCTTCTGCATAAAAAGCTATCCCACATCTTTCTGTCTGAGGTTCCTTCATTCTCCATTTTTTGGTGCTCGTGGCTTGTTCCTTTTTCTCCTGAAACCTGCTCCTGCATTCAGAGTCTTTATGACCAAAAGTATTGCAAATAGAACATTCAACTTCATTTTCAAGAACCGAAAAGTTGTTATAGGTCCTCTTTGTAATCCCTGTCATACTTCTTTGTTTTTGAGCTTCCCTAGTCATGATTGTTTTATATGCAACACACTGAGCTGCTTTGTGACCAAAGTTATGGCAAGAAAAGCATTGTCCATTGAAGAAGCTTCTGCGGTTATTGAATCTACCAGCCAACTGATTGTAATTTCTATTTTCATCTATTCTTGAGCCAAACTGAGAAGATTTTACCTGTGGTTGGTTGTAGCTTTTGTTCACCCTTAAGAAGGATTGTCCCTGATAGTTTCTGTTTGTAATTCGTCCCTGCTTTACCTGATTATCTTCATTGTTCTTCTGCTCATTTCTTCTTGCTGCATCAAGATAACTTTTTGAGGTGGATGCTTGAGAGGTTTCTCCATTATAGCCCAAACCTGTCTTGTTTAGAGGAGACCGCTGCACATTGATAATCTCATCCAAAGTTTCAGATCCTTTGACAAACTTAAAATTAATAGCTTTTGTTTTCTCAATTTCTTTTCTGAGACCAACAATTTCACCTTCTAGTTTTTCAAGATGTTTTTCTTTTTCATCAATTTGAAATTGCAAAGTATCAATGATCACACTCTTTTCTTCTATGCATCTCTTGAGTCTAGTAATTTCATTATAGAGATTATCCACATCTACAGCATCCTCATAATCATCATCTTCAAATGCCATTAACAGCTTATATTTATTACCTTGTTCATCTTCATCACTGTTTGATAAGCCATCACTATCTTCATGGGTGTAGTAGCTTTTCTTATTTGCACTTTGTTTCTTGTTCCATCTAGCAGGTTCTTTTCCTTTATCCTTATAAGGACATTTTGCAGCATAATGACCTACTCTTCCACAAGCAAAGCATTTGAAAGGTAGCTTACCTCTGAACCTTCCAGAACCCCTTTGAAGATTTCTGACAAAATTTGATTCTTCTTCCTCTTCTTCTGGAACATGGCTTGCTTCATAGTAATCTTCTTTTCCTGATGCCTTAAAAGCAGCTTCCCTTCTGTCATATGGACCTCCCTTTCTCATTTCATAAGCAGTTAGAATTCCATGTAGCTGAGACATAGTGAGAACACGGAGATTTTCTTTTTCTTCTATTGCAGATACTTTAGATTCAAACTTGGGGGATAATGATCTTAGAATCTTTTGAACTACTATAGTCTCTTTTATTTCTTCACCCAATTTTTTCATGCAATTAACAATCTCATCTACCCGAAGAAAATAATTAGCCACACTTTCATCATTATACATCTTGAGAGTCTCATATTGAATCCTGAGAGTTTGAAGTTTAGCTTGCTTTACCTGTTCATCTCCTTCATAGCTAGTGATCATTTTGTCCCATATCTCTTTTGCTGATTTGAAGTGCATGACCTTCATGAATTCTGTTTGGGATATACTTCCTAATAGAGTACTGACTGCTTTTGCATTTGTTTCATACTGCTTTTTCTCAGCTGGATCTGTAGGAGTAGCTGAAGGAAAAGCATAGCCTGTTTCTACAATGTTCCAAACTTCTGTACCAAGAGATTGAAGATATGCAGTAACTCTTACCTTCCAATAATTGAAATTTGTCCCATCAAAAATCGGTGGCCTGATTGATGCTTCTTTCTCGTAGTTGCTCATGATGAAAGATCTACCTTCAAGCGATCAAGCTTCTCTGAAGGACCTGCTCTGATACCAATTGTTGGAAATAATACTGAGAGGGGGGGTGAATCAGTATTATCAGATCAATCAAACTTTTTCAATGCTCAGAAACATATACGCTACTTCAGTTAGGTGAACCAGCGTGTACACGCTACTGTGACTAAATAAAACAGCGTATAAGAAGAAAACTCATAATTTAGTTAGCTTATTCTTCAGTTAAGTTCATCAGGACATTATTCACCACATTAACAGTAAACAGGTGCAGTATAACAGAACAGATCAAAAGCCACACACATGAACACCAAGATGTAAGGTGGAAACCCAATGTGGGTGAAAACCACCTGCTGCAAGTTGTCTCTATCTTTCTTTAATATGAAACTTCAGTTTACAATCTTTTGTACTGGTGCAGCCTTATACCAGTACGCAGGCTACAACCTGCAGAAGGCTACAACCTTCTCTCGTTCTCCAAACTTCCTTGGAAGGGAGCTCCAACCCCCTTTGCTCTTGTACTAGCCAAGATACTAGTACGTAGGTGCTGACCTACAATCTTCTTTCCTTCAGGTACCACCTTTCATACATTTTCAGACTGGATATTCCTGAAGCACAACATTACAATCTGTAGACCCCAATTCATTCAATTTTCACAACAGATCATTGAAGCATAAAACAACCAAACTTTGAATCACTGAACCACTGAACCCTGTCAATCACCAGTTACCAGAACACAGAGCAGACTACAGAACTCTGCAATAACAGTCAGACCCCACTGTAAACCCAAAATCAAGCTTCAAAAAGATATACGCTACTTCAATGAGCAAAAACCGCGTGTACACGCGCTTTTACCGAAGCCAACCTGCGTATAGATCTAAAAATAAACTTTCTCAATTTGCAGCTGTACCAGACATCAGTTAGACCCAAAACATAACATTGCGACAATATGCAGATCTAGAAATACGCATAATCAACCATATCATGATAGTGCATTTCAAACCATTAGATCCCGATCTATCCTTAGATCTAGTCTTCCATCAACCGATGTGATCTCTCCTTGGCTTAGATCAAGCAACCTAGAACCTGCATATCAGATCTCTTTCTCTCTTAGATATTCAAGCCTTGTCGAAAGATAATTTTGCCTAATGATCTTCTTCTCCTTATATAGCCTTAGGCCTTGCTCAATACCAAGAGCCAAAACCATAGTAACACAATACCATCAACTTCAAAACTAGGAATCGACACGCCCGTCGAGACACAATGGTTCGAAACCATAGGCACAACTTCCAAGGACTAACCACCATGGACCAAAGGTACTTTTCCACATACACACGCTTTTGATGAAGCCAACTAGCGTGTACACGCGACTTGGGCTTAACGAACCTGCGTATATGAACTTCCTTGGCATGTTGTACTAAGATCTGTCTTCTGATTAAGATGCCATCACCTGTACCAACCTCTGACCACCTGTACCAACCTCTGAGTGAGTTGCCATCAAGGACAACACTTGAATCATAATGCCAACATCCATCTCCACCCTAGCACAAGAAACTTGGAATTAAAACACAGGGTGTCCAAGATGTAGGCACTATAGTAAAATGGGGGAATAAACCTTTCAGTAACGTGGGATTTGTTTCTGAATTCAAGAACCTCTGTTGCTAACTTATCAGACAGTATATTTCCCCAATCCATTATTTCACTATTGCAGGCTACCTCCATTAAAGGTACCATCTCTAAAGTGAAGTTTGAGGAATCATGTGACCCCCACAACCTACACATCATTACTCCGACATAACAATAAGGAGAACACAAGGAATCGACAAAGTACTTACCCGAAGACTCATGCTTGTGTTTCGCTGGGTTTTGCCTCCAATCCCGTATGGGTTCTGATTCAATGTCATTTTCATTTCTGAATTTATCCAAGAATGCTTTGTTGTACTTCTTCTCCGGTGTAGGAAAATGGTACATTTGCCTCAAATCATCAGGTTGAAACGAGCCGAACACTCTTCCGTCCATGGTGCAAAATGTTCTGTTTGTGATTGGGATTTCTTCAATTGCCCATCTCACCACATCTATATATGGGAGAATTTGTTCTCGGGCTGCTATCTGGTGAAGGTAAGAGTCAGCTAAATCCTTTAAAGTAGCATCAGACTTCCGAGTCGGGTCTGTTGTGGCTTGCACTGTTGTTACCTCAGGCTCTTTGGCCTCAATCAGATTGTAGATGGTCAGCCAAGTAGTTTTACTGAGTCCTAGACATGTGGTGTTGGATATTAGTCCCTTTTTTCTTGCTCCTGGATCGGCAATATGTTGTCCTGTAACTACCGAAGCGGAAGCTATTGCAGTTTTCTTAGATTTCTTCCCCATTTGGCTTGAATTTGCTGCTTCGGAAGAGCTCTGCACAGGAGAGAAAATGAATGTAATGCGAAGAATTGGTGGCGCAAACCAAATATGAACGAGATATATTAATCAATGAATAATGGAGGATTTAACTTAAGGTGGTCGCGGATACAATCTCTAAAGAGATTTTAGCCTTATTGTTTCATTAAATGGCCGTTTAAACCTGTCAATCCTTTAAATTCTCATCATATCGTTTATTGGCCGAATGATTCATTTAAGCGTCGCTTTGATGTTTTGGTGGTTGAGCGTAAGTGAATCACTATCGGGAAGAGAAAAGCCTTTAATACTAAATAACCATAATATATCCCGGCCTTATCAATCTTTTTTGAAATATGCACTTAGCTTTATCGCATTCGGTGATCGGGGGAATGCTTAAGTTGTTATATTGGTGTCCTTTCCGAATCCCCAGTCGCCGATAGCGATATCACCAATTCGCATCGGGAGTTTTAAACAAGGGCTTTAGATGCATGCATGGTACATCTCCGATCGCCGATAGCGATATCACATCGGATCGAAGAGGGGCATTTTGTTATGGTCCCTTGCCTTCCTGATATCCGATAGCCATTTGTGCATTGTCGCATCGGGGAAAATCAATGGGTCTTTAAGTCATGCATCCTTTGTTATTGTGATATGCGATATTGCGATCACTTTATCGCAATAATAAAAGATTATTCATTCTTTATTATAAGACTGATTAAGTGATTTATCAAAAACGTTTATAATGTTTTATTTCTTTTCGGACCTTTTGAATAATGATAAGTTGATACCAATTTAAATGAAAAGGGATCCATTTCATATTATAGTTTAGAAAAATAAAAATTGTATGAAATGGGGGGGTTGTTGTAGAGCACAACAACTGGCGATTCGCTGGGAGAAACAGTTATCTCTGAGAAGTACTGAAATACTTAAACTTTCTTTAAATAGGAATCTTATCAAAGAGGAAAATTCTAATATAACTAGGTATATATGCATTCCGAATAAAATAAAAACTATCTTTGCTAATTTCTTCTCTTGTTAAAATTAGATACATTCTAAGTTTTAAATTGACCTTTATTGGTTGATAATGATAAAATAGAAAACATTTCCAAATCAACCTTTTTAATTGACTCCTTTGTCATAGGTAGAGCCTATGTTGCCAGCAAACGTTCATAGTTTCGATAGGGATACCTTTTAACCATGTTATTGTCCATTATCCCATCCATTTCAGAGTATGATTAAAAGAATGAATTCGAAACATGCTTTCATATTTTGTATCTCTTTTTACTTTTTTGTTATTTTGTAAGATAAAAAGCCATTGTCCTGGTTTGGTGGCCAGCTGAGTGACAATGCCATTCACTAGTAGTAATCTAACCGAACAAGCTGGCTCGTGATGAGACCCCTTGTCTTATGATTCTAAGCCATTACCCTGTTTTGGTATGCAGTGTTGGTAATGTCAGTTAAACTATTTCCTGATGATCATTGTAAGCAGGCTTGTAATACGACCCCTTATCTTTTATATCAAATATTTTAGAATTACACTCTGAGTAATCACAAACTTTGATGAATGGGATGGACAATTTTCTCCTAAAGAGCGAATGGATGACAAGGTAAGAGTTGAAGATGCTGAAGTTGGATTAGTTCCTGTTTTGATATTGATAACCTTTTTTGTAACCAATTTGAAAACATAAAATGATTTATAATACTTCTAAACCTTGAGAAGAGTTCACAAAAATTTAAATGTGGTTTCAGAATGTGAATATTCCTAATTTCCTAGAAATTGTCCCTTTTGTTTAAGGCTTCTATTATTTAAAAGTAAATATCAACACTATTTCTTTGAGCAACTTTTAAATACAGCAAAGGTCAACGGAAGATACCTTACAACTTTATTTCCTAATGATCCTACAAACTACAAATTCTACTAAACTAAAAAAAGGAGAAGGGGTTACCTCCTCAATTGAAGAATTTCTTTAAGATGAGGCCATTAACAGGAAGAGAATCTCTCTTACCTGATAAGTCTTTTAATATGAATGTCGAATGGCCTATCTTCTCGCAGATCTGAAATGGTCCAAACCACATTTTCTGGAACTTGGTGTGTTTTCCTTTATCCTCATGGGCTTTGTCCCATTTCAGAACTAGATCATTGACTTGCAACTGTTTTGAACTGGATGAAATTGAATCAAAGGATGACATGATAATTTGCTGATGTTTTGCATGAGTAATTGGCCTTTTCTCTATCCTCTTAAAAATTTTAAGATTTGATCATGTCTAAGTTGAATAGAAGAAGAAGGGCTTTCTTCAATAAACTGAACTAGGGCTAGAGAAGGAAGGACAAGATTTGTTGGTAGCACTGCTTCTTTCCCATATAAAAGATTGAATGGAGAAGAACCTATGGAAGCCTTCTGTGTTATCCTATCAGCCCATAGTGCGAATATTAAAGATTTGTGCCAGTTTTTATGATTGTGTTTGATGGTTCGCTTAATAATTTTAACTAGATTTTTATTGGTAGATTCTGCTAAACCATTACCCTGGGGATAGTAATTGGCAGAATATTTCAATTTAAACCCTGTTTTAATAGCGAAATCAAACATAGAATTTCCAAAGAAATAAGATGCATTATAAAAAACAAGAGCATTTGGGACACCAAACCTGGTAATGATGAACTGATCTATGAATTCTATAATTGCCTCAGAATTTATTGTCTTTAAAGGAATCGCTTCAACCCACTTAGTAAAATAATCAGTGGCAGTAAGGATATACTTATGTTGTTTGGACGAATGTGGAGTGATTTATCCAATGATGTCCAGTCCCCATTGCTCAAATGGTTGTTCAATGTTGACTGGTTGCAAAGGGAAAACTGGCTTTCTTTGTCTTCCACTAGAAGTTTGACAACTTCTGCATTTCCTTACATATTCATGAGCATCTCTGAACAGGGTGGGCTAATAGTATCCAGCATGAATGATTTTGTGGGCTGTTGTGTGAGCTCCAAAATGTCCTCCTGCTGGTCCATCATGTAATTCCTACAAAACCTTTTGTGCTTCAGGTTTTTCTAGGCATCTTAATAAAATTGAATCATAATTTTGCCTGAAAAGTACATCATCAATGATTGTGAAGTTTCTTGCTTTTAATGTAATGGCCCTTTTGTTTTTATAAGACAGGTTAGGAGGTGCATATCCATTTTTCAAATAAAAGATCAAGTCTGCATATTGTGATTCAGAATTAGTAATACTTATCTGGTTGATTTCATTGATATGTTCTATATCACCTGGTTGTTGAATGTTGGATGCTCCTGCCAATAACCTACAAAAACCTTGGCCTCTAACAATCTTTGCTGGCTTGATTTCCAAGTCATATTCTTGAAGTGTTGTAACCCAGTTTGCCCTTTTTTCACCTAATTCCCTTTGGATTAATAGTTGCCTTACTGCAGGAAAAGGAACTATAACTTTTGTATGGGCTTTTAAGAGGAAGGGTTTGTAATGTTTGACAGCTTTATACACAGAAAAGGCTTGTTTTTCTACCTTGGAATAATTCCGTTCAGTACCCTGCAGGTTTGAACTATAAAATGAAATCGGTGCTTCCAAGTTGTGATCATTAATCTGAGTGAGTACTGCTGCATAAGATGAATCGGATGCGATAGTATAAAATGTGAAATGATTAGAAAAATGATGTGTTCAAAGCGGGGGCATTGATTATTGATTGTTTAATGGAATCAAATGCTTCCTTTTCTGCTGATCCCCATCTAAACACTGAATTTTTCTTAATCATAGTTTGAAGTGGCAAAATGATGTGAGAAAAGTCTGGAACAAATCTTTTGACCAAATTGACTTGGCCTAAAAATGACTGCATGGATTTTTTATTATGAGGAAAAGGGATTTCAGGGATTTCTTTAATCCTATCCGGATCAATATAAATGCCATCTTTGGAAACAATAAAGCCCAAGAGCTTTCCTTGATTAGGAGCGGAGAAGGATTTTTTGGGATTGAGTGAAATACCGTACCTTCTGCAGCGTTCAAAGATTTGATTTAAATCATGGAAATGATTGGATCTTTTCTTAGAAAATATAGTAATATCATCTAAGTAGACAACTACTGTTTTATTGATCAATCCTTTGAAAGCTATATCCATCGCTCTTTGAACGTGGCTCCTGCATTAATAAGTCCAAAAGGCATTTTCTGATAAGCATAAGTTCCCCATTTTGTTCTGAATGTAGTTTTGAGTCTGTCATCAGGATGGACCAAAACTTGGTTATATCCTGAAAAACCATCTAAAAAGGACATCAACTCAGATCCTGCTACTGAATGGAGTATCTGCTCCATAGTAGGTAATGGGATATTATCTTTTAGGCTTGCCTTATTCAGATTTCTGAAATCTATACAAATCATAATATCGCCATTTTTCTTCCTAACAGGCACCATATTGGAGACCCAGTTTGAGTGCCGAACGGGAAAAATAATCTTAGCTTTCAAGAGTTTATTAAGTTCTGATTTTATTTGACTCTCTAAGTTCGGATGTATTTTCCTGAGATTTTTTTGAACTGGTTTTTGTTCGGCAAGCATTGGAATGGTATGTTGGATGATAGATGCATCATATGTCTTTAAATCATCATATTTCCAAGTGAAGACATGTTTATTTTTCCTTAACAGTCTAATGAATGTTGTCTTTTCTTCCGCAGAAAGTCCTAATCCTAAATTAATGTTTTGAGGATTTTTCTCAGTGCCAAGATTTATCAATTCAAACCTTAAGGTGGAACTTTGGAGCTTTGTATTGGTCACAGGTTTAAACCTGTATTTAATATCGTAAAGATCCTCAAGCTTCACCACAGGCTTCGGTATTGAGTTTTCCTCGTGCTTTTCTCTCATTTAAAGATCATGCTCACTTTCCTCTATGATCTGATCATCATAGGACTTTTCGGAAGTCAGAAATTGTAAGATGTCTTCATCATGATTGAATACTCTCCAATTAGTGACATTGTCAGGAATTGATGGTCTAAAAATTAATTCTACTGAAAATCTATCTGGGCTATAATCTTTGGAAGGTAGGAGTTTGGAAGCAACATTGGCTAGCAAGTCGACTGCTGAATTTTGAGACCTAGGGATGGAAGAAATATTGAATGCTGAAAAGTGAGAGGTGAGTTCTTGTACCAGCAACTAATAATGTTTGAGGTGGCTAGAAAGACAATGAATCGTATTTCTGACCTGTTTAATAATAATTTCTGAATCGCCAAACACTTTCAAATTTTGAACCTTGAGGCCAATCGCTTTGTATAGTCCTTGGACTAAAGCTTCATACTTCGTTGTATTGTTTGTGCATTCAAACTCCAACCTACAGGACAACATTGTTTTTCTCCCTGAGGGCTAACCAAGATACATCCTACTCTTGAGCCTTTGCTAGACTTAGAGCCATCAAAATATAGTGACCAAAATACAGAATTATCAACAACTTTATTTACAGTTTTCTCAGTATTATTAAAACATCTTGACCTATCTGTTTGTGAATAATTTTCGATCTGAGATGTAAAATTGTTTACTGAGAAAGGAGATGGTTGGGTTGTGAAATTGCCAAAGAATGACTCAGATGAATAATTCCCCAAGATATTGTTATTAAATTCTATTGGTTGATTTTCCCATTCAAATTCTGTAACAGTGTGGGTCATGTGTTTTTCCCGATTGATTTTTATTTGATTTGGCTTCCCTTGTAGGGTAGCCACATGTGTGACCAATCGGTCGAAATATACCCATGGAGCTTCTCAGACCAATCCCTACTCAAGATTAAACAATAAAATTCAGGTATATCGGTGATTAAGATATCAATTCTTTGAACTACTCGTGGGTCGGCCGATAACCTGATAGTTATAGAGTTAATTTCTCCTAAAACCTGGACCTTGTTTCTATCTAACTGCACAATGTGGATTGCGGACTTTTGGGGCTCAATGTTTAGTTTGGAACAAAACGAAGCTGGAATTATATTAGAGGATGCCCCTGAGTGAATCAAACAATTGTGCAGATTTCGATTATAAATCTCATAGGTTAAGAGGAAAGGAGGAGTATGGGAATTTGATTTGTCTCCAATCAGAATTGTATCAGTGGCTTCAATCCTGCTAGAAGGTGGTTGTCCTGAATCGTTTGCAGCTTTAGCACTAGGAAGAGGTGAAGAAGGAACAACATTCAATTCTTTGAGAAGCAATTTCTATTGATGTTTTATTTTACTAAGTTCAAACATAGTAATGTTTGCCTTAGTTTTCTTCATATCATCAACAATATTGTAATCTATTGAATCAGATACTACCAACGTTTTAGATGTTGAAGGTATATTTGAGGATGAAGGTTGGTTTTGGGGAACTGTTGCAGCTGGCTTCTTTGTGGATACCTTTTCCTTTGTTGTAGCAGCACCTACACTTGTTTTCTTTGAACCTACTTGGACAGGTTCAGGGGCACTTTTACTCCTAGTGGTGACAGGAAAGGCTTCTTGTTCATTTTTTGTATCGGAGTTAGGCAGTATGAAATCCCACACTCCATGGCATTCAATGGTTTTCTCTTCTTCATCAGTTGGTGAAATTGTTTCGTCTTCTTCATCTTCTTCAGGATCTGAATCTGCATTAGATATAACATTTGGTGGTTTTGATTCGGTTTTCTTGAAATTTCTAAAGGGCCTTTTAGTTGAGGTTTCTGCTACTTGTTTTTTGATTTCAACCATTTCATTTGACAAAGTCTTAAGGACTTTTTGCAGACCTTCCATATCATATGGATCTTTAGGGGTTTTCTTCTTTGAATCATCTTTAAAAGAAACTTTTTTGGATTTTCTATCTTCAAGAGCAGCTTTCTTCTCTAGAGCATTAATACGTTTCTCCACAACAAGTGCTTCTTTCATGTTTTCAGCTAAAGTTGGTTTTCCAGCCCTGTCTACGAAAATAGCTATATTGGCAGGTAAGGCAGTTATATACCATTCGTTTCTAATTTGTTCACTTGGTTTGGAGGCCGTTGGGATTTTATTCAAGAGTTTATTGAATCGCACATTGAATTCTTTAATCGGTTTCCTATGCTCTATCCTAAGATTGGAGAGATCATTTATTAATGTGGCTAAAGACCTATCATCACCATATTTAGTGAGAAATTGCTCTTGGCAAGTGGTCCAACTGGTAATGGATCCAGAAGGCAAGGAAAAATACCAGGATCCTGTTGATCCTTGCAAAGTGTAAGGGAAAAGCCTAACGACAACATCTTCCTCTGTTACCTCTTTCAAATTAACTGATAACATGAAGTTATTAATATGTTCCTCAGCCTGTATTCCATCATCTGGGTTAAGCTTGGGTAGCCATTTTTCAAGAGCATCAGGTAATGGATGTAATGGTGCAGGAATATTGACCGCACCAGGTCTATTCCATGTGTTTGCCATTGAAACACCAGTAGGGGATGAGATGGCTGATGAAATTGCAGATGTTTGAGAAGGACTTGATGTTGAGGATTGAGCAGGTTGGGATGTTGAAGTTCCTAATCCCTGATGAAAAATAATGTGTAATGAAGGAGTGGATGGTTGACTTCGCACTGGGGAAGATGAAATGGAGGATGTGGATGAAAGTGCTTCACCGTCAGATCCTTCAGTGTTCTTCTATGCCATTTTCCTTTTAGGTAAGGGCATCTCAGTGGGTTCAATACCGAGCTTTCCACTTTGAAGTCTAGTGAGAGGATGAGGTAGATTGAATTGTGAAGTCTCACTGCTTTGAGATACTTCATATTTCTGTGGTGTCCAAGATGTAGGCACTATAGTAAAATGGGGGAATAAACCTTTCAGTAACACGGGATTTGTTTCTGAATTCAAGAACTGTTGTTGCTAACTTATCAGACAATATATTTCCCCAATCCATTATTTCACTATTGCAGGCTGCCTCCATTAAAGGTACAATCTCTATAGTGAATTTTGAGGAACCATGTAACCCCCACAACCTACACATCATTACTCCGGCATAACAATAAGGAGAACACAAGTAATCGACAGAGTACTTAATCGAAGACTTATTCTTGTGTTTCGCTGGGTTTTGCCTCCAATCCCGTATGGGTTCTGATTCAATGTCGTTTTCATTTTTGAATTTCTCCAGGAATTCTTTGTTGTACTTCTTCTCCGGTGCAGGAAAATGGTACATTTGCCTCAAATCATCAGGTTGAAACGAGCCGAACACTCTTTTTTCCATGGTGCAAAATGTTCTGTTTGTGATTGGGATTTCTTCAATTGCCCATCTCACCACATCTGTATATGGGAGAATTTGTTCTCGGGCTGTTATCCGATGAAGGTAAGAGTCAGCTAAATCCTTTAAAATAGCATCAGACTTTCGACTCGGGTCTGCTGTGGCTTGCACTGTTGTTACCTCAGGCTCTTCAACCTCAATCAGATTGTAGATGCTCAGCCAAGTAGTTTTACCGAGTCCTAGACATGTGGTGTCGGATATTAGTCCCTTTTTGCTTGCTCCTAGATCGGCAATGTGTTGTCCTGTAACTGCCGAAGCGGAAGCTGTTGCAGTTTTCTTAGATTTCTTCCCCATTTGGCTTGAATTTGCTGCTTCGGAAGAGCTCTGCACAGGAGAGAAAATGAACATAATGCGGAGAATTGGTGGCACAAACCAAATATGAACGAGATATATTAATCAATGAATAATGGAGGATTTAACTTAAGGTGGCCGCGAATACAATCTCTGATGAGATTTTAGCCTTACTGTTTCATTAAATGGCCGTTTAAACCTGTCAATCCTTTAAATGCTCATCATATCGTTTATTGGTCGAATGATTCATTTAAGCGTGGCTTTGATGTTTTGGCGGTTGAGCGTAAGTGAATCACTATCGGGAAGAGAAAAGCCTTTAATACTAAATAGCCATAATATATCCCAGCCTTATCAATATTTTTTGAAATATGCGCTTAGCTTTATCGCAATCGGCGATCGGGGGAATGCTTAAGTTGTTATATTGGTGTCCTTTCGGAATCCCTGATCGCCGATAGCGATATTGCCAATTCGCATCGGGAGTTTTAAACGAGGGCTTTAGATGCATGCATGGTACATCTCCAATCGCCGATAGCGATATCGCATCGGAGCGAAGAGGGGCCTTTTGTTATGGTCGCTTGCCTTCCTGATATCCGATAGCCATTTGTGCATTGTCGCATTGGGGAAAATCAATGGGTCTTTAAGTCATGCATCCTTTGCTATTGTGATATGCAATCTTGAGATCACTTTATCACAATAATAAAAGATTATTCATTCTTTATTATAAGACCGATTAAGTGATTTATCAAAAAGGTTTAAAATGTTTTATTTCTTTTCGGACCTTTTGAATAATGATAAGTTGATACAAATTTAAATGAAAAGGGACCCATTTTATATTATAGTTTAGAAAAATAAAAATTGTATGAAATGGGGGGGTTGTTGTAGAGCACAATGGGTAGGTCATAACATTTATGTGTGGGACCCTTCTAGGCTTGGATATAAACTCTATGAAAGTCAACTTCAAATGTGGCATAGGTAGACATCTTCTCATACAAGGTCGGGGACAACCATGGTCGCTGATGGATGGCCATGTGGAAACTCATTTCCATGAAGGCCCAAAAGATATTTTTTTCTGTGACCTCTATGGGGTTCTTCATAGCTCATAGGGAGGCAAATTGTGCTGCTTCCAACAACCCTTTTTCCAAACAAGGAAACTGGGTATCCTTTTGCAGCTTCCACGCAACCAAACAATAGATAGCAACAACCAAGCAAATTGGAATGGCTTGGTCTCATCCTACACTTCACGAAAATTTGCAAGAAACTCTTGGCAGAGGTACTTTGACCAGTTGAAGAGGACACCTTCTGTGCCCTGGGATGCTAGAGAAATGATAGGCGCTGGAACTTTGTCTGCGCAAAACTTCCTCATTACCTTGTTGACCAATATCTGTGTAGCCAGATGGACTACAAGTTCAGATATGGACAGGATGGAGTATCCTCGTGCTTTCTTCACTAGTCTATAAGTGGTTTTCATGCGCTCCGCCAAGTCCCTCTCTCCTGTTTTTCCACCAAACGCCTTGGCTGGATTCAACCCATCATGCGGAAAGTGCCTAAGCCTGTGAATCAACATATCTATGATGGGGATAGGCTTACCTAGCTATAAACACCCATCATGTACCAGTGTGAGTTGGTGGTGTATACATGCAGTGTTAATTGTGGTGTGGTGGTAGTGTGGAACCCAAAGTAATTTGAGCAGCCCAGATTACTCCACACCTCAGCCCCATTCCTCTGTTTCCAACACTGTCACACCCGTGTCTTTCTAGAATACGTGTTTCATGAAGGTATCTGTTGATAAGTGTGGGAACTTAGTGAGATCCACTAAATCCCAATCCTCCATCTTCAGTAGTGAGATGTGAGTGAGCCGTGGTCCTTCAAGCGACACCTTCTCGAGTAGCAGGGGTGTGGAAATGACAAATTTTATAGTATCTGGGTCTTTGAGAATCCTTTCCTTACCCTTCCGTGGAGGGAAATACTGAGGGAACTTTGTGATGGGTTCTGCTTCTTCATCCTCTACATCCTTAGCCCCCTGGTTGTCTTCTGTTTCCACGTCAATAACCTTCTCTTTTCCTTTGGCCTGTTGTTTGCCCTTTTTCTACATTGGGGTCACTGTATGCCCTCTTGGGGAAGCGCGTGTCTGTACCAGCTTCTTTAGCTTTTCTTTAGCCATGGATTGGATACATGTGAAACTTTATTAAAATACATCAACAATTTACATTCATATTTGCAACACACTTTATTGATGTTTAATATTGATGGTTTTGATGAAGTGTGTGTTCAAGACATACATATTGAATCAGGTGGCAGACCATTCAAGTTTTCATTGGTCATCCGAAGAGTTGGAAATCAAAGATTCTAATGATAGTAAGAGGAAGAACAATTCGAAGAGAAAGAAATCAGTGATAGCTCAGAAGGAAAGACCTACTTGTTCTCATTGCCAGAGGATCGGTCATGATGAATCTAAGTGTTGGAAACTTTATCCAGAACTCAAGCCCAAAAATTTCCTTAAAGAGGGGGATGAAAAGAAGGCAATTATAGTAGTCCAACAAGATCTAGGTTCTGATTCAGGTGATGAAAGGAGGATAACTGCCATAGTTTCGACATGTAAAACTTTTGACACTGGTTCAAGTTCGAATACTATTGCATCTTCATCAAACATAAATCCTTCAAATGAGGATAAAAGAGTTGAATTATTTAATATAAGGATAACTTTTAAGCACACAAAGATAGATAAGGTGTTTGACAGTGGATCACAGGCCAATTTAATATCTGAATATTTAGTTAATAATTTGGGTTCGGAGACACGAAATCATCCAAGACCTTACCCATTAGGATGGCTAAATAAATCAACTCAGATAAAAGTCACAAAATAGTGTCAATTAAGATTTTCCATTACAACTAATTACATTGATGAAGTGGAATTAGATGTGGTTCCAGTAGACATATGTGGAGTTTTCTTAGGAAGTCCTTATCTTTATTATCGTGATGAAGTATTTTACAGGAGAGAGCATAAATATCACCTTAAGAAAGATGGGGTTGAATTTATTGTCAGGGAACATCAAAACAAAAATCACTTGAATTTAGTTGTTGCTAATTAGATGAAGCGATTAATAAGTTCAAATAAAATATTTGTAATAATGTGTGTAAAGGAACAACATAAGAATCAACATGATGTTTGTTCAGGTTATGAGTCTCAGCTTAAAGATAGTTTGATCAAAGAGGTAGAAACTTTTCCGATTCTATTTAAAGAAACCAAATATCTTACTCATAAGCAGGGAATACAACATGAATTAAAATTGATGCCTAAAGCTCCTCTTCATAATGTTAGAATGAATCAATTTAGTGCAAGTTTGGAAGTTAACAATTACTGGGATGTAGGTCAGTATTGGGGAGAGTTACTGTTAAATTTCTCTTGTATTGTGTCACCATTTCATGTTTAAAATAGTTTGGAAGCCTCTTTTCAAGTGGAGAGGAAGCCTATTTGTTTTCATATCAAAGCCTTTTCTATATTAGTGTCAAAGTATCTGAAACATTTAAGGGAAACTTATGCATCAGGGGAAAGTGCTAATCAATGGAAACATAATTAATAAATGAAGAAACAGTGATTCAAACAAATCAACATCCACTTCAATACTTTCAAAATCAAACTAATTTGCAGCAGTTATCACCTTATAGTTTGATGGGTTTATTATAGCAAGTTCACTTAGTAATCAGGAATCAGGAAAGTATATCAAGTCAAGTAGCTGATTTGATGTCAAGAATATCTTTGATTGTCTCTGTCATTCTGCAATATAGATTGTTAATACATGTCAATAATATTGAAGAATAACCTATAGAGACTGTTTTCAAAGATTATTATGAATCACTAACTCATGGTATTTCATGGAAAGAAGTCAATTGCCATGTTCATAATATGTTGTTTAACCATCTTCTCAAGTTGTTCATACTGCAGATGGATGGAATAGGTCACCGATTCAAAATGTGCCATGGTTAGCATCATCAGAGTCATCACTTTCAGGTGGTTGATCGAATGTATTGGTACATTTTCTAGGTAAGGTGGAGAGTGAGGGAGCTCTACCTTCATTTATTATCTGTCTAGTCAAAATTTTGTGGTCCAAAAGCTTTCAAATGGAGAGGATTGATCTAGGAGGATCTCATCAGATCAGTTACACAGATTCATTTTCATTGTCATCATTCAGTGTCCAGTGTCATTAGCTTCGACGATGTTGTTTATGGTTTAGGTTGTTTAAGTGATGTCAATGGTTCTCATGGTGTTTGAAGGATATAGTTTTGTACCTGGTTGTCGACATATGGTTGTCCCCAGTTCCGTTAGGATATGGTTTTCAACATGTGGTTTTCGTACACTTTGCAGGATTTGGTTGTCGACAAGTTTTTCGTCATGTGACGTTTGTTGCTAATGTCGCTTTGTGACATTTAGTTGTAAATGGGTTATTGTTAAAATAAACCTAATACAAACCTAATGCAAACTACACCATGCATTATCCTAAAATCCTTATCTAAAGCATACATTAAATACATTAAAACCTAATACATGTATTAAAAATGCATTACCTTAAGACCTACACCTCTCAAACCATTGAATAAACCTTACAAATACAATAAAATACCATTTCGCTAAGTCTAAACCCTACGTTATCAACTCTCAGTCCATATAATAAAAATTATAAAATATTGCAATTCATATATTAGTCATATATCATGGGCCTTAACCATGCGGGGAGTCAACCATGGCTGCGGGCTCATGTGAGCAGACAGGGTAACCGCGTGGGTATGTGGATAGGTGAGTAGGAAAATGTTAACTGGGCGAAGTTCACCAGACCCCAGCACTAATCACATTGGGAACCACAGGCATATGAACAGGTTTTAGTTTATAAAACAGTCGGAGGTTATGTAGGAACTACCACGGGTAAGCCGCAACAGTCGGAGGTTATAGTTGTCACATGCAAACCGCTGAAGCACTATAACTCAAGACCGCCAGGTGTTACAGGGAAAAGTGTCTATTTAGAACTGCTCTATCCCACTAAGGTGTGACAGCTGCCTTAGAAACAAATAGATAAAAACTACTTTTGTATTTCCTTCATGAATTTTAGACAGAGGGGAATAGAAAGAACCAACCTGTGTCTTGCACTAATCCTTTGATTCAATCCCTCTCTTCTTTGATAGTCTCCAGCTACCTGCTCCCTTGCATGCCTAGCTTCACAAAGTACCTGTAAGATCACAGAAGAAGAGCACTATACAAAGAAAAAGATCTATATTCATAAACAACTTAGGATCAGATTTAAGTTAACCACACAAAATGTAACAAGCATCAATGATACAAAAAGCATGGAGGAAAACTCAAATAGTTTTTATTAATAAGCAAGAAAAGATCCAAGAGGAGTTACAACTAGTGATTCTAACCCAGCATCAACCTCCCAGCAAAGAAGCCCCTCTTCACCTCAAACAAAGCATAAATCACCCAACAATCTGATGTATGTCTCTAGAAACCAACAACAATTCCTTACAATATGCAAAATTCCAGCCTCCGGATCTCTGGGATGAGGGATCCATATATAGATATGTGTAAGGAGGATGAGTGAGCTTGTGATTTGATTAGTGTCTTCTCTCTGTCAGTTCTTGCTTCCACTTGGAGACTGAGGGCCTCTTATTCATCTTTGGTCGAATTCAGTGAGGCAAGTGTCACAGGAGAAGATTCTGGAAGCTTCCATTGCCTCTCCACCTCGCGGAATGACACTGCCATTTGTCATTTCTCGCCCATTGCACCCTACAGAAGGGAGTTTTGAAATGCAATGCACCCTCACAGTGTATTTAGGTGCAATGCAATGCACTTAGCCAGTGGAGCAGCTGAAATGATCCTGTTTTGACCAATTCTGAGTAGTTTCTGGTGGAGAACTTCTGGGAGAAGCTGTAATCTGTTGACCTTGTTCCTTTAGGGGTTAGAACAACACTTTTAGGGACTTAGGAGCCCTTGGTTTATGGACATTTCATGCTTGGAGTTGTAAGGCACAAAAATGTCTATAACAGTTGCCCCCTAAAGTATGAGGCCGTTAACCTTTTGGTGTCGGGTGAAATGCTTTATTATGAGGATCTGAAGTTCTTTCAATGCTAGGAGGAGACCTGTAATATCTTACATTATCTTCATACTTTTTTCATGATCTAGCTGAGGTGGGCATTCCCATGCTCAGCTTTATAAATTCATTTTCATGTACATAGGATAGACAATCGTCTGAGTGTAGACCGATGATTCTGATAGAGCCATCATCCTTTTGGTAGGATGATTATTTGTGCTGCAATGATGTACATTTGATGTCTTTATTTCCCTGAATATATATCGCAGCCCGGATGGATGAAACTAGATCCAGGGTCTTCAATCTCGTCCGATCTTTACTCGAAGTACAAGTCGATCCATGTGAGAAATGTTTTGAAGTCGAACATGGAAAGACATCGCTTGATTACCAGTCAATGATGTAAACTGTTAACAAGCGCGAGAGGAATCACCGATAATGATAATGATCCTCAAGGTACTGCAGCACAATTCACGTGGTGTGAATAAAGGACTTGGCGTCGAACACCACGCAAAATCTTTCGGTTGAAGGCCATTGATGTAAACCTATCGCTGGAAGTGAGAAACTTGCCATTGAGGCATGCAAGCTTCAAAGTACTGAATGGGGTGTCCCTAGATCAACTTCTTGGATAATGAGCTGATGTCGACAAGAAATGATCCGTCACAGGAGGGCCTTAATGAATCCCACATCAATGACACGGAACGGAGCAAATGATTTTGATGGAGGTGAAAACGATCTGGTGATATAAGGTTCAGGGTGGCTGTCATTAACGAATGGAATATAATGTATGGTAGTGGGTGATACACAGGTGACTTCTCTGGATGACTTCTCTTGAACATATCGGCGACACTGATGTGATGGATTGGTAGCATTAACCCCAAATGTGGATGGTATGGTGTGACCATGGTGATGTGACCGGTGAATGAAACAACCCAACCCGACTTGGACACGGAGTGGAAGTGTCATGTTCAAGAGCGACTTTCTACCAACAAAGTTTCTTTGAGTTTTCTTCCCAATTTTTCCCCAGTCATTGCTGACCAGTACCTCTTTATTTTTTTCAAGCTTGAGGAGGATAACATATGCTTGTTCTATAATTTTCCCTTCGGACAAACCCATCGCTATGTTTTAACAAGCCTAGCGATAGTGAAACTCGTTCTTGTCTAAAGACATGTTTGTCGCTATTAATCTTTTTAACGAGTTTAACGACAAAGATAACTCGGTCCTTTTCAATTTTAGAGAGTCTGAAAAGGAACGTAAAGGTAACTCCAAAATTCCTTTTTCGTCATCTAATCCCTTAAGTCTGAAAAAGTATAAAACAATACAGAAGGGATGAATTTTCGATAGTTTTAATGAGCTGAAAAAAACAAGCACTCGATATTTTTGTGTAATAATCCCTCGGGTCCAAAAAGATTAAAATCTATAGGAGGGATAGCACTTCCTGTCCCTTTAACGAGCTGGAGAGGCCAATGGCTCAACAATCTTTTCATATTTTACGAGTCAGTTGAAAAGAGCTTAAAGGAGACTTGTCTTTTGAGGAACGAGTGATAAAACGGGCAGCAGCTGATTCTAGGTAAGGTTTGGAATTTTCCAATCACGGCAGTGTCACAAGGATGGCTAGTGAGATCACTCTTCGCAGCTGTTCCTCAAAAATGGTAAACAATCAAATGGAGGTGAATGATCGGCCTATTAAAAGTGGAGGTGACGGTGCAAACACGACCAAAGCTTTAACGGCTGAAGTACTACATTCACGATGATTATTTACCAGGGAATAGTTCATTTTTTAATGAGCTTAAATGCGGGTGGAAACATTTTCTCATGTCTTATGTTTATTTTTTAATGAGATTGAACTATGTGCTAAAACTGCTCGATTAATCCAGTCTTGTGATAAGAATGTCTCATATAAAAACGACAACTTTTAGATATTTGCCCAACATCCTTTCTTTATGCAAGTTAGGAAACGACCAATCCTACGAGTTTAAAGGGTTAGAGGTCCTATAAATTTAAAAAATAAATAGTCGCTCTTCGCTTGCATTCCAAAAGGTTTGCATGCCCCCAGGTATAAAACAGAGTTTCAAGGTTACGCCTTCTTTAGTCCGTTAAAACATTTGTTTTACCGAGAGAGGCCTACCTCTTACAGGTTACCCAAAGATTTCTCTATTCACAGCGCAAACAAAACACTTCTTCGGCGATGTCTATCGAAACAAACAAAGGTGAGCGACGATGCCCGCCAACTCACATAACTTTGACAAGAGAATCTTGTTCTAGAATAACCCCCTCTTCCAATCACAGACGGGGGTACAGACTAGTCATATTCTCCCGCGGAAACCTACCCTATACCCGAAGTTTTTCTTCCGAAGCAGACCAGGGTGCATGCCCCCTCGGTTTTAGTCATATCCCTCCGAATTACTCGCGCTCATCGGGAGGACGGACTGGAGATTGTGACATTTCTTGCGTGAAAAGACCATTCAGGGATGGTATATGACTATTTACTATGCGTGATCTGGGAAATGAAAGTTGGTCCACGAGCTTGACCACTCTTCCTTCGTGCGGAAAACACATCACTCTAAAGAGTGATGAGACAATGGCTCTCATGCAATAAATATAGTCTCGCCCAAGGAGTAGATTGTAATCCAGGGGTCCTTGAACTACCATTACATTCATGTGAACGGTTTTCCCTCTCAATGTTATGGGCACATCGGGAAGGATCCCTAATGGTCGACTGGTTCCTTTATCAAAGCCTGTCAGATTTCTCATCTCAGGCAAAAGCGATGGCGAACCAAGCACTTTCCAAGCAGTTGAGGAAAGTATACTCACAGAAGCTCCCTCATCTATGATGGTACCAGCCATAACCATTCTATATATTTGAACAATAATTCAGAATGGTACACTAGCTGGTAAACGGGGTCTGCCTAGTTGATTCCAGTCGAAGGAGAAAACTAGGTTGCTTGGAGGTGGGACCGAATAGACGGTCGGGTACGACTCTGACGAACTTCCTTCCTGTGGTAAAGGAACGGGTAAATTTCCCCCATGTTCATTGGATTCTGTGCTTATGAAAAGAATTTGGACGGTGTCATCCTTGTTCTCTTCAGTGATTGTATCATCTGAAGATGGAACCTCTGAAGGCAAGACCGGGTTAACTGCCACCTCGAAATTTTGACTTTCGTCTGGTATGGATTCAGATGGTTCATCTTCAATGACAGATGCTTCGGCTGACCACCTGAGCGGGTCAACCAGATTTTCGACTAGTGACGGACTCGGCAAGAGTTTTTTATATCCAGGAGGAAGTCGTAACGGTGAAACCGGACGATCATCCAAAACTCTTTTAGCTTCGTCTAAGAAGGGACAACGGTGAACAGCATGATCGCCTTCACACAGTTTACAAGGAAATCTATATTTTCCTTTTTGTCCTGGGGCTTCACTTTCACTAGTTGACGGTGTGTTTTCAACATGATCATCAGAGGTTGACGACACCGGGTTGTGCAAACGAGGAGACCAGTCCCTTAAGATCCGAGGGATGCAAGGACAATCTCTCTGAAAGTGGTCTCCTTTGCAAATGACACATGGCGATTTAGGCCTGGTCGGTGCAGTGTGTGGATTTTCGTTAGACGACACTCGTTTGCCCCCATTCGTTTTTGGCTCCTTCTTCTTCTTCTCTTTCAACTTCTTTTCCTTCTTCTCCTTAGGAACTTGACTTTTGGCTTGACCAGCCCCATCAAGCGAAGGGGGAGGAGGAGAGGAAGAATTAGAGGAAGTAGAATGTTGGTTGGTAACTCTGGAATCGTCTAATTGCTGATTCGATTGTTCAGGAATAGTGGTGTTCTGAACGACAGAGGTTGAGAAGAGCCATACAGGTAAACCAATTGTCAGTCCTGGAAGCGACAATGTGGCCATATGGGGTGCACCAACATCTCCCCAAGAGGAGGAGGGACTAGGATTTCCTCTAAGGGGAATTCCTTGGTTGGTGGACTCCATTTTCTCAACCCAAGATCAACGTAGGAAAGGGGTAACGAATATTCCGTTTAAAATAAATTTTTAGACGCTTTGACACAACTTGTTTTTTCAGTTTTTAAGAGTCGAGAAAAAACAAAAGATGACTCTAGTCGCCTTTGATTTTTAATGAGCCTGAAGTGACAAGTGCTCAGATGGACCTTTTCCATTAAGGAGTCTGAAAAGGAATGAAAGGGACTACTCTAGAGATCTAGGTAGAGGGAGTACCAAACCAATCGCAAAACTGCAGAATACTTTTTACGGTACGGCAGTCAATCTTCCCGAATGTTGTGTTCAGTGCATTGCGATCGATAGGGCGGCAGACACGACTTCCTAAGGATAAAGGATTTAAGCCTATAGGGGTCTCCCAAAATATACTCGACGGTACGTGGGAGCACAAGTGAGTACTGGCACTTATCGTCTCAAAGTGGAGGAATCACCCAACGATCAGTGAGGACAACAGTTACCAGGCTTTACGACGCCGGAATACGTCTCTAGCCTAGACCTCTAAATGTTATGCGTTAAGTTCCAAAGCATTGTTAGATTCATTGAATTTATTTTAAGCTGATCTTGTTTATGAAGTTTGCCTTTCGAGTTCACCACGGGATGTAGATGTAATTCCTAAAATGCAATCTAAAGATGATAAACAAACTTTTATCTCTTTTGTGCAATGAAAATCCTAGCTACTAAGGGAAAAGAAAGACACAATCTTTTCGCAAAGAGCAAAGAGCACACTGTAAATGCACTTTCCTAAATCAAGCCAAACAAACTGTCTATATGCAAATGCACATGCATGTATTTGTTTCTGACTTTCTTAGTATTGATGCTAAAAAGAAAGTTGATGTACAAATCTAAATTTCTTTTCAAGCGACAAATATAAACAAGCTCTTTTTCGAAATCAAAAAACAGAGATGATTACGACACCTTACGATTTTGAAATGAACACTTGTTCTCGACACTAGAAAATCACAAATTCAGACCAAAAGCAATAGTAACAGTATAATCGACCATCAACAGCAACTAAACTTTCTCCTATGATCGAAATCGACACTTATGACAGATTCAAATCAAAGGACGACTGTACGACTATTCTACTTTTGCAATGGAAAACTGTAAACGACTCAACAAACACACAAAAACATGTACATTTCTTTTGTAAAAAGGAGATAGAATAACAGTAAGGAAAAGAGGCTTCAAACAGACATATACTGATCACAGGCAGCAAAATTCAGGGATAGAACTGGAAAGAATGAAGCACAGGAACCACAGCTGCACAGAGCTAGTCTGATCAGCGCACTTGTAACACAGAGAATCTGAAATGCAGCGCAGGTTGCCCCTTCGGGAAGTGCGCTAAAATTCAGGATCTCTGAACAGTACCTGTGCTAGGCCAGAAACGAGACTCTATCCGGGTTCTGGGTCACAGTTTTCCAGGGAAAATTTTAAGAACCCCCCCTAAATTTATAAATATAATAAATGGGCGAATCTCCATGGTATATAGGAAAAATGGAAGGCGATTTTATGAATAATATAATATGTATATATAATTATTTGGCGAATCTCTCACCAGGCATGGCGAATATTTTACTCAATTATAAAATCTTGTAAGATCTTGGCGAGTCTTTCACTAAATAATAAAACTTTGTAAAGTCCTAGTGAATCTTAGCATAGGCTACATGCTAGTTTAATTACCCCATTTAAATAGGCTACATTCTAGGTGAATACCATGGGTCAATACCACGTGCCATTTTTTTGAATACCATGGGTCAATACCATGTGCCATTTTTATTTTTATTAATTCTAATATTAGGGTTAATAATGGTTTTTTGCATGGTATTAATAACAATCTAGTCCATGGTATTTGTCCCATAGTATTTTAGCCATAGGTTTCACCTAAATATAGCCCATGGTATTTGATCCATAGTATTTTGGCCATAGGTTTCACCTAAATATGACCCATTTTTTGGGTGTTCTTAAATATAAGGTGACTTATGGAGTAAATATAAAAAAATGTTTTACTTTTTTACCATACCTCTCGTTTATTTATATTTTTATTAATTTACCATACCTCTTTTACAAATATGGTATTTGGCCCATAGGATTCACTTAAATAAAACCTCTTTCTTGAGTCTTCATAAATAGAACGAGGGTTATGGACTAAATATAAAAAGAGGTTTTATTTATTTACGGTACGTCTAGTTTATTTATATTTTTATTTATTTACCATACCTTTTGAGTAAGTATAAAAAGGCATTTTATTTATTTACCATACCTCCACTTTACTTATATTTTTATTTGTTTACACCCTTACATGTATATAAGGTGACTTATGGAGTAAATATAAAAAATGTTTTATTTATTTACCATACCTCTCATTTATTTATATTTTTATTAATTTACCATACCTCTTTTATAAATATGGTATTTGGCCCATAGGATTCACTTAAATAAAACCTATTCTTGAAAATGGGTGAATGGATTCACTTAAATAAAACCTATTCTTGAAAATGGGCGAATGGAAGGTTGTAAGTCCTAATTTCAAGGGCTAAATTTACCTTTTTTACCCTCTCCCTTAAAATAAGGTGGGCTATTTGAGGTGATTTGTAAAAATGTACTATGATACAAAATATTCGCCCACTAAAAATTTAAAACCCCTTAATTTCGCCAAAGGGCGAACATTCGCCCCTAAAATTATCCTTGCAGTTTGCAGTTCAGTCCTTGGTTTTTGGCCGAGTAAAAAGCAATCAGTAGTGCAACAATCAGGGGTAGATCTAAGGAGGATCTAAGAGCTATCACAAGGGCAATCAGATAGTCCGAGCATCAGCTGTTTAAATCATAAACAGATCCAGTGAATGGATTGAAGCAGCAGTTATCTACTTTGCATTTGTTATGGCAAATGCAGTTCGAGAGCTACTTATAAGTCTATGAAACAAACAACAAAGAATGATACACAAACAAACTAATTAGACATTCCCCAGAGGATTCGCCATTTTGTTACAGGGAAAAGTGTCTATTTAGAACTGCTCTATCCCACTAAGGTGTGACAGCTGCCTTAGAAACAAACAGAGAAAAGCTACTTTTGTATTTCCTTTATGTATTATAGACAGATGGGAATAGAAAGAACCAACCTATGTCTTGCCCTAATCCTTTGATTCAATCCCTCTCTTCTTTGATAGTCTCCAGCTACCTGCTCCCTTGCATGCCCAGTTTCACAAAGTACCTGTAAGATCACAGAAGAAGAGCACTATACAAAGACAAAGATCTATATTCATAAACAACTTAGGATCAGATTTAAATTAACCACACAAAATGTAACAAGCATCAATGATACAAAAAGCATGGAGGAAAACTCAAATAGTTTTTATTGATAAGCAAGAAAAGATCCAGGAGGAGTTACAACCAGTGATTCCGACCTAGCATCAACCTCCCAGCAAAGAATCCCCTCTTCACCTCAAACAAAGCATAAATCACCCAACAATCTGATGTATGTCTCTAGAAACCGACAGCAATTCCTTACAATATGCAAAATTCCAGCCTCCGGATCTCTGGGATGAGGGATCCATATATAGATATGTGTAAGGAGGATGAGTGAGCTTGTGATTTGATTAGTTTCTTCTCTCTGTCAGTTCTTGCTTCCACTTGGAGACTGAGGGCCTCTTACTCATCTTTGGTCGAATTCAGTGAGGCAAGTGTCACAGGAGAAGATTCTGGAAGCTTCCATTTCCTCTCCACCTCGCGTAATGACACTGCCATTTGTCATTTCTCACCCATCGCACCCTACAGAAGGGAGTTTTGAAATGCAACGCACCCTCACAGTGTATTTAGGTGCAATGCAACGCACTTAGCCAGTGGAGCAACTGAAATGATCCTGTTTTGACCAATTCTAAGCAGTTTCTGGTGGAGAACTTCTGGGAGAAGCTGTAATCTGTTGACCTTGTTCCTTTAGGGGTTAGAACAACACTTTTAGGGACTTAGGAGCCCTTGGTTTATGGACATTTCATGATTGGAGTTGTAAGGCACAAAAATGTCTATAACACCAGGGATCAACACAGAGGTGGTAGCCTACGGTTAGACTATGGCAGTCACATGTTGGTTGTCTCCCCTCCACGCGATTAGAAAACTGTTGACGGTTGTGCCTTTATCCAACATCTATTTTGGGTTTTCGTTGGAGTTTTTTGGATATTTAATTGAACCACCATGCATGCAAACCATCTAGGTGTTCTCTAGTGGTTAGACCGAGACTCATAAACCCAAATTTCAGCCATTTGTGCCTATCTTAGCCATGATAGCCTCAAATGAACCTTTTTCACTATAAATTCACTCTTTTGTTCATAGTGAAGGAGATTAGTAGTCTTGAGTTTAGAGTGTAGATTCTTGAGGATACAGGCGAATTTGTTTTCAGTGTAACATGGGTACCGGGAGTCAGAATTGGAAACCAAGATAGCCATTGGAAAGATGGTTCAGAGAGCTTTCTAAAGATAGTGACAAGAATTTCCTATGTGCACATTCAGATTGGTCAAATTGCTGTGTAATATACGTCTTCAGTTTCAAACCTAACAAAGTGGTCGCTCATCTTGAAGGCGGACTCAGAGACGTAGTCCATCAGGGACAAACTCCGTAATCAATCTTGTTGTCTGGTATCGCTATTTATTTTCTGTTCCCACTACTGTTTTGAATATTATTTATGTTTCTCATTTTTCATAAAGTCTTCTTCTCAAGAAGTTCTCGGGGTTTTAGCACTTTAAGTTAACATTCATTTCACTGTTGACATAATCAATTCTACTTCAGATTTAACATATGATAATTTCAGATCAACCATACTCATCTACTCTATAAACAATTCATGGGCCACAATGGACACATTTGTGTGGGCGAAGAGGTTTGTCCAAAAGGCTCGGCTCATCAACAGACATCAATTTTTAGATGAAGCTCCCAGTGTGCAAAGCGTTCATGTTTGGATTGCCACGCGTAATCTATAGGGGTTTTTGGAGCCACATCCAACTGCTCCCTCCAAAATATGATCATCAATGTTGTATTGATGACGGATCTTCACTAATATTGACCTTAAATTTCGCCATCCCACTCTTTGTATCTGTCTTCGCGCCGTCAAATCGTCAACAATCACTTTCTAGTTGTGCTGCGTGGTACCTTTGTCCATAATGTAGCTACCTTCATGCAGAGTCTGATATTGCACCATCGCCAGCTTCTATGCAGCTAATCCGCCACGTAGTCCTCAAGCCACGGCAGAGTAGTTTATAGTCCTGCACTCCCTTACAACTTCCCGGAGCACTAATATTGTCCTACCATCATATATTCATTGAGCCGGGTCTCCTGTATATGGCTTCAATCAGCTGAAATTCACCCTTCCTGGAAAAGGTTCTCCATTCAATTTTGCGAGATGAATTGTACCCCCATCTATAATATGTTTGATAACATATGGCCCAAGCTAGTGCATCTGAAACTTCCCTAGAAACTTAGTGAACTTGCTATCATACAATAAAACCAAATCATTTACCTTGAACATGCACAACTTGATGTGTTTATTGTGCCAAGCCTTTTCACATTCCTTCTGTATTTGCTGATGGAATCTAACCAAGTATCTATCTTCTTCAAGCTCCATTAGCTATGCAAGCCACTCTTCCAAGGCTCTGCGATCTGCCATCCCTATGAAAGATGCTATGCAGAGACTAGGCATGATATATTCCATAGGAATCACAGCTTCCACGTCATAGACCAATAAAAAATGTGTCTAACCTGTGAGATTTTTGTAAGTAGTCTTGTACGCCCATAGCACTACGGGTACACGCACATCCTCGTCATTTCGCTATGAATTACAAATCTTCATGAACACATTCTCCAATATCATACTAAAGGCCTTCACAGTTCCATTAGGTTGAGGATGATATGGTGTGCTTTTTTGATGATAAACTTGGAACTCTTACATCAGCGCGTTGATCGTTTCATTTCAAAAATGTGTTCCTTGATCGCTCATCAACACTTTTGGGCAGCCAAATCTAGGTAACACGTACTCAAACAGGAATTTAGTTATTGTCTCTTTAGTACAATCCTTCATAGGTTGTGCCTCTGCCCATCAGGTCATATACTCTGTTGTGGTGATGATATAGCGCACACCCATCTTCTTTCCTGGAGGCTGGATTGGCCTCACGAAGTCAATTGACCATTTTTCAAATGGTTGCAATGATACCTAAGGATTTAGTGGCAGCTTTTCCCTCCTCTATGGTCTTCCCGTTCTCAGACATGCATCGCATGCCCTACAATATGCTTTAGAATATTTATGCAGCGTAGGCCACCACAACCCTATGCGCAAAATATTTTGCACTATTTCCTTTCCTACATAATGTCCTCCTGTAGCCCCCTCCATGAGCTTCAACTAGGATGCTACTTCATTCAAAATCAAGCACATACCGTCACAATATCTTGTCTGGCCCATTTTATATAAATGTCCTGCAATTACTGAGAAATATGTCACGTGCACTACTAACTCTTTCTTTTGCTGACTGGTGTATCCTTCTAGAGCCATCCCCATAGTTAGAAAGTGGATAATATCTACAAAATTATTATCCTCTATGCGCACCACAAAGAGCTACACGTGTTGGGAGTTTTAGTCTACAATTAATCCTCCTAATATTTAATTGCCAATCCGGGACTCGTAAACATGAGTTGTACTGCTTTTTTCACTCATCTTAATGGTTAGAGCATATAAGTTTCCTTAATAATAATGGTTTTAAAGAAACAAAATGAAATCTTAATAAAATTCCCTAAAATTATAAAGGAAATTGAATTGACGTCACACTGCTTATGAAACCAAATCTATGTTACTGTTTTGGAAAGTGAACTAATTCTAAATTAACTTATGCTATCAAATTGAATTGACTCTACTCAAACCAAGGAAAATATTGTACTCAAAACCTACTTGAAGCTAAATTATTACTTTAACTATGATACGACTACAAAACCATTCCTACTTATGAAATTTAAACATTGACACTTACCAACACTTCTCCACTATTTTAATTAAATGTAAACTATCTAATCTAGCTAAGCTCTGGAGTCATAATTTAAAAGACACTCAAACATTGAAATGCAGAGACTATCTATCAAAACAATTGAGATCCTACAAGCATTTGATCAAACCAGACTAACTACAACACTCACAGTTAATTCCTATTAAACTCAAAATATCACGTTGTTTAGCAAAAGGAATTGATAAACCAAGACCACATTCTACCAAATGAAAGTATTCTTCAATCCTCACGCTGTAAATCTATTTCATTACTACAACAATTTGAAGTATTGTTTCCTAGCTAAAGATTTAACATGACTCTATTTTATGACTATTGCTACAACCACGCATAAGCGATCTTATGATACAAACTCAAAGACCCTACAACTCCAAATCATGCTCTATTTCTTATTTATGCTTATTAATGCATGAGAGATTCACACTTGGTCTAATTCACAATTCACTAATCGAACTCACACAGGAAATCTTCATTTTTCTCAAAGATTAATGATACACTTACGTTCAATATAAGAGATTTAAGTATGCTCAATGCTATCACTCAGATTTTCCTTTGAAGTTATTGGAAGAAGGAAAGGATCTGAGGTAACCACAAACCAACTTTTAGGCTTAGATGCTAGCCCACCTAGTCTAGAGAGAGCTCTCTCTTTATGATTTAGCTATGTTTGGAAAGATTTTAGGCTAGTATTAATGTTCAAGGAGGTCGTGTTGTTTGAGAATGGTGGAGTTCTAAAACAAATGGGAAAACTAGGCTTTTAGGCCATTGGGATATGGAGTCAAATAGGGATAGTTCACTGGAATAAGTCAAATTGTTGAGGTATGAGTTTAACAGGAAGGATAACATAGTAAAAAAAAACTTTGGGGCTCGAATGGGTGGTAATTCTTCTCAAAACTAGAGGGAAATCAAGAATCCTCAAGTTAGGATAAGAAAGAAGAAAGGAAGATAGGTCAAATAGCAGAGGGCAATTAAGAATCATATACCAGGGACTTATTAGAGAAAAACTACAGGGATAGAGGAGCAACTAAGAATTCCTTTACAAAAATAGCTTAGAAGAAAACATATAAATGGTAGACTGTTGATAACAGAGAGCAATAAAGCTAATTCTGATATACTTTGACTATTTTACCATTTAGATTTCATATGCATGAAACATTGAAACATATAGAAAACACATAAAATCACAAGGATAGAATACATATTTCCAATTATACTGCACGAGAATCTGATGAAATGTCCTCAACTTTCATTCCTTTTCTAGCAAAAATCCAGATTTGATTACAAAATCTTTCTCAGCTTGATAACATATATTTACAGAGATGTTATAGAATCCACCATCAATACTTCGAATGGAGAAGTATTTATACAAAAATTACATGAAAATATCTCATAACTACATAAGATTTATTCTAGGGAATACAAAATATCTTTTACAAAAATATAGAGACAGATGCAAAACTGATTGCTGTTGTCACTTTATTCATGGAAGAATCGAAGGTTGAAGTTTGAATTTGCCTCTTATTGTTTCTTTGGTAATTTTGTGCTGGATTCTTGCTTACTTTTCCCTACTGATACTGTTTTCTTGTTCCTGGTACTCTTTACCTGTTTACCAGACTTTACCTCGGTGACTATTTTCCTTTTACCTTAGAGTTACCATAGTAAATTATAGGATTTCGAGCATATTGGCCCACCATTCTTCATTGGGTATCTTCATCTTGGTCAATTTCTTGTATATTTCATCAGCCTCACTGTGCTTTGCAAAATTGGGTTGGACTGTGAACAAGTGTTTCACTTCATGCTCAATATAGAAAATATTTTCTAAACCATCATAAACCATTTTTCCAGTTGGTAGTGCTTTCACTATGGAAGAGTTGGCTTGAATTTTGGTTTGCTGGTGCAGTTTATCAATGTAGTCTACATGAGTCATCAGCTTGTCAATTATGACCAATCAGTTTGGAAGTCCTTTATTTCTTAGAATGTTAAATTTTGCCATGAAATCATCTATGTCTTCTTGAATACTTTAACATCTTCTTTCCAGGTTAAGCATTAAGTTCTTTTTAGTAATAACTTTCTTCACTTGAAGGATAGAACCAGTTTGATCCTCGATTTTCCATTGTTCCAGTTGTCCCCTGCTTTTACTGTTCAAAAAGTTGATCAATTGAGTCTCCTCTTCAGGCTTGTCTACCAATTCTTCCCTGGTCTTTTGAATGGTCTCAGTAGCTAGTTTAACTAACTCAATCTGTTAAAAAATGATCTGAATAGAAGACCAAATATCATTGATGGAATCAATAATATTGGTCCATAAAATCTCTCTAATGTCTCTTAAGGGCTTTTCAAATGTTAAGTCCTTCTCTAATGTTTTTATTCTATCATTCATCCTTCTATTCTTTCTCTCTTATTCAATGTAGTTAATCTATGATATCTCATAATTATGCTCCAAGCTAGTAACCATTTCTTTTAATTTTTGTATCTCAGCTAGTTGGATTTTCATTTCCTCCTTAGACTTGATAAAGTCCTCTGTTTTCTTTGTTGAGGTTGCTACTGCTTCAGAAGTACCTGTTGTTGCTGTTACTGGAAGAGCTGTTGTTAGGGGAATGTTGGGTGCCAAAGCTACTGCAATAGTAGATGGAACTGCTGTAGAAACTATGGGCACTATAGTCTGAGGCATGGTGGTTGACTCACCTTGTTTAGATTGCAAAGATTTTTCCAACTACTGTTCTATTTCCTTCAGTTGTTCATTCAACTTAAGGACCAAGTCCATAAGTTCCTCCTCATTTTGTTTCTCAATGACTTCTGTAGTTTGTGGATGAATGAGGGGACAAAGTTTGAGTTATTTCCTGAGTGCAACAATGTCTTCACTCTTCTTCTTTATCAAACTCTCAGCTGCTTTAACATCTTTGGGATTATGACCCAACTCAATTACCAGGTCTTCTAAAGACTTTATCCTAGTGTCCTTAGCTTGAGAAGAACTTTTTTCCAACTACAACTGCGCTGTAGTGTTACTTAGAGAATTCTATAACTGATGTGCAATCATGGCTTTACTAGTTAATGTGGAATAGACCATCTCACCCGTTTTCTTATGGAGTTCAATATAATCAATAGGGTGGATGTCTTTGGAAATAACTTCAAAACATATTTTCAAATAATCAGCCATAGAGTTTGGTTGTTGCACTGTTGGCTTCAAGAATCTCATCTGCATTTTTCCCCCTTTGAAGTCAAAGGCTAACATCGACCTTGTCTGATTTGTAGGAGACATTTTCAAATATCTGGCATAAGTGTGAGATTTAAGTGTTGGAAATAATATTGAGAGGGGGGGCTAAATCATTATTATCAAATCAATAAAACTTTTTCATTTCCATACTTAGATACATATATGCTACTTCAGCTAATGGAACCCACATGTATACGCAACGGTGTCTATTGCAACTAGCGTATATCCAAAATACTTATGATTCAATTAATCCATTAAATGTTGATCTTTAGTTAGTGCATCAGAACTTTATTAACCATATGAATAGTAAGCAGGTGCAGTAAAACAGAACAGATCATCACACACAAGAAGCACACATGAACACCATGATATAAGGTGGAAACCCAATGTGAGTGAAAACCGCCTGCTGCAAGTCATCTCTATCTTATTTTAATAAGAAACTTCATTTTACAATATTTCTGTACTGGTTCAGTCTTATACCAGTACACAGGCTTCTACCTGCAGAAGGCTACAACCTTCTCTCGTTCTCTAGACTCTCCTGGATGGGAGCTACAACCCCCTTAGCTCTTGTACTAGCTGATCCATTTACTAGTACGTAGGTGCCTGCCTACTGAATGCTCCAATCTTCACTTGTTCTCTAGCTGCTACTGGAAGGGAGCTACTACCCCCTTTTCTCTTGTACTAGCTAATGTACTAGTACATAGGCGCAACCTACAATCTCCTTTCATCCTTCAGGGACCACATTTCATACATTTTCAGACTGGATACTCCTGAAGCACAACACTATAATCTGAAGGCCACGTTTCATCAAATTTTCATACTAGACACATAAATATCATTGAAGCACAAACAATCAATACTAGCATCATCAATTTCTGAATCATTGAAACACTGAACCCCTGTCAACAACACAGTCGCCAGAACACAGAGAAGAACATTGAACCATGCAACAATATTCAGAACCAACTGTATCATCAAAATCATGCATAAGAGTGCATACGCTACTTGGAAGTGCTGAAACAGCGTGTATACGCAACTTCACCAAAGCTAACCAGCGTATATGTCATTAATTACTTATTCATAACATCACTGCATTTCCTGACTTCAGACATACCCAGATCATTACATATACAAAGGTAACCCGTGTGTTAGCAATCACATCTAGTTCGTCAGATCACATAAAGATAAGTCATTCTGATCCTGATCCGTTATCAATACTGAAGCTAAACATAATCTGAATATGCAGAATACTGACACCAGTAAATAGTCATCAGAACTTATCAACAACCAGAATCACCTGTAACTTCAAACATCATAGCTCAAAATGTATACGCTACTACAATGGACCAAACCCGCGTACATACGCTCTTTCACCAAAGCCAACCCGCGTACATATCTATAAATATTAAATCATGACTTGCAGTGATTTCAAACTTAAGTTATACCCAGTTCAGATCATTACATGCATCAGTATACAGATCTAGAATAAACATAATCAACCATATAGAGATAGCTCATTTCAAACCATTTGATCCCAATCTGTCCTTAGATCTTGTTCTCCATCAACCGGTGAGATCCCTCCTTAGCTCAGATCAAGCAATGCATCATAAACCCATAACCTACATACTGAATCTCATCCTTCATCAGATATTCAAGACTTTTTCGATGCACTTGCCTAATGATCTTCTTCTCCTTTTATAGTCTTAGGCCTTGCTCAATACCATGGTCCAAAACCATAACAAACCAATACCATGGACCCAATACTTGGGATCAACACATCTGACGAGATACTATGGTCCAAAACCATAGGTTCAAATACCAAGGACTAACTACCACGGACCAAAAGTAAGTTCTCCAACATATACGCGCTTTTCCTTGCATGAAAGTGCATGTATACACATATGCGCCTTTGTAACATCTAACCCGCGTGTATACACGGCTCGATCACGATGAACCTACGTATATATACTTTCTCTTCATTCTTGTAGTCTGATCATCAAATCTTTGCTGCTGACCTATTGCACTATGATCTGTCATCTGTGTGATTTGCCATCAAGGACAACACTTGTCTCATAATGCCAACAATCTCCCCCTTTGGACTTGATGGCAAAGCTAACTTGTCACACTTAGAACTATCATCTGATTCCTTTGAGTTGTCCTGCATCCCATGCATTCAATCACATCTGATATCTCTTCTGAAGATTCATCTAGTTATACCTAAGTGAGATGTTCTTCTATGAGTGGGTTTCCATCAAGTACAACACATGCATCATAATGCCAACAATCTCCCCCTTTGGACTTGATGGCAACAACACCAAATCACTCTCCCCCTTTGACATCAAGGGCAAAGGGCGAACCAAGATATTCTCTTTCCTAGATAAACATTCCGCTGTCCATACTCCCCCTGAGTACTGGCTGAACTTTCTGAATGAGCTCCCCCTTTGTATATGCCAAGGTGTACAATTCTATCCATGCTACATGCTGAAAGCTCTGTTCTTGCTGAATTGTGGTGTTCATGCTCCCCCTGTCTGTAAGCAAGGTCTGCAAAAAGGTGTTCTACAAGAACATGACTCTATACATCATAAGTGGCCTTCCTAGCACCAAAGACTCATACATACATCCATCTCCCAACCAAGTGGGGATATATCAGAAAATGACAACCAAGTATATTACATCATTCATCCCAGGCATAGTGGGGAAACCAACATAGGCTGTTACATGACCTTGATATGACTGAAATATTTCATCATCCTTCTTATGCATAAAGGAGCTACAAATTACATCATGTGACCAGAAGAGATTTCATCAAATGACTACAAAAGATAGAGACACACTATTACATCATGAGTCTTGATATGACCTTTGCATGAGACCAAACATCTAGATAAGACCATGGTAGTCACAATGTATGATTTTCTCCATAAGCATCTGTCAACAACATCTAGACCAGCAATCATGTTCTCCCTCTGTACCTATTCATCTATGCCAGATGGTTTCTGTCAGGCCCACATCGGACTCTTCTCATTCTGAGTTTGGCACATTGATTTCCATCAAATTAACATATTACGCGACTGTATCCACAAAAAAAAGTGTATATACGCGGATAATCCTTATGAAACTCACGTACAACCATTTCCAGATCAGCAACCTGTAAATGTCCTATGACAAGGTATGTCTAGATGTCAACTCATCATCATAAAATCATTCACATTATATCATATGTGTAAAACAAGATCATCCATGTATCATCACTTGGGAATATCTGCATCACTCAACATATGCAAGTATCAACCTATCAACATATAGGTAAGAACTCATCATCATCATGTCTCTAACAATGCAATTTTGAGTAATCATTCATGTATCCAACACTATGTATCTTGAGCTCAAGATCTTTTCTCAAGGCTTCTTTATATCATCAACTTCAACAATGAGCACAAAGAACTTTAGGAATCCTACATCATAACTGTATTATATGATCTTTATGCATATGACGACAGCAGCATGTGAGTGACTCATCATCAAGTAATGAAGTTGTGTATTCAAGCTTTGTACTTCTCCTTATCCTTATGAAGATCACCATGTAAGCATCATATATGCACCATCTAATAATCAATCCACAAATATGATCTGAACATCAACTATGTAACCCTAAGAATCATATGAGATTTTTTCATGGACAACTCATAACCACATCATAGCAAGATATATCATTTAGCCATATAAGCATCATCACCAAGGACTACTAACCATAATGCCAAGAATGCATTATTAAAGACATATGCTCCCCCTCAACCTGTGCCATCTGTTTACTATTAGATATGATCATTCATAAATCAGCAATAAGCATCGACACATCATCATCATCAAGTTAGGATCAAAACAAATCTTACAAGTATCAAGACATTTCCACACATCCTCAGCAGACTGTAACTATTAACCAATAGAGCAAATAATGGACTGAATCATATCAGACCCTTTTTTTGAGCCTGTCCCCACTGCGTTTCCTCAGACTGACATATACGCGACTGTGGAGTGTCTAACTCGCATATATACGTGACTTCCCTTTATGAAACTTGCGTATGAGATTTAGGACACTGAATTTTTTTACACTTTCAGCTCCCCCTGAGTCTCTGATGTCTGTGTTGTGATGTGTCTGTGCGGTGCCGCATCTTTCTGACTGAACTTCCTTCTTTTTCCATATCTTCAAGCGTGATGATATTTTCTCCTTTTGGTATGGTGCCCTTACTTTGTTCCTGCATTCCTTTGCTATATGTCCATGCTTGTTACATGCATAACATCTTACATGTTTCATATTTCTTTTGTAGCAATCAACAGCTTTGTGACCAAACATATTGCAAGAAAAACAATATCCCTGAAAGAACCTAGAATGTGATGATATTTCTGTGTGATGATCTTGAACCATTCTTCTTCTACATCTAGCTACAACATGTCCAAGATTATGAAATTCAACATTATGCGTTGGAGGAGTAAAATATTTCCTTTGAAGAATTTCTTTCCTTGGTTGTTGATGGGGTTTTCTTCTCATCTCTTCGTTGTGCATTTCAAATTTCTCATTAGAGTTTCTTGCCTCTCCTTGTGAGCTAGATTCACTTTCAATGGATTCATAAAAACCAAGAGCAGTTTTGATAGCAGGAGACCTTTGACTACTAAGAATATCATCCAAGATCTTAGTACTATCTTGAAATTGTAAGAGCTTATCCTTTTCTTCTAATTTATCATTTAGAATATTTACCTCAACTTGAATATGCTCTTCCTTTTCATGATAGTGCTTCTTCATCTCTTCTTCAGCTTTCCTTCCTTCTTCCAACTGATGCCTTAATTCAAGAACTTCGTTTTCTTATTTTTCAAGAGCTTGGAGTAGATCTTTATTCTGCTTCTTTGATTCTTCAAGATCTTCCTTTAGCGAGTGGATCGTAGCTTCAAGTCTTTCATAATAACTGGATCTATCTCTGAGTTTCTTGATGATTGTGCTCCTTTCATTGACTTCATTTCTTAATGTTGTCACTTCATCCTGCAACTTTTGACATTGATCTTCCCTGTTCTTGAATACCTTCCTTACCTTGTTTCCTTCCTCTAGTTGAGCTTTTAGTTTGATAGCTTCTTCTTTGAAAGCACATTCCTTTGTGTTCAATAGATCTTGTTGATCTCTGATTTTGTCTGTAAGCCTTTTAAATTCTGCCTCTATTTGATATCTTTCTTGCTCACCCATAAGTGCAAATTCAGTTGTTTCGCTATCACATTCATCATCTTTAAGAGGATAAATAGATGTATCATCAGAGGATAAAAGATTCATACCTGATAGATCTTGTTCATCTTCATTCTGAAGTGATTATGAAACTGATGTGCTCCTTCCACATATTCCCTAATCAATACACCCACTGTCATAGATCTTCTGAGATGTCTTCTTCTTCTTAGGTGCTTTATTCTTAAGCTTCTTTCCCATAGTTCCATGGATCTCCTTCAAGCGATCAAGCTTCTACCAAATGACCTGCTCTGATACCAATTGTTGGAAATAATACTAAGAGGGGGGGGGGGGGGGGGGGGGTGAATCAGTATTATCAAATCAATAAAATTTTTTCATTTCCATACTTAGATACATATATGCTACTTCAGCTAATGGAACCCGCGTGTATACGCAACTGTGTCTAATGCAATTAGTGTATATCCAGAATACTTATGATTCAATTAATCCATTAAAAGTTGATCTTTAGTTAGTGCATCAGAACTTTATTAACCATATGAACAGTAAGCAGGTGCAGTAAAACAGAACAGATCATCACACAGAAGAAGCACACATGAACACCATGATACAAGGTGGAAACCCAATGTGGGAGAAAACCACCTGCTGCAAGTCATCTCTATCTTCTTTTAATAAGAAACTTCATTTTACAATATTTCTGTATTGGTGCAGTCTTATACCAGTACATAGGCTTCTACCTGCAGAAGGCTACAACCTTCTCTCGTTCTCCAGACTTTCCTGGATGGGAGCTACAACCCCCTTAGCTCTTGTACTAGCTGATCCATTTACTAGTACGTAGGTGCCTGCCTACTTAATGCTTCAATCTTCACTTGTTCTCTAGCTGCTACTGGAAGGGAGCTACTACCCCCTTTTCTCTTGTACTAGCTAATGTACTAGTACATACGCATCGGCCTACAATCTCCTTTCATCCTTCAGGGACCACATTTCATACATTTTCAGACTGGATACTCCTAAAGCACAACACTATAATCTAAAGGCCACGTTTCATCAAATTTTCATACTGGACCCATAAATATCATTGAAGCACAAACAATCAATACTAGCATCATCAATTTCTGAATCACTGAAACACTAAAACCCTGTCAACAACACAGTCACCAGAACACAGAGTAGAACACTGAACCCTACAACAATATTAAGAACCAACTGTATCATCAAAATCATGCATCAGAGTGCATACACTACTTGAAAGTGCTGAAACAACGTGTATACGCAACTTCACCAAAGCTAACCAGCTTATATGTCATTAATTTCTTATTCATAACTTCACTACATTTCCTGACTTCAGACATACCCAGATTATTACATATACAAAAGTAATATGTGTGTTAGCAATCACATCTAGTTCATCAGATCACATAAAGATAAGTCATTCTGATCCTGATCCATTATCAATACTAAAGCTAAACATAATCTGAATATGCAGAATACTGACACCAGTAAACAGTCATCAGAACTTATCAACAACCAGAATCACCTGTAACTTCAAACATCATAGCTCAAAATGTATACGCTACTACAATGGACCAAACCTGCGTACATACGCTCTTTCACCAAAGCCAACCCATGTACATATCTATAAATATTCAATCATGACTTGCAGCGATCTCAAACTTAAGTTATACCCAGTTCAGATCATTACATGCATCAATATACAAATCTAGAATAAACATAATCAACCATATAGAGATAGTTCATTTCAAACCATTTGATTCCAATCTATCCTTAGATCTTATTCTCCATCAACCGGTGAGATCCCTCCTTAGCTCAGATCAAGCAATGCATCATAAACCCATAACTTGCATACTGGATCTCATCCTTCATCAGATATTCAAGACTTTTTCGATGCACTTGCCTAATGATCTTCTTCTCCTTTTATAGTCTTAGGCCTTGCTCAATACCATGGTCCAAAACCATAACAAACCAATACCATGGACCCAATACTTGGGATCAACACATCTGATGAGATGCTATGGTCCAAAACCATAGGTTCAAATACCAAGGACTAACTACCACGGACCAAAAGTAAGTTCTCCAACATATACGTGCTTTTCCTGTTGGCATTATGATACATATGTTGTACTTGATGGCAACCCACTCATCTGAGATAATAAATTATAGTGTAGAGAGAAGTTCACGCACTTTTATGCAGAGAAAAGTTTATTTCATGTAGAGAAAAAGTTCACGCACTTTCATGCAAGGAAAAGCACGTATATGTTGGAGAACTTACCTTTGGTCCATGGTAGTTAGTCCTTGGTATTTGAACCTATGAGGAAAAGTGCGTATATGTTGGAGAACTTACCTTTGGTCCATGGTAGTTAGTCCTTGGTATTTGAACCTATGAGGAAAAGCGCGTATATGTTGGAGAACTTACCTTTGGTCCATGGTAGTTAGTCCTTGGTATTTGAACCTATGGTTTTGGACCATGGTACTTCGTCAAAAGTGTTGATCTCACGTACTTTCATGGTTGGTTCATGGTATTAGTCCAACAGTTTTTTGATCCTATGGTTTTGGCCCATGGTATTGTGAAAGGCCTAAGCCTATATAAAGCAAAGGAGATCACTTGGCTAATTCATTCTTGCAAATCGAATATCTTAAGATCTGAAATATTGGGTTATTGTTTTATAAGTTTGATCTATGAAAGGGAAGTTGAAAGCAAATCTGTGAAGGGTGATCTCTCGAGCGCTGCAGCTGCGGAAGTGCAGAGGCGCCACAGAAGGCGCAGTGCGGAGACGCCACAGAGGTGCCACAGAAGGCGTAGTGCGGAGGCGCCACGGAAGGCGCAGTGCGGAGACGCCACAGAGGCACCACAGAAGGCGCAGTGCGGAGACGCCACAGAGGTGCCACAGAAGGCGCAGTGCGGAGACACCACAGAGGCGCCATAGAAGGCGCAGTGCGGAGACGCCACAGAGGCGCCACAGAAGGCGCAGTGCGGAGACGCAACAGAGGCGCCACAGAAGGCGCAGTGCGGAGGCGCCACAGAAGGCACAGTGCAGAGGTGCCACAGAATGCGCAGTGGGGAGGTGCCACAGAAGGCACAGTGCGGAGGCACCACAGAAGGCGCAGGTGCGGTGGTCGCGACGCCACAGAAGGCGCAGGTGCGGAGTTTGAAAATTTATGAAAAGTGGTCCTTGAAAGAAAAGAAGTAGGGGGTTGTAGCGCCCTTCCAGGAGTGACTGGAAAACGAGAGAGAGTTGTAGCTCTCTGCAGGTTGCAGCCTGCGTACTGGTAAAGGACTGCACCAGTACAAAACCATTGTAAAAGGAGTTTCTAACTTGAAAGAAGATAGAGACATATTGCAGCAGGTGGTTTTCACCCACATTGGGTTTCCACCTTACATCTTGTGTTCTTTGGTGTGACTATCTGTTTTCTTTGTTCATGCTCATTATTTTATGGTACTGACATGCAAAAATAATTCAAAGAATAAATAAGGAAGATTTATTAAAAGAACTTGATAATACTGATTCACCCCCCCCTCAGTATTATTTCCAACAATTGGTATCAGAGCAGGTCCTTCAGAGAAGCTTGATCGCTTGAAGGAAGATCATTCATCATGAGAAACTACGAGAGGGAAGCATCAATCAGGCCACCAATTTTTGATGGGACAAACTTCAATTATTGGAAGGTAAGAGTTACTGCCTATCTTCAATCTCTTGGTACAGAAGTTTGGGATATCATAGATACAGGCTACACTTTTCCTTCAGCTACTCCTACAGATACGGCCGAAAAGAAGAAATATGAAACAAATGCTAAAGCAGTCAATAATCTGCTGGGATGCTTATCTCAAACAGAATTCGTGAAGGTTATGCAATATAAATCCGCAAAAGAAATATGGGACAAGATTGTCTTGAGCTACGAAGGAGATGAACAGGTAAAGCGTGCTAAACTTCAAACCCTCAGGATTCAGTATGAGAATCTCATAATGTATAATGATGAAAGTGTGGCTAACTATTTCCTTCGGGTAGATGAGATTGTTAATTGCATGAAAAACTTGGGTGAAGAAATAAAAGAGGCTATTGTGGTTGAAAAAGTTCTAAGATCATTGTCCCCCAAGTTTGAATCTAAAGTGTCTGCAATAGAAGAAAAGGAAAATCTACGAATTCTTACTATGTCTCAGCTACACGGAATTCTAACTGCTTATGAAATGAGAAAGGGAGGTCCATCAGACATAAGAGAAGCTGCTTTCAAGGCTTCAGGCAAAGGAGACTATTATGAAGCAAGTCACGTGCCAGAAGAAGAAGAAGAAGAATCAAATTTTGTCAGAAATCTTCAAAGGGGAACTGGAAGGTTCAGAGGTAAGTTACCTTTTAAATGCTTTGCTTGTGGAAGAGTAGGTCATTATGCTGCAAAATGTCCTCATAAGGATAAAGGAAAGGAACCTGCTAGATGGAACAAGAAACAAATTGCAAATAAGAAAAGCTACTACACTCATGAAGATAGTGATGGTCTATCAAATAGTGACGAAGATGAACGAGGTAATGACTATAAACTCTTAATGGCATTTGAAGATGATGATTACATGGATGCTATAGATGTGGATAGCTTTTGTGAAGAAATTTCTAGACTCAAGACATGTATAGAAGAAAAGAATAGGATCATTGATACTCTACAACTTCAAATTGATGAAAAAGAAAAATATCTTGAAAAGTTAGAAGGCGAAATTGTTGGTCTTAGAAAAGAGATTGAGAAAACAAAGGCTATTAATCTTAAGTTTGTCAAAGGATCTGAAACTCTGGATGAGATCATCAATGTACAGCGCTCTCCTCTAAACAAGACAGGTCTGGGCTATAATGGAGAAACTTCTCAAGAAGCCACCTCAAAGAGTTATCTTGATGCAGCAAGAAGGAATGAGCAAAAGCACAATGGAGATCACCAAGTAAAGCAGGGACCAATTACAAACAAACACTATCAGGCAAATCAGGGGCAATCTGTCTTAAGGAAGAACAAAAGCTCCAACCAACCACAGGTAAAATCCTCTAAATTTGCTTCAAGAATGAATGACAATAGAAATTACAATCGTTTGGCCAGAAGATTTGATAACTGCAAAAATTTCTTCAATGGACAATGCTTTTCTTGCCATAACTTTGGTCACAAAGCAGCTCAATGTGTTGCATATAAAATGATCATGACTAGAGAAGCTCAAAAACAAAGAAGTATGACCGGGATTACAAAAAGGACCTATAACAACTTTTCGGTTCTTGAAAATGAAGTTGAATGTTCTATTTTCAATAACTTTGGTCATGAAGATTCTGAATGCAGGAGCAAGTTTCAGCAGATAAAGGAACAAGCCTCAAGCACCAAAACATGGAGAATAAAGGAACCACAAACAGAAAGATGTGGGATAGCATTTTATGCAGAGGGACAGGAAAATCTATGGTACATTGACAGTGGATGTTCGAAGCATATGACAGGTGATAAAGAAAAACTTGAATCATATTCTGCCCTAGAAAAAGGAAAGAAAGTTTCTTTTGGAAATGATACTCCTGCAACTATAAAAGGAAAAGGCACTGCTCAGTTAAAAGAAAAGGTCAAAGCTGGAAATGTTTTGTATGTTGATGGATTGAAACATAATCTTCTAAGTGTTAGCCAGATGTGTGATCAAAGAACCGAGGTGATATTCAGATCAAATGGATGTCTTGTTCGTGATCTTGATACAGGTAAAACAGTGATCAAAGGTAAAAGAACTCCAAATAATCTATACATATTTGAAGAAGGACAACATCAATGCTATCTGAGAAAGGATGATGAGCACTGGTTATGGCACCGGAGGTTGGGGCATCTAAGCTTTTCAAAAATAAGGAAAGCATGCAAATATCAGGCAGTTCGTGGTCTTCCAGATATCAAAGTTCCAGACAACACCATATGCAAATCATGTCAGTTTTGAAAGCAAACCAGAACTACCTTTCCGGAAAAGGAAGGATCGTCTAGCATGCCTCTTGAGCTAGTACATACATATACATGTGGTCCATTCAAGAAAAGGACACCTCGAGGAGAAGAATACTTGATATTATTCATTGACGATTTCTCTAGGTTTGTCTGGTTAGGACTTATGAAGCACAAAGATGAAGCATTCGAAAAATTCAAATCCTTTAAAGCCTTGGTTGAAAATGAATCAGGATACAAAATTAAGTGTCTTAGATCCGACAGAGGTGGGGAGTTTACCTCAAATGAATTTTTCGATTTCTGTGAAGAACATGGGATAAGAAGAGAATTCTCTACAGCTAGAACTCCTCAGCAAAATGGAGTGGTGGAAAGAATGAACAGAACTGTCCAACAAATGGCTCGTGCTATGCTTGATGAATCTGGAACTCCTGCAACTTTCTGGGGTGAAGCAGCACATGCTGCGGTTATTATTCTCAACAAAACAAATGTCCGAGTGAACAGAACTCAAACCCCTCATGAGCTCTGGTATGGTGAGACTCCTTCGGTAAAGCACTTCAAAATCTTTGGGAGCAAATGCTATATTAAAAATACTGATGAGCAACTTGGCAAACTTGAACCTAGAGAAGATGAAGGCATCCTTCTTGGTTATTCTCCACACAGCAAAGCATACAAGTGCTATAATAAAAGACTTGGAAGAATTGTTGACAACATTGATGTAGTGGTTGATGAGAAGGGATACATTCCTAGGCAAGTAAATCATGAAGATATCGAAGAAGATGAAAGCCATCCTCAAAGACAGAATGATGAAGAAGAAGAACCTCAAGAAGAACCAGAGGAGCAGATAAGGATAGAAGAGAAGACTCCATCCAGATATGTTCAGAAGAATCATCCAGAATCTCAGATTTTGGGAAAGAAAGAAGCAGGTGTACAAACAAGAAGAACTATTGCAGAAGCTTCAAGCTATTTGGCATTACTCTCTTCCACTAAACCACAAAATGTGAAAGAGGCATGCAAAGATGAATGTTGGGTCAAAGCAATGGATGAAGAACTTGAGCAGATCGAAAAGAACAACACTTGGGAGCTGGTTCCTAGACCAAAGGATAAGAATGTTATAGGAACAAAATGGGTCTTCAAAAATAAATTGAATGAAAATGGAGAAGTAATTAGAAACAAGGCCAGACTTGTTTGTAAAGGGTATGCGCAGCAAGAAGGAATAGATTTTTAAGAAACTTTTGCTCCTGTTGCAAGACTTGACGCCATCTGAATGTTCCTTGCTCTCTCAAGCTTTCAAAACTTCAAAGTATTTCAAATGGACGTGAAATCAGCCTTTCTGAATGGAGACTTGGAAGAAGAAGTATACATTGAGCAGCCAGATGGTTTCATTCTTGGAAATGATCCAAATCTTGTATGCAGATTGAAAAAGGCTCTCTATGGCCTCAAACAAGCTCCAAGGGTTTGGTACTATCGTTTGGACAAATATCTTCATCAACAAGGTTTTTCAAAAGGATCAACAGACAACAATCTTTATATAAAAGTTGAAAATGACAAATTTCTGATACTTGTTGTGTATGTAGATGACATTATCTTTGGCAGAAATGAAGAAGTTATGAGTCAAAGCTTTGCCTTGGTGATGCAGAAAGAATTCGAAATGTCCTTGTTGGGAGAACTGACATATTTTCTTGGTTTGCAAATCCAACAAAATGAAGGAGGGATCTTCTTGTCTCAAACCAAGTATCTCAAGCAGATTTTGAAGAAATATGGTATGGAAGAAGCAAAACCAGTATGTACACCCATGGTCACAGGATGTAACCTCAGTGCAAATGATGAATCAACAGCAGTGCATCAACCAACTTACATATCTATGATTGGAAGTCTACTTTATTTGACAGGTACCCGACCAAACATCATGCATGCAGTGGGAATAGTTGGAAGATTTCAGGCAAATCCAAAGGAAACTCATCTTTAGGCAGTAAAGAGAATCTTCAAATATCTTCAAGGGACTCAAAACTATGGCTTATGGTATCCTAGAGATACAAATCTCACACTTCATGCTTATACAGATGCAGATTGGGCCGGAAGCGTGGATGACAGGAAAAGCACAAGTGGTGGTGCATTCTTTATGGGTTCCAGATTAGTATCTTGGTTCAGCAAGAAACAGAGTTCGATTGCCTTGTCTACAGCTGAAGCAGAATATGTTGTTGCTGCATCTTGCTGCACTCAACTCCTTTGGATGATGCAGACCTTGCAGGATTTTCAAATCACTTGTACACCACCCATCTCCATCTTATGTGATAATACAAGTGCAATCAGCATTTCAAAGAACCCAGTCATGCATTCAAAAACCAAGCACATACCAATTAAGTATCACTTTCTCTGGGAACAAATTCTTGAACAAAAGGTCAAGTTGGAGTATGTTCCTTCTAAGGAACAGGTTGCTGATATACTCACCAAACCATTGCCTAGGGAGACCTTTGAATACCTCAGGCAAAAGCTGGGGGTTGTTGATGCATCATCTTGTTATTGAATCTCTTCTGATTGTTGGTTGTACGCAAGGTTCATCTGAAGTATATGCGTACATGTGCTGGGTTGTGGATTGGTCAAAGATCGAATGGCACAGGTTCAGGGGGAGCATATCATGCATTGTTGGCATTATGGAGGAAGTACAGAATGAGATCATGGATGCTGGTCTGAATATTGCTGCAATACGTCTCTATCTCTTTCATGGTCATGGATTATGGTTCTTCTTTGCAGATCTGGTTTATAGTCAGGGGGAGCATGTTCTTAGGGGGAGCATAACCCTTTGCTCTTGATGTCAAAGGGGGAGAGTGATTGGTTGTTGTTGCCATCAAGTCCAAAGGGGGAGATTGTTGGCATTATGATACATATGTTGTACTTGATGGAAACCCACTCATCTCAGATAATAAATTATAGTGTAGAGAAAAGTTCACGCACTTTTATGCAGAGAAAAGTTTATTTCATGTAGAGAAAAGTTCACGCACTTTCATGCAAGGAAAAGCGTGTATATGTTGGAGAACTTACCTTTGGTCCATGGTAGTTAGTCCTTGGTATTTGAACCTATGAGGAAAAGCACGTATATGTTGGAGAACATACCTTTGGTCCATGGTAGTTAGTCCTTGGTATTTGAACCTATGAGGAAAAGCGCGTATATGTTGGAGAACTTACCTTTGGTCCATGGTAGTTAGTCCTTGGTATTTGAACCTATGGTTTTGGACCATGGTACTTCATCAAAAGTGTTGATCTCACATACTTTCATGGTTGGTTCATGGTATTATTCCAACAGTTTTTTGATCCTATGGTTTTGGCCTGTGGTATTGTGAAAGGCATAAGCCTATATAAAGCAAAGGAGATCACTTGGCTAATTCATTCTTGCAAATCGAATATCTTAAGATCTGAAATATTGGGTTATTGTTTTAAAAGTTTGATCTATGAAAGGGAAGTTGAAATCGAATCTATGAAGGGTGATCTCTCGAGCGCTGCAGCTGCGGAAGTGTGGAGGTGCCACAGAAGGCGCAGTGTGGAGACGCCACAGATGCACCACAGAAGGTGCAGTGCGGAGGCGCCACAGAAGGAGCATTGCGGAGACGCCACAGAGGCGCCACAGAAGGCGCAGTGCGGAGATGCCACAGAGGCGCCATAGAAGGTGCAGTGCGGAGACGCCACAGAGGCACCACAGAAGGCGCAGTGCGGAGACGCCACAGAGGCGCCACAGAAGGTGCAGTGCGAAGAAGCCACAGAGGCACCACAGAAGGCGCAGTGCAGAGGCGCCACAGAAGGCGCAGGTGCGGTGGTCGCGACGCCATAGAAGGCGCAGGTGCGGAGTTTGAAAATTTATGAAAAGTGGTCCTTGAAAGAAAATAAGTAGGGGGTTGTAGCTCCTTTCCAGGAGTGACTGGAAAACAAGAGAGAGTTGTAGCTCTCTGCAGGTTGCAGCCTGCGTACTAGTAAAGGACTGCACCAGTACAAAACCATTGTAAAAGGAGTTTCTAATTTGAAAGAAGATAGAGACATATTGCAGCAGGTGGTTTTCACCCACATTGGGTTTCCACCTTACATCTTGTGTTCTTTGGTGTGACTATCTGTTTTCTTTGTTCATGCTCATTATTTTATGGTACTGACATGCAAAAATATTTCAAAGAATAAATAAGGAAGATTTATTAAAAGAACTTGATAATACTGATTTACCCCCCCTCTCAGTATTATTCCCAACATTTCCTTGCATGAAAGTGCATGTATACGCATACGCGCCTTTGTAATGTCTAACCCGCGCGTATACGCTGCTCGGTCACGATGAACCTACGTATATATATTTTCTATTCATTCTTGTAGTCGGATCATCAAATCCTTGCTGCTGACCTGCTGCACTATGATCTGTCATCTGTGTGATTTGCCATCAAGGACAACAATTGTCTCATAATGCCAACATTAAGCTACTCATTCCTAGCCTTAATTTCTTTGTAATTTTCTTTCAAATCCTAGTTCTATTCTGAAACTATACTCAGTGATGATACTTCTATACTTTTCTTCCTGCTTAGTTCCTGCATTTGAGAGGCAGATGGTGTATCTCATGCTACTATTTTCTGTAATGTATTGCTTCTCCTAGTTGTTGTTTCACTCTCTGTTTCTTCATATTCTTGCTCAGATAGAGGATTCAATCTCTTCCTTTTCACATATACTTGGTCCAATGGCAATGTAGAGGGACTAGCCTCACTCCTACTCCTTTTTTGAATTCTCTCCTCATTAAGAGGAGTCTACAATACTGGAGGATTTCCCATACTTGTATTGGTCTGGGTTACTTCCTCAGAAATTATTTGTGATCTTGAATCTTTTCTCTATTATGAAGTCTCTGGTTGTCTTGATGTCTGTGTACTATGCTCCTGTGTCGGTTCCTATGAAAATTCTCTAGGCACCTGTACAAAGGAATCCAGATCAAGTTGTCTTTCCAAATCTTTCATAACATTCTCAACTTCAACTTGTGTACTATCTTGTTCTATAAGTGTTCCCTCCACCCACTCATTTTGATTTGCATACTATTATATCTTTGGAATTCTATGATGGAAGTAGGGGGATAGCTTATGCTTTTGCCTTCTTTCACAGATGAAGCTGTGAGGATCATAAGGCCAAATAAAACTCTTTTTCAAATGCATTCTCTCAAGGATTTCCTCTACCTCTTTCCTTGCTCTTCTATTGTTGCAAACAAATGGGCCTAAGTGATCATTTATCCTTAATTGAGCTTTCTTCTTGGCTTTCATAAAGTGGATTTGATCAGAATTGATCATTTGCCTGTAGTACTCCAGGGAAAATAATCTCATGGGGACGTATTTAGGCAGTTTGAAGGGAGGTAGCTCACACCCATAAATCCTGATCTCGGTATGGTTCTGGTACAAGTACCAGTCCCCAACCTTGTATTGCTTGGATAATTAAAGAATTCTCTTAATATCATCACTGATTCTAGGAGGGGGACTTACTATCACCATAGTAGTTATTGGATGCACAAATTCATCAATAAAATGTGTGTAAGGATGAGGAGAAGAAGGAGAATAATGAAAAATGGAAGTCCAAAAGATGACTGACCTAGGGTTCCCTTTTGTGTCAAGCTTTTTTACAGAGAAAGGGAATTTGTCAGCTTGGTAGTAAAGGAAAAGATGATACAGGACTGAAGAATATTTGAATACCCACTCATTCTCTAATCTCATGAACTGGTCATGCATCTTATTAGCAATGAATGCAGCATAGTCATATTTGCATGCAGGAGGTTGGCCTGGGGTAAAAATAGTCATGTAGGCAAAGGTCATTTCATCTACATACTCACTAGTGGTGAAACCCATAATCCAAGCAAACATGGTGACAGTATCCTTTCCCAGACTGGTAAAGGCACATGTCATGTAGGGAGGGGGGTCTTTTGATCTATATTGTTCTTCAATGAAAATTTGACTGACTTGGTTGATTTCAGAACTGGATAGCCTTGAAGATTTATCAAGTAAATCAACAATTGAAAGGGGAGTGAGGTTCTAGCCAAGCTGTAATTGCAACATTTCATTCATGGACTCAGCTGTAATGGTGAAAAGAACTTCCTGGTTAGGGGACTTTACAGTTCTCAGATTGGGGTTGCAGTTTGCATGGCATTGGTGGACAATGTTTGGGAAGATATGGACAGTGGGGAACTGATATTTGGGGAGGTTGGACTCCCAAAGGCCTATTTTATCAGCATTGTTCAGATAATTGTCTCGATACCTGCAGTATAGTTTCAAGGGGGTTTCATCAAAAGTCAGGTCCTTAATTTGAAAATCTTTATCGGCCAAGGGAAGGTAGTCCAAATCCTTGTGGGGAGTAGTGATTGGTGCAACATTCAGGGCGACAGGAGTTTCCATCCTTGGTTCTTGTGTATTCAAGGAAGAAAGTTGGGGTTTTCAAGGAATTCAGATGAAACAGGTGCTTGGGGAAGCCTTGGGGCTAAGAAACAACTTAATTGTTACTGAATTACTTGAGTTTGGAGCAATTTAGTGGAAGTTCAATATAAAAATAGGGTTTCTGAGAAGGAAATGTGGTAAATACCTGTTTTTGGTTGATTGTCGGGACAAATGGCTACAATGATGGATTTGATGGGTGTCACATGGAATAAGTCGATCTTGCGGACAAGATAGACCTTCCTAGAATCTAAAGAAGAGCTAATGACAAACAAACCAACCAGACACTATCTTTCTCTAAATATGCTTTGATAAACAATAGAAAACAAGTGTTTTTAGGGCCTACCTTAGGTCCAACGCAAGCTTGTGGATGCCCTCGCTCCTTCGATCCAAATGAGCTCCTTTTTGCGAATCTGCAAACACAAACAAGGAAAACAAATTAAATAGCACCTGAAAAGCCAATTGCATAAAACATATTTAACATGAAAGTCAAGGAGTCCATGAAACAAATAACATAAGATACTTGTTGAGAAAAATGAGTTTGATTGTATTAATTCAAAAGAAGAAGAAATTTACAACCTTTGCCTTGACGCTGTACAAGCTCCTCCCAGGGTCTAGCAAGAAGTCTCCTCTACTTTGACAAGTTTCACTCACTCCCCAATGAAGCCAAAAAGATGTGTGATCTCTCCTCTTAAGCTTAACTAGGAAGTCTTGATTTCACCAGCATTTATCCTCAAAAATGTTCAGCTTCTAACCTCGTCAGCAACCAGCCCAATACCTATATTTATAAGGCAATGGAGGGAGGTTACTAGGTCCTCCTTCAAAGGGATAAAGCCCTCCTTCAAAGGGATAGCTCCTCTCATCAAGGGATTAGCTCCTTCTCTTTTGGGATGCATGAACCACCTCAGAGCGAACAATCCACGTCAAAATTCCTTCTAGAAACCTCTAGAATTAACCCAAAGTGAGTTTTTTAAGATAAAACTTGCGCCTTTTGACTTTCACAGGGGTCCGCACCTACACTATTAGGGACAGAGCGGGCAGGTCCGCAGTTTTTGTACACATAAGGTGCGGGATCGCAGGTGACCATGAGAGAAAGTGCGGAACCAAAGTTAAATTGATTTTTAATGTCTTTCTCTCATTTCCAAAGCTTGATTTGAAGAGCTGAGGTCTGAGACTTGCTTAGGAGGACAGTGCAAGTGATGATAGACCCATATTGACTGCAAATAATCATGGTGATGATATTTTTGTGTAACAATGGGTGTGCATAGTAGTCCATAGTGGTCTGAAGTTTAGCAACTGATGGTGGTTGACGGTTGGAAGTTAGTTGTTAGACTGAACATACTCTGTGCGTGCATGGAAGGCAAAAGTCACTTTCTTGGTAAAAAATGGAAAACAATGCATATTTTTGTTTTTATGCACAAAGTCAATGATTTTGGCAGGTGAATGAAAATGACAGTTAGATTTAACTACTCGATGGGACACTTTGTTGTTTAGTATAGGCAGTAAGCATGAGCAGTAATGGTTTTCATCGCACAGCTTTTGGGAGGTTGGTGGTTTTAGTGGAGGGTCACGCGATGCCATAGACTAGTTGACACATAGCATCAACGAAAAGTCAAAACCGCTTGCATCGCGTGGTTAACGTTTGACCCAAAGGCTTGTGCGATATGGGCTAGGGCCGTTGGATATGGGAAGGTCGATCGGACGGTAGTCGATAGCGGGAAGTGGTGGAGAGTTAATGGAGGGGCCCGATCATAATTAAAATGACTTTAATTTTATCGGGGGTGATATGATTGGTAGAGAGGCTATTAACTAATCCAGGTGATTAATTAATCCCTTTTTAACACGACGGGGGGTTTGGTTCTTAACTAATCGCGGTTCGATTAATTAATCCGACTTAATTAACTTTATTATGGTTTATTTTTCAAACCATCAGGAGGGGATATTTATTTATTTTGGGGTTTTTATTAATAATATAGGAAAGGGTAAAAATGTTTTGGGAGTTAGGTAATAATAAGAATTAGGAGTTAATATGATTTATGGAAAAAGAAATTGCACTAAGTAAATGTCTCCAAAAATATATTCAACATCCAACATTATGACTTAGGCTAACATGTATTTTGAGGGTTTTATAAAGAACCATTTATTTTTCGTAAGTAAAATAGTGATTTTAATTGTTGAATTGAGGCTTCTATGATCCATAACAGTTATAAGAAGAACTACGACGTAAATCACATGTAGAAATTACTTGTCGACGCATTTTGAACCAACTAGTGTGGTTCATCATCAGGACAAGTTGAGGAGTCAGATCATGGCTGCATCTTAAATAGGGAGAACAGATCTTCCAAACAGTTAGGTTGACTAGGTTGACCATCAACAGCTATAAAAAATAGCTAGATAATGTTAAAAATTAAAATTATATTTTATTTATAGGAATTAAATTATATTATAAATACCATTTCATTTTAGTCAAAAGGTAATAAAAACAAATATTATAATTATAGTAATTAAATTCTCTCTCTATTTTTATATGCGAAGAAAAAATTGAGCGCTCATCGAACCAGTGATCAATGCTGCCCCTGTTAGGGTTTCAGAAAAATATCGTTGCCCCTTCCCTTTGCGTCCTCGGCTTCTCTGATCCGCGATACTGCTGATCTCCTCACCATGGTCATGTCGTCCGGAGGGGTGGGCTTTGCCCCCCCTCCCTCATCAGATCCCTCTTCTGACAATTCAATAAATGCAGAAGCTCTAGTCGGTCAAGGCCCTGACCCAACTGAAGGCCCTCATTCAGATCCTGATAAAAACAACAATGGAAAAGCTATTGCAGGTCAGACAGCAGCCAAAGACAAAGGAACAGACCATAACAACTCAATGTCATGGCCAAAATCATTCTCTGCAACATGCATTCCTAAATCGACAGAGAGAATAAAAATAGATCTTCCCAGTGATTGAATCAACGCCCAAATCCAATACATGAGTGATCATGCACTCATAGGCAAGTTCCTCGAATTCTAGCCGACTGAAAAGGCCTTGCATGGCTGGATAGCCTCCAAATGGAAACCTAAGGTTCAAGTCTCGCTGCAGCTAGGACCCAAAGGTTTTCTCATTGCTATCTTCAACTGCCTGGAAGACAAAACTTGCATATTCGAAGGAGGAACGTATTTCTTCAATTCTGCAGGCCTATATCTTCGAGAATGGAAAACAAGGTTTGATCCAGACAAAGAGGACTTCTCCTGGGCTCCGGTATGGATACGCATGTATTCTCTTCCAGTGGAATACTAGAATGAAGAGACATTAAAATACATTGGAAACAGCCTAGGAGCTTTCATCAAAGTAGCCGAGGAAACCAAATACTGTAGATACACCTCCTATGCCAGGATCTACGTACACATGCATCTAGCCAAAGAACTCATGGATTCAGTAAGTTTATTTCATGCCGATTATGAATGGGTACAAACTATAGACTATGAGCACATTCCTTTTCACTGCAGAAGGTGCCATAAGCATGGCCATCTTTTCAGGGATTGCCCCTCTAAATCTTCAGTCGAAAGCATCCGCATCAGAGACTAGTAAAGACGTTGAAGGATTCACGAGAGTTCCTAGCCAAAGAAAGCATACCAAGAAACCTCCAGTAGCTCCAGAAGATCCCAAGAAGCCTGAAACCCAGAATAGCTTTGGCATCTTGTCTTCTCCTACCTTCATGGAGGACAATACTCTCATCCCATCTTTAGATCCCTCCCCCTCCACCCCTGTGCCTCCCCCTCATCCTTCAGTCTCGCCTTCCAAGTCAGCTCATATCTGCACTCCAGCTTCAACCTCTACGAACAAAAAATTCGCCTCTGAAATAGGCATACAATCCTCCTCCATGGAGGTTGAAAAAGGCTAGATGAGGAGGAATAGGACAATCTATCACTCATGGAAGAAGAACCAGAAGGTGAAGATATAATAGGTCTGGACCTACTCTAACTGGAAGCAGCGTGTCTACAAAAAGATTTCAGTGAAATTCCCCCAAGAGAGATCGAAAGACTTGATGGAGTTCTGACCAAAGCACAGCAAAATAAATATCTCGGCATTCAAGTAGGTAGTCATTGGGATGGTAAAATTTTTTTGAAAGACACGAAAAAACGAGGGCGCAAAATGGATCTGCAAAGGACTATCATTATTGGAGAAATGTTGGTGGATTCTGGAGAATTCCCCAAGCTGACCAAGTTCTATAAAGCTCTTCCCCATGGTTCCTCATGAAGCTAATTTCATGGAATGTGTGAGGGCTTAATAGCCCTGCAAAACATAGAATGCTAAAAAACATGATTCAGTAAGAAAGGCCCTCACTAGTCTTTTTACAAGAAACCAAAGGCAATAGTAATGCTCTGGAGAAAATTCTAAACAAAGTTTGGATAGGTTGTCATTCAGTCTTTGTGGATGCCTCAGGCGCTTCTGGAGGGCTAGCGATCGTATGGAACCCTCAAATCCTCTCCCTTCAATATTTCCATGCCTCTCATTTCTTCATTTCAACCACCTTCCTCCTCATAGGTACCAACATCCATGGTCTTCTCACTAATGTGTATTTTCCTCAAGATCTCCAAAAAAAGGCTGGATTTGCTAAACTCTCTCATATCCCTCAGCTCTGGTAGAAGCCATCCCCTATGGATAAGTGCGGGTGACTACAACATTATTACGATGCTGGAGGAAAAATCAGGAGGTCAAGCAAGACTGGAAGGAGACAGCATTGGCTTTAAAGATTTCATAGGAAGGAATCAGCTCATGGATCTTCAAACCTCAAACAGTATGTTTACCTGGACCAACAAACGAAGAGGAACTCAGCACATAGCCTCCATACTTGACCGCTTCCTCCTATCGGATAATTCCATTCATCTAGATGGAGATTTCTGCACTTCCATTCTGCCTCAAGCAGGTTCAGATCACTGGCCTATAATGCTTCAATTGTCGTGTCCAGAGCCAAAGAGCAATAGACCATTCTGCTTCGAATCCTTCTGGTTCTCCCATCCTAACTTCAAAGAAGTGGTAACAGCTGCCTGGAAATCCTTCACTCCCCTCGTAGGAGCCAAGATGTTTCAATTTCAACAAAAGCTCAAATACCTTAAGTAAGTGCTAAAAACTTGGAACCGCACTCAGTTTGGTAACATATTTGAACAAAGGAAAGCGCTGGAGCAACAAATGAATACGCTGCAACAGTGCATCATATCAGAAGGCCGAAAGGAGGAATATACACTCCAAGAGCACATTCTCCAAAATTAGATTGAAACATGCAGGCAGCAAGAAGAGACTCTCTGGCGTCAAAAATCCAGGATTAGATGGCTCAGGGACAGGGAGAAAAATACAAAATTCTTTCACAGGTCAACCATTCAAAGAAGAATGCACAACAACATCGCCTTCATCAACAATCAACAAGGGGAGCGCCTCGAGAAGCATGAAGATATAGTACAGGAATTCCAAGAACACTTTCAGAACACTCTCAAAGAACCACCAGGTAGCAGAATTCAAGCCATACAAAATATAGTGCAACACATTCCTAAAATAATTAATGATGATCACAATAATAGGCTTCTCCATCCTATCTCTTTGCAGGAGGTGGAGGATGCAATGACCCAACTCAAGGATGGTAAGGCACCCAGACCTGACGATTTCACAGCCAACTTCTTTCATGCTTTCTGGGAGCTTATTAAAGCAGAGGTATGGGAGCTAGTTGATGAGTCTCGATCAATGCATTGGGTTCTTCCTTCCCTAAATACGACCTTCATAGCGCTCGTTCCTGAAATGGAAGAATCTAAGACTCCTGACAAATATAGACCAATTGCATTATGCAATGTCATCTATAAGCTTATATCTAAAGTAGTGGCGAACAGACTCAAACCTCTTCTCCCTCTTCTCATCTCGCCAGAGCAGATAGGATACGTAGAAGGGTGCCAGATTCTAGATGGCATCATTCTCTCCCACGAAGTGATCCACTCTCTCAAGATATTGAAAAAACCAGGTATGATTCTCAAACTAGATCTCTCCAAAGCTTTCGATAAACTCAGTTGGACCTATATCAAACACATCTTACTAGCATTCGGCTTTAATGCTACCTGGACTCGATGGATAATGAATCTCATTTCCTCCCCTTGCTTCTCCATCCTTCTCAATGGATCTGCCTCCCATCCTTTCCAACCTTCTAGGGGTATTCGTCAAGGAGATCCTCTTTCCCCTTTCATTTTTGTTCTCATGGCTGAAGGGCTAAGCTGCCTTATTCATTTTGCCTCTTCTTCACATTCCTTAAAAGGAATTTCATTGCATGGCCAGTCTCCCATCACTCACCAACAGTCTGTAGACGATAATATTCTTTTTAACTACCCATCAATACAAGAAGCCTCTGCCTTCAAACTCCTGCTCAATCTCTTTTTCAGAAGCCTCGGGCACTACCATCAATGCCTCCAAATCCCAGCTCTTTTTCTTCCACACTCCCGTTCTCACGCAGAGGAACATAGCCAGAATTCTGGGCTTTTCTATAGCCAAGCTTCCGTCAAAATATTTTGGAGCTCCCCTGTTTGACTCTGCTATCAAACATGCCTCTTGGAAGGCCCTCCTTGACAACTTAGAAACCAAGCTCTCTTCCTGGACTTTTTGCTCCCTCAACATTGCCAGTAGGATCATCCTCATCAAATTTATTCTTCAAGACATGACTCTGTATCTGTTCTCAATTTTAGCTACCCCGAAATGGGTTCTGAGGAATATTCGCAATCTGTAAAGAAATTTCCTTTGGGGGTCAACAGGCCACAACAGAAAATGGGCCCTCGTCAAATGGATGGAAGTATGCCTTCCAAAATCAGCAGGGGAACTGGGTCTGCGGGATCCATTACACAACAACAACATCATGGGAGTGCGCATATGGTGGAATTGGATCTCTAAACCACACACTCCTTGGGGTCATCTCTGGTAGGCCAAGTATGCTCTAGGAAGTATAAAAGAGGAGTTAATCCATTGTAGTCCAACCACTCCTGGCTCGCTAAACTGGAATTCTGCCAAGATACACAGCACTTTTGTTCAAGCACACAGCTTCTGGGAAATACATTCAAGCACCATTGTGAGATTTTGGGACGATTCCTGGAAACAACTTCCCAAACTTGTCTCCCTCTTTAACAAACCCAAGTGGCAAGCAACCATGCAGCAGAATGAACAAATCCATGTTCACCAATTCTGGCAGCAGCAATCTCCCCAAAGCTTTCATCTATGGAAACCGGCAAACACTTGGTAGGCCAATTGGCAGGAGGAAACCTATGACGAGATTGATCAAGAACTCAATCTCAGGAAAATCAAACTATCTGATCAAAAAGACCGCTTAAGATGGGGATATACCACCAAGGGTATGTTCACTACCAAGGAAGCATATCAAATTATTCATCACCCCATTCAGATAATAAAATATCAACTTTGGGATCAAGTCTGGCAACAAAAAATATGGCCTAAGGTCTCCACATTCCTTTGGCTTCTCAGCAAAAAAGGATCCTTACATGGGATAACTTACAAAAGCGAGGATTTATCAGACCGTCTAGATGCTCCAACTGCAATCATCACCCAGAGGATACTAATCATCTCTTGGATACTTTCCCTCTAGTAGCTCAAATGTGGGAGAGAACAACACAGTGTAACAAAAGAACAGGAAGAAGAGAGGGAGATATCACAAACACTATTAGAACCTGGCCACGGAAGCCTTTCCAAAGTCCTTTTGTCAACGCTCTCTGGAACCTCGTACCGAGCATCATTTATTGGATAATCTGGAATGAAAGAAACAACAGGATCTTCAGAATTCACAATTCACCTCTGGACACCCTTTGGCTCCTTCTCAAGCAGAATCTTCAAGAAACTCTAGCCCTCAGTCAATGGCAAGACTTAGACATGCCAGTCTCCGCTCAGGAGTGCCTTATTCTTGCCAACTAGAATTTAGATCTCACCTCTATAGATCTTACCAAGGCTAAGAATTCTATCTACTCTAAATCTTCACACTCTTAGTCTCCTCCGATCATCCATCCCTACAAGATGAACTTCGACGAAGCAGCTAAGGGAAATCCTAGGCCGGCTAGATATGGAGGCATCATCAGAAACACTGAGGGTGTGGTTTTGCATATATATCACGGTTCGATGGGTCGAGACACCAACAACACAGCTGAGATCGAAGGTTTATGGTAGGGGTTATGTACGGCAAAAGCAGAGAACTTGCTCCTCTTAGAGGTTGAAGGGGATTCTCAAATCCTCAGAGAAGCTGCCATCCGAATACAATCAGGATCCTCAGCTGCAAAGATAGCTTCGAGTTGGAGGCTTCTCTGCAGACTGGAACAAATCGAAGAATGGCTCAAAACTCCTCACAACATTTCCTTCAAGCACATCTGGTGTACAGCTAACAAGGTTGCAGACAGACTGGGTAATCAAGGGGCCAATTAGCAGTTCCCCTTCTTCTCTGGTCCGCTGAATTGTTCCAATGATCCACAACTCAAAAGCGACTGCACTCTTCTGGTGCGACAAGATCTTTCCATCTTGGATCTGGGTGTGTGACGGCATATTAGGCATGTGGCCAGTGGATTAGATGGGTGCATGGTTGCTCTGTACCACCACACATCCTCTCGAGGCTCTGGTCATAACTCCTCATCTGCTCCAATTTAATGCGTCTTCAATGATGCCAGGACATCCATTTACACTAGTTAATTTCTTGATCATGGTGCTATCAACCCGCCATAATCACATTTATCCTCTCCGCTCTGGCTCCTCCTCCATTGCAATTGCAGCGGCTTGTCTTCGACCTCTTTCAGGAGCAAACCAGGCTTTGGCTCTCTGGAGGAGCTTCTAGCTCTACCTTCAAGCCATCCTCTGTTCCCCTTGCTCTAATGTTCACCACCTGCTTGCTGCCCTAAGCTCTGAAGCCAAGTCAGTTTTCTCCCTCCTCTACTTCCTTCGTCCTCCAAGAGGCTAGGATCATCCTGCCCATCCACCTATGCCAAAAACTGTGAAAGTGGATGAGTTACAGAAGAGGCAGCTCTCGTGAGCGAATTGGGCGCCAGGCCACCTCCTCCATGATAGACTCTTCAACTTCCGACCCAGACCTACGCTCGGATAGATACCCTGCCACTCGGAGCGGACGAGGTAGGGGCAGAGGTTTACAGATACCAGCACCGAGCTCCTTCCATTCAATGACCAATGCCGCTCGGTTACGCTTCCCCTATAGTCATGGCTCTTCTACCTTCATGGCCACGGTCACCATTGAGCTTAGCGAGCTCAATTCAAGTCATGGGGTTGGCTCCCTCAGAGCAACTTCGGACAGGCCGGTGGCAGACAATCCAGGCCCCATTCAGGAAAACCTCGATCAGAGCAAAGCTTCAGGCTCTGGTAAAGGCAAGGCTTCACAGAGCATGAAGAATCCAGCGGGCTCCTTTGATGACGACGATGATTTCAAATATGGATGCTGCATCACCGAGGAGTCGCCTGATCCCTCTCCTGATGCTTAAGGAGGTTGGTTCTTTTTGGTTCTGTTGGATTTCTGCCAGCTTGAGAAGGTTCACTCATCACTGTCCTAATTATGATTACAAATGCATTAGCTCCTACTGCCAGTTTTTCATACGCAAAGGTCATTCTGCCAACCTTCAGTTTCCAATTTTGGTCGTAGTCACAGTTACCTCTGTTTTTACCTATGGGTTGTCGTGTAGCTGGTCACAGCTACCAAGTCTAGTTTCTTTATCTGGGTTGTCATATAGATCCGGTTTAATTCCCAATTCCAAGTTTTGGTTGTCGTACAGCTCAGGCTCAACTCTCAATTCCAAGTACACCTATGGGGATTTCTGTATTTTTCCATTACTCAAGAACAGGCTCTCTACAGTTCTGGAGGGCAATACTCTACTAGATTTTGGCATACAGATTTGCTTCGTTTATAATCATGCCGCAATTTTGGGCTAGCTCTACGAGGTCAAGGCCTCGGTGTAAAATATTTTTGTATTAATATAGAAGTAGCCTTATTCAGAAGAAAAAAAAAATTAAAAAAAAATTAAAATTCTCTCTCAATAAATAATTAAAATATTATAATAAATTAAATTCGAAAGTGATTCTATTTTATTTTATAATATATTTAATTCCTTATTGAATTTATATAATAGTAAAAAGGGAGGTTTTTAAGAAAGATTTTCTATGGTTATTAATTTATTAATTCCTTAGGGACAGGAATGTGATTCTCATATATATATATATATATATATATATATATATATATATATGGTTATTATATTATTCTATGGTTGTTCAAATAACTTATTTAATTATTTATTAAATCACCAGGGATAGGTAAAAGGGGGGTTATTTTTAGGATTGATATAGGGAAATAATAAACTATTAATTAACATTGGTAAATATTTTTTTATTTTTAATTTAATTTCTATATTTAATGTAAATATTTATTGATTTACTTATTTATTCATTCATTCCTTTATTTATTTATTTATATTATTCTAAGGTTGTTTCATTAACTAATTTAATTAATTATTTAAATCACTAGGGATAAGTAAAGGGGTTTTTTAATAAAACTGATTAAAAGGAAAAATAAGCTATTAATGAGTATTGGTAAACAAAATAGAATGAGCGACACATTATAAAAATAAATAAATAAATAAAGGAATGTGTCGCTCATTCTATTTTTTTTACCAATATTCATTAATAGCTTATTCTTCCTTTTAATCAATTTTATTAAAAAACCCCTTTACTTATCCCTAGTGATTTAAATAATTAATTAAATTGGTTAATGAAACAACCTTAGAATAATATAAATAAATAAATAAAGGAATGAATGAATAAATAAATAAATATTTATATTAAATATAGAAATTAAATTTAAAAAAATAAAAATTTAACCAATGTTAATTAATAGTTTATTATTTCCCTATGTCAATCCTAAAAATAACCCCCCCTTTTACCTATCCCTGGTGATTTAGTAAATAATTAAATAAGTTATTTTAACAACCATAGAATAATATAATAACCAATATATATATAGATATATATATATATATATATATATATATATATATATATATATATATATATATATATCATTCTTGTCCCTAAGGAATTAATAAATTAATAACCATAGAAAATCTTTCTTAAAAACCCCCCTTTTTACTATTATATAAATTCAATAAGGAATCAACTATATTATAAAATAAAACAGAATCACTTTCGAATTTAATTTATTATAATATTTAATTATTTATTACAGAGAGAATTTAATTACTATAATTATAATATTTGTTTTTATTACCTTTTGACTAAAATGAAATGGTATTTATAATATAATTTAATTACTATAAATATAATATTATTTTAATTTTTAACATTATCTAGCCATTTTTTATAGCTATTGATGGTCAAGCTAGTCAACCTAACTGTTTGGGGGATCTTCTCTCCCTATTTAAGGTGCAACCATGATCTGACTCCTCAACTTGTCCCAACGATGAACCACACTATTTGGTTCGAAACACGTCGATAAAGGTCTTTCTGCATGTGATTTACACCGAAGTTCTTCTTATAATAGTGATTTTACTTAGGAAAAGAATTTGAAGGGGATGAGTGATTTATGGATCGGGGTGAATTTTGATGAAGGGGCTTTAGCACTTAGGCCTTATAAGTTATTGGGCCGAGGGTCTGGTCCCTCCAAAAGTCAAAGAAATGCTCTAATCCCCTTTAACTTTCAGGTTGTTGGTGCCTTTAGTACTTATGGGAAATTAGTATAATTTAGGGAAAGAATGAGTAAGGAAGTTAATTAGTTTGACTTTGTCCCTGATGTAATGTCTTCATTGTCATTCATGTTTTGTCAAAGTGATGAAAGAAAAAGATTTGAGCTTTTAACTTAACCATTCATCATACATAATTCTGCAACCATTCATCTACTTACCCTACCTACACATCCTACCATTTTTTCTTTTTTTATTAGAGTGCACTTACACTGGCAAACCCTTATCAAACTTTTCTTTTCTTTTACAATGGAAATCTATCTAATTCTATCCTTATTACATCCAAGGGCTTAGGTTAAACTGTTGAGCTCCTTTTATTCACTCTACCTATCTACTTATCTACTAAGATTAAATAGTTTGTTCAGATTTTATTCGCTATATTTATAAACATGAAATTCAAAACATGGAATAACCAAGATTACACTATTTGGTTACCATGGATTGTGGCATAAGTAACAAGTTGCACACAATCTTTATTACACAAAAAGTGAAATAGCAGTGGCATTTGGACTTGCACACTTTTACGGTCTTTTTTTTCTTTTCTTTGGGGTTCATTTTCTTTCATTTTTTTGACCTTTCCTTTATTATTTTTGCCCTTTGATTTTTCTTTTAGGGCATACCCTCTTTATATTTTTTTATTTTTTACATATATGGAAAACATTTGCAACAAGCAAAGGTATGTACATATTTTAGAGCTAAACCAAATCAATCATGATATATGACACCTATTGGTGGAAAGTCAAGAACAGTAGATCAATGGCCTTCTGAAAGACTTTGATTTTACTCTGTAATTTCCTTTTCCCTGCTGCTTTATTGGTATGTATGACAGTAATATTTCTGAAGCTTAGGGTCTTCTCTTCGGGCTTCAACTTCAAAAATTTTACCATCCAATCAACACTGAACATTATGAAGGATATAGTATGTATAACTAAACTTGTAAAATTAGTAAATTGGGTCAATGTAGTGCTTTAACATTCGACCATTGACTGGTACTCCTTCAATCTCTACACCATCCAATTCTTTAAGAAATTATGAATTATTTCCTCTGAAGGCATATATAATGTATGGTCCTTTCCACAGGAAGTCAAACTTCCCATGTTTCCCTTTGTCCTCTCTTCTTGGATCCCACTTCAAGACTTTTTCTCCCAAATGAAAGTCTTCTGCTTTGGTCCTCTTGTCAAAGATCTTCTTAAGTTTTTCTTGTAGTACTTGGGCTCTATTGTATACTTCCTCCTTGGTTTTCTATAAATGGATAGTCTGGTTAATTCTCCTTTGTATATCATTCGGTTCCACTTGGGCTTCCTGAAGTAACTTCATGACTGGAACTCCTAAAGATGAGGAGAAAACTGCCTCCATTCCATACACTAGCTCATAGGGACTGGTTCCAATGGATTTCTTAGTAGTAAGCCTATTTGCCCAAAAAGCATTGGCTATTTTTTTGTTCTGAGTTTTCTTATTGTCTTCCAATAGTTTTTTGATAATGTTCATTATAATTTTATTGGAATATTCTGCAAGTCCATTCCCTTGAGGATAGTAAGCTGTGGAATGACCAAGTGTTATATGATACTTGTGATAGAAATCAATAATTTGCTTTGACTTGAAGGCTGCAACATTATCTGTGATAATTTTGTCAAGACAACTAAACTTAGACAAAATATTAAAGTCTAGAAACCTATTATTACAGTATTAGTGGTCTGTCTAGAGGGAATAACTTATATCCATTTGGTGAAGTAATCAGTTGCAGTTAGTATCCATTTATGTTGAGCAAAAGAGGGTGGATGGATTTCTCCAATGAAGTCAAGACACCATTGTTGAAAAGGTTTTTCTGTGGAATTAGGTTTCAAAGGCAAGGGTAAGAGTTTTCTTTTTCCTTCAAAGATCTAACACTTGTGGAAGGAAGTTACAAATTTTTTAACATCTGAAAACAAGGTTGACCAGTAAAATCCAGCTCTTAGAGTTTTTTCAGCAGTTGACTTCTAGTAGAGATGCCCACCACAATCCCCTACATGAAATTTTTGGACTACTTTGTCAGATTCTTCTTTTAATAAACAGTTTAACAAAATGCCTTTATGATTTTTCCAAAATAAAGTATTATCCATAATGCAAAATTTTGAAGCTTTCATTTTCAAAAACCTACTTTTAGTTCTGGATAACTTTGGAGGAGCCTGCAGGTTTTGTAGAACATATATAATATCAACATACTAGGGGGAACATAGAAAAGGCTGGCTAATCTATCGAGTCGCCATCTCATGTTCATTATCCAGTTCTGCAATCAAATTTATGTCTAGGGCTTGGAAATTTGTTTTTTCCATAAGTTTGGCCAACCCTTGACCTTCAATTAACTCGGTAGATTTTATCTCTATATCATATTCTAAAATAGTAGCTATCCATTGTCCCCTGTTGCCATCAACTCCATCCTATGTCAAGATGTCTTTGACTACAACATTTGGAACATAAGCTATTACATGAGAATACAAAATATATACTTTGAAATCTTTAATAGCTTTTACCAAAGCAAAATCTTGTTTCTTCATTATTTTATACTTTAATGAGGCATCTCTAAGAGCTTCACTGAAAACGACTATTGGTTTTTCACATCCTTGATCATCGTTTTGTAGTAAAATTGCAGCTATGGTGTGTTCTAATGCAAAGGAAAAGATAATGAAGTCTCTATCAAATTTTGGGTTTGTGAGGACTGGTGTTTGAGTTAAGGCTAATTTTATCTCTTCGAATGATTGTTTAGCCTCTACTATCCACTTAATAGTTGAATTTTTTTTCAACAAGTTATTCAATAATCTAATTAGTTCAGCTAAATTAGAGATGAGAAGTTCTTTAATATTTCTTGGGTGAGGTATTCGCAAAATAGCTTCAATCCTAGTTGGGTCAATCTGGATTCCATCTTTAGAGATAATGTGGTCTAACAATTTTCCTTCTTCCAAACCAAATAAATATTTCTTTGGGTTCAGAGAAATGCCAAATTTTCTGCATTTAAGAAAAACTTGCCTGAGATGATCCAGGTGTTGTTGATATGACTTTGAAAAGACCATTATATCATCAAGGTATATAACTAGGAAATCATGGATTTCCTTTGCAAAGGAAATATCCATTGTCCTTTGAATGGTGGCCCTTGCATTTTTCAATCCAAAGGGCATTTTGACATACATGAAGGTGCCCCATGGTGTTGTGAATGCAGTTTTTTCTTGATCATCAGGATGGACTAAAATTTGGTTGTAACCTGAGAATCCATCTAAAAGTGAAATCCTTGTAGAACCTACTACCATTTGCAATATGTGATCCATTTTAGGTAAGCGATAGTTGTCTTTGAGTGAGACTTTGTTGAAATTTCTGAGGTCAACACACAGTTTGATTTCTGTTGTTTTCTTTCTTGTAGGGACAAGATTAGATACCCAATTGTTGAATCCCCAAAAATCAGGTCTACAACAAGGTGGATATCCACTCGGTCCAGACCTTGGTTAGCAGATCCTTTTCTATTTGGTATAGTGGGCCCGACTGGGGATATGGGACCAATTTGCCAATATATGTGTGTGTGTGTTGAGAATTGATATTTCCTTTCTAATAGTTCCTAAGTAAAATGATTTTTATTCTAAATCTAATCTAACAACATGCAATTGTTTTCTAATTAATAGAAATATCTAATTCTAAACTAACCCAGGATGTAATCTTTCCGTTATGTGATCTAAAATGATTTCAAGTAACAGTTGGTAATAAAGATCATTCAACTGCTATGAGAAAAGAATTAAATAAAGATAAACCATTTCGTATAAAAAGTTAGACGAAATAGTTGTGAAAAACATATCACATAATAAGCTACTCATATATTAAACATAAATAAATAGCTATCACTGTACGGAAGTGCCAAATGATAACTCAAGCATTCACGCATTCATATATAAATAACTGAACATGAATATCACCTCAACACATAAGCAGAAACAGTTAAGAGATAAAAGTACCATTTATAACTAGTTCTACTCATGAGCTTCAAGCAATAATGATTTATCTCTTCTTAATCCAACATCCACTAAGAGTACAAAAGTGCAACATCAATAGTAGATATTAAACGCAGATATCAATAAATCCTATTCCATTCATTCATCAAAACCTCCTGGGAGGGTGCAAAAGTGCATTTTCTGAGGGCAAGTTTTTGACAAATTTCAGGACCCTTCTCTAAATGCATGAGAAGTGTTTAAATACTACTAACTAAGTCTAAAAATAATTTATTACAAAAATGTAGGATGCAGTTTAAATGACCATCCTCATTTCAGGCAAAAATAAAGTAAAATTAAAGCTAAAACTAAATCTAAAACTAACAACTAACAACTAACTATTTGTGTATCTGTTCCTTGTAATCGCAAGCATTCAACATTTGCTTGAGGAGAGTTGGTTGGTCGACTTTCGATTTTAGATTTCCTGTGAAAATGGAATCAACAAGTGTTGGTGCCATCTTCTCGGCAGAATTGATGATACATTTGAGAGTCATGCAATGGCTGCGTGGTTTTACCAAGTACGCTCAGTAAGAATCCAAATTCAACTTGGTTAACCTTTTGATTGACTCTGCCCTTTCTTGAGCCTTCTATTTCCAGCTTGTCTGTAGATGCTATAGATTCGGTAGATATCTACATACCACTTTATGATATATCTAATAAATACCACAAGTTTAGAGTTCAAGTTTTTCCTTTCGCCTTTAGCGCTTTTTCGACAAATTTCTGGGCTTACAGGCGACTAACTATTAGAGGCTTTCCATCTCGAGGGGTTTTGCCTCCGTTTCTCGATTCGGGTTTCCCTGGTGTGATTTTCGCCTCTTGCGCGCTTTTTTTTAAAGGATATAAAGATTAAATTTTGTGAAAATAACGACTTTATGAGTTCATGGTTTTGAGCTTTAAATTCTCTATACGTGATATCAACATTATCTAGTACCCATTTAACCATGTTTTTGTACAGAACAATTTTGGGCATCGCCGCTATCCTATGCAAGAACGAACATGCTGGTTCTATAATAGATGCCTCAGAAGACCCATGTGAGCCTGCAGTAGTTGTAACCTCCATTACCTTGGGATTTTCTTCCTCAAGTAGACTGTACATGCCTTCCCAAGTAGTAATACCGACATCTTTGTTACAGGTGGTGTCTGTGTATAAGGGCGTCATTTCTTTATCTTCAGAACTCAGAGCTTTACCCTTCTTTCCCATAATATCCTGAACACTGCTATGTATACTTCTCTGATCTTCGCTCCTGCAGTTTACAAATGAGGTGAGAATAATGATAAGAAAAGGGTGGCAGGAAAGCTTTAAATGCAGAAAACATATAAAATATACCACCTTACGTGAAATGGCTCTTTGATAAGATCAAAACCATATTTCATTAATGATTTCCAACTAATTCATTGATTAACATTAACACGCATAACCGGGCCTCAGTTTATGGAAAAATCTTTTTTGAATAACGAGCCCTGAAGGTCTGCAATAAGGTGATTTTGCAATTTGTTTCGCAATATCGCAAATCTGTTGCGTGTGGTAATCATCCGCCAATGTGTTTTATGTGAAATGCGATTTACGAGATGCACCATCGCATATCGGTTGTGTAAGGTGTTTTAGCGTAAGTGATGTTTGAGGCATGTGATGTGATGAGGGTCTTTTGATGCGTGATTTTGCATCGTGATTTCACAATCTTAGAATTCCGCTTGTAGGAAGGCATCCATTACCCTTTTTGCGATGTGACACGCTTTAAGGAGTGATTTTATTCCAACTTATCATAAAACTTAAGTCTTTTTAGATTTTTCGAGGGTATTCTCCTAAGTTTATGATAGTAAGTTTTATTGAAAAAGGAAATACAAGCATTAATCAATTTTTTTTTATTTTTGAATAAGGGTCCCCACTTATTTAGTATTATTGATAAAACTAAATAAGAAGGGGGGTTGTTGCTGGCCACAACAAATGGCGATTCACTTGGAAGAACTAGTTATCTCTACTTTTCTTTTGAATTTTCTAATCCTCCAAAACAAATTTTTTTCTAGAAAATCAAACATTATTACAGAAAGATAAAATACATTATGCTTTTAGCTGTCTATGATAGTTTGTTTCTTCTATGTTAACTTTGGTTATTTACTTCCTAGAGCTAGTCATTGTATCTACATTAGTCACTACTTGGTTTATAAAGATAAAAACAAAGTCTTCTTTGTAAATTAGTTTTAAATTTGCTGATTTGTTGTAGGTAGAGCCTCTACTGCCAGCAAGAGTTTGTGGCCTCGATAGGGTTACTTGTTATCCAGCAATGATCCTGTATCCCACTTGGAGAAATATACAATTTTCAAAGAGAAATCCATATCTACACTTACTGCTTTCATTTTCTTTTAATCCTTAAATAACAATGCCTTGGGTTGGTAGTCAAATGTTGACAGTGCCACTCACTTGATCTATAGCTTTGCTGAACAAGCTAGCTCGTGATGAGACCCCTTGTCTTTTGATTGCAACAATCTTGATTCATTGCCCTGTTGTGGTATGCAGTTTTGGTAAAGTCAGCAAGCTATAATATATGATCGTGATAAGTTCGATCGTGATGAGATCTCCTATTCTTTAAGTTAAAGTGTATCGTTGGATTATTCCTTAAAGCTCATAATTCGCTAGGTGGGGAGGAAGTAATTATTTCCTTGTCACACGGAATCTGTCAAGGGTGCGGACACGACTGACCTTCCTAGAAGTCTAAGACATTCTAATGACAAACAAGACAAAATGGAGTGATCTTTCTCTAAATACACCTTTTACAACATGAAAACTACAAGTGTTTAGGCTTACCTTATTCCAAAACACTGTTGTTGAAGTCCGTTCTTGACGATCCGGATGAGCTCCTCCTTCAAGTCAATTCCTGCAACCACAAACAATCAAACAATTACCAAGCACTTGCATTTCATATAATAAAAAATATATTCAACATGCAGACCAAGGAACACATGAAATAACTCATTAACACAAGCTATTGAGAAAAATAAACCAGTTTGTATTAATAACGAAACAAAGAAACTCTTACAACCTGGCCTTGGTGTTGTGCAAGTTCCTCCCAGGGTCCATCAAGGGTTTTCCTCTACTTTGACAAAGCTCACCCTCTCCCAAGTAGAATCAAGTGAAGACAATCTCTCCTCACAAAGGCTCTAATGGAAGACCTAAATCCTGCAGCATTTACCCAAAGAAAATGTATAGCTCCAACCTCCTCTCCTTCTGGCTCAATGCCTTCATTTATAGTGCTGTAAAGAGGTTATTCAGGTCCACTATCAATGGGATCATCCCCCTCTATGGGTGGGATAGCTCCCTTATTGATGGGATAAGTTCCCCCTTAATAGAGATACATGAACCAACTGGAGGCGCATCCATTTCATCAAACCGACCTCTAGAATGTTCTAGAAGTAACCACAAGTAACTTTTTCAAGATAAAACTCGCGCATTTTGCCTTTTACAGAGGGACGCACCTGTCCCTTAACATACAGAGCGTCCATGGACGCAGATTTTGTGAACATGGTCAGCGTCCCCGCAGGTAAGGCTAGAGAGAACCTGCGACCCCAGAGATAAACATGATTTTTACAAGACTTTCTCTCTTCTTTGAGTTTGAGATGGATAACAGAGGCATGAGACTTGCCTAAGAGGGTAGCATGACTGTTGATTTGAGCCATACTAACTGTAAGTAGTCAAGGTGACATTTTTTAGTGTAACAGATTGCCCCCTAAAGTGCGAAGCCTGGAATAGAATAGGGTTTTGTAATTCTAGGAAGGGTGAAGCGCTTTATCATTTCAAGGATTGCCTTGTGGATGGCCTGGTTGGAACCTGCAATTTTCAACACAAAATACATGGATAAGATTATATCATCACTGAGGTAGGCATTCCCATACTCAGATTCAAAACTTTAACTAATGGACTAACTATTCTGATACAGGAATGATCTTGCAGTACATCATTTTTATAGACTTTTGTAGACACAGTATGGACGCAGCCATCTGTTTATGATAAGTCTACATAGACAATGAATACAAAACTCCTCGCAGCCTGGATGGTAGAAACTAGATCCAGGGTCTTCACTTCTACTTCCCGAATTGGTACGATTCTAGCCATGTGATTAAATGATTCGATGTCGAACATGGTAGAAACCACTTGATTACCAGTCAATGATGTAAACTGTTAACAAGCGTGAGAGAAACCACCAGTAATGTCAATGGTTCTCAAAGTACCAAGCACAACCCGTGAAATGTGAATAGATGTTTTGATGTCGAACACTTCACGGAATCCTCTGATCGAAAGTCAATGATGTAAACTGACGTCAAAGGCGAGAAACCTGCCATTGATGCATGCAGACTTCAAGGTACTGTCGATTCCTAAGTCATCTTTCTAGATAATGTGTCGATGTCGATAGAAAGCGACCCGTTGCAGGCAAGCCCGCAACACGAAATCATTGTTCAAGTTGAAGAAATGTTGCTGTAAGGACTGACTCAGGGATGGTCAATGGATGACAAGTATTTTGCAGATGAAAGTTTTGCTTGCAGACCTCTTGAACACATAACGACACAACAGATGGTTTGGTGACGAATAACTCAAAGTTGATCCCTGAACCCGGTTAAAGATTTTCAAAGTGATTTAGTCAACTGTGAGGTAAAAGATTTCCCAACCCAGGTGAATGAAAAGTGTCGTGTTCAAGAGCGGTAATAAAGTTTCTTCTGAGGAAAAAGGTGACAAATAGGTTCATTCTTCTCTTTTTTCCCCCACCATTTCTGGCAAGTACCTCTTTATTTTTAACAAGCTTGAGGAGGATAACATATGCTTGATTATAAGCTCATCCTTCGGACGAGTCCAACCTAGTTTAAATGCGAACCCTAGGAAGGAGTGGTTCGTTCCTGTTTGTAATTGAACAGGTCCTTTACTGTAAAAGTTTAACGAGCCCAGTATAGGAGAAACTCGGCGTTTTTCAATTTTAGAGAGTCTGAAAAACTTAAGGAAACTCCACGTTGAACTTTTTCGTATATTTGTGTCCCTCAAGCCCGAAAAAGTATAAAATAATACCTGGGGGAACCGCTTGATCTTGCGACCAAGGAGTACTTTCATAATAGTATCGTTGACCTGAAAAGTAAAAAGCGATCAAAGACACGTCGTTTTATTTCCTTATCGAGTTTGAAACGACAAAAACCCGGCAATCTTTTCCTGATTTTGCGGTCAGAAAAGAGCTAAAAGGGGACCGTCTTTTAATTCCGTTTTAACGAGTGAAAAAGAAACACTCGGCGATCTTTTCATGTTTTAGGAGTCAGAAAAGGGCTTAAAAGATGACTCTGAAATTTTGTTTGTGAAAAATTACAATTTCCCTTGAAATCCCTTCGTCCTGCACAAAAGCGACACATTACTCATACCTGTTTAAAATAGGCAAAAATACATTTGAAAACATCTTTTCATGGTAAAAAATGAACTAATTCATCCAAAAAACCTATAAAAAGACCTTTTACCATGTCATTTTTACCGTTTCACTGTTGAGGTTGAAAAAGGAGCTTTTGACAAGAAACTTCCCGTGGTTGCTGCGGAAAATCTGACCGTCGGAATCGAACGCCGCTTCACCGAGGTATTTTACACATCCCACTCTTCATTTTTATCCGTTTAGTTTTTTGTTTTTGGTCTCTGTTTCATTTTTTGGGGGGGTTTTGGGTTCAAAATGCGCCCCTCGGCGGACGCAGGTGCCCTTCGGGTGAGCCGCGTCCCCCGACTTTTTCTCACACGGGAAAAAGGTCTGGGGACGCAGTCCGCCTTCAGGCGAGCTGCGTCCGGACGCCCTGTGCTAAAAAGCCGGGGTGCGTCTTCCGCAAAGGGCGCATTTCAAAACCCTAACTCTCTCAAAAAACCACCAAATTTTCTCAAATTAATTTCTAATTGACTCTTTTGATGTGCAGGGCCCAAAACATGTTAGACTGGAGAGAGAGAGAGCACGTAGAAGACGATGAAGCTGCGATTAACCACCAACCCTCTCTGGATGCCTTAAGAACATGTGGATTGTACAAATATTGGACCATACCGGGCATGAGGGGCCAGGTAAGATTTTTGGAATGGCTAGTTGAGCGATGGAACGTTCAAGATCAATGCTTTTACATTGGAGGGCACCAGCTCGAGATAGAGCCCTCGGATGTATACTTTCTCACTGGCTTGCCAAACAGAGGTGAGCAACTCAACCTTGCGGGGACCAGGCCGGGTGGCCAATCCCTTGATGATCTCCGCGAGGAGTGGTGCAGACCAGGGACTCGCCATAAAAAAGGCGTGGAGATAAAGCACATCGCTCTGGCGGAACTTAGAGTTATTGCATTTACGGTCACTAGGATTTGTGGCGCGGCCGCCTTGCACATTGCTTCCGGATCCCAAATGCGGATGGCAGTTGACTGTTACCAAGGCACCATCTTCAACTGGTGCGAAGCTGTGTCGGCTCATATGAAGAGCCAACTAACCAAGGCAAAGAACGGACGACTAAAGACTTTTGGATATGGGCCTCTAGTCGTGAGCTTTGCCTTGGAGAGAGTTCCTATGCTGATCCCTCAGCAACTCACTGTTGATGACTTGGGTCCTCGGGAGCCAAAGCTTGTTCGATGGGTTGCGGTGATGGCCCGGCATCCTGACGAGGGTGCTGCAGTGGTTCGATTCTCAGACAGTTACTTCGACTGGCTAGAGGGCCAGCTTTTTGTGATACAAGACTTTCCATATGCCGGAATGGATTTCAGAGGTGATCCGGACATGGTTCTTCCACAGGGAGAACAATGGGATGACAGAGGTACTTTCATTTTCACAAGTTTTCTAATTATGTATTTTTTATTTTTCATATATATCGTCTCAAAGTAACAGTAAAATTTTAAAAATGCAGATGTTGGACCACAGCGTCCAGCCAATCTCCGGCCTTACGACAGACGACATCCAGCTGCACCGGCACCGGCCTTACAGGATGCGACAGCAGAAGTACTAGCCGATTTGGAGCATGATCTAGAGCGTCTCACGGCAGATATACCTGAGACTACTATGGATGACATTCCAATGAGGCTTCAGCGCTTCGTGGTCGCAGTCCCTGGACCGTTTAGGAGATTTCTGCGCAAGATAGCCCGCGCAGTGGTGTCGTACAGAGAGCACCACCAGTGATTGACTAGTCACTTTTGTAGTCACATGTGACATTTTTGACTTTTTGCACTATCATTTTGCCGATCATAAGGTGTGTTAAACCTATGATCGAAGACGATGTATATATTTTTGGACACACTTCTATCTATATCTATATATCACTATTATCGGCTTATCTTGTTTAACATGTATGATGAAATGTCTTTAAATTTACTTGCATGATTATTATAAATGTCTGTCCAACACTTGAGAAGCAATTGCATCTGCTAATGTATTCAAAGACCTTGGAATATGTTGATATTCAATGTAATCAAATTCACGTTCCAAGAGACGCACTCTCAAAAACAACCTTAATAACACAGGATTTCTAATGGCATAAACTCTATTAAGCTGTAATACAACAAGTTCAGAATCTAACCTCACTATCAAACGTCGAATTCCAAATGAAATAGATTCGGATAATAATTCAACCACTGCACTGTATTCTGCAATGTTATTCGTTGTTTGACCGAGGCTTACCCCATGCATAGAAACTAACTCGTCAGAGGGCGAATAGATAACCCAAGCTGCGGAAGAGATATTCCGTGTACTACGACAAGCACCATCAGCAAATCCAATGTATGTTTGGAGAGGCGTCGACATCTACAATATCAAGAGTAAAACCAAGATGAGCCAAAATAATGACGAAAAACCACACTTGCTAAGCTAAGCACACTGACTAAACTAACACACTTGCTAGCTAGAAAGGAAATCTAACCTATCTAAAAATTTCTCCATCCATCATTTTAAGCATAATACCTCTTTAGGTAAAGTCCATTTCTGGGTTTGCCCAAAGAGTCCCCATCAAAATCAACTAACTCATAAGCCCCTTTTGCTAGCTTTCGCTTTACAATGTAGGGCCCATGCCACATGGGAACGAATTTTCCAGCACCTAGCTTATCGTTAGCTTGATCATATAATAGTACTAGGTCTCCTTCCGAAAAACTTCGAGGGGTTACATTTTTATCGTACTGAGCTTTCATTCGTTTCGCGTGAGTCTCGATAGCTAAAGTAGCGTCACGTCGAGTCTCATCTAATTTAGCTAAGTATAACAACCGTTTCTCCTCTTCGGAAGTAGCTGGAAGTAATTCGACAGCCATTTGAAGTGATGGGATTTCGCACTCAATAGGTAACACAGCTTCTAAGCCATAAACTAGCTGAAAAGGGGTGAAACCTGTTGAATTTTTCACTGAAGTTCGATATGCCCATAGCGCCGAAAATAACATGTTATGCCAATTCGTTCGATGGATACCAATGATCCGTCGAATCATGACGACTAGAACTTTGTTGATTGACTCAACCAAACCGTTGGCTTGCGGATAATAAGGTGTAGAGCTATCGTGGCGCAAACCAAGCTGGCTTGTAAGTTCAGTCATCATGACATTTCGAAAATGGCTTCCATGGTCCGTAATGATTGCTTGTGGGACACCAAACCTAGTTATGATATGATTGAATACGAAAAGTGCAGCTGTCTTGCCGCTTGCGTCGAATGTAGGCATCGCCTCGGCCCACTTAGTAAAATAATCAACCGCAAGGATGATATACGCATGCCCCCCGGCCGAGTGAGGGTTACAAGTAATAAAGTCAATGCCCCATTTGGCGAATGGACCAGCGGCAATTATAGGGTGGAGAGGAGCAGGTGGAGCGCGCATCTTGCGATCAAACACTTGACAGTTGTGGCATTTTCTGACGGCAAGGATACAATCTTTAAACATAGACGGCCAGAAATAGCCAGCGCGCAACACCTTCTGAGCTGTGGCATACCCAGACATATGACCGCCACATGCTCCAGAGTGACAATCATTCAAAACTCTCTCAGCCTCATCGTGAGTTAAACAACGTCGAAAAACTAAGTCTGCCCCCAGGCGATAAAGTGTATCTCCAATAATTCTGTATTGCTGGGATTGAAACCGAATTTTTCGACGGTTTTCCTTGGAAGCTTCAGGCCGAAAGGTTTGGGTTTGGAGATAGATGATTATATCCCCATACCACGGATCTACAGTGCTAATAAGAAACAAAGATTCGTCCGCAATGGACTCCTCTGCCACAGTCTCTGTGTCAGCACTCGGGAAATCACACATCAATTCCGCGAAGACTAAAGATTTCTTAGACTTGGACTTCTCAAACTCCAAGTCGAACTCTTGCAGGATGACGATCCATTTAGAGTACTTGCCCCCTAGCAGTTGTTTTGTCAAGATATAAATCATAGGGTTGCAATCCGAAATAACAGTAGTTTTGCGGAGAAGAATGTAGTGACGAAAACGCTGGACAGCTTGAACGGCTGCCAGGGCCAATTTCTCCACATGCGAATATTTTAACTCAGTTGGATTTAAGGTTCTGCTAAGGTAATATATCACATGCTCTGCCTTGAATTCATCTTCTTGAACTAACACCATTCCAATGGTGGAATGCGAAGCTGCGAGGTATAAGAAGTAGTCCTGGTTGTAGTTGGGAGGATGCAATAACGGTGCATGGGTCAACGCGTGTTTCAGTGCATCAAAAGATTGTTGAGCAATCTCGTCCCAAAAGAATTGTACGTTCTGTTTCAACAACCGTGTAAAACCTTTAGTGACCTCGGCGTAGTTAGGGATGAATCGGCGTAAAAAGTTTGCTTTCCCTTGCAAACTTTGGAGTTGGCGCAAACTCGAAGGAGGAGGCAATTGGATGATAGCCTCGACTTTCGAGGGATCGACGCGAATGCCGGTTTTGGAAACAACAAATCCCAGCAATCGACCTGTTTCTATACAGAAAACACACTTGTGGGGATTCAACCGAATTCGATAATGCCTACACCTCATAAAGATTGCTCGTAAATGGACAAGGTGATCAGCTCGGTGTAAAGAATGAGCAGGCAAATCATCGAGATAGGGTTGCACAATGTGCTTGATGTCATGAAATGCATAAGACATGGCCCGTTGAAAAGTAGCACCGGCATTCTTAAGGCCAAAAGGTAATTTGCAATAAGCAAATGTCCCCCATGGACAAATGAATGCCGTTTTTGGTTGATCGGCAGGTAGAATATTGATTTGATTATACCCTGAGAAACCATCCATGAAGGAAAACATCTCACTTCCGGCACAATCATCAATAATTTGATCGATATAAGGCGTAGGATAGTTGTCTTTTGGACAAGCTCGATTGATATCCCTATAATCGATACAGATTCTTATTGTTCCTTGTTTTTTATTGACGGGAACAATATTCGATACCCAATCCGTTAACGGGATCGGATAAATGAAACCTGCTTTCAACAGCTTTTCGACTTCGGCTTTGATTGCAGCTGCTTTTCGAGGGTGAATCTGACGCAACCGTTGCCGAATGGGTTTAGCATCCGGGTAGGTTTTGATTTCATGAACAACAATGGCAGGATCGATTCCTGGCATTTCTTCGTAGGACCAGGCAAACACGTCGCGGAATTCTTGGAATAGGGCCTTGTAAGTTTCAATTTCTTCGTCAGTACATGCGGCACCTATATGAATGTTCTCCTTGATTCCGGGCTTCACTGAAATATCAATGGGAATAGTACGAGAAATATTCCCTAAATTCAGCTCTGAATCAGAATGTTTCGTTGGATCCTGAGCGTCTTTGACATATTCAGCGGTAAAGATAGATGAAAAATCATTTTCAAATGCATCATCCTTAGGTAAAAACGAAGATCTGTGATGGAGATCTTCCCATGGTAGATCATCTACACTTAGGATTTCGCGAAGTTGTTCGTCAGATGACACTTCTTCGGGAAACGTTATCCGTTCTAAGGGTGAGGTGAAAAGTGACTCTTCACTGACCACATTCATTTGGTCGGTTGAATGAAAGTCGGTAAAAGACATAAGAGCTTCATAAGCAATCTCATACGGACTCAACGGCATAACATCACCGAGTGAGTCTAGCTCAGAGTCAGAGGGAACATACCAAGGATCATCATAAATAATGTTTTCTGACGTGATCATATGAATTGTTGCGAACGAAGGGTCTGCATTGAGTGGAGGGAGAGGAAAAGTTCCCAGTAAACCGGAATCCTTAACTAAACCTACACCAATGTCCCTATAAGGGATTGTCGTTTTACCAACATGCTGGATAGTTTCTAAAGAGGTTGGGTCGGATGAAAAGTATGTCAGCTGATCAATAGTCACGATCTTACCGTTATGTGGAAACTTAATGACTCTGAAGACCGATGAAACGACCGCTGTCATAGCATATGACCAACTTCGACCCAAAAGAAGGTTGTAGTCTAGAGGGGCATCAACCACTTCCACATCCAGACTAACGGTTTTACCTTCGACCCCTATAGGCAATTCTTGTAGAATACCAAACGGACGGAACCCACGGCCATCAAAGGCCTTAAGGATGGTGGGGGATTGGTTCAACGAAGGAGAACCAAGCGATCTCCAACATTGAATCGACATAATACACGTAGAAGCTCCCTCATCAATCACAGTCCGATGAATAGGCCTGTTTTTGACTATCACTGGAATTTGGAAAGCCATTTGATGGGGGAGACGCGGTGTACTACTTTCTAGATCAAAGATCATTAGGTTCGGGTCCTGAACATCGACAGCTCCAATAGCCGACAAAAGCAATTTTCGTTGCGCTGGACATGATTGCAGCACTTCGAGTGCCGACATTGCTGAAGGTGAAACAGCTAAGTCTTCAACAATGTTGTAATTCTGGGCTGCTCTCGCATGTGGATTGAAAGCAGACCTTCGAAGTACACCCTTGGCGGGCGGCTTAATCACTAAGTCTGGGTTAGGTTTTTCGATCTGTAGTGGATCGGAACCAGGAGCTGAGGTTGATGGGTTAGAGTGAGAAGATTCTGCTTCTTTACCATCAACAGGAGCCTTACTACCATAATCTTGCGATCGAGTCGCAATCCTGACATGAGACATCATCAAAATGGGTTCTTCACTGGCATTCGAAGAAGAACCTATCATCTTATTTTCCTGCTCGGGGAATGGATTCTTTAACACAGCAGGAGTCGGAGAACCTTTAACTATTTTCACTACCTCGGCCCGATGAGGGCAGTCTCTCGTAAAATGATCTTCTTCACAAATGAGACAAGGATAACGAGGTTTGCGCTTTTCGTCATTGGTTTCCGACTTTTCCGTTTTCTCCTTTGGAGCCTTGTCTGCTTTAGCCTTCTTCTTTCCTTTCTTCTTTCCACCGTTTTTGGATTTGGCCGTAGATGACTCTACAGCGTGAATGTCGGCGGTAAGTTCAGGAGGAGAAGACTCTCCTGTCGGAGAATCAGGCAAAGTGATAATTGGAGTATTGGAGGTCTTGGAAGACTTCTTCTTACTCTTCGTAGTCACGATACCGATCATACCATCAGCGGCATGAGATCCCGAAGGAGCAGCAGCGATTTGGTTTGACTTTGGAAGATCCGGAATTTTCTCGTGTAACGTACCCGACTGAGTGTAAACTAAGTCAAGGTATTGTGCCTGAGCAATGACTTGCTCCTCAGTAACTACGCCGGCCTTAGCTACATCTTCAGTAATTCTTGGTAATAATGATTTTACAAACCATTCAGCTAAAATTTGGTCCGGGATAAAAACTTTCACTAATCTCCTTCGACGTCTCCACTCATGGATGTGATCAGAAATGTACGTGGATGTCGATTGTTTTAGCGAAGTTAATAATTCTGTACCATTATCGTATCTGACTGGTAACTGAAAATGAGTTAAGAATGAAGTAGCTAACTGGCTAAAGTTGTAAAAAGAAGCCCGTGGCAACTCAATGTACCACTTGGCTGCGAGACCAATGAGTGTACGCTGGAAAAGACGTAAGCGGATAGAATCATCTGAGATGGAATTTGATGCACACCAGAGGTGGTAAGTCATCACGTGATTAGACGGATCCTCTCCAGACTTACCTTCGAACTTGGGTATATCGCTGGGCAACTTATTTGGCATTGGCGGCCAGAACGGAAGATATTGAATTGGATCGTTCGTTAGGCGCGTCAAGTCGGGTAAATCTAAAGTCGCAATAAATGGTAACTGCCGGTTAGGATCTCTAAAACTCTGAGTCACAATACCAGCCCCAGGAGGAGGATATCCAGGATAACTAGGAACAGGATTCGCATTGGGGATATTATATCCTCCTGGAAAACCAGGATTAACCGGACCGTACTGGGGTTGTTGAGGTGGTTGATAAGTGTACCCAGGATACGGTTGATACTGGTAAACCGGTTGTTGGGCAGCTTGCCCAGGTTGATACTGTCCCTGGTACGGAGGTTGAACAAATTGAGGTTGAGTAGTAACAACCGTACTTGTACCAGGTTGACCTGCAGGCATCTGGACTGTGGTTTGAACCGTGGGTCCAGACAACGGTACAGATGTCTGAGGAGCGGTTACAGGGACAGTAGAAACCGGAGCTGCCGATACTCCAGAAGTAAGCATGGTAGATGAAGCGGTAGTTGCTGCAGCCGTGTGAGGTGGAGTACTCGGTGCAATTGGCGGCTGAGTAACTACAGAAGTTACAGGGGTCTGAACACTTGACTGGACAGGTTGCGGTTGCTGGGGTGGACCAGGAACTGCAGGTTGTCCTGCTTGAGGTACCGACTGTATACTTGGTTGCGACATCTGTTGACCCTGTGACGGATCCCATGTTAACATTCCAGGGTATTGACTCGTAACAGGTTGAGGATACTGAGATCCATAGCCGTATTGAGGATAGGGTTGATAACTGTAAGGTGTAGTCCCATATGATTGCCCTTGAGGTGGTTGATAACCTTGACCAGGGTATTGACCCGTAGGTTGATAACCTTGAGGTAAATACGAATACTGGGGTTGACCTTGACCTTGAGGTTGGTATCCTTGAGGTTGATACCCTTGGGGTTGATACCCTTGGGGTTGCCATCCTTGAGGTTGCCATCCTTGAGGTTGATACTGATACTGAGGTTGACTTTGGGGTACATATTGAGGCTGGGGTTGATACCCTTGGGGTTGATACCCTTGAGGTTGCCCCCCAGTCACAAATGAAGTACCTTGAGGTTGCCCCCCAGGCATTAACGAAGGTTGCCCCCCAGGCGGTAATTGGCCACCTTGAGGTTGGTTAATGGGAGTTGAACCTGACATCATATAAACTTCACCTATACTCAATGGTACATTACCACTGTTTCCAACTAATAACCCATGATCAACAGGTTGAGGAGATGCTCCCGCAAAGGTACCAGAAAGTGATTGATACCCAGTAGGAACAGAAGGACCGCCATGTAAAAATGATTCAGGACTTTGTGAAAACACAGATGACTGACCAGACATATTTACAGGAGAATGAATTCCTCTAGGTGGAACCGGAGTACGAGGTGTAGAAAAACCTACTGAGTTGTCTAAAAAATTGGTTAATGCAAGGTACCAAGATTCACTTCTAGGAGGACTGTAAAAGATGGATTCACGCTCCCTTAGATCAAGGGTAATTAGATCTTCAGAATCAGAAACGCCTATTTCTTCCTCTGGAACAAGTTCTTCTATAGCAATTAATCCAACAGGAAGATTTTCGGTGATAATTCTTTCTATTCTTGGTGAATCAGGAACACTAGGAGTTGGAGTAACAGGTTCTGAAATTTCAGGTTCTTCGCCTGTTTCACTGGCAGATGAAAAACTACCAGCAAGCTCGGAAACTGTAACAGCTTCGGGATTGTAACCTGTTTCTAATCTTTGGTAATCTGGATGGACTACCAAAGAAGATTCTCCTTCTTCAGGTGAACCTACTCTACTGCCACTAGGAGGAGTTACAAGGACCTTTAAACCCTCTAAATAACTGGGGTCGTCTCGAGGAGGTGAACCCCTAAGTTCACGGGATCTTCTCAACAATTCGGCCACAGAAACAACTTCAGGAGACTGGCCCGCAATCGACGGGACCTTCTCGGTAATTCCGCCACAATTAAAGATTTTAACTACAACACACGAAAACAAAGTAAAAAATTTCAAATCAAACCACCTAAAGTCTTCTAAAGAACCAATCAAATTTGAAGCACACGCCTAAATAATCTAGAGCGTCAAACCACACACAAACAGTAGTCTTCCGGACCAAAAGCGCTAGTTGGTGATTAGGCCCAACCTCGCAGGATTCAGTACAGAAATAGTGGGTGGAACAGTTACCCCGGCAACCTGCTTAATGAATAGACTGGACCAAGTTCCTCCACTTTAACCGTCTCGAAGTGAAGCGAACCCCCCAGAAAATCCAAGTGAGTATAACCGACGTCTGCTCCAGGTACAGTGGGACCTTCCCTCCACCGTCACCTTGGGTAGAATCCTAGATATTATGGCCACTAAGGTTACCAATCACAACAATTACACCTGGGGGAACAGTCTAAACTCCGACAGCACGCAAGGGCAGAGTAGCAAGCTCCAATCCCCTTACCGGCTCCTTGACAACAATCCAAGGTTTACCGATAAGTGACCCCTGGCTCCTCGACAATGGTTAATCCGAGGTTTACCGTTTGTAATACGTACTGCCTGGCGTCGTTCCCAACGAGGGAGGAATGATCCCCTCACTGGTTCGGACACGAGCTCGTGTTTCTCCTTTAAGAGGAGCTTTCCCAGAATGTAACTGAAACAATTGGATTTGTTCTACTCAAGATAGACTATCTGTTTGGTTTTGTAGTCTTGGAGAGTTAAGTACTCACCTACTCCAAGACCCTAGCCTAAGCTATGTTGGTGCTTCAGAGCCCTAGAAAAATAAAGATTACTAGATTGATTTTAATTTAAGCGTTACTTTTAAGGTTGTTTCTTAAGTCAAAAGGTGATGGAAGTGAAACTAGTGGTGTGTTGACTCGACTCGAAACCACTACAAAATGCACCTAAAATGATTTATCCACTACTTTACTTTTTCGATGAATTGCTTAACTAAAAAGTTGAGAGAATGCAATCTTTATAAAAGCAACTTCTTAATTGAAGACAATCAAAGAAACAATTCGTTTTTCTTTTCCAAGCATAAAAACATAACTTCTCTTTACATGCACGAAAAAACTCTTTTCTTCTTTTGAAAACAAAAAGCTACTTGAAACAAGACTTTTTAAGAAGATGTTTTTGTATTTTTCTTTTAATAAAGCAAATAAATCTAATATAACCAAAAATCAATCTTAACAACTCTTAAAATCTATGAAAATGCACTCATAAGCAAACTAAAGGCAAATTTACTCTAAGCAATCTTAACGAGGCCAAAACTAACAATGATTATTTCTAAGGTGTTTTACTTGATCACAATCAAATCAAGGACTAGCTTATTGCAGAACCAAAAACTAGTCAAAACAAAATTCTAATCTTTTTGTCCTTTTTGAAAATGGAAATCAATACTTTAAAAACAAGCAATTCGAAATTTGACCCAAAACAACTCAAATGACAAGTTGCTCAAACAAGGAGACTTTACGACAGGCTCAACTTCTAAGAAGGTTGACTAACCAGAGATATCTAAGGCTGGACAACTTTCTAAGCTCAAAGTCACTACAAAGCCTTTCCAAAAATCAAACCCTAGGTCTAAACTTCGTTGAAAACCACTAAAACACTCAAAGCTCACAAAACTAGTTCAGGTGAGAATTCTTGACAGGGTACTAAAGGATCTGGGCAGAAAACACTAAGAAAAAACAAAATCTAAAAGTAATTTAAGCAAAAATGGAATTTTCTTAACTTTTACAGGAAGACGCAGGCCAGCCGTTGTCACAGGTGCGGCCCCGCACTGTGCAGTCGACAACAGCGCGTCCAAGGACGCACTGTGCAGCACACAGAGACTGCGTCTTTCTGGAAAAAAGAAGAAAAACTAAAGCCAACTAAATCTACAGCTAAGCCACCCAAATACTAATTCTCACAGTCAAAAACCAGAAAATAAAAATGATTTTCTCAAAGCAAAGTTCATATAAAGGAAAAGACTCTCTCATTAATGGATTCCCCAGCGGAGTCGCCAATTTGTCACACGGAATCTGTCAAGGGTGCGGACACGACTGACCTTCCTAGAAGTCTAAGACATTCTAATGACAAACAAGACAAAATGGAGTGATCTTTCTCTAAATACACCTTTTACAACATGAAAACTACAAGTGTTTAGGCTTACCTTATTCCAAAACGCTGTTGTTGAAGTCCGTTCTTGACGATCCGGATGAGCTCCTCCTTCAAGTCAATTCCTGCAACCACAAACAATCAAACAATTACCAAGCACTTGCATTTCATATAATAAAACATATATTCAACATGCAGACCAAGGAACACATGAAATAACTCATTAACACAAGCTATTGAGAAAAATAAACCAGTTTGTATTAATAACGAAACAAAGAAACTCTTACAACCTGGCCTTGGTGTTGTGCAAGTTCCTCCCAGGGTCCATCAAGGGTTTTCCTCTACTTTGACAAAGCTCACCCTCTCCCAAGTAGAATCAAGTGAAGACAATCTCTCCTCACAAAGGCTCTAATGGAAGACCTAAATCCTGCAGCATTTACCCAAAGAAAATGTATAGCTCCAACCTCCTCTCCTTCTGGCTCAATGCCTTTATTTATAGTGCTGTAAAGAGGTTATTCAGGTCCACTATCAATGGGATCATCCCCCTCTATGGGTGGGATAGCTCCCTTATTGATGGGATAAGTTCCCCCTTAATAGAGATACATGAACCAACTGGAGGCGCATCCATTTCATCAAACCGACCTCTAGAATGTTCTAGAAGTAACCACAAGTAACTTTTTCAAGATAAAACTCGCGCATTTTGCCTTTTACAGAGGGACGCACCTGTCCCTTAACATACAGAGCGTCCATGGACGCAGATTTTGTGAACATGGTCAGCGTCCCCGCAGGTAAGGCTAGAGAGAACCTGCGACCCCAGAGATAAACATGATTTTTACAAGACTTTCTCTCTTCTTTGAGTTTGAGATGGATAACAGAGGCATGAGACTTGCCTAAGAGGGTAGCATGACTTGTTGATTTGAGCCATACTAACTGTAAGTAGTCAAGGTGACATTTTTTAGTGTAACATTCCTTAAGAATAGCTCTGGATGACAATGGTAGAGTTTTTTGGAAAGAGCTTTTCTACAGAGAATCTTCGTTTTGTTATTGATAACTTCATTTGACTGATATAAAACAAATTCCTACTAAAGGTCATTTTTTATCAAAATTTACAAGGTTGAAACTAGTACCATTTTCATGCTTATAGCCTTTGACTGTATCTTTCAATAATAATGACCAATTTTCTAAATCATTTCTATTTATACAAGCAAAAAAACAAAATCTAAAAGAAATACTCGTCTTTTTCGTTCCAAATATAACCATTTACAATTGGTTTTATTATGAAAATAAAGGAAAAACTAATCTACAAAAAGAGAAGAATGATCTCCTATGGAAAGTATTTTTTGAGGATCTACCCGTTAACAGGTAAAGATTCTATTTTTCCTATTAACTATTGTAACATAAAAGTAGATGGGCCTATGATTTCTAGAATTTGGAAAGGGCCAAGCCATATTTGTTGAAATTTCATATTTTTTCCCTTTTTGTCGTGAGCCTTGTCCCATTTTAAAACTAGATCTCCCATTTGAAATTCCTTTCTAGATATCATGTTTGAATCAAAAGGAGCTTTTACTAATTCTTGGTGATGAGCATGAGTTATTTTAGCCTGTTCTCGTTGCTCTTCTAGCTTAAGTATTTCCAGCTGACTTAGTTGTAAGGAAGAAGTTGGTGCTTCATCAATATATTGAACTAAGGCCAAAGAGGGAATTGCTAGATGAGTTGGAAGAACCACTTCTTTCTCATAAACTAAATTAAAGGGAGAAGTGCCAATAAAGGCTTTCTGCATTATTCGGTCTGCCCATAGAGCATATATTAAAGACTTGTGCCAATTCTTGTGAGTTTGATCAATGGTTCGCTTAATAATTCTGATTAAGTTTTTATTCGTAGATTCAGCTACCCCATTCCGCTGTGGGTAATAATTGGCAGAGTATTTAAGCTTAAAACCTCTTTTGAGTGCAAATTTAGTCATAGCATTGCCAGAAAAATACAATGCATTATCAAACATCGAAGCAGAGGGTAAACCAAACCTGGTGATTATGAACTGACCTATGAAATCAATGATGTGTTCGGCATTAGATGTCTTGAGAGGATTTGCTTCTACCCATTTAGTAAAATAATATGTAGCTGTAAGGATATACCTATGCTGTTTAGAAGAGTGAGGAATGATCTCACCTATTATATCCAATTCCCATTGATCAAAAGGCTATTCAATGTTGACGGGTTGCAAAGGAAATGATGGTTTCTTTTGTCTCCTTGCAGGAGTTTGACAAAATTGACATTTGCTTACTTAGCTATGCGCATCTTTGAAAAGTGTGGGCTAGAAGTAGCCTGCGTGGAGGGATTTATGTGCAGTAGCATCTCCAGCATAATGTCCACCTATTGGTCCATCGTGGAGTTCCTACCACACCTTTTCAGCTTCAGATTTCTCAAGAAATCTAAGGAGAACAGAGTCATAATTCATCCTAAAACCTAAATCATTCACGAGCTGATATTACTTAGCCTTCAACCTTAGAGCTCTTTCCTTTGTATAATTGAGGTTTGAAGGGGCATATCCATTCTTTAGATAAAGTATGATATTAGCGTATAATGAAGCAACATCGTTTAGGCTCACCTTGTACATTTGTATCTCTGCAAATGGTATTTCGGAAATAAGCGATGCTCCAGCCAACATTTTGCAAAAGCCTTGACCTTTTATAATATTTGTTGGTTTAATTTCAATGTCATATTCTTGTAATGCAGTAACCCAATTGGCTCTTTTCTCACCCGCATATTTCTGTACTAAGAGATTTCTTACCGCTGGAAATGGTACTATGATTTTTGTATGGGTTTTAAGTAGAAAGGGCCTGAAATATTTTATCGCTTTGAAAATAGCATAAGCTTGTTTCTCTATGTCTAAATAATTTAACTCAGCCCCTTGTAGATTTGAACTGAAAAAAGAAATTGGGGCTTCTGCCTTGTCTTGATTTTCTTGAGTGAGTATTGCAGCATATGATCTATCAGAGGAAAATGTATATAAAACGAGAGGATAGGAAAAATTTGGAGTTGCTAAAGATGGAGTGTTAATGATCGCTTGTTTGATCAGATTGAATGCTTCATATTCGTCTTGGCCCCATTTGAAGATTGATTTCTTTTTAATCATTGCTTGTAAAGGAGATAGGATTTTAGAAAAATCTGGAACAAATCTCTTTACAAAATTAATCTGGCCAAGGAAAGATTGCATAGCTTTCTTGTTGTGAGGCAAAGGTATTTCTGAAATCTCCTTGATTCTGTCGAGATCAATATGGATTCTAGATTTTGACACTATAAGTCAAAGAAGTTTTCCTTCACTTAATGCAAAAAAGGACTTTTTTGGGTTGAGTGAAATTCCATACCTTTGGCAACGTTGGAAGATCTGTTTTAAATCTCTGAGATGATTGCCTCGCTTCTCAGAATATACAGTTATATCATCCAGGTAGATTACTACTGATTTGTTTACTAATCCCTTAAATGCGATGTCCATGGCCCTTTGGAATGTGGCACCAACATTGATCAGACCAAAAGGCATCTTTTGATATGCATAAGTACCCCATTTGGTTTTGAATGTGGTCTTTAATTGATCATCGGGATGGACCAAAACTTGGTTGTAGCTAGAGAAACCATCCAAGAAAGACATTAATTTTGACCCTGCAACTGCCTGCAATATTTTCTCCATAGGAGGCAAAGGAAAATTATCTTTTTGGCAGGCTTTGTTAATATTTCGAAATTCAATGCAAATTCTAATGTCTCCGTTCTTCTTTCTAATGGGAACCATGTTGGAAACCCATTTAGAATGTCGAACGGGAAAATTTATTTTGGCTTTCAATAACTTATTGAACTCAGATTTGATCTGGTTTTCTAGATTAGGATGGATCTTTCTCAGCTTCTACTGGATAGGTTTTTCATCGTTTGTCATTGGGATAATATGTTGGATGATAGGAGTGTCGTAAGTCTTAAGTTCATTGTAGTTCCAAGCAAAGACACTTTTGTATTGTTTCAAGAGACAAACGTATGCTAATTTTTCTTCAGGAGCTAGGCCAAAGCCTAGGTTGATATTCTGTGGGTTGGTATCAATTCCTAGATTTACTAATTCATAGTTCAAAGTTGAACTTTGAAGTTTTGAATTGGTACATCTTTTGAATCAATCTTTCAAATCATATATGTCTTCTAATTTGACTACTGACTTTGGCATAGCATTATTAGTGCTATCTTGTTGCAATTGTCTATCATGTTGGTCCTCATCAATTATTTGATTGGTGTAAGATCCCTCAGATGTGAGGAAGCTTACAATATCAAGATCATCATTGAAAATTCTCCAATTGGTAATGTTATCAGGAATCGACGGTCTAAAGATTAATTCGATTGAAAATCTATAGGGGTGATAGTCTTTTGAGGTAATGAGCTTCGAAGCTACGTTTGCCAAGAGGTCGGTACTAGCATTCTAGAGTCTAGGAATTGATGAAATATTAAATGCTATAAAATGTTCAGTCAGATCTTGTACTAAAGATTGGTAATGCTTTAAATGACCTGATAGACAATGTATAGTATTCTGTACCTGTCTGATAACAATTTCAGAATCTCCGAAGACTTGTAGATATTTGATGTCTAATCCGATTGCTTTGTATAATCCTTGGACTAAAGCCTCGTATTCTGCAGTATTATTGGTGCAATTGAACTCGAGTCTACAAGTTAGCATAGTTTTGTTTTCCTCTGGACTGATTAATATGCATCCTACTCCTGCTCCTTTGTTAGACTTAGAACCGTCAAAAAATTACTTCCAAAATAAAGATTTATTTACAGGACTATCTATAAAATTAATACATTTAGAACTATCTGTTTGAGAAAAATTTTCTACTTGAGATAAAACAAAATGTTCTAAGTAAGGTGACGTATGAGAATTAAAATTTCCTAAGAAAGAATCAACAGAATAGTTTCCAATAATATTATTGTTGTATGCTACTGGTTCATTTTCTCCTTCCAATTCTATTACTATGTATTTCTGATGTCTTTCTTGCTCAACCTTTATCTGATTTGGTTTACCATTGTAAGGGAGCCACATGTGCGACCAATCAGTTGCAAAGTATCCATGAAGTTTTTCTGACCAATCTCTGCTAAGAATTAAGCCATAAAATTTTGGAATATCTGCAACTAAAATGTCGATAACTTGACATGCCTTTGGATTAGATGACAACCTTATGGTAACCTGATTTAATTCTCCGATCACTTCAACTTACGACCGATCCAGCTGCACTATGCGCATAGCATATTTTTGAGGTTGAACATTAAACTTTGCACATATCGATTTAGGTAAGATATTAGATGAAGCTCCAGAATCAACTAAACAATTATGCAAATTTTTGTTGAAAACTTCATAAGTAAGAAGAAATGGGGGAGTATGAGATCTCAAACTTCCTCCAATTAAAGCGATATCATTTGGATCAACTTTATTAATCACATTAGTTGGAGGTCTTCCCATCTCATGGGAAGCTTGAGAGATTACAGCAGCGGGCAGAGGTGCAACTGGTACTGCATGTAATTCTTTCAAAAGTACCTTTTGCTGATGTTTTAACTTGCTCAATTCATAAAAAGTAATATTACCCCTAGCCTTCTTCATGTCTTCTATGATATTATACTCCATTTCATCCAAAACAATCAATGTTTTAGATGGAGTTGGTGAATCTGTTTGGACTGGGCTTGTTTGAGTTGCTTTGGATGTCGTTTTCTTGGTTATGAATTTATCCTTAGGCATTGAGATTGTGCTCTTTGGATTAGGAGTAGGATGAGGAGGATCGAGTTGATTTATACTTCAAGTACTAACCGGCGATGCCTCTTGATCTTCTTCATCTTGGAGAATGAAATCCTACATACCTTGTACCTCTACAACTTCTTCTTCATCAGTAGGCTCTTCGGTAGCAATTTCCTCTTCTTCTTCTTCTGATTCAGCATTTGCAATAGCATTAGGAGGCTTTGAATCAGTCGAAGGATATTTTATAAGGCTTGTACGATTTTTTAGAAGAAGTCTCTGCTACTTGTTTCTTAATGTCAACCATTTCGTTAGACATGGTTTTCAAAACTTTCTGCAATCCTTCTAAATCGAATGGATCTTTCGATTGTTTTTTCTTGGGATCTTCCTTAAAAGTAACCTTCTTAGATTTTCGTTCATCAATGGAATTTTTCTTTTCTAAGGCTATGATACATTTCTCTATCGCTATTTCTTCCTTCATATTATCAGCTAAAGTTGTTTTATTAGCCCTATCAACGAAGATTGCTATGTTTGATGGTAAAGTAGAGATATACCATTCACTTCACACTTCTTCTCTAAGCGTAGAAGCAGTAAGAATTTTTTTTAACAATCTATTGAAATGTGATTTAAAATCTTTGATAGGTTCCTTTGACTCAGTCCTAAGGTTAGACAAGTCATTGATCAATGTCGTGGTATACCTGTCATCACTGAACTTAGTCAAGAATTGTTCTCGAAAGATATCCCAACTAGTGATAGATCTAGATGCTAATAAGAAATACCATGATCTGGATGCTCCTTGCAAAGTGTAAGGAAAGAGTCGGAAAATAGCATCTTCATTAGTAACTCCATTGATATTTATAGATAACATGAAGTTGTTTATATGTTCTTCCGCTAGCATGCCTGCTTTAGGATTAAACTTAGGTAGCCATTTTTCAGGATGGGCCAGTATTTGACTCAAGGGCGCAGGCATTAAGACTGCCCCTGGATTATTCCATGGAGATTGGGCCATCATTGAACTACTAACAGAGGGAAGCGTAGAATATGATCCTTGTGGTTGGGAAGATGAGGATATTACAGTTCCAGAGGATTGAGACGGAGATGTTGAAGTTCCGGTGGACTAGTGGACAATAATCTAAAGTGGAGGGGTGGATGGTTGACTGTGCTATGGAGAGGTTGAGATGGATGATGATGACAAAAGAGACTTGCTATCAGGTGCTTTAGGTGATTTCCTTGGTCTCTTCCTTGTAGGTAGAGGTAACTCGGTCGGCTCAATACCAAACTTTTCGCTCTTTAATTTGGTGAGAGGATGAGCAAGGTTATATTGCGAAGTCACACTACCTTGAGATTTATCAGATCTTTGAGGTGATATAGAAAATCACTGAAGTTTATGAATCAAAGATTCGACTTCAGGAGGTTCAGTAGTAGATTTTTCTTAAATATTAGGGTTTGTGGCAGTGGTTGTTGTTATTTCGACTTCTTGCTCGAGATTTAAAGATTCTAAGTGCGATGGAGAAGTCGCAAGAGATGGTGAGGGCGATTTACTTTCAAAATGGTATTTAGATTTAGACTTACTTTCCATTCACAGTTCAGGGCCCTCCTTCGAGCGCCAAATATGTTGAATCCACGAAAATTGGGTCTAGAACAAGGGGGATACCTACCCAGTCCAGACCTTGGTTAGCAGCTCTTTTTCTGTTTGGTATAGTGGGTCCGATTGGGGATATGGGACTAGTTTCCCAATATTTGTGTATGTGTTGAGAATTTATATTTCCTTTCTAATAGTTCCTACGTAAAATGCTTTTTATTCTAAATATAATCTAACAACATGCAATTGTATTCTAATAAATAGAAATATCTAATTCTAAACTAATCGAGGATGTAATCTTTCCGATATGCAATCTAAAATGATTTCAAATAACAGTTGGTAATAAATATCATTCAACTACTATGAGAAAAGAATTCAATAAATATAAACCATTTCGTATAACAAGTTAGACGAAACAATTGTGAAAAACATATCGCATAATAAGCTACTCATATATTAAACATAAATAAATAACTATCACCATACAGAAGTGCCAAATGATAACTCAAGCATTCACACATTCATATATAAATAAGTGAACATGAACATCACCTTAACACATAAGTAGAAACAGTTAAGAGATAAAAGTACCATTTATAACTAGTTCTACTCATGAGCTTCAAGCAATAATGATTTATCTATTCTTAATCCAACATCCATTAAGAGTAAAAAAGTGCAACATCGGTAGTAGATATTAAAAGCAATATCAATAAATCATATTCCATTCATTCATCAAAACCTCCTCAGAGGGTGCAAAAGTGCATGTTCTGAGGGAAATTTTTTGACAAATTTCAGGACCCTTCTCTAAATGCATGAGAAGGGTTTAAATACTACTAACTAAATCTAAAAATAATTTATTACAAAAATGTGCGATGAGGTTTAAATGACCGTCCTCATTTCAGGCAAAAATAAAGCAAAATTAAAACTAAAACTGAATCCAAAACTAAAACTAACAACTAACCATTTGTGTATCTGTTCCTTGTAATCACAAGCATTCATCATTTTCTTAAGGAGAGTTGGCTGGCCGACTTCCGATTTTATCTATCCTTCGAAAACAGAATCGACAAGTGTTGGTGCCATCTTCTCGGTAGAATTGATGATACATTTGAGAGTCATACACTGGCTGTGTGGTTTTACCAAGTACGCCCAGTAAGAATCTCAATTCAAATTGGTTAACCTTTTGATTGACTCTGCCCTTTCTTAAGCCTTCTATTTCCATCTTGTCTGTAGATGTTGTACATTCGATACATATCTACATCCCACTTGATGATATATCTGAGAAATACCACTGGTCTAGAGTTCAAGTTTTTCCTTTCGCCTTTAGTGATTTTTCTACAAATTTCTGGGCTTACAGGTGCCTGAGCGATTAGAGGCTTTCCATCTTAAGTGGTTTTTCCTGGCTAATCACGCATCGGAAACTGCCTTCATTTCTCGATCGGGCTTCCCTAGTGCAATTTTCGCCTCTTACGTGCTTTTTGTTAGAGGATATAAAGCTTAAATTTTGTGAAAATAACGACTCTATGAGTTCATGGTTTTGAGCTTTAAATTCTCTATACATGGTATTAGCATTATCTAGTACCCAGTTAACCATGTGTGTGTACGGAAGAATTTTGGGCCTCGCCGCTAGCTTATGCAAGAACGAACATGCTAGTTCTGTAATAGATGCTTCAAAAGACCCATGTGAGCCTGCAGTAGCTATAACCTCCATTACCTTAGGATTTTCTTCCTCGAGTAGACTGTACATGCCTTCCCAAGTAGTAATACCATCATCTTTGTTGCAGGTGGTGTCTATGTATAAGGGCGTCATTTCTTTATCTTCAGAACTCGGAGCTTTACTCTTCTTTCCCATAATATCCTGAACACTGCTATGTATACTTCTCTGCTCTTCGCTCCTCTATTTTACAAATGAGGTGAGAATTATGATAGGAAAAAGGTGACGGGAAAGCTTTAAATGCGGAAAACATATAAAATATACCACCTTATGTGAAATGGCTCTTCGATAAGATCAAAACCGTATTTCATTAATGATTTCCAACTAACTCATTGATTAACATTAACATGCATAAACGAGCCTCTATTTATGGAAAAAGCTTTTTTGAACAACGAGCCCTGAAGATTTGCGATAAGGCAATTTTGCGATTTGCTTCGCAATATTGCAGATCGCAACATCACGGATCGCAATATCGCAAATCAAAATATCGCAAATCCATTGCGTGTGGTAATCATTCGTCAATGTGTTTTCTGCGAAATGCGCCATCGCATATCGGTGGTTTAAGGTATTTTAGCGTAAGTGATGTTTGAGGCATGCAATGCGATGAGGGTCTTTTGATGTGTGATTTCGCATCACGATTTTGAAATCTTATAATTCCACTTGTGAGAAGGCATCCATTACCCTTTTTGCGATGCGACACGCTTTAAGGAGTGATTTTATTCCAACTTATCATAAAACTTAAGTCTTTTTAGATTTTTCGAGGGTATTCTCCTTAGTTTATGATAGTAAGTTTTATTGAAAAAGGAAATACAAGCATTAATCGATTTTTTTAATTTTTGAATAAGGGTCCCCACTTATTTAGTATTAGTGATAAAACCAAATAAGAAGGGGGGTTGTTTTTGGCCACAACACCAATATGAAAACCTAATGGGAGCAATGATTGTTGCTTCATACATTCGTTTGATCTCATTTTCAATGAAAGGTAATAAAACATGATTAATTCTTCTTATCTTTTACCTAAAAGGTTTTTGATCTTCTTTCAAAGGGATAGTGTGTTGTATGATAGCAGTGTCATAGGATTTTAAGTCTTCATAACTCCAAGCAAAAACATCCTAGAATTCTTTCATTAGCTCAATATATTTTAGTTTTTCATCAAAGGGTTATGATTTGGAAAATTTTATCAGTTTAGGATTCTCTTGAGTTCCTATGTTGCATTCTTCAATGTTTGCTTTCAAGGGCTCCATCTTAGGATTTTTAGGAATATCATTAGAGTCAAATAAGTCCTCCAAAGGAGTTATTCCCTTGGGTAATTCATTATCTTTGAGATTTATAACTTCAGTTTGACCATCAATTATTTCATCAATATCCATTTTCTTTAAGTCCTGAATATATGTTTTCTTGAATTTAGTAAGGTGAAGCATGTTTATTGAGTTTTCTTCCAATTTTTTAATGTCTAACTCATTAGTGTGATCAAAATCTGAAACTATGTCTACATCTATATTAATGCTAGAAAATTCTTCATCTAATGTTAGAAAGTGATTAATCTGCTTATCGTTTTCAAAAACTTTCCAGTTCTTAAGATTATCAAGTATAGCTGGCCTATGCCTAACCTCGGCTGTATACTAATGATTGGGCTGGAAAGGCAATTTGCTGGTGCTGGAAAACATAGACAGGCTATAAGCTTGCATGTTATGTTTTCTAGGAATAGTTGCAAGCTTGGCTTCTAAAAAAGTATTAAGGATTTCTACAACTGTACCTATGTAAAGTCCTAATCTAGGGTCACTGGTTATGTAAACTCCATTAATCTGTTTAACTATCAGTTTAGAATCTCCCATGATTGATACCCTTATAGCTCCTAATCCTTTGACTAGCTTGAGGCCTAGCAGGAGTGCTTCATACTCTACCATATTGTTTGTGCATTTGAAATTTAGCCTATAGGCATGACCTTCTACATGATAATTTTCTAAGTTATAGATCCATACCCCTGCACGTGCACCTGGTTTTTTTACTGAACCATCAAACTCTGAATGCCATAAGATTTCATGTTCATAATTTGTATCAGGAGTAATGAGATCCTTCTTATCTAAGATATCTGGATTTTCTTTTTCATTTGATATCTCTTGAATTCAAACAGTTGACTTTTCTTTTACAACTTATTTTGGTTTTGTTGCTATGTCTTTAGATTTTTTAATTTCTTTTGGTTGTACTGCTATACCATTTGGAATACCTTCTGGATCAGTTTCTTCATTATAGAGAATAAAAGAATCCATATAAGAATGCACTCAGTAAATGGGAAAGTTTTGAGGCTTCTCCTGACTACTCACTACATACTTCATTAAAGTTTCTCTATATAGCTTCTTTTGTTGTCCAAAAATAAATATGGTAGCATATGACATGTCTAATTGTAGAGACCCCTAAAGTTTAGCACCCCAGGATCTGGACAACAAAATGCCATACTTGGGTGGAATGTCTGCTACCACTATGTCCATGAGTATAGTTTTGGCAGGGTACTGAACCAAAGAGACACATAAATCCTTTATAAGCCCTAAAAACCTCACTTGACTTGAATCAAAGGAAAATAAATCCTTATAGGGTCTATTGATGTCTAAGTTGAGTTTCTCCATAACAGACTTGGGCATGAGGTTGTGTGAAGTACTTGAGTCGAAAATGGAATTATGCAAAATATTATCACGGATATTGAGACTAACATAGAAAGGTGGTATCCCTCCTTCCAGTGATTTCCTATTTACTTTAGGGCCAAAAATCAACTTGGGCCGGTCATCAAAGAGATTTATAGAATCTGCATTTTCAATATTATTTAATGATTTGTTTATCTGAGACCTATAAATATCATGTTTAACCAATTATGTCAAAGGAACTGAAATTTTAATCTTGGCCACCTCTACTCCTAGATTAAAGGGTATGATTACTTTGTTTGTTTGAACTTTTGGATTTCTAGCAACAACATTTTCTATGTTTTCTTCTCTTTCAGGATTTTGGACATTCTTTGTTGATTTTTATAATCCAGTCTTTGGAGGCTCTTCTACTGTTTCCTTCGAAGGAAGTGAAGTGGAAGGTTGTTCATTGTTGGGTTGATTATCAGAAACATCTTCTATGGTGGGGCTAGAGGGATTTTGATTTATCTTGAAAGGATCTGAAGTGTTTTTGTCACTAGAAATGTCTTACCCTTTTTAGGTTGATTAGGACTTGTTTTCTGGTTTGTTTCTAGGGCATCAATACTTTTTCTACTTCTTAAATTATATTTATTATGTACCTCAAAAATAGTAGAGTCATATCCCTATATGAAATCAAATGACTCCCCTGTTGGGTTTTGAATTGTTGTAGTATGTGGGACTCTTGGTCATCCTGAGTTAGGAATACATCTTCCTCATCATCTAGACTCGTTAAAGTTATTTGAGTATCTAGTTCAGGGTGTTTTGAATTGGATGCCTCTGCATAGTTTTCTTGGAAAGGTGGTCTGATATTTTGGTCAGGGATATTCTTTCCAACATTTTGGTTCTGATTTTTCCTAAAGTTAGGATTTCTCCCTGAATTAGCCTTTTGGCCATCCCAAGGAGATTTCCTTTTGATAATTTCAACTCTATCAAACAATTTTTCCATTCCTTTGACAATAGCATCAAACTTTTGTTCAAAAGGTGAACTTTCATCTTTTACAGGGATTCTTCTCTCGTTCCTAGCTTTGGCTCTTTTGGAAAGTAGGTTAGCCTCAACACTTACAGCTACGATTTGAATTTCTTCCAAAGGGAGGGGTTCCTTTCACTTAAATGGAAAGCCATCTCTGAATCAAATCCATCAGGAAATTTGATCAGGGCTAAACCAAGTGGGGGCCTAAGGTCAACTGGAATAGCACTATAAACACTATTGAACCTAGTGCAATAGTCCTGAATAGTCTCATGAGGTCCCCTTTTAAGGTTCTCATACTCAGATAAAATTTGAAGGGGATCCTTCTTTTTTTCCCACCTATTCAGGAATTGTTGGTAAAGGATTCTTAAACTGTTAATGCTTTGGGGAGCTAAAGATCTAAACCAGGTTCTAACTTCTCCATCTAGACTTTCGACAAAAATTCTCATTTGGACATCTGTTGTGTCAATCTCATGAAGTTCAAAGTAGTCTGTCATTTTCCTAGTATGTTGCTGAGCTGTGTAGGTCCTAGTGCCATCAAAAGTAGTAATTTTACTCTGATAATCCTGTGGCATAGCACCTGGGGCAGCAGGAAACACAAGGGGAGCATATCTATTGGCCATGATTCTAGGTTGGGTAGTAGTATGAATGAGAGTTGGGGTAACAGGAGGTGTCTGGGTTGTGGAAGAAGAACTAGAGGTAGTGGTAGGGTGTTGAGTGATGATTGATTGAAGAGGGAGTGAAGGGATGAAGGGAGGAGTGGACTGGATTTCAAATGAGTGAAGGAATAATGATGAACTTGCAGAAAGAGAAGTAGTCTAAGAAAGTTCTAGTGTTCTATCGGTGGTAAGAGATGACTGAGTGGAATTATGCAGATATACATCAATTGACAAATTGGCTCATTGGGTTTCAAGTTCTCTGAGGAATTCTGGATCTTGGACTAGGTCCAATAGTTCATTATCAGATGTGGTTCTAAATAGAGATATTTCAAAGTGTTTGTCAAAAGGAAGATATTCTAGGAAAAGCCACTCAACTGGACATGATTGTGATCTGAACAAAGGTCTAGGACTTAATGAACTTTCTTTCCTTTTAATGATTCTCGGAATCAGGTTAGGATTTTCAAACACAGGGAAAGGATATGGATCAGGGTTAGCTCTGGTGTAACGAGTTCTTCTTGAAGCTAGATTTCAAGCTTTTCAATCGTATTCTTTTATAGATTTTCAAAATAATCCTTTAAGATTCTTTAAATTCAAACTCTATGTTTCTAAAAGGTTTATTTAACATAGGATTTGGTAATCCCTAGCAGAGTCACCACTATGTTTTCACTCACATTTTCCTTTGAAGTTATTGGAAGAAGGAAAGGATCTGAGGTAACCACAAACCAACTTTTAGGCTTAGGTGCTAGCCCACTTAGTCTAGAGAGGGCTCTCTCTTTATGATTTAGCTATGTTTGAAAATATTTTAGGCTAGTATCAATGTTCAAGGAGGTTTTGTTGTTTGAAAATGGTGGAATTATGAAAAAAATGGGAAAACTAGGCTTTTAGGCCATTGGGCTATGGAGTCAAATAGGGATAGTTCATTGGAATAAGTCAAATTGTTGAGGTATGAGTTCCACGGGCAGGATAACAGAGTAAAATCAAACTTTGGGGCTCGAATGGGTGGTAATTCTTCTCAAAACTAGAGGGAAATCAAGAATCCTTAAGTTAGGATAAGAAAGAAGAAAGGAAGATAGGTCAACTAGCAGAGGACAATTAAGAATCCTATACCAGGGACTTATTAGAGAAAAACTACAAGGATAGAGGAGCAATTAAGAATTCCTTTATCAAAATAGTTTAGAAGAAAACATATAAATGGTAGACTATTGATAGCAGAGAGAAATAAGGCTAATTCGGATATACTTTGACTATTTTACCATTTATATTTCATATGCATGAACATTGAAACATATAGAAAACACATAAAATACTTATTTGCAATTATACTGCACGAGAATCTGATGAAATGTCCTCAACTTTCATTCCTTTTCCAGCAAAAATCTAGATTTTATTACAAAATCTTTATTAGCTTGATAGCATAGATTTACAGATATGTTATAGAATCCACCCTGAATACTTCGAATGGAGAAGTATTTATACAAAAATTACATCAAAATATCTCATAACTACATGAGATTTATTCTAGGGAATACAAAATATCTTTTACAAAAATATAGAGATAGATGTAAAACTGATTGTTGTTGTCCCTTTATTCATGGAAGAGTTGGAGGTTGAAGCTTGAATTTGCCTCTTGATGTTGCTTTGGTAATTGTGTGTTGGATTCTTGCTTAATTTTCCCTGCTGATACTCTTTACCTGTTTACCAGAATTTACCTCAGTGAATATTTTCTTTTTACCTCAGAGTTACCATAGTAAATTATAGGATTTCAAGCATATTGGTCCACCATTCTTTATTACGTATATTCATCCTGGTCAATTTCCTATATATTTCATTAGCCTAAATGTGCTTTGAAAAATTGGGCTGGGCTATGAACAAGTGTTTCACTTCATGCTCAATATAGAAGAGATTTCCTAAACCATCATAAAGAACTTTTCTAGTTGGTAGTGCTTTCACTGTGGAAGAGCTGGCTTGACTTTTGGCTTGCTGGTGTAGTTTATAAATGTAGTCTACCTGAGTCATCAGCTTTTTAATTATGACCAGTGGGTTTAGAAGTCCTTTATTTCATAGAATGTCAAATGTTTCCATGAAATCATCTATGTCATCTTGAATACTTTGACATCTTCTTTCCAGGTTAAGCATTAAGTTATTTTTAGTAAGAACTTTCTTCACTTCAAGGATAGTACCAATTCGATCCTCGATTTCCCATTATTCCAGTTGTTCAAAAGGATGAGCAATTGAGTTGCCTCTTCAATATTGTCTCCCAATTCTTCCCTGGTATTTTGTATGGGCTCAGTAGCTAGTTTAACTAACTCAATTTGTTAAAAAATGATCTGAATAGAAGACCAAATATCATTGATGGAATCAATGATATTGGTCCATAAAATCTCTATAATATATTTTAAGGGCTTTTCAAATATTAAGTCCTTCTCTAATGTTTTTATTCTATCAGTCCTCCTTCTATTCTTTCTCTCTTCTTCAGTGTAGTTAATCTGTGATATCTCATAATTATGCTCCAAGCTAGTAACCATTTCTTTTAATTTTTGTATCTCTGTTGCTTGGATTTTCATTTCATCCATGGACTTGATTAAATCCTCTGTTTCCTTTGTTGAGGTTGTTGCTGCTTCAGAAGTACCTGCTGTTGTTGTTACTAGAAGAGCTATTACTAGGGGAATGTTGGGTGCCAAAGCTGCTGCAATAGTAGATGGCACCGTTGTAGAAACTATGGGCACTACAGTCAGAGGCATGGTGGTCGACTCACCTTGTTTATACTACAAAGCTTTTTCCAACTCTTGCTCTATTTCCTTCAGTTGTTCATTCAACTTAAGGACCAAGTCCATAAGTTCCTCCTCATTTTGTTTCTCAATGACTTCTGCAGTTTGTGGATGAATGAGGGGAGGAAGTTTGAGTTGTTTCTTGAGTGTAACAATGTCTTCATTCTTCTTCTTTATCAAGCTCTCAGCTGCTTTAGCATCTTTGGGATTATGACCCAACTCAATTACCATGTCTTCTAATGACTTTATCTTAGTGTCCTTAGCCTAAGAAGAGGCTTTTTCCAACTACAACTGCATTGTAGTGTTACTTAGATAATTCTGTAATTGATGTGCAATCATGGCTTTACTGGTCAATGTGGAATAGACCATCTCACCCATTTGCTTATGGAGTTCAATCCCATCAATTGGGTGGATGTATTTGGCAAGAACCTCAAAATCTATTTTCAAATAATAAACCATAGACTTTGGCTGTTGCATTGTTGGCTTCAAGAAGCTCATCTGCATTTTTCCCTCTTTGATGTCAAAGGCTGACATCAACCTTGTCTGATTTGTAGGAGCCATTTTTAGATATCTAGCATAAGTTTGAGCTTTGAGCTGCTCATTCCTAGCCTTAATTTCTTTGTACTTTTCTTTCAAATCCTGGCTCTGTTCTGAAACTATCCTCAGTGATGATACTTCTACACTTTGCTGCCTGCTTAGTTCCTGTGTTTGAGAGGCGGATGGTGTATCTCCTGCTACTGTTGTCTGCACTGTGTCACTTCTCCTAGCTGTTGTTTCACTCTCTATTTCTTCATATTCTTGCTCAGACAGAGGATTCAATCTCTACCTTTTCACATATACTTGGTCCAATGGCACTGTAGAGGGACTAGCCTCACTCCTACTCCTTTTTTGAATTCTCTCCTCATTAAGAGGAGTCTACAATACTGGAGGATTGCCCATATTTGTATCGGTCTGGGTCACTTCCTCAGAAATGCTCTGTGATCTTGAATCTTTTCTCTGTTCTGAAGTCTCTGGTTGTCTTGATGTTTGTGTACTATGCTCCTGTGTTGGTTCCTGTGAAGATTCTCCAGGCACCTGTACAAAGGAATCCAGATCAAGTTGTCTTTCCAAATCTTTCATAACATTCTCTACTTCAACTTGTGTACTATCTTGTTCTATAAGTGTTCCCTCCACCCACTCATTTTTATTTGCATACTGTTCTATCTTTGGAATTCTATGATGGAAGTAGGGGGATAGCTTATGCTTTTTCCTTCTTTCACAGATGAAGTTGTGAGGATCATAAGGCCAAATAAAACTCTTTTTCAAATGCATTCTCTCAAGGATTTCCTCTGCCTCTTTCCCTGCTCTTCTATTGTTGCAAACAAATGGGCCTAAGTGATCCTTTATCCTTAACTGAGCTTTCTTCTTGGCTTTCATAAAGTGGATTTGATCAGAATTGATCATTTTCCTGTAGTACTCCAGGGAAAATAATCTCATGGGGACATATTTAGGTAGTTTGAAGGGAGGCAGCTCACACCCATAAATCCTGATCTCAATATGCTTTTGGTACAAGTACCAGTCCCCAACCTTGTATTTCTTGGATAATTTAAGAATTCTCTTAATATCATCACTGATTCTAGGAGGGGGACTTCCTATCAACATAGTAGTTACTAGATGCACAAATTTATCAATAAAATGTGTGTAAGGATGAGGAGAAGGAGAATAATGAAAAATGGAAGTCCAGAAGATGACTGGCCTAGGGTTCCCTCTGGTGTCAAGCTTTTGTATAGAGAAAGGGAATTTGTCAGCTTGGTAGTAAAGAAAAAGATGATACAGGACTGAAGAATATTTGAATACCCTCTCATTCTCTAATCTCATGAACTGGTCATGCATCTTGTCAGCAATGAATGCAGCATAGTCATATTTGCATGCAGGAGGTTGGCCTGGGGTAAAAATAGTCATGTAGGCAAAGGTCATTTAATCTACATACTCATTTGTGGTGAAACCCATAATGCAAGAAAACATGGTGACAATATCCCTACCCAGACTGGTAAAAGAACATGTCATGTAGGGAGGGGGATCTTTTGATCTGTATTGTTCTTTAATGAAAATTGGAGTGACTTGGTTGATTTCAAGATTGGATATCCTTGAAGATTTATCAAATAAATCAGCAATTTAAAGGGGAGTGAGGTTCTAGCCACGCTGTAATTGCAACATTTCATTTATGGACTCAGCTGTAATGGTGAAAAGAACTTCCTGGCTAGGGGACATTACATCTTTCAAATTGGGGTTGTAGTATGCATGGCTTTGGTGTGTTAGTGTTAGTATCTTCATCCCTCCATCAATGATCAAATTCTCTTATTGCATTGATGTTAGGTGTCTCACTCGATCAGCTGCATTCCATTAGGGTCATGGATCATTTGATGGTAGTGGTATATTATAAATTTCCCCTCATGTCCTTTACCTGCTGGCCCATTTTCATACATCTAGATCATCCGCAGTCAATTTTTGTCTTTAAATTTACAAAAGTCATTGTTAGGGTTTTAAGTCTCATTAGGTCTAGGGTTTCGTCAATCAGGTCTTCAAAACGATCAATAATGGTCGGCAGGTGCATGAGGAGGTCAAATAAAGTTTCAGTAATAATAATTTCAATAATCACATGCTCAGTGATTGATTTTTCCTCAAAATGCTCAATAACGGTCAGCAGGCACATGAGGAGGTCAAATAACATTTCAGCAACAATAATTTCCATAATCACATGCTCAATGATTGATTTGTCCTCAAAACCCTGTTTTGAGGAAAAACATAGTTTTTTATGTTTTCATGTACAAATTTGATGTAATTTCATTTGTTCCATATGTAATAACTTTAGAGGCAGCCCTGGTCACCTTTCCAAGCATCTACAGCTTCACCACCTACAAAGTAGAACAAAAAGTCAAAGCATTTAGTCCATCAAAGGCAAAAATAAAGAAAACTGCCCAAAAATAGAGTTTTAAAAGCAAGTCAAAAGCAAACATTAGAAGAATGGGTTTTTGCAAATGAAAAATCAAAACTATATGTATATAGACCATTTTTCATGTTTAAAGAGCTCATTTGTATCCAAGGGAGAAAGAGTGAGTAATGGAAAGGTTGTGTTGAAGCAAAAGAGGAAAAAATTGTAGCAAGTCTGGCATTCTCACTAGCGCGGCGCACTGGGTTTGGAGCGCGGTGCACTTATAGAGCGCGACGCATTGGATAGTGTTCTGCAGTGTAAATCCATAATGGGTGCGATGAATTGAAACGGTGTGGCACACCTGTGAGGTGGTGCAGCGCACAGGGCTACAAGGCCGATTTCACTCACAACCTCTTTCGAAATTGAAAAATTGCTAAATCCTCACTTGTCCAAGTAAGTTAACACTCCTCCATGACCAATGAATGAGTTTATCTTGGTGCTTATGGTGATTTAATGGGAAAAAATTGAACCCTACCTCTTGCATTTTTTGTCAAAAACAATTGCATAAGGTTTATAAATTGTATTTCTTGCTGCTAATTCCACTCCTATGCATTTCTCACTCCCTCACTCCTTCATTCCCTCATTCCCTCACTTCATTTTCTCCCTCTCTTTACATTCTCGTCTACCCATTCCATATTTATCATATCCATAAACAACTAACACTAAATCCCTAATCCCATTATCCCAAACCCTAATTTCTATTCCCAAACTCTAAAAATCAGCCCCTAAACCCTTCTATTCCTCAAAAACCTGTCAGCAACATTCCTAAATCCCTCATGTACACTCCCTCCACAGTCCCTCATACACTCATATCCTTGGTAGCGAAAACCTAAAGACACAATAAAATCTCTTCATACTCATTTAAGAAAACTCAAGCATTGGTATACATGGAGTCAGATTCTTCCTATGACAGAGATGAGGAGACAATCAATGATTCTTCTAGAGAAATGCATGCACCAAGGAGGCCTCACAAGGGTGGAAAACATAACTAGGAGGAGCTTACTTCACTTGCTGAGTTGTTGGCCTGTCCTCTTGTTGTCACATGCTTTCAACACCAATCTTGTTATCAGTTCTGTGAGATGGTGGAGAGAGTCAAGTACCATCATGAGCTGGCCAGATTGTTTGTGCTCCATCTTCATAATGGCCAAGTCACTTTGGCAGGTGTGACATTCACCTTAACACCTGAGACTATTGCTCAACCAACTGGCATTCCAAATGTAGGTGAGCAGTGGAATAAGAGGCAGCTAATAGAAAAATATCATTATGAGCCTTACATCAAGGCTGGTTTTCAGAGACATATCAGTAGATTTTTTCCTTTCAAGTATCTTCAGGACACATATGCTCCCTTGATAAAACTCATAATTAAATATTTCAGCTATGAGGGCAGATTTTCTCGTCTATATGCCTATCATATCAGATTGTTGATGCACTTTACTAGGGTGAGGATGATGAACCTCCCCTATTTTATCTACCAGAACATTGAGAAGATGACCACCTTAGTGCAAAAGAAGCCTCCTCAGCAACAGTATAACAACATATATCATTTTGCACTAATCAAAATTGTGGTCTTGCATCAGATTGGTTTACTGAACATCTCATGGGAGGATTTCATTGCACATGAGGTAATTACAGGTCCTCAAGTACCCCCAGTAGTTTTTCATAAGGCGGGAGGGCCTTCACATCAACAGGAGATTCATGAGACACAAACTGCTAGTGTGCCAGTGTTTGTCACATATCAAAAGGGCATTAGAAGGTTGTTTGCAGCAACAAAACGAGTACTATCTCCATCCGGGGTGGAAGGGGTCTTGTTTCCTCCATCAGCAGAGTAGGTACAGGACAAGGGTAAGCAGCCCTTGCATGATGAGGGACCTTCAGGAGGTCATGAGAAAGATTTCATCCTCATTCGGGATGAGGACACTCATTTGGGCTCATAAAGCTGAAAGCTTAAAGAGATCATTTAGGAGCAGCGAGATGACATTCAACATTTGTCTCTCAACCTGGAAAGTGCCAAGTGGATCATTAATTATTTGGAGTAGAGGAAAAAACATCTATAAGATCAGAAAACCATCATGGAGCTCCAAAACATAAGGGAAAACTGGCAAGCTGCCAAGAGGAGGAAATTCAAATTGACCACACTTGAGCAAGAAATTGAAGTTAATCGTGAATCTTGGCTTGAGAGGACAAACATGCACCTAGAAAGGATGCTAGAGAAGGCCAAAAATGAGAAAAACATGTTGAGGAACATGGCATATCACTACTTGTCAAGAAATATGGTGTGCAAAGCAAGAATCAGGAATTTGAAGGCCAAATTGAAGAAAGCCATGAGGAGGAGAACAGAGAAAAATAGACTCCAGATCTTGGTTGAAGCTTCCTTAGCCCAACACAACACCTAATGAGGAACACTCAGCCCAAATTTCATGAAATTTGAGAAACTTTTTGCAATTTTGAAATTTTTGGCCTAAAAAACAGGTTTTTCTACCTAATGCGCCGCGCCACTTGGCGCACGCTTTTGCTAGAGACCTCCTTTTGAGGAAAACTTAGCATTTTTGGATTTTTCATGGAAAAATATGAATTTCCTCACATGGACAAGAAATTTGGACAAGTTTTGAGCTTCCAAAAAGGTAAAAAACACCTCAAAAATGACCTTTTTGCCCCTTTTTGGACACACAGGAAGCGGTGTTGGGAGAACTCAATTTTAGATGGGAAACTGGAGGCAAAATTCCAAAATTCCACTTGTTTTGGTAAGTAGACAGCCATACCTTTCAAAAAATCCCACTTGGAGAAAATTTGGTGCACGGTAAGGCCTCCAAAATCAACTGCAAAAAGGTGCCACGCATAGGGAAATCAATGCGGCGCATAGGGTGAAATTTGTTCATTTTGGCCAAAAAACTCTGTTTTTCGCCTAGTTTCTTCACAATTTGACATTTATCTTTCTAATAGTTAAACTAATGATGTAATTTAATGTGAATTGATGCATTTTGATGTAATTATGCTGAATTTTCACTCATAGAGGTAGATTCATCATGAAAAAGTAGTCTGCAACTAAATGAATCAGTTTCCTAGGTTTTAGAGGCATGCTGTTCCACTGCCTACTTTTCAGTTCTTAGTTTAGATGTTGTTGAAACAATTCCCAAACTCATGAAATCAACCGCCTAGCATGAGTTGTTTGATGCCTATATCTAGTAGTTTTTTAGTCATTGAGAAAGGTTGGACTCTTGTGAATGCTTTGAGCATTATTGTACATTCATTTTTCGAAATTTGGCAAAAGGAATTGACCAGGGTTTGTAGCACTTTATGGGATTCTTGTGGAATCTTGATTTGGTGTTGTGTTTTCTTCTGTAATTACAAGTTTTACAAGTGATTTATGTATGCCATTATCTATCTTTGCTTCATCTTAACTAAATCAAACAAGGGCAAATGTAAAATACATTGAAATTGCAGTGCTCTACCTAGGGTTGTGTTTAGTTATTTATGTTTTCAGCTGTTGAAGGGGATACCTAAGTCTTTCGTGCCCTCTCCAACTCCTCACCAGTATAAAAGCTCTCCATCTCACTCAATTTGAAGTGCTAAACCATTTTCCTACCTCGCCCCATAGAGATCTTTGCAAAACTATGTCCATTCGCCACACCCAAATCTGCCATTCACAATTGAGCTAGCAAACCCATCTTAAATTCAATCAAACACCTCTGTACACATACCTAGCCTAAAATTAGTCATTACATTAGTCATCTCAAGCTTCATTGGCCATGCTTTCTGAGATTGACAAGGAGAGAGCCCTCTCCCGACCTGGTAGGGCTAGCGACCAGGTTAAGCGTGGTTTGATGTTACCCTAGATCTTGCCTTTCTCAGCCTTAGGTAGATTTAGGCCATAATATGGTGGACAATGTCTGGGAAGATATGGACAGTGGGGAATTAATATTTGGGTAGGTTTGACTCCCAAAGGCTTATTTTATTGGCATTGTTCAGATAATTGTCTTGATACCTGCAGTATAGTTTCAAGGGGGTTTCATCAAAAGTCAGGTCCTTAATTTGAAAATTTTTATTGGCCAAGGGAAAGTAGTCCAAATCCTTGTGGGGAGTAGTTATTGGTGCAACATTGAAGGTGACAGGAGTTTCCATCCTTGGTTCTTGTGTTTGAAGGAAGAAAGTTTGGGTTTTCAAGGAATTCAAATGAAACAGGTGCTTGAGGAAGCCTTGGGGCTAAGAAACAAAATTGTCACTTAATTACTTGAGTTTGGAGAAATTGAGTGGAAGTTCAGTATAAAAACAGGGTTTCTGAGATGGAAATGTTGTAAATCCCTGTTTTTGGTTGACTATCAGGACAAATGGCTACAGTGATGGCTTTGATGGGTGTGCACAGTAGTCCGCAGTGGTCTGGAGTTTAACAACTGATGGTGGTTGATGGTTGGAAGTCAGTTGCTAGACTGAACATACTCTGTGCGTGCATGGAAGGCAGAAGTCGCTTTCTTGGTAAAAAATGGAAAACAATGCATATTTTTGTTTTTATGCACAAAGTCAATGATTTTGGCAGGTGAATGAAAATGACAGTTGGCTTTAACTACCTGATGGGACGCCTTGTCATTTAGTAGAGGCGGTAAGTGTGAGTGGTAATGGTTTTCATTGCACAGCTTTTGGGAGGTTGGTGGTTGTAGCGGAGGGTAGCGTGATGCCATAGAATAGTTGACACGTAGCATCGGCGAAAAGTCAAAATCACTTGCATCGCATTGTTAACGTTCGACCCAAAGGCTTGTGTGATATGGGTGAGGGCGTTGGATGTGGGAAGGTTGATCAGACGGTAGTCGACAGTGGGAAGTGGTGGAGAGTTAATGGAGGGGCCCGATCATAATTAAAATTACTTTAATTTTATCAGGGGTGATATGATTGGCAGAGAGGCTATTAACTAATCGAGGTGATTAGTTAATCCCTTTTTAACACAACGGGGGGTTTGTTTCTTAACTAATCATGGTTTGATTAATTAATCCAGCTTAATTAACTTTATTATGGTTTATTTTGCAAACCATCGGGAGGGGATATTTATTTATTTTGGGGTTTTTATTAATAATATGGAAAAAGGTAAAAATGTTTTGGGAGTCAGGTAATAATAAGAATTAGGAGTTAATATGATTTATGGAAAGAGAAAATGTGCTAATTAAATGTCTTCGAAAATATATTCATCATCCAACATTATGACTTAGTCTAACATGTATTTTCGGGGTTTTATAAAGAACCATTTATTTTTCGTAAGTAAAATAGTGATTTTACTCAGGAAAAGCATTTGAAGGGGATGAGTGCTTTATGGAGGGGGGTGAATTTTGTTGAAGGGGATCTAGCACTTAGGCCTTACAAGTTATTGGGCCAATGGTCCAGTCCCTCCAAAAGTCAGAGGGTCCATTACTCTTGAGTCTGCCCCTTTAACTTTCTTAACCCCTTTAAATTTCAAGTTGTTGGTGCCTTTAGTACTTATGGGAAATTAGTCAAATTTAGGGAAAGAATGAGTGAAGAAGTTAATTAGTTTGATTTTGCCCCTGATGTACTGTCTTCATTGTCATCCATGCTTTGTCAAAGTGATGAAAGCAAAATATTTGAGCTTTTAACTTAACCATTCATCTACTTACCCTACCTACACATCCTACCATTTTTTCTTCTTTTATTAGGGTGCACTTAAACTAGCAAACCCTCATCAAACTTTTCTTTTCTTTTACAATGGAAATCTAAGTCTATCCTTATTACATCCAAGGGCTTAGGTTAAACAGTTGAGCTCCTTTTATTCACTCTACCTATCTACTTATTTGCCAAGATTAAACAGTTTGGTCATATTTTATTCTCTATATCTATAAACATGAAATTCAAAACATCGAATAATAAAGATTAAACTTTTTGGTTACCATGGATTGTGGCATAAGTAACAAGTTGCACACAATATTTATTATATGAAAAGTGAAATAGCAGTGGCATTTGGACTTGCACACATTTATGGTATTTTTTTTTCTTTTCTTTGGGGTTCATTTTCTTTCATTTTTTTGACCTTTCCTTTATTCTTTTTTCCCTTTGATTTTCCTATTAGGGCATACCCTCTTTACATTTTTTTATTTTTTTGATTTTTTACAAATATGGAAAACATTTGCAACAAGCAAAGGTATGTACATATTTCAAAGCTAAACCAAGTCAATCATGATATATGACACCTCTTAGTATAGGAACATAACACTCTATGTATAGGGATTTAATACATCAACAAGCATTCACAATGCTAATCTAATGAGGCAGATCAATGCTCTGTGAAGGTTAAGTAGTCAACACATAGTGACCTATACATGATCCTTGAGACCAATATATAGGTTCAATTGAACTTCTCAAAGGCTACAACACTCTGTAGTCTAATTGAAATTGACAAACATTCAACATGCAGTAATCAAATTGAACTTGACCGACAATCAAAACAAAAAATAAATTAATTATTCAAAAGGAAATCTTAAATGTTTCACACGACAATAAAATAGAAACTGATACATACAGATATTATAACTACGTTATGCATAAAATTACAAGAAGTTGACTCTGGATTGTTTTTCACACAACAAAATGATGAATTGCATAGCAATCAAGCATTTAATTGAATGAAAATAAATTAAACTACAACAATCACAAATTTGACTGAGTACGACTGAATCAAGCTACAAAAATCAATCTAAGATGAACAAGGAATCTTACTCCTAGGTGATGGTGGGCCCTTGCCACACCTAGGGAAGCTCTAGAACTTACTGTAAAAGAAATACTGTTAAAACATGCAAATCAAATACTCATAGCTGACTAAAACTGGAACGATCTCACTCATGCCAAGGCCATGTATATTACTGAAACAAAGGGAATTATAATTGTAAGGTGTTTTAACAACACTTCAATGCTCAATAGCTTTCACTTTCCCCCCTATGATTGTTGCTATGCTTTTTATACATGTTGTAGATGAAGGTGAGATTAATTACATTCTAAATGAAATGGGACAACAAAAAAATTCATGTTGTGTTTGACTTCTCTAGATGGCCTTCAAATAGATAATGGTTGATGCTGATGTTGATCAATGCATGGATGGAGGACAAGAACTTATCAAACAGTAACTATGGCATAAAAATAGGCAAATCCAAATTTGATTGTTAAGTACAAATTTGGTTATTTTATATAAATTGGCCTCAAAGAACTTCGTATATCTTCCAAACCATAAGTAATTTTAGAAAAATGTTTGAGGTTTAGTAAACTAGCTATACTAGGACCACAACCCATGTGCCATATTTTCTTCATTCACCTTCACCTACACGGAAATCGAGGCAAAATTTGGCGGTCTGAAAATTATTGCAGATTTGGGAAAATTTATGAATTTCCTTCTAGAGACCCACATGAGTGACCTGGGTGCAATCCAGGTTATGGAAAGGTATTATAACATTATTTTTGACAATAACCTCTCTCAATTTCTCCGGAAGCATGCCAAAAGTGTTAAAAGCCCCAAATTGACCATTTTCGTACTTTACTGGCTCGTGAAGAAACTTGGTGATGGAACCCTGTGAAAATGAGCTTAGTGAAACCGTCATTAGTAAATCATGACATAATCATCTTTAATCATATAAAATCTAATAAAACCAATGATAATCAACCACGAGGCATAGGATGTGATTTGGCGATAAACGATGTAATTAGGGTAAAGATCAGATTAAAGACCTAGGGTTTTAGGGTATGAATGGTGATATTGCATGATGAAAACATGGGCATTTTTGAGGCCCATCATTCCCCCATGCCTGAGATTTTGCATGTCCTCATGCAAACCAATCTATTGCTCTTTGATCTATTTTTGTGGGACAACATTACTTGGATATTTGAAGGTGTTGGTTCTTGTGGAGTAGCACTTACTTAAATGCTTAGAGGTGTTGGTTCTTGTGGTGCAACACTCTTCATACTTAATAGGTCACACTAATTTACTGAGCAATATAAATTAAGGACAAGAAATGGATGAGTGAGGGAGAGATGAGTGATGGATATGGTGAATGGGCGATTGATACTCTGTCTTCATAAGACCAATGCCTATAGGCGGTTTCCTTGATCATTTTATAGTAGTAATGACTTTACCCTAATGTTTTTCATCATGGAAGGAGAAGACATCATAGAGGCTGCTTTATCAATGCACCATAAGGTATTTTGCTTTTAACATTGTCTTGTAATAAGAGTATATGCGGAGTGAATGGAAGGATAATAAAAGGATGATGGTTTATGAAAGATGAAATGCATGGAATGAGAAGTGGTGAATCATTAAGTTTCTTTAACCTTCTAATGGATTAGAGAATCATAAGCCAAATTTACCTCAAGTTTTACCTTTATCATTGATGTGTCTAGTGCTGCAAAATGAAGTGGAAGATGAATCAGAACACGGCTGAAGGTTGGAGTTGGAATGACTTTTGCTGATGTGTATATGGATTTGCTGAAGAAGGTTGAACTGAAGATAGTAAAGGAGGCTAAAAAATGAAGGTCCCCTTCTTCTGCCATGCCTGAGGAGTTGTATGTCCCCAAACAAGGAAGGAATATTACTACTGCAAATGATGATCAAGTTTCTATATGGAAACCTTTATTGAAACAAGATGACTACTATAGGAAAAGAAAATGCTATTACAAATGTCCATACTGCAGCAAATTTGTACTCATATCATAAAACTGTATAGTCTTTAATCGCTACACACCATGTGCAATCCTGCGTATGTGAATAAATGGTGTTGATGTTGAACATAAGCAAGAATCATTGTATTATCGACCATTGAGGAAGTCGATAACCAATACGAGATATCCCACCTATGATGTCAATGGGAATCAAGGCACTAGGTACATTCTACTAGCCATGAATATATTTATCGAAGTTTAATGGACTACAGAATTCATTCACCAAGAAACAATGATGTATTCCCTTGGTAGATGACAAGGATACCTGCCATTAAGGCATCTGGGCTCCTAAGTACCTGATCTAACCCTAGCCTTGGTCCCAGATAATTTGTTGATGTCGATGGGACAAAGCTTGTTGGCAGGTGGGCCTTAAGGGATCCCACATCAACCAACATGAGTATAAGACATAATGATTTGAAATATACATGATTTGAATAACTCATTCAAATTTACAAACATTATTGGGAACTTTTCCCGCTAGTTACCTGGTTTTCAAGCAAGGTCCCTGCCCAATTGCGTCAGACAAGATGGTTTTCACAAAAGGACTTATTTTCTTTTTACTATTTTCACTTATTTATTTACAATACAAACTTTCATATTCTGCTAAAGAAAGGGAGATAAAATCCTTCAAGTGAAAGAGTACTTCCAATGAAGCCATGTGCGGAGTAGGTACCAATAGATATTCATGCTCAGATTTAACATATAAGCTTGGAAGTGTACACGAGCATGTAAAATCAACCAATGTACTTTATATGACAACAAGATTTTTAGAAGATGAGAATACTGGCTCGCTTGAGTCATTGTTTAGAACTAGTATTCGATGTAATCATGGTATTCTTGGTCAATTTCTTGATTTGGCCCATGCTACTTGTTACATAGTAATTTGTCACTACCTTCACCACAGTCCTTCTACTGTGACATGTGTCCCGGTGAAACATGCTCATACTGAACAAATGCTCTCTTATGTTTCCAAGTGACCCACTTTTCCTAAGCTTTTTGCCTCATCGCGAGAATGGACTTAATATACGTGATGAATAGTGGTTGTAAATAGTCCAGCGCATAAGTACATCTATTTCCTATGATGGTCCGATTTCTTACTCCGGTGCGACGCTACTTGCTATCTTTAGCGACGGTCTGACTGGCTACATTGCCTACTAGCGATGTCAGTGCTAAAGCTTAGTTATAAACTCGCAATGATCCAGATTGGGCGAATTTTCTCCAACAGGCGGCCTTCTAGATATCTCCAGACCTAGTTGTTGGCATAGTTTGTCTCACCCTTCCTCCTCTGGTATGGCAGTTCTGTCATTTGTGCTACCTTCCTTGGGGATAATCTCTCTCTTCCACCTTTCATAGAGACTCCTTCTCCTATTTAAACACTCACCATTGCTATGATCAGCTGGTTGGTAAATTCTTGGATTGAGTCGTGCTATTAGTGTTTTTGAGTTTGATAGATAGCTGGTGTGGGTGTGATAAGTGTGGGATTGTTGATAGCTTGTGGAAGGTTGTGAAGTGCCCTTAACTTTGTGCTAAAAGTTATGAGTGAGAGAGAAACTTTCTATGTTGGGAGATCCATCTTCAAAGAGTGAATGCTTGAGAAATACATTGGTTGGACCCTCTAAGAAGGCTTGCAATGTTAAGGCTTTGGTTGTAAGCTTGCTCTTATTTCCTTATTAATACAATCAATGATGTTTTCCTATGTCTTGTATGTAATTTACTTGATAGCTCATGACTTCTTGACTTTATGAGTAAATATATCATTGTTGTTTTCCAGTTATGTGCTTTCTTGTATTTCCTTTGCATTATTTTAGGTTGATCACTCATTGAGGAGAAGGAAGTGAAAGTTGGAGAAGCGTAACAGAACTCCATCGACAACCAGTTGAGGTAGGCCTCCAACTATGATTGTTTAAGGAAATCTATTGTTGATCTGTCCTTGCTGTGACTAAACCCACTCTAGGGCTAGAGGGGTTGCCTCTGTCCGCAGAGGGAACACTTTCCTGCATCAGAAGTTGCTGACTCTGCTGGGGAGTATGTCCTATTTTCTTCTCTTGTTTTCTCTTGTTTTGATTTTGATTTGGTCTCTCTTGAATTTCGGGGATTAACTATCAGTATTTTGGGTCACCTAAATCGATCTGGGAAATCCCTCTATTGTCTGTTGGATTGACTAGTTTTTGTTTGGGAGTTTTTTGTTCATTCTCCATTGTTTTTAACATCATCGCAGAAAATAGTTTAACAGTCGCACTAACATCGTGCTCACTCTTTTGTAAAGTAACATGCATCGCTGAATACCATTGCACAGTTGCGACGACTCGTCAAATCGGTACGTCGTGGGAAAGACGTGTACTTCCACGATGATGTCGCTCTGTTGCTGCAGCTAGTTGCTGATCAGCGCTAGTTGCTTGTGTTGTACTCGCAATGATTTCTGTAGAATTGATTTTTTCAATTCTACCTCCTTTCACCAGTCCTGTTGATCCTTTAGTTTTTTTTCCTCTTGCTCAGTAGCTTGTTTTTTCACTGTTTATAGTTAAGGCACTCTTTCTTTGGCTTTATTGAATGAGTCTTACATTTTTTTCCCGTGTGACCTAGTTCGTTCTTTTAAGTTCTTGAAATCAATTGGCTTGGTTGCTGGTTTACCCAAGGTCCATCTACAACTTTCTTGTTGGTTTGATTGAGCCTTCCCCATTGCTTATTTCTGGTTGATTTTTAGCGACGATTATTGAACCAATCTTCGGTATTGATTCATTTTCTTTTCACTACCGAACTGTTGAGGGCCCCAAAATCGGGTCAACAACAAGGGGGATACCCACCCGGTCGGGAACCTGGTTGGCGGCTCCTTGCCCGTTTGGTGTAGCGGGTCTGACTGGGGATGATGGGACCAGCTTCCCAATCTAAAAGATGTGTGTGTGTGTGTGTAGATTTTGATGATACTAATCTAAAGTTAATTTTAAACTAATTTAATTCTAGACTCTAAACTGACTCTATGCTACTGTAATCTAACAAAAACAGCACATCTAATCTATACTAACCCGGGGTAAAATTCTTTCATTATGCGATCTAAAAAGATTTCATACAACAACTGGTAATAAAGATCATTCAGCTATCGTAAGAATATAAATCAATTAAGATGAACCATTCTGCATAAGAAGTTAGGCACAACAGTTGTGAACAGCATATCGCATAATCAGTTATTCATATATCAAGCACAAACAAATGATTCCACCGTACAAAAGTGCCATATGGTAATCCAGACATTCATACATTAACATATAAACAAATCAGCTGTATATCACTCTAAGAATATGAGCAGAAATTAATCAAGAGATAAAAGTACCATTTATGACTGATTTCACTCACAAACTTCAAGCAATAACGATTTATCTCTACTTACTTCTAATATCTACTAAGAGTACAGAAGTGCAACATCAGTAGCAGACATTAAAATGCAAACATAAATAAATCTCGATCCATCCATTCATCAAAAACCCCCTCCGAGGGTGCAAAAGTGCATGTTCTGAGGACAAGGTTTTTGACAAATTTCCGGACCCTTCTCCAAATGCCATGAGAAGGGTTAAATACTACTAACTAACTAATCTTAATTACACGAATTTAGGAAACGGCTTCAAATGACTGCCCTTTTACTAAAGCAAATTTATTTCTAAAAATTGAATCTAATTTCTAACCGTTTCTGTATCTGCTCCTTAGTGTTGTAAGCAATGTGAGGTTCGCCTAGAAAGAGTCGGTTGGTTGTATTTTCCTTTTGCTCGGGCGATGAAATTAGAAATAACAAAAGGTGGCACCTCTTTCTAACAACCTAGAAGATATTTTTGAAAATCTTCCTCTGGCTGGGTGTTTTTTCGCTATGTGTATACTTAGTATATCCCAGATTTCTTTCAAACTGATTGTGCTATTGCTATTTCGGTTTCCGGCCGTGTGAATGACTCAATGAGTTAGGGATTTCGTTGCCTGAACAATCTTACGTATTGAAAATTTCTTCCATTCTTTGCTCCAGGCTTTTCTGAAGCATCATCCCTTTTCAGCATTTTTCTTTTTGCTTTACCCAATCTGAGCTTCAGGATCTTTTGCAAACATGCTACTTTTGTGTGCTTTTGACTCTGAGTCTTGGATAGTCTATTTTCATCAGTGTCTGTGGAGTGATACTTTGGAATCCGTGGCTCTGCTGCATGCAGCATTCATTTGCGAAGGCATCTCCTCTCTGTTCTTCAAGTATTGGCGTTCTCCCCTTTTCCTTAGATGTTTCCTGCATATAGATTTATATCAGTTACTACCTTACAGTTTACGCAAAGGAAAAGAGACATGACGAAAAGATTGACATGAAAGCTTTAAACTCTAATGAATGCATAATCATGACACTCATAACGACTTGACTCTTTGAAAAACGCAACACGATCATCTTTGGATACTCAAGCGTGCAATCATTAATTTCCCTTAAGGTGCGCGCTCGATTTTGGGTTTACAAATCATGCCGAAGAAACTTTGCGATGAGTGGTTTTCTTTGATTTGTATCGCAGCAATTAATAGTCTCATTCGTCGCAGATCGCAAATCGCAAAATCACAGTTTGTAGGATTGCAGATCGCAATATCACAATTTTCATTTGCTCGTTGTGTGCTGCTTTTGCGACGTTTGCGATATGCGACGTCGCATATCAGCCGTCGACGATTCCTTTTTATTTTCTTTTAAGGGCGCTTTCAAAATATGCGATGCGATGAATTTCGCATCGCTTCTTTGCAGCTTATTTACGCGCATAGGAAAACTCTTCACTCTCTCTCTGCGATGCGATATAGCTTTTAGGGAGTTAAATACAAAAATTTGGATAAAAATATTTTTGGGATTTTTTGTTAAGGGTCCCCCTTTGCTTGATATTATTGCTAATACTAATCAAAGAGGGGGGTTGTTGGTGACCACAACAATGGTGATTCACTGTGAAGAACCAGTTATCTCTGCTTTTCTATTGACATTTCCACTTCCGAAACAGAAAAGTTTTCATATGTCTAAATTTTGTTATGGACAGATAGAGTAGATTACCCCTCATCCTGTCAATGATACTTTGTTTCAACCCTTCTTGTATTCCAATTGTCTGCTTCCCTAGCTTAGTTCTTGCATTCATACCAGACATTACTTGGTCCTTTTTAAAAGATAAAATAAGGTCTTCTCTGCGTGCTGGCTTTAAAATATGCTCATTTGTCGTAGGTAGAGCCTCTGCTGCCCGCAAGCATCCATAGCCTCGACAGGGTTACCATGTTATCCAGCAATGATCCTTTTTCCTGCTTGAGGTTATTTACAACATTTCAGAGAAAAATCCTTTTTGGCACTTTTTCCTTTTTTACTCTCTAAAGAACAATGTCTTGGTTTGGTGGCCAAATTATGACACAGTCATTCACTTGATTTACACTTTTGCTGAACAAGCTGGCTCGTGATGAGACCCCTTGTCTTTTGATTGCAACAATCTTGAGTCGTTGCCCTGGTTTGATAGACAGTATTGGCAAAGTCAGCAAGTTATAATATCTGTGATCATGATAAGCCGGCTCGTGATGAGACCTCTTATTCTTTGAGATATAGTGCTTTCTCGGATTGTTTCTCTGAATGCTGCGGTTTCCTTTGGTAGGGAGGAAGTCATTGTTTTTCCTTAAGAAAGCTCTGGACGACAATAATAGAGTTTTGAAAATAACAGCTTTGCAGAGAATATTTATTTTATTATTGATGATACCTTTCATTGTGCTGGTGGTGAGCTCCAGTATTGTAGAAATAATGCTACAACTCCTGGGGCTTCCTGTCTCTTAATTTTATCAACCCGGTAGTTCGTACAAACTTGGAAGCGACGGTGCTGTATGCACAAGTACTAGCTCTTGTCACAGCTGTCACTTGGTCAGCTGGCACAAGTCCGCTAGGGCTCAAGACAACTTCTATAGGCTCTCAGAATAAGCTTGTTAAATGATGGACGAAAGCTAGCTCAAAGAAGACTAATCTACTTGGCAAAAATGAACTGAAAGCAAATCAAAACATGGAAACCCTAGGAAACCCTAATTTAACTAGTCTAACCTCTATGATGCAAAGAATGTGAAGGAAACTTCTACCAATGATGCCATTACTTCTAATAAGTGAAAATGCATGAATCTAATCTACTTGCATCTTAAAAGACATGTTTTTGTATTTTTTTCTTTAAGTGGATGGAGTGATTGTGATTTTGTGCTTATTAGGGTTTGGTTGTGCAGATGTGATGCGGAAGGAAGGAAAGCTTGGGAAAGGTTGGGGAGGCTAGGAGAGGTCCCCAGAGATCCTTAGCATCAGTCCACAGATGTTCCTCACGTTCAGAGGCTCAGCAACCGAGTGAGTGGCCTCCTACAGGATGTCTGCAGGGGATTCTACAGGAAACACAGGGGTTTCTACAGGAAACACAGGGGTTTCTACAGGAAGGTCTGCAATTCTTCTACAGGATGTTCTGAAATGGGGTGTTTGAGGATGGATGGTTGATGGAAGATGCATGGATGGTTATGGAGGTAGGATGGGGGTCTGAAGTGACCCAGGAACTGATGGATGGAGTGGTGAGGTGATGTGGAAAGCTAACTTGGCTTGAAGGTGGTTGTGACAACAATGGGGAAGAAGGTAAGGTTACTTGGCAAAAGAGAATATGGGAGATGAGGGAACAGACTTAGTGATGGAGGAGCTGATCTGAACGAGGCTCAAATGAATGAGGAGGTGATGAAGATGCCCTGCATAGTGGTTATTTGATCAAACCAACTACATCTTGCATGCAATCGAAATATCATGTGATCTATCTAACAAGTTAATGAAATCGGTGGACAGCAACCTTATTCATGAAAAGAATCACGTACAACCTGTGAACAAAACATTATCAAAGAGATATAAACGCATGAATAACTCCTACCAATCTATCTTAAACATAAGAAACTACTTTAACCATCAAAAGCAACCTAAGTAACACAGCATGAATTAAATCTAAAGAGCAGATTTTTTCTCAAGAACGCAGCAAACACACATAAAGAGAAACAAGGGAGGTACTGGGCGCTTGAGATGGGCCCAACCCCAAGAGCTACAGCCTCCCATGAAAGATTTAGAGCTGGTGTAAAGCTGGATCCATCTTTATTAATCAAGAAATGAAAAGTACATCAAAACTGTCCACAAGGAGAACTTGAACATGAGCTGAAAGCAAAGCTAATCTATTGCATAAAAATCGAACTACAAACTAGCTAACTAATGGCTAAAACAAAATGACTAACTAGCTACAAAATGACTACCCACTAGCTAACCAAAATGAGGCCCCAAGCCTTCTTATTTATACAATTTGAGGACCCAACAGTCCTCCTAAAAGTTAGGGACTTGGCTGCCCAAGACTTGTAGTTAACAGCAGTCCAACTTGACTTGCTTGGCTGCCCTTGTGCTCATTGATTTGGTGGCCTTTGAACTCCGAGCTGATGGTGGAGAATTCGAGGTAAGGGCCCATAAATGAGGGGGACACCTTCCTACAAATCCTCTAGCTTGTTCTCCCACGAATTTGGCTGCCAAGTGCTCATTAAGACCTTCAATTTTGTCTCCAAGTTGACCAACAAGGCTACACAAAGCACCCATTAGACTTGTTGGCATAATGACTAACCAAATTCACTCTATTAACATAAAAATAATCAAAAACATGCAATAAACAAATGAGAATGGTGGACTAAGCCAAATTAGGAGGTTGAATGAGCCCAAATAATTGTACATTTTTGGGGCTCATCATCACCCCCCTACTGAAAGTGTTGCTCATCCTCTGAGCAACCAATCTCTCTCCTTGTCTTTGATGGCCCTGATGGCCTCCTTGTCATGCCAAGCTTCTGAAGTGATGTCCTCTTCTCTGTCATGAAACCATGCTTCTTTGCTTCTTCCCACTACTTGCTCCTTTTCCTAAAGAATTCTCAGCTTGGGTATGATTGTGCAAGTGTATTCAATCTGATGGCGGAAATGGTGGTGAAAGGAGATGAAACCAGTGGAGGATGGAAGAAAAGAGTGGTTGCATGCCTCCTCAATAGACTTCAAGCTTCAAATCCCTCTCCATAATTGATTCTGGCCTGCCAAAAGGCTTCTACAGGATGTTTTTGGTAAAAATACAGAACTTCCTGTAGAAGGTTGAACCGTGACTAAATTGTGCCCGAACTTTGAAAGAAATGAGTGTTCATGGAGGGGATGGATGTGCTTAGGGTGGCCAACACAGGTGCTGCCTCCTTAGCTAAAATCCCGGCCGATTTCTCCTTTTGCTGCCCTTTTTCCAAGCTTCCTGTAGAAACTGTTCGCTGGCTTCCTGTAGAAACAGTCCTGTAGTGGCTTTTTCTGTCTTCCTGTAGAAACAGTTCACTGTCTTGGCCTGCTTGGCTGAGGGTGCCTTCTCCTCGACCTGTGCTGTGGTTGCCTTGGGTGTTTCCCTACTTGTTTTGACATTTTTAGTCCTCTCTGCCCGTGTTTGAAACCATTTCTCCCTTGGTGTTTGCGTTTTTACTCCACCCACAGCTTTGGCCTCAACAGCTTGTCGTTTTTCTTGCTTTTCCTCTAGCTTTTCTTGTTCTTTTACCTGTGGCTTTTCCTTTGGTGGTCTGTCTAGTTATATTGCTGCTGCTGCCCCAAAACTTGACGGTTAAACTGAAATATGGCTCTCACAAACAGAGTGCAGAGCTAATTTTCATACTAACCATATAGCAGTCACAAAAGAAAAACATGTATATGTGCACAGGTGAGCCTTACAGCAGTTTCAATTTTTCTACATGAGAGATTTTAATTCAAGACCCTGGAGAAAATCTCACATGCAGACCATGAAGACAATTCCAGTCAGCGATATTAAAAACAACTTTTGAATTCGTAGACAGACTCCCATTCACATTTTCCTTACCCCCTCAACACATCGAATTCACCACCTTTTGAATTATTTGCATGGGAAGGTTATGTTCAGGCCTACCTCACTGAGAATTTCCACCTTTACCAAGAACACTTGAACCAGGCATATGTGATTTCAACTCTGTCAAATGCTGGTTAGACATATTTCCATTACCCTTAGAGACTCCATTCTTTTTATCGCCAGTCACATTAGATTGGCCTGCAGTTGAATCACGTACTTCAGACTGATGTTTGTGGTCATCATATGCTTCACCATCTGTCTCAGTACTGTCTTGAACAATTGCTTTCTCTTCTGCTTGTTTTCTTTTTGCAGGGCAGTTTTCTGCGTTTCCTGTAGAAGACTTCCTGTAGAAACGCCTGTAGGGTGTCTCTGCGTCTTTGAATGATCTTGGCATGCGGGAGGATTTTTAACAAGCTGAAAAACTTGGCGAAGGACGTCAGTTTAACAAAATTCAGAGGCAGAGGATTCAGCTGAAGAGGTGTGCAAGTGTAAGTGAATCAGCAGTTAACGCGAGTCTTCAGCCGAGCCGTCATTAATTGCTGCGTGATTTGCATGAGAGAGTGAAGTGGCCAAGTGTACGTGGCCACATGAAATGGCAGTGCTGTGAAGCTGCATGTCCTCTCCCCGTTAATCAACTGCACTAGAGTTAAACTTTCTGCTTTTTTTTTCTTTTAAATTTTTTTAATTTTTACGTGAGTCCATTGTCCACGTGCACTGCGTGGCTGCCGGCGGAGTTCTGAAGCAGACAATCAGTTGAGCCTTGCTACATTCGTGGCTTAATCCCTTGTCCCATTCGTTTATGCAGTTCCCAATTAAATCTATGAAATAGAAGAATGAGATTAGTCACATACCTCGAAGTTGAATGGTTGCCGTGAGCTGCTGTGGCCTGTCATTGCTGCATGCACTTGATTTTATGGTTGCATGATGGCTTGGTTGCTAATTCATGGCTGGTTTCCTTGTGCAGGTGTCCTCTGGCCAGATGCATGCAACAAGAGTTCATTTCCACGTTCAGATCTGCACCCTCAAACTGCTGCCATTGAATTTTCACAGGACCAGAACTTCTTTTTGCCATTTCTCCCAAACGGTAGATCGGTTTGATCTGAAACTCGGTGAGCATGTTTCTACCATCATTATGCATCTCCCATAGCAAATTCGTGATCAATGGATGCACGGATTTAGAGAAAAATGGAAAATGGCTGAAGAATTCAGAGCTCAATTTCTCGGAAACTGTGCATCAGAATCGGCTGAAACTACTTGGGTAGGTTACTATCACCCATGTGCATCTCCCCATGAAACAGGTTTTGAAACGGATGCACGGATATGGAGAAAAGGCAAAAATGGCTGATGGTGATGGAGGCTGATTCCTTGGAAACCGTGCACCGGAATTGCATGAAACTGATCAGGCATGTTGTCATCAACCTTGTACAATACCCCATAAAATTGTTTGTCAAATGGATGCATGGTTTTCAAGTTATGGAAAAAACAAATTTGGCTCTAGGTATTTTTGCTTCAAGGCCTTTTGCATTTTGGTTGCATGGTATGACAAAATGAATTTTGGCTGTGATGCAGGTGTGGAGATGATGGAGGATGAGTTGGAAGACTGCATGAGGACTTCTGAACCCTTGAGGAAGCTATCATGTTCGCCAAACCACTTTTTGAAATGCATGCCTAGTTTCCCACAATTTCTACAGGAAGTTCCTGTAGAAGCACAACGAGAAGCACAAGGAGGTGAAAAAATGATGGAGAAAGGCAAGGGATGGACACACAAGTGCTTGTAGGCCTAATCAATAGATTCCCACCATTAGATTCACTTTTGAAATTGTATTTGGCTCGTCCAAAGGTTCTACAGGATGTTTCCTGTAGAAATACAGAGCTTCCTGTAGAAGACACAGTTTTGAGGAAAGAAGCATAATGACATGAAAAAAATGATGGAAAAGGGGTGAGGAATGGAAACATGGATGTGGGTAGGCCTCATGGACATATTCCAAGCCTTCAGGTCCTCCTCGGAGATCAATTTGGCTTTTTTGTAAGCTTCCTGTAGAAGATACGAAACTTCCTGTAGAAGGCACAAAAACTCCTTTGTCTTTGTTTTGAGTGATCCACCTGACCTACAATGTCCTTCTTGCAACCTGCAATGTCATTGCTGCAACATGAAATTATTCAATGGAGATTAGCTTTTTCTTTTTCTTTTTCTTTTTTTTCTCTTTTTTTTTTTTGAAAAACAACTAGGGCGCCTCATGGAGGTTTTCACCCTAATTGCCTACCTTGGGCGCCTCCAAGGGAGGTTTTCACCCAAAGATCTTATTCTCTTTTTCTCTTTTTTTCCAACCCATTGACCGCCTCATGGAGGTTTTCAATCAATGAGCCAATCTAAGGCGCCTCCGAGGAGGTTTTCACCTTAGATTTTTGTTTTTTCTCTTTTTTTCATTTTTTTCATTTCTTTACTTTTTTTTCTTTTTTCCATTTTTTTTCTACCCTACCCTACTTGAAAAACAAAATCATTTTCAAGTATAAGAATACTTCCAATGGAGCCATGTGCACATCGAGATTAGAGACAAGATGATGTAAAGGCTCGGAATGCATGCTTTGACAACTATCCAACTTTCAGAGACAACATGATCTGACTTTGAAAGTACAAAACATAGCTGAGGAGGAGAGTACTGCTGCAACTTAGTGACCTTCTGAAACCATATCTCAATATAGCTTTGATATCCTTGGTCATCTTGCTGATTTGGATCATTCTTCATGTCACCTTCTATCATGACCTTCTGATCTTCCTCTTGTTGTTGATTTTTCTCTGGAATACATGGAGGATTTGATGGTAACCATGAGGGAACTCTCTCGATCTCTGATTCTGATCTCTTCTCTTTATCAAGTGCAGCCCATGGTTCTTTGATCTCCTCTTTGGAATCTTCTTTTGCTTTTGGTCTTTCAATGTTGTCAATATAATCTCTGCTTTGCAACACTCTTCCTGAGCTTTGGTGAACATCATTGAGCTCAAAAGGAGTCATTTGCACATGTTGTGCCTCAGATTTGCAATTTGGTTGAGCTGCTCCATTGCATGGTTTTGGAAATGGTGCTACGGGTAGCTGAGTGGAGGGGTGTAATTGAGATGGAGATGGATGGCATTGTGGTTGGGTAGGCATTTGAGGTTGCCTTGGTGGAGGAGGAGGCGATGGTTGTGGATGAGAAGGTGGTGGAGGAAAATGAGCGGGATGAGAGTTGTACTGGGGCCTCCACTCCTGATAAGGTGCATTCCACTGAGGCTGTGGCTGAGCATAATAGTGAAACGAATGAGCAGCTGGTTGGGTATAATATGGATCTGTGAAGGAATAAGGAGGAGGTGTGAACCAGGAAGGATGAGCAGGGGGACCCCAAGAAGGCATGAAGGTGGCTTGGTAAGGGTCATAATAGGTCTCGGGTGTCCCTTGTAGTTCCTGCTGGTAGGGTACAGGTCCATGTGGCCTCCTTTGGTTCAGATAACAGAGTGATTCAGTGGCTCCCTTGGCTCTTTGATATGTAGCTTTGATTCTGGGCAAGGAAGGGCACTGATCTGTAGGATGGTATTCTTCATAGATGAAACACACTTCTAGAGGGTGCATTGGACATTCATTCCTAGGATGCTTTCTAGTGCACCTAGGACAAAAAATGGCCAAAGCCCTCTTGGCTTCTTCTTGCTTCTTTTGGATCCGCAAGGTATCCAGTTGCATGGCAAGAAACTGCCTCATATCACTCTTGAAATCTTCGATCTGATTTGCAAATTCATCTTTGGACAAGGGACTACTCCCAACATTTCTGCTTGTAGCCATTTGCTCCAGAGGAATGGTTTCTTCTTCTTCTCCCCTAGAGGTTCTTCAAATATGTCTTGATGTCCACCCAGGGGTTCTTCAATCACAGCCATCGAAGAAGAGAGAAGGCTGTGTGAAGCAGTGGGGGTGTTTTGCAATCATTTTTCTAACTTATCTCTACTCCTACAAGGCATGAATTGAAATCTTTTTGGTTGTTTTTTGTTTTTTCCTACTTCTACTTGCAAAACTGAAATAGATTGAACTGCAACTAACTATCTTGCGAAAATGAAAATGCGGAATTGAAATGAAAGCAGGAAAGGACTAATCTATTTTGCTCAAATGAAATTGCAAGAATGAAATGCTAGTCTACGCTTGCAGAAAGGAAATTGCGGAATTGAAAGGCTATTCTAGGAAAGCAGGAAATGCTAATCTATGAAAGCAAGAAATGCTAATCTATGAAAGCAAGAAATGCTAATCTACTTTTGCATAAATGAAATTGCATAATGGAAATGAAATAAACTACTTAGCAGAAGGTTGTAGTAGAAAATAGAAGAATAGCAACAATCACCAATACTCTGCCGCTTCCCTGGCAACGGCGCCAAAAAGATGGTGAGCTCCAGTATTGTAGCAATAATGCTACAACTCCTGGGGCTTCCTGTCTCTTAATTTTATCAACCCGGTAGTTCGTACAAACTTGGAAGCGACGGTGCTGTATGCACAAGTACTAGCTCTTGTCGCAGCTGTCACTTGGTCAGCTGGCACAAGTCCGCTAGGGCTCAAGCCAACTTCTATAGGCTCTCAGAAGAAGCTTGTTAAATGATGGACGAAAGCTAGCTCAAAGAAGACTAATCTACTTGGCAAAAATGAACTGAAAGCAAATCAAAACATGGAAACCCTAGGAAACCCTAATTTAACTAGTCTAACCTCTATGATGCAAAGAATGTGAAGGAAACTTCTAGCAATGATGCCATTACTTCTAATAAGTGAAAATGCATGAATCTAATCTACTTGCATCTTAAAAGACATGTTTTTGTATTTTTTTCTTTAAGTGGATGGAGTGATTGTGATTTTGTGCTTATTAGGGTTTGGTTGTGCAGATGTGATGCGGAAGGAAGGAAAGCTTGGGAAAGGTTGGGGAGGCTAGGAGAGGTCCCCAGAGATCCTTAGCATCAGTCCATAGAGGTTCCTCACGTTCAGAGGCTCAGCAACCGAGTGAGTGGCCTCCTACAGGATGTCTGCAGGGGATTCTACAGGAAACACAGGGGTTTCTACAGGAAGGTCTGCAATTCTTCTACAGGATGTTCTGAAATGGGGTGTTTGAGGATGGATGGTTGATGGAAGATGCATGGATGGTTATGGAGGTAGGATGGGGGTCTGAAGTGACCCAGGAACTGATGGATGGAGTGGTGAGGTGATGTGGAAAGCTGACTTGGCTTGAAGGTGGTTGAGACAACAATGGGGAAGAAGGTAAGGTTACTTGGCAAAAGAGAATATGGGAGATGAGGGAACAGACTTGGTGATGGAGGAGCTGATCTGAACAAGGCTCAAACGAACGAGGAGGTGATGAAGATGCCCTGCATAGTGGTTATTTGATCAAACCAACTACATCTTGCATGCAATCGAAATATCATGTGATCTATCTAACAAGTTAATGAAATCGGTGGACAGCAACCTTATTCATGAAAAGAATCACATACAACCTGTGAACAAAACATTATCAAAGAGATATAAACGCATGAATAACTCCTACCAATCTATCTTAAACATAAGAAACTACTTTAACCATCAAAAGCAACCTAAGTAACACAGCATGAATTAAATCTAAAGAGAAGATTTTTTCTCAAGAACGTAGCAAACACACATAAAGAGAAACAAGGGAGGTACTGGGCGCTTGAGATGGGCCCAACCCCAAGAGCTACAGCCTCCCATGAAAGATTTAGAGCTGGTGCAAAGCTGGATCCATCTTTATTAATCAAGAAATGAAAAGTACATCAAAATTGTCCATAAGGAGAACTTGAACATGAGCTGAAAGCAAAGCTAATCTATTGCATAAAAATTGAACTACAAACTAGCTAACTAATGGCTAAAACAAAATGACTAACTAGCTACAAAATGACTACCCACTAGCTAACCAAAATGAGGCCCCAAGCCTTCTTATTTATACAATTTGAGGACCCAACAGTCCTCCTAAAAGTTAGGGACTTGGCTGCCCAAGACTTGTAAGTTAACAGCAGTCCAACTTGACTTGCTTGGCTGCCCTTGTGCTCATTGATTTGGTGGCCTTTGAACTCCGAGCTGATGGTGGAGAATTCGAGGTAAGGGCCCATAAATGAGGGGGACACCTTCCTACAAATCCTCTAGCTTGTTCTCCCACGAATTTGGCTGCCAAGTGCTCATTAAGACCTTCAATTTTGTCTCCAAGTTGACCAACAAGGCTACACAAAGCACCCATTAGACTTGTTGGCATAATGACTAACCAAATTCACTCTATTAACATAAAAATAATCAAAAACATGCAATAAACAAATGAGAATGGTGGACTAAGCCAAATTAGGAGGTTGAATGAGCCCAAATAATTGTACATTTTTGGGGCTCATCAGCTGGGATAAAACAATTTTTAACCGAAGGTTGATTTCATCAAAGTCTTTTGAAAGGTTGAAACTAATATCATTATTCAGGCTAAAGTTAACTCTATTTGTCAATAATAAAAATCAGATTTTTCGAAAAGTTTTGCTATTTGTACAAGTGAAATCAAAATCTGATAGAGAGTTAGTGTGCTCTTTCATGAATCTTATTCAAAGATCATTTACAACCGGTTTTATTTATAAGAGAGGAAAAAAAAACAAAATAAAAGAAACTAAAACTATCCTACAAAAAATAGAAGAGTGATCTTCTATGGAAAATACATTTTAAGAATCTGTCCATTCGCAGGCAAAGAATCTCTTCTACCTGCCAAATCCTGCAACACAAACGTTGATGGGCCTATGACTTCTACAATCTGAAAAGGACCAAGCCACAGCTTCTGAAATTTCATATGTTTGCCCTTTTCTTCATGAGCCTTATCCCATTTCAAAACTAAATCTCCCATCTGAAAGTTCTTTCTGGTTATGATAGCTGAGTCAAAAGAGGATTTTATTAGCGCTTGGTGGTGAGCATGGGTTTTCTTAGCTTGTTCTCGGCATTCTTCTAGTTTGATTATTTCCATTTGTCTTAATTGCAAAGAGGAAGTAGGTACTTCATCGATGTGTTGTACTAAAGACAAAGAGGGAATGACTAAGTGAGTTGGAAGAACCACTTCTTTCCCATAAACTAAATTAAAGGGAGAAGTGCCAATTGAATCTTTCTTCGTGATTCTATCTGCCCATAAAGCATTTACCAGCGCTTTGTGCCAATTCCTTTGGTTTTGGTTGATTGTTCTTTTGATAACCCTGATTAGGTTTTTGTTTGTTGATTCGGCCAACCCATTACCTTGCGGATAGTAATTAGCAGAATATTTCAATTTGAACCCTCTTTTTAATGCAAACTCAGTCATTTCATTTCCATAAAAGTATGATGCATTATCAAACATTAAGGTCGTTGGCAATCCAAACCTAGTGATGATAAATTGATCTATGAATTCAATAATGTTTTCAGAATTAACTGTCTTGAGAGGAACTGCTTCTACCCATTTAGTAAAATAATCTGTTGCCGTGAGGATATACCTATGCTGCTTAGAAGAGTGAGGAATGATCTCACCTATTATGTCCAAGCCCCATTGGTTGAATGGTTGCTCGATGTTGACCGGCTGTAGTGGCATGGACGATTTCCTTTGTTTCCCCGCAGCAGTCTGGCAGATTTGGCATTTCCTTACGTAATTGTATGAGTCTTTGAACAGCGTGGGCCAATAATATCCTGCACGTAAGATCTTATGCGCAGTAGTCTCTCCAGCATAGTGTCCACCTGTTGGTCCATCGTGGAGTTCCTGCAAAACCTTTTCGGCTTCAGTTTTCTCAAGACACCTAAGCAGTACAGAATCGTAATTCATTTTAAACCGAACATCATTTATGAGCTGGTATTGTTTAGCTTTCAATCTTAGAGCTCTTTTCTTGGTGTGATCCAAGTGCGATGGAGCATATCCGTTCTTAAGATAATAAATGGTGTCCGCATATAATGATTCTGCGTCGTTTAGGCTTACCTCATACGTGTGTACCTCTTCAGATGAGTTCTCAGGAATTTGCGATGCTCCAGCTAACATCTTGCAAAAGCCTTGACCTCTTACGATGTTTGCTGGTTTGATCTCAAGATCGTATTCTTGTAGAGTGGTAATCCAATTTGCGCTCTTTTCGCCCACATCCTTCTGTACCAAAAGGTTTCTTACCGCTGGAAACGGTACTACGACTTTGGTATGGGCTTTAAGTAAGAAAGGTCTGAAATATTTGATCGCTTTGAAAACAGCATAAGCCTGTTTCTCCACGTCTGAGTAATTGAGTTCAGCACCTTGTAAGTTCGAGCTAAAGAATGCGATTGGAGCTTCCGCCTCCTCTTGATTTACTTGAGTCAAAATCGCGGCATAAGATTTCTCTGAGGAAAAAGTGTATAAGATGAAAAGTGTATAACTTGTCCTGACGATGAACCACACTAGTTGGTTCGAAATGCGTCGACAAATGTTTTCTCATGTGATTTTCGCCGAAAAATCTATCATAAATATGAAAGATTCTGAAAAATTTGGGGTAGCTAAAGATGGAGCGTTGATGATAGCTTGTTTGATGAAGTTGAATGCTTCGTGCTCATCTATGCCCCATTTAAAATTTGAATTCTTTTTTATCATATTTTGTAAAGGAGAAATAATACGTGAAAAATCGGGGACAAACCTTTTTACAAAATTGATTTGTCCAAGGAAAGATTGCATGGCCTTTTTGTTATGGGGTATGGATATTTCGGAAATTTCTTTGATTCTGTCAGGTTCAATGTGAATACCAGATTTCGACACTATGAATCCGAGCAATTTCCCTTCACTTAATGCGAAAAAAGATTTCTTTGGGTTAAGTGAAATTCCATACCTTAAGCATCTTTGAAAGATCTGTTTCAAATCTTTGAGATGGTCGCTTCGCTTCTTGGAGTACATTGTTATATCATCCAGGTAAATCACTACCGATTTATAGACTAAACCTTTAAATGCGATGTCCATGGCTCTCTGAAAGGTAGCGTCGGCATTGATCAGACCAAATGGCATCTTCCGATATGCGTATGTGCCCCACTTGGTTCGGGATGTGGTTTTCAACTGATCATCGGGATGTACCAACACTTGATTGTATCCTGAAAATCCATCCAGGAAAGACATTAATTTTGAGCCCGATACTGCCTGTAGTATTTGCTCCATAGATGGGAGGGGAAAATTGTCTTTCTGACAGGCTTTGTTGAGATTCCGGAAATCAATACAGATTTTAATATCTCCGTTTTTCTTCCTAACAGGCACCATATTGGATACCCATTTGGAGTGTCTGAAGGGGAAAACTATTCTGGCTCTCAACAATTTATTTAGCTCAGTATTTATCTGATTTTCTAAGTTGGGGTGGATTTTTCTGAGCTTCTGCTGGACAGGTTTTTCATTGTCAATCATAGGGATAGTGTGTTTAATGATATAAGTGTTGTATGTTTTCAGCTCATCATAATTCCATGCAAAAACGTTTTTGTATTGTCTCAGAAGACGGATATACACTGATTTTTCTTCAGGGGCTAGGCCATGGCCCAGATTAACGTTTTGCGGATTCTGATCGGTTCCTAGGTTCACTAATTCATAATTCAGAGTTGAACTGTAGAGTTTAGAATTGGCAGACCTTTTAAACCAACTTTTCAAATCATATAAATCTTCTAACTTAACCACCGATTTAGGTATAGCATTATCAGTGCTATTTTGCTGAATTTGGTGATCATGATGGTCTTCGTCAATTATTTGGTTTGAGTAGGATCCTTCAGAAGTGAGGAAATTTACAATGTTTGGATCGTCATTGAATACTCTCCAGTTGGTGATGTTTTTAGGGATGGATGGTTTAAAGATTAATTCTATTGAAAACCTAATGGGACTAAAATCTTCGGAGGGAATCAGTCTAGAGGCTACGTTAGCTAACAGGTCTGCGCTCGCATTTTGGAGTCTTGGGATTGATGAAATATTGAATGCTATGAAATGCGAAGTCAGATCTTGTACTAAAGATTGATAGTGCTTTAAATTACTTGACAGGCAATGTATGGTGTTACGTACCTGTTTGACGACAATTTCGAAATCTCCAAAGACTTGAAGATACTTAACATTCAAGCCGATTGCTTTGTATAGGCCTTGCACCAAGGCTTCGTATTCCGTTGTATTGTTTGTGCAATCGAACTCAAGTCTGCATGTAAGCATGGTCTTGTTCCCATCTGGGTTAACCAGAACGCATCCTGCTCCTGCTCCCTCGTTAGATTTAGAGCCATCAAAATATAATTTCCAAAATAAAGATGTATTTACAGAACTATCTAAAAAATTAAAACACTTTGAATCATCAGTTTGGGAAAAATTTTCAACTTGGGACACAACTGAATTTTCTAAGTAAGGTGAAGTGTGAGCATTGAAATTGCTGAGGAAAGAATCTACCGAGTAATTGCCTATGATACTGCTGTTGTATGTTATTGCTTCGTTCTCTCCTTCCAATTCTGTCACTATGTACTTTTGGTGCAATTCTCGTTCAACCTTTATTTGATTGGGTTTGCCATTGTAGGGTAACCACATGTGCGACCAGTCGGTTGAGAAATATCCGTGGAGTTTCTCGGACCAATCCATGCTAAGAATTAAACCATAGAATTCAGGGATATCAGCTACTAGAATGTCGATAACCTGACATACTTTCGGGTTAGACGACAATCTTATGGTCACCTGGTTAAGTTCACCAATCACTTCGACTCGAGATCGATCAAGTTGAACTATGCGCACTATAGATTTCTGAGGCTGAACATTCAATTTGGCACATATTGATCTGGATAGAATATTTGTTGAAGCACCAGAATCAATTAGGCAATTGTGCACGTTTTTATTGAAAATTTCATAAGTGAGGAGAAAAGGAGGAGTATGGGATCTTGACCTTCCTCCAATCAAGGCAATGTCATTCGGATCAATCTTATTGATCATGTTGGTTGGAGGTCTTCCCATGTTGTGGGAAGCTACAGCTGTAGGTAAAGATGTAGTAGGCACGGCATGTAATTCTTTCATCATTATTTTCTGTTGATGTTTCAATTTGCTCAATTCGTAAAGAGTGATATTAGCCCTAGTCTTTTTCATGTCATCGATAATGTTATACTCCATTTCATCTGACACTATCAGTGTTCTTGATGGAGGTGCTTGATCTGATTGGACTGGGCTAAGTTGGGTCGCTCTAGCGGTTGTTTTCTTTGTTGCGACCTTATCTTTTGTTGCAGGGCTTGCGCCCTTCTGTTTAGGGGTAGTTTGGGGAGGATCAAGTTGATTTTTGCTTCGTGTGCTAACCGGAAATGCTTCTTGATCCTCTTCTTGTGGGAGGATGAAATCCCACATTCCTTGTAGTTCCACAACTTCTTCATCATCGGTCTACCCTTTAGTGGTATTCTCTTCTTCTTCTTCTTCTTCAGATTCGATGTTTGAGACAGCATTGGGTGGTTTCACCTCCATGGGAAGGTTTCTTTTAAAAGACCTGTAGGGCTTTTTTGAAGAAGTTTCTGCTACTTGCTTTCTTATGTCAATCATCTCATTGGACATGGCCTTTAACACCTTTTGTAATCCTTCCATATCAAAAGGATCTTTCGTTTGCTTCTTCTTGGTGTCTTCTTTGAAAGAGATCTTCTTAGATTTGCGTTCTTCTATTTCAGATCTCTTTTCTAGGGCGACTACGCTTTTTTCTACTGCTAACGCCTTAGTTAAGTTTTCAACTAAGGTCATCTTGTTTGCCCTATCTACGAAGATAGCCAAGTTAGATGGTAAGGCCGTGATGTACCATTCACATCTTACTTCCTCGCTGGGTTGAGAAGCAGCGGGAATCTTGTTAAGGATCTTATTGAACCGTAAATTGAAATCTTTAATGGGTTCTCTAGCCTCAGCTTTAAGATTAGATAGGTCATTAATCAATGTCGTTGTTGATCTGTCATCGCCAAACTTGGTGAGGAATTGACTTTGAAAAATGTCCCAACTTGTGATGGACCCGGAAGGTAACGAAAAGTACCATGACCCTACTGTTCCTTGCATTGTGTAAGGAAAAAGTCGGACGACAGCATCTTCGTTGGTAACTCCGTTGAGATTAACAGAAAGCATGAAATTATTGATATGCTCTTCAGCTAGCATGCCTGTTTCTGGATTGAATCTAGGTAGCCACTTCTCAGGATGGGCCGGTATTGGGCTCAAGGGTGGAGGCATTAAAACCGCCCCAGGATTGTTCCATGGAGACTGGGCCATCGTTGAGCCGCTAGTTAATGAGAGTACAGAAGACGGTCCCTGATGCTGAGAAGATGAAGGTATTATGATCTTTGATGATTGAAGAGGAAGTGTGGAAGATGGATGAGTGATTTGGGATGAGGATGTGGGTGGTTGACTTCGCGGTGAGGGTGTTGAAATGGACGAAGTGGATGAAAGATTCTCACGGTCAGACTCTGGTGGTGCTTTCCTTGCTCTTTTCCTAGTGGGGAGAGGGAGTTCACTTGGTTGAATACCAAATTTTTCACTCTTCAATCTGGTCAGAGGGTGAGCAGGATTGTACTGCGAAGTCACGCTGCTGTTAGATTTATCAGACCTATGAGAAAAAATAGAGAATCCCTGGAGTTTACGAATCAAAGTTTGAATTTCAGGGGGTTCAATAATGAGTTGGTCTGATATATTGGAGTAGGTAGCAGCGGTGGATACTCGAGCGACTTGTAACTCCGGGTTTAACCGTAGTGGAGAAGTCGGGGGAGTTGATGAGGGTGATTTACTCTCAGAATGGCATTTAGATTTTGACTTAGTTGCCATTCATAGTTCGTGCCCTCCTTCTAGCGCCAAATATGTTGAGGGCCCCGAAATCGGGTCAACAACAAGGGGGATACCCACCCGGTCGGGAACCTGGTTGGCAGCTCCTTGCCCGTTTGGTGTAGCGGGTCTGACTGGGGATGATGGGACCAGCTTCTCAATCTAAAAGATGTGTGTGTGTGTGTGTAGATTTTGAAGATACTAATCTAAAGGTAATTTTAAACTAATTTAATTCTAGACTCTAAACTGACTCTATGCTACTGTAATCTAACAAAAACAGCACATCTAATCTATACTAACCCGGGGTAAAATTCTTTCATTATGCGATCTAAAAAGATTTCATACAACAACTGGTAATAAAGATCATTCAGCTATCATAAGAATATAAATCAATTAAGATGAACCATTCTGCATAAGAAGTTAGGCACAACAGTTGTGAACAGCATATCGCATAATCAGTTATTCATATGTCAAGCACAAACAAATGATTCCGCCGTACAAAAGTGCCAAATGGTAATCCAAACATTCATACATTAACATATAAACAAATTAGCTGTATATCACTCTAAGAATATGAGCAGAAATTAATCAAGAGATAAAAGTACCATTTATGACTGATTTCACTCACAAACTTGAAGCAATAACGATTTATCTCTACTTACTTCTAACATCTACTAAGAGTACAGAAGTGCAACATCAGTAGCAGACATTAAAATGCAAACATAAATAAATATCAATCCATCCATTCATCAAAAACCCCCTCCGAGGGTGCAAAAGTGCATGTTCTGAGGACAAGTTTTTTGACAAATTTCCGGACCCTTCTCAAAATGCCATGAGAAGGGTTAAATACTACTAACTAACTAATCTTAATTACACGAATTTAGGAAACGGCTTCAAATGACCGCCCTTTTACTAAAGCAAATTTATTTCTAAAAATTGAATCTAATTTCTAACCGTTTCTATATCTGCTCCTTAGTGCTGTAAGCAATGTGAGGTTCGCCTGGAAAGAATCGGTTGGTTGTCTTTTCCTTTTGCTCGGGCGATGAAAGTAGAAATAACAAAAGCTGGCACCTCTTTCTAACAACCTAGAAGATATTTTTGAAAATATTCCTCTGGCTGGGTGTTTTTTGCTGTGTGTATACTTAGTATAACCCAGATTTCTTTCAAACTGATTGTGCTGTTGCTATTTCGGTTTCCGGCCGTGTGAATGACTCAATGAGTTAGGAATTTCATTGCCTAAACAATCTTACGTATTGAAAATTACTTCCATTCTTTGCTCCAGGCTTTTCTGAAGCATCATCCCTTTTCAGCGTTTTTCTTTTTTCTTTACCCAATCTGAGCTTCAAGATCTTTTGCAAACATGCTACTTTTGTGTGCTTTTGACTCTGAGTCTTGGATAGTCTATTTTCATCAGTGTCTGTGGAGTGATACTCTGGAAGCCGTGGCTCTGCTACATGCGGCATTCATTTTCGAAGGCATCTCCTCTCTGTTCTTCAAGTATTGGAGTTCTCCCCTTTTCCTTAGATGTTTCCTGCATATAGATTTATATCAGTTACTGCCTTACAGTTTACGCAAAGGAAAGGAGACATGACGAAAAGATTGACATGAAAGCTTTAAACTCTAATGAATGCATAATCATGACACTCATAACGACTTGACTCTTCGAAAAACGCAACACGATCATCTTTGGATACTCAGGCGTGCAATCATTAATTTCCCTTAAGGTGCGCGCTCGATTTTGGGTTTACAGATCATGCCGAAGAAACTTTGCGATGAGTGGTTTCTGCGATTCGTATCGTAGCAATTAATAGTCTCATTCGTCGAAGATCGCAAATCGCAAAATCGCAGTTTGTAGGATCGCAGATCGCAGATCGCAATATCGCAATTTTCATTTGCTCGTTGTGTGTTGCTTTTGCGACGTTTGCGATATGCGACGTCGCATATCGGCCGTCGGCGATTCCTTTTTATTTTCTTTTAAGGGCGCTTTCAAAATATGCGATGCGATGAATTTCGCATCGCTTCTTTGTAGCTTATTTACGTGCATAGGAAAACTCTTCACTCTCTCTCTGCGATGTGATATAGCTTTTAGGGAGTTAAATACAAAAATTTGGATAAAAAAATTTTTGGGATTTTTCGTTAAGGGTCCCCCTTTGCTTGATATTATTGCTAATACTAATCAAAGAGGGGGGTTGTTGGTGACCACAACACGAACATAGATCACAATTGTTTGGATCAATCGGTTTTTCTACACTTGCTTGTTTGCTCGTTTGTTTCTTTTAGATTTAAAGACATCAAAATCAAAAGATTGCATTCATTTAGTATATGGAATTGAAAGTGAATTTTCATTTCAAGTTTGCATATTGGAAAGTGAATGATAAAATATCTCATTAGTAGTACCCATGCACTTTAGGAATTGATGTCTGTATGCATTGAGGGACTGCATTTGTTTATCTTGGTTTTCTTGGTTTGGAAATGATCTCTCTACCCTCTTGTAGGTAGGTGTTCACTGAAGTAAAAGGATATTTTGCTCATTCTAGCTGCATCCTAGGATTTGTTGTATCCATACGATAAGGCCTAAGAACTAAAACATAATTCAAGATCAACTCTAAAATGAATTGAATAAACCTAACAACGCATTGGAACATAATGCACACTATTTAAAGGTCTAGGCTAGAGACGTGCTCTGGTCTCGTTAAACCTAGTCACTATTGCTTTCACTCAAGGTTGAGTGATTCCTCCTTTTGTGACTCAATAGCGGTCTAGTACGGAATTGTGCTCCCATGTACCGTCGAGTATATGTTGGGAGACCCCACTAGGTTATAATCCTATATCCTTAGGAAGCCATGTCTACCGCCTTGAAAACCGTAACGCACCAAACATAGCATTCGGGAAGATTGATTGCCGTACGGAAAGTCCTTGGTTTTCATATGATTGCCAAGGTGTATATGCAGTTTTACGGGTTGTTTGGTTAACCTTTTGCCTAGTTCTCCAGAGTAGTCATTTTCATTCATTTTCCGACTCCCTAAAAGAAAAGGTCCATCTAAGCACTTGTCACTTTAGGCTCATTAAATATTTGAAGGTGACCAGAGTCATCTTTTCATCCTTTTCTCTACTCTTTAAAGATGAAAAGGTTAAGTTCTGTTCCTGTGTCTTAAAATTTATTTGGCCACGTTCACATTTACCCAGTTAGATCTTGTTTGCGTTTTAGCTTGTGTAGGGTTCTTTCTCGTTAGTTTTCCTAGGATTTTGAATTGAATCATCCTGGTGGAATCACCGATCCCGTCTCCCATTCCAAGTGACCAAGGGTCTCCATCCTTTGTAGCTTCCGAAGTATTGGCTGTTAGTGATACTCTTGTTGTCATCCCGTGTATCCAACCGCTTAACTCTCATGCTCCAGACGACTAGTCTTACGATATTCGTTGGAACCCCATTTGGGAGCCTTCTGAAGAAGATATTCCTATTACTCCTCTGAGTGTTTCGATCCCAATGTCTTCTTCTGACATGGATGACACATCCCCTGTCACGAGTGAAGAATCCTTTGTGACGAGCGGTGAAATTCCTATCCTGGCGGAAACTTCGCCCTTCCGTGTCACCCCTCTCGGTGTCACGTTGCCTTTACACTATAAGGCTTTGAAGGATATTATGGGTTCTAGAACTCCCCTTACGAGTTCCATGTGGTCTTGTACCGTCACTCCGACTTCGGAGCCTTTTACCCCACAAATTTACAATGTGTCTGTCACCTCAGTCCTGACTATTCCAACTGTATGTGTGGCTTCTTCAGCCCCTGTTGTTGGCGCCATCACTGCATCCTCAGTTTTGACCACTGTTGCTAGAACTTCGTCTGGACTAGCGAATAGTGGCCCATCGACATCTACATCTGGGGTTGTTGATCCTACACTAAGTGCCTCACCTTCTTATGGTCCCATTCTAGCACGGGGGCATACGATCAATATTTACAAGCTCTTTAGAATCTGGATCCCCAAGATCTGTTTCATTATTACGATTCTCAAGGAGCTCATATTTATTACCCCAAACCTTTTCCATCTCAACCTGTGGTTGAGGTCTCGGCTCCGTTGGTCGTTGCTTGGGGTACCATCACCTATCATGGTGGCCAAGTACCCCCTGCAAATTTTCAAGGACTACCCTATCAAGGTTAGCCATCTTACGGACAACCTTATCCAGGGAAACTTGGAGACCCACAACGACAATGCTTCCAAGGACAACCTTTGGGCTTTTGTGGTTCCTCCTTTACCTATTTCGGGCAACCTTCTGGTAATCTGGGACAACCTTACATACAACAAGGCCAACTTGGTGTCCAGCAAGGCTACCCTTCTGGGCCATTCGGTCAGCCTTATGTTCAGCAAGGCCAACCCACTGTCCAGTCTAGTCAACCATCTAGAAAAACTGGTCAGCCTCAAATCCAACCAGGACAACCAACTTTCCAATCTTCTCAGCCATCTAGCCAATCAGGACAACCCTCAGTTGTGCAAGGACAACCCAGTACCCAGAAAAATCAACCTTTTGGGAAAATGGGTCAACCTCAATCTCAACTAGGTCAACCTTCTAGCTAGATGGCTTAGCCTTAGTTCCCTCAAGGACATTCGTCTGGGCTTTCTCAACTGGGCACTCAAATGATTGTTGCTTCTCAAGCTCTACCAGGTTTTCAGCCCCAGTCTGGGCTCCAGACCCAATCCGTTCCTCAAATTTAGGTTGGATCCCAATCTTAACCTGCTTATCAAATGTAGGTTGTCTCCTAGGCTCAGTTTGGAGCCCAACCGCCTTATGGTTTCAAGTAATCCCAAGGGCAAACCCAATTTTCCCCATACCAAAATTATCAACAACTGTAGGTGAATCCTTACCAGAATTTCCAGCAACCATATGTTGCTCCTGCAGGCCAAGTTGGTAATCAATGGAATGTTGCGGGGCAGATCTAGGGTCAACCATCCAGTTACAGCTATAACCCCTATGGAAAAAATCCCTACGAACAAAACCGTTCTGGGCCAAATCCGTCTAGACAAAATCAGTGGGGGCAACCAACAGTTGGCTGGAACTCTGGTGCTACCTCCTACCCGCGGCCTCAAATGTCCTTTAACCCTCAATTACCCTTTTTAGAAATGTTGGAGTTACCAGATGTGTCCAAACTGACAAATGATCCTATTATTCATAATCCATATTGGCCACTAGTTCCAACTAAGATTCCCGGTGATTGTCCCAAGTTTGACGATAAAGCTGGAGAAGATCCCCAAGCCCACGTCATGACTTATCATCTATGGTGCTCATCAAACTTGTGGCTTGAAGATTCAATCCGGCTCCGCCTTTTTCAACAGACCCTCACTAGCTCTACTTCTAAATGGTATATTGAGTTAGCTCACGAATCTTTTCAGGACTTTAACTCATTGGCTATAGCATTTTTAACTCATTTTTAGTTTTTGATTCGATATGAGACATGCACACATCTCCTGACATCCTTAAAACAAACAACGACCATGCATATCTCTAATCATATCCATGAATGGAGACAACATCGCCATTTGATTAAGTTTTGGATTCCTGATCAGCTTCTGACCAACTGGTTCACGACCTCATTTGTCGGTCCAATAGCCTGGGATATTGCTATGGGGGCATGTGTAACTGAAGAGCAAGCTATTGTGCGTGCTCAGTACCTCGACTTGGTTTACTCCCAGTCCAGTACACTATATGATTATTTTCCTGATGCTCCGAGGCCCGGAACTTCCAAAGCCCCGCCAACACCATCTGTTGATGGTGTCATTGGTTTTGTTAATACATCCTCTAAGAAATCTTCTGCGAACCCTGGGAAGAAAAATTCGAATGCTTCAAATGAAAACACTTCTCAGGCTGTATCCAATTCTAATAAAACTTCCGAGGTTAACACTGTCTAGTCCACCATGGCAAATAAAGCCTTGAAAGGGAAGAAGAAGGGAAAAGGAAAGAATAAGGCTGATCAACCCAAGCAGGATTCCCCTAAACCTCCACCCGAGGAAGGTACCAAATGCAAGCCTAAGTATCCTTGCCTTATCTGTGACAAGGATCACTATACCAAAGACTACCCTGGGCGGTCTGAAGTTAGTCATTTGTTGAAAGGTACCCCTGGGACTCTTGTCGTACTCAAAGAGCCTTTTCCCTCATAGCAAACTTAAATGGTGGCTGATCCATCTCAATCCTCTTCTCCCTTTGGTTCTCAGGTATTTACGGTTGGGACGATTCCCGCCCACATTAGTACTTGGGTAAAAGAGTATCTGTCCCCTGCCTTGAAGGAGCCTAAGGTCCCCTCTAGTGCTCCTCTGTCTAGTTCTTGTCCCCTTCATATTGAGCGACCTAACACTGAAGCGGTCGTCTGACCTCCTCCCAAAGGCATGCTCTAGAAATCTTCTCACAACCCTAATGTTCGTGCTACTCAACACTATAGCATCGTTGAGGACTTAGCCCAAGCTCCGTCAGCTATGTCCGCATTGGAATTTCTCTAGAGTGGCCCCTCTCAGAGGAAGTTCTTGCTATCGGCTATCGGTGGCATTGACCAGGTCGACTCGGACTTGATCACTTTTGACCTAAACAGTCATATACCGAGGCTGCCTCACCAAATTTCCTTCCTTATCCAGGTCATCATCAATTCTGAAATGATTCATTGTATTTTCATTGATCAAGGCACTTCTACTTGCATAATGTCTATTGCTTGTTGGAAGGCTATTGGTTCTCCGACTCTGAGCCAGTCTCCTATGACCTTGGAAACCTTTGATGGGAGAGAGTCTCGTCCTTATGGTATACTCCAATGCTTTCCTATTACTTTGGAAGGGAAGACAGTGGAAGTGGAGGTTGAAGTTGTTGATGCCAATTTAACTTACAACCTCCTTTTAGGATGAAGCTAGACATACGCCATGCGAGCCATAGCTTCATCTCTATTCCGTGTCATTCGTTTTCCTCATCAGGGGAAGATCGTCACAGTAGATTAGTTATCCTTCTTCGCCTCCTCCTCCTTCGATGGCAATGTTCCTTTTGTGGACTATACCTCCGTTCCATGTGAGAGTGTGGGCACTGGGCTCTTTAAAGATCCTGCCCTTATGGGTGTTTCTCGCTCCCACCTCCCAACATCGCTCCCATTAATAAGATTTTTGTTCGCTCTGATCCTTGGGTTCTTCCCCCCACTGATCAGATAGAATCTTTGGGTGATGAGATGCCGTTGGGTCCTACCAAGCTCAACTACATCAAAATTGTTTCTGCACCGGCTCCCTCCTCTGAATCTTCTCCTTCGAGCAAAACTCTCGACTCATACATTCAAACCCCTTGGCTTGGAGATGGCACTTCTTCAGACCCTTTAAAGGAAATTTTTCCTTTTGATGAAGCGATTATTGAGACCATGTCTTTTGAGGAACCCCTATGGTCTCATCATCACCATCATTCCTCATTTCTCCCTGCCCATTGGGAAATGATTACTTGTCTCGAGCAATCTGCTCCTTGTCTCCCATCGCAACCCCTTCAGACACCCATTCAAGTTCATCAAGTGTTTTTTGAAGGGAATATGGGAAACATTACGCAAACTTAGCCAATCGAAATCTCTGTTAAACCAAGGATTGTTGAGCATATCCATGTTGGAGTAACCTGTACTCCGGAGGAGATTCAACTTTATACTAATCTTTTTCACGAATTCCGTGATGTGTTTGCTTGGTCTTATGAAGAAATGCTTGGCATTGATCCTAGCATCGTGGTGCATGAGATACCTACATATCCAGGTGCCAAACCTATTACACAACGTCTATGCCCCATGCACCCCCGAAAGGCTGCGACTATTAAAGCAGAAGTTGAAAAGCTTCTTAAGGCTAGTTTTATTTACCCCATCCCACTCACAGATTGGGTCTCAAATATTGTCCCTCTGACTAAAAAATAGGGTACTATCAGGTTATGTGTTGATTATCATGATATTAATCGTGCCTGTCCCAAAGATAACTACCCTACACCCTTCATTGACCAGCTCATTGATGAGTGTGTTGGGAGTGAAATATACTCATTCATGGATGGTTTTTCTAGTTATAACCAGATTAATATTTCACCTGCGGATCAACAGAAGACCTCCTTTATCTGTCCATGGGGAACTTTCACTTATAAAAATCTCCCTTTTTGTCTAAAGAATGCCGGTACCACCTTCCAACGCGCAATGTCTTATGCATTTCATGATATCCAACACATTGTGTAGCCCTACCTGGATGATCTTCTAGCTCATTCAGCAAAGCGCCAGGACCATCCAACCCACCTTCATGAAATTTTTCTCTGCTGTCGACACTATCGTATCCGGATAAATCCGCATAAATGTGTCTTCTGCATTGAGTCAGGCAGACTTCTATGGTTCATCGTCTCCCGAGAGGGTATCCATCTAGATCCCCTTAAAATTGAAGCCATCCTGAATCTTCCTGCCCCTACTTCTTTGCAGCAATTGCAAAGTTTGCAGGGTAAAGCGAATTTTTTATGACTATTTATTCCGAATTATGCCAAAGCGGGCAAAGGCTATACGTGGCTATTAAAGCGGGATACCCCTTTCCTTTGGGATGCCGCTGCACAAGAGTCATTCGAGCGCCTCAAGGCACTCCTTGTTTTTGCTCCGTTGTTGCGTCCCCCTGATTATCACCATGACTACACTTTGTATTTAACCGCTGCCAATACCGCTATTGGCATGGTTCTAGTTCAAGATGATGATGATGACACTGAGCATGTCATTTAGTATCTCAACCGCAATTTACTAGATATGGAAACTTGATATGCCTATGTCGAGAAGTTGGCATTGGTTGTCGTTTGTGCCGTCCAACGTTTCCGCCATTATATATTACTGCGCACCACGATGGTGGTTTCTGATTGCAACCCAATGATGTACATCTTGTCATGTCAGTTACTGGGGGCAAATAGTGGATTGTCATCCTCCAAGAGTTCAACTTGGAGTTTACCACTGCCAAGTCTAAGAAGTCCCTCATCTTTCCTGAGATGCTTTTCTCTCTGCCATCTGTTATTGCACCCTCTCAGTTAGAGGACCATATTCCGGATGAAACTTTGTTCTTGATTAGTACTCTCGATCCTTGGTACGGGGATATTATTGTCTATCTTCAGATGTCCTCTTTTCGTCCTGATTTGTCCATGGATACTCAACAACAAATTCGCCATCATTCTCAACCTTATCGGATTATTGGGGACACTCTGTACCGTCTGGTTGCCAATTCTGTTCTCCACTGATGCTTAACATTAGAGGAAGCCGAACGAGTTCTAAATGACTACCATTCTAGCGCCTCTGGTGTTCACATGTCCGGGTATGCTACTACTTAGAAGATCCTCTGTGCTAGTTACTTTTGGCCCTCCATCTTCAAGGATTACATTCTTGTCGTCCGCTCTTGTCATGAGTGCCAAATCTACCAACAGAAGATGTGCGCACCTCCTGCTCCATTGCACCCTGTCATTACCGTCAGCCCTTTTGCCAAATGGTGCATTGATTATATGACCTGTAACCCTCGCTCGGCCAGGGGGCATGGGTATATCATTTTTGCCATTGATTATTTCACAAAATGGGCCGAGGCGATGCCTACACTATTTGAAGACGGTCACACAGTGGTGCAATTTTTATTCAATCATGTCATCTCACGGTTCGGAGTCCCTCAGGCTATCGTCGCTGATCACGGCAAACATTTCCGTAATCATATGACGACTGAGTTAACAACCCAGCTAGGCTTACGGCATGATAGCTCAACACCGTACTATCCTCAGGCCAATGGCTAAGTAGAAGTTGTCAACAAAGTTTTAGTTACGATGCTTCAACGCACCATCAACATGCACAAGTCCAACTAGAACCTGATGTTGTTCTCCACCTTAGGGGCCTATCAAAATTCAGTGAAGGATACCACTGGGTTCACCATGTTCCAATTAGCTTACAGTCTGGAGGCTACCCTTCCGATTGAGTGTGAGATCCCTTCTCTAAAATTAGCCATTGAATTACTCCCCAACACTACTCTGCTAGAAGAACGTCTTCTCTATCTAGAGCAACTAGACGAGACCCGTCAACTAGCCTCTCTAGCCATTGAAGCATAGAAGAAGAGACTAAAAACTAACTTCGATCATATTGTCCATCCTCATTCTTTTGTTGAAGGAGATTTAGTCCTGCTCTATGATCAAGCAAATGATAAGCTGGGGGCAGGAAAATTCGAGCCTATGTGGCACTGGCCTTATATTGTAAAGTGAGTTTTGCAAAAAGGGGCCTATGAGCTGATTGATTATGAAGGGAACCCTCTAGATAAGCCCTGAAATGGGATTTATATGAAAAAATATTATACATGAACCCCATGCATTCTAATTTGTACACACGTGTGTTTTCAGTAGGTGTGTTGTATGTGTGTGTTTCATGTCTGGCTTGGTGTGTAGGCATAATTGATGCTTATTTTGTCTTTTGTTTCTTGTGCAGATGTCTAGTACACCTTATGTTGGTTTCGCTGATGGTACCTGCCACAGTACCCGCAACCTTTCTTCTGCGGCATGGGTGATCTACAATCCTCACGGTGAGTTAGTAGACCTCCAAGGTGTTTGTCTAGGTTGTACCACAAACAATGTCACTGAATATAGTGTTGTTATTGAATTATTGACCGAGGCTATTAACCTTGGCATTTGTACATTGGTTGTGAATCTAGATTCTTAGCTTCTTGTCCACCAGCTTAATGGGCGTTATTCCATCAGAGACCATCGGATTTTAAGGTTGTATTTACGTGTTAAATTGTTAGAAAGGAATTTTGATTTTATTACATATCAACACATTCCCAAAAGATTAAACACGTTAACTGATGCATTAGCAAACCATGTATTAGAGAGACATTTGCGTAACATGTAATCAAAACAGCATATAGAAGCATTCAAAACACAATAATGAACCATAGGAATCTCTCTCTCTCTCTCTCTCTCTCTCTCTCTCTCTCTCTCTCTATATATATATATATATATATATATATATATATATATATATACATCTCGTGTGGCTCACTGAGGCACTCAAAATATAAGTGTATATGTCCAAATAGATTCTATGTTCTCTGTACATCCGAGACATGTGTCTCTCAAAAAATCAACAAGAAATAAAACCTAGACATCTACTGCGGTGGGTTATGCTCCCTATAGCACACCATCACTCATGCGACTCACCTCAACAGGCGATGCACCATGGGTATCACCCCTATTGTATGTATCTGGAACTCTATGGGGACCTCCTCGACCCCCATGTAATCAGGGATCCCCGCCGTCATGCCCTCAAAATTTTGGGCCACTGTCTCCCCCGAATCGCCAGCTGGGGGAGCCAAAGCCAACACTATAACTCCCTCTAGATCCCTCTGTGCCTCTGGAGCTAGTCCTACAGGCCTCACTAGTCCCACATCTAAAAATACTATAGAGTACATCATTAGGACATATGCATGAAAAAATCTAAAAAAACATCATAAAAGATAAAATACAAAAGTAGTGTGATCAAGTGCTTTACCGCCATCGTCCCACTGCTCGCCAGTGGGTAGCTGCATGTCGGGGTCTCCACGAAAGTCCATACTAGCATATGGCCAGTTCTCGATGAAGATCGTCTGGTGATCCAGCCACTCACGGAATAGTGTCCCCCATGACACTGGTCATCCGCCACCCCATCATGGCATAACATGCGCCCACCGTGTGATCCTGGTCTCCCGCGGTCTGGGCCTGCCCAAGTCCATATCCTCTAACTATAGTATTGGCACCTGCTCTAGCACGAGCGGGACCAAGATAGACCCGTAGCCAAACTGCTTCGCCTCCCCACGGTGACAGTTGGTGCGTTGTCTTTTCATGTTGGCCATCACTGCTTCTGCTCAGTTGAAAATGGTCAGATGAAGGCAGTCAAGAGCCAACTGGAGTTGGGTCTTCATTGCCTCGTGTTGCGCTTGGGAGCCTGTTTCTCTCGCCACCATGAATAGAACTACACGAAGAACCAAGTCTTCCACTGTGGGAATTGCCACCTTCCCGCTTTTTGATTTGTGTGCCCATGGGAACACTCGTGCCATCAGCATATCTAATGACTCACCCACAACCCGTTGGCCTTCTAGAATAGGCCTCTCGTCGTGACGGGATAATCTGGTCAGGAAATATATGTCTGTAGCATCAAACTCAATGTCTCTACCATGGATGATGAATTTTCCATCTGTTGGGTTCCAGGCATGAATCAGTAGCTCTAACAAATCAGGTTGGGCCCGAAGGTGTGGAGTAAGGAAGAATTTTAGCAACCCGGACGCATGTAAATCATTTCGACACCCAGCATTAGCAAAGGCTTCCTCATCGTTGACATCATGAGTTCGTTCCTGCCAAAGAAATGCCATGATGCCCTGCATGACAAGAAAAAATAAATTAGAACTCCTGTAAATTTAAAATCATAATTTACATAGAAAATTAGTTTTACGTCACCATCGCGACTGCTTTTAAAACAACCGTGATGACGCTCAGTTCACAGTCCATTTTTCATGCGATCATCGCGAGAATACATCAATTTCTCGTGATGATCCGAAGGTGTTGTGTGTAAAGCACGCTCATTCATCGCGGACCCGAGCGGCTTTCCCGCGATGACCGAGAGGTGAACTCTGATTCAAAAATCCATCTAAATTCACCTACCTAGCACCAAATTACGTAAAAAAAACTATTAAAATGCAGCACACAGCAAAACTTACTTGGTGAAGGTTTCAGGATGAACCGTTGACGGATGAGGCCGAAATCAGCTTGAGAAATTTTCTCAGGTTGGTTCTCTAAAATGCTCGAAGGCAAAATGAACAGTGCAAATGGTAAAAACAAATGCATTACCCCCCCCCCCCTTTTTATAGTAATTTTTTGAAAATTAAAAAATTTTACTTTAGAATGTGGGTTTTTTCCATTTTATTATATGGTTAATTGGATTTTCTGGTTTTTAACCATGTTTCCGTATATATTAATCATTTTATGTCGAATAGGTTTTACGTTTGACGTGTTTTGTGCAGAACTACAGGTAGTGGGGTTACGTTAGTTCGCAAGCACTTGATCCGTAAAGTCTTCTTTAATGCTCTTTTTTGACTTAAAATATGAAAATATAGCCGAGTTATTTCTTTTGACTCGTTAAACGAAATAAGAGGTGGTCTGCTTTAAGCTTTTTTCCAACCGTATAAACGTGAAAAGATTGCCAGGCCTTTGTTATTTCGGGTTCGTTATTAGTTACGAAACAATGTGGTTTCAATTGATTTTCTACTTTTTCGGGTCGAGGTCACTAATCACGAAAAGTACTCCTTGATCGTAATGGTCAAGTAGTTCTTTCAAGTATCCTTTTATACTTTTTCGGGCTCGAGAGACACAAATATACGAAAAAGGACCCCCCTAGAGTTTTACTTTCCATATCTTGTTCAAACTCTCTAAACATGAAAAAGACTCCAAGTTTTACCTATGTCGGACCCATTAAACCTTGACGACATCGGACTCATCAACATGACGAGACTCGAGATCCTCCTCCCTAGGGCTCGTTAAACTATTACTAGGTTGGATTTGACCGAAGGTCGAACTTATATTACAAGCATATGCTATCCCCTTCAAGCTTGTTTTCAAAAATAATTGGGGTACTCGCCAGCAATGGTGGGGGAAAATTTGGAAATTGTCATTGATTACCTGCGGTAGCTAGTCACTCTTGAACATCAACACTTCTGCTTTTTGTTGGGTTGGGATATCCATACATCGTCATTTTCCCTTCCGGGGTTTTGGGTTGCCATTTAGCCTCATTCCATCTGATCCATGCTATCTCCATCATGCCTCTGATCCCTTGGTACTTGAATGCTGCCACCCTCTGGAGTTATGTCATCGACATGTTCAAGAGTATAATCCTTCTGCATTTTACATCCTTCCTTCCTCTTGTAATACTCTACCACTTGTTCCCTATCTCGTGTCGTTGACGGGGGAAACATTATGGTCCTCCTGCGACAGATCGTCTCCTGTCGACATTAGCTCATTATCGAGGAGGCTGATTTAGAGATCGCCTTTGGTACCTTGGATCTTGCATGCCTCAATGGCAAGTTCTTCGGACCTGACGGTCAACTTTCATTATTGGTCATCGATTGGGTGATTCCACGAGTGTTCGACTTCAACTCATTTTTCACACTTCGTGGATTGTACTTGACAGTACCTTGAGAACCATTGGAATTATTGGTGGTTTATCTCACGCTTGTTAACAGTTTTCATCATTGATCGGTAATCAAGCGACTTTCTATGATGCTCGACCTCAGCACATCTATTCGCATGCTAGTTTTTGTACTATAATCGGTTGGGTTCAAGACCCCGAACTCAGATTACACATGTTCAGGTTGCATGGATTGGTTTGTGATTGCATGACTCATTGATGGATGGCTGTGACCATACCTGAGTCTTCATGGATGGTTGTGACCATACCTTTATCATTATCATGGTCATATTAGCTGGATGGCTGCATCCATACCACAGACCTAGTTCGTATGTCTTTTGGATGGCTGCGCCCATGCCTAGACTACATGTATTTCTCTATCAGAGATATCAGTTGTACTTTCACCTATAGGTTCTTCTAGATGGTGTTCCAGCTCATTCAGTTTCGTAAAGCATTTCACCCCTCCCACTCTCTTGGGCTTCATACTTTAGGGGGCATTTGTTACACAATAATTTTTCACCGCCTTCACCCCAATCCTTCTACTGTGTCATGTGTCCCAGTGAAACATGCTTATACTTAACAAATGCTCTCTTATGTTCCCAAGTGACACACTTTTCCTAAGTTTTTTGCCTCATCGTGAGAATGGACTTAATATATGCGATGAATAGTAGTTGTAAATAGCCCAACCACGCTTCCAGTGCAGAAGTACATCTGTTTCCCGCGACGGTCTGATTTCTTGCTCCGACGCGAGGCTACTTACTATCTTTAGCGACAGTCTGACTGGCTACATTGCCTACTAGCAATGTTAGTGCTAAAGCTTAGTTATAAACTCATGATGATCTAGATTGGGCCAATTTGTTCCAACAGTTGGCCTTCTGGATATCTCTAGACCTAGTTGTTGGCATAGTTTGTGTCACCCTTCCTCCTCTAGTATGGCAGTTCCGTCATTTGTGCTACCTTCCTTGGGGATAAGCTCTCTCTTCCACCTTTCATGGAGACTCCTTCTCCTATTTAAACACTCACCATTGCTATGATCAGCTAGTTGGTAAATTCTTGGATTAAGCTGTGTTGTTAGTGTTTTTAAGTTTGATAAATAGCTGGTGTGGGTGTGACAAGTGTGGGATTGTTGATAGCTTGTGGAAGGTTGTGAAGTGCCCTTAAATTTTGTTGAAACTTATGAGTGAGAGAGAAACTTTCTATGTTGGGAGATCCATCTTCAAAGAGTGAATGCTTGAGAAATACACTGGCTGGACCCTCTGAGAAGGCTTGTGACATCAAGACTTTCATTGTAACCTTGCTCTTATTTCCTTATTAATACAATCAATGATGTTTTCCTATGTCTTGTATGTAATTTACTTGATAGCTCATGACTTCTTGACTTTGTGAGTAAATAGATCATTGTTGTTTTCCGGTGACGTGCTTTGTTGTATTTCCTTTGCATTGTTTCAGGTTGATCACTCATTGAGGAGAAGGAAGAGAAAGCTGGAGTAGCGCAACAGAACTCCATCGACCACCAGTTGAGGTAGGCCTCCAACTATGACTATTTAAGGAAATCTATTGTTGATCTGTCCTCGCTGAGACTAGACCCACTCTAGGGCTAGAGGGGTTGCCTTTGTCCGCAGAGGGAACACTTTCCTGCATCACACTGCTCATCCTCTTCTTCCATGTCATGTTGATTGTTCTCCGTAGGGTGAGTAGTCTCTTGATTACATTTCGTATCTACTGATAGACATGTAAAAAAACTCCTCGATCTTAGGTTCCAGTGGATGTTCTCCATTGTTTATAGTGCATGATTCATTCATCTCCTTATATGAATGGTAAGGGAAATCAAAAGAGACTTCCAAATCCTCTTGTGGTGGTGGAGAAATGGACAAGTTCTTGACTATTGTCAAGAATTTCTCTTCCTGAGAGGTAGAGGTCAAGATCCCAGCAGCTGGTAGGGCTTATGAGAGGTCCTTCATGTTTATCATCTTCAAGTCCATCTGGTTGATTGATAATCCCTGTCTCCACACACATATTAGTAATGGGGGTTCTTACAACACCCCAAAATGATATAACGTTAAAATATTGGAATCTGAAGATGAATTTAAAAGCTATATTGACTGAAATAAAACTCACCACACTTGAGAGAGAATCAGAATACTATTTAATCTATTAAAAGCAAAACAATTCAGAAATTAAATATCTCACAGAGTGTTTCAGACTATTCTAAGGCCTATGCTACTTGTGAGGCTTAGCTATGGTTCCTGTAGATGTGTCTTACTAAGTCTGTGAGATTTACAAACTTTTGCGAATTACATGAAATATGGAAATGAAATAAAACTACTTCTACTTCTACGGATAAAGATAAAGGAAATAAAAATTCAAGGACAAGCAGTGATCGATCAGACTTTGGAGCAACCCCAATAAAAGAGGATGCATGGCTCTTCACTCATGTCTTACCGTACACTCTCCTCCCTTTGATAGTCCTGCAAGATCCTAAGACTCGGATAATAAAAATCTTACCTTAGCCAAAATACAACTCCCCTACAACGGTGCCAAAATGTTGGGTGTTTTAGTCGATAATTAATCCTCCTAATATTTAATTGTCAGTTCGAGACTCGTAAACACGAGTTGTACTGTGTTTTTGACTCAGATTAATGGTCAAAGTATATAAGTTTCCTTAATAATAATGGTTTTAAAGAAACAAAATGAAATCTTAATGAAATGCCCAAAATTTATAAAGGAAATTGAATTGATGTCACACTGCTTATGTAACCAAATTTATGTTACTCTTTTGGAAAGTGAACTAATTCTAAATTAATTTTTCTATAAAATTGAATTGACTCTACTCAAAACAAAGAAAATACTGTACTCAAAACCTATTTGAAGCTAAATTATTACTTTAAATATGATAAGACTACAAAACCATTCCTACTTATAAAATTTAAACGTTCACACTTATCAACACTTCTCAACTATTTTAATTAAATGGAAACTATCTAATATATCTAAGCTCTAGAGTTCTAATTTAAAATACACTCAAACATTGAAATGCAGAGACCATCTATCAAAACAATTGAGATCCTACAAACATTTGATCAAACTAGACTAACTACAACACTCACTCTATTCCTATTAAACTCAAAATATCTTGTTGCTTAGCCAAAGGAATTGATAAATCAAGACCACATTCTGCCAAATGAAAGTATTCTTCAATCCTCACGATGTAAATCTATTTGGTTACTACAACAATTTGAAGTATTGCTGCCTAGCTAAAGATTTAACATGACTATGTTTTATGAGTATTGTTGCAACCACGCTGAAGCGATCTTATGATACAATCTCAAAGACCCTACAACTCCAAATCATGCTCTGTTTTTTATTTATGCCTATCAATGCATGAGAGGTTCACACTTGGTCCAATTCATAATTCACCAATCGAACTAACACAGGAAATCCTCTTTTTTCTCAAAGGTTAATGATACACTTGCTTTCAACATAAGAGATTTAAGTATGCTCTGCGTATAGGGATTTAATACATCAACAAGCATTCACAATGTTAATCTAATGAGGTAGAGAGATGCTTTGTGAAGGTTAAGAAGTCAACACATAGTGACCTTATACGAAATTCTCAAAGGTTATGGAGCTTAGTATCTCAAACGAAATTCTCAAAAGCTACAGTAATCTGTAGTCTAATTGAAATTGACAAACATTCAACATGAAGTAATCAAATTGAACTTGACAGGGAATCCAAATGAAAACTAAATTAATTGTTCAAAAGGAAATCTTAAATGTTTCACATAGAAATGAAATAGAAACTAATACACATAGATATTATAACTACGTTATGCATACAATTACAAGAAGTAGACTCCAGACTGCTTTCACACAACAAAATAAAGAATTGAATAGAAATCAAGCATTTAATTGAATGAAAATAAACTAAACTACAACGATCACAAATCTAACTGAGTACGAATGAATCAAGCTACAACAATCAATATAAGATGAACAAGGAAGCTTGCTACCAGGTGATGGTGGGCCCTTGCCACACCTAGGGAAGCTTTGGAACTTATAGTAAAAGGAAGATTGTTAAAACATGCAAATCAAATACTCACAACTGACTAAAACTGGAACGATCTCGCTCACGCCAAGGCCATGTATATTACTGAAACAAAGCCAATTATAATTGTAAGGTGTTTTAACAAAAATTCAATGCTAAGTAGCTTTCACTTCCCCCGCTATTATTGTTGTGCTGCTTTTTATACATGTTGTAGATGGAGGTGAGATTAATTACATTGTAAATGAAATGGGACAACAAACAAATTCACGATGTGTTTGACTTCTCTAGATGGCCTTTGAATAGATAATGGTTTATGTTGATGTTGATCAATGCATGGATGGAGGACAAGAACTTATCAAACCATAACTGCGGCATAAAAATAGGCAAATCCGAATTTGACTAATAAGTACAAATCTGGATATTTTATATAAATTGGCCTCAGAGAACTCCGCGTATCTTCCAAACCGTAAGAAATTTTAGAAAACTATTTGAGGTTTAGTAAACTGGACATAGTAGGACCAAAACCCATGTGCCAGATTTTCTTCATTCACCTTCGCCTGCACGTAAATTGAGGCAGACGTTGGTAGTTTGAAAATTATTGCAGATTTGGGAAAATTTATGAATTTCCTTCTAGAGACCAACATGAGTGACTTGGGTGCAATCCAAGTTATGGAAATGTATTACAACATCATTTTTGACAATAAACTTTCTCGGTTTCTCCGAAAGCATGCCGAAAGTGTTAAAAGCCCAAAATTGACCATTTTCGTACTCTACTGGCTCATGAAGAAACTTGGTGATGGAACATTGTGAAAATGAGCTTAATAAAATCGTCATTATTAAATCATGACATAATAATATTTAATCATATAAAATCTAATAAAACCAATGATAATCAACCACGAGGTATAGGATGTGATTTGGCGATAAATGATGGAATTAGGGTATGAAACGGGTTAAAGACCTAGGGTTTTAGGGTATGAATCGTGATATTGTATGATGAAAACATGGGAATTTTAGAGGCCCATCAGCATGTCAGGCATCCCTTCCTCCAAATTAGTAAGCTCCTTCCTTGTTTCAATTTGTAACAGTTGGTCAAGTCCTGCATTTGACCAGTTTGGATTCACAGTTACCTCAGAGTCATAGTCTTGGAATAGCAGCAGCCATCTACATAGCTTCCCCCCCAACACAGGCTTATTGACCAGGTATTTCAAGATGGAATGATCTGTGTACATCATAAAATGTCTTCCCAATAGATAGTTCTTTAAATTTTGAAGCGCATACACCATAGCCAATCCTTCGCACTCTATCATTAAGTAATTTTTCCCAACCTTTAATAATTTCCTTCTCACAAAGGCTACAAGGTGATCCATCTCTCCTTCACTAGCTTGTGTCAGTGCTGCTCCCAACGCAATACACAAGGCATAAACGTGTACATGGAATTCCTTCATCCAATCAGGGAAGAGCAAGATCGGTGCAATGACCATCTTTTCCTTCAATACATCTAGACTATGTTGAAATTCTTCATCCCAACATAATGTAGAATACTTTCTCAACATATTTTCCATAGGTGCATTAATCTAGGCATAATCCTATTGAAATATGGCAACAAGAATATTCCAATTTAATTTGTCTTTCACTTACCAACTACTTGGAAATAATTAATTAATTCATTTTGAATTAATTAGTTGGAGAAATTCAAGTTAGAAGTCTTTCTGAAGTCATGCAAGAGTTATCCCTTAAATTAAGGAGATAAGATTCAGTTATATTTGAGTTGTAATTAGTTAACTCAGTTTACTGAGTTAAGTCCAATTAAATTAGTTCCAAATTGTTTGAGGAACTAATAGAGATTTAACAGTCAGTTGATGCACGCATGCACTCAACTAGTGCTACTCTAGTTAACTAAAGATTCCCTCATCAGAAACTCATGCATGTCTATTCTAAGAAAGACCTAGTGGAGATTAAAGTCAAGGAAAATGCACTATCAGTTTCATGTGTTTTCTTATAAAGAAGACTCATGCATGCAGTCAAGGCATCATTCGTTGAGGATTGTGTAGTTCTAACAGTGTGTGAGAGAGCTCTTCAACTTGGTGAGGTGAATATCATCCACAACGAACAACGCAAGGAAATATGAGCTTGGAGAGCAGCCAAGATTGCGTGTGAGTATCTGTGAGGATTGTACTAAGAGTTGGCTAGCTATGAGAGCTAAGGCTTTGTATAATTCCTATGTATTTCCACCTTGTATGATAATACAGATAGTGGGGTTTTTAGCTAAGGCTTTCCCCAAAGTATTTTCATGTTTATTATGGATTGACTCTTCTTCTTCTAGTTATATTGTTCAACGCGATCTTTAAGCTTCCGCAAATTGATAATAGAAGTAGGTTATAGTATTCTGCTTTGATTTATATTTCATTATCAGGTTAACCTACATTCGATTTGCTACATGGTATTAGAGCTAGATTTGTAGAAATTTTCTACATGGTATCGGAGCTGTGAACAGTATACTAAGAACAGAATTCGAAGTTTGAAGTTTCGGGTTGCAGGTGCAAATCAAATTCATATCATACTTCAAGGTTGGCCAATGGCGTTCTATGGCTTGAGACTCGAGTATGCCTTGGAAGGTAGCTCGAATTACATAGCATGGAAAGATAGAATGGAGGCTTATTACAAGAAAATGGCTTAAAGGAATTCATTCATCAAGAAATCCCAAACCCAGCTTCAACTAATGCACAAGAGTTGGCTGAGTGGAAGAAGTGTGTGGCGAAGGCATGACAGATCATCCTTGAGGGAGTTCAAGACCATATTGTCTTGAGTCTCCATGGGAAGGATACTCCATTTTCAATGTGGAAGACACTAAAGGACCTGTAACAAAATAGTAGCGACCAGAGGAAATTGGCGCTCAAGGATAACCTTTGAAGACTCAAGATGAAGAAGGGCGATACTATTTCCACATATCTGAACAAGCTCACCACCTATAGAGATGAGCTTGGCAGTGTGGGAATAACTACTGCCAATGATGATATGGTGAGTCTCGCTCTCCTTGGCCTTCCAAAGAGTTCAAATAGTTACCAGGACTCTATGAATGGAAGGTAGAAACTGTCAGATTAGGAACGACTGTGGTGAGTGTTGGGTGTGGAGCTTCATTATCTTTTGTATTCAAAGGTATCGTCACATTGGACCCCAGTTCGAAATGGGGTGGCAACGCCGCCTGAAAAATATTCGCGGCAGGGGGGTCCATGAGGGGCAGCTACAACCTTTGGGGAGCCCGCCCCCCTGGCGGGGGTTTCGGGAGCAACACCCCCGAAGCTAAGAATAGATGTAAAATTGCCTAGTAAAAGTATAGTAATTTCTAGTCAATCTGGGCCATTCACTAGGCGAAGATCTGACGATAGAAGTTATGTTTAATTTAAGGTTTTTTTCCCTAGAAGGCAATCCCTCACTATATATGAGGGACTTGTATTGCGTCTATGTAGATCTGTATTCTGAGTGAGAAAGAGAGAGGAGATTGAGAGCGAAGAGGGTGTTACAGTGGATCTGTTGTAGGTTGTATCTCTTCAGTTTGCTAGATAATATAAAAGGAAGGACTAGTTGTTTCTCCATGGACGTAGCCCAAACTAGGTGAACCAGGTATATCTGTGTCTCTCTTGTTTTATGCGTTTTCTATGTTTATATTTCTGCAATATTTTATGTATTCCATCGCTCCATAATATATAATTTTCTAACAACTGGTATAAGAGCCGAAGGTCTTTTTTTTTGGCTGACAAACGCGTAGGAGAGAAGGATTCCCGGTTCGAGTGGGAGCAATGTCGGAAGATGGTAAGTTTAGGGTCGAGAAATTTAACGGCCAAAACTTCTCACTATGGAAGATGCAGATGGAAGATTATCTATATGAGAAAGATCTGTACCTACCATTGGGTGAAAAAACAAAGATGCCAATGAGTATGATAGATGAAGAATGGAACCTTCTCGATAGAAAGGCACTCGGAACAGTACAGTTGTGCCTCGCAGCATTGGTCGCCTTCAACATTTCGAAGGAAACAACAATGGAGGGTTTGATTAAGGCATTGGCGAAACTATATGAAAAACCCTCAGTCTCAAATAAGGTATTTCTTATGAATCGTTTATTTAATATTAAGATGTCGGAAGGTGGATCTGTTGCAAACCATTTAAATGATTTTAATACTGTTACAAGTCAGTTAAGTTCTGTAGGGGTAAACTTTGATGATGAAGTTAGAGCTCTGTTATTCTTGTGCTCATTGCCAGAAAGTTGGAATGTTTTAGTAATGGCCATTAGTAACATTGTTTCTGGATCTAGTACTTTAAAGTTTGATGATGTTGTCGGTGCTATCCTTAGTGAGGAAATGCAATGAAAAAGCTTCGATGAGACATCGGGTAATGCTTTGAGTGCAGAGTCTATAGGAAGAAAAATGGAAAAAGGAAAGAGCTCAGGATATTGCAGTAAATCAAGGAAAGGCAGATCCAAGTCCAGATCGAGGATAGTTTGCTGGAAATGCGGAAAGAAAGGGCACCTAAAGAAAGACTGTAGATCTCGGAAGGGAAAAGAAGGAGATGCACAGCAAGAAAACAATCATGAAGCAAATGTGACAGGTGAGGTGTTACAAGATGCTTTGATTCTTTCTTTCGAAAATATTACTGATTCCTGGGTGGTAGATTCAGGGGCCTCATTCCATGCCACACTTAATAAGAAATAATTTCATGACTATGTTCAAGGAGATTTTGGACAAGTCCATTTGGGTGATGATAAACCCTGTAAAATTGTTGGAATGGGTAAGGTTCTTGTAAAATAGCAGAATGGAAACCAATGGCTACTAAAGGAGTTAAGGCATGTTCCAGATCTGAAGAAAAATTTGATTTCAACAGGGCAATTAGGTGGTGAAGGTTGTGTGACAACTTTCACAGATAAAGCTTGGATGGTCACTGAAGGATCCCTAGTAATAGAAAAAGGCGAAAAGGTTGGTACATTGTATTTATGCAATGGTATTTCTAACTCTGTTAATGCTTTAACTTCCAAAGGAGCAGATGTAGCATTATGGCATCATAGGCTCAGACACATGAGTGAGAAGGGGATGAAGATCCTTCACTCTAGGAATTTGTTGCTGGGTTTGAAGAATGTTGATTTGGAATTCTATGAGAATTGCATTTATGGAAAATAGAGGAGAGTCATATTTCTCATAGTTGGGAAAGAAAAGAAGAGCGAAAAATTAGAGCTTGTGCATACAGATGTATGGGGACCTGCTTAGGTATCATATATTGGTGGCTCTCGTTATTATGTTACTTTTATTGATGATGCAACTAGAAAAACTTTTATTTATTATATTAATAATAAATCTGATGTATCTGATACTTTCAAGAAATGGAAAGCTTTGGTTGAGATTGAGACAGGAAAGAAATTGAAGTTTCTCAGATCAGACAATGGAGGTGAATATTGCAGAAATGAGTTTGATAGGTACTATTTAGAGCATGGAATTTGCAGAGAGAAGACAGGTCCAAGAACACCACAATAAAATGGTGTGTCAGAAAGGATGAACAGAACAATCATGGAGCATGCAAGGTGCATGAGGTTGCATGCAGGATTGCCTTTACAATTTTGGGCAGATGTTGTAGATACTGTTGTTTATCTAATAAATAGAGGGCCTTCAAGTACCCTGGATGGTGGTGTTCCAAAGGAAGCATGGATAGTTAAAAAGGTAAACTACTCTTTTTTAAAGCCTTTTGGTTGTGAGGCCTTTGTCCATATTAATAAATAAAATAGAACAAAGCTTGACGCAAAATCAAAGAAATGTACCTTTATTGGATATGGTGTTATATGATTATGAAAATCACAAAATCATTAGGAGCAGAGATGTAATATTCCATGAAAAGGTCTTGTATAAGAATCAGTTGCAGGAAAAGAAACAAGAAAAAGAAAACAAGGAATACACAGTTCTTGATGAGATCACTGAAAAAGTAAAGGTGCCTGAAAATAATAATAATCAACAACCACAACACAAACAACCACCACAACAACAACAGGCACCCCAAACACCTGAAAGTGGTGTTAGAAGATCTACCAGGATAAGTAGACCCCCTGAATGATACTCTCCTTCATTATATTATTTATTGTTGACTGATTCTAGTGAACCCGAATGTTATGAAGAAGCAGTGAAGGTTGAAAGTAGGAAGGAGTGGAAGCTAGCCATGGAAGAATAAATGGACTCCTTAATGCATAACCAAACTTGGGACTTAGTCAGGTTGCCTGCAAGTAAAACTACATTGCAGAATAGATGGGTTTACAGGCTGAAGGAAAAAGATGGAGGAAAACAGAGGTACAAAGCTAGACTTGTGGTGAAGGGGTTTGCACAGAAGAAAGGTATTGATTTAATGAAATATTTTCTCCTGTTGTTAAAATGACTTCAATCAGAACTATTCTAAGTCTAGTAGCAGCTGAAGATTTGCATCTTGAGCTGTTAAATGTAAAGACAACCTTTCTCCATGGGGATTTGGAGGAAGAGGTATCTATGAAACAACCACAAGCATATGAGGTAAAATGGAAGGAGAAACTAGTGTGTAGGTTGAAGAAGAGCTTGTATGGCTTAAAACAGGCTCTAGGGCAGTGGTATCTAAAATTTGACAAGTTTATGTCTAAACAAGCTTATACTAGATGTCACTCTAATCATTATGCCTATCTGAAAAAGAAAAATGATGGAAACTATATTATATTGTTATTGTATGTAGATGACATGCTTTTTGCAGGGTCTTACATGCAAGAAATAAATGTGCTCAAAAGAAAATTGGCAAATTCATTTGCAATGAAGGATTTGGGAGCTGCAAAACAAATCCTTGGTATGAGAATAACTAGAGACAAGAAAAATTGCAAACTAACATTGTCTCAGAATGAGTACATACAAAAGGTGTTGAAAACATTTAATATGCACAATGCAAAACCAGTTAGTACACCTTTTGATAGCCATTTTAAACTTAGTAAGGAAATGTGCCCAAAGACCCAAGAAGACATGGATTATATGTCTAAAGTTCCATATGCATCAGCATTTGGAAGATTAATGTATGCAATGGTCTGCATAAGGCTTGATATTGCACATGCAGTGGGAGTTGTAAGCAGGTACATGAACAATCCAGGAAAGGAACATTGGATGGTAGTGAAATGGATTCTCATATATTTGAAAGGCACCACAAATCAAGCATTATGCTTTGGTGGTTCAAACATTTCTCTACAGGGATATGTTGATCCAGATATGGTAGGTGACAGAGATAACAGGAGGAGCACTACAGGATATGTATTTACTATAGGTGGAATAGCTGTCAGTTGGGTTTCAAAAATCCAAAGTGTTGTTGCACTTTCAATAGTAGAAGCAGAGTATGTTGCTACTACAAAGGATAGTAAAGAAATGATTTGGTTACAAAGGTTTATTGGTGAATTGGGTAAGGAGCATGATATGGGCACGTTATAGAGTGATAGCCAAAGTGCAATTCATCTTGCAAAGAACTAAACATTTCATTCTAGGACTAAACACATACAGCTCAAGTACCATTTCATACGATCAATGCTGGAAGATGGAGAGTTGAAGCTGGAAAAGATACACACTAGCCAGAATCCTACAGATATGCTAACAAAAGTTGTAATCAAGGAGAAACTTAGAATATGCTCAGTTTCAATTGGACTTCAAGTATGATGAATAAGATGAGAAATAGCCAAGTTCAAAGAGGAGTCATTGTCTAGCAAATGAAGCAGCAGTGGAGTTTCTATAATTAGTCTCCAAGTGGGAGATCTAATACCAGTTGTTAGAAAATTATATATTATGGAGCAATAGAATACATAAAGTATTGCAGAAATATAAACATAGAAAATGCATAAAACAACAGAGACACAGATATACGTGGTTCACCCAGTTTGGGCTACGTCCACAGAGAAACAACCAATCTTCCTTTTATATTATCCAACAAACTGAAGAGATACAACCTACAGTAGATCCACTGTAACACGCTCTTCGCTCTCAATTTCCTCTCTCTTTCTCACTCAGAATACAGATCTACATAGATGCAATACAATTCCCTTATATATAGTGAGGGGTTGCCTTCTAGGGCCAAAAACCTTAAATTAAACATAACTTCTATCATCAGATCTCCGCCTAATGAATGACCCAAATTGACTAGAAATTACTATACTTTTACAAGGCAATTTGACATCTATTCTTAGCTTTGGGGGTGCTACCCCTAAAAGCCCCCACCAAGGGGGTGCTCCCCTAAGGTCGCAGTAGGCCCCCCACCAAGGGGGTGCTCCCCAAAGGTCGCAGTAGCCCCCCCCGAACCCCCCTTGTAGTGAATATTTTTTGGGTGGTGTTGCCGCCCCATTTCAAACTAGGGTCCAATATGGCGATACCTTTGAATGCAGAAGATAATTAGGCTCCACACCCAATAGTAAGATCTTATGCAGGAGGAGATCAGGAGGATCACACGAGATGGTTCTTCATCCAAGAAAGATGATGAATAAAATCAGGCCTTAGAAAGTAAGGCAAGGAAAGGGAAGGGGAAGGCTTCCCATTTCAAATCGAATTCTTCTCATGGAGGGAAGAAGGGTAACATGTCTAAAGTAAGATGTTTTAATTATCACAAGATGGGACATTATGTGACTAATTTCCCATCGAGGATGTCCAATAAGGGATCCTCGGAAGGATTGGAAGGTGAGGCACTAGCCTCTCAGTTCGAAATGGACTTTACCATCATCGCATGCATGGTGTCATTGATGATGGGTTATGTCTGGTATCTTGACAGTGGAGCCTCATTCCACATGATCGGTGATAAAAGTTTATTCAGTGCCTTGGAGGAGAAAGACCTCAAGATGCGCATAGCAATGGGTGATGATGGAAAGTATAGTGTTTTAGGAGTGGGCACAATTGCTTTTCAAAGGGATCATGGAGCTCCTATCACCTTGACAGATGTGATGTATGTGCCTGGACTAAATAAGAACTTGGTATCGGTCACAATTTTGGCTAACAAAGGATATGATGTTGACTTCAGTAAAGGAAAGGCATTCCTAAGACTCATAGCCATGGTTCAGAACAAGAGGATAGGGATTCGGGTGAAGAATCTCTATAAACTAGAGGTAGATGATTGTGCAGCATTGCGTACGAAAGCAGAATTGGTGCAAAGCTAAGACATTGGCCAGTTGTGGCACAGGCAGTTGGGCCCTTTGCATCATGGGGCTTTGAGGACAATGCAGCAGATATCCACAGGACTTACCAAAGGTAAACTTGAGCAAGTTGACACATGCAAAGGTTCTACCTTGGGGAAGTACACCAAGTCTTCCTTTCATGATCGACACAATTGATTAGAGGCTATATTAGAGTGAGTTCATACTAATGTGTGTGGACCATTCTTGATGGAATCCATGGTGAAGAAAATGTATTCTATGATTTTCGTTGATGAATATTTTCGTAAATGCTAGATTTAGTTCATGTAGAAGAAGGACCAAACTTTTACAAAGTTTTGTGAGTTCAAAGCTTTGGTCGAGAAAGAGTCAGGGAAGAAGATCAAGGCCTTGAGAAGTGACAATGGTGGAAAATATGTCTCTCAAGATTTTAAGGACTTATGTGTAGTGGAAGGAATTAAACGAGACTTGATGGCACTTCATAACCCATAGTAGAATGGGTTGGCAGAGAGGAAGAAAAAAACTATTGTAGGGGTTGTTATCACTCAGGTTGTCCCTTGGCTCCTTAAGGGATACGGCCGAGGTAACCACAAACCAATCTTTGGACTGCAGGTCCTAGCCTACCTGCAATCAGAGAGGGCTCTCTCTTTCTGATTTAACTTTGTTTTTGGGTTGATTTTAGGCTAGTTATGGACTTCTTTGGATTTTGTTTAAGTTTTGGTGGGATGATTGATGTTTTCAAGTAGGGAGGCATGCATCGTGTGAGAGGTTCAAACCATTGGGCATGGAGTCGTGGAGTAGGGCTGCTGGTGCGTTTTCTTGGTCACAAGAGGAATATAGAGCAGGATAGCTACACATGAAACAATCTTTCAAGTTAAAAGGATGAAATGAAGGCTAAGGAATGAAAGGCAACTAAGAATCTTTCATTCAGCTTAACAGAGGGAAGGTGAGTGAACTATATCTAGGAGCAGTCAAGAATTCCTAAATAACATTCGTACATGAATGAAATAGAGCAAATATGAGCCATGAGGAATTCATATTTATGCCTAAATCAGAAGAAAACATATAGAAGTCACAGAAACTGAGCATAGAGTGCAGCCAAGCAAATTCTAAGCTAATCTTTCTTTCTGTAACTTAGATGGTGATATATGTATGATATAAACATATATGAATTTAAAACATAGGTAAGAAACACTTATTGGGCCATGTAGCAGTGCAAGAATTCTATATTTCACTCTTCAGCCATTAATAACACAACAGACAGTCCATCCTCCAAACTTTTCAGTAGTCTTTGATTATAGAAATTCTCAAAACATACAGTGTGAGTCCAACCTGAGGATTATCAACCAACCAACCCTTTAAACAATGAATTAGGGTGGTTTATATAGGGAAAGTATCCAAAAATATTTATTACAGCAGATATTAAACAGATCTGAGGGAAATGAATTTTTTAACCTAATCTTATCTTGAAATTAATGCATGAAGATATCTAAGTGTCGCGCTGGGGCAGCCACCTCAAAAATGAGTCGAAATATGTCCTTATGGCTCTGTGCTATTCATTTAGCCATAACTGTGCTTTGGGGTTTGATCCCCTGCTCTCGAGTGGTTTTGATGTGTTTTAACTGTGATCTGAGAGCCTTAAATAGCTTCACCATTTTCTTTGACTTTTCTTGGGGGCCTTTAATGTTCACCTTCTTCGATCTGATACTCTTTGCCGCTTCATTGATACTCTTCAATTTAATCAAGGCTTCATCTTTCCTCTGATACTCTTTAATACTTGAATCGGGCCACTTTCTCTCGATCTGATATGCTTGAAACTATCAAATCGCCCCTTCTCTGCCCTTTCAAGGCAAAAAATGGCTACTGCAAATGATTTCCACAGCCTCTGGAATGCTACCGGTGCTGGCCGATTTGAATACGAACATAAATGAAGAAATCCTGTCAAAACTGCGTTTTCTCGGGCCTGCTCGTAGCCAAGCGATATGAAGCCTTCCATTTTGGTCATTTTTTCTTAGCGATGCGCGATTAGCGCTTAGAAAATTACCTTAGTTTTTCATTCTGGGCTCTCTTTGCTGCAATTTTCGCCCATCGTGCCTTCTTTTAGTGATGATGTCAGCAGGGGGTCCTAGTAGGGTAGTGACGTGGCAGGGTGATGTGGGAGTACGACCGGGGTTAAATCGGTGATCGGAAATCAGCGGGGACAAGGGGCAATGGCTTTTACATGTGCAAGGCGATGGGAGTGATCGCCGACATCAGACAAAGCGATAAGGCATGCGGCTGTGCGAAAATGGAAAATATTGCGGAAATGAGAGGATCACGATGCGATTTGCTTTCGGGTGCGATAGCAATATCGCGTCGGTGGATGAGAGGGGGGATATATATACAGATACAGAACCTTGCGAGTGCCGATCACGAAATCGCATCGGTGAATTGATATCGGGGAGTTTATAAAAGGGGGGCTGATGAATGAACGCTGTGACCTCCGACAGCGATATCGCGTCGGAGGGGAGGAAAACTCATCGGAGGAGGAAACACTCAATCGGAAGAGGGTTAATGCGATCGGAGGATGATTTACGTGATCGGAAAAGGTTTTTTAAAGCTTTGGAAGGATCCTTAATGCATCGGAAGGAGTCCGATAGCATTTGAAGGGGGTTTTTGTGTTTTGGAAGGAGTCCAAACACCTTAGGAAGATGGTTTTTGAGCGAAATGAGGGTTCTTACTAAGTTTCAAGTAAACTTAGTAATTCCCAAGCGATATTTATGGTTATATTTCAACCAGAGGAGGGGATATGTAAATAATGGGGATTTTTACCATATATTTTTAGTATGGGAAGGGGAAAAATAAGGAGGGATTTACGTAATAGAGTTAGGAGTTAATATGAATTTTGTGAAGAAAGTGCTAAGGATAGAAATCTTAGGCTTTAAAGGGGAAACAGGACCTGTATAAGAAATATAAGCATCTTTAAGCAAAGCAGATCTTTACTTAGGCAATGATATGACAAATGATGAAACTTAAGAGATATCAAGCAGATCTTGACCTCTTTGGGGAGGTTAGTGAATGATTTGGGGAACAAGAAGAAGGGGGAGTTAGTCATGCCTCGCTTGAGCTGCTCCAAGGGAAAATTTCCTTGCACTTGTGATCTGAAGTGAAATAACACTTTGAGATACAAAATTGATCACACTTATTCATTCTGCAACCTCAAAAACTACTTACCCAGCCTACTTACCTAACATTTTTTCTTCTTTTTGGTTTGGGTGCACTTAGACTTGCAGACCCTGTTTATCTTCTTTTCTTTTGACTGCCCTCCTATCTACATCTACACTTATTTCATCCAGGGGCTCAGATTAAGCTGTTGAGCACCCTTGTTTCACTACCTATCTACAAATCTGCCAAGATTAAGCTGTTTGGACAGATAATGATTCTCTATATTCTACAACAAGAAATTGAAACCTAGGGAAGCCAGGATTAAACTGTTTGGCCTTCCCTTAACTGGAAATTCATCAAAAATGGATCAACTCATAAAAAATGGAACATAGCAGTGGCACTTAGACTAGCACACTTTCATGGCCTCTTCTTTGGCCTTCTAAGGAAATATGGAACATTGCAGCATGCAAAGTATGACATATTTGGCATGTAAAAATGTCGATCATGAAAGATGAATACCTGTTGCAACAGGAGGCTAACAGTGGCTCCACTTGGGGATGACCTTTCCTTGTGAAAAGCCAAGAACAGCAGGTCATACTTCCTTGATCTTCTATTGTTGTTGTGGAACTGAAAAAAATTCTTCATTGGCTGCTAAAAGAGTGGAATTTTGAGATCTGAATAGCACTCTCCTCAACTGAATTACTGTGAACTATATAGCATCGCCTACTTTCTTCTGCATGCTTAATGTTATGTACAATGTTGCCTGAGTACTGCCCTTTGAAATAGTCTCAAAACATGGATAAAAAGGAGCATTTTCTCTAATTGGCTTCCACCTAATTTAAGATTGAACTTTGAACGCAGCCTCCTTCAAACGTGAATCGCTGCATAATACAGTGCTGCCTCTTTTTAACACTGAGTGCTTTAAATACATCTTAATTGGTCCTGAGCATTCTTCCGCACTTTATTTGCAGCCAGGGGTCGAATATGGAAAATTCTTTTTCACATCAATTTCACAAGAGCAAAGAGCTGGGTGCTGCGTTCTATTGCTCTTTTCACTCAAAACTGCATTGCACTCTTATGCTGAAACCAATGCAAAGACAGAGCCTTTGAAATGGATTATTTGCATGGATTGTGCCTTATAAACTTTTATGCGTTGTTCTCCTAATAAGGATGCTGTGACAGATCGTTAAAATAGAGGACTACCTTACTCTGCCTCCATAACTTCTCTGCTTGGTTCCAAGCAATCGGATCGCTTATACAAACATAAAAAGGAAAGCACTGACATATATACAAACACTAATATACAAATAGATACACAGGGAAATTGTATCCCTTAAAAGCGATCTCAATAATGTTTCAACATTCGGCCATTTACAGGGCCATCTTCCATTGTGCTGTCATCTATAGATTTAAGAAAATACGTGTTATTGCCTTGCACAGCGCTAATAACAAATGGGCCTTTCCATAGAAAATCAAATTTTACATGCTTTCCCTTGTCTTCCGTGAGTCCCACCTTAGAACTTTGTCGCCAATGCAGAAATCCTCAGCCTTGGTCCTTTTGTCAAATGCTTTCTTCAGCCTCTCTTGCACAATTTGAGCTCTGTCATACACTTTCTCTCTGGTTTGCTGAAGATGAATGGTCTGATTTATTCTTCGTTGAATATTATTTGGTTCTACCTGAATCTCTTGTAACAGCTTCATAATGGAAATGCCCAAAGAAGATGGAAACCTAGCCTCCATGCCATACACCAGCTCATAAGGGCTCATCCCAATGGATCTCTTTGTTGAAATTCTGTCTGCCCAAAGGGCATTTGTGAGCGTTTTATGCTAGTTCTTCTTGTTTTCTTCTAAGATCTTCTTTATAATATTAATCAGGCTCTTGTTAGATGATTCGGCCAAGCCATTACCTTGAGGGTAACAGGCTGTAGAGTGGCCAAAGGTGATATGAAATTTATGGCAAAAATTGATCATATTTTTGGATTTGAAGGCAGCAGCGTTGTCAGTGATGATCTTCTCAGGGAAGCCAAATCTAGAAGGGATGTTTCATTCGAGGAATTGGATAATGGTGGTGTCATTAGCTTGCCTACATGGGATGGCCTCAATCCACTTGGTGAAATAGTCTGTGGCTGTTAGAATCCATTTGTGTTGGCCTGAGGAAGAGGGATGGATTTCTCCAATGAAGTCAAGACCCCATTGTTGAAAAGGCTTTTCGGTTGAGATGGGCTTAAGGGGCAAGGGCAACAACTTTCTTTTGCCCTCAAAGATTTGGCATTTGTGGCATGAAACAGCAAACTTCTTTACATCAGCAAACAAAGAGGGCCAATAGAAACCAGCCCTTAAAATTTTATCAGCAATGGACTTCCAGTATAGATGTCCTCCACAGTCCCCTGCATGGAATTCTTTCATGACATTGTTAGTTTCATTCATGGTTAAACAATTAAGCAATACGCCTTCATGATTTTTCCAAAATAATGCACCATATATGACGCAAAACTTTGATGTTTTCATCTTTAAAAATCTCTTTTTGGTTCTGGACAACCCTGGAGGAGCACACATGTTTAACAATATAAAACATATATCAGCATACCATGGGGATTGCAAGAAGGTTTCACTGATCTATGGAGTCACCAGCTCCTTTTCATTGTCCAGTTGGTTAATGTCTAGGGCTTGAAAATTTGTTTCGGACATCAGTTTGGCTAAACCTTATCCCTTTTTGAGCTTGGTTGGCTTTATCTCAATGTCATACTCAAGGATATTAGCAATCCACTTGCCTCTTTTGCCTTCTAATCCCTCTTGGGTTAATATGTCTTTTACAACAATATTTGGGACATAGGCAATCACATGTGAATATAAAATGTAAACTCGGAAATATTTGATTGCTTTAACAAGGGCATAGGCCTGCTTCTCCATGATTTGGTACTTCAAAGGGGCATCCCTAAGGGCACGGCTCAAAAAATCAATTGGATTTCCATTTCCTTGATCATCCTTTTGTAAAAGGACAACAGCTATGGTGTGATCAGATGCAAAAGAAAAAATGATAAAATATTTGTCAAAATGTGGACTAGTGAGGACAGGGGCTTGGGTTAAGGCAGCTTTGATACTCTCAAAGGCTTGCTTGGTTTCAAGAGACCATTTTACCTTGGCATCCTTCATAAGCATGTTGTTTAGCATTCTTATTAGTTCGTCCAAGTTTGGGATGAATCTCCTTAAGAAATTGATCTTTCCAAGGAATGCTTGCAATTATTTTATGTTTCTTGGATATGGGATTTGAAAAATGGCTTGGATCCTTTCCAGATCTATTCTAATACCATCTTTTGAGATGATATGGCTAAGTAGTTTGCCTTCTTCAAGGCAAAAGAGAGACTTCTTGGGATTCAAGGAAATGCCATATTTCCTACATGTCATGAATATTTGGCTAAGGTGTTTAAGGTGCTCTTGATCAGATTTGGAGAAGGGGGTTAAGTCATCAAGGTAGACAACTAGGAAATCATGGATTTCCTTGGAAAATGCAATGTCCATTGCCCTTTGAAAGGTAGCACCTCCATTCTTTAGTCCGAAAGGCATCTTCACATACTTAAATGTTCCCCACGGTGTTGTAAAGGCTGTCTTGTCTTGGTCATCCGGGTGAACAAGTATTTTATTAAAACCTGAAAAGCCATCAAGCAGTGAAATTCTTGAAGACCCCACTACTCTTTGTAGAATGTGGTCCATTTTTGGCAATGGGTAGTGGTCTTTTAGGGAGACTTGGTTTAAGTTTCTCAAATCTGCACAAAGTCTAATCTCACCTGTTTTCTTTCTGGTGGGAACAAGATTGGATACCCATTCAGAAAATCTAATGGGTGCTATTATGCCATCCTCAAACATTCTATTTACTTCCTTCTCAATTAAAGGGAGAAGCATAGGATTGATTCTCCTTAGTTTTTGTTTGAAGGGATTTTGGTTTGTTTTTAAGGGAATGGTGTGTTGGATCACTGAGGTGTCATAGGACTTCAAGTACTCATAACTCCAAGCAAACACATCTTGGAATTCTTTGAACAAATCCACATATTTGGGCTTTTGATCAGGTGTCAAGGATTGAGATAGTTTAATCATTTTGGGCTTCTCTGCTGTCCCAATGCTGTGTTCTTCTATAGCAGCGTTTAAGGGCTGCATTTTTGGCTTTTTGGGAACATCATTTGCATCAAACATATCTTCTAATGGAGTGAGGCCAGCAGGGAGAAAGTTATCCTTTAGATCAATGATCTCGGCCTCTGTTTTGGCTATTTCCTCCAAATGAATTTGTTTCAGCTCTTCTATGTTTGCATTGTCAAAAACAGTTGGGTTTAGGATTAGTTTGGTTGTTACAGCTGTTACAGCTATTACAGCCTGCTAATTTTCATTTGTTTGTTGTTGGGAGTCGTTCATGGCATCCATGTCAATGTTTATATTTGAAAACTCATGCTCAAGAGTGAGGAAATTGTTAATTTGTTCATCGCTTTCAAACACTTTCCAATCTTTAACGTTATTTGGGATAGCAGGCCTATGTTTTATTTCAGCATTGAAATGGTGATTTGGCTCAAAGGGAAGCTTGCATGTGCTAGCAAATGTGGCTAGACTGTAAGCATGAATGTTATGATTTCTTGAAATCTTGGCAAGCTTGGATTCAGAGAATGCATTGAGTATATTAGTGGCAGTTTTCCTATAGGCTCTCAGTCTATTGTTATTTGTGACAGTGTTGCCTTTCATTTGTTGGATTACTAGGTCGGAGTCACCTAGAATAGACACTTTGGTAGCTCCTAAAGCTTTGAGCAGCTTAAGGCCTAAGAGGAGTGCTTCATACTAGGCCATGTTGTTGGTGCATTTGAAATTCAGTCTATATGCATGACCTTGTGCATGATTGTTATGTGTGTTGTGGATCCATATTCTAGCCCCTGCTCCTAACTTATTAACTGAACCATCAAACTCTAAATACCATGTGATTTCTTTCTTGTGGTTAGTATTAATAGTTTCAGCCATTTTATGATTGGGCCAACCTAAATCCTGTGTTTCAGGAGGTTCTTCTTGTGTGCTGGTTGCATTGGCTGTTGTGACATTCTCATGGGTATGTGCAACTGATTCTTCATTGATGTGTGCTTGTTGTTCTAGAGCCAAAGGCTTGACATTAGTTAAAGGGCAGCTATCATCATTAAACAAAATTAATGAATCCATATGAGTATGGATTGAGTAGATGGGGAAGTTTTGTGGCTTATCCTCGCTACTCACCATATATTTCATGAGTGTTTCTCTATATAGTCTTTTTGGTTGCCCAAAGACTGATATAGTGGCATAAGAGAGGTCTAATTGGAGGGATCCTTGGAGTTTTTCTCCCCAAGATCTTGATAGGAGCATGCCATACTTTGGTGGAATGTCAGCAACCACCACATCCATGAGGATTGTCTTATTAGGATATTGGACTAAGGAGACACACAAGTCTTTGATTAGGCCTAAACACTTGACTTGACTTGAGTCAAAGGAGAATAAATCTTTGTATGGCCTGGTTATGTCAAGGTTTAGTCTTTCCATTACCGCTGTGGGCATAAGATTGTGTGATGCACCTGAGTCAAACATTGCATTATGTAAAATTTTATCATGGATATGCAAACTGATATAAAATGGAAAAACTGCTCCATTGACTATTTTTCCATTGACTTCTGGGCCAAAGAGCAGCTCTGGGGTATCATCTAAAATATTTACATCATCCTTAACCTCTAGTATTTGTAGCAATCTTTGTATTTGCTACCTATAAACATCATGCATGGAAAGTTCTGAGAGGGGGATGGATATCTTAAGTTTTCCAATCTATGCCTCTAAATTAAATGGCCTTTCCAGTGGAGTCTTGGTGTTGATGATGGAAGATTTTTCTTTTTCATTTGAATTATCAATGATTTGCTCTTGTTTGCCAGCGTTATGGAGAGTGATCGCTTGCATTTTTTCAGTTATTGGCAGGCTTTTTAGAACGTTGTGTGTATTTTCCTTTGAGGAAAAAGGCACGAAACGCTTCTTTTTAGAAGTTTTTTCGATAGTTATATCATCTATGGTTACGTGCTATGGGTTTGGGACAGATTGTTCAATGTGTTCTGTTGTAACAGCCTTGCCTTTGATTTTATCGGGCTGTTGTTTTTCCTTTGGTTTGATGGGCTTGGGCACATCAATCGTTCTGGTTCTTAGCTTATATTGCTTGTTTAGCTCATAAGCGGTTGGGTCATAGGCTTGTTTAAAGTCGAAAGACTCTTGGGTTTGGATTTGGAATTGATGCATATTATCGTTATTTTGGTCTTCTTTAGTTAAGAAGACATGTTGCTCGTTCTTCAAACCCATTAGGTTTATGTGAGTGTATTCTATGGGCTCATTAGCTGTTGATGTCTCAGCATAATTTTCTTGGAAAGGAGGCCTTATTTCACGGTCTGGGCTCGCTCTTCCAGCGTTTGGGTTTTGATTCCTTCTAAAGTTCGGGTTCCTAACAGCGTTGGTTTGCTGCCCATCCCATGATGATTTTTTCAACATTGTCCACTCTATCTACCAGCCTATGCATGCCACTGATAAGGGCATCCAGCTTTTGGTCTATGGCTGAGGGTTCTTCCTTAAAGGTTGTTCTCCTCTCTGTTCTGGCTTTGTTTCTTTTGGCAATTAAATTTTCCTCCACAGTGACAGCCACATTTTGCATTTCAGCAAGGCTGTTAGGGGCTCTTTCTTTTAACTGGTAGGCCATATCTGGGTCGAAACCATCAGGGAATTTATACAAGGCAAGGTCAGGTGGAGGCCTTAAGTTATGTGGTATTGCGTTGTAGACATTATTTAATCTTGCACAATAGTCCAAAATAGTCTCTTGAGGGCCTCTTTTAATTGTATCGTATTCGGCTAGTATGTGCAAGGGGTCTTCCTTTTTCTCCCATCTGTTGATAAATGATTGGTATAAGGTTTCTGGGTCTACTATGGAATTAGCTAGGAGTGCTCTAAACCAAGTCTTGACATCGCCTGTCAAACTTTCGATGAAAATCTTCATTCTCACATAAATCAAGATGTAGGTACAAGAGCTGCTCAAGAAGGGGTTCATCAGACCTAGCACATCACCATGTGGGTCTCCAATTGTTTTGGTGAAAAATAAATATGGCTCGTGGAGAATGTGCATTGATTACCAAGCACTAAATAAGATAGTGATCAAAAATCGTTATCCCCTTCCTCGCATAGATTATCTATTAGACCAGTTGAAAGAAGTTTTTTATTTTTCCAAGTTAGAATTGCATAGTGGCTATCATCAGGTCAGAGTCGCAGAGCAAGATGCATGGAATACTACTTTCAAAACAAAGTGGGGATTGTATGAGTGGCGGGTTATGCCTTTTGGCTTAACCAATGCTCCTGCTACTTTCATGAGAGTAATGAATGATGTACTCAGACCTTTTCTTGATGATTTTGTTATTGTATATCTGGATGACATTCTTATATTTAGCAAAATGTGGGAAGAACATTTAAAGCATGTTAAGCAGACACTAGATGTTTTGAAAAGAGAAAAGCTTTATCTTAAACTCTCAAAATGTGAATTTGGCAAAACATCTTTGAATTATTTGGGACATATAGTAAGGGGTGGTGAATTGAAGATAGATCCCTCTAAGGTTGCAGTCATTATAAACTGGCCTAAACCCAAATTTGCTGTAGAGGTTAGAAGCTTCTTAGGAGCAGCACAATATTGGAGAAAGTTTATTTCTAACTTTTCCTTAATTGCATCTCCCTTATATGCTTTAATAGGATTGAACAAGGTGTTTCAGTGGAGAGGCAAATAGCAGAAAGCCTTCAACACCTTGAAAGAAAAGATTAGTACAACACCAGTACTAGCACTGCCCGATCTTCAAAGACTATTTGAGATTAAAACAGATGCCAGTGATTATGCCATGGGATCAGTGTTGATGCAGCACACTAAACCCATATGTTATCATTCTGAGACATTTAATTCTGCAGTAGTTAACTATCCCACATATGATAAAGAATTGTATGCATTAGTACAGAGTGTGAAAAAGTGGAAACATTACTTAATGGGTGAAGAGAAATTTATACATACTGATCATCAACCACTTCAATAAAGTTGCAGATATGTTATCTATACCAATTATAAATGCATCTACTATACTTAAGAATAATTCAATATTGCATGAGAGCTACATTGAACGATATGCTCAAGATATAGATTTTAAAGATGTATATGCAACTTTAAGTCAAGGCAAACGAGTAGAAGAATTGGATTATCATATTAAGGACCAACTCTTGTATCGTTGTGCAAAGCTATGCATTCCACAAACTGAAAGAGTAAAGATAATTCGAGAAGCACACACTTCTCTAATATCAGGCCACTTTGGTGTAAGTAAAATGGTTGCACAGCTGCAAAGATTTTGTTATTGGCCAAAAATGAATGAGACAGTTTCTAGATATGTAAGAGGGTGTACCATGTGTGCTAAAAGCAAGCCCAACAATAGAAAACTAGGCTTGTACACTCCACTACCAATTCCTTCTCATCCTTGGGAAAGTGTTTCCATGGATTTTTTTGGAGGACCGCCTAAATCTAGGAAAGTTCATGACTATTTATATGTTGTTGTGGATAGGTTCAACAAAATGTGTATTTTAATACCTTGTAACAAACAGATTACAGCTGAAAAAACTGCAAAGTTGTTCTTTCAGCATGTATGGGTTCATTTTGGATTACCCACTTCCATAATATCTGATCGAGATACCCGATTTGTTGGGAAATTTTGGTCAAGTTTGTGGGAATTGATGGACACTAGGCTGAAGAAAAGCACAACTTTTCATCCGCAAAAAGATGGCCAAATAGAAGTGGTCAACAAGACAGTGATTCAGTTTCTTAGAGGCTATTGCAGAAAGCATCCCAAACTTTTGGATGAACATTTATGCTATGTGCAGCATGCTTACAACTGAGCTAAACATTCTTCTACAAAGAGATCTCCTTTGGAGACCCGTTTTGGTTTCACACCAATGCCTCCCTTGGATTTTGTCTTTGGTAAAGACATAGTAGTTGATGGACATAGTGATGCGGACAAAGCAACCAAGTTCATTGAACAAATCCAAGAGATTCACTAGGCAGTATGGTAACAGCTAGAAAAGAGCCAAGCCAAGTACAAGGCAAGGCATGACAAGCATTGGATGGAGCATAGTTTCCAAGTTGGTGACCAAGTCTGGCTATATATCAGCAAAGATAGAATGCAAGGTGAAGGAAAGAAGTTGAAGCCAATAAGGTATGAACCTTTCAAGATACTTGAGAAAATTGGTGAGAATGATTTTCACCTTGATCCACCAGCTTACATGCACCTCTACTCAGTTATTAATGCAGACAGATTGAGACTATTTGAACCTTCATTAATTGAAGATCCCGAAGAGTAGAGTCAATTCCCTTCTATTGATGATCTGTTACCTGAATATCTTAATGAGTTGTAGGAAGATACAGTTCTGGACAAGAAGGTAAGAACTACACACAAAGGGGATGTTGAGTACGTCAGAATCAAACTCAAAGGTTCAAATCCAAGTAGTGCGAAATGGATAGAAATTGAGCAAGTGAGGAAGCAATACCCTCACTTGATTGATGCTTGAAAGAAAACCAACTTTTGGTGGTCCAAAATCCTTTTCAGTGGGAAGGTCGTGATCCAAATTAGATCCTAGAAACTCTCTAATTTTTCATGATTATTTCAAATTATACTAAAAGATTCAAGCCTTAGAAAAGATCAAAGCTATCAGAAGGAATCCTCATAAAAATTGCAGTTGTGGCCAGAGCAGAGCAACGAGGACCCTCGGGCGAGCGCACAGACCGTTGGCCCATGGTAAAGCACAATGGCACAAAACTAGCAAAACCAGAGGCCAGATCAAGAAACTAAGGTGGATTCTGATGCGTGATTAGCGCTAATCACGAATCGTAGGGTGTCCCTCGTAGTGAAGGAAAGCCCTGAAGCACCCAAACCCGTAAACTCTATAAAATTAAGAAAAGTAACTATTTCGGTTTCGTAGCATGGGATTCCCAAAAATCGAAAGGATATTGGAAGGCTTCGAGGTGGTAAGCAGTTTTGACTGAGTCCCACCCAATGCCACACATTGAGTGGCATGCGTCCAATGGAAGAGAGAGAAAACCGCCCACATCGAACGGGTAAACGTCGTGCAACTTGGCCGCCCGATATGAAGGAAGACCATAGGATTGTAGAAATTTTGAATAATATAACACTTATTCACAGAGATTATCCTGATTATACATTATTTTCAGAATGCATGCATAATACATAACCTCCTCCACGTTGATCATCAATTTGCGGAATTAAAAACAATCACATGCGCACATTGAAGCATCAATCGCACATATCAACACAGTATGTAATGGGGAAAGAAGACAGCTGTAAACCCCCAACTATCTGTATATTATAATGATAGAGAAGATGTAACAATACATAGTACAATACTCCTCACAAGTACTCGGTACTATCTCCACCTGCTACACACAAACTAGCTCAGATCTGAACAAGTCACGAGTTCAAATCTCCTCCACTGTTTGCCTGCCTCTACCGTGCAATCCAAGTTGAGAATAGGTCTGATCCAAGCTCGAGTTTCCTTGGCTTGTGCTGCGCAATCTTCATTGGCAATCTCCATCAATGATTGTGCAAATCTCATGCACAACTATAGTCACAACTGATAGTAGTCTCACTCTTTCATCCACTTCTAACACTTGTCTCCACTGAACTATCCATGCATTGAGTTAACTGATGTATTCTTTAGCTGATTTATGAGTTAATAATTAGTGAATCAATTAATAATTAATTCACATCACTCATCACTAGTGTATTTGGCAGTTAGACTAAATACAACTAGTTCAACCAAGTCAAACTGAACACAACTCCATCAACTCCTCAATCAACTCCACCAAACTCAATCACTTGAATTTTAACTGAAGTCCATCATGTAATAGCTCAACTAACCGATAGGAAAAGCATATTTCCTTCTAGCAGTTTCATGTGCCACATCCGTACCTCGAACTGCAGTGCTGCAAGAGGATAAGATAATGTTTATAGTCCAAATATTATTAAGAGCTAATAATATTCGACTGTTCTATTTTTAGACTGGTATTCTAAAAATAGACTCTGCAGATACATCTAAAAATAGAAGTCCATCTATTTTTACCAACATGACCAATCATCCATAAATAGCATCCTGCAACTCATAGACCATGATCCATATGTCTAAAAATAGACATAGTCTAGAAATAGACTTTGTGCCAAAAATAGCCTGCGGGCCCACTTAGTGAAGGCGACTTCTTTTCACTAAGCCCCATCATCTTGTTGCATTTTCAACACTCCCTCTCAAAAATATATGGATTATCTGCAACCCCTATCCTGCCTTTGTGGTATTCGAATTTTCTCCTGGTGAGCGCCTTCGTCAAGATATCAGCATCCTGATCCTCCGTCGGAATGTATGAAAGTAACATTATTCTTTGCTGCACACAATCTCTGATATGATGGTACCTGATGTCGATGTGCTTAGATCTATCATGAAATACTGTATTAGCCGAGAGTTTAATGCAACTCTGGTTATCACAATAAATCACAGTAGGCTCCAAGTGTGACCCGAACAACTCGACCAAGATCTTCCTCATCCATATAGCCTCGCATGCAGCCAAACTTGCTGCCATATACTCTGCCTCTACTGAACTGAGTGCCACGGATCTCTGCTTCCTACTGTACCAAGAAACTGCTGTCGACCTGATACTGAAGATCCCTCCAGATGTGCTCTTTCTGTCCATTGGGCTCCCTTCCCAATCTGCATCCGTGAAGCCACATAGCTTCACCTGATCCTCCTGTCTGTACCACAATCCATATCCTGATGTGCCTCTAAGATAATGAAATACATGCTTGCCTGCCTTCCAGAAGAGCTTGGTTGGCTTAACCATAGCTTATGAAATCTGGTTAACAACATAGCATATATCGGGTCGTGTATTGACCAGATACATAAGCGACCCCACCAACTGTCAATAAACAGTGGCATCCACTACCTCCACTGAAGTAGCATCCTCCTTCTTCCAACCTCCAGGAAGAGGAGTATCAACAAGCTGGCAGCCATGCATGTTGAAATTCTCCAGTATCTCCCAGGCATACTTACCCTGAGAAACAAATAGTCCATCACTGTGCTGCCAAATTTCCAATCCTAGGAAATAATGAAGGAGGCCCAAGTCCTTCATCTCAAACTCTCTAGCAAGATCCTCCTCGCATGAAAGTATCAACAACTCATCTCCTGTCAAAATCAAATCATCTACATAAAGTACAATGATCAGCAACTTACCCTCCACCACAATCCAGTATAGGTTAGGATCCGCCTCACTCTTGGAGAATCCAAGTCCGATGAAATAACTGTCTATCTGTGTGTACCAAGCACGAGGTGCTTGCTTCAACCCATACAACACTCTCTTGAGCCTGCACACATGCGACTTGCTGCTGAAGATCTCGAAACCTTCAGGCTGCTCTCTGTACACCTCCTCCTCAATGACTCCATTGAGGAATGCAGTCTTCACATATATCTGATGGACGTGCCACCCCATCTGCGCTGAGAGATCAAGAATCGTCTGTATGGAAGAATACCTTGCGATAGGTGCAAAGGTATCCTCATAATCAATCCCCTCTATCTTTGAGAAGCCTCGGGAAAAAAATCTTGCCTTGTACTTCTCCACACTCCCGTCAGCTGCCTACTTCACTTTGTAGATCCATCTCGAACCCACCACAGATTTCCCTTCAAGTCTTGGGAAAATCTCCCATGCACTGTTTCTGACAATCGAATCATACTCTTCCACCATGGCTTCTACCCATGCGGGATCCTCCACAGCTTCCTCGAAAGAGGATGGCTCAGTCACGACACATTTTCTCACAAGAGCCATGTATCCAGTGTACTGATCAGGTGACTATCTCTGTCTATGTTGCGCTGTAGGTGGTCCTACAACATTCTCTGCATCTTGAGCCAGTCGCTTAGCTTCTATAGTGTGCTTTCACCCTCTGATGGTTGGCGCTGCATGAGTGGTCTCTTCCACTCCATGAACTTCATCTTGTGGTTGGTCCACATCCTGAAGCTCATCCTTAGGAACTAATAGCTCCTCATCTACATGCAAGTTTGGCTCCCTCTCAAGCGAACACTTCATTGCTTTCTCCTCCTGAAATTTGATATCCCATCGCACAACAGTCTTGCGACTGTCTGGAAAATACACACGATAGTTGTGGAGGATATCAGTGTACCCCACAAATATCCCAACCTCTCCGGTCGGCTCCAGCTTCTTCCTGGCATCCTTCGTCACATGCACGTAAATAGGAAAACCAAAAATCCTCAAATGGGAAATATCAGGCCTCTTACGAGAATAAGCCTCCTCAGGTGTACTCATGCCAAGTATCTTGTGAGGACAATGGTTCTGCACATATACTGTAGTATTGAATGCCTCCACCCATAAGAGAAGGGGTAGGCCCTGATCATGCAACATCACCTGTGCAGCACCCACGATCGTTCTATTCTTCCGCTCAACAACCCCGTTCTGCTGTGGGTTATGGGGAGCTATGAGCTCTCTTTGAATCCCTTCTACACTGCAAAAATCCTTGAACTCACCAGAGATGAATTCACCACCATTGTCACTACTAAGAGCCTTCACCTTCTTCCCCGATTCCTTCTCGACTAGTGCTTTGAACTCATAGAACTTTGAGTATGTCCCACTCTTCTTCTGCATGAAGAAGATCCAGCACTTTCAAGAGAAATCATCAACAAAGATCACATAGTACTTGTGCTTTGCTGTCGAAGCTACTGAGAAAGGTCCACACACGTCTTTGTGAATTCTCTCAAGGATCGTCATGGTGTGACTATCCTTCTCATGAAAGGTGGCTTTCACAAATTTTCCCAAAGTACACCCCTTGCACTGATCTGACTGCGCAAGAGTGCCTTTAGGAAGCCCTATAGAAATCTACTGTAGTATCTTCAAGGCTCCATGGTGAAGGTGGCCCAATCTCTGGTGCCACAGTTCGCCATCATCCCGGCTCACCAATCCTTCTCCCTTGCATGCCATTGATGCGCATCCATCTACATGCAATTGATAAAGGTTCCTGACTCAAACCCCTATCTTCCAGGTTTCTCCAGGTGTCTTACTGCGCAGGAAAGCCTTTCCCTCACTGAAGACAACATCATATCCCTTGTCTTCTAACATCGCCACTGAGATAAGATTCTTCTTCAATCCTAGAAAATGCATCACTTCCTTCAATACAAAGGGTTTACCAGACTCCCTCTCAAAGGAAATGGTACTGATACCGGTCGCACTGTATCTACCATCATCGCCCATCTCAATGTGCACTCCAAGATCTTTCTCATCCAGATCAGAAAACAAATCTCGATCTCCTGTCATGTGAAAAGACACACCACTGTCCAAGAACCATACCGATCCCATCACACTTGATACCAAGCATGTGATCAGTGAAAAATCCAGCTCAAACTGCGAGGCTAAGGCCTCTCCCACTGCAGATCTAGCAGCTTGCCTATTTTTCTTCTTCTGCGAACAATTTGTGGCATAATGTCTGTGCTGGTGACAGTGAAAGCACTTCACCTTGGACATGTCCTGCTTCTTGCCTTCCGCACTGGAATGAGAAGCTTTCTTGTTCTTCCCCTTCTTTGCTTTAGCAGCTAAAGCGCAATTTTCTTCATTAGATACCTTTGATGAAGATCCGTCCCTGGTATTCCGCCTGATCTCCTCTTGCACAAGATCCAACCAAAGTCTCTCCCATCCTGGAAATTTCTCCCGACCATTGACAGAGTCTAGATAGGAATGCCAACTCTTTGGAAGACCAAGGAGAGCCAAGCTCACCAAGTCCTCATCATCGACAGTCACCCCCACACTTCCCAGCTCATCCCAGCATTGGGTGAACTTCGTGAGATACTTGGGCATACTATCTCCTTTCTCACACTTAATGTTTCTAAGTTTATCCTTGAGCACCAACTTCCTTTGGCCACTCTTTCTTCGGAACAAATCTGTCAACGCTTTCCACATCAAGTATGGAGAAGCCTTTCCATGCAGGCTGGATATAATGTGATCCTTCATGCCCTCCAACAGAATCGTTCGACACTTTGCTGTCTTATTTTGCCAAGCCTCAACATGAGCAACATCAGTAGGCTTTGGGACCTCAGCATCTATGAACTCCTTCAACCCATTGTCATCTAACACCGCATCCATCCTGTCTTTCCATGTAATATAATTCGAGCTGCCTTCAAGGGCATACTCCAATCGCAATCCATTGAAAGAAATTTCAACTTCGACACCAAGAAAACACTACTGCAAATTCGAATTCCACCAACTCAAAACTCAACCACTTCCGATCTAAAATTTGTGAGAGCAAAGTATTTCTCGTACAGAGATTGACTGTATGGGAATTTACTAGATATATCACCTTCCAAAAGAAGGATGAGTCCAGAAGCTACCTGGCCCGATTACAGACTCTGCCTGAAGAAATAAAATGTAATCACTTTCTGAATAATAGATCTGATGATCAACTTCGCTCTGATACCATGTAGAAATTTTGAATAATATAACACGTATTCACAGAGATTATCCTGATTATACACTATTTTCAGAATGCATGCATAATACATAACCTCCTCTACGTTGATCATCAATTTGTGGAATTAAAAACAATCGCATGCGCACATTGAAACATCAATCACACATATCAACATAGTATGTAATGGGGAAAGCATACAGCTGAAAACCCCCAACTATCTGTATATTATAATGATAGAGAACATGTAACAATACATAGTACAATACTCCTCAACAGTACTCAATACTATCTCCACCTACTACACACAAACTAGCTTAGATCTGAACAAATCACAGGTTCAAATCTCCTCCACTGTTTGCCTACCTCTACTGTGCAATCCAAGTTGAGAATAGGTCTGATCCAAGCTCAAATTTCCTTGGCTTGTGTTGTGCAATCCTCATTGGCAATCTCCATCAATGATTTTGCAAACCTCATGCACAGTTATAGTCACAACTGATAGTAGTCTCACTCTTTCACCCACCTCTAACACTTGTCTCCACTGAATTGTCCATGCACTGAGTTAACTGATGTATTCTTTAGTTGATTTATGAGTTAATAATTAGTGAATTAATTAATAATTAATTCACATCACTCATCACTAGTGTATTTGATAGTTAGACTAAATACAACTAGTTCAACTAAGTCAAACTGAACACAACTCCATCAACTCCTCAATCAACTCCACCAAACTCAATCACTTGAGTTCTAACTGAAGTCCATCATGCAATATCTCAACTAACCCATAGGAAAAACATATTTCCTTCTGGCAGTTGCATGTGCCACATCTGTAGCTCGAACGGAAGTGCTTCAAGAGGATAAGATAATGTTTATAGTCCAAATATTATTAAGAGCTAATAATATTCAACTGTTCTATTTTTAGACTGGCAGTCTAAAAATAGACTCCACCCATATGTCTAAAAATATAAGTCCATATATTTTTACCAACATGACCAATCATCCATAAATAGCATCCTGCAACTCATAGACCATGATCCATATGTCTAAAAATAGACATAGTCTAAAAATAAACTTTGCGCCAAAAATAGCCTGCGGGCCCAACTAGTGAAGGCGACTTCTTTTCACTAAGCTCCATCATCTTGTTGCATTTTCAACAAGGATCTAGTGGTCCAGATCAACGACGGAGATGCGTCCCGATGACTGACCATATTTGACAAGTCAAAAAGAAAGATGATATGGATTTGAAGTCTAACATGGATGATGCGTTGGCAAACAATTCATGTTCGTGGGCAATCTTAAAGCAAACAGATTTAATGGCCATTCGAATATGATTCAGGGAATCTAAAACCTATTTCAGGTGGGCACCTTCCTGCGAAGCATTACCCAGTGATGATGACGTAGAGCAGAGGAATTCAAATGGACAAAGGAAAGGAAAACTAGAAGATCGGGAAGTGGAAATGAGCAGTCAAAGAATAGATTAGCATTAAAGCCATGAACTGGCAAAAGTAGAGAAACGGGAAACACAAAAAGATGCAGAAAGCTAATAGCAGGGAACAGAGAGTAGAAGCTGAGCTAACCTGAAGGCAGCATCGAGCCAGACAGAGCCAGAGAGAGTCAGAGAGTCTGTGTACTCCATTGAAGGCTTGAGAGACTCAAGCAAACTCCTCTGCATAGGCATGTTATATTACTATGACCCTCAGAGGTCAGGTTTCAGTAAGGAGAGTCTGTGCACTCCATTCCTACTGACTTCATTCTATTTAATGATTCTTGAATCGAGCTCATTGTTGTAAAAAATCTGCTTGAAAACATAATAGAGAGGCCACCACTGAAAGGCTGGACTAGGAGACGTAGCCCAGGAGCATTGGGTGAACTCCTTATTAAACTTGTTCTGTTTACATGTTTGACTGCTATGTTTTCTCTGATTGCCTTAGTGTCTATGTATTCTAGGAATCTTATCTATCCGTTGCATAAGTAACATAGGCACATCCATGCACGAGTTTGTAATATCTTTCATTCTTTACCCTGGATAAATTCCAGATCAGCTTGCCTAGGATGATGTGAGACAAATAGAGATAGTGTAGACGTTGCTCAAGCTTGAGCAAAGCATTGTAACCTTATCATATTTTATTGCTAATGTAATATACAGATAGCATGGGTTTTTAGCTGTGGATTTCCCTAATAAATAATTGTGTAATATGTTGATTGAATTCTTTCTCTTGTATGATTTTTGATTTCTTGATCGTTATTTTTTTTCGTTGAGTAGAGTAGATTCAAGTCTATTGTTTTAGTAAATTATAACTACAAGATTGAACTACAAGGAATTTCTACATATACATATGTTATGCTAATATGGATTGATCTTGAAGATGAGATATCCTCCCCTGAACGTCGCTTAGGTATGTTTGATTATGTTTATATTTGGTTTATCTGACATAGTATTTTGTAGGAAGAACATCGAATATAGCTAAAAAATGGTGGACTACATTTCATGTTATTCTCCCTACAGATCAGATCAGAAACATGGTGATGATTACTCCCCTCACATGGCAGATACATTGAGAGGTTTGAAGGAAGAGATAAGCAGTTGAAAAGAAGATAATGAAAATATCATTCAGTCAAAAGAAAGACTTACTAGGACATAGGAGAGCAAGCAGAGGTCAATGAAGTCATCCTTCAAAGTATATCAGATTTGCAGAGACATGGACAGGAGGAAATGAAAAGTAGGGAATATGAAACCAGGTCTCGATCAGGACCCAAGTTGGATAGGGAGGATAGAGTTAGAGATGGAAGATTTCTAGATAAACTTGATCAGAGGGGTAGTGATCATGGGTTCTATCCTAGTTCTAGTTGACAGTGAAAACATCATCATAGCCATCACCATACATATAGGAGGAGTGAGACATGATATTTTCCAAAAGAGTTTAAGAAAGAAAATCCACCTAAATTCAATGGAGAAATGAAGAAGTAATGAGATGCAAAATCTTGGTTGCTTGGGATGAATAAGTTCTTTAGATTGCATGATTACTTAGAGAACATGAAAGCCATGATAGCTACCTTCAATCTTAAAGGTGAAGTAGAAATTTGGTGGGAAAACATTAAGAATATCAGAGGCGTTCGGGAAGAGGATTTGACTTGGAGTGAGTTTGAAATACTTTTCAAGAAAAAGTATCTATCTGATAGATACTATGATGACAGGGCAAAGGAGTTACATGAGTTGAAGATTGTATCTATGACCGATGATGAGTATACTAGCAGAATCTATGAATTTTGAGATATGTGCCTTATCTAAAGGAGGAGAAATAAAAGATCCAAAGATTCATCATTGGGTTGTCAGTAGCATTCAAAGGTAGTATTGAGTTTGATGAGCCTAGATCATTGGAGGAAGCCATCAAAAAGTTGAAACATTGTTATGAGCAATTAAAGTGCAGATTTGAATCCAAACAAGATTGGAAATGTAATGAAAATACTAAAGGAAAATGTGATAAGAAGTGAGGAATACTACAAGACAAAGGTAACAAAGAGAATGTGATGCCACATAAGAAGTTAAATACAACTGACATAGGATAGGGATTTCAATCTAAGGATCAAAACAAGGGTGATGGAAGGAAGCCTTTATTGTGTTAGACTTGTGGCAGGGAACATCAGAGGAGAGATTGTCCAAAGAATTAGGGTGGCAAGCTGTATATTTACAGTGCTTAGGAGGCATAAATGGTTGGGGATGTTGGATAGAGTATTCTTCATATTTGTGCAGCGTTCGATAATAGGCAATCGGATCATCAAAAATCTATTATCGAGATGGATGGTAAGCGTTGTGATCGAGTTGCTTCGATTTTGATTGAATCTCGATCTAATTATAGTTATGTTACTCTCGACCTGGTGGATAAGTGTGGTTTGAATAAATAAGTTCATGCAGAGTCTTGATTAGTATAGTTGGCTATATTTACTAAGAAAAATGTTCATCATTGGGTAAGGGCTTGTGCATTTGAGTTGACCGATATGTCTACATTAGTGCATCTAAGTGTTCTTCCATTGGGATCATATAGTATGTTGTTGGGTATGGATTGGTTGTATCTTCACAGGACTAAGGTGGATTGTTATGAAAAGGATATTAAGTGCCTAGATGACAAAGGAGAATAAATAGTTTTGCAAGGTAAGAAAACTGAAACATTAGTTAGAATGGTTACATCTATGCAGGAAATGTGTAGTCATAGGAAAGGGTGTGTATTGTTTGCAATTCATATTTCCAGTGATAAAGGTAAGGATGTTGATGATGATGACATCTTCAAGAGGTACCCGATCTTACAATAGTTTTAGGATGTGTTTCCAGCAAAGATTTCAGAGTTACCATCTCATAGGGAAGTGGACTTTTCTATTGAGTTGGTATCAGGAATAGAACCAACATCAAAGGCACTTTACATGATGAGCACTCCAAAGTTAATAGAAATAAAGTTGGAGTTGAAGGAAATGCTGGACAAGGGATACATTAGGCCAAGTGTGTCACCTTAGGGTTGTTATATACATATTTGGGAATTACAACCCCAATGACATATGTCCATAAACCAAGGGCTCTAAAACCCCTAAAAGTGTTGTTTCGTACCCTAAAGGATCAAGGTCAACTGATTACATCATTTCCCAGAAGTTATCCATGAAAAAACTGCTTAGAACTGGTCAAAACTAGACCATATAGACTGCTCCATGCTGAAGGTGCGATGCATCTCACCTGTTAAACACGGGGGGTGTGATGCATACTGAAAATACCTTCTGTAGGGTGTGATGAGCTAGAGCAGTCAAATGGAAGAAGCAGTTTGCTAGGTGGAAACTCAAAGAATCTTCTAGAAACTGCTCATATGACACTTGCCTCTCTGAATTCGCCCAGGGATGAGTAAGAGATCATGAAATCTCCAAGTGGAACCAAGAACTATCAGTGAAATGACACTAATCAAAATCCCAAAAGTTAACTCACTCTCCTACAAACATCTATATATGGATCCCTCATCCTAGAGATCCAGAGGCTGGAATTTTGTAATTTGTAAGGAAGTGTTGTTGGTTTCTCTTTGAAGACATTGTATTGTTGGGTGATCTTTCTTTGTATGAGGTGAAGAGGGCTTTCATGCTGGGAGGATGATGCTGGATCTGAGAGCTTGGTTGTAATCCTCTCTTCTACTACTTCTATCAATAAAGCTATTTGATTTTTCCTCCATATACTTGTGTATCTCTGAATCTTGTATTTCTATATGCATTTGTATGGTTAATGTACATCTAATCCTACATTGTTTATGGTTATAGATCTCTATGTTTTGATGATATTTTGTTGCCTTGACTCTGTAGGTGTTCTCTAAAGTGGGACAAGTGAGAAAGGAGTGGCGAAAGCTCTATCGAGGGAGAGAGGAAGCAAGTAAGAAGACTAGAAAAAGACTGAGGTTGGTACTCTTGTCTTCTCTCTCATCTATCTCTCATAAAGGAAAACACAAGTAACTTTGGTTTGTTTGTTTCTAAGATAGCTACCCATCTTAGTGGGACTAGTAGCTCTGAATGGACACTAGTTTTCCCAATAACAAAATGGCAACTCCACTAGGGAGTGAATAGTTTTTTTGTTTTGTTACTATTGTTTGCTTTATAAACTATAGACAAAGCCTGAAGTTAAGCCAGCTAGCCTTCAAACTACTTTTTCTATGCAACCGCAAAGTAGATCAACGTTGCTTCAGTCAATCTCCGTGTTGGTTTATGAACTGAACATCTAACTTGCAAACATCCTAAGTGCCCTGGTGGTAGCTCAAATAACCTCATTAGATCAGCTCCTATACCTTGTGTTTACTGAATATCATTAGCTCAGCCTAAATCCCTGAACTTATCTGCAAACTGTGACTGAAAACTAAGCTCAGTCTCGTCCCTGGACCATCACACTGTCTCTCATTGGAAACCTGGATGCATCGCACCTCCCGTGTGTTGCAGGTGAGATGCATCCTTGTTTCCCTATGTTACAGGTGCGATGATTGAGTAAGACTATTTTTGCCTCCATATTTTGGTTTTTCTTCATTTTCTTCAACTTTATTCAGTAGTTTTGTTGTCTATGATCAGTATATCACTGTTGAAACCTTCTTCCTTTGTATTATTCAGCCTCCATTGATAAAGAATTGTGAATGTTTTTTATGTATTTTTGATCATTTGCGGTTCTCTTTTGCAAACAATAGCTTAATCAAACTATCATCTTTTGATTTGAAAGCGTTGCAAGTGTCATTATCAGTCAAGAAAAAGAGTGTCGTAAAGTCTTCCTCTTTTAGATAGTCGATTACTCTTTTTCCATTGTATTTGATTTGAATTAATAGTATTTCAAGTGTCGAAAGCAATTTTAAATTCAAAATCGCAAAGTGTCGTCTTAGTCTTCCTTTCGTTTTTTGAATTCGAAATCGTAAAGTGTTGTCTTAGTCTTCCTTTCATTTTTTGAAGAGAAAATTGTTAGTACTATCGCTTTGAAAGAAGATAATTCAGATCTGTACTTAGTTTTCTTTTTTTCATGCTCACATTAAGGAAACTGAAAAACAATACATGCATGTGCATTTTCATTTAGACTGCATGCGGAAATTGATTTAGGAAAAGTGCATTTAGTGTGTTCTCTCTACTCTATGTTGAAAAAATTTTACGTCTCTTTCTTTCGTAGCTAGGGTTTTCATTGCTAAAATAAAGTAGATTATTGTTTATCATCTTAGATTACACATTTAGGAATTGTATATCTACATCACGCGGTGAACCTTAAAAGAAAACTTCTTAAGAAATATCAACTGTAAAATAAACCTCAATGAACATAAAAATGCTTTGGAACCTAATGCACAACATTTAGAAGTCTAGGCTAGAGACGTATTCTGGCGTTGTAAAGCCTAGTAACTATCGCTTTCATCGTAGGTTGGTTGATTCCTCCTCTTTGATATGACAAGTGCTAGTATGGGCTTGTGCTCCCACATACCGTCAAGCATATATTGGGAGACCACAATAGGCTACATCCTTTATCCTTAGGAAGCTGTGTTTTCTGCCCTATCAATTGCAATGCACTGAACACAACATTCAAGAAGATTGACTACCATACCGTAAAAAGTATTCTGCAGTTTTGCGATTGGTTTGGTAATCCCTCTATCTAGATTTCTAGAGAAGTCACTTTCATTCCTTTTCAGACTCCTTAAAAGAAAAGGTCCATCTGAGCACTTGTCACTTTAGGCTCATTAAAAATCGAAGGCGATTAGAGTCATCTTTTGCTTTTTCTCGACTCTTAAAAATTGAAAAAGCAAGTTGCATCAAAGCGTCATAAAGTTTATTTCAATCAGAATAACGTCAATGTTCCCTCATTGGTCTTAGGTTCAGAAAATGGAGTCTACCAATTAAGGATTTCCCCTTGGGGGAAATCCTAGTCCCTTCTCCTCTTGGGGAGATATTGGTGCTCCACACATGGCTACATTGTCCTTTCCAGGACTCACAATTGGCCTGCCAGTATGGCTTTTATTAACCTCTATCATTCAAAACACTGCAATTCCTCAGTAATCCAATCAACAACCAGATGATCCTAAAGTCACTCTCCCACCTTCTACTTTATTTGTTTCTCCCTCTGCTTCTTCCTCTTCGCTTGGTGAAACTAGTAACACTAAAAACCAAGTAACTTAGAAGAAGAAGAAAGGGAAGGAGAAGAAGAAGAAGAAGCCAACAGCGAAAGGGGGAAAACATGCATCCTCTGGCGAAAATACACACACTGCACCTTCCAAACCTAAATCTCCATGTGTCGTTTGCAAGGGATACCACTATCATCGAGATTGTCCCTGCATTCCATGAATCCTAAGGGACTGGTCTCCCCGCTTGCACAATCCGGTGCCTTCAACCTCTGACGATCATGTTGAGAGTACACCATCAACTAGTGAAAAAGAAACCAATGGAAAGAAAGGAAGATCTAAATTTCCTTGTAGGCTGTGTGAAGGCGATCATGCCCTCCACCATTGTCATTTCCTAGATGAAGCTAAAAGATTCTTGGATAACCGTCCTGCTTCACCGCAGTGACTTCCTCCTGGATACAAGAAACTCTTGCCAAGTCCATCGCTAGTTGAAAATCTAACTAACACACCTTTGTTGTCGGTCTAAGCGCCTATCATTGAAGATAAACATTCTGAGCCCACATTGGACCAAAGCCAATAGGTCGAGATGGTAGTTGACCCAGTCTTGTCTTCAGAAGGTCCACCCTCAAATGATACTGTCACCAAAGATAATGAGAACGACACCATTCAAATTCTTTTCATTAATACAGAATCTAATGAACATGGGGGAAATCTACCCATTCCTTTACCACAGGAAGGAAGTTCGTCATAGATTTACCCAGCTGTTTATTCGGCCCCTCCTCCAAGCAATCTAGTCGTTTCCTTCGATTGGAATCTACTAGGGAGACCCGGCCTACCATCTAATGTACCATTTTGAATCATCGTACAAGCTTACAGAATGATCATGGTTGGTACTATCATATATGAAGGGGCTTCTATGAGTATCCTTTCCTCAACTGCTTGGAAAATCCTTGGTTCGCCATTGCTTCTGCCTGAGATTCGAAATATGACAGGATTAAACAAAGGAACTAGTCGACCGTTAGGGATCCTTCTAAATTTTCCTATAACTTTGAGAAGGAAAACAATTCATCTCAAGGTGATGGTAGTCCAAGGGCCTCTAGATTACAATCTACTCCTTGGGCATGACTACATTTATAGTGTGGGAGCTACTGTTTCCTCACTCTTTTGAGTGATGTGTTTTCCCCATGAAGGCAAAGTGGTCCACCTAGTTGACCAACATTCATTCCCTGGTTCAAGCACAACTGTTAGTCAAATGCCATCCCCAAATGGTTTTTTCCACAAGGAATGTCTCATCAATCTCCAGTCTGTCTACCTAATGAGTGCGAGTGATTCGATGATTGTGACTGAAACCCAGGGGGCATGCGCCCTAGTCTACCTCGGCAGCAAAATCCTAGATATAAGGTAGGTTTCCGCATAGGATATATGACTAATCTGATCCCTTGTCCGTTTGGGAAAATGGGATTAGACTGGAAAAGGATTCCCCCATCAAAGGTTATGTGATTAGCACTAACAAAAGTCACCCTTTTTCCATTTTGATGGACAAAGCCAAGGAAGTGTTTAGTCTGCTACGCGGATGGAACAATCTTGCTAATGCAAGAACTTCTGTATGGTAGCCTGGAAACTCTACTTTATACCTGGGGGCATGCAAACCTTTTGGCATGCAAGTGAAAAATGACCTTTTATTTTCTTAGTTTGTAGGCTCTCAACCCTTTAACCTCGTAGGTTGGTCATTCCTAGGTTGCATACGAAAGGCTCTGGAGCAAAGTTGCACATGGGGCAAGATCCCTAAAAAATGAACCTCTTGATAAGAGACATCCTTATTATATGGCTGGCACGAGCAATTTTATGTGAAGCTCAAGCTCGTTCAAAAATAAACCTAGCAATGAGAAAATTTTCCCCTAGAGTTCAAGCTCATTAAAAACTGAACCCACCTTCAGTAAATAATCATTGCAATCGCATAATTATCAGCTTTTGAACCTTGGTCATGTTCGTACCATCATCTCCACTCTTTTTTAGCCGATCATACGCCTCCATTTTATTTTTTACCCTTTTGAGGAACAATTGCGACGAGTGATTCTATTAGCCACCTTCTTTACACTGTCGTGATTGAAAAGTTCCAAACCTTACCTAGAATCAGTTGCTATACAAAAACATCACTCGTTCCTCAAAAAACGAAGCCCCTTTAAGCTCTTTTCATTTGACTCATAAAATATGAAAAGAGCCAAGCAATTGGCCTCTCCAAGTCGTTAAATTCATTGGAAGTGCCATCCCTCCTTTATATTTTAGTCTTTTTGGACCTGAGGGATCATTACACAAAACTATCGAGCGCTTGTCTTCTTCGGTTTGTTAAAACTATCGAAAATTCATCCCTTTTGTATTATTTTATACTTTTTCAAGCTTAAGGGATTATATTACGAAAAATGATTACTGGAGTTTCCTTTCCGTCTCTTTTTAGACTCTCTAAAATTAAAAAGGACCGAGTTATCTTTGTCGTTAAACTCATTAAAACAATAGAAACAAACTTGTCCATGCAAACAAGAATGAGTTTCATTGTCACTAGGCTTGTTAAAGCATAGCAACAGGTTTTCCTGCAGGGAAAATTATAGAACAAGCATATGTTATCCTCCTCAAGCTTGACAAAAATAAATAGGTACTGGTTAGCAATGACTGGGGAAAAAGGGAAGAAAAATTGAATAAATTCATTGGTAGTAGGTCGCTCTTGAACATGACACTTTCACTCCATCACCATGATTGATTCGGGTTGGGTTGTTCCGTTCACTGGTCACATCACCATTGGTCCACCATACCATCCATTTTGGGGTTAACACTACCAATCCACTTCAGTGTCACCGATATGTTCAAGAGAAGTCGCTGAGAGAATTCACCAACCTAGCTAATGCCTCATCCGCTACAATACCTTCACTCCATTTTTCATGACCGCCACCCTGAACCTTGTATCATCAGATTGTTTTCACCTCCACAAAATCATTTGCTCCATTCCATGTCATAGATGTTGGATTCATTAAGGCCCTCCTACGATGGGTCACTTCTTGTCGACATCAGCTCATTATCCAAGAATTTGACTTAGGAACAACCCTTTCAATACTTTGAAGCTTGTATGCGTCAATGGCAAGTTTCTCACTTCCGGCAATAGGTTTACATCAATGGCCTTCAACCAAAATATTTTGCATGCTGTTTGACATCGACTCATGTATTCACACCATGTGAATTGTACTGCAGTACCTTGAGGGTCATCATCATTATAGGTGATTCCTATCACACCTGTTAACAACTCACATCATTGGCTGGTAATCAGGTGATGTCTTTCCATTTTCGACATCAGAACATTTTTTCACATGGATCGACTTGTACTTCGGGCGAAGATTGAATGTGTTTGAAGACCCTGGATCTAGTTTCATCCATCTGAGCTGTGATATATTTAGGAAAATAAAGACATCAAATCTACATCATTTCTGCATAGATAATCATCCAAGCTACGGGACGATGGCTCTACCAGAATCATCAGTTTGCCACACACGGTTGTCTGCCCTATGTACATGAAAATGAATTTATAAACCTGAGCATGGGAATGCCTGCCTTAGCTAGATCATGAAAATATTATGAAGATAATGCATTGTATTGTATCTTATTACAGGTCACCTTCCAGTTTGAAAAACCTCGGATCCTCATAATAAAGCATTTCACCCGACATCAGAAGATTTACGACCTCATGCTTTAGGGCGGCAACTATTATAGACATATTTGGGCACTACAACCCCAATCACATATGTCCACAAGACAAGGCATCTAAAACCCCTAAAATTGTTGTTTCATACCCTAAAGGATCAAGGTAAATTGATTACATCATTTCCTAGAAGTTCTCCCTGAAAAAATTGCTCAGAACTGGTCAAAACTAGACCATACAGACTACTCCATGCTGAGGGTGCGATGCATCTCACCTGTTACACACGGGGGGTATGATGCATACTAAAAATCCCTTCTGTAGGGTGTGATGAGCAAGAGCGGACAAATGGCAGAAGCAGTTTGCTAGGTGGAAACTCAAAGAATCTTCTAGAAACTACTCATATGACACTTGCCTCTCTAAATTCACCCAGGGATGAGTAAGAAATCATGAAATCTCCAAGTGGAACCAAGAACTATCAGTGAAATGACACTAATCAAAATCCCAGAAGTTGACTCACTCTCATGCAAACATCTATATATGGATCCCTCATCCTAGAGATCCAAAGGTTGGAATTTTGTAATTTGTAAGGAGGTGTTTTTGGTTTCTCTTTGAAGACATTGTATTGTTGGGTGATCTTGCTTTGTATGAGGTGAAAAGGGATTTCATGCTGGGAGGATGATGTTGGATCAGACAGCTTGGTTGTAATCCTCTCTTCTACTACTTCTATCAATAAAGCTATTTGAGTTTTCCTTCATAGACTTGTGTATCTCTGAATCTTGTATTTGTATATGCATTTGTATGGTTAATGTACATCTGATCCTACATTTTTTATGGTTATAGATCTCTATGCTTTGATGTTATTTTGATGCCTTGACTCTGTAGGTGTTCTTTGAAGTGGGACAAGTGAGGAAGGAGTGGCAAAAGCTCTATCGAAGGAGAGAGGAAGCAAGTAAGGAGACTAGCGAAAGACTAAGGTTGGTACTCTTCACTTCTCTCTCATCTATCTCTCATAAAGGAAAACACAAGTAACTTTGGTTTGTTTGTTTCTAAGATAGCTACCCATCTTAGTGGGACTAGCAGCTCTAAATGGACACCAATTTTCCCGATAACAAGGGTGCCCCAGTATTTTTTGTGAGGAAGAAGGATGGTACTCTTAGGTTGTGTATTTATTATAAGGAAGTTGAAAAAGGTAACCATCAGGAATATGTATCCATTTCCGATGATTGATGACTTGTTTGATCAGTTGAAGGGAGCAACGATGTTCTCAAAGATTGATTTTAGATTAGGAGATCATCAGGTACACGTCAAAGAAGAGGAAATTTACAAGATTTCTTTCTGGACTAGGCATGGGCATTATGAGTTTTTGTAGTTTTGTTTGGTTTAAAAATGCTACAACTACTTTCACGAGTTTGATCAATAGTGTATTGCATCCTTATTTTGAAAAGTTTGTGATTGTATTCATTGATGATGTATTGATATATTCTAAGAGTGAGGAAGAACATGTTGAACATCTAGAAACAATGTTAAATTTCTAGGAGAGCATCAGTTGTATGCCTATTTTAGTAAATGTAGTTTCTTTCTGACAGAGATTCATTACTTAGGGCATGTGGTTTCAAAGGAAGGTCTAGTAGTGGATCCAAAAAATATCAGAGCTATCATGGAATGGGAAGCTCCTAGAAATGTGAATGAGGTCAAGTTATTCATGGGATTATCAAGTTATTATAGGAGATTTAGCAGGAACTTCTAGAAGATTGCCTATCCTATTACATCATTGCAGAGGAAAGGAAAGAAATTTGAATGGATAGAGGAATGTGTAGCTAGCTTTGAGAAGATGAAACAATTGATTACTAATGCTCCAGTTTTAAAAATTGCATACCCAAAAAAATATTTTTTGGTGTGTACATATTCTTGCAAGAGAGGACTTGGCGGGGTTCCGATGTAGGAAGGACAGGTAGTATGTTGTAAGTCAAAGAAACGAAATGAGCACAAGCATAATTATGTAACAAATGATATTGATTTGGCAAAAATCATCCATGCATTAAATATGTGGAGATGCTATCTTCTTGGCAAGAGGTTCATATTGATGAGTGATCACAGTGGATTGAGCTACTTATTTGACCAACCTAACCTGAATGTCAGGCAAGCTAGGTGGTTGGCTATGATCAGTGAGTTTGACTTCAAGATCAGGTAAACCAAGGGTAAAGAGAAAAACGTTGCAAATGATCTTAGCAGGAGAGTATAGGTAAATCACATTACAACTATGAGATCATATGGCACATATTTAAAGGATAGGATCTTACAAGAAGGACAACGAGATGAAAGGTACAAGGAGCTTAGGCACAGGTTACAACAATAGGGTATAGGTGAACAAGATGTGGATTATCATCTTATGAAATATGGATTGGTGATATTTAGGGAAATAATCTATTTTTCAAACAACAAAGAACTCAAGAAACAAATCTTGAGGGAATTTCATGCTAAGTTGTATTCAGGTCACCCACGATATAAGAAGACATTGACAACTGGGAAGAATTTTTACTACTATTCAAATTTGAAGAAAGAAGTGGTATAGCTTGTTGTGAGATGCTTGGGTTTTCAGTAGGTAAAAGCATAGTGTAGGCATCCAGGTGGATTACTATAGTCGATTATGATTCTAGAGTGGAAATGGGAGGTCATTTTCATGAACTTCATTACAAGTTTTCCAAGGACCTCTAGATAGCATGATTCTATTATGGTTATGGTTGATAGGTTGACAAAAGTAGCACATTTCATTCTAGTAAAGTCTATGAATTTAGCTAGTGACGTATCACAGGTCTTCATTAGAGATATAGTGAGGTTGCAAGGTGTTCTGAATAATATTATGTTAGACAGAGATGTCAAGTTCACTTCTGGGTTTTGGAAAAAATTATTTGCAGGTTTGGGGAAAAATTTGGCCTTCAGTACAACTTATCATCCACAGAAAAATGGATAGATAGAGAGGGTCAATAGGATTTTGGAGGACATGTTTAGGATGTACATCATGTATCAATAGTGAAAGTGGGAAGAGTATCTTCCACTGGTGGAGTTTCCATATAATAATGGGTACTGGGAATATTTGAAGATGAATCTGTTTGAGGAACTTTATGAGCTGAGTTGTAATACTACCATCAGTTGGATTGATCCAGTGAATAGGGTGTTGATTGGACTAGACATGTTGGTAGAGATGGAATAGGAAACACAGGCGATCCAAGTGCCTCTAGAAATGCTCAAGATTCAGAAGTGGCTTTAGAAAAGCTCAAAAATCAAAGTCACTAAATTAAAGTGGAAACAGGGTCAGATCGAAGATCGCAATGCGATATTTACAACGACATGAATGACACCTCAATCCGAGTTCATATGTGAAAGTTATGGGTAGTCAAATTTCTTGTCAAACTAGGCCTAGTGGAAGCACTAACGAGGCAACAATTTGGCATCATATGTTGACATATTCCAATGATCGGAAAAATATAATTTTTTTCCTAATTAATTTGACTAATGACCCTTAAAAATACAATGGTTGGCTTATAAGTTTGGTATTAAAAGGAATTATTAAAAAAAAATGGGGGCAAGCCATCGAACATGACACCCCTCAACAAATAATATTATATTAAAAATTAAACCAATTAGTTGGCAGGTGGTAAAAACCCGCCAACCCAAATGTGTCAACCATAAGATTTAAATGGCGTGGACTATATGGCATTCTACCAACAGTGAGACCGACAATACTTGAACCCGCCAGACCCGGTAGGGTTGGCCTGCAAAAATAGGTGGTCTCATAACCAGTCAACAAACGACGGTCCAAACATAACCACAAAGTTCCATAATGGGGATTCCTGCAGGTTGGACCCCAGGACCTCCCCAACTAAAATATTTATTTTGACTCTGCCAACCAACAGGTCATTCGACCATGTGTTGGAATTTCCCCCGCTCCACTACATATAAACTTCATCGTTCACTCGATGGAGGGAGGAGGAGGTCCAACCAGTGGAACGGAGAATGAGTTACAAGTGGAAGAGCATGTCCCATGCTAGAAGTACCCCCATGTGGGAACATTTTTTGAGAAATATTCCTAGGGAATCTTGGGAGAATATTTTTGAAGTGAATCTTGAGGCAATCTAAAGATTCCTTAGAGCTCTAGAAACCACCTGCTCATAATAGGGTCAAGTTTATTGTCATTTGACACAATTTTGTGCCATAGATTCAATGGTGATGTCCATTTTTGTAGCTAAGATTTGCATTTTTAGACCATTGTGGGAAATGGAGGTATAAGGGTCTTTTATGTAATTTATTGTAATTTATTTCTTCTACAATTTAATGAAAGAGGCATCCCCACATTGAGTAGAGCCCGGATACGTAGCCCACATTGGGTGAACTTCATCGTAAAATTGTCTTATGTCTTTGATCTCATGGTTTCTTTTGATTTCCACTTATTTTCATGTTTTTATGTTACTTTGTTACATGCTCTTTTAAATGCAATTTTGTATGCATCCATGAAGTAAATGATTTGGAACAAGTTTTGTATCAGAGAAGGTATTCTTGATGCAAGTTGCATGAGTGAATGCTAACCAGGAACAAGCTCCAAAGCGGAGAAGGAAAACATAAATGCTTTGATATCGAAGTAGGGCATGCAACACAAAAACAAAACATGGTAGATGAGGAAACTCAAGTGGAGGAAGAGCAAAATTATCGCAAGATCTTCTTCAACATGGAAGAGAAATTTGACAAGTTGTTTGCAAAATATGGGAAGACAATCAAGCCTAAGAAGAAAGAACTTGATGATCATGGCTCAATAAATCATTAAGGTGGAAGAGGAGAGCCCACTGAACTTCCCTCTCCATCCTATAGTGATAGTTATTCTTTTTCTTCTTCTCATCATTCTCACAGGCATCATAAGAATGCATCTAAGAAGCCTTTTTTTAATCTAGATGTAAATTTTTATTTTCCCACATATAATGGAGAATGTAGTGTAGAGAAATTAAACAGATGGATAAGATAGATCGAGGTTTACTACAGGATCAGTAGATCGAGGAGGTTGAGGCCAACATCCAATTAGCATCTCTACTACTGAGTGGCATTGCTTTCATTTGGTGGGAAGAAAGTTGCAGAAGGCATCAAAAACTTGGGTAATCCCCTTTCTTCTTGGTCCTTCAAAGGAAATTGTAATCATAATTTGTCGCATTGTGTAAGACCCAGATTTTGTATCATTTTCATAAGGGTGACAAACTGATGTGTAACAAAATCCTTTTACCAAATATGTAGAGTTATCCCCAAGAATGATATTCAAACCTATCTCCTTCTCATCCATATTTGAGAAGACTTCCTTGTATCCAGAAAAGTGTCTAGAAGACGCACTATCTACCAACCAAATATCATGTGAATCCGGAGGAGAAGAACTACAAAGAGTGAAAATAAGAATATACTCATATTGACTTGTAGCTATATGATTTTCACACTTGGATTTCCTTGACCTCTTTTGAGGACGATGGCCTTCTTCATAGTTTTCTAGATTATTTCCTCTCCTTCTATCATCCCTTCTTATTTTATCATCTACACTTCTTCGATCATTGACTCTTATTCTATTGTTAAATCTATTGTTGTTGAATCCTTTATTGTTTTTATAATTGGACCTTGAATCATCTCTCTTCCTTGGCTAGCCTCGAGCATAGTGACTACATTTGTGAAAATTATAAAATTCAATATTCCTTGATATTTTATTAAAATCCTTTTATTTTGAAGGAGTCCCTTTTGAACTAGATGGTCTTCCTTTTCCCTTTTTATTCTTGTCTTGAGTAACAAATGTAGAGGGCTCTCCTATTTCATGCTTTTGAATTTTCCCTCCATCAATAATCCTAGTCTCCTCTTGAGTAAATTTACCAATTAGCTCATGAAATGAAGGGAATACATTATTGTTTTTTAGAGTAGTAATGAAGGTCTCCCAAATATGAGGAAGGCGTCGAAGAGTGACAAATACCAACTCCCTATTAGACACCTTCTCACCTACAACGTGTAATTGATCCCTTAAACGAGATACCCTCATGATATAGGATTGCACAGATTATCCCTTATTCAGCTTTATCTCTTTGAGTTGATATTTCAAAGAGAGGAAGTGATCCAAGTTGTTAACCTCATATATCCCAACCAACTTGTCATACATATCCTTAGATTCCACCAAGTTACCAACATAAATAATCAAATGATCTTGCAAAACATTAATGATAATTTTCTTATCTTTGAGATCACCTTTCTTGTACCTGGTTTTATAGTAGCAAGAGCATTCACTGGAGGCTCAAGTACCTTCCCTTGCACATATTCCAAAACATCATTGTTATCCATTATAGCTTCTAGCCTGATCTTCCAAGTAAAAAAGTTAGATGACTCACCAAGCTTCTCATTATCTTTGAAGTAAGAGGTAGACATCTTGATCAAATAACATAGGCTTCTTTCAAATATGAGTTCTCTTATCTCTTGTCTCCTTGGGATTTTCTCTTCACCTTAGCTCTAAAACCATGTTTATTTTTTGTTATTTTGTGTTGTTACAATCACTTTAGCCCAATTCTTATCTTTAATTATAAATATTTCAAAAAAATATAATCTTCAAATGATCAATATAAATTTTATATAGAAAAATAAATTCAATGAACAATAAGAGACACTAGACTTTATCAAAGACTATGGAAAAACCCCACAAGGGGGAAAACCCTTTCAAATTCTTCCTCTTATTAAATTGTTATAAAATATTCAACAAAGAGAGAGTACAATGTTCTAATCCATCAATCACAAGATTATACAGCATAACCAACCATAAAATATCCAAGATATGAACCCAACAACAATATTGATTAGAATCAAAGTTCCAAGCCTATGGTCAATGATCAAGATCTGTGGTCAGCTACTATCAAAACCCTAGGTCACAACCACATGGAGCTAACAATCATGAGTGTGGTTGTAACTCTTTGGTCACATATAAAATTCTTTATGCATGTGGCTATAGTCGATATTTCCCTATTCCAACCCCGTGCTATATATTAAACCACTAATCCACACATGTGAGCTCAAACCATACAATTTTAGACCTGCACGAACCAATTCCATGAACCAACCTCAGACTTGTGTGAGCCAATCCAAAGAAGAGAGAAGAAGAAGATTCTTGATGATGATGTCCAAATGAGGCTCACTTGGTTGTATTTATAGGATTCCAAGGTTGTCCAATTTCTCTTTTGGGCCAACCTATCCTTTTTTGCACATGTGGGTTTCCATATTAAAAATATATTTTTCCTCAACCAAATGAAATAATTCCAAGGGCTATGAGGGGTATTTCTTGATGAGGAAGGTCGTCCAAAGGAAGGAATATTTCCCCTAGCTACCAAATTAACAAAAGAAGGAGATGGTGTTGCATGTTTTCTTTTAGATACTAAAGTAAACAAAGTTTTTATGGCATATAGATTGGAATTTCAATGTACTATCTATGTTGAAAGGTACAAGTCTCTTATTCAGGGATTCCACATGGCTCTTGATCTTGGAGTCGAATTTTTGGGAGCTTGCGGTGATTCTGAAATAATTGTTACACATGTAAAAAATTCTATTCGTTGGCTTTCAACACACTTGAGGGCTTATGAAGCACAAGTTTGGGATTTAATATCAATGTTTTTTGCTTTCAATATTCATTCTATCTCTAGAACTGCAAATCAAGAAGAAAAATTATTAGCTAATGTAGCTTCTAGATTGATTCTCACTTAAAATTGTGAACTTGATTTTTTTCAGTTGAATTTCATTTCCTACCATCCATACCTAACAACATCCTTAATTGGCATGTGTTTGAGCATGGAAAATAGATGATTGTCTTTCTACATATGGAGGGAACTTTTAAAGATGTAGTTATTGATCAGAACACTTACGATGAAAACTTGCAGGATTTTTCTAATATAAGAAAGAAAGATCATCAGATGAACTCTTTGAGATGGGAAAGCCAGTCCCTAAATCTATTGTTAGATTGGAACATTTATATGACTTGCATGATATATTTAAGATGGCTAAAAATTTCAAAACTAATAGCTCTACTATGGAAAATTAAGTCATAAATTTGGAGTCAAAATATAATCCATAATGGATTAATCTAGGGGTAAACTTTTCTCCTAAGGAAAGATATAATTTCATTAATTTGTTAAAGTAGTACAAAGATGTATTTTCTTGGACTTATTATTATCTCAAGAAATTTGATCCAAATACCATACAACATTTTATTCCTATGAAACACTAAACCAAACCCTTTCAACAAAACTTAGGAAAATTCACCCAAATCTCAAATCTATAGTTAAAGAAGAATTAAGTAAACTTTATGAAGCTAAAATCATCTTTCCGATGTAACTCACTCAATGGGTTGAAAATTTAGTACCTCTTAGAAAGGAAAATGGTGACATCCGTCTTTGTGTCGAATTTAGGAATCTAAATAAAGCCTTTGAAAATGAACATTACCCAGTACCACTGATGGAGCAACTTCTCTAGTGTGCCTAAAGATCTGAGATGCTATCCCTTTTGGATACTTTCTTGTGCTATAATCATTTTATGGTATCACCTGCTGATAAATTAAAGACCGCATTCTGAACTCCTTGGGGTACCTTTTCCTATAGGAAAATTCCCTTCAGATTGATAACCGTAGGGGCAACTTTCCAACAAGTGATGGATATTGTTTTTAAAGTTCTCATTAATGAATATATAGTTATATACTTGGATGATATTACTATTTTCTCAAAAAAAACATCTGGCCATTTGTTTCACTTAACCAATGTGTTTGAGAGCTATCGAAAAATTGGAATCTCCCTTAATCCTAAACAATCTATTTTTGCAATTATGGAAGACAAATTTCTAGGATGTATTGTATCTAAATATGGAATTACAATTGATCCTTTAAGGAGCAAGTCATTAATTCTTTAACCTCACTAAAATCCAAAAATTTCATGCAGCCTTTCATGCGAAAGAATAATTTCGTCAGATGTCTTGTTCTTAGATTTTCCGAAATTGTAAAACCTCACAAAATTTAGTTAAAAAATGTTGTTTTTAAATGGGGAAAATCACAAAAACAAGATTTCAGCATTGTAAAACATGTAATTGTAGAGGCTCCTACATTAATAAGTCCTTCTTTTTCCAAAGAGTTTATTTTGTATACTTTCACCTTAGACTATACCTATGTTGTTGTTCTCATGAAAAAATCTCATCATAATATTGAAATCCCCATTGCTTTCATGAGATCCAATTTTAAAGGAGGAGAGCTTAATTATGCACCAGTGCACAAACAAGATTTTATTATGTACAAATCAATTAAGCAATTTCACTTCTATTTACTTAAGTCTAAGACTAAATTTATAATACCATATCCAATAGTTAGAAATATTTTAATTCAGAAGGAACTTGGAGAGAAAAGGGCTCACTAGATGATAACCCTCCAAGATTTTGACTTGGAAATTAAACTTACATAAATCATTTTTTTTTCCACAGAAAAAAGTGAACCATCTATTAAGAATAATAGGTAGTTACACAGCAAATGCAATGCATTGCAAGAGGACTTGTTCTTTGCCATGAGGCAGGGGAAAGAACAGAGTCGCTGCTGAAATAAAAAGAGATCAACACCGTCAAGCGCACCCGGGAGGCTAAGAACCAGCGCAGAGATCCCATAAGATTTACCTTCAGAATGGAGAAGTCGTGCGCCGAAAAGAGCCAAATGAAGAGAGGCATATAGCCTGTCAAATAACACGCCTCTCTGTGGCCCGAAGAAAGGCAGACCGACGAAGAGTATTTCCCATGCAGAAAAAAAACAAAGATTTCGCACAGGGAAGGAGCACCCATCGTCCAGGAAGAAATCCTGCGTAAACACGATCAGGATTCTGGAGAAAAGGAAGATAGAAAAAATGACCAGGTCGAAGCGAGCCTCCTTTTACAAGGAAAGCAGCCCGAGAGACCTGAGAAGGAGCAATGAAGCAGCAAAGAAAAAACTAGAGAAACAAGACATGTATGTACAGAGCACAGGAAGGAGAAAAACAGAGAAGAGAACTAAGCGAAAATGGGCTGCTCAAGAGGACGAGCAACCCCATTTTCTTCTTCCAGGACAATCCACGACCCCATCAATTGATTAACACCTTCTTTGGAGAGACGATCAGCATCAGAATTTCTTTCCCTGAAAATGTGACTGAGAGAGAGCTCCGTGAAGTGATTTTTTAGTCGAGAAACTTCTCTGAGCAAGGGAAGCAGCGTGAAATTGTTGCATAACTGCGTCCCATTGAACCAACGCACAATGTTCATAGAGTCCCCGAAGATCTGAACCTCATGCATGTTCCGCAGGAAAAGCCAACCAAGGAGAAGGTGGAACTTACATAAATCATTACAGTCAAGGTCTTTGTAAATTGGTTGTTGAATCTTCTTCTTCTTATAGTGACCATTCTACTTCTATAAATGATTTCTCTCTACAAAATGATGTATTGTTAATACAAAATGAAGTCTTGTGTCAAGATCATAATCCTAATTCATGGTATTCAAACATTATATTTTATCTGGAAAAAGGTAGAACCCCCTCTCATTTTAAGACAACTTGGAGAAGAGCATTAAGATTAGAATCAACATATTATCAACCTATTAGTAATTTTATTTTCTGAAGAAATCATGATGGGGTGTCATATTTATGTTCAGAGTAGGAAGATGCTTCAAAAATACTTTAAGAACTCTACTTTTGCCCTACTTGTAGACATTTTGGTGGAGATATTATCACACACAATATTCTAAGGGCAGGATATTATTGGCCCACTTTGTTTAAAGATGGCCATTCCCTTCTTATAAAATGTCTACCTTCCAAAAGACCTTTGGTAGGCTTAGAAAACCTTCCTTTCCCCTACAACATGTCATTCTTGAAGCTCCATTTTAGCAATGGGCCTTGGACATAATTTGGACGATTAACTCTCCCTCATCCCAACAACATAAATTTATCATTACAACTATATCTTATTTTACTAGATGGGTTGAGGTAGCACCTTTGCATGTGGTAAATGCTAATCAAGTCATTAATTTTCTTGAATATCAAATTATCACTCGTTTTGGTGTTCTTGAGTCATTTTTATTTGATAATGCATCTTATTTCCCATCTCATGAGTTAGATTCATATGCCTTAGAAAGAGGGATAAAGGTTAAATATTCAACTAACTATTATCCACAAGTAAATGACGTTGTTTAATCTTCAAAAAAGAAGCTACTGAAAATCCTTAAATGAACACTTTCAGAAAATAATAAAAATTGGCATACTACACTATTTAATTCCTTATGGGCTGATAGGGTCACATTCAAAGATGTTATGGGAAACTCACTCTTTTTTTGCATTTATGGTAGAGAATTTATCTTACCCCCTGACATCTTTCTCTCTTCTCTACAACTATCCCAGAGTGTCCAAAAAATTAAGACATCAGCTATGGAGAATAGAATGAATTCCCGATTTAAATTAGAAGAAGATAAACAAAAAGCTAAAACCATGTTAAATCAACATCAACAAGAGGTAAAATGATGGTTTGACAACAAGTCTTCTTCTAATAGGCATTTTGAATTTGGTGACTTTGTTCTAAAATGGGATAAGGCCCATGAGGACAAGGGGGAATGCACCATGTTTCAAAATTTATGGCTAGGACTCATCATTATTACAAAAAAGATCGAACTCAACACATTTCGACTACAAACTTTGGAAGCTCAACCTGAGTCTCTCCTAATTAATGGGAAAATCTTAAAAATATACTTTTCATGATCTCTTTGGGAGACTTTTGGAAATATATATTGTATGATTTTGTTTGTTTGAATTTTCTCTTTTCTTTATTTTGAGTGTGATTTTTTCCTTGATTTGTATTTGTTTTAATATCACTTTTTTTATTCCACAGTAAAATATTTTTGGAAACATTTTTAAATAAATATTTACAAGATGACTTATTGATTCATGTATTAACTGTCTAATAAATTATTTCAATTTGACTTTAATAAACAGTCCTTCTCTTTGAAGAGAATCTTTATATCTGGCCTCAATTATAGGAATTATATTAGTCCACTATTATTAAAGAATAATTCATATTTTAGATAAACATATTACTTTCAACAACATTATTAATATGAGGTTGGATAGGTAAAATTTTCATGCCTTCCCTTGCCCTTAAGGAGAAAATTTTCCTCCCCATCTGTTATGTAATCCATCAAGGGTTAATACTTTTTTTTGTAAGTTTGGCAGGACTACATCTTCATTGTGTCCAATACATCACCCCAATCAGGGTAGGGAATTGAACCAATCACTTCACATCAAGGAGTGCCTTAACAGAGCACCCGATCACCATCTAATGAAGTCCCCATGGACATCAAGGGTTAATATTAATGAGTGTATTTTAATATATAAAGGAGTAACTAAGAGATAGGATGTCTCACTAAGAACCGACCTACTATGAGCATGGATCATAATGGAAGTGACATTACCATTATTGGTCACCAAGCTAGGGTAATGGATTTTGGTTGTACAATTGAAAGACAAAAGGTCTTGTCACGAAATGGCTTATTCACTTATATTAGTTCTTATGAACGGAACTATCACCATCTGGTTACCGAGCAAGGGAAGCAACTTTCAATTAACTTGCAAGAAAAATATTTGGTAAATTAAATATTTTTTATGGTTTTGAATCTATATCTAATTGTAGGAATTTACAGGGTAAGTTCCTCAGACAGAACACCAAAGGACACCGCTCACAAACAGATCACAGATCAATACACTAGTATTGTTGACATGGTTAAAACCCTCAGAGAGGGAAACAATCCACGGCCTGAGCCAACACGGCCACTTAAGGAAATTTATTAATAAAAGAATGAAAATTTACATAAGCTTCTCTCATGAACGATTATGCTACAAATGACCCTCCATGCTCTTTAAATAGAGATCATTGACCAATCAGGTGTTAAGCCATGGATCAAGTGTTGGTAATGCCGAGGAGAGAATGAACTGTCGGATCACTACATATCATGACATCTGATTGTAAGTTACAAAAGTACATAGTAAATAAACACACTTTACCTAACTCTACACTAGACCAAGTTATACTTAACTATTTCCTATGTGTCAGAATATCCTAACATTCTCCCTTAAGAACAACTTGGGTTAGGATTGAAGGATGTACAAATATGACACAATAAGAGAAGGAAGGAGGCATTAGAGCCTATCCCCCATTAGTGACAACTTCCTGAACTCCAACCATAAATCGAAGTTTAGTAAACTTCACCTCTATGAGAGCCTTTGTAAAGATGTCTGCAACTTGGTGATCTGTTTCATTGCTTCATTAGGAGTATAAAGTTCTGTGATATGGAATCTAAGGTCTGGAGAAATAGAATCCCTATCAACCCACATGCTTGACCTTGCCTATTTTCCCATTTGGTTGCCTTATCTTCATCTTTCGGTTTGGTTTCTTGGCCTCATGCTATTCTGTAAAGACCTTTACTTCTAAGTAAACCCACAATGTAGGACCACCATTGGAATTAGTTGGTGCTCTCAAGAATAACTTGGCATGGACTATCCATTTTAATAAAAATTGAAGCTATAGATGCTGAAACTAAGTATTCCAATGGAAATATCTCAAAAAATTTGGCTTATTAAAAAAAAACGGCTCTGAAAATGGCTTCTGGATGAAGAAGTTATGTATTTTTGAAGAAACGTTGTTGAAGATGGCGATGAAGTGTGGAAATGTGCGGAAATGAATGATAATGTTATATTTTAAAAAAAAATCCCCCCTTTTCAAACTTAATCTAATTAGCTCAACAAAAAGAAAGACTTGAACTCAAGACCTCTATTTTCATAAAGTGGCTTTGGACCAAGTGATCTATATTAAAAGGTTAGTAATTTTTGGAAAAGAGGAAGCGTTTTTTTTTAGTCAGTAAAGTTTTGGGGTGTGTGCCTACTTGAGAAAGCTCTTTTTTTCCTACAAAACAAAAAACACAAAACTCAACACAGACATACAAAAAAAACCTTACAGCTAGAAGTTAGCTTTAGCCGGAAACTAAATATTTTCCTCAATGTTTCTGATTTTCTGAGATCACACTAAGGCATGACGGAAAATAGCATACACATGAGAAAAATCCTTCCTTTATGTTTCTGATTTTCCCAGATCGCACAGAGTCACAGGGAACAGAGCATAAGTAGAAATGAAAAGTATAGATCCGGTAATAAAAAAAACAAAGAGCTAAATAAACTGAAATAAACAGAGAAAATAACAAAAAACTGCAAATAAACGTTGTATACCTCCAAATCTTAAAAATGATGTAGCTAGGGCTACCGGAAACCTTTTCGTGTCAAACGAAAGGGGTTCCTCACTGGAACAGATGGTCCTAATACAATAGAGCAGTCCTCTCGGCCCAAAAGAAGTCAGTAATAGTAGATTTAGGAAACGACAGTTGGATGGAGTTCTACCGGCTTCAGATTTGGATCACCATGGATGCGGTGTTAAGATTAGGTATGTTCTATGCTAGAGCAATTTATTTAAATTTTCACAGTTAGAAATCACATCAGCATTATAATAAACTACAGATAGAACATAAACATAAAATGCAGAAGACAAGCCAAGACAAGAGGACACAAGATGTGGCGCAAGCCAGGGACAAACCCCACAATGTGTGGGGAAACCCTTTGATCAAATCTTCTTTTATCTTCAAAGTTCAGCAGAGAAAGAGAGAGAGAGATGGTATATTTACAACAGAAGTCAACACTTTGACTTATCTAGATCTGAGCAAAGACCATTTAGTATAACAATGAGATCAGTTGAAGACACTCTGCTTCAACTGATTCTTAAGGTGCTGCATCTTGTCCTCTTGTTGCACCATGCTGCACTTATCATGACCATGTTATGCACTTCATGTTGCTGCTTCTATCACTGAGCTGCTCCAATCATTGAGCTGCTCTTTGATCACTGATCTGCACTCAATGACTTATATGCTGCACTCATCAAACAACATCCGTCATCACTTTGTTGCCCCATCATGCTGCAACCATCACTTTGCTGCATCCTTGTCATCTGACATACCCTCAACATAGTCATACTAACCCATGACAATAGCTTTGTCCATCTCACATTACAGCAGTGTCATACAACCATCTAATAGCTTGAGATCTCAACAATATTAGACACGACAGCTCCATGTATTATGCTAATGATCTGAGCCCTCATATACCCATACGAAAAGCTTGACTGTGGTGTTATGGCCTGCGACCTAACACACAGTTTTCCTGTAGAAGCATAAACGTTATACTTGTTCTTCCAATGATACCTCAACAAGTTTGTTCCACTGCTCCATTTAACTCGGCCTTCTAACAAGAAGAAACCACTCTCAAACGGTTGCACAAGGGATGCTCAAACAGTCCCTTAACCTTGCGGCATTATGGTTCCTTCTACTGCAGCTAGGGCACAACAAAATCCTTACTTCAACTGTGGTTAGAACTCATGGTTGGACTGTGGCTTGAACAGCAGATCTGGTCTCCTTTTTTTCAGCGTATCAGGGCCTCCTTATTACTGTGTATAGGGCTGCTGATCAGCACTTCCTTTGTTGCGGAATTTGCCAGCGTGGTCTCTCTGCCCTGCGTATAAATGATGAGGGTATTATGTTGACTGTGTAGAGAGCATAATATATCATGAACCATGAAAAGCGTATATATATATATGCGTATATATCATGAACCATGAACAGCACATATATATGTCTCTGTATATATCTTGAACCATGAACAACATAATATGTCCAGCGTATAAATCATGAACCATGAACATCATAATATGTCCAGCGTATAAATCATGAACCATGAACAACGTATACATATGTCTCTATATATATCTTGAACCATGAACAACATAATATGTCCAGCGTATAAATCATGAACAGCATAATATGTCCAACGTATAACATGAACCATGAACAGTGTATATATATGTCTCTGTATATATCTTGAACAGTGTATCCAGGTATGCATGTGGCTTCAATTCATGACAGCGGCCAACATGCCTGCGGTTCTTAAATTTAAACTTGACTGCGGCTAGATTTTGCAGCTAGGGTTTACTGCGGCTAGATCTATATTATATGACTGCGTTCCTTTGCTTCATCACTGCGTATAGACTGCGTTATATATAGTCATGGCAACATATATACATATATTCTTCATTTTTGTGCATATAGATGACAGCGTATAAGTGCCTGCGGAATAGCGTTAAGATTGTACTACGGCGCTTCTATATGACAACAAAACAGATACGTTGAATTCCTTGTGGAATGACTGTCTCCATAACCTATATATATTAGCGTATGACTTGTCTCCATGACCAGCGTTTTACCATGACTGCGTTGTACTGCGGCTAGGGCATTTTCATAAGGCCAACATATCAATCTTGGTGTATCACTCCTCCAAAAACCCAAGACGTGGAGAGGAGGAGATCACTCAAGAATATATGTTTAAATGACATAAAAACCTCATTGTTATAGACATTTTTGTGCCTTACAGCATGAAGCATGAAATGTCGATAATCGGAGGGATCCAAAGTCCCTAAACATGTTGTTCCTACCCCTAGAGGAACAAGGTCAGCAAACCACAGCACTAAAAATCAGTTCTCCACCTGAAAACACTCAAAAACAAGCTAATTCTAGATCATGTCAGCTGCTCCACTGAGCATCTGCGCTGAATGTCAACTGCTCCACTCTATACCTGCACTGAATGTCAAATCTAATGAAGGCTACCTGCGCTAGGCGAGATTGGCCAAGTGGCACAGTCATTCTGCAAGGTGTCAAATGCCCAGGAAGCTTCCAAAATGACACTTGGATCAGGGAATTCGCCTTGTGATGAGTAAGAGGATCTAGATCTCCAAGTGGAAGCAAGAAACTCCAAGTGGAATCAAGAACTGAAGTATAACTGAAGTGGGAAAGGACACTAGTCAGCTTCATGCCAAACTCAAGCTGACTCATCCTTTCTCCAAATCTCCTATATATAGAGCTCTCTCATGAGGTCTAGGGAGGCTGGAATCTTGTGAATGTAAGGAAGTGTTGTTGGTTTGAGTATAGAACTATTGGGTGATTGCTTTGAAGGAGGTGAAGAGGAGATTTCTTTCTGCTGGGAAGTGTTGCTGGATTGGGCCTATTATGGTTGTAACACTCTCAGAACTTTACTTCTTCCATTAATAAAGCATTTGAGGTTCTTCTATATGCATGTGTCTTTGTGGCGTATTGATGCTTGTATATTTGATTTATTCTAATCTTTGAATCAATTATGGATGTATGCTTCTTGTAGTTTCCCTTTCTTGTGCTTTTGCAGGATCTTTGTGTAGCTAGGCCAGTGAAAGAGCAAGGAGCTGGGAGCAAGCAGCAAGGAGAGAAGATTGGATCAAACATTAGCGGAAGACAACGGTTAGTGGATCTCTTTCTCCTCTCTCTTACATCTCATAAAGAAGTAATCTTGAATAGCTTTGCATTCGGTTGTTGCTGAGGTACTATCACCCTTAGAGTGGGATAGGGTCATTCCGTATTGGATACTTTTCCCAACAACAAATTGGCGACTCCATTGGGGAACGTATCTTGTTGGTTGTTTGTGTTTTTGCTATTCATTTCATAAACAAATGGAGTACCGAATCGAACTGCATTTGGATCTTTCAAATGCAAAGTAGAGGGCAGCTACTCTAGCTCAGTTTCTGGGCAAGTTTATGATTTGAAGAGCTGATCCACAAGGACTCTAATAAGCTCTTAGTGATAGCTTTTCATCCTCCTTGTCGTTCCTTAATGTGTCCTTGACTGATAGCTTCTGATTTGGCCAAAAACTGTGAATTTTTTAGCAATCTGTGACCTGGAAACCAAGAGAAACGAAAGTTTCGTTCTTCAGTGCAACTGCTGTGAAGGTTGTTTGCATTTCAGCGCAGTTCCCAAAGGGGCTACCTGCGCTGAAGGTCAAACAGACAGTGTCCCACCTGCGCTGGACCAGTCTTGCCTTGTGCTACTGGGGTTTCCTGCTGTTTCTTGCCCTGTTTTCACCCTTGTTTTTGCTGCCTGTTACCAGTCAATGTGCCTATCTGAAACCAACTTTCCTTGCCACTATTCTGCCTCGGTTGTATAAAGAAACTGTGTTTGTTCTTTGTGTATTTCTTGTATCATTTACAGTTTCCCATAACGAAAGTGAACTAGTCTTGTTGTGACCTCTTAGATCTAGACCTATGATAAAGTGTCGTTTTGATCTTAAGAGTTAGTTGGTTTGCTGTTCATAGCTGATTGAGCTTTTTCTTTCGTCATTTGGTTTGAATTTACATATTTCTAGTGTCGAAACAAGTAAATCTTAAGGTGTCTTTCGATTTTGGACAAGCTTGTTTGCTTTCACTTGAAATTGAATTCGAAACTATACAACAACTTTCTTTTTGTGTCGCACAAACATTAAGAAAGAGAAAAGAAATACCTGCATTTTTGCATTTTGCATATAAGTTTGTATGTTGATTTAGGGAAAAAGTGCATTAACGAGTGCTCTTTGATCTGTGTGAAAAGATTTTGTCTCTCTTTTCCCTCAGTAGTTAAGATTTTCATAAGTCGAAAAGATTGAAAAAGCTTGCTTCTCATCTTAGACTGCATTTAGGAATTTGTATCAAAACATCTCGTGGTGAACCTTGAAAGGCAAACTTTAAAAAGATCAACTTAAAATATATTGAATGAACCTAACAACGCTTTGAAACATAACGCAAACATCTAGAGGTCTAAGCTAGAGACGTGTTCCGGCGTCGTTAAACGTAGTGACTGTCGATCTCGACGAAGGTGGGTGATTCCTCCTGAGAGTCGGTGGCACTAATACGGACTTGTGCTCCCACGTACCGTCGCGTATATATTGGGAGACCCCTATAGGAACAAAGCCTTTATCCATAGGAAGCCGTGTCGGCCGCCCTACTGATCGCAATGCAGTGAACACAGCCTTCACGAAGATCGACCACTCGTACCGTAAAACGTATTCTGTGGTTTTGCGAAAGGTTTGGCACACCCTCTGCCTAGATCTCTAGAGCAGTTTCTTTTGGCCTTTTTCAAACTCTATAACTGAAAAATTCCAACCGAGCATTTGTCACTTCGGGCTCGTTAATACATCGAAGGAGACTAGAGTCATCTTTAGCTTTTTCTCGACTCTTAAAAAGTGAAAAAGCAAGTTGTGTCTAAAAGCGTCTAATAAAATTCATTCAATTCGGAAACACCAATTTCCCCTTTTAATATTTTAGTTGATCGAGTAATCCGCAATCGTGGAAGAAAGTCAATTGAAACCCCGTCGTTCGCGGAGGCTTACGAGTCAACCGTCTTTGTCTCCGGAATCAAAAACAGTACGGGCAAAGCGAACTCGTTTAACCGGTTCAAAATCTCCTTTGAAAGTTAGAACAGGTGTTCCAACTACATCTGAGGTTCCGGTTACTCCTAAAATTTCTGGAAACCCTGCCTCTATAGAAGAAGTTCAACAGCCACAGAAGGACAGTAATACTGATCCTAGTCTGGGGGCAAATACTTGTTTAACTAAACCAGTTCCATCTGTAACCGGTCCAGAGAGTTTTGTTCCTCAAACAACTGTCGCTGTCGAAACAACCACTTCTTCGGCACGAGAAATATTTTACGGACCTGACGGTCTTCCTCTTCCACCGGGTTTGATTGCGATAGAGGAAATCGCAGAGGATCCGCAAGCAAGTACTCCAACTCATTTTGGAGTCGGGGTCACTCTATTTCCTTCATCAGAAGTTAATCCACCACAAGTGGAAGTTCCTGTAGAATCGCTAGGCAATCTATTGGATAGACTTAAGATTTCTGAACAACCGTCATCATCTAGGACTGTGTCAAATGACACAGCGACAACAGAAGTCCCTGCCGTCACTCCGACGATGTTTACTGGCATACCAGCTGTCCCAACTAGCTCACAACAGCTAGAAGGAGTCCACCAAGGGACTATTTCGACAGTATGGTCTGTTCCAGTTTGTTCATCCGGAGTAATACTCGGTAATTCTTATGTTGAAACTCGCCAAATTGATCCATTTGGAGGTCAATCTGGGCAATCAATCCCCTTTAGTTCAAGATTGGTACCGTATGGGGGGCAGTATGCTCTTTCATTACCCCCTCTGGGAGGGTACCCATACGTGAGTTCACAACAATGTTCAGGTTATACTGGAATTGCGTCAAGTAGTTGGGTACCAATGCTACCTCAACAACCAAGGGTTGTATATTCTATGCAACAGTGTGTACCTATGACGAACATCCCAACCACACCGGCTATTGTAACCGTGTCACAAGTTCAAGCAATACCTGTTGCATGTCAACCTCAGGTTTCTCAGGTTGTAATGCAACAGCCACTTGATCATGGGTCACAACCACAATCGCCAACTGGTGGGGCGACACAGGTCCAAACAGGTACAATTACCCCACACCTTGGTCCAATGGTTAGCATGGCGCAACAGAACATGGCGTCACAACCATGGCTTGCACAATACCAACAACCGCAATTCCAGCAAGTGTACCAAGGTTCTGAGCAGCAGATCTTTGCGAACAGTGGGCAACCGTATATCCAAAACGGTCAAAACCAACCACTTTACAGTGGTCAAGTCCACCAGCCGTATCAGTCATACCAACATCAATTACATTATGCTGGTATGCAAAGACCCACTGCTCAAGCGATTCCATCGTACCCTGGTTACGCCTCGCCTAACCTGAATCAACAGTTACCATTCGTGGCAGCTTTAGAGTTACCCGATTTACACCGGTTAACGAACGATCCGATTGCTTATGCCCCTTGGTGGCCAGCGATTCCTCATAAACTTCCATCTGACATTCCTAAATTCAATGGAAATCCAGGTGAAGACCCATCGAATCACGTGATGACTTTTCATCTGTGGTGTTCGTCAAACACCCTTAACGACGATTCGATAAGGCTTCGCCTTTTCCAGAGGAAATTGACAGGTCCAGCGGCTAAATGGTATATTGAATTGCCAAGAGCCTCTTTCGACAATTTTAGTTCCCTAGCCACAACTTTCTTAACCCATTTTCAATTACCGATAAGGTATGAAACGGGAACAGAAATATTAACCAACTTCAAACAGACAACTGCTACCCATATATCTGATCATATACATGAGTGGCGTCGTCGTCGTAGGATGGTGAAAACATATGTTCCCGATCAGCTATTAGCTGAATGGTTTATAAAGTCGTTGCTTCCGGCTATTACGGAAGATGTGGCCAAGGGGGGAGTCGTAACAGAGGAGCAAGTCATTGCTCGTGCGCAGTATTTGGACTTAGTTTATACTCAGTCTGGCACGCTCTATGACAAAATACCTGACGCCCCTAGACCGGAATTTTCAATTCCTCCCCCTCCTAAATCAAATAGTGACTCTCATGCCGGTGATGGCGTGATTGGCACAGCAAACACGAAATCGATAAAGGCTTCGTCAAAGAAAACCCATAAGAATTCGGATCAAAATGCAAAAGAAGAAATTCTTGCTTCAGAAGTAAATGCCATATCCGAGGATAAAGGCAAAGAAACCAATCAACCAGGAAGCAAGAAAAAGCAAAACAAAGGGAAGAAGAAGAAACAGGGTGAGTCATCCCCTGGAAAAAATTCTTCAAACCCTCCTGTAAAAGGGAAACCAAACAGTCCATGTATGATATGTGACGAAGATCATTGGACAAGGGATTGTCCTTACAAAGCTGAGCTTAAAAGGTTCTTTAAAAGTTCCCAAACCTCAGCTGTGTTGATTGATCCGTTTCCCAACCCAGGTCAAAATCTGGTTGATAGTGGAAATGCTTCCCCGTCGCAAGTACTTATGTTGTCAGTTTCGAAACAGCAGAATGATGCTTTGATTTCGACAAGGAACAAAGATTACGGGAATCCTCAGCTGTCGAACGAAAAAGGTAAAGATCAACCAAGTAGTTCGACAACAACTTCGACAGAAGTTGTAACGCCCACCATCCCTGGATTAACAATAAAACCGCCAAAGGGTGTAGTACACAAGTCGACATTTAATCCTCGTGCCAGAGCGGCGCAGCATTATAACATAGTGGAAGATTTGGCCCAATCGCCATCCGCTATGTCGACTCTTGAAGTGCTACAAAATTGTCCAACCCAAAGGCAGGCGTTGTTATCGGCAATTGGTGGGGTTGATCCTAAGGATTCCAATCTTGTATCCTTTGATCACAAGGGATATGATCCTCAGTTACCAGCTCAGCTAGCTTTCCTTATTCAAGTGAAAGCACTCAACAAAACTGTTCACAGAACAATAATTGATGAGGGAGCCTCGACATGTATTATGTCGATGAGTTGCTAGAAAAATTTAGGATCTCCAACCTTGTCTCGATCTTCGACGACATTAAAAGCTTTCGATGGTAGGACTTATACACCTTACGGTATCCTTAATAACTTGAAAGTTGAACTAGGAGGGAAAACAGTAGAAATTGATGTAGAAGTCATTGATGGAAATCTTGACTATAACATCCTACTGGGTAGACCATGGATTTATGCCATGGCAGCTGTCGTGTCGACTTATTTTAGGAAGATCGCATTCCCATTTGAAGGAGGGATTACGATCGTCGACCAACAGAATTTCCTCCCTAATGGTTCACAAGTTATAGGAAGCATTCCCATGATCCATGAGAGCAACCATTCAATTCAAGATATCGAAGTAGGATTATTGAAAGACCCCACATTGATGGGAACTTTCGCGCTACCACCTCCTGTTTATACATGAAATGTACCGTTTGTAGCAACCTGCAACATGATATCTTCCACGAAGGTCAACATGGATCATTCAATGGTTTTGCCCCCAAGCCCTTTAGAAATATTGTAGCAATCAATGTTTCAAGCATGGGAGGCGAGCCCAAATCAACACTCGTCAAGCGTTTGGGTAGATAGGTCTAGAGAATATGGAACCCCATTAGATCCTTGGTCGAGAGTACATGGGACTGACGAAGGAATCTTACAATCAATGATGATTGAGGGGGCACCATGGAATGATCACCACCATCGTTCCTTTCTTCCGGAATATGAAGAAGATACTCAAAGTGACCTCTATCACCCTTCAGTATTTGAATTCCTAACAAATACTGTAAACACGGTGGACTCCGAGCGAAACCTATCCAATATTGAAGAGACTATAGCCATAAATATCTCGACTAAAACAGATGTTGTAGAGAATATTTATGTCGGAAAAGGTTGTTCCGCTTCAGAACTGGAAATATATAACGCTCTTTTTCGCGAATTTAGAGATGTCTTTGCTTGGTCATATGATGAAATGCCAGGCATTGACTCGAGTATCGTTGAACATGAAATTAAAATGTATCTTGATGTCAAACCAGTAAGACAACGGCTTCGGCAGGTGCACCCCAAGAAAGCCGCTGTCATTAAGGCGGAAGTTGAAAAACTCCTCCATGCTGGATTCATCTACCCAGTTCCTCTAACTGATTGGGTATCGAATATTGTCCCTGTTATGAAAAAAACAAGGGACGATTAGAGTGTGTGTCGATTATAGGGATGTAAACCAAGCTTGTCCGAAGGACAACTACCCTACACCCTTCATCGACCAGATAATTGATGAATGCGCCGGATGCGAAATCTTTTCATTTATGGATGGATTTTCCGGGTATAATCAAATAAATATTCACCCACAGGACCAGTCAAAGACTGCATTTATTTGTCCATGGGGCACATTCGCTTATCGAAAATTACCCTTTGGTTTAAAGAACGCAGGGGCGACGTTTCATAGGGCAATGAATTATGTCTTCCATGACATCAAGAACATTGTTCAACCTTACCTCGACGATCTTCCGGCTCATTCGCGAAAGCGGACTGATCATCCGCAGCATTTAAGAGCGATATTTCTACGTTGCCGACACTACAAGATAAGACTCAATCCGCACAAATGTGTGTTTTGTGTCGGTTTTGGTCGTTTACTTGGCTTTGTAGTCTCTAAGGATGGGATTCGTCTCGACCCTTGTAAGGTTCAGGCAATCATTAATTTGCCTCCACCTTCAAATTTGCTTCAGATTCAGAAACTCCAAGGGAAAGCAAACTTTCTGAGGAGGTTCATTCCAAATTACGCAGAACTTGCTAAGGGTTATACTCGTCTTTTGAAAAAGGATGTACCTTTTGTCTGGGACCAGGTGGCGCAAGCTTCCTTTGGTGCTCTGAAAGATTGTCTAGTAAAAGCATCATTAATGTACGCCCCAGACTATCAAAGAGATTTTAACCTGTATCTGGCTGCAGCAGATACGACCATTGCGATGGTTTTAGTTCAAGAAGTTGATGGAATAGAACACCCTATCTATTATTTAAGTAAAAACTTAAACGATACATAAAGTAAATATTCTTATGTTGAAAAACTAGCGCTTGCAGCTGTTCAAGCGATTCAAAGGTTTCGACATTATGTCCTCTTTCGGAAAACTACCATCTTGTCAGATTGAAACCCCATGACTTATATACTGTCGCGACAGTTGCTGGGGGGAAAATATTCAAAATGGATAGCGATCCTTCAAGAGTTTGATCTGGAATTTGTGAAATCCAAATCAAAGAAAGCTCTAGTTTTCGCAGAATTATTGTGCGATCTCCCATCATCGTCCAATGATGAAACATCGGAAGAGTCAATCGTGGACGAAAGTTTGTTTCGGATATTTGTAAGCGATGAGTGGTATGGAGATATCATAATTTATCTCCAAACCCAAAAATTTAGGCCTAACACCTCTCGCTCCAAACAAAAACGTATACGATACCAAGCAAAAGACTACATGATCGTCGGTGATACACTTTACCATCGTGGTGTCGATACAGTTCTGAGGAGGTGCCTTACCCATGAGGAGGCCGAAAAAGCCCTGAATGATTGTCATTCAGGCGCGTGTGGGGGGCATCAGTCTGGATATGCAACAACATAAAGAATCTTACGAGCAGGATAATTCTGGCCAACCATGTTCAAAGATTGCATAACCGCAGTCAGAAGTTGCCATGCTTGTCAGATCTTTGATAGCAAAACTAGATGACCACCCACACCTTTACAGCCGATAGTTGCTGTTGGGCCCTTCGCCAAGTGGGGCATCGATTTCATGCAATGTAACCCCACCTCGACCGGGGGGCATGGGTATATTATAGTCGTTGTTAACTATTTTACCAAATGGGCCGAGGCGATGCCTACATTGGATAACACTGGTGAAACAGCTGCCCTTTTTTTTTCAATCATGTAGTCGCCAGGTTCAGCGTACCACAGGCCATAGTTACAGATCATGGGTCGCATTTTTGCAATCACATGATGGTCGAATTAGCTGCCAAGTTAGGGCTATCTCACGACAGCTCTACCCCATATTATCCGCAAGCCAACAGACAAGTTGAGGCAATCAACAAAGTCCTGAAGCATATGTTGCAAAGGATGATTGGGGTTCATAAAAGAAGGTGGCACCTAATCCTGTACTCAGCCTTGTGGGCTTACCGAACGTCGGTAAAGAACGCAACCGGGTTCACACCTTTTCAACTGGTGTATGGCCTGGAAGCAGTCTTACCAATCCAGTGCGAAATTTCGTCGCTTAAACTCGCAATCGATCTTCTCCCCGGAACTTCAGAAGAAGAGGCTCGTTTCTTGGAACTAATCCAATTGGATGAAACCTATCGTGATGCCGCTTTGGCTAACGAAGCTCATAAGAAACGAGTCAAGGCTCAGTTCGAAAAAAATGTCAAACCCCGTGTCTTCTCAGAAGGTGATTTGGTCTTGCTTTATGACCAAGAATCCGATAAATTGGGAGTAGGTAAATTCAAGTCCTTATGGATGGGCCCCTATATTGTTAAAAGGGTGTTAGCAAAAGGAGCCTATGAGTTAATGGATTACGATGGAATTCCACTGGCGCAGCCCCGCAACGGGTTGTACCTCAAGCGTTACTATGCTTAAATAGTAACCTGCATGCTTTTGTTGTATTTTGTTTTCGCTAAAGTGTTTGTCCTGGTCGAGTGATCCACCTTTTCATTTATTGCAGATGTCGAACCTTCTGGAGACATGTGTTGGATATGCCGACGGAGCGAGTCGTAGTTCGCGGAACTTATCTTCCACAGCCTGGGCCATTTTTGATCTAAGCGGCGAGTTAGTAAGTTTCAGAGGTGTATGTATTGGGCAATCAACGAATAACATCGCTGAGTATAGCGCGTTGATAGAACTACTCTCTAATGCCATCACACGTGGCATACGCCGACTAATTGTCAGGCTAGACTCACAGCTCGTAATACTACAACTCAATGGTATATATTCTGTTCGCAATCCAGCTATTTATCGCATGTTCCTAAGGGTTAAGATCTTGGAAAGACGATTTGATTCAATTCAATATCAACATATTTCAAGAAACTTAAACACATTAACTGACTCATTAGCGAACTATGTGTTAGATAGACATTTGCAACATTTATAAAAAAGGGACACATCATCAAAGATTGTACATATGGATCACATAAATCAACCAGGATAAAACCCGAAAATAAAAATACATATAAGCTGTTTATATAAGTTCATACATAATGTTCTGTAACCAAGACAAAATTGGTCATATGACCTAAAAACTCAAAAAGTTGTTAGGGGGCACCCTAGCCTAGTGGTGCTCATGATAGTACGTCACGGCCTGTGCGATCATGCGCAAGAGACGAGTCCATCGTCTAGGCACGCCGATAGTATGCCGCTGCAGCTGTAAAGGTAACTCGTCAATATGTACATCCAGAAGACCGCGAGTAAGGCTCTCAACCTGCTCCTGCACAGCTGTAAGGGTCTCAGTATCGTCAAGATCGTGAATAACAACCCTCCTAGCAGGCTCCACTGCCGGGGCAGCAACTGGCGATCTCAGACGAACTGCTGGACGAACAGGACCAATATCTGCATGCACCCAAGAGTACAATTAAAAGTCTTGATAGAATAAAGCACAGCGACATTATGAATAAGAACAGTAAACAGTAATATGGTCAAGGAGTTTACCAATAGCGCCCCATTGTTCGCCATCCGGTAGCACCAAATCCGGATCACCTCGGAAATCCATACCCACATATGGATACTCGGAAAACGCCATCTCCTGGCGCTCGAACCACCTAAAGAAGGCCTCGGTAAAAGTAGTCTGAGGTTGACCAGCATGTCTAGACATGTGGTTGACCCACCTCTGCATGCGTGGCTCGGTTGGAGAAGGCAAGTCGAGTATGATGTACTGAGGCTGCATCAGTGGGATTTTCTCCAAGGCGAAGGCAGTCAGAATAGAACCAAATCCAAAGTTCTTCAGCTTCCCGTCCTTTACCTTGGTCAATTGACTTTTCATCTGAACAAGTACTGCATCACACCAATTGAATACTTTTGGTTGGAGACACTCCAAGGCGTGCTGCATATAAGATCTGTTGGCAACATGTAGAGCTGCACTGCCGGCCATCCTACCAATAGTGAACAGAACGGACCTGAGAGCCCGATCAGTAATCTCACGGATAACAATCTTGCCGTCTCTGCTCGGTTGAGAACCTTCCCTACAATACTGGCGGACATAATCTCTGGTGGAATCAGTCCCCCGGGCCGTACCTGACAAGGAAATGGGGGCACCTCGCCTTGACAGTCCAGTCAAGAAGTACATGTCCTCTATGGTCAAGGGGATGGCCTTTCCCCTAATCTGGAACACTTGGTTAACAGGATCCCAAGCATCAAGCATGTACTGCAGCAAAGAAATCTATGCTCTCATACTAGAGATACGGAAGAACTTCAGCAGGCCACAGTTCCGCAGCGCGTTCACCGTGACAGGGTCATGGAGGGCAATCATGTCCTCTTCTTCATGTTCTCGTTCTCGCCATGTAAGGGACATTTTGTTCAAAGTTCCCTGCAAAGCAAACAAGAGAAGGAGTAAGTTCCTGATTTTGATGAAAAACTGGCGAAAAAATCATCAAAAAAAAAAAGACCTTAAAAACTCAGTTTTTTGAAGCCCAGCGCAGGTAGAGAGTCTCCCACTTGCGCTGAGGGTCAGGCTGCCTTAAGGCAGCTTGACCTTCAGCGCAGGTTTCGAAAGGGGAACCTGCGCTGATCCTAGGGCGCCCTGGCAAAACCCCAGGGGCTCAGAAATACTAGAAAACAGGCATGAAACAGGAAAAGGAAACCATGAAAAGAAAGAGCTAGGATTTAGCTCCTACCTGGTCCAGACGGCGCTGAAAATCGTCCGCAGAATCTCCCGGAATCAGCTGGTGAAAATCAAGGGGGAAGAGGCACCTCCAGAGCTTCAACAAACCAAATGCAAATGAAATGGTAAATGAGAGGTAAAAACACCTTTTAATGGCTTTTTACACAGTTTAAAGTGAAATATTAGGGTTATAATCTCATTTTCATGCAAATATTATTCATTTCTAACAAAGTTTGTTGCAGCAATTGAAAAGCAATACTATATTTGAAAAGCGAAAAGCTAGTAATGGTAAAAAAAAAAAAAAAAATCAAAATTTGACCATATAATCGAGCAGTTTTACCGCGGAATTTATGCTCGTTAAAAAATAGAAAAGCAAAGATCCGAGCAGTTTTAACGCGGAATTCATGCTCGTTAAAAAATAAACATAAGCATTGAGCAGTGTTTTGGCGCATTCAAGCTCATTAAAAAATGAACCCAGTACCGGTAAATAACGATTGTGATCGTAAAATTATTAGCCATAAAAAGCCTTGGTCGTGTTTGCACCCGCCACCTCCATTCCATTTGGCCAATCGTTCACCTCCATATGATTGTTTACCTATTTTGAGGAACAGCTGCGAAGAGTGATTTCACCTAGCCATCCTTGTGACACTGCCGTGATTGGAAAATTCCAACCTGTACCTGGAATCTGCTGCTATCCCTGTTTATCACTCGTTCCTCAAAAGATGAGTCTTCTTTGAGCTCTTTTCATCTGACTCGTTAAATATGAAAAGTTTGCCAAGTTTTGGCCTTTCAGCTCGTTAAAATGACCGGAAGAGCTATCCCTCCTCTAGATTTTAATCTTTTTGGACCGGAGGGATTATTGCACAAAAAGTTCGAGCGCTTGTTTTATTCGGCTCGTTAAAGTTATCGAAAACTCATCCCTTCTGTATTGTTTTACACTTTTTCGGACTTAAGGGATTAGATGACGAAAAAGGAATTTTGGAGTTAACTTTTTGTACCTTTTCAGACTCTCTAAAATCGAAAAGGACCGAGTTTTCCTTGTCGTTAGACTCGTTAAAATGATTAAATAGCGACAAACTTGTCTTTAGACGAGAACGAGTTTCCCTATCGCTAGGCTCGTTAAAACACAGCGATAGGCTTGCCCGAAGCGCAGGTTATAGAACAATCATATGTTATCCTCCTCAAGCTTGACAAAAATAAAGAGGTACTGGTCAGAAATGACTGGGGAAAAATTGGGAGAACCTCAAAGCTTTAATGGTATCAAGTCGCTCTTGAACATAACACTTTGTCCTCCGTATCACATCGGGTTGGGTTGTTTCATTCACCGGTCTCATCACCATGGTCCTCGCCAAACCATCCGCATTTGGGGTAATGCTACCGATCCATCACATCAGTGTCATTATATGTTCAAGAGATGTTGTTCAGAAAGAGTCAACCGTGTCCCATCCACTGGCATACATTATCCTTCATCCACCCATGATCGCCACCCTGAATCATATTTCACAGATTGTTTTCATCTCCACTAAAATCATTAGCTCCGTTCTGTGTCACTGATGTGCGATTCATTAAGGCCCTCCTTTGACGGATCGCTTCTTGTCGACTTCAGCTCATTATCCAAGAAGTTAATCTAGGAACAACCCCCTCAGTACTTTGAAGCTTGCATGCCTCAATGGCAAGTTTCTCACTTCCGGCGACAGGTATACATCAATGACCTTCGACCAGAAGATTTTGCGTGGTGTTCGACGCCAAGTCCTTTATTCACACCACGTGAATTGTACTGCAGTACCTTGAGGGTCATTGTCATTATTGGTGATTCCTCTCGCGCTTGTTAACGGTTTACATTATTGACCGGTAATCAAGCGATGTCTTTCCATGTTCGACTTCAGCGCAATTCTCACATGGATCGACTTGTACTTAGAGTGAAGATCGAACGAGTTTGAAGACCCCGGATCTAGTTTCATCCATCCGGGCTGCGATATATATTCAGGAAATATAAAGACATTTGATATGTACATCATTGCAGCAGATGATCATCCTACTCAAAGGATGATAATTTCAGCAGAGAACTATCAGTCTACCATCAGACGATCGTCTGTTCTATGTACCAAAATGAATTTATAGAGCTGAGCATGGGAATGCCCGCCTCAGCTAGATCATGAAAGCAGAATGAAAAATAATGTATTGTATTGTATTTTATTACAGGGCACCTCTTAGCGATTGAATGAACTTCGGATCCTCCTGATAAAGCATTTCACCCGATAAACGGCCTCATACTTTAGGGGGCAACTGTTATAGACATTTTTGTGCCTTACAGCATGAAGCATGAAATGTCGATAATCCGAGGGATCCAAAGTCCCTAAACATGTTGTTCCTACCCCTAGAGGAATAAGGTCAGCAAACCACAACACTAAAAATCAGTTCTCCACCTGAAAACACTCAAAAACAAGCTAATTCTGGATCATGTCAGCTGCTCCACTGAGCATCTGCGCTGAATGTCAACTGGTCCACTCTATACCTGCGCTGAATGTCAAATCTAATGAAGGCTACCTGCGCTGGGCGAGATTGGCCAAGTGGCACAGGCATTCTGCAAGGTGTCAAATGCCCAGGAAGCTTCCAAAATGACACTTGGATCAGGGAATTCACCTTGTGATGAGTAAGAGGATCTAGATCTCCAAGTGGAAGCAAGAAACTCCAAGTGGACTCAAGAACTGAAGTATAACTGAAGTGGGAGAGGACACTAGTCAGCTTCATGCCAAACTCAAGCTCACTCATCCTTTCTCCAAATCTCCTATATATAGAGCTCCCTCATGAGGTCTAGGGAGGCTGGAATCTTGTGAATGTAAGGAAGTGCTGTTGGTTTGAGTATAGAACTATTGGGTGATTGCTTTGAAGGAGGTGAAGAGGAGATTTATTTCTGCTGGGAAGTGTTGCTGGATTGGGCCTATTATGGTTGTAACACTCTCAGAACTTTACTTCTTCCATTAATAAAGCATTTGAGGTTCTTCTATATGCATGTGTCTTTGTGGCGTATTGATGCTTGTATATTTGATTTATTCTAATCTTTGAATCAATTATGGATGTATGCTTCTTGTAGTTTCCCTTTCTTGTGCTTTTGCAGGATCTTTGTGTAGCTAGGCTAGTGAAAGAGCAAGGAGCTGGGAGCAAGCAGCAAGGAGAGAAGATTGGATCAAACATTAGCAGAAGACAACGGTTAGTGGATCTCTTTCTCCTCTCTCTTACATCTCATAAAGAAGTAATCTTGAATAGCTTTGCATTCGGTTGTTGCTGAGGTACTATCACCCTTAGAGTGGGATAGGGTCATTCCGTATTGGATACTTTTCCCAACAACACTCATCTATTTATACTAAAAATGTAGAGGTTGAATAGACACGTCGGCTGGGCTTCTAGAGCCTACATAAGAGCTGGTCGGCTTGACTATAATTACATAAACAAAATAAATTCATATCTCCATAAATACTTATCGGAATCGGATGATATTTGGATCAATCCTACACCTCTCGACGAGAGGGATCCAATAAAAATATCAGCTGCCATAAATAAGCCGACCCACTTGGATTTTGGCCCTAGTTGTCAATTTAACACTCCCTCTCAACTAGGGAGAACTCCATCCACTGATCCATGTGTACGACTGTACTATCTCTGCCATCAGTGCCCTGCATTGTTCTGCCCAACTCTGCTCAGCCCTGCTGGCTCTGCTCTACTCTGCTCAGCTCTGCTGGCTCTGCTCTGCTCAGCTCAGCTCTGCTAGCTTTGCTCTGCTGGCTCTGCTCTGCTCATCTCCGCTGAACTATGAAGAAGAAGAATTGATTGAGAATGAGTCATATCATTCTCCACTGACCTGAAGTCAGTCTCATAGTGCATACCACTAGTCCCAGACAAGTCTCAACTGACCCGAAGTCAGCTTCATAGTAAGTACCACTCCTACCACTGGTCCCAGACCAATATCGCAGTCTCAGAGAGTGTACCACTGGTCCCAGACCAGTCTCAACCGACCCGAAGTCAGCGTCATAGTATGTACCACTCCCACTGGTCCCAGACCAGTACTGCACTGACACGAAGTTAGTCTCGGAGTATGTACCACTGGTCCCAGACCAGTCTCAGTCGACCCGAAGTCAGCGTCATAGCATGTACAACTCGTACCACTGGTCCCAGACTAGTATCATTGATCCCAGATCAATGGAGGACATCCTAGCGTAGGGAGTACGGTAGATACAACGATGCGTCCATCGGTATTACTATGGTCCCTAACTTCATTTCCCTGCTCATTGATTAGATGAGAGGTACTTCCCATGAGTCCCAGACTGTATGGGTAGGAATCCTCGACAAGAGAACTTAATCAATCCTGTCCTCACAGGAGAACACATCAATCCTGCTACAATCGCCATGGAGAACACATCAATCCAGGCTGCCATGGAGAACACATCAATCCAGGCCTCACAAGAGAACACATCAATCCTGCTACAATCGCCATGGAGAACACATCAATCTAGGCCTCACAGGAGAACACATCAATCCTGCTACAATCGCCATGGAGAACACATCAATCCAGGCCTCACAGGAGAACTAATCATCCTGCTACATAAGAGAGCGAATCATCTTGTCCCACAAGAGAGTGAATCATCTTGTCCCACAAGAGAGCGAATCATCTTGTTTCAATGTGCACCACCAGGGGAGGGTGAGTCACCCTGTGGTCGTTTGTTGCTCCAATAGAACTGAAAGCCCCCCAAATCTCCTAGAGCTCAATGTATGCAGCATGCAGGACCCTTTTACAAAGGTCTCTCGACGAATCCAAGTCGTTCGGGAAAATCACAAATTTGATCTTTCCTCAGGGCACTGTCCTGTACATCATCTCAGTGTGATGGAGCCTCCTTGATCATCGACTTACCATATCCCAGATAAGGAAGTAATTGATGTCTATCTGCTGGAGCAACTGTCAAATACGGGATTCCTCAATAATCGAATCCCATCTCTGGTTGTCACAGAGATTCACAGTGGTATTCATCATGTGTACAAACAGCTCACTGAAGAGCTTCAACAACCAGACTGCCTCACAGAAGGCCATACTATCAACAATGTATTCTGCCTTAGTGGTGCTCAGAGTCACCGACTTCTGCTTCCTGCTCATCCAGGATATCAAGGAAGATTCCAAACAGCACTGAGAAGTGCTCTAGTGATCCTCAATACTTCCTGCCCACTCATCATTCGAATAATCATGTGGTTTCATATTTTCGGCAGTGTATCTCAATTCATGAGAGATTTTGCCGTGAAGATATCTTAGAAGATTCTTGGCACCAATCTAGTGAGGCTCAACCAAAGATGAGCTCACCATGCTAACTGCAACACAGATGTCCGGACGGAGGTTCTCCAAGAACATCAACGCGAATGAGTTTATGAAACTCAGAGGCATTTCCCAAATCTGGTCCGACATTATTACCATATAACTTCTGAAAGTTAAGATCCTCGAGGCAGTCACAAGCTTGCATCTTATCTTCCCACATTCAGAATCCAACTCCCTCTGTCTCCTATAAATGAGAGGGTCTGCACCTGTCAGACATAGGTGCCGGTACGAGAGGTTTATCATCCACAACCTTCGAGTAATGGTTTGGATCGGTTTCACTCCTAGTGAATCTCAGCTACATTAGACAGCTATCAATCCTCTCATATTATGCCTGAGGTGTTTTTCTTCAAGCCATAGAGGGCTTTCTTCCACCTATATACATGAGATTCCTTGATCATGATTCTCAAACTCCTCGGGTTGTTCCAAACCTGTGAACCTGCTGCATGAGGGGAATGGTACCCTTATAATATTTTCCTTTGGTACATTTCAGACATGTACCTTCATGCTTCCTTTTGAATTCAGGCATCCTAGTCACCATTTGACTCACAGACATTGAGTCAATGGACATGGTCCCCAGTGGACTTCCTACAACTTGATACAACCCTGAACTCAAAAACATCTTTAAAAGATCTATTTTCAAACACGTACCTTTCCATCGATAAGTGCCACCCTGCAACCTTTGACTTCCATTTCCGAGATGGACATCAGGTTCGATCAGGTACATAAAAGAGATTTTGGGGTTCCTTGCTTTCGTGGAAGAGTCGACCATTTCCTTGATGACCTGCATTACCAGTCATTCTTTTGATCATAGAATATGTCTCAGGAATGATTGTTATCTTGATCAAGAGATGTGTCTCTGCCATGCACAACGGCCGAACTTATTTCAACAAGGCATCCGCTTTTCCTTCCACCCTTAGATCCGAACTTCCCAATGAAGTGATCATTAGATGGGCCATCAGAAACTTCCACTGCGCCATTCTGATAACATTCTCTGGTTCGACTTCACCCTAGGTGAATTATGAGGAACCTATTGATCCTTCTGTCTTCTCCCAATTGTCTTCGGTGATTTCTCTTTCACTCTTGCCTGGGCATTGTCTTCACCTCTGCTCTGATACCATGTTAATATTAGGTATGTTCTATGCTAGAGCAATTTATTTAAATTTTCACAGTTAGCAATCACATCAGCATTATGATAAACTACAGATAGAACATAAATATAAAATGCAAAAGACAAGCCAAGACAAGAGGACACAAGATGTGGCGCAAGCCAGGGACAAACCCCACAATGTGTGGGGAAACCCTTTGATCAAATCTTCTTTTATCTTCAAAGTTCAGCAGAGAAAGAGAGAGAGAGATAGTATATTTACAACAGAAGTCAACACTTTGACTTATCTAGATCTGAGCAAAGACCATTTAGTATAACAATGAGATCAGTTGAAGACACTCTGCTTCAACTGATTCTTAAGGTGCTGCATCTTGTCCTCTTGCTGCACCATGCTGCACTTATCATGACCATGTTATGCACTTCATGTTGCTGCTTCTATCACTGAGCTGCTCCAATCATTGAGCTGCTCTTTGATCACTGATCTGCACTCAATGACTTATATGCTGCACTCATCAAACAACATCCATCATCACTTTGTTGCCCCATCATGCTGCAACCATCACTTTGCTGCATCCTTGTCATTTGACATACCTTCAACATAGTCATACTAACCCATGACAATAGCTTTGTCCATCTCACATTACAGCAGTGTCATACAACCATCTAATAGCTTGAGATCTCAACAATATTAGACACGACAGCTCCATGTATTATGCTAATGATCTGAGCCCTCACATACCCATACGAAAAGCTTGACTGTGGTGTTATGGCCTGCGGCCTAACACACAATTTTCCTGTAGAAGCATAAACGTTATACTTGTTCTTCCAATGATACCTCAACAAGTTTGTTCCACTGCTCCATTTAACTCGGCCTTCTAACAAGAAGAAACCACTCTCAAACGGTTGCACAAGGGATGCTCAAACAGTCCCTTAACCTTGCTGCATTATGGTTCCTTCTACTACAGCTAGGGCACAACAGAATCCTTACTTCAACTGTGGTTAGAACTCATGGTTGGACTGCGGCTTGAACAACAGATCTGGTCTCCTTTTTATCAGCATATCAGAGCCTCCTTATTACTATGTATAGGGCTGTTGATCAGCCCTTCCTTTGCTGCGGAATTTTCCAGCATGGTCTCTTTGCCCTGCATATAAATGATGAGGGTATTATGTTGACTGTGTAGAGAGCATAATATATCATGAACCATGAAAAGCGTATATATATATATATATGTGTATATATCATGAACCATGAACAGCGCATATATATGTCTCTGTATATATCTTGAACCATGAACAACATAATATGTCCAGTGTATAAATCATGAACCATGAACATCATAATATGTCCAGCGTATAAATCATGAACCATGAACAGCGTATATATATGTCTCTGTATATATATCTTGAACCATGAACAACATAATATGTCCAGCGTATAAATCATGAATAGCATAATATGTCCAGCGTATAACATGAACCATGAACAACGTATATATATGTCTCTTTATATATCTTGAACAGCGTATCCAGGTATGCATGTGGCTTCAATTCATGACAGCGGCCAACATGCCTGCGGTTCTTAACTTCAAACTTGACTGTGGCCAGATTTTGCGGCTAGGGTTTACTGCGGCTATATCTATATTATATGACTGCGTTCCTTTGCTTCATCACTGCATATAGACTACGTTAGATATAGTCATGACAACATATATACATATATTCTTCATTGTTGTGCATATAGATGACATCGTATAAGTGCCTATGGAACAGCGTTAAGATTGTATTGCGGCACTTCAATATGACAACGAAATAGATACGTTGAATGCCTTGTGGAATGACTATCTCCATAACCTATATATATTAGCGTATGACTTGTCTCCATGACCAGCGTTTTACCATGACTGCGTTGTACTACGGCTAGGGAATTTTCATAAGGCCAACATATCACTCTTGGTGTATCACTCCTTCTCCAAAAACCCAAGACGTGGAGAGGAGGAGATCACTCAAGAATATATGTTTAAATGACATAAAAACCTCATCTATTTATACTAAAAATGTAGAGGTTGAATAGACACGTTGGCTGGGCTTCTAGAGCCTACATAAGAGTTGGTCAGCTTGACTATAATTACATAAACAAAATAAATTCATATCTCCATAAATACTTATCGGAATCAGATGATCTTTGGATCAATCCTACACCTCTCAATGAGAGGGATCCAATAAAAATATCAGCTGCCATAAATAAGCCAACCCACTTGGAGCTTGGCCCTAGTTGCCAATTTAACATGCGGCCCTCAAATAGCTCTGATACCATGTAGGAATTTACAAGGTAAGTTCCTCAGGAAGAACACCAAAGGACACCACTCACAGACATATCACAAATAAATACACTAGTATTTATTTGAACCTTTTTCTCATATACTTATCTTGTTATATGATGCTTATATGTGTGAATGTATCTAATTCCATTTACCTATATTCAATAGATCTTTTGCTTTGATCCATTCTTCATCTTCTGTTTGTTCTTACAGGTACTTCTCAAGCGTGTTAAGTATGGGAAGGAGCGATAGGATCGATACAAAAGAGACAAGAGGAAAGTGGAACTACAAGTAGGTCTTCTCATATTCCTTGTCTTGTCTATTGCTTATAGGAAAAGGCTAAAGTGCTTTAAACTGTTGTTCCAGATACGACTACTTATCTAGGGAATTAATATTTATCCATATATACCAAATTCTTCAAAACAAATTGGCAACCATACTAGGGAAGATAATCCTTCCTAACAGCTTATCCACCTCTTAGGACACTCTTTCAGACCCTACTTTTGTTCATTGCTTGTATTTCATCTCTTTTTCATTGAATTTTGGTCAAAACTATGTCAAATTACCTCTTGAAATGGCTTATTGTCACCAACGCAGCCTTGTGAGAGACACAGTGCACTGCACAGCACCCTTGGCTTAGGGATAGTGCCCTGATGCACACTGTCTCCCATTCAAGGCTACATTGATCCTCCTAGGGTCAGTTTCCCACCTTTGGATTGAGTTTTTACCAACTTTCCTCTGTTTGATTGCTTTCTAATTGATCAATGAATGTCATGTCTCAGAAAACAAGTTTTTATCTCCTTTTCTAGCCATACTTTGACTTGGTTGATTAATGTTTCTTAAATGTTTTCTTTGTCATTATCGATCCATAGTCAAAGTTAGATTATAGTCAATTAATCTTTGTTCAGAAGAAAGTGTCATAAAATTCTTCTTTTCCTTCGAAACAGAACTGTCGTAAAGTCTTCGTTCTTGTTAAAGATTTATTGATTCTATGTGCATTTGTTTCCTTTTGTTCATATTCACATTAAGGAAATCGAAAAGAAATACATGCATTTTGCATTAAAAATGTTTATGTGTGCTCATAGGAATAGTTTAGGGAAATTGCATTAGATTGTGCTCTTTGCTCTTTGATCAAAAGAAATCTAATTTCTCTGTCTCTATTAGCTAATATTTTCATTATTAAATTGAATGGAAAGAATGCTTATCATAATAGTTGCATTCCTAGGAATTTCAGAACACATCACATGGTCAACTTGAAAGGCAAATTCCTAAGCAAGATCAACTTAAAATTAACATAAATTTACCTAATGGAGCATTATCACCAAATCAAAAACATTTAGTGGTTCTAGGCTAGAGACGTGTTCTAGCGTCCTAAAAAAAAGTTACTTGTCGCTAACTTGTATACAATACATCCCGAGTGTGACCCCTCATTTTGCATACATGAATATATCATAGCTCGTTCACATACCTTCAAGTATATAGGGTAGTGTTACAGTACGTAAAGTATATGGGAATGCTCTCACTGTGTGGTTTTGCATTAGACATTGCTTATATGGATTGGGCATCACGTACTTTCTGGTATATATGGGAGGACACCACTAGGTTGATATACATCCTTAGGTAGCTGAGTCGGATGCCTTGTACATTGTCATAAACCAAATACAACATTCGAGGAGATTAGCTATCTCTACTTCTTGGTTCGCTAGGAGATTTTGTAGTTCATAGTTGCTTCGTAAACCTTTTGCCTAACTTACCCCTTTTTGTTTATTTGTTTTTTGTAATAAAATAAATCAACAATCATGGAGGAACATCAACCCTTACCCTATTGTTCACGGAGAGCAGCGAGCAAACCACCTCTGCCTCCCAAGGCTACACCTATTTGGTCAAAGCGGTCTCGCTTAACTGAGTCAAGTATATCAAGAACTCCTGGTTCTTCATCTAAATTACTAGAATCATCCATTTCGGTAAATACTGGGACTCCAATTACTCCAACTATTTCTGGTACATGCATTACTAAAGAAGAAGTTTCATAATTACGTGAGGACACTATAACTGATACTAGTGAAACAGTAACCAAAATTGTTCAATAACAAGTTGATCCTCAACTTGAATTTGCTCAACAAGAAATTACTTTTGAACTTGAATTTTTTGAACCAAAATTTAATCTAGAACCTATCACAGTTCAAACAGAAGTTAATTCGGAATCTGAAGTTGTTCAAGAACCTCTCCCCGAAACTATTGTTCTTTTACCAAAACATCTGGACTTCGAATTTGAACATTCAGAAGTTGTTACTTTACCAGAAGACGATCAACTAATTAACCCTCAGACATTAGTAACTACTGAAACTTCCACTTTACCAACACCATAACTCTATTACGGACCTGACGGTGAAGTTCTTCCACCTGGTTTAATTGTTTTTGAGGAATAATTCAAAGAATATAATGCACTTGGAATCCCATTCCACTTTGGAACTAGGCTTTATCTTTATCCTTATACTCATCATTGTACTGCTCCTTTTGATCCTGCTTCGTTTCAAGTACTTGTTGATTCTTTAGGACATCTCTTGGGTCAGTTAACTATGGCTAAGGAACCTTCAACATCCCAGACTATATCATCTGATGCAGCTATGGCATAATCTTCCTTTGCAACCTCTTCGATGTTTTCTGCTACTCTTGAGTCACACCTATATGGTGAATCGTCCGTCCCAGTTGGTTACCAATATTTATGTAGAATGCACTCAAGGGTTGCTTCTACACCATGGTCATCACCCATGTCCTCAACCAGAATTTTACCTGGTTCTTCATTTATGGGAACTCAACAGTTTGATCCTACATATCAATATCAAACTGGGCAATCTAGTCAACAATGACCTATGTATCCATTACATACTGTATTGCCACCATATGGAGAGCAATATGCTTATTCACCTTATCCTCCATATCGTAGAGGACCATCATATGGTAGTATCCCATCGTATTCAGGTTATTTTGGAATGTGAGTCTGTCAATGGAAACCAACAATGCTAGTTCAACCAAGGCTTGCGTATCCAACACGACCAATGCAAATTGTGTCAGATCTTCCTACTACACTTGTTGTTACCACTGTAACGCAGTCACAAGTTCAAACAGTTGTATCTCAACCTATACAAGATGGTCCTTCTACCTTACAACCATAAGTTTCGGGTCAAGAGGCCCAAGTTTCTCAGGTTGTTATACAACAACTTCTTGTGCCTGGGGTCCAACAACCTCAGGTTAGTTACCTTTATCCAGAGTGACTCAGGCTTACACCAGTATAGTTTATTCACAACCTGGTCAACCTTACATTGTTGGGCAACAACAACCATTAAATCAACAACATTTGTACCAGAAAAAACAGTTGATTCAACAACTGTGGCAGCCCCAATATTAATAACCTTAATTCTAGAAATTCCAACCCCAATTTGTACCTGCCCAACAAGCTCAACCTGGGTTTGGAATATCAAGCTTACCAAGGTCCTGGTCACTAAGGCTTTGCTGGTTATGTACAACCACAAATTCAACCTGGTTATCAACAACCACCTTATATTGGATTTGTTCAACAACCACCTTATCAAGGTTACCAGATACAGATGCCCTATGCTGGTATACAAAGACCTATTGCTCAGGAAATTCCATCATATCTTGGGTATCTTCAACTTGACTTGAATCAATAGTTTCTGTTTGTAACAGCTCTTGAATTACCAGATTTAAACTGGCTCACTAATTATCCAATCTTATACACACCTTGGTGGTCGATGATTCTACATAAGTTACCTTCTGACATTCTGAAATTCAATGGAAATCCCAGAGAAGACCCATCAAATCATGTCATGACTTTTCATTTCTGGTGTTCATCAAACTCCTTAAATGATGACTCAATTAGACTCCATCTTTTCTAAAGAATGCTTACTGGTTCGGCTGCAAAGTGGTACATTGAATTACCACAAGCTTCTTTCTACAACTTTACGACTCTAGCCACCACATTTTTGACCCATTTCTAGTTACCTATCAGATACAAGACTAGAATGGAACTCCTAAACAACTTTAAACAGACTATTGCTACTCATATATCAAATCATATTCATGAGTGGCAGCGTCATCGTCGAATGGTTAAGACTTATGTTACTGATCAGCTTTTGGCTTAGTGGTTTATAAAATCATTTCTGCCATCAATCACCAAGGATGTGGCGAAAGGTGGAGTTGTCACAGAAAATCAAGTAATTTCTCATGCCCAATATTTTGATTTGATTTATACACAATCTGGTATGCTCTACGACAAGATTTTGAATGCACCCCGACCAGCTTTCACTATTCCTCCTCCTCCACAATCAAGTAAGGACTCTCATGTCGGTGATGGTGTGATTGATTCTTTGAGCACGCAAAAGGCAGGTAGACCATCTGGTCAAACATTTTCCATTTCCAATCAAACTTCCAATGCATCAGAAAACACTCTTGCTTCTGAAGTCAATGTCGTGTCATCTGACAAAGGCAAGAATCAAAAGAAACCAGGAGAAAAGAAGAAGGGCAAAAACAAGAAGAAGCAATATAATACCCCTTAAGAGAAATCATTTGATTCCTCTACTTCGGCAAGGAAACCTTTTTACCCATGTTTAATCTATAATGACGAGCATTTTACAAGAGATTGTCCACACTGCTAGGAAGTCTCTAAGCTTTTAAAGACTTTTAACACATTTGTAGTGTTGATTGATCCATTTCCAAACCTGGAGACACATTTGGTTGTGAGAGACCATGCTTCCACATCCCAAGTACTTATGCTATCCGTTGAAAAACCTAAAAATGAAGTTTTGGTGTCGACATGAAATAAATATTATGGAAATCCACCATCATCATCAAATAATCAGGCCACTGATCAACCTAACTAATCCTTCGACTTCAATTTCATCGGAAAATATTCCACAACCTATTGTGTGAGAATTGACAATAAAGCCACCAAAGGGGGTTGTTCATAAGTCAAAATTTAACCCTCGAGCTCGAGCAAATCAGAATTATAACATAGTAGAAGACCTTACTCAATCACCTTCTGCTATGTCGACACTTGAGGTGTTACAAAATTGTCCCTTCCAGAAGCAGGCTTTACTGTCAACAATTGATGGAATAGACCCTATGAATTCCAATCTTGTGGTTTTTAACCATGCGGGATATACCCCACAATTACCAACACAATTAGCTTTCCTAATTCAAGTAAAGGCTCTCAATAAGGAGGTTCACCAAACTATTATTGACGAGGGGGCATCTCCTTGCATTATGTCAATGAGCTTCTGGAAAACACTTGGTTCACCATTGTTGTCACGATCACCAGCAACATTAAAAGCTTTTGACGATCAAACATATACACCTTGTGGGATTTTGAGTAACCTACAAATTGAACTAGGGAGCAAAACAATTATTGTTGAAGTTGTGGTAGTTAACGTACCGCTCGACTACAACATTTTACTGGGAAGGCCATGGGTATATGCTATGGCTGTTGTGTTTTCCATGTACTTCCGTACAATTGCATTCCCTCATAAAGGTGGAATCACAGTTATCAATCATCTTACCTCCTTTGCATCTAGTTCTCAAGCTATTGGAAGAATTCCATTACTACACGGACCCCTGCTGTCACTTCAAAGTGTTGGTGTAGGTCTCTTTAAAGTCCTTCCCTAATGGGTACTTTTATGCCACCATCACCATCTAATTTGGTGGAAGTGGCAAGAGTAGAGACTTCCAACATGATTTCCTCCACCTCATCTGATTTAATGAGGATTACCAACAATTATGAAGTTGATAGTAATACTGAAGTTATGCCGCTAAGCCCCATTGAGGTTTCATAGCAATCAATTTTTTTGTATTGCACGGAAAGCCCAAGTCCACTTTCACCAATTGTATGGGTAGACTGTTCATTATAATATGGTACTTCTTCGGATCCTTTTTCACATATATTTTCTACGAATGAAGGAATCGTCCAATCAATGACGATAGGAGAAGAACCTTGGGAAGATTATCATCATCGTTCCCATCTTCTAGATGACATTGAATATTATTCAAATGAACTTAAACACCCTTCAGTTGTTGATTTTCTTTCGAATTCTATTTTCATAGACACAGTAGATTCCAAGCGAAACCTGTCAAATATTGAAGAAACGATTTCTGTTAATATTTCGACCAAACCTAATGTAGAAAACATTCATGTCCGCAAATCTTGTTCTCCATCAAAAATTGATAATTATCATACTCTCTTTTGTGAATTTTGAGATATATTTGCATGGTCATATGAGGAGATTCCAGGAATAGACTCTAGCATTGTTGAACATGAAATCAAAATGTATCCTGATGTTAAACTAGTATGATAGCGGCTTTGACATGTTCATCCAAAGAAAGCCGCTGCCATTAAAGCAAAATTTGAAAAACTTTTACGTGCTGGCTTCATTTACCCCATACCTCTTATTGACTAGGTTTCCAACATTGGTCCTGTCATGAAAAAATAAGGGAAAATTTGAGTGTGCGTCAATTATAGGGATGAAAATCAGGCATGTCCAAAAGAAAATTATCCTACTCCTTTTATCGACCAGATAATTTATGAATGTGGCAGATGTGAAATATTCTCATTTATGGATGGTTTTTCCGATTACAATCAAATCAATATCTACCCATAGGACCAATCTAAAACAGTTGTTATTTTCCCATGGGTCACATTTGCGTATAGGAAACTTCCTTTCGGTTTGAAGAATACAGGGGCCACATTTTAGAGGACAATGAACTATGACTTCCATGACATCAAGCACATTGTTCAACCTTACCTTGATGATTTACCTGCTCATTCACAAAAACGGACTAATCACCCGCAACATTTGAGAGCAATATTTTTACGGTGCAGACACTACAAGATATGACTCAATCTGCACAAATGTGCGTTTTGTGTTGGTCCTGGTTGATTGCTTGGATTCATAGTGTCTAGAGATGGAATTTGACTCAATCCATTAAACGTTCAGGCAATTCTTGATTTTCCTCTACCTTCAAATCTTTTATAGTTACAGAGACTCCAAGGGAAGGCTAAATTTCTGAGGAGGTTCATTCCCAATTATGTTGAATTGGCTAAATGATTTACTCATTTATTGAAAAAGGGGATACCCTTCCATTGGGATCAGGTTTCACAAGCTTCCTTTGGTGCTCTTAAAGATACCTTGATTATAGCCTCATTAGTGTATTTCTTGAATTATCAAAACGACTACTTCCTATATCTCTCCACTATAGATACAACCAATGGCATGGTTTTAATCCAAGAGGAATATTGGATTGAACATCCGATATACTATTTGAGCAGTAATCTCAATGATACAGAAAGTAAGTATTCTTATGTCAAAAAGATTTCTCCACTACATCCTGCTCCGAAAGACCACAGTCATTTCGGATTGCAACCCTATGACATATATTTTGTCATGTCAATTGTTGGGGGGCAAATACTCAAAATGGATTTTCATTTTGCAAGAGTTTGATCTGGAATTCATCAAGTCCAAATTAAAGAAATCTCTAGTTTTTGTTGAGCTACTTTGTGACCTTCCATCGATCTCCATTGATTCAACATCTGAACCATCAATTTTGGATGAGTCTCTATTCCTTATATTGTCATCTAACCCATGGTATGGATATATACTGATCTATCTACAAACCCAAACTTTTTGGCCTAATACCTCTCAGTCGTAATAACGATGTATCTGATACCAAGCCAAAGATTATCTAATCATTAGCAACACTCTTTACTATCATGGTATCGATACAGATTTACGAAGGTGCCTCACACATGAGGAAGCCAAGAAAGCATTGAATGATTTCCATTCAGATGCTTGTGGTGGACACTTATATGGTTATGCTACCACGTAGAGAATTCTCCGTGTCGGTTACTTCTGACCTAGTATATTCAAAGATTGTATAATTTCTATCAAAAGTTGTCATGCATGCCAGATCTATGACTATAAAGTTAGATTGCCACCGGCACCATTGGATCCAATCATTTTTGTTGGACCATTCACCAAATGGGGCATTGACTTCATGACATGTAATCCCACCTCAGCAGAGGGGCATGGGTATATTATAGTCGTCGTTGAATATTTTACCAAATGGGCTGAGGCGATGCCAACATTAAACAATAGTCGCAAAACGGTTTCTCTTTTCTTTGTCAACCATGTGGTTGCCTGATTTGGTGTACCACAAGCCATAGTTATAGATCATGGGTTGCATTTTCACAATCACATGATGGTTGAGTTTATTTCTAAGTTAGGACTATCACATGATAGCTCTACCCCTTATTATCCACAAGCGAATGGACAAGTTGAGGCCATCAACAAAGTCCTGAAGCAAATGTTGCAAAGAATGATAGGGGTACATAAACAAAAATGGCATTTAATCCTATACTCTGCCTTGTGGGCATATCAAACCTCGGTGAGAAATGCAACTAGTTTCACACCCTTTCAGTTGGTGTATGGTTTGGAAGCAATATTACCGATACAATGTGAAATTTCATCTCTCAAACTCGTGATTGACCTGTTACTGATCCAAATTGGATCCATGAAGAATAATAAAAACACAATGGCTATAGCAAAATATGATAGACTTCAAAGAATTATGTGCACAAAGTGATCAAGAAGACCTCTGAATAGTGGTAGTTGGCAACCAGCGAAGAACGACGAGGACCTCGATCAAAGCGAGCTGACCAAGGCCCATGGAGACCGCGTAGGAGGCTAAACCAGCACCTGGGAAGCCCAGATTAGGAAAAGGAGGCAGTTTCTGATGCGCGATCGTTGGGAAAAACCCCTCAAGAAGGAAAGCCCCGAAGCGCTTGGTTGCATGGAAGCTAGGAAAACTATGGGGAAAATGCTAAAGGCTAAAGGCAGGACCCGCACTCCAAAACCGGCGGTATTTATTGGGGGCACTGTTGGGCGGTAAGCGGAATTGGAGAAAAACAAATGATTCCACTCAGCGCCTGATGCATGGCAAGCGGAGGAGAGAGAAAACCACTACTCATCGCGTGCTAACAGTCGAGCAAGTCATCCGCACGAAATGAGCGAATGGCATCAAATCTGAGTGCTCCAGATCTAACGGTTGAGATCGCACCCGATGGGAAAAACAGATTTAACAGGGGATTAAGCCACAATGAATAAGGATTTGAGGTCTGATTTGACCGCTGAGATGGCGGATGACTCATTCCATAGTTTAACTGAAGAACTGAACCGATGAGGAACAGCTGGCGCAGTTCGTAGGAGGACAAGTGACCACTCCCTGTGAGCCATTGAGGATGACGCAGAGACAAGGAACTCCAAGCGAGCAGTAGTAGGCGATCCGATGGGGGCAGAAGAGGAAATGAACAGTCGTGAGATCGATTGGCTCTAAAGCCATGAACAGAGAACATAGAATACATGGAGAGGAAGAACAAAAGAAAGAAGAATATGAAGATAGAGAATGAATAGATAGTGAAGCAAAGAGTAGAAAGACAGAAAGACAGAGAGCCGAGATGACCTGCAGCATAAGGTAGCATCGAGCCATCCCTGAGATGAACTATCGGGGAACTGAGCACCACATTGGGCTCCTCCCATTGAAGACCAGACAGGTCAAGAGCTGGTAAGGAAAAGAGTCTGTGCACTCTAGTGGCTTGGGGAATCCAAGAAACCACCCTACCAAGAAATTTTATTTCAAGAGACTCAGTGTGAGCTCCTCATTGTAATTCTCTGCTTTTAAAGACACAATAAAAGAAGGCCACCACTGAAAGATGGACCGGAGATGTAGCCCTGGAGGATAGGGTGAACTCCTTATTAATTTGTTGTGTTCTTGTATTTGCTTATTGTATTTCTCTTGCTATTTTCTATTTCCAGTGTCTGTGTATTTTGGAATCTGATCGATCCACTGCCTAAATTAACATAGACATATACTAGCACATGAGTTTGTAATACCTTCATTCAATAATTAATTAACTGAGGTCACTCAAGAGTGATTTTCAGATCAAGTGGTATCATAGCTTTAGGCTGTTAAGGTTAGACAAGCTTGTGTTGGTTTAGCTATTGAATGCTAACTAGATCAAAGCTCAAATTAGGAGAAGGAGAGTTGGTTGAAACTAATCCTGAAATTGGGAGAGTCTATTCTCGGAAGACAATGTCAGAAGAAGGCTCTATAGGGCCAGACCCTCAATTCATAGATAGTTTCCTAGCCATAAAGACTATGCTAGAGGAAATGTATAAGGACTTTAGGAAGCATAAGGATGAAGATTCATTAGGCTCTAAACAAGATAAAGGAGAAGATAATTCACATTTCCATGACCACTCTAAAGGCAAAGGGAAAGAATAACACTTTCTCACACCTCCTAACAGCCATAACAAGAAAGCATCATTGATTAAGATAGATGTTAAATTTGATTTGCCTATATATGATGGAGAGTTGAATGCCGAAAAGATGGACAGTTGGATTAGACAAATTGATGTTTATTTCAGAGTGCAGAGTATTGATTTAGATAAGAGCAAGATTCAGCTGGCAAGCCTACGCCTAGGAGGCACTTCTTTGGCTTGGTGGGAAGGCAGGACCCAAGCTGACCTGAAGAGACATGGTAAGACCATCTCTGTCTAGAATGAATTTGTTTCTGCAATCAAAAAGCAGTTCTATCCATTGGCCTACATGCAACAAGCCATGATGAGTTGGAAAGCTCTTCGACAGTTGAAAGGGCAAAGTGTGCAAGGGTATACTCAAGAATTTAGAAAGAGAGCATTGATTCTAGGAATCTCACTAGACTCACTAGAGACTCTGTTAAATTACATTGGTGGTCGACACAGCTACATGAGGCATACCATCCTCATGTTTAATCCCACTAGTATAGATGAGGTATCTTTACAAGCTACTCATCTAGAAGCTAGAGGAAAGAAAGGAAATCCAGAAGTTGGGGGACCATACCAACCCACTGCAAGCAAGAATAAGGAGAAAAGAAAGAAGAAGTGGAAAGTAAGGAAGGCTAATACTGCACAGAAAAGCAAGGCTTCATGCACTCACTATAAAAAGGATAGGAATGATGAACATTGTTGGATTCTGCATCCAGAGCTGAGACATAAGAAGTTTGAGGGCAAGAAAAAGAAGACTTTTGTAGCTATTCAGAAGGATTTGGGGTCAGTCTCAAGAGATGAAATAACCATTGCAGCCACAGGTATACAAGGTAAGAATTCTAAAGCATCTACTAGTAATTCTGCACAATCTATTATTGATGAAGAAAATGAGAGAAAAATACATGAGCTTTTCCATATTCGAGTTGTTTCCAAATATCAAAAGATTGATACTTTGTTTGATAGTGGCTCACAAGTAAATTTAATTTCTGAAGCAATTGTAAAGAAGTTGGGATTAGTAACTACACCTCACAAGAAACCATACCCATTAGGATGGTTGAATGATAAAGCACAACTACAAGTGACTATATAGTGCAAACTCAAGTTTTCTTTTGGGTCAGCACTTGTAGATGAGGTTGAGTTAGACATAATTCCTTTGGATATATGTGGAATTGTTTTAGGAAGTCCTTACTTGTATGGAATAAAAGCTATTTTCTATAGAGCTGAGAACAAGTATCTACTTGTTAAAGATGGAATCGAATACTTTGTAAGAGCTCATAAGCTCAAGAATAATTATACTCTCATAAACTCAGGGCAGATGAAATTATAAATTCATGTAAACAATTCTTACTGATGGTTGTAAAAGAAAAGAAACCTGATAAAACTATTGTATTTGAGGGTTGTAATGTTGAACAACAAGTTGATTTAGAAAAGGTTGTTTCAAAATATGATATCTTGTTTCAAGAACCTAAAGGTCTGCCACCCAAAAAGGAAATAGTACATGATATTATTTTGTAGCAAGATGCTCCATTTCCTAACATTGGAATGTACAGGTTGTCTTCTTTAGAGAATGGTGAAATCGAGAAGCAGGTGCAGGAGTTGCTCGAGAAAGGGTTCATCAGACCTAGCACATCACCATGTGGGTCACCAATCGTTTTGGTGAGAAATAAAGATGGATCATGGAGAATGTGCATTGATTACCGAGCACTGAATAAGATAACAATAAAAAATCATTATCCCCTTCCTCACATAGATGATCTTTTGGATCAATTGAAAGAAGTTGTTTACTTTTCCAAGCTAGACTTTCATAGTGGATACCATCAGGTCAAAGTTGCAGAACAAGATGCATGGAAGACTACTTTCAAAACAAAGCAGGGATTGTATGAGTGGCTGGTTATGCCTTTTGGCTTAACTAATGCTCCTGCTACTTTCATTATATTAATGAATGATGTGCTCAGAACTTTTCTTGATGATTTTGTTATTGTGTATCTGGATGACATTCTAATTTTTAGCAAAACATGGGAAGAACACATAAAGCATGTTCAACAGACATTAGATGTTTTGAAAAGAGAAACTTCATCTTAAACTCTTAAAATGTGAATTTGGAAAAACATCTCTGAATTATTTGGGTCATATAGTAGGGGGTGGTGAATTGAAGATAGATCCCTCTAAAGTGGCAGTCATTGTGAACTGGCCTAAACCCAAGTCTGCTACAGAAGTGACAAGCTTCTTAGGGGCAGCACAATATTGGAGGAAGTTCATTTCTAACTTTTCCTCAATTGCAACTCCCTTACATGCTTTGACAGGATTGAACAAGGTGTTTTAGTGGGGAGGCAAACATCAGAAAGCCTTCGACACCTTGAAATAAAAGATTAGTACAACACCTGTATTAGCACTACCTGATCTTCAAAGACTATTTGAGATCCAAATAGATGTCAGTGACTATGTCATGGGAGTAGTGTTGACACAACACGGTAAACCCATATGTTATCATTTTGAGACATTTAATTCTGCAGCAGTTAACTATCCTACATATGATAAAGAATTGTATGCATTAGTTTAGAGTGTGAAAAAGTGGAAACATCCCCTAATGGGAAAAGAGACAGTAATACATACTGATCATCAATCAATTCAATATCTACACTCCCAAACTAAGTTGCAGCAATCAAGACACTACAGATGGATGGGTTTTCTACAACAGTTTCATTTAGTCATCTGATATAAAAAGGTCATACATAATAAAGTTGTAGACATGTTATCTAGACCCATTATAAGTGCATCTACTATACTTAAGCATAATTCTATGTTACATGAAAGTTACATTGAACAATATGCTCAAGATATAGACTTTAAAGATGTATATGCAATTTTAAGTCAAGGCAAAAGGGTAGAAGAATTGGACTATCATGCAGAGGACCGACTCTTATACCATTGTGGGAAGTTATGCATTCCAAAAACTGAGAGAGTAAAGATAATTAGAGAAGCACACACTTCTCTAATATCAGGTCACTTTGGGGTAAGTAAAATAGTTTCACCGCTGCAAATATTTTGTTATTGGACAAAAATGAATGAGACAGTTTCTAGATATGTGAGAGGGTGTACTATGTGTGCTAAAAGCAAGCCCAAAAATAGAAAACTAGGCTTGTACACTCCATTACCAGTTCCTTCTCACCCTTGGGAAAGTGTTTCCATGGATTTTGTTGGTGGACTGCCTAAATCTAGAAAAGGTCATGATTATCTATATGTTATTGTGGATAGGTTCAGCAAAATGTGTATTTTGATACCTTGTAATAAGCAGATTACAGCTGAACAAACTGCAGAACTATTATTTGAACATGTATGGGTTCATTTTGGATTACCCACTTCCATTGTATCTGATCGAGACACCCGATTTGTGGGGAAGTTTTGGTCAAGTCTATGGGAACTGATGGACACCAAACTGAAGAAAAGCACAACTTTTCATCCACAAACTGATGGCCAGACAGAAGTAGTTAACAGGACAGTGATCCAGTTACTCAGAAGATATTGTAGCAAATATCCTAAGCTTTGGTATGAACACTTGTGTTATGTGCAGCACGCTTACAATAGAGCAAAACATTCTTCTACATAGAGATCTCCTTTTGAGACCTGTTTTGGTTTCACACCAAGGTCTCCTTTGAATTTTTTCTTTGTTAAAGATACCACAACTGAGGGACACAGTGATGTGGACAGGGCAACTAGGTTCATTGAACAAATCCAAGAAATCCACCAAGAAGTACAAGAATAGCTGGAAAAGAGCCAAGCCAAATACAAGGCAAGGCATGACAAGCATTGGATGGAGCATACCTTTCAAGTTGGTGACCAAGTCTGGCTATATATCAGCAAAGATAGAATGCAAGTTGAAGGTGAAAAGCTAAAGCCTATCACGTATGGACCTTTAAGGATACTTGAGAAAATTGGTGAAAATGATTTTCGCCTTGATCTACCAGCTTACATGCACCTCTACTCAGTCGTAAATGCAGATTGCTTGAGATTGTTTGAACCTTCACTAATTGAGGATCCCGAAGAGTAGAGTCAATTGCCTTTTATTGATGACCGGCTACCTGAATATCTTAATGAATTATAGGAATACATAATTCTAGATGGGAAGGTGAGGACACTGCACAGAGGAGATGTTGAGTACCTCGGAATTGGGCTCAAAGGTTCAAAGCCGAGAAATGCATAGTGGATTGAGATTGGACAAGGGAGAAAATTGTATCCTCACTTAGTTGATGCTTGAAAACCAACGTTTGGTGGTCCAAAATCTTTTTCAGTGGGAAGGTCATGATCTGAATTAGATCCATGAAGAATAATCAAAACACCATGGTTGTACCAAAACACGACAGACTTCAAAGAATTATGACCACAGAGCAATCAAGAAGACCTATGAATAGTGGTAGTTGACAACCAACGAGGAACGACGAGGACCTCGCTCAAAGTGCACTGATCGAGGACCATGGACACCGCGTAGGAGGCTAAACTAGCACCTGGGAAGCCTGGATCGGGAAAAGGAGGTAGTTTCTAATGCGCAATTAGTAATCTCACATCGCTGGGAAAAACCCCTCAAGAAGGAAAGCCCTAAAGAACTTGGTTGCATGGAAGCCAGGAAAACCGTGGGGAAAATGCTAAAGGCTAAAGGCAGGACCTGCGCTCCAAAACCAGCGGTATTTATTGAGGTCACCCTTGGGTGGTAAGTGGAATTGGAGAAAAACGAGTGATTCCACATAGCGCCCGACGCGTGGAAAGTGGAGGAGAGAGAAAACCATTTCTCATTGCGCGCTAATGGTCGAGCAAGTCAACCACGCAAAATGAGAGATTGGTGTCGGATCTAAGGGCTCCAGATCTAACGACTGAGAATGTGCCTGATGGGGAAATCAGATTTAACAGGGGATTAAGCTACGATTAATAAGGATTTGAGGTCCGATTTGACTGCTGAGATGGCAGATGACTCATTCCATAGTTTAACTAAAGAACGGAACCGACGAGGAAAAGCTAGTGTAGCTCGTAGGAAGACAAGTGGCCACTCCTTGTGAGCCATTGAGGATGACGCAGAGACAGGGAACTCCAAGCGACTAGTAGCAGGCAATCTGATGGGGGCGGAAGAGGAAACGAATAGTTGTGAGATCAATTGGCTCTAAAGCCATGAACAGAGAACATAGAACACACAGAGAGGAAGAACCAGAGAAAGAAGAAGACGAAGACAGAGAACGAAGAGACTCTGAAGCAAGGATAATTTTAGGGGCGAATGTTCGCCCTTTGGCGAAATTAAGGGGTTTTAAATTTTTAGTGGGCGAATATTTTGTATCATAGTACATTTTTACAAATCACCTCAAATAGCCCACCTTATTTTAAGGGAGAGGGTAAAAAAGGTAAATTTAGCCCTTGAAATTAGGACTTACAACCTTCCATTCGCCTATTTTCAAGAATAGGTTTTATTTAAGTGAATCCATTCGCCCATTTTGAAGAATAGGTTTTATTTAAGTGAATCCTATGGGTAAATACCATATTTATAAAAGAGGTATGTTAAATTAATAAAAATATAAATAAATGAGAGGTATGGTAAATAAATAAAACATTTTTTATATTTACTCCATAAGTCACCTTATATACATGTAAGGGTGTAAACAAATAAAAATATAAGTAAAGTGGAGGTATGGTAAATAAATAAAACATCTTTTTATACTTACTCAAAAGGTATGGTAAATAAATAAAAATGTAAATAAACTAGACGTATCGTAAATAAATAAAACCTCTTTTTATATTTAGTCCATAGCCCTCGTTCTATTTATGAAGGCTCAAGAAAGAGGTTTTATTTAAGTGAATCCTATGGGCCAAATACCATATTTGTAAAAGAGGTATGGTAAATTAATAAAAATATAAATAAATGAGAGGTATGGTAAACAAATAAAACATTTTTGTATATTTACTCCATAAGTCACCTTATATTTATGAACACTCAAAAAATGGGTTATATTTAGGTGAAACCAATGGCCAAAATACTATGGGACAAATACCATGGACTAGATTGTTATTAATACCATGCAAAAAACCATTATTAACCCTAATATTAGAATTAATAAAAATAAAAATGGCACATGGTATTGACCCATGGTATTCACCTAGAATGTAGCCTATTTAAATGGGGGAATTAAACCAGCATGTAGCCTATGCTAAGATTCACTAGGACTTTACAAAGTTTTATTATTTAGTGAAAGACTCGCCAAGATATTACAAGATTTTATAATTGAGTAAAATATTCGCCATGCCTGGTGAGAGATTCGCCAACAAATTATATATACATATTATATTATTGATAAAATCGCCTTCCATTTTTCCTATATACCATGGAGATTTTCCCATTTATTATATTTATAAATTTAGGGGGGGTTCTTAAAATTTTCCCTGCTGTGAAGCAAAGAGAAGAAAACAAAAAGACAGAGAGCTGAGCTGACCTGTAGCATAAGGCAGCATCGAGCCATCCCTGAGAGGAACTATCAGGGAATTGAGCACCACATTGGGCTCCTCCCATTGAGGACCAGATAGGTCAAGAGGTGGTAAGGAAAAGAGTTTGTGCACTCTAGTGGCTTGGGGAATCCAATAAACCACCCTGCCAAGCAATTCTGTTTCAAGAGACTCAGTTTGAGCTCCTCATTGTAATTATTTGCTTTTAAAGACACAATAAAGGAAGGCCACCACTAAAAGATGGACTGGAGACGTAGCCCTAGAGGATAGGGTGAACTCCTTATTAATTTGTTGTGTTCTTGTATTTTCTTACTATGTTTCTCTTGTTGTTTTCTATTTCCAGTGTCTGTGTATTTTGCAATCTAATCGATCTGTTGCCTAAAATAACATAGACACATACCAGCACATGAGTCTATAATACCTTCATTCAATAATTAATTAACTGAGGTCACTCAAGAGTGATTTTTAGATCAATTACACAACACTTCTGAAGAAGAAGCGCATTTCTTGGAACTTATCCATCTGGATGAAACCCATCGTGATGCCTCATTGGCTAACAAAGTGCATAATAAAAGAATCAAGGTGCAATATGATAGAAATGTCAAGCCTCGTATCTTCTCGAATGGAGACCTAGTATTTCTTTACGATCAAGAAGCTGATAAACTTGGAGTAGGGAAATTTGAACTGATGTGGATGGGTCCTTATACTGTCAAGTGTGTTTTGGCGAAAGGTGCCTACGAGTTAGTAGATTATGATGGGATTCCATTGTCGCAGCCCAAAAACAAGTTGTACCTCAATCGTTACTATGCTTAATTAAGTGTAGTAAAACTCACTGTATATATGCTTTCATTGCATGTGTGTGTGTCAGTGTGTCTCTTTTAGAGTTTTTTATCTGGTTAGTAATCTGCTTTGTATTTTTTGTCGATTTCGGAATCTTCAGAACCATTTGTTGGTTACGTCGATGGTGTTAGTCATAGTACGCAGAACCTATCCTCTGTAGCATGGGCTATTTTCGCTCCAAGTGGCGAGTTAGAGATTTTTCAAGGGATTTGTATCAGTCGATTGACGAACAATATCGCTGAGTATAGTGCATTGATCGAACTTCTCTCTGATGCCATTTCACTTGGAATTCACCAAATCATCATCAGGCTGGACTCATAACTTGTCGTACTACAACTTACAAGTGTGTATACCATTTGAAACCCAACAATTCTTTGTATGTTCCTTAGAGTTCATATTTTGGAAAGGCATCTTAAATACATTCAATATCAACATATTTTCATAAAATTTAACACATTAACTGATTCTATAGCAAATTATGTGTTAAATAGACATTTTTGACATATGTAAAAGTAACATTTTAAATTCATATCATTAGTTGAATAGGATTGCACATAACCATAGAAAACTCTAAAAGTAAAATAGATAGATGTTTTAAAAGTTTTTACAAAATTTGTGTCCAAGACAAGTTTGGTCATCTAACCCAAAAACTCAAAATCCATGCAAATATCATAAGTAGACCTGGTGATGCTCATGATAACAGGTCACAGCCCGTGCTATCATGCGCAAAAGCCTCATACAATGGCTAGGAACACCAATAGTGTGGCGTTGCAGCCTCATAGGTAACTCCTCGATCCAGACATCCAGAATACTAAGGGTTAATCCCTCTATGTGATCCTGCAACTCTGCCAAGGTCTCGGCCAAATCCAAGTCCTGGAGGACCGCTCTCCCAATGTTTCTCCGCACTGGCCCACTTGCACCCTGTTGGTGTCCCATAGGTCGAATAGTACCCACATCTACATGCATGAGAATTATTTTAGTTTAGTCTTGGAAACATTAAAAACACAAAAACATGTAGAAACTTGAAAAATCAAAAACACTTTGGTCAAACAATTTACCTATAGTGCCCCATTGTGCTCCAACTGGTAGAATCAAGTCTGGATCTCCATGGAAATCCATCCTTGATTATGGATTCTCCTCGATGACAAGGTGTTGCCGATCGAGCCAACTAAAAAATGTAGTGGAAAAGATGATTGTTGACTGATCCGCATGTCGAGCCATCAATTTGACCCACCTCTACATACGTGGATCTCTAGGACTAGCTACACCTAGTGATACATGTTGTAGTTGCATCAATGTGATTCTCTCTAAGGTAAAATAAATTAAGATCAAACCATAGCATAAATTCTTCATCTTACCACTTTTTACCTTGGTCAGTTATTCTTTCAATGAAGAAATTATGACCTTACACCAGTTGAATACTTTTGGCTCTAGACACTCAAGTGCATAATGCATATATGATCTATTTGATAGATGAAGTGTCACAGTGCCAACCAACTTTATGATTGCAAAGAGGATCATTCTCAAAGGAAAATCACCTACATCCCTGATGTTTATTTTCCCATCCTTGCTAGGTTGTGTATCTGGCTGACAAAAATGTTGAATGTAATTCCTCACCGATTCACCTCTACAGGTAAATCTAGAAAGTGAGATGGAGGCACCTCACCTTGACAGTCCAGTAAGAAAGTAAATATCATCAATGGTAATAGAGACCATTTTGTCCCTTATGTGAAAAGTCTGAGCTGTCAGATCCCATGCATGAACAAGGAACTACAATAGTTCTATTTGTTGCCTTGTTCAAAATAACCTAAAGTATTTGACTAACCCACTGTTTTTCAGGGCCTCAATTGTACCTAGATTGTTTACGACAACCATGTCTTGCTCCTCATGCTCTCTTTCTCACCATGTAATCGACATTCTGTTCTGATGAAAGCCTAAAACCCAATCACAATTTTAGTTAGGATCCTTTCCATGCAAAAAATAGGACAATTTTTGGAGCAAACAGCTAAATCAAATTTGGGAAACTTGCCCAGCGCAGCCCAGGCACAGAGATAGTGCGCTGAAGAGCAGGAAACCTTCTATCAGGGTTCTCTTTAGTGCAGTTTTTGATGTGAAAGCCTGCGCTGATCCCAGGGTGAAAAAAATCAAACCCTAAAGGCCCCCAAAAACCCTAAAACTTGCATGAAACAGTAAAAGAATGACCTAAAAAGAGACAGGAGGGGTAGATCTCCTACCTAGTCTAGATGGAATGAGAAATGGTCCACAAAATCTATCAGAATCAGCTGATGAAGTTCGAGGTAAAAAACTAGCCCACAGCACAAAATTGAATGGTAAGTATCAAATGGTAAAGGATTCATGGTAAAAACTTGTTATTTGTTTATTTCATGTTCATTAATCAAGTAAACATTAGTATTTGCCTATTTTTACCTATGAAACAGGTATTTTTAATCCATTTGGTGATGTTTTTAGCAGGTTTTGCAACTGACTTATAGAATTTGATGTGCTTGATTGTAAATTGTACCTTTGACCACAGAGCATATGTTTATCCCTTTTTCGAGCTCTGTTAAATAACGAAAAAAGAACCCCTTTGGAGTCCTCTTTAAGCTCTTATCATACTCTCTAAACATGAAAACGTTTTTGAGTGCTTGTCCTTTTCAGCTCGTTAATAAATTGGAAATGACATCTACTCAGTAGAAGTTTAACCCTTTTTTGGGTTGAGATAGATTAACTACAAAAAAGGAATACGTTGACCAAACATGGTCAATAGGTTCTCTCTCGTATTTTTTTATGCTTTTTCGGGCTTGAAAGACAAATCAATGAAAAATAACTTGTGGAGTTTTCTTTTTATCCCTTTTCAAACTCTCTAAACATGAAAAGGATTGAGTTATATTCATCATTAAACTTGTTAAAACATCAAATATTGACAAACTTGTCCATCTAGACAAGACCGAGTTTCACCTTAGCTAGACTTGTTAAAAAATCACATAGCGATGGATTCACCCGAATGGTGGAATTATACAACAAGCATGTGTTATCCTCCTCGAGCTTGATAAAAAATAAAGAGGTATTGGTCAGCAATGATTGGGGAAAAGGGAAAAAGGGGAAAACCACTTTATGGTAGCAGGTCGCTCTTGAACATGACACTTTCACTTCATTACCGTTACTACTTGGATTGGGTTATCAGCTCAATGGTTGTCCCACCGTTGGTCTATCATACCATCCATCACTTTGTTTTCGATCTGTTGTATATATGATATGATAATGGTTAGCTATCATGCTAGAGCATCTAAGATAATTGTTTTGGGGGTTTTGTTTTAATTTGGAGGACCAATGAATGAAATAGATGTAACATTGTAATGCCTAACCTTTTGAATAATATTAATATTAAAACAGAGGGCTACTATAAAATTTCACATAGTGATATAGCTTGTATGGTGGTGAGCAGAAACAAAAAAATAATATGATTATCATAGTTTTCAAATTGAAAATTAAATAATCATAATTAAGAAAACCTTTAAACTATGTTCAGAAGGTTTAAGAGAATATGCTTAAGATTACAAAAGATGCTGATGATTTATTGATTCAGGGGGAATTAATTAAACAAACAGTTCATTAATTCATTCTCTTTATAGATTATCACTTCAAAATCTTATAGGAATATATTGAAACTCAATTATTTCTACCTAGTTATCTCTGTAAGACATAAGAATATGAAGAAAAACGTAATGAATAATACTAGAAAAACTTACAGGAAACACAAACTATGTAAAACAGAATTCAGAACCCTTTGCTTTGTATTAAGGATCCAGAAAAGTCAAGTATATCAAATGTTTTCAAATGCTTCATCAAGGGTGCAACCCTTAATAACTCGTGAAGAGAGTTATTTATACAATAGCAGAACTAAGAAAATATCCTAAACTATTTTAACAAAAATAGATTATTATAAAATCAAAATAAAGACCGCTAGTTGATCTGGCACTATTTCGATGTTGCGTTGTTGGTGACTATCGCTGAAAAAAACTAAAAATTATTGAAGTTGGCTGACTCTTCCTCCAAAGGCTGAATGTTGTTCGATTTTCATGATGGATGTCATATTTACTTATGACCTTTCATCTCATACACTTTGACTTGTATTTCTTTATCTGCCTCCTCTGTTTTAGTCTTTTAACTGTATTCTCTGTCACCTGCTTTTACTTTTACTAGTCACAGTAAAACACATCATCTGATATTTTTTAATCTTATCCTAGAGTTATGTCTTTATTAAAAGTGAATTTTACTAAAGACCTGTTCGACTTCATGTAAAAATGTGAATATGTTATTTCTGATTTATCTTTGTTTTAACAGTTGTTGCCTCTATGTAAATGATTTCTTTTGCTTTGTCTCTAGTTAAAATTGATTTTCTGTTTGTACACAAAACTTCTACTAAATGAAGCCTTTGAATAGATTTCCTGAATATCTTGGAGTAAACAAATTTTGTGACTAGTATGAAAACTCTTTATCCAAGCTTCTGGCCTTCTAATCGCCTGCAAAATAAAACAATTTATTAATAAAAACACAGGTTGGCAAGGAGGTGATAACGGTTTCAAGGAACATGAAAATCTGTGGACGGAGTTCGGAGCATCTTCGGGAGGTAAACAATGGTCAAATTGGGTTTCAGATGCTCGGGGTGGTGTAGGAAATCTTAGGCAAGTTTCACTGTGCAAACGAGCGAAAAGAGCGAAAATGAGGGTCTTTGGCTTTTAATGGGTAACGTTTAAAATTTGGGATGGAATTTGATAAGTGAACATTGGATAGTTTTGGCCTGTGCGAGGAGGCAGTACTAAGGTTCATCACACCGCTTTTGGCACTTGGCTAGTTTTTTCATGAGAGCACGTGAGTTCACGTAAAGCTACCACGTAAGCGAAGGGGGCCCAAGTAAAACCACGAATCTCGCGTGCTCTCGAGCTTTTAACAGTCGAACATCAGGAGTGTGTGATATGGATGTGGGTTGTTGGACTTTGAAGCGGATGTTCGAAGGGATGTCATGCGGTTGAGATGCATAGATGGAAATTGAGCGAAGATTAGCAGGGCCCGGGGGATAATTACAAACGATTTGTAATTATTTAATAATACAAAGCAGGCTTAAAAGTATAATGCACGGGTTCAATACAGTGGGACAAGGGTTAAAATGCGGTAGGGTTTGTTAACCACACCAATGGGGGTGGGTTAAAAGGTTTTTTATTGGGAAAATGGTGAATTGCAGAGTTAATTAAAATAAAGCGGGGAGAATTTAAACTTAGGACAAGGGGAGTTTATGGGTTTTTAGGGAAATTACAAGGGGAAAGTGATTTTTTCAATGGGGAAAAGGTTTCACACTAGGAAAAAGGGGTTTTGGGTAGGGAAATGACCTTTAGAGGGTAATTTTCTAGGAAAATGTGTGAAACCAAAGGGCAAGGGTGAAAATGAAGGGAAAAGGGTATTTTAACAAGAAATGATGGGATAATTGGGAAATTAGTAATTATGTAGTGGGGGATGAAATGAAATGAGGGGAGTTTAATTAAATCAGCTTGTGAACATCCTTTCACTTTCATAACTACTCCTGCACACTGAAAGATATGATCAATCATGATAAATGTGCTTATGCTTTGACAACTTTGTACCTCTACAACCTTTCTTCTACCTGTCCTTTACTTACCCTAACATTTTTCTTCACTTTATTCGATGCATTTAAGCTAGCAGACCATTTATTTCTTTTCATGAATAATCTACCTCTATACCATATTCTCTCCATTGGCTCAAATTAAACTGTTGAACCAATTTTATTTTCTACCTATGACAATCAATTTAAAACAAATCCAATTATGATTAAACTATATAATTCGACTAAATTAATTAGTGTGGAATCTAAAAAAACTGCACATAACTATTATTTTCAAAAGAGAATTAGAGTAAAAGTAGTGGAATTTAGATTTGCAACACTTTGGGAGTTTATTACTTTTTTCTTTTCTCTCTAACCTAACATTTTATTTTTGACTTCATTTTTTAACGCATCTATTCTGATGCAGGAGCATTCAGCTCAACAATGTCATTGTATTTTAGTAGACATAGGGGGTCTTGTATTTTAAGGAAGTTGGTTTCCTAAGCGTTGAATTAATGTAATTACTTAGGTTTTGAGTGATTTTAATGAAAATAATAAATAATTAAGTAGTGTGAAGCATATTTTAAATGTTCTCAAATGTAGGAGAACGCGAGAGAATCAGGATAGTTGAGAGATTAAGAGATTTCATAATTAATTATAAATCTTAGATTACGAGTTAGTTCATGATTTTATGGATTAGAGAGGATCCTTAGAGATAAGGAAGATATTTTAGGGTTTTTTTGAGAAGTTTATGGATCTAAACCAGGAATTGGTTGTAGAATCCTTTTGTATAAATGTCAACCTAAAAGGCATAATCAGGGGTTAGCTAGTTAGTTAGGAGTTATAGTGTGAAGAGTTTGATTGTAAGCCTATGAGAAGATTTTGAAGCAGAGGCCACTGATATTGGAAATTAGGCCTCGGAGAGGAAACTGTATAAATATTGTTTATTAATACAAATAACTCGATTCTGAGTTTATGTGTCTGTATGGAGTAATTTAGTTATAATATGTGTGTGAAATAGAGTAAGTTCTTGTAACAGAAGTTGCATATGCAGAATCAGAGGCAAAAATACAAAGGAGAGTGACAGAGAGGTGTTACAGATTTGTACACATCGACAGTACAGGAGGAAGCCTTTAATGTTACAGTGAAGGTGAAGGAAGGATAAAGGTGCGAGTGGAGTTAAGGAGGAAGTCATGATGCAGAACAGCGAAAGACTAGAACCCTGGAAGAAACCCGAAACCACAAGAACACTAAGAAATGGCCTAAACGTGAAGTAGGAAGAAAAGAACGAGAATCGTCAGATATTTTAGATCAATGAATGTGAGTGACAGAAAAAGAATGGTGGGGGACTAGACCGCGAGGATAGGAGAGTGCGGAAATTCTTGATCACGGTTGAAGGCACGCAATTGATCTTAGTCGTCAATCGCAAATTCAAACACTTATGTCGAATTCAACTACATGGGTTGAGCATTTGGTAATCTATGTGCTTGTTGAAGGGCCACAGACTGTTGGATCACCGTTGATGCTGATCGTTGGATTAATATCACATCACGTCATTCAAGAGTCAATGAACCTTGGTCGAGAGAAATTGAGATATGTGATGTGTAATGATCGGGTGAACTATTAGCCATGGGATTGAGTTGTAAGATCAATGGTGTAGAGTGAAGCACCTATGCAAAAAGGGAAAGCCAACGTGAAAGTCAACATCTGACTGGTTGCTGTTCAAATACCAATTGTTGTTCAGTTGTTGTTCAATTGTTGTTTAGTTTTTGTTAAATTGTTGTTGAGATGTTGTTAACTGTTGTTCACTTGTTCTTTGATTGATGTTCATTTGTTGTTCAATTGTTGCTCAATTTCTATTCAATTGTTGTTCAGTTGTTGTTCAATTGTTGTTCAGTTGTTGTTCAGTTGTTGTTCAATTGTTGTTCAATTGCTGAGCGGGCGAGAAGTTTATCAGCGCGAGTTAAAGTTATTTGAGTTCCAGACGATGAGTGGAGATCACATGACAATCATTGATCTCATGGAATGAAATTGATGGTGGAGATTGAACCGATAAAGGTGGGCCTCGGAAAATGTGTCAAGGTCGTGGAAAAAGTGGAAAGGTAAGGTTAATGTAGTTTATGTATATTTCTATTATATGAGGTTATTATAGAAATAAAGTGGATTAAGGGCAATTAACCATGGTATGATTAGTGTTGAGTAAATCTGAGACCAAAGTAAGAGGGTATGGTTAATATGCGTGGGTTTAAGATTTAACCAAAGTCTATGATGGTTGAATAAAATTCCACTAGAAAGGTTAATTAAGGTTTAGACTATTGAATAGTCTTCAAAACATTTATGTATGAGATTTTATTAAGTGGCATTAAACCATAATTTATGAAGGGCTGACTAGGCAGGGAGATTGAAATTCCTGGGATAAATGATATTATGCATTTTATATGCATACTCTGGGTATTGTCGGCTTAGCTCGACATCATTTTGGTATTAGAGCAGAATTGTGGTTGATACATTTGATAAAGTGGCATAAAGAAATTTGGTGTGAAAAATTCTTTGAAAATAATTTATAACAAAGTTATGTTTTAAGATGTGTATGAAGGCAAGAAGTGATTAGATTTTAATATGAAAAACAGTAGGAACACAGAGATAAAGTATAGCAGAATATTGGGAGAACTTGCAGATGCAAAGAAATAGAGGACAATCCATTCAAAGTGCAAGTGAATGGTGAACAAGATCATGCAGAGGTATTGTTGCTGCTCACAAAGGCAATTCCATAAAGGATGTGGGTAGAATTTCTAAGGGATAAAAGAAGCGGGTAAAAGTTTCTGAATGAAAGCTTAATGTGGCAGAACCTTGAGGAATTTCAATACAGGTTGGATAAAGAGGATAGTTGTGTTCTTAGAAGATGCAGATGAGTTGAATCCTAGAAGGAGCAAAGAGAAGTGCTCAAAGGAGGTTCCAAAGATAGCAAACCAAGAGCTTTCCAAAAGACCAAGTACAGAGGAAAGCTTGATGAGGTAAGTGACAGCAGGTAGGACTTGTTGTTGCAGAGGCTTTAATGTAGCTTATAGTGAATGAGTGAGGAAATCATAGAGATGGATAAGAATATGACTACTGATAGTCATAGTGGAGGTTCTGAGGGAAACCACAATAGAAAAAAAGTGAAGAGGGAGAATGCGAAGGCAAATGGCAAGAGAATGAGTCAAGAGGAGTTCGAAAAGGAGATGGTTGAGATAAGAGAAGAACTCGATGTGTTAACAATGTTGCTAGAGGAAAGCCAAAGACTAGGTTGGGTCTTGAAGAAGAAGCCAGTGAAGTGGCATAAGTTACGGAAAAGGCTACGACCGAAGCAAGTAAAGTGGATGACAGAAAAACTTAGAGAGGTTGAGTTGGAAATGGAAGTGTCCATTTGTGAACCAGAGCAGGGTGAAGTTCTGGGTGAAGATGAAGACTTGATGACTGAAACTTCAAGTGAGACCAAAGGATCACATGATTTTAAATATAATAATATGTGTATCTCTGCAGGTGAAACATGCGAAGAAGGTAAATTTGTTGATATTTCCGTAAAGGATGAATAAGACAAGCAGAATCTAAATTCCGTTCTGAAAGAAGTAGATAAGGATATCAAGCAATCAAGTGAAGGACTTGATGAGATTGAAGAGAAGACCATTGAAATATTTATGCATCATGTAAAGGACTTGGAACAACAGGAGGACTTGGTGATTGAATCATCAAATGAGATCATGAGGTCTTGTGGTTTTACAATTGATAAGTTGTGTGTGAATGCAGGTATTGCAGAAGACAAACCATCTTATGGAACTCTCTTAAATGAAGTTGAAATTTTCCAAGTAAAGTATGATGATGAATGTCTTTCAAATTAAGATCAAGCTGAGTTATTACAACAAAAGGAGTTCATAAATTCCTTGCTTAGTGGAAGAAATATGTTTAGTAGAGGTGAGATAGTTATGTCTTATGATAGGGAATTTTCTATTGATGAGGACAAAGAGGAATTGATTTTCTTAAATGGCCAAAGGGAGAGTGATGGACAGACTTCTAAAACTACCACAGAGATGGAGGATTAGAATGAAGAAGTAGTGTCAACAAGAAGCTATACTTGTGACAAAGAAGAAGATAGTGAGGATTGTACAGAGCTTTTAGGAGAAATTCCAAGTGAGATGGAAAATTTATCGCATGAGTTAAGTCTTTTGGAGAAAAGGCTAGAAAACAAAAAAGTAAGTGTTCAATTTGTAAAATCAGAACTGAACGAGAATGAAGAAGTTCACTACAGCAAAAAAGGATAGGAATACGTTATTAATATAGATGGTGTGGATGGGAGACTAGCTGACAATCTCATGAATTGTGTCAAGAATTTGAATCAGCATACTGATGTGCTGATAGAGGAGGAAGAATCAGAGCAACATACTGATGTGTTTCCAAAGGAAGAAAAGGCAGAGAAGCCTTATGAGTTTTATTTTAATAATTGTTTGCTGAGTATAGGTTTAGTTGCAGATGCTAGAGAAAATTTGGCACAGATGAGCAGCCAAATAAAAATGAAAGAGGATAAGGATGAACGGGAGGAAAAAAAGTAAAAATAAGAGAAGAAAAAGTAAGCGTAGGAAAAAGAGTAAGTGATAGAATTCGACAACTTCAAAGTGAAGAACAACAATTTGAAGAGATACTAGACAACAGAAACAACCTAAAACAAAGAGAAAGAGGTAACAGTAAGTGGCAAAGTATGGACCAACCCAAGGATGTGCTAGAAATGGAAATTGAAAAACTATGGCAGTTGGTGATGAAACAATCCATATGGAGAAGATTGATAGAAGTAGGAAGGATGATCAATCAAAACTTGAACCTGATTGAAAAGGAGAAAAAAATAAAACAGAAGACAATAGACATATAATAGCAGCAAAGGTACAGAGCATTCAAATAATTGTAAACTAAAGTTTGGGACCCTAGAGGTTTTCTATCAACATATGAAGACACTTGATCAAGAGATCATGAACATTTTCTAATTTGGGAGTTTGATGCAGGAGCATTCAGCTCAACAATATCATTGTATTTTATTAGACATAGGGGGTCTTGTATTTTAAGGAAGTTGGTTTCCTAAGTGTTGAATTAATGTAATTACTTAGGTTTTGAGTGATTTTAATGAAAATAGGAATTAATTAAGCATTGTGAAGCATATTGTAAATGTTCTTGAATGTAGCAGAACATGAGAGAATCAGGATAGTTGAGAGACTGAGAGATTTGACAATTAATTTTAAATCTTAGATTAAGAGTTAGTTCATGATTTTTTGGATTAGAGAGGATTCTTAGAGATAACGAAGAGATTTTATGGTTTTGTTGAGAAGTTTATGGATCTAAACCAGGAATTGGTTGTAGAATCCTTTTGTATAAATGTAATCCTAAAAGGCATAGTCATGGGTTAGCTAGTTAGTTAGCATTTAAAGTGTGAAGAGTTTGATTGTAAACCTACGGGCAGATTGTGAAGAAGAGGCCATTGATATTGGAAATTAGGCCTAAGATAAGAAACTGTGTAAATATCTATTTATTAATAATAAAAACTCGATTTTGAGTTTATGTGTGTGTATGGAGTAATTTGGTTATGGTCTGTGCGTGAATGAAAGTAAGTTCTACGTAACAGAAGTTGCATGTGCAGAATCAGAGGCGAAATACAGAGAAGAGTGACAGAGAGATGTTATGGCTCTGTACACACCGACAGTACAGGAGGAAGCCTTTAATGTTACAGTGAGGGTGAAGGAAGCATAAAGGCACGAGCGGAGTTAAGGAGGAAGGTGTGATGTAGAATAGCTAAAGACCAAAACCCTGGAAGAAACCTGAAACCATAGGAACACTAAGAAATGGCCTAAACACAAAGTAGGCAGAAAATAATGAGAACGTAAGATCTTTTAGATCAACGAATGTGACTGGCGGAAGAAGAATGGTGGAGGACTAGACCGCAGGGATAGGAGAGTGTGGAAATTATTGATTGTGGTTGAAGGCCTGCAATGGATCTTAGCCTTCGATCACAAATTCAAACGCTTATGTCGAAGTCAACTACGGGGGTTGAGAATTTGGTAATCCGCGTGTTAGTTGAAGGGTCGTAGACCGCTGGATCACTTTTGATGCTAACTGTTGGATTAACATCACATCACATCATTCAAGAGTGAATGAACCCTGGCCAAGAGAAATTGTGATATGTGATGTTCGATGATCAGGTGAACTATCAGTCGTTGGATTGAGCTGTAAGATCAATGGCATAGAGTGAAGCACCCGTGCAAAAAGGAAATTCAACATGGAAGTCAACATGGGACCTATTTTTGTTCAAATACTAGTTGTTGTTCAGTTGTTGTTCAATTGTTGTTCAGTTACTTTTCAATTGTTGTTCACTTGTTGTTCAATTGTTGTTGAGTTCATGTTTGATTGATGTTTAGTTGTTGTTCAATTGTTGTTTAGATTTTGTTCAATTTTTGTTCAGTTGCTATTCAATTATTGTTCAATTTCTGAGCGTACCCGAGAAGTTTATCAGTGCGAGTTAAAGTTATTTGAGTTCTAGAGGATGAGTGGAGATCACGCGACAACCATTGATCTGATGGAATGAAATCAATGGTGGAGATTGAACCGATAAAGGTGGGCCTTGGAAAATGTGTCAAGGTCGTGGAAAAAGTGGAAAGGTAAGGTTAATGCAGTTTATGTATATTTCTATTATATGAGGTTATTATGGAAATAAAGCGGAGTAAGGGAAATTAACCATGGTATGATTAGTGTTGAGTAAATCCGAGACCAGAGTAAAAGAGTGTATGGTTAATATGCGTGGGTTTAAGAATTAAACAAATTTTATGAGGGTTGAATAAAATTCCACTGGAAAGGTTAATTAAGCTTTAGACTATTGAATAGTCTTCAAAACATTTTCGCATGAGATTTTATTAAGGGGCATTAAACCGTAATTTATGAAGGGCTGACTAGGCAGGGAGATTGAAATTCCTGGGATAAATGAGAGTACGCATTTTATATGCATATTGTGGGTATTTTCGACTTAGTCTGGCCTCATATTCTAACATTTTCTTTGATATGGACATATTTACCAAAATATTTCCTAACATTTTATTCAGTATTCTTTTTGTCCATGTCCTAGCCTAACATTTTTTTGAAAACATTTTTAGTTTTTGGACTAATTTATTTTAACTTACCAAAACCAAAAAATGCTACAACATTGGCTCCATCTGGGGACTCTTTTCTCCTATAGAGTGCAGAGAACTTGTAGATCCATGTGCCTCCTCCTTGGGCTATGGAGTCTTTTGCTGTAAAAAATCACACTAGCAGCTTGAAAATAAAAGAAACCAGAGTTTTCACAATGGTAGTAATGAAATATACTTCAACTTCTCAGTACTAAATGTAATGTTTGATAAACCTTCTATTTACATGATAAGTAGAATATAGCCCCTCGAGATTTTGTAGCACAAAAGTGTTGTTTCCCTTCACTTCAGCAATTGCTAAAGGTCCAAACCACAGGTTGTCAAACTTCCCATGGTTTCCCTTCTCTTCTCTCCTGGAATCCATCTTAGAACTAGATCACCTTCCTTGAAGTCCCTTTCCCTAGATATTTTGTCAAACAGGCTCTTCATCTTATTCTAATGCTTTTTCAATTTATATTGAACTTCATCTCTGTTTTCATGTAGTTCAACAATTTGATTTATTCTCCTTGAAAAATCATCAGGTTCATCTGTTGAATCCTATAGGAATTTTAAAACAGGGAATGCCAAATTGGTAAGGAAGATTGCATCTTTCCCATAAACTAACTCGAAAGGAGATTTTCCATTAGATCTCTTTGGAGTAATCCTATTTTCCCATACTGCATAAATTAAATGAGAGTCCTAGCTCTTTTTATGATTTTTTAGAGTCCTTTTTATTACCTTTACCATACTTTTATTTGAGGATTCTGCAAGGTCATATCCTTGTGGGTAATATGGATTTGGATGATGTAATGAAATCTGATATTTATGGCAAAACTCATTCTTTTTAACACTAGAAAACGTTGTTGCATTATCAGTGACAATTTGAGTTGGGCAACCAAATCTAAATAAGATGTTCTCTTCAATAAATTTGATTACTACTGAATCATTTCTCACTAAAATTTCCTCCACCCTTTTAGTGAAGTAGTCTGTTGCGGTGAGGATCCATCTATGTTGATTACTTGAAGTGGTATGAATCTCTCCAACAAAATCTAATCCCCATTAGAGAAAATGTTCTGAGACTATTGTTGAGGGACAAAGTCCCCTAGGGTTTTGGGTCAACACCCTAGCAGAGCAGGGGTTATCTACAGTAAAAGACAAGCATTCCACACAGCCATGATACTTAAATAAGCAAACTACGCGAAGAGAGGTGCACCTAGGGGTCCTTTGTTTGGGTAGATCCAGCCAGGGTCCAAACCCTCTTGCAGTTCCTCTCGATCCTTGAACCTGCAAAACAACCAATTCAAAGCAGCATCGCAATATATGGACCCAGTATCATATAGAAATAAACTTCATAACATATTGAAAGGTAGTTAGTTATACAATTGAAACAATTATTCATATGTGAACCATAACAATAACATCATATGCATAAAGAAGATTGATTTCGGGAACAAGACAAATGTTTCTTTATTGTAGATAACTAAAACAAAGCAAGGAATGATATCACCTTAATCTTCCTCTTGCCGGCTCCAAGCAAAAACATCCTTCGAATCCATCCAATCCCAAGTCTTCAAAAGGCTCCTTCCATGACTCACACAAAGATATCTCAACTAGTGAAATGACATCATAACTCAAGGAAACAAGGGTTTCCTGTAATGGGGGAAGTGACGGAAGCACAAGGATCTTCAGACTTGATCAGGGATAATCTCAGCAGTGTAATTTTCTCTCTATTCTCTCCTCCTTTAGGCCTTCCCATTGAAGCCTTTTTATACTTCTCCCAAAGTAGTTTTTTAGTTGGTAATTTTTTGGGAATAGTTGGGCCATGGGAACTAATAGGTAATCAACAAGTAAAACCCATGATATTCACCCAAAATTAAGGAGATTTAATTTTTTTAAGTGTTTTAAGACATATACACGGGTTGGGTATACACTGACCTGCTACACATGCGTTTAGTTCAGGGAAATGTCGCGTAGAGGGAGTAAAACACTATTTTTTAAGTATTTGGACCAGGTCTGGAAGGAGGGGTTGCCCCAAGCCATAAATGCAGCATCACAAATATCAAGGGTGAGATTTGGAGCTATAACAACTATTGATGGAACAAGTGGAAGAGTTTCTAATTTTTGCTTACCAGCAAGCATTTGACAAGGAACACAACCTCTGACCTTTGCTCCTACTTGTAAGAAAAATGTTGGCTAATAAAATCCTCCCCTTAAAATCTTATATGTTGATGCTATTCAAGCATAATGTCCTCCACAAAATCCTATATGAAACTGGTCAATGATTCCTTCAGTTTCTGATTCTGTTAAACATAATAAGAAAATATTTAGTGGGTCTTTCTAGTACAAATTTTAATTTATGATAGAGTACTTGACTGCTTTCAGTTTGAGAGTTTTACACTGGCTTTTGGAGAATGATGCTAGACATTCAAAATGGATTAAGAAATTTACAATGTCTTGGTACCAATCTGACAATAGAAATTTGTCATCAACATATAAAGGGGGGATTTGATCTGAAGGTAAAGGTTCTTGTGAATTCTTTTCTTCAAGATGAAAGGAAGTTTCTTATCAATTTTCCCCTTCTGCAAGGATAGAAGGTCCTTGTGTATTCTTCTTATCTGAGGTTTGAGAAGGTTCTTGTGGATTCTTCCTTTTTGCAAGGACAGAAGGTTCTCGTGTATTCTTCTCTTCGGGATGAAGGGAATGTTCTTGTGGATTCTCCCCTTCTACAAGGACATAAGGTTCTTTTGTATTCTTCTCATCTAAAGTTTGAGAAGGTTCTTTTGGATTAGTCCCTTGTATCTCTAAAATAGAATTGATTCCGAGCACTTTACAGTTGGATTCAACTAGAAGCTTAGCTAATCCTTGGCCTTTTACTAGCTTTGTAGTTTTGATAGTTAGATAAAACTCCAATATTTGAGTGATCCATCTACATCTCTTTCCATCAGTGTCTGGTTGAGTTAAAATGATTTTCATAGCAATGTTAGGAACATAAGAAGTAATAGGAGAATGTAGGACATACATCCTGAATAATTTCATGGCTTGAATAAGGGCGTAGGCTTGCTTCTCAATTATGTCATACTTAAGCTCAACATATCTCATAACCTTACTGAAAAAGGCTATGGGTTGGTCATGGGAATCTTCATTCTTTTGTAGTAGAACAACAACAAGGGTTGTTTTTGAGGCAAAGGAAAAGATACTATATGGTTTAGTGTAATCGGGGCTAGCCAGGCTGGGAGCTTTAGAGATATCTTTCTTGATCTGATCAATTGAATGCCTGGAAGAGACAGTCCATTAAACTTATGATATTTTCAGAGCATGTCAGTTATATCTTTTACAATCTCAGCATAATTTTGGATGAATCTCCTCAAAAAATTGATCTTGCCTAGAAAAGCTTGAATATCCTTCTTGTTTCTCGGTAAGGTCAATGTTTTAATGGAAGATACACACTTGGGATCAATCACCACTCCTTTTTTGAAATTATATGGCCCATCAATTTTCCTTCTTTGATAGCAAACATAGACTTTTTATGATTCAATGATATTTCGAATTTTCTACACCTGTCAAAAACCTTCATCAAGTGCTTTAGATATTTCTAATCAGATTTAGAAAAAACAGTTATGTCGTAAAGATAAATGACCACAAATTTATTTACCTGGCTCGCAAAAGCTACATCCATAGCTCTCTGAAATGTTGCTCCAGCATTGGATAAGCCAAATGGCTTTCTAGCATACATGAATGTACCCCAGGGTGTAGTAAAGGTTGTCTTCTCTCTATCTGTTGAATCAACATTTACCTGATTATAGCCTGAAAAACCATCAAGCATGGAAGGTATTTGTTCTCCTGAAGCCATTTGAAGTAACTGATCCATTTTGGGCAAAGGATAGTTATCCTTTAGTGATGTTTTGTTCAAATTTCTAAATTCCACACAGAGTTTGATTTCTCCATTCTTCTTTCTAATAGGAACTAAATTTGCAACCCAATTAGAATATCTAAGAGGGAGAATGATCTCGACATCTAGCATTTTTTTAATTTCCTTTTCTACAGTTGGTAGAAGAGCTGGATTGATCCTCCTAAGTTTTAGTTGATAAGGAACTACTTCTGGCTTTAAAGGAATCTGATGTTGCATTAATGAAGTATCATAGGTTTTTAGATCAGCATAGGTCCATGCAAGAACATCCTTATAATTTTGAAGTAACTTAAGATATTGATCTTTGATCTCAAGATCTAGAGATGCACAAATTTTGATGTTTTTAATATCATCATTTGTTCCAATATTAATTTCTTCTATGTCATCTTGTAAAGAAATGGACTGAGGGTTTTGGAGCACATCATTTTGATCAAACAATTTTTCTAAAGGAATGAGGCCTTTTGGAATAAAATTGTTAGACAATTGAATAATGTCATGATCAAAACTTTTTGAATTGAAATTTGAAGTATCATTTCCATTTGTATTTTCATTTCTTTCTGTTCTATCTTCATCAATTTGTAGAACTTAAAATTCATCTACAACCTGCAGAAAAAACTTCAAATGTTCATCATCTTCAAGAATATTACAGTGTTTTAGATTGTCAGGGATGAATGGTCTGTACTTGACTTGTATTTGATAGAGTACATTGGTCTGATTAGGAATTTTAATTGAACTAGCATAAACAACTAAGGCATCTGCATGAATATTCTGATCTCTTGGAATATAAGTCAAATTAAAAGTGTCAAAGAAATTTTTGACTAAATCCCAAACTTCATTTCAATAAGACCTAAGTCTAGGATGCTTAGTCTGGCAAATATTTCTCACTTTTTTGACAATAAGTTCTGAATCAGTAAAAACACTTAAGTTTTGAACCTTTAAGCTTTTGTCTAATTGCAGCCCTAAAAGGAAAGATTCATATTTAGCCACATTATTTGTAACTTCAAAGTTGAGTTTGCATGATTGGGTGATATTTTCCTTTTCTAGTGAAATTAAAACTACCCTAGCTCCTGCTCCATCTTTTGTACAATAACCATCAAAAATAGTTTCCATACATCAGCTTAATTTGGCACAAGAATTTCAATTACATCTTCTAACACATATTTCATTAAAATTGGAAATATTTTATTACAAGGACATCACTAGAATTGAGATTTTTCGTTATTTTGAAATTCTAGATCCACTATTTACTTCCAAATTTAATGAAATATGTGTTTTCTATTTTAACTTGAGTTTCATGTATTTGGTTTGAAGAGAGTTGAAAGCAACCAAAATCCTGATCACTTGCATAAATGGATGGTTCCTTGGCTGGTCTATTTTGGAAACAGTGTGCACAAATCTTACCTCTCTATATAACCTTAGTTGTTCTCCCCCATAAACTGGAATACTGGCATAAGACATATCCATCTGAAGAGTTCCCCCTAATTTAGCACAACAAGACCTACAAAGGAGCATTCCAAATTTGGGAGGAATATCTGTGACAACTATATCAAGCACTTTTCACTAGAATTTGGTCAAGGGTGATTACTAATCCTTAATCAATCCTAAGCAGGGCACCCTTTTAGAATCAAAGGTGTACAAGTCTTGATAGGATCTAGTTATGTCAAGTTTCAAATGGTCCATGACAGCTTTTGGCATGAGGTTATATGATGCTCCAGAATAAAGCATACAATTCTATAACATGGAATCATTTGTGTTAAGAGTTACATAGAAAGGAGGCACTATTTCATCTATCATATATGAGTTAGGACCAAAGACAACTGCTCGTTTTTCATCTTACAGACTAATGATATCACTTTCTGCATCAACCGAGGTGTTTTGTATCCATTTGGAGACTTGATTTTTATACCTAGGGTTTTTGGAAAGTTCTAAAATTGGAATTGGGATTTTAACTCTTTCTAACTCTTTTTCAACACTAAATGTACTCAAAGCATTTTTATCACTTTAAGCAGTATCAGTTGAATGATTTAATGGTCAAATAACAGTTGTTTGTGTTTCAACAGCTTTGGTACGAGGTTCAATTATTAGAGTCCCCTAAGGAGGTATTCCAGGGCTAGGTCTAGGCCTAAGATCATATCTCTTGTTCAACTTTGCAATTAAACATTCAGAGAAGGCATGGTATTTAGAAACTTGTGAGGATTCTTATTCTTCTTGAACCTGATTTTTTTGTGAGAGAGGAATAATAACTATTTGATTAGAAGAAGTATCCATGTTATTGATATCTTTAGTAATAGTCATAGCATTTTCATCAGGTTGCTCATCATATATCAGTAAAGGAGTGGGAACCTGTTGATCATTACTAGGTCTCTAAAGAATTTGTAATTGTGGATTGCTTTTATACTAACCTTGATTTTGATTTTGGGGTCTGGTTACTATTTTTTGAACTATCCTAGGTTGAGTCTCAATCTTGGAAATTCTATTAGATAGATTTCTAAGAAGATAATTTATTTCATCTATTTTAGAATCTTCTGTTTTAGTCTTTAGAAGAACTAGAGGAACTAGAGGCCTCTTGAATAGATTTGAGTTTTCTTGCGGTCTTTTCCTCTTTATCTTTTGAGGAAGTCGAAGCAACCCTATTTGCTTCCACCTCTATAGAATTTTTTTGCATATCTTCAAGAGTTCTTGAAGTTCTCTCTCTTAGCATTACAACAAAATCATCGTCAAAGGCTTTAGAAAACCTAGACTTAGTTGCTGCTACAGGGGGTTTACAATTAGGAGGCATCTTATGATAAAGTTTATTGAAGCTTTTGATCAAATCTGATACAGATTCACCAAATTTTCTTTAAGTTATTCAAACTCAGTCAGAAAGTAAAGAGGATCTTCCTTTACACCCCATTGATTTTTAAATATGTTTGTAAGTTCTTCCCAATTTCTAATGGAATTTATAGGTAACTGCCTAAACCAGATTCTTACATTTCCTTCAAGTGACTGTACAAAACATATGTAAACATTTTCTTGTTCGATATGCATGTTGTCTGAAAAGTCTAGAAAATCTTGAAGATGGTCCTCAACTGAGGGACCAATTCCTCTAATACACCTAGGAAGGTATTTCAAGTCCCCAACTAGTAATGCATCGAGGTTAGCAGGTAAGACTAAAAAGCTACATATCTAGCTTGTACAATAGGTCAAAATGCCATAGTAGAAGGTGGTGTATGAGGTGTTTGTGTGGATGAAGAAGAAGAAAATGAAGAATAATAAGATGAAGAAGAGGTAGAAGAAGGTAATTGAGTGGGTGTGTGACTATGTGGAGGTGAAGAAGGAGGGGATCTCTTGAATAACTTTAAAGGAGTCTTAAGAAATAAATTTTAGACCTGTGAATGAATACCCTCTTTTGTTTCAAAGAGTGGATTTGAATATATAGAGAGTGTCTCTTCAGGTTGTTGAGAAGTAGAAGCTTCAGGTCGTTCAGAAGTGGAAGGAAATGAATAAGTGGTATCGGATATGAAATATGTGGGCTTGTATTCAGGTAAATGAACACCCAATTCAGACTCTGTTTTAGGTGATCCTAGTGGTAGTGGGGTTTCTTGATGTGTTTCAAAAGAATGAATGAGGAAAGCTGAATCTAAATCAACTCCCCTATCTGATAGTTCAGAAATCCTAGGAGGTATTTGTGTCCAATCAGGATTGTATGGAATATTACTAAAAGGATCAAATGATACTAAATATTTAGATTGCAAGGTTGAAGAGGAAGAATAAGATAGTTGATGTCTCTTTTTAGAGTTGGCTTTTCTTAGAATCTTTTCAATATCTGACAGAGGATTAACTAAGTCAGATTCCGAATGAGATCTGGTGTGCTTAAAAGGTGTCAGTTTGGGTTAATGGAGTCACCGGGTGATGAATTTTAATCTTTCTAGACCTTTAATCACCTTAAAGGAATAGAATGAATATCCTCGATCCAAGAAAACTTAATGGAATTCAAATCCCCAACAATGACACTAGATTGATTTTATATCTCTGAAATGATAATGGTCAACTATCATGCCAGAGCATCTAAGATAATTGTTTTGGGGGTTTTGTTTTAATTTGGAGGACCAATGAATGAAATAGATGTAACATTGTAATGCCTAACCTTTTGAATAATATTAATATCAAAGTAGAGGGCTACTATAAAATTTCACACAGTGATATAGATTGTATGGTGGTGAGAAGAAACAGAAAAATAATATGATTATCACGGTTTTCAAATTGAAAATTAAATAATCATAACTATGAAAACCTTTAAACTATGTTTAGAAGATTTACGAGAATATGCTTAAGCTTATAAAAGATGTTGATGATTTATTGATTCAGATGGAATTAATTAAACAAATAGTCCATTAATTCATTATCTTTATAAATTATCACTTCAGAACCATATAGGAATAGTTTGAAACTCAATTATTCCTACCTAGTTATCTTTGTAAGACATAAGAATATGAAGAAAAACATAATGAGTAATACTAGAAAAACTTACAGGAAACACAAACTGTGTAAAACAGAATTTGGAATCCTTTGCTTTGTATTAAGGATCCAGAAAATTCAAGTACATCAAATGTTTTCAAATGCTTCATCAAGGGTGCAACCCTTAATAACTCGTGAAGAGAGTTATTTATACAATAGTAGAACTAAGAAAATATCCTAAACTATTTTTACAAAAATATATTATTATAAAATCAAAATAAAGGCTTTTAGTTGATCTGGCACTATTTTGATGTTGCGTTGTTGGTGACTATCACTAAAAAAAAAAAACTAAAAATCATTGAAGTTGGCTGACTGTTCCTCCAAAAGCTGAATTCTATTCGATTTTCACGTTGGATGTCATATTTACTTATGACCTTTCATCTGATACACTTTGAATTGTATTTATTTATCTCCCTCCTTTGTTTTAGTCTTTTAACTGTATGCTCTGTCACTTGCTTTCACTTTTACCAGTCACAGTAAAACACATCATCTGGTATTCTTTTACTCTTATCCTAGATTTATGTCTTTAGTAAAAGTGAATTTTACTAAAGACCTGTTCGACTTCATGTAAAAACCTGAATATGTTGTTGCTAATTTATCTCTGTTTTAACAGTTGCTGCCTTTGTGTAAATGATTTCTTTTGCTCTGTCTCTGGTTTAAACTTGATTTTTTTTTTGTACACAAAACTTCTGCTAAATGAAGCCTTTGAATAGATTTCCTGAATATCTTGGAGTAAACAGGTTTTGTGACTAGTATGAAAACTCTTTATCCAAGCTTCTAGCCTTCTAATCACCTGCAAAATAAAACAATTTATTAATAAAAACATAAGTTGGCAAGGAGGTGATAATAGTTTTAGGGAACACAAAAGTCTATGGATGGAGCCCAAAACATCTTCGGGAGGTAAACAGTGGTTAAATTTTGTTTTAGATGTTCAAGGTGGTGCAATAAATCTTAAGCAAGTTTCACTATGCAAACGAGCGAAAAGAGCGAAAATGAGGGTCTTTGGCTTTTAACAGGTAACGTTTAAAATTTGGCACGAAATTCGATAAGTGAACAGTGGATGGTTTTGGCCTACGCAAGGAGGTGGTATTAAGGTTCATCACACTGCGTTTGGCACTTGGGCAATTTTTCATGAGAGCACGCGAGTTCACGTAAAGTTGCTACGTAACCAAAAGGGGCCCGAGGAAAACCATGAATCTAGAGTTCTCTCAGGATTTTAGCTACAGACATTGGGAGTGCACGATATGCATGTGGATCATTGGATTTAGAAGCATATGATCGAAGGGATGTCGTACAGTCTATATGCACTGAGGGAAATCGAGCGGAGATTAGCAAAGCCTAGGGGATAATTACAAATGATTTGTAATTATTTAATAAGATAAAGAGGGGTTAAAAGTATAATGTGCAGGTTCAATACAGTGGGAGAAGGGTTAAAATGCTATGGGGTTTGTTAACCGCACCAAGGGGGGTGGGTTAAAAGGTTTTTTATCGGGAAAATGGTGAATTGCATAGTTAATTAAAATAAAGTGGGGGGCATTTAAACTTAGGACAAGGGGGGTTTATGAGTTTTTTGGAAAATTATAAGGGGAAAGTGATTTTTCAATGGGGAAATGGTTTCACACTAGGAAAAAGGGGTTTTGGGTAGGGAAATGACCTTTAGAGTGTAATTTGCTAGGAAAATGTGTGAAACCAAAGGACAAGGGTGAAAATGAATGGAAAAGGGTATTTTAACAAGAAATGATGGGATAATGGGGAAATTAGTAAATATGTTGTGGGGGATGAAATGAAATGAGGGGAAGTTTAATTAAATCAGCTTGTGAACATCCTTTCACTTTCATAATTTCTCCCGCACACTAAAACATATGATCAAGCATGATAAATGTGCTTATGCTTTGATAACCTTGTACTTCTGCAACCTTTCTTCTACCTACCCTTTACTTACCCTAACATTTTTTCTTCACATTATTTGGTGCATTTAAGTTAGAGACCCTTTATTTATTTTCATGAATAATCTACCTCTATACCTTATTCTCTCCATTGGCTCAGATTAAACTGTTGAGCCAATTTTATTTTCTACCTATGACAATCAATTTAAAACAAATCCAGTTACGATTAAACTGTATAATTGGATTAAAAAAACTAGTGCATCATCTAAAAAAACTGCACACAACTATTATTTTCAAAAGCGAATTAGAGTAAAAGTAGTGTCATTTAGATTTGCAACACTTTCAGAGTTTATTGCTTTTTTCTTTTCTCTCTAACCTAACATTTTATTTTTGCCTTCATTTTTGAGGGCATCCATTGTAACTGTTACACAGCGATTTGTCACCGTTTGTCACCATCCTTGTTACCCCTCACTTGTACACTGGAGGACTCATTCCGGGACCTGTGAGAAGTGACATGACCTGAAACCACTTGCATTATATTCCTCTGAGTATGAGTTTCATTTTCCCTGAAGACATCTCCTGCAAAATCTCCATGAAAACAACTCTTTTTGCATTAGCGCGAGTCCACAGTTCACTGCCCGCGCCAATGAGGGAAATCCTCTAAAAAGGGCGCGCCGTTGGTGCTTTGTCTCAGAGTCGCACTCGCGCCAACCGAATTGAGTAAAGTTTTCAACCACCAAACTCCCGAAGGTTCTCTTCAACCCATTCACCAACTGAATCTATGTTGAGCTAGGATGGTTTGGCTTCGAATCTCCATAGAAGGGAAAGTGGTTTGCCACCTTTCATGGAAGTTTCCAAGTGATAAAGCCAATCCCATGAATAATGTGGTTGATCCTATCTCTTTCCTCTCTATCTATAAAAGCTTGCCTCTATGCCTTGAGCAAGCTAGTGATAGTTGCAGTAGTTCTAGTCCCAGCATAGTGATAGAGAGTTTGAAGCTGCAAGAGCCTTCTTTGCACCCATAAGGCCAAATCTAAGTAAGGAGATTCTTGTCACCCAAAGAGAGAGAGGCTTGTTCCTCATCCCAACAAGCTTTGCAAGACTTGTGTAGCTAACTACCCAGCCAAAGGAGGATTTGACGTCAGAACAATGGTTGTATTCTTCTTTGTTATTTATTAATAATAGATGACTATCATTATGGTTCCACTCTCATTGTTTCATGCTTGATGTTGAGTTATATCTTTTCTGACTGATATATAATTGCATCTACTAGATTTTACGCTTGTTTTCGTGTTGTTCTTTGCATGTGCAGGTGTCCAATCACGGAGATCGTGTGGATCGTGACCGGCCAAAGCAAAGGGACGAAGGCGATATCTCTTCGACGAACACTAGCGTTGGAATCCAAGTAGGTTCTCACCATCTACTTTTTATTTGCAATTAGGAACTTGCATGATATCATTATGTGATTGTTGCTAGACCCGGTCTGGGCTAGTAGGGATCGTCTCTGTCCGCAGAGAGGATTTACCTCCACAACACTAACATTTTATTTGATATGGACATATTTATTAAAATATTTCCTAACATTTTGTTCAGTATTATTTTTGTTTATATCCTAGCTTAATATTTTTTTGAAAATATTTTCATTTTTTGGAATAATTTATTTTAACTTACCAAAACCAAAAAATGCTACAACGGGGTCAATGCTACCAATTCATTTCAGTGTCACCGACATGTTCAAGAGAAGTCATCCAGTTTAAATTCATCCTTTGCAGTACCATAAACCTTCATTTTCATGAACTCCATTCCTGAACCGTGTGTCGTTATTCAAATTCCGTCTCCAAAATCATTACACTCGTTTTGTGTCGTTTATGTGGGATACATCAAGGCCCTCCTGCGATGATTTTCTTATTGTCGACATCAACACATTATCCAAGAAGTTGACTTAGAAACACCCTTCCAGTACCTTGAGGATTACATACATCAATGGCAAGTTTCTCTCTTCCGGTGATAGGTTAACATCAATGGCCTTCGACCGAAAGACTTTGTATGATGTTTGAAATCAAAACATATATTCACACCATGTAGACTATACTACAGTAAATTGAGGATCATTATCATTATCAGTGATTTCTCTCGCGTCTGTTAACGACTTACGTCATTGGTTGGTAATCAGAAGGTGTCTTCCCATGTTCGACTTCAGATCACATATTCACATGGTTAGACTCATACTTAAGCAAACGATTGAACGAGATAGAAGACCCCAGATCTAGTTTCATCCATCCGAGGTGCGATTTCGAGAATACTAAATCATATGTAATGGCTTTACATTGATGGTCATTCTAATCACGGGTCTATATCTGTAGACGACTATTTGTGTACATGTAATGAAAGTTTATATGTTGAGCATGGGTATGCCTTCCCTTAGTAATTCAAGAAAAATTAAAAAAAAATCATGATATATGTATTGTAATATATGGAGGTCACCTTCCACTTCGAAACCTCCTCATCACATCATGAAGCATTTCATTCAACATTAACATTTTGTGACTTCATGCTTTAGGGGGAAACTATTACAAATCCATTTGGACACATCACTCCCATCATCTAGATCAGTATTTTAGGGCTCATCAAACCCTAATTTTATATGCTAAATGCCCTAAACAAGTCACCCTTTTGAATGCCTCCTTCCCAGACATTTTCATGACTTGAAGACATCCTAAAATGACCTCTAAAGGGACAAGCGCAGGTAGGCCCATGTAAGGGTGCATTGTAGAGCAGTTGAGTCCATTTTAGGGTGCTTTGCAGAGAACTTAGGCCCTCTTTCACCTGCGGAAGGTGAGATTGAGCGAAATTAACATAGGGTTTGAGGAATATTCTTATCTCTTGGAGTAATCTAGAAGTTTCCCTCACTTATCAAATCCTACGAGCTCGAAAATGGATGAGGAATGCGTTAAGATGCATCCTATCCTTTCATTCCTTCCTCCATGGAACTAATTCTAAGTATGGAAGGCCATTCAATACCCCCATTTATAACATAATCTCCTTCATCTTCCTATAAATTGAACACTCATCTAAGTGATCAAGGGCTGGACTATGTTGAATTGTAAGGAGACAATGTTGCTATGAAAATTGAATTTGAGACAAGTATTGTTATGGTACAAGTTTGTCATGCTTTTGATGTGATGTGGATGGGATCCAAGCTATAGGAGTGACATTGAATCAGACTTGATGGTTGTAATTCCTTCTTCTATTTCAATAAAGTAATTGAACCTTTTTCCCATATGCTTATCTTGTTATATGATGTTTATATGTGTGAGTGTATCTGATTCCATTTACTTGTATTCAATAGATATTTTGCTTTGATAAGTTCTTTGTCTTTTGTTTGTGTTTACAGGTGCTTCTCAAGTGTGTTAAGTATGGGAAGGAGTGACATGATCGATACAAAGGAGACAAGAGGAAAGCGAAACTACAAGTAGGTCTTCACATCTTATTTGTCTTATCTATTGCTTATAGGAAAAGGCTAAAGTTCTTTAAACTGTTGTTCTAGATATGGATACTTATCTAGGGAATTAGTATATTGAATTAAATATCAGATTTTAGGCGATCTGTTTCATAGATTCACAATTACAACAATCATTGGTTTCATGTGATGTGTTATGTTATGATGCATATTCATCCACGGATTTGGAATCCTAAGTCTTGAATGTCAACCCAAGGAAACACCAACTGTCACATGGCTTGTTATCCTATGACCACCACTTATTTCTCATATACCAAGTTCATTATTTCCTTGATTTGAGCTAGTACATGACAATTTTTGAGTTCATTACTCGGTTTTTTTAGATAGTTCTCTAATCAAGCTCATTTTTTCCTTTCTCATTTTGGTCCCGAGGGATTTGCAGCTTAACATTTTTGGATGTTTGGTATGTTGTGCTTCCTTAAATCCTATTTCACACAAGATTGTAACTCTTTCCCGTCCATATGTCGCCCGTATTATGAATTGAGCTCAATGGTGCAAAAATTATTGAATCAAATGATGAATGTCTCCCTTTGTTTCACCAAGTCAGCTAGTGGGAATTTTTACAATTATTTAAAGGAAACAACACTAAAGTGGTGAAAGAATTTGTGTCCTATGTGGGAATCCTAGAAATTAAATTCATCCTTGAATTCAGAGTGACAACCATGCATCTTCCTCTTAAAGGCGAATGCTAGTCAAAGAATGTTGTAGTATTAAACGTTCCATGGAGAAAGTTGCTTGTCAGTAGGGACTATAAATACCATGTCAAAGGTATGTCTATAGTGTCTTTGAAGATAAAATGGCATCAGTTTTTGAACTTAATTCATAGGCATATAACCTGTGGAGGTGATATAACATAGTTTTTAAGCACCATGTTCAACCTTTAATGTTTTTCCTAGGCCGGAAAATTAACTTGCCCTATTATTTGCTGAATAGTTTAACGAAAATGTCTAGGGCCTATCAAGTCCGCCACAAAACCCCTGAAAGGTCCCTGTTCCACCATAGTTTAATATGCATATTATTTAAACATCATTTTAGCTCAATTAGGTGATAACCAAGATTATTTTCTTGGTCGTAACAGTTCTGATAAGCCTCTAGCATTCAAGCATGTTCAATCTTCTGCTACTATGGCTCCTGACCCCTCTCCTATTGGTTCAACTCCATCTCTTGTTAACGAATTTCAATAAGATGAGTGTGAGGCCTCTATCCAAGGCCTAAGGATACCTCTTTTAGATGATATTCATATTTAAGTTTCCAAAATTTTAAGCTCCCTTCATGTTACCAAGAGTGCGAATAAAACCCAAGATTTGAAACCCTCCACAAAGTCTCCTTTGCCCAAACTTGAGTATGTCAAATCTGCACAAAAATAGGAAACTGATCATGTATATGGAAGTAAACAAAGCATGGCTAATGTAAAGAAACTTCAAAGGAGAATTTCTTGAGCCAAAAGGGCTAGGCACAAAATTCCCTCTATGACTATCCCCTTAGTTGATTTGGAAACCAACCTTGAGCCATCGTTGAAAATGAAAAAGCCCTAGTCCAAGGGAGCTCCTTGTTGTCAAGGCGACAAGGCTAATCATGGTAATTCTTTTATGGGTACTTCTCATTTGGATGAACTTATTGCCAATATGTATTGGAAAAAGCAATATATGGTTATTGTTCCTCATTTGGAATATAGGATCCTTCAATTGATTTATGTAAACAATCAACTAAGAGATTTGTTCCAAGAAAAGGATAAATATAAAGAACAAAATTCATCTAGTGTTGATGGTCAAACCCATTCAAAGGACACTCACATTGTGATTAAACCTTTGGATATTAAAGTCACTATCTCCTCAGAATTAGAGGGATCTGATATAGATAAATAGTGAATTAGTTTTATCTTTGCATGTGAAGTGTTTCAAGTGTTTCAGGTATGATTTGTTCTTTTTTTTTTATATTTTTTAATAGAAGGCCGCTATAGAATCTTTCCCTCATTTTAGTATTATTATGTGCTTATTTAATTTTAGTTTTCTTTTGTGGTAGGTATTCCACATGTACAAGACCGTCTTCCTGAATTTCACGCTCTGGGATACTCACGATCGCCATGTGTATGTTCTTAACTCCATATGGGAACTCTGTATGCCACCTATTCCATTTCAATTTGGTCATTCAACTGAAAGGCCTAAAACTACAACAATTTTTCTTTTATTCCTATAACAGATTGTCAAAAACAATTTTTAGTTTTATTTGATGTCAAAAGGTTGAGATCCTATGTATATATATACCCCTCATTTTGATGGAAAGGGGATCTGAAAGGGGAAGTTTTGGAAAAGGAAATGTCGGTTACATTGTGACTGTGGAATACTATAATAGAATTTCATCACTTGATTACATTCATTTTGCTAGTATTTTTCATTTATGTTTCATCATCATATTTTAATATCTTCTTAGTTCTTTTTTGACTTATTTTCAAGATCTATAGATAAATCTTGTTTGTTTAATGCTTTTATTTCTTAAGATGGAAACTTATTTTATTTCATTTATTTTCTAAAGAAGGAATTATTTCGATTTAAAATTGTTTCATTTGATTAGTATTCTTCTTTAGTGACTTGTGTCCTAAGAGGAAGTATTGATCGAGGCATTAGTTTAATTTGAACAAATGTGAATGTTTTCCAGATATTTAGGTTGATAGAAAATGTCATTTCTTGTTTCCAAATTGATAGTAATGTTGTAGTTGTAGATGATTGTGTCATCCATACCATCACTTTAGCTAAAAAAAATATTGATCGATTCCATAAAGCCAATGATTAATGTATATGAATTTAAAACAGATCATTTATAGTTTTATATTTGATCTATCTTGACCAAGCAATAATTAGAATTATATATTATATATCCTTTGCATTTACTCTTATTGTAAAACATGAAGGTAATCATAGTTGATTTGTGTTTGTCTTCGAGGAGAAGGAACCTGTAAACTTATAGTTACTTGTTATGTTTTTATTTACATTGAGAATTAGTTTTGATTTAATTTATAGTTGGATTTAGGAACATAATTTGATGTCATTTCTCTTTATATCTTTTGTAAAAGCCTATCATTAGAGCACACCTTTTTCTTGATCTAGATATGTTATGTTCTGGCCTATTTTGTTTGTTGCAATATAAATCTTGTATATTATGTACCATAGTTTGACTTTTGTATTATATCTTTCATTTATTGATTTTGTAACAACATTTTGAAGCAGAATTATTCTATTTCTTAATTCTAATTTCTAAATGAAATATATAAATTATAAATACATAGCGTATCATAGTTTCCCTATTGATGAAACATACAGTCCTTTTATTTCATATTCATATAAGATTCAAGTTGTTTGATTCCCATCTTTCCACTTGTATAGCTAACCTAATAATTTATGTATAGCATGTTTTAATCATAATTTTTTGTAAAATTAATCTAGATTAGTGTAGGATGTTCGTAGTATTAGTTTAGATTAGGATTATTTTCCCATGGATTCATTTCTTCATAAGAGGAAAGGATGCAAGGCCAACCAAGCCTATAAAATTGTCGAGGGTAGCCATAACAAATGACTTGGGCTACACTATTCCTCCCTTGGTGACTTTGGTGTACAATGGCCATGTCAACAAGTATTTGTGGTTATGAATTTCTACTATTTAAATTTAAATTGCAATTTTTGTGTGAGTATGTGTTTATGTTGTGTGAATTAAACTGCAAATCATAGGCTCTACCTCAAATGGTATTAAACCAAGTAAAAAATTGTGGGATTAGGATAGATCCAATGAAAATTGGGAGAGTTATGTACGATTTTTACCATGAAAAGAGGGAAAATTATGCGATAAAATAGTTGCAATGAAAAATAGAAGAAGTGTACATGATTTGAGCATAGGTATGTTGCTACATAAAGCTATTTGAATGAGTGAATAAAGCATGAATTTAGTGATAAGATTCGTTATATCTTATAAAAGGAGATACAAAATAAACCTTGAAGATTGTGAAGTAAACATCATTGAGGATGAGGCAATGAAATTTCAACAATATGTGATTGTAAATGTGTTACAACAGTTCTAGAAAAAAGAAAGAACTACATAATAACAAAATAAATTCATGTTGGAGATTGCTAAGGGAGAGAGTGTAGGATGCATTGAAAATTGTAGCATGGCTAGGAGAGAAAATATTCTAGTGAGAGGAATAACCAAAAGAGAAAGTCCATTTGGTTTATCTTGATTGGTTGGTAAGAATTCCTTCTATCCTCCCCACCCAAGTTTAATTCTTGCAAGTGACGTGATAAGCTTTGTAGTGTTGAATACAAGCCTTGTTGTTGAGTTTGAGTAGTTCCTCAATGATAGAAACATGTATATTCCTCATGTGGAATTGTGTTTTCAAAGTTTCTACTAATAAAGATAATGCTTGCAAAGATTCTCCAACAAATAGTGAGATAATGAATTATTTTGATTTACGTTAATAAACATAAAAGTCTATAACTTAGGTTACCATAATGCATGCTCACAAAAAACACATGATTTTACTCCATTTTTACTATATAGTTGCACTTATCTCTTAACTTCCCTGTCCACTAAAAGATTTTGTATAATATTTTGATTTAAAAATTTTATTGAGAGTTTCATTATAAATTACAATGTGTAGTTTTCTTATACAAGTTTCAAAAGTTTTTCTAACTTTATACTTTTCTCTCTTTGTTGGTGCCATTTGCCCTTCCAAAAAGCCTACCTATTTAGCACAACTTCATCCATATTTAAATAGGAACACAAAAAATTACAAATATACCCATAAATACAAAGATGCAGTAGAAATAACACTTCATTTCATTAATATCAAATACTGAAATATGCTTACAAACAGAATGGAAATAAGATTAGCTCGGTCGATGGTAGCTTATCTCTGAGAAGAGATGTGGTGGCTACATACCTTTGAACTACATTACAACGAGGCTCAAGGGCATTTTTATTATTGAAAAATAAGAACAAACCCAGAAAAACAAAAACCCTTACCCAAGGAGATGTAACACCAAGAGTTTATGGGCCCAATTGGGGTGAGTTGGATAACCAACTTTCTGGGGTCACAACTTGGTCATATTAGCTCTGTTTGACGTGCATGATAACCCATTGCAAAGATATCTCTGAGGAATATGATAAAAAATTTGATTTTATGTAGGAAATCATTGGCAATAGATTGCTAAAACAAAATCGTTTAGGGCCTCAGAACGGCTCCAGAAGTTTAGGACCCAAAAAACTGCTAAAATAGTAAATTGTGCTACAATTAAGGAAACTAAAAAAATGAAAGAAAGAATGGTGGGGGTCCAAGTGGAATTAGTGGGTGGCCACCAATATCCACCTGGATCATTCCTCCCACTTTATGAAGCAATGGTCCCCATTGCATTGAGTTCCTCCATGAGTTGAGGAAACTTTTGCTGAACTTGGTCCCTGGTGAGCCACTTGCCCTAGTGAAGGAGTTGGCCTGCTTTGACAACTCGATACAATTGGATATTTTGCTGGTGAGTGTTCTCAATCTGCGTGTCCATAATCTGATCAGTTGTGGCTTGCTCCATGCAATATGGATTTAACACTGTAGGTGTGAGTTGTTCTGCAATGTCTGATGTGTCCAGCAATGGTGGGAAGTGTGGTCGAAGGCGGTCCACATTGAACATTGGGTGTAGGCCAAGGAATGGGGGAATGTTGAGCTCAAATTCATTGTCGCCGACAACCTTAGTAATGGTGTAAGGACCATATTAGAGTGGTATGAGTTTACGATAGGCTCTGGTAAGGCATTCCTTCTACAAATGCAACCAAACTTTGTCGCACACCCGAAACTTGTATGGCACCCGATGTTGATCATCTCGCTGATTGTACTTAGCATTTGATTTCTCCATAATGTCATGGACCTGTTGGCTGATATGTTGGATGTGCTGAATGAAGTTGTTTGCCTTGTCGGCTTCTTGTTGGACATGAGCTGAATCTACCTGAGTAGCTGCAAATGGTATGGCCACATTAATGGGAATAGTGGCTGGAATCCCAAGCCCACCTGAAAAGGGTTGTGGCCAATCGAGATGTGGAGAGCCCGGTTATAGCTGTGCTGGACATAGGGAAGGCTTTCATACCATGTGCATGGATGCTTTGAGTTGTACATGCGTAGAATGTGTACGATCATCTTGTTGATGACCTATGTTTGGCCATCAGTTTGGGGATGGAAAGCTATGGACTTAGTGAGCTTGGTGTCTATCATCGATGAGAGACTAGACCAAAATGTACTAAGTAACCTGCTATCCCGATCTAAGATGATAGACTATGGGATCCCAAAATGTACCCACACTCATTCAAAGAAGAGTTTAGCAGTGGATTCTACTGTGATATTCTTTTTGCGGGCCGTGAGAATGGCCATCTTCGAGAATCTGTCAATGACCACAAAAACATAGTTGTTGCCATGCTTAGAAGAATGAAGGCCCAACATGTAATCCATGGAGATGGATTCCCAAGGTCGACTAGGGGTAGGTAATGGAGTATAGAGGCCCTGCTTCTTCATGGTTGGTTTGGTAATGACATAGACAGTGTAGGATCTGATGTACTTCCTGACATCCTGTTGAAGATTCAACAAGTAGAAAATACTTCTGCAGTACTGCCATTGTTTTCTCGACCCCGAAATGCCCAATGGCCCGACTGTAGTGCACTTCCCAAATCAACTTAGCTCACTCACTTGAAGGAACACAAAGGTGTCCTAGGTGGCATAGCAGCGCATCCTAGAGGTGAAAATCTAGAACCTTCTAACCCTCCAAGAGCCTCTGGTATGTGTGGCCGAACTCTGGGTCGCTTTTGTAGAGAAGTGGCCAATCAGAAGTCTCGTTCCCATAAGAGTTGATCACGGTAGTTAACACCATGATCGGTGGTCACCTGAGGTAGTCTCCAACATTATTGGTGCTACCCTTCTAATACTTGATATTCAAATGGAATTGTTGTAGCTATGTGGGATACTTTTGATGGAGATCATTCTGCAGCTTCCCTTGCATCTGTATGAACTGCAGGGGTCGATGGTCTGTGTGGATGACCGTTTCCTTCCCCAAAATATAATGCTTCCATTGTTGGCAAGCCTACATAATGGAATACATCTCTTTGTCATAAGTGGGATACTTTCGGATTGTGTCTGAAAGTGTCTCACTATGATATGCCACTGCATGCCCCTATTGAGTAAGGAATGCCCCAATAGCATAGTCAGATGCATCTGTCTCGATCTCAAATGGATGTTGCAAGACTGGTAAAATGAGCACTAGTGCAGAGTAGAGGCGATGTTTCAACTATGCGAATTACTTCTGTTGAGATTCATACCAAAATAATTTTTCTTTCGCTCCTCCCTTGGTGACTTGACTCAAGGGCCAAGTGATATGAGAGAATCCCAACACAAACCTGCGGTAGAAATTGGCAAGACCCAGAAAGCTATGGAGCTCTGTCAGAATGGTTGGGGCTGGCCAATCCCGAATGACTTGGACCTTTGTTGAATCCACATGTACCCCTCGTTCATCAATAATGTATCCTAGATATTGAACCTGGGTCATGCCAAACGTGCATTTCTCCAAATTGACACATATCTTGTGTTGCCGTAGTGTTTGGAGAACTTGTCGGATGTGGTGGAGGTGCTCTTCCCAACTCTAACTGAAGATCAGAATGTCATCCATGTATACCACTACAAATGAGTTGGTGAATGGCTGCAAGATGCAATGTTGTAGGAGCATTCATCAACCCAAAAGGCATAACCAACAATTAGAAAAGACCCTCCTTGGAATTTAAGGCAATATTCCACACATCGGAGGGTTTGATTGGCACCTAGTGATAGCTAGACTTCAAGTCGATCTTGCTCAAGTATTTTCCCCCTTCAGGTGGTCTAGAAGGTCATCAATCCATGGGATCAGGTGCCTATTCTGACAAGTGATCTTGTTTAGGGCCCGGTAGTCAATATAGAGTCTCCAAGTCCCATCCTTCTTTTGTACCAACACGATCCGGCTCCCACAGGGTGATGAACTCAGAGGGATTTGACATTTCTATGGCAACTCTTGAATTTTCCTCTTGATTTTGACGTCCTCCAAAATGAAGCGTCGATAGATTGGTCCATTAGGAAGCGACGCACCTAGGGTCAGGTTGATAGAATTCTTGACTTGATAGTGTAGAGGCACCCCTTTGGGGGAGGTGAAGATGTCCTTGTACTCCTCCATGACCTTGTCCATCTATTGTTGGTGTGTGGAGGGGCCCTATCTAGAGGTCATGGCCACCATCTTCTTCTTTCCCTGAGGGCATATCATTAGGAAAACAAATTTCCCTGTTTTGGAAATGAGCCTGCTACATTGTTTTGTAGTAACCAAAGAGATGGCAATAGGCGGTGATACCTCTGGTATCTTGTACAAATTATTTCCCAAAGTAACAAAACCAGCACAAGGCCTTGACTCATACACAAAATGTCGCTTCCGTAAGTATGGTTGGCCTAATAATACATCACAAACATCAAGGGGAGCAATGCCACATAATACCTCATCCGTGAAGGGCTTCATGTTGTATGGAAGGTGGCATTGTTGGCTCACGCAAAGATCTCATCCTTGTTGAAGCCACCAGATGGTGTACGGTTGTGGATGTGCTTTGATCAGTAAGCCAAACCGCTTCACGACCTCTGTCGAAATGAGGTTCTTTTGGCTCCTGTTATCACTAGAATCTATAGTTCATGTATATGTTAATTATCCATAAGTTTTTATAAAGTCTTGAGGTCTTGTAAATAAGTTTGTTAACTTATGTCAATTTCAAATTTTGAAATTCAAGAGTTATGAATGAAATTCGTGTAAAGGCAAGGGCATTAGTCATCTTCCATCATGGTTAGTTATGTCATGTCATGTCATTGGTACTTGCGCAGTTTCGCAGCGCGGGTATGATCTCTTAGGTACTTGCGCAGTTTCGTAGCGCGAGTGTGATTGGTCAGTTCTGCTGCTAAATAATGTTTGCGTGTTTTCGTAGCGGCCCGTTTGCCAGCGATTTCGTAGCGCATTCCTTTAAATTTGAACTGCCCGCGCTACGAAATCGGGGTTTCGGGCTGTTGTCTAGTTTTTTTTCCTGAAATGTCTAATCCGAGAAGTGGTGAGTCACGAGTCCGGTTATGATTGTTTCCTCACACCATTTACGTGTCATGATTAGCCATTACTTTGCCATCAGGTCTGATTTCATTGAGTTAGGTGTCAGTTTGGAGGACGTTATAGGAAGTGGTCATTCCATAATGTGTTTTTCATAACATATGAATGTCTTCTACTCTATGAAAAGCGTGAGCTTTATTCTAATCAGACTACTGCAAGCGAGCCTGAGTTCTACAGCCAAAGAGTGTTATCGTGCTGCAAACCACCGTCATTTCCTTGTGTAGAATTGTGCAAAGAAACATGGAGAGAAAGGAGCACCGTTCGGGTAGATGTGTGAGAACAGAGCCGGAGGGATTAGATGTAACCCTCGGGGATGAGGAAGTAGCAAAGGCGTTCAGAGCTGCTGGTTGTTGGCGGTTCTGTGAAAAACTCAAAGGTGGACATGCAGAAGTGACCAAGGCATTTGCAGTGAACTTCACGGGATTAAATTCAAAGGTGGCCATGCTGGAGTTTCTGGTTTCCCCTGAAGTCATTTCTACAGTCACAGAAATCCCAAGAGGTGGCCAAGAATGGTTCAAGAATTTCAAGTTTGATATGGGTCTGTGTAAGGAGTTCTTAAAGGCACCATATGTAGACGAAGATCTTACTAAAGCTGTCCCAAGGAGCTATCTTAAGGAGAATTATGCTACATTATTGACATGCATCCAGAAGTACTTGACATGTGAAGGTCGGTACAACAAAGTCTACTCATATCATTTCAAGCTGCTACTACACTTCACTGGTAAGAGCTCAATAGACATCCCTTTTTACTTATTCAGGAGTATTTCTAAGATGTGTGACAAGATTCAGTTGAAAAAGGAAGCTTATGAAACATCTCTTTTTCATCATGGTCTGGTTAAATTATTGGTGTTGGATAGCCTACATAAAATTGGTAAAGACTGGGATTCGTTTGTATTCATGGCCGGTTTCCCTAGTAAAACGGGCCTCACTCCATTACCTGTAAGAGAAAGAGAAGATAGGAGTGAGGATACTACTTTGGCTGAGATTAGGAAAGAAATAACAGACCATAAGAAGCCCAAAGCTAAAACAAAGAAGCCAGAGAGGTCTGTAACAGTCAAAGAAACACCTGAAGCATCAACAAAGAAGACTCCTAAGTTAGCAGTCAAAGAAACTCCTGAGGCATCAGTAGTCAAAACTTCAAAATCATCCAAAGTGTCTGAAAAAGAAGCCTCTAAGTTGCCGCTTAAAGAAACACCAGAATCATCTAAACAGAAGACTCACAAAAGAAAAGATGAAATTAAGTCTAGTGAAGTTGAAAGAGTTTCAAGAGCAAGAACTAGAGGCCAGCTGAACAAAGAAAAAGGAAAATCTGCTCATGTGGAAGAGAGTCCTGTTTCTAAGGGTAGTCTAAATGATTTGCTGGAAGCCATTGAATTAGAACAAGAACATCCAATCCAAGTTGAACCACTTGAAATAGAACCAGATCAATTGGTGGCACCTATGCATATTGATCTAACACAATCTTCACCTGAGAGTTCTAAGAAGTCAAAGGCTTCCAAAAGGTTAAAGTTTGAAGAACCAGGTGAAGAGTATGCCTTTAAACCTCGCAGACCAATGACTAGGAGGCAAATAAAGGAAGCAGAAAAGGCTCAAAAAGAGAAAGTCCCTTCAGACATGCCTAGGACAGAGGCACTCGAAATCTTCTCTGGAATAGTCCAAGCAGTTAAAAACAAGAATAAGGACAATAAGGTGGTTATCAGTCAAAGTGGAAATGTGGTTGCCATTACAAAACAAGCTGGAGCAAGTAAGGAGATACCTCAGGTTCATAATATTTTTAAAGAGAAGGCAGTGAGATATACTAGTTATAAGAAAGCTGTGATGAAAGGTAAAACAAGTTTGATCAGTCAAGCTAGTTCGGTATCTGACGCCTATGTATGGACAATACCAGCTCTAAAACAGGCAAAAACTATGAAACAAATGAATGCAAGTCTAAGAGCACAGAACAAGAAGTTGAAGGAGGAAGTCATCAGCCTGAAAGAAAAGCTAGACAAGCTAGCTAAATGATTCAAGGAGGAATGTGTTTTCTCAAATTTTGATATATGTTAGGCCATTGTCTTTTTAAAAGTTTTTGAGACTTTTTTGTGTCTTCACACCTGTATGGAAAGACTAAAGGAATCATAGATTTGAAATATTGCTGTTTTGAGGTTCATATATTTAATTTTGATGACCTACAGCAGTTTCGTAGCGCGCTACGAAACTGCTGTAGATGACTGGTTAGGTTTAAAGCTTGAGTTGGAATGCTGAGATCAGCATATATTCAAAGAGATGGTTTAATATCAGCATGTAGACTATAGAAGATCAGTCAGAAATTTTGAAAAGGAGGCCAGGTGTAAATATTCAAAGAAAAAGTCGAAGTTTTGTCTTTTGCCTAAAAGTCACTTTATCTCCGAAATTTTAGGGTTTGGATAGAGCTGCTGAGGTGTTAAATGATACACTTGTCCAGTTGTGGGATGGCTGGGTTATGAGTTTTCTTCAGTCACACGGGACTATCCAAGGTTTAAATGGCTTAAAGATGGATCATTAATATATGAACACCGAGGGGAGGCAGCAACCAAGAATATAGGCTTCATTTTCTTTTCGGTTGTTGAAGTCATCTATGCATCAAGTATCCGGAGCTGTATGTACATTGAATCTGTTTTAAGCTTGGATATGGTTATTATTGCAGTGCTACAGGTGGCAAGCTCAAAGGACACATCAGGGTATACAAGGAAGAAGACTTAAAGTGCCAATATGATGGAATCCTCTGTTTTCGTAGCATCATATCTCTTGTAATAAATTAGTTCGTTTATGTTATTGTTAAGGTCATTTATGTCAAAAGCCTGAGCTCCCTTCATGCTTGATGAGGAGTCTCATACAGCAGTGTTTTGATAGGCTATATATAGGAATAACTTAGATGTAAAAAAGGTTGGATACTTAATAGAAAAAGTGTGTTGTTTTGGGCCACTGTAAGATCTTTTTTGACAGTAATAGTAAAACAGAGTTATACTCTTCTCAAGATTCTCGAAGGATTGTCATGGTCAAATGAAGTGATGATGTGTTATAACTTATGTTATTTTATGGTTTTGTTGTATGCAATCACTCAGAATTCATACTTATATGCTCTGACTTCCTGTGTATACAGCAAGCTATGTGTGGTGGAATATGTTTGACTTGTAATGCTAAGAGCCTTGATTTCTATGAGTTCACTGTGTTTTTCTTGTTTACTTGATATTATAGACTCCATAGCCCAATGAGATATCTTTTGGTGTGTTTCCAACCAGTTATGCTTACATTAAATCTATTGTACAAGAGTTAGCCCTCTTATCAACATTCAAAATCAATAACCTTTTCTTGAGAGAGCCCTCTCAGGCTAGGGAGGCTAATCCTTAGTCAAAAGCTTGGTCTGAAATAGTTACACAGAGTCTGCCTGATCAGCAGCCCTTCAGTTGTGATTTTGTGATAACATTTTGGTGCGTCTGCCGGGAGATTAAGATTGAATTTCTGAAGGTAGCAGGAGTTCAAATGATTTTCGAGGCTGCATTCTACCTTGGTGACTCCATTTGTTATTTTAAAGTTTAAAGGTGGCTTCGAAAGGAAGGTACACAAGGAGTAACCCTGATCCAAATCCACCTAGTCCTGTGGAAAATCCGAATATCATCTCAAGAAGTAAACAAAGATTCTCTGACATACCAGGTACTTCAAGTATTTCAAAGTCGTTATTTACTGAGTTTTCTAGAAGTCTTGAGAACAAACTTGTGGATGATAAGGTTCAAGAGGTCATATTAAGGTCTGAAAATGAAGAAGAAGTAATAGGCATTATCTTGGATTTACAGAAAAGAGGTATTGATACCTCTTCTTTAATTTCACAAAAAGATAAAGAGGAGTTTTGGGAAATTGTTTCTTCTGAGCTTTTGTTAGAAAAAGAAGATTTAAAACAGCTCAAGGAGCTTGATCCTTTTGAAATTCTGCTTAACTCAAACCTTGGGTTACCTCTCCCAAATTGGAGCTCTTTTGTTGGTGGGTTACAAAGTCCTAATAGTCCTTTTCGTACTCATATTTTGTCCTCAGCTTCCGCAAGTCCAAACAGTCCTCAACTCACATCTCATACTAGTCTTGGTCATAGCATACCTATTGTTGTTGTTCCTCCTTTCATCATGGCTGTACCTGCAAGGTATGCGCCTTTGGCCCTCCCTGCTGTTTTGCATGACTTACCAAACAAATATGCTTCTAAGATTCCAACCTGGGGAGGGGATGAAGACATTACAGCTGAAGAGCATGTAGATAGATTCAATGACTTTATTGATAGGTATGAAGTAGATGATGAAGATGTCAAATTGAGATTATTTGCTCAGTCCTTTATTGGGGAAGTTAGGAAATGGTTCAAAGCCTTGGGAGCTGGTAGTATTCACAGTTGGATTGAGTTTGAAGATACTTTTTTGAGAAAATGGGGAAATAGGACTAATCCAGTACAGGCCCTCACTGAGTATAATAATTTGAGAAGAGCCCCAGATGAGACTATTCAGAACTTTTCTAAGAGGTTCAATAAGATTTACAATTCCATTCCAGCTCACTTAAAACCTCCTGGAGCCCTGGCCCAACTAAGATATGCTGAGTCCTTTGAATCTGATTTTTCTCTCTTACTCAGAGAAAGAGAGTCTGCTACATTGGCTGATATGCAAAATGATGCTATCAAAGTTGAAGTAAATATACTTGCTGCTAAAAAGTCTAAGATGGCTAAGACCAAAATTAAGGAAGAGGAGAGGCCCTCTACTTCAGCTCAAGATGAAAGATTTGAAACCATGATGAAGACTATGGAAAAGTTAATGGACCAATTAGCACTTGGGAATACTGCTGCTCCTCAAGCACAACAAGAACCTCGGTTCAGAAATCCCCAGTTTAGAAGGCCACAAAATCAACAAAGGCCAAGGGAAAATAGAAATCAGCCAGCTGATCCTCCTGTAAGACCTCCATTTCAGCAAAATATGGTAGATGGTGAGGAAGAGACTGAGGAACCAGAAGAAGCTATTCATTGTCTTGGTGAAGAAGATTCAGAAATCTTTTTAAGAAAAGAAGAACATGATGAGTCTAGTCAACAAAAAGTTGAAAAAGAACCTTCAGATTTCCTAAAGGGTTATCAGCATGCCATATTTGAAATTCAGAAGCAATATAACCTCAGAAATCGAGATGTCCCCATTACAGCAAATAAGGGTCAGCCTAAGAAGAATATTCCAAAAGCAGTGGAAGACAAAAAAGAAAAGCCAAAACAAGCTGAAGAAAAAGGTGATGCTCCTATTGAAAAGAAAGAGAATCAAGCTCTTGTTCTTCCTAAGGAAGTTGAGAAGTCTACTCCAGGATTCAATATAGAAAATGATATTTCTAAAATTAAAATATCAGTCCCATTTAATGAACTTTTGAAAGTAAACAAGTATAGAAGCAAGATTGTGGAAATGCTTAATTCTCCCCCGGGAGGAGCTGATATTTTAAATTTGCAAGAAGACAATCCTATCATTTGTTTGGGCCCAAGGCTGGAGGATGAGCAGAATGATGAATTTCCTCCTTTTTATATAAGCATCAATATACATGAAATGACTCTTCATAATGCCATGTTGGACTCAGGAGCATCTCATAATCTTATGCCCAAAGTCATTATGGAAAGGTTAGGATTGGAAGTGACCAGACCTTATAAAGATTTATTTTCTTTTGATTCTAAGAGGGTGCATTGTATTGGGTTAATTAAGGATGTTGTTGTGGCTCTTACACAAATCCCAGCCAAAACCACTGTCATGGATATTGTTGTGGCTGATGTTCCACCTAAATTTGGAATATTACTTTCAAGATCATGGGCAGCTAAAATTAAGGGTACTATGCAAATGGATTTGACTTATGCTACTATTCCAGTATTTGGGGAGCAGAGAAGGTTATACCGGGAAACAAGGATGGCATATATGGTGAGTAGTAAGGATAAACCACAGAATTTTCCTATCTATTCTTGTGATACAGGCTTGGGATCAGCCATTCTGTTTAATGAATCAGTGGGAGAGGAATCACAGAAAGAAAAAGCAGAAAATCAGTGTGAAGAGTTGCAGCAAAGTAATGAAGAAGACATTTCTGGTTGCTGGTCTTTGTATTTTGATGGAGCAGCAGGGAAAGAAGGAGCTGGCGCTGGAATTTGGATCATGAGTCCAGCTGATGAGAGTAAGTTTCTGTCTTATAAGCTCAATTTTGATTGCACAAATAACATGGCCGAGTATGAGTCCTTGGTTTTAGGCCTAGAAAATTTGATTGAGTTCAAGGCAAAAAACATTGCTGTTTATGGGGACTCTGAGCTAGTTATAAAGCAAGTTCAAGGTGTTTATCAAACAAAAGATGCAAGAATGAGAGCTTATAGGAATTTGGTGTTAGAATTGTTGGAAAAGTTTCAATCATACACTTTCAATGTCATAACCAGAGAGCAGAATTCCATGGCAGATTCTCTTGCTGTAGCAGCTAGTCTTTTTGTCATTCCTAAACATGCTTCTGACAGTTATGCAGTCAAAGTCCGCCATAGGCCAGTGATCCCTGACAATATCCTAAATTGGCAAGTATTTGAAGATGACCAGCAGGTGAAAAGTTTCTTAGAATTGAAAGGAGAATTTGAGAATTGTCAAATTGACCAGCAAAACATGTTAGTGGAAACAAAAGAAAAGTCTGAGGTGTTGCAGCTGCAAAATAACCTCATTCCTAAGGGTCTGATTCCACTTGAGAAACTTTTTGATCAGAATGATGTTTTTAAGGCGCCAAGGTTGCAGGCAAATGAAGAAGAAATAGAAAGCTGCAATCTAGGTGATTTAGTAGCGCCTAAATTGATCAAAATTTCAAAATTTTTATCAGCTGATCTAAAGGTTAAGTACATTGATCTGATGAAGAAGTTTATTGATGTGTTTGCTTGGAATTATACTGATCTCAAACAATATGATTCCTCAGTTATACAACATACAATCCCCATCAAGCCAAATGAGAAACCTTTTAAGCAAAAATTGAGAAGAATAAATCCTCTGCTGATGCCATTAATTGAGAAAGAGGTTAAGAAGTTGTATGATGCGAAGATTATTGTTCCTATCAGATTTTCAAATTGGTTAGCCAACTTGGTTCCAGTGAGGAAAAAGAACGGAGAAATAAGGATTTGCATAGACTTTAGGAATTTGAACAAGGCTTCACTCAAGGACAATTATCCTCTTCCTAAAATGGATCTCATGTTGCAGAATATTGTAGGTTCTCAAAGAATGTCAATGTTAGATGGCTTTTCAGGATACAATCAAATCCTTGTTCATCCAGAGGATCAGGAGAAGACAGCCTTTACTACACCATGGGGCACATTTATGTATTCCAAGATGCCCTTTGGCCTCATGAATGCAGGGGCGACTTTCCAAAGGGCTATGGACATTGCTTTTGCAGAGGAGAGAGATAAATCAGTTGTGGTATACCTTGATGATATCACAGTATTTTCAAAGAGAGAGGAAGATCATTTAAAGCATCTAGAAAAGATATTATTGAAGTGTAGAAGGTTCGGCATTTCTTTGAATCCAACTAAAAGTATCTTTGCTTTGACTTCTGGTAAGTTGCTTGGGCATATCATTTCTCAAGAAGGCATTAAAATAGATCCAAATAGAGTTAGTGCTATTTCAAGGCTGGATTTGCCAAGGAGTAAGAAAGAAGTTCAGTCCTTTCTTGGTAAAGTCAATTTTGTTAGGAGGTTCATTCCTAACTTTGCAGAGGTGGTTAAGCACATCACAAAAATGCTAAAGAAGGGAGCAGACTTTAGGTGGACAGCTGAGGCAAGAAAGTCGTTTGAAGAAATTAAAAAAGCACTCACTCAAGCACCGGTGCTTATTAGTCCTGATTTCTCCAAGGAATTTTTAATATTCACTTATGCCTCTGAAGATACAATCGCTGGAGTTCTTTTGCAGAAAGGGGATCAAGGTACTGAGCAGCCTATTTCATTCTTTAGTAAAACATTGGCAAATGCTGAATTAAAGTATAACATTTTAGAAAAGCAAGCATATGCTTTGGTTAAGGCAATCAAAGATTTTAGAGTCTATGTGCTTCATTCTCATATTATTGCATTTGTGCCAAGTGCTGTTATTAAAGAAATTCTCACACAAGCAGACCCGGATGGTAAAAGAGGGAAATGGATAGCCAAATTGTTGGAATATGATATTGAAATTAGGCCAACTAAATTGGTGAAAGGCCAAGGGTTAGGAGAGTTGCTAACTCACTCAAATCTAGACTGCAGTGATATTAATTTTAATGCAGAAATATCAGAAATTTTTGAAGAAGAGGAAGAGTTGGTTCAAATCAATGAAAAATTTCTGATATCTGAATGGTATAAGGATGTCTCATTTGTACTACAGCACAACAGAGCCCCTGACAATCTTCCCAAGTCTAGAGCCCGTTTCATCAAGCTGAAATCTCTTAAATATTTTGTTTATGAACAGAGTTTGTTTTGGAAGGATGCTGGAGGGATTCTGCTAAGTTGCTTAATTGAAGAGGAGGCTGATAGAGTGATTGAAGAATTTCACAAAGGAGACTGTGGAGGTCACCATTATTGGAAGGCTACTGCTAACAAAATATTGAGAGCTGGGTATTTTTGGCCCACCATGTTCAAAGATATTTATAAAAAGGTTGCAGCTTGTCATGAATGTCAGTTGTTTGAAGGTAAAAGAAAGCTCATGCCTATGCCTCTTGTTCCTATTTATGTAGAGGCGCCTTTTCAGCAGTGGGGGCTAGATTTTATAGGTGAGATACATCCCTCTTCATCAGGCCAACATCGGTGGATACTTACAGCCACAGATTATTTCACAAAGTGGATAGAGGCAGTGCCAACTAGACAAGCTAATGATGCAGTCATTATTTCCTTCTTCGAGAACAATATTTTATCAAGGTTTGGATGTCCACTCAAGCTTATCACAGATAATGCTCAAGCATTTAAGTCTAAGAGAATGATAAACTTTTGCCATCAATATCATATTACTCTTGGTCATTCAACAGCTTATTATCCACAAGGCAATGGTCTAGCTGAAAGTTCAAATAAGAGTCTTGTGAGGATTATCAAGAAATTGCTGGAGGAAAACAAGAAAACTTGGCATTTGAAACTGAAGTATGCATTATGGGCTGATCGCATTTGCACTAAAAGATCTATTGGAACCTCTCCTTATGAACTTGTGTACGGAGCAGAAGCTATTTTTCCAACGTCTCTTGGTGTCCCAGTTATGAAATTAATTCAAGGACTTGAAGAAGAGCCCAATGCCATACAGAGGAGGATTAATCAATTGATTGCATTACAAGAAAAAAGGAATGAAGTGGTTGAAGATTATCAACAAAGTCAGAATAGAGTCAAAAGGGCTTTTGACAAGAAGATTAAAGATGTGACCTTTCAAATTAATGATAAGGTTTTGAAATGGGAAGCCAAAATTGAGGAAAAGGGCAAACATGGTAAGTTTGAGAATTTATGGAAGGGGCCATATTTGATCTCTGCCTTCCATGGAAACAATACTTACATTTTGCAAGAAGTTGATGGATCACAGTATGCTGGTGGGCCTGTCAATGGCAGGTTCTTAAAGCATTATTATCAGTGAGAAGTCTGCCAAGTAGTTCATGATCATTGTAAATAATCATTGCTTTTGAAGTGTTTGTGCTAGCAATAAGTGACAAGCTGAACTAGCAGATTTTAGCCCGAGGAGAAGGCCCACAAAGTTTGAGAGGAATGCTTGTCAGCCAGATGTGAGTGTAATAAATGGATAAAGCACTGGTACTACGTGTTCTTAGTGTACCACAGGGGCACACTATCCCTAGTGGAGCCGCTGTTATCACTAGAATCTATAGTTCATGTATATGTTAATTATCCATAAGTTTTTATAAAGTCTTGAGGTCTTGTAAATAAGTTTGTTAACTTATGTCAATTTCGAATTTTGAAATTCAAGAGTTATGAATGAAATTCTTGTAAAGGCAAGGGCATTAGTCATCTTCCATCATGGTTAGTTATGTCATGTCATGTCATTGGTACTTGCGCAGTTTCGCAGCGCGGGTATGATCTCTTAGGTACTTGCGCAGTTTCGTAGCGCGAGTGTGATTGGTCAGTTCTGCTGCTAAATAATGTTTGCGTGTTTTCGTAGCGGCCCGTTTGCCAGCGATTTCGTAGCGCATTCCTTTAAATTTGAACTGCCCGCGCTACGAAATCGGGGTTTCGGGCTGTTGTCTAGTTTTTTTTCCTGAAATGTCTAATCCGAGAAGTGGTGAGTCACGAGTCCGATTATGATTGTTTCCTCACACCATTTACGTGTCATGATTAGCCATTACTTTGCCATCAGGTCTGATTTCATTGAGTTAGGTGTCAGTTTGGAGGACGTTATAGGAAGTGGTCATTCCATAATGTGTTTTTCATAACATATGAATGTCTTCTACTCTATGAAAAGCGTGAGCTTTATTCTAATCAGACTACTGCAAGCGAGCCTGAGTTCTACAGCCAAAGAGTGTTATCGTGCTGCAAACCACCGTCATTTCCTTGTGTAGAATTGTGCAAAGAAACATGGAGAGAAAGGAGCACCGTTCGGGTAGATGTGTGAGAACAGAGCCGGAGGGATTAGATGTAACCCTCGGGATGAGGAAGTAGCAAAGGCGTTCAGAGCTGCTGGTTGTTGGCGGTTCTATGAAAAACTCAAAGGTGGACATGTAGAAGTGACCAAGGCATTTGCAGTGAACTTCACGGGATTAAATTCAAAGGTGGCCATGCTGGAGTTTCCGGTTTCCCCTGAAGTCATTTCTACAGTCACAGAAATCCCAAGAGGTGGCCAAGAATGGTTCAAGAATTTCAAGTTTGATATGGGTCCGTGTAAGGAGTTCTTAAAGGCACCATATGTAGACGAAGATCTTACTAAAGCTGTCCCAAGGAGCTATCTTAAGGAGAATTATGCTACATTATTGACATGCATCCAGAAGTACTTGACATGTGAAGGTCGGTACAACAAAGTCTACTCATATCATTTCAAGCTGCTACTACACTTCACTGGTAAGAGCTCAATAGACATCCCTTTTTACTTATTCAGGAGTATTTCTAAGATGTGTGACAAGATTCAGTTGAAAAAGGAAGCTTATGAAACATCTCTTTTTCATCATGGTCTGGTTAAATTATTGGTGTTGGATAGCCTACATAAAATTGGTAAAGACTGGGATTCGTTTGTATTCATGGCCGGTTTCCCTAGTAAAACGGGCCTCACTCCATTACCTGTAAGAGAAAGAGAAGATAGGAGTGAGGATACTACTTTGGCTGAGATTAGGAAAGAAATAACAGACCATAAGAAGCCCAAAGCTAAAACAAAGAAGCCAGAGAGGTCTGTAACAATCAAAGAAACACCTGAAGCATCAACAAAGAAGACTCCTAAGTTAGCAGTCAAAGAAACTCCTGAGGCATCAGTAGTCAAAACTTCAAAATCATCCAAAGTGTCTGAAAAAGAAGCCTCTAAGTTGCCGCTTAAAGAAACACCAGAATCATCTAAACAGAAGACTCACAAAAGAAAAGATGAAATTAAGTCTAGTGAAGCTGAAAGAGTTTCAAGAGCAAGAACTAGAGGCCAGCTGAACAAAGAAAAAGGAAAATCTGCTCATGTGGAAGAGAGTCCTGTTTCTAAGGGTAGTCTAAATGATTTGCTGGAAGCCATTGAATTAGAACAAGAACATCCAATCCAAGTTGAACCACTTGAAATAGAACCAGATCAATTGGTGGCACCTATGCATATTGATCTAACACAATCTTCACCTGAGAGTTCTAAGAAGTCAAAGGCTTCCAAAAGGTTAAAGTTTGAAGAACCAGGTGAAGAGTATGCCTTTAAACCTCACAGACCAATGACTAGGAGGCAAATAAAGGAAGCAGAAAAGGCTCAAAAAGAGAAAGTCCCTTCAGACATGCCTAGGACAGAGGCACTCAAAATCTTCTCTGGAATAGTCCAAGCAGTTAAAAACAAGAATAAGGACAATAAGGTGGTTATCAGTCAAAGTGGAAATGTGGTTGCCATTACAAAACAAGCTGGAGCAAGTAAGGAGATACCTCAGGTTCATAATATTTTTAAAGAGAAGGTAGTGAGATATACTAGTTATAAGAAAGCTGTGATGAAAGGTAAAACAAGTTTGATCAGTCAAGCTAGTTCGGTATCTGACGCCTATGTATGGACAATACCAGCTCTAAAACAGGCAAAAACTATGAAACAAATGAATGCAAGTCTAAGAGCACAGAACAAGAAGTTGAAGGAGGAAGTCATCAGCCTGAAAGAAAAGCTAGACAAGCTAGCTAAATGATTCAAGGAGGAATGTGTTTTCTCAAATTTTGATATATGTTAGGCCATTGTCTTTTTAAAAGTTTTTGAGACTTTTTTGTGTCTTCACACCTGTATGGAAAGACTAAAGGAATCATAGATTTGAAATATTGCTGTTTTGAGGTTCATATATTTAATTTTGATGACCTACAGCAGTTTCGTAGCGTGCTACGAAACTGCTGTAGATGACTGGTTAGGTTTAAAGCTTGAGTTGGAATGCTGAGATCAGCATATATTCAAAGAGATGGTTTAATATCAGCATGTAGACTATAGAAGATCAGTCAGAAATTTTGAAAAGGAGGCCAGGTGTAAATATTCAAAGAAAAAGTCGAAGTTTTGTCTTTTGCCTAAAAGTCACTTTATCTCCGAAATTTTAGGGTTTGGATAGAGCTGCTGAGGTGTTAAATGATACACTTGTCCAGTTGTGGGATGGCTAGGTTATGAGTTTTCTTCAGTCACACGGGACTATCCAAGGTTTAAATGGCTTAAAGATGGATCATTAATATATGAACACCGAGGGGAGGCAGCAACCAAGAATATAGGCTTCATTTTCTTTTCGGTTGTTGAAGTCATCTATGCATCAAGTATCCAGAGCTGTATGTACATTGAATCTGTTTTAAGCTTGGATATGGTTATTATTGCAGTGCTACAGGTGGCAAGCTCAAAGGACACATCAGGGTATACAAGGAAGAAGACTTAAAGTGCCAATATGATGGAATCCTCTGTTTTCGTAGCATCATATCTCTTGTAATAAATTAGTTCGTTTATGTTATTGTTAAGGTCATTTATGTCAAAAGCCCGAGCTCCCTTCATGCTTGATGAGGAGTGTCATACAGCAGTGTTTTGATAGGCTATATATAGGAATAACTTAGATGTAAAAAAGGTTGGATACTTAATAGAAAAAGTGTGTTGTTTTGGGCCACTGTAAGATCTTTTTTGACAGTAATAGTAAAACAGAGTTATACTCTTCTCAAGATTCTCGAAGGATTGTCATGGTCAAATGAAGTGATGATGTGTTATACCTTATGTTATTTTATGGTTTTGTTGTATGCAATCACTCAGAATTCATACTTATATGCTCTGACTTCCTGTGTATACAGCAAGCTATGTGTGGTGGAATATGTTTGACTTGTAATGCTAAGAGCCTTGATTTCTATGAGTTCACTGTGTTTTTCTTGTTTACTTGATATTATAGACTCCATAGCCCAATGAGATATCTTTTGGTGTGTTTCCAACTAGTTATGCTTACATTAAATCTATTGTACAAGAGTTAGCCCTCTTATCAACATTCAAAATCAATAACCTTTTCTTGAGAGAGCCCTCTCAGGCTAGGGAGGCTAATCCTTAGTCAAAAGCTTGGTCTGAAATAGTTACACAGAGTCTGCCTGATCAGCAGCCCTTCAGTTGTGATTTTGTGATAACAGCTCCCAATATCGATAATGAACTGTAGCGGCAAACCCTTTACCCACATCTGGGAGTGGAAGAGGCGCTCCTCCTCCTCTGGATCTTCTGGTTCCTCCTTCTAGATATTCATGGTGGCAACGGTGGCATTGGGCTCCACATCTATAATCTGCTTCCATTTGTCATTCCCCTTATCGGGTTTTGACTCAGAGTCATAACATGCATCTGATTCTGAAGCCTTTATCTCAGCCACCAGTGACTACTTGGCCTAACACTCACTTGTGTTGTGAGTGGAGCTCTTATGGAACTCACACCACTTTCCCGAGTCCTTCTTCGGCTTCGTGGCATTGCTCTTTGCTTGCGGCTTGGGGGTTGCCCTGGGCTACCTCGCCTTAGCTTTGTCCTTTGTTCTGCGGTTTGGGGGCACCTTTCCCTTACTTTGGATTTGTAGATCCAAAGTCTTGCCTCTTCTGTTTAAACTTTTGCTCGATCTTAACCACATATTGGTATGTCGTGCTATGCAAGGAGATGTCCTGGAATTCCATCTCATCCTGCATGTACCTGTGCAGGCAACCGAGGTACTTGAGAACCAAATTCTTCTCAGAATCCTTGATACCCAACATCATGCGAAGGGTATGAAAAAAATTGGTAAACTCTGACACATCTTGGTCTCTTCCCTGTCGCGGCGTTGTCCACCTTATGTATTTATTCTCATAGCTCCTGACATGGTAGTACTGCTCCTTGATGGCATCCCAGAATGAGTTCCAAGTGGGTGCGGATGAAAACAGTGAGTTTGTACTTTCATCCTTTTGCTCACAGTAGGTTTCCCACTAGTCCTTGATGTGGGGGGCTTCTTTGAGAAGTGCAAAGGTGAACTTTTCACGGCTGGAAAAATCATGAACGGAAAAGTATCCTTCTAGCTGATTTAACCATTTATTTACAGCATTTGTATCTATTTGACCCTCAAATATGGGAATGTGAAAGTTAACTTGTACCTTAAAAGGTTTGGTGCTTCCAAAGTAGCTACCAGAAGTAGATGCATCACCCCTAGGTAGTCCCTGAAGGATATGGGAAAATTTGTCCATCATCGCGTTCCTTTATCACTTGAGGGCTTCCTCGAGCAAGATTTTGATAGGATCTCCTCCCCCCTCATCTTTCTTTTCCTCTGCCATGGGAAGCTGTCGAGATTTGCAAGCTTGGTCTTGCAAAGGTTCAACCAGTTCAAGCCCTAACTCCTTATATCCCGACCTTGTTGGGGACATACAAAGAAAAATAGAGAAAGAGCAGACCGCTCTCATACCACTAATCCAAATTTAAACAAGAACACAACAAATTACATATATAACCATAAATACAAAGATGCAGTAGAAATAACACTTCATTTCATTAATATCAAATACTAAAATATGCTTACAAATAGAATGGAAATAAGACTAGCTCGGGCGATGGTAGCTTATCTCTGAGAAGATATGTGGCAGCTACATGCCTCTCAATTGCGTTACAATCAGGCTCAAGGGCTTTTTTATTATTGAACAATAAGAACAAACTCGAAACAACCAAAACCCTAACCCGAGGAGATGTAACACTGAGAGTTTATGGGCCCCGTTGGGGTGATTTGGATAGCCAACTTCTCGGGGACGCGACTTGGTCATATTATCTTCATTTAACGCGCATGATAACCCATTGGAAAGATCTCTCCGAGGACTACGACGAAGAAGATGATTTTAGGTAGAAAATCGCTAGCTGTAGATTGCAAAAAAAAACGTTGTTTAGGGCCTTAAAATGGCTCTGGAAGTTTAGGACCTGAAACACTGCTAAAAATAATAAATTGTGCTACAATTAAGGAAACTAAAAAATTGAAAAAAAACAATGGTGGGATCGAAGGCGAATTGGCGGGTGGCCACCAATATCTACCTAAATCACAACTATTCATAATAAATTTATATACTCTCTTCCTTTAGATTTAAGGTTTTTGAATCATTCTATTCTAATTTTATTAATTTTACATTAAATTTAAGACTGAGGTTTCATAAGTGATAATTGTAATTTATACACATAGTTAAATTGCTCTTCATTATGCCTTTTATTGATGTCGAGAAAGGAGGAATCAAACATGCTTAGTTCTCCTACATTCTTCTCTTATCATAATCTATTATAATTATCACTATTTTGTGATTTAAATTATTTAAAATTAATGTGTCTAACAAAGACATGGTTATTTATAATTGTGCTTTGGCTTAGATATTAAAAAAAAAATTATTAAAATAAATACAAATCTTTTGCTTAAAGATCTTTTCACCATATTATATGAGAAATGTACATAAATAATTATACATTATAAAATTAAAGACCAAATAAATAAATTCTTCTTTAGCAATAAGGAGAAGTCCATATTTCTTATCATAAAACTTTAAAATTCTAACCTAGTAAATTTCACTTAACAACAACTACAATTAAAAAAATTAATCTTAATGACAATGCTCTCATACAAAATTATAATAATACTAATTTCAACCTTCCCTAGAATAGGGAAGGATTTCGATGCTTTTGCAAGCCAATTTTCTCTTTTTGTATATATATTATAACATATAAAACAAGCTATAAATCTTCTGTTTTTGTCCTTACATTTCTATTTCAATATATTTTTATATTTTAAAACTTTTGCAAACAAACTCGCTATTTATTTATATACATTTGTAACATATAACACAAGCTATATGTATTCTCTCTTTGTCAGCGCATTTCCATTTCAATACAATTACTTTCAAAAACTTGGTTATGCACAATTAGAATGATAGGTTAATAATGATATCATATTGTATTATTATATGTCTTCTCTCTTTATGTATTCTCTCTTTGTCAGCGCATTTCCATTTCAATACAATTACTTTCAAAAACATGGTGATGCACAATGAGAATGATATGTTAATAACAATATCATATTGTATTATTATAATTATTGAAATATTTATATAATAATAATTATTTACATATATTGGTAACAAATAAGCCAAGCTATATGTCTTGTCTCTTTGCCAGCGCATTTCAATTTCAATACATTTACTTTTAAAAACATGGTTATGCACAATGAAAATGATAGGTTAATAATGATATCATAGTGTATTATTATAACAATTGAAATATTTATATAATAGTAAATTGAAAGGTATTGAATCTTCATTAAAAGTTAGAGTTTTTTATAAAAATAATAGAATATGAAAATGGTAAATAATAATTTTAATTTCTTCTCAAAAAGAACTTTGTGATATTGAATTACTAACTTTTTTATTTTACTTTATTTTATTTTTTATTTTTTTCTCTGTATATACACAACAACTAATAAGTTACATATTTCAAAAATTCATAATTCAAAAATCTATAATTCAACATAGGATGGTTTGTAGACTATTGGAATTAAAGTCAGGATTTGCTTTTAGTTTTACTATGATGGGTCATGTCACCGAAAACTTAAATCTAGATAAATGGGATGGCAAACCACCATCCCCACAATAATTCTTATAGAGGTCGAGGGGTTTAAAGGATCTTCCATCCATTTTTTATAATACGAGAATATTTAGTTTAGATATATGAAGCTATGAAGATTCTCAACCTCCACTAAACCTTCTAAATGTAAAACTGGCGTAGATCCATTTTAAGTATGGATCTAACATAAGTCGAGAGGGATCAAATTTCTTTACCTGAAAAAATACAATGTGTTATTTTTTATTGTTTATATTGAATTTTTGTATGCTAAATAGAGTATATATAAGACCAAATAAATGTTTTAAGCATAGAAAATTTTTTCGTGTTATATATATATATATATAGCATTAAAATATTTTACATAACATGTACTTCTAGATATTTTATAATGCAAATTAAAATAATTTTTTTATTATTAATATATTTTTAAGTGTATGTCAATATTAATTCATATTAAAATATTTTATGATAACTCATATTGAATATTTTTTATACAATAATTTTATATATATATAAGTATATATGAAGTTCAAATAGACATAAATTAGTTAAAATAGATCTTTAATAGTTTATTTAAATATTTTTGAAAAGTATAAAATTTAAACATTTTACTCACACATTTTTTTTATTTCTAATTACTTTACCATATATTTATTTTTATTATATAATAAACATTATTTTTCAATTTAAAACATAATTTTTAATTTTTATTATATAATAAACATTATTTTTCAATTTAAAACCTAATTTTTAATTTTATTTGGAAAAAATTAAATAAAAGTGGAAAACACATGAAACGATGTATAGTATACTAATACCCTCATACTCAATTATAAAGTAAACTTTTTCACCTCAATAACAAATGGTATAAAATAAACTTTTCACCTCAATAACAAATAAAACCATGTGTAGTATACTAATTTAAAATGCTCTTGTAAAATGTAAAAGCTAACCAAGCGTGCTCTAGTAACATGGTCTGGAAGCTCCCTCCATTGAGGGGTAAAAGTTGACCATGCGAGCTCTATGATCGCGCTCCCAAGTGAGGTTGGTATGGATTAAATTTTCTCCTTGGAAGTTTCTATACAGTCTCGGATTATTATTTTGTCTTTTTTGCGATTGTATTTCCAGAAATTTAATTTTCGGGAATTTGAAATTTTTTTCGCTACTTGGAAGTTGCTAGACAATCGGGATTATTATTTTGTCTCTTGTATTTTTTAAAAATTATATATATATATATATGTTTTTTTATTTTGATTAAAAATTAAAAAAAAAAATATTTTATGTGAAGTTTAAGATTTTTTAAAATCACTAGAATATAGTATCTTTTCTAGGTCACATTAGCGCTTAGCATGGTTAGATTTTTTTCTATGGAATTTTGATTCAACAACTTTTTCAACACGAAGTACGTTGTCACTGTCTATTCTAAGCCTCATAGGCTAATCTAGTTATTATAAATATTTAATACAAATTTTAAATTAAATAAAAAATTCTATTTTTTATCTATAATATTATAATTTTTCAATTTTGTTATTATAATTTTAAGTAATGTTAATATGAAATTCCAATCGGGTGTAGATCCGGTGATGACATGGAGTTCTCTTAAGGCCCTCCTGTTGGCATTGATGTGTGTTGGAGATGTGTTGTTGGTTGGCATTGATGTCAACCTGGTTGCTTGGGTTGCAGGTGAGTTGGTTATGCATGTGTATGTGTGGTTGCATGTGGCTTATGTATGGATGATGTGTAGATGGTCTTTGACATGTCTACTAGCATGAAGATGTGGGGATGGAGCAATGATTTGCAAGTGATACATACAGAGTGTGAGCAGAGGTTGTCATGGTCCTCATGTTCATGTTGTTGTTATTGAGTTGGATGTTGGTGTGTTGCAATTTCCTTGATGATAAGTTGTGCGGAGTAGAGGTATGATGATAAATTGTGCAGAGTAGAGATATGATGATCTCCTTGATCATGTTGCTGCATATTGGTGTTGGTGGTTGCTACAGGTGTTAGAGTTAAGGAGACTTGCTGATTAGGTCTCCTATGATGATGATGATGTTATACTTTGGGCTTAGAGAGGATCTACATGTGTTAGTGGATGCTTGTGATGGTTGTACAAGTGTTGGAGGATGTCTGACATGTTGTTCCAAAGTCGCATATTGATGGAAAAGTGTTTGTCGAAAATTTTGGTGGCCTAGATGTTTAGTATGGTTGTTGGTCGGCATTCTAGTCAACCTTGTTTGATTGATCATGGTGATAGTGATGTGGCAGTGACTTGGTCAAGTGTTGTAGAGGTGTTAGTGACTTCCAGAGGTTCTATAGATGCTTTTCAAGCTCTGGAAGAAGGTGGAGAAATTTTCTAAGCCGAGGAAAGATGTATTCCTTCATCCTTTGAACCAGTCACATGGATGTTGAGTCATGGAAGTGACTAAAAAGCTTTAGCCGTTGGCACGCAGGCCTATGGGAGTGACTGACGAGTTCCAATTGCATGGAGCCAGTGTTGTGGGAGCGATCAAGGGTTTTTCATGAGAATTTCTTCGCATTCGTCATGCTACTAAGCTAATTTTGATGTTACGATGACATTCTTGTTCAAAACTTTTCGATTTATGGTCAGAAATGTTCATGGGGCCTCTATAAGATTATCATGTTTAAAGATATCAAAGGGCTAGTGGTGTTAGTGGTTGATTTGGTAAAAAAGTATATCTCAACCAAATTTGAAGCATGTGAAAAGGATTGTTAAGTGATCCTTAACCTGTAACATTTACTATGAGACTTAACTCAGAAGAAAAAAAAAAAAAAAAAGAAAAAAAAAGAAAGAGGAAGTCATTGAGTCTATTTGGTTGGTTGTTATGAGAGTGTGAGAGTCTACTATTGTGGGGGTATTATGAGTGAGTAAAGATTGTTGAAGCTAATCACATTGTATTGCAGAGAGTATATGTGCAAAATTCATATCTTATGCATTGTAGAGTGGAGAAGAATTGGTAGCTTGTGGTGTGTTTGAGAGTAGTGTTTTAGTGTGTGAAGAAGTGAAGAATTTCCCTCCTCCAAGTTTGATTTGTGATTCATATTTTATGTGCATAACGATGGAGTTTTTGGGTTGCTCATGTTGAGCAAATTGAGAACCCAATATGAAACATTTATGAAACATGGTTCGCATGAAGGAAGTGAAGGTGTGGAGGCTGCATAGTAGATAGTGATTTGGTGGATTTAGTAGAAGGAAGAGATTTATCCATCCATTAGGAATTGGATAGTCCAATGGTAGTTGGGCGAGGATGTTGGTCGTGGGAGCTTCCAGCAGATGTTAGTCCATAGATCTGACAGAGAAACATATTTCCTCTTTGATAGGTGCGAGCATATTGTGAAGGAAGCTGAGTCTTCTGGCTTATGGGTGTAAGCTAATCCATGTAAAATGTATTCAGCAGATTAATAAAAGAATTGAGCAGTGCAATAACAACAAGGTGGTTTTCTCTCGAAAGGGTGTCCACCAGAAATATTTTTATTCTTATGGGTGCATGTTTGTGATAATATTTCTCATGGTTATTACTAATGGTTATTATGTTTTGGGTTATTGCTTCTTACATGTTTTGATGAGCTAATGTTGTGAATATGCTTGGATATTTGAGATTGTGAAAAAAGATTTAAAATTGATATAAAAGCTGTCATTATTGATTCAACCCCCTCTAAGTAGTGAATACATTTCCAAAAACTTTGTGGTGAAAAAGGTCACCCGCCAGAAACTTGTGAGAAAAAATCTAGCCATGCTAAGGGCTAGTGTAAGCATGTTATCCCTGGTTAATTTTTATGGCTTAGATGCCCCTATATCACGACTACTCAAGCCACACATTATACGTGCTATTCATCTCAAAATTCACATTACCTACCAAACAAACAAAAATTAATATTAAAATAAAATAGTCAAAAAAATAATGTTAATATAATGTAGACACTTTAAAAATGACATGCAAATATACTTTAAAAATTAAAAATGTCCTTAATTTAATTTCACCCGTGTCCTCACCAACATAACTTCCTCTAACTAAATCATAAATTTTTAATATAAAATTTGTACATATTAGTAAATCAATATTAACCACCTAGAATTTGTACATATTAATTAAATTCAATATTAACCACCTAGAATTTGTACATATTAATTAAATTAATATTAACCTATTGTAATGAGGGTATGCAAAATACTCATTAAAAATAAACTCAAATGGTGAAAAATATAATATACAACCATGAAAAAAAGAAATTACCTTTAACCATAATAATGTTGTAGGGAAGATATTGCAAATTTAAAGATAAAATTATGGGGAAATAAAATTCACGATGACAATACATTATTTTTATTAAAAGTTTTAGTCATTATTTCCTTTAACGATAATAATGCGCTGATAATTAGTATATAAGTTAAATTATTTTTCCAATTTGTGTTTTAATTATATATCAATGGTTAATGTTGTATGGAACATATTGCAAATTTAGAGATAAAATTATTGGAAAATAAAATTCACCATAACAATACATTTGCTTTTTTTATTAAAAGTTTTAGTCATTGTTGTATGGTTTTTCCCAAATATTTATATAAAAAATTATTTAATAAAAAGTGAATTTGTAAAATCCATGAAACCATAAAAACTTGAGTGGCATAACAACATAAACACCTAGGAAACTTTATACTTATAGTTTGTGAGTGCTTCTAAAGTTACAAGACCTTTTATAAAATGGAAATATAGTTAGTATATTCTTTAATATATTTAAGTATTCATGTAACTGCTCTATATGTGAGAATGATTAGTTTTATATATATATTGGGTGAGGAATAAGACGTACATAGAGACTGTACTTCTTGATGTGATAGGTTTTGATGAAGTGGTTTTGAGGAAGTGGTCCCCTTAGATCACCAAATCTCGACACTAGAGGAGAAAAAGTTAGTTACGATGGTCAACGAATGGGCTGCCCAGCACTTGGTAGATCTTCCTAAAGAGGAGAAAGATCTAAGAAACAGAAGATCCACAAGCCTATCTTCATTAGAAATCTAAGAAACAGAATTCTCTAGAAGATCCAAATGCGCAAGCTTTCCAGGCTTTCAAGGACAAGGGGAAAGAACTTAACGAATAGAAGAAGAGGAATACCAAAACCTAAGAGGGAAGCAAGACTACAAACAAAACCCAACGAGACTAGCATTGAACAGGTAGTTGCTAGTCTGTGATGCAAGAGCATTCAGATCATAAGAATCATTGTATTTTAGTAGACATAGGGGGTCTTGTATTTTAAGGAAGTTGGTTTCCTAAGTGTTGAATTAATGTAATTACTTAAGTTTTGAGTGATTTTAATGAAAATAGGAATTAATTAAGTATTGTGAAGCATATTTTAAATGTTCTCGAATGAAGGGGAACATGAGAGAATCAGGATAGTTAAGAGTTCATAGGAATTGATAGCTTTGGAAATTAATTGTAGATCTTGAATTAGGAATTAGTTCATGATTTATAGGATTGAGAGGATTCTTAGGTTTTAGTTGAAATTATCAAGGATCTAAACCAGAAATTTGTTATAGACTCCTTTTGTATAAACGTAAGCCAAAAAGGCATAAAAAGTGTTATTCAAGTTAGATAGTTAGTTAGTTAGGGAGTTAAAGTGTGAAGAGGTTGACTGTAAGCCTACGGGAAGATTGTAAAACAAAGGCCACTGATATTGGAAATCAGGCTTGAGAGAAGAAACTGTGTAAATACCTATTTATTAATACAAACAACTCGATTTTGAGTTTATGGTGTGGATGGAGTTATGGGTTTATGTAATTAGTGTAATTCTGCATAGTATATATATGAGGGTGAAGTTCGAGTAGAACACAGAGAAGAAGGGGAGTATGTAGGATCGGGGTTTGATCGATGAATCCAATCAAAGGATCCAAGTGAAGTTCAAGGATGGCAGTGAATAAGAATACACAGAGTTAATCTTAGAAGGAAGTTGTGATGCAGAACAACTAAAGACCAGAACCCTGGAAGAAACCCGAAACCATAAGAACACTAAGAAAAGGCCTAAACGCAAAGTAGGCAGAAAAGAACGAGAACTGTTAGATCATTTAGATCGACGGATATTAATGGCAGAAGAAGAATGGTGGAGGAATGGATCTGGATTGTCAGATCAACAAATCCGTTAGATTGATGGTGATTAACAACTGCGGTTGGGGTAGGAGAGCGTGGAAACTCTTGATCATGGTTGGAGACCCGCACTAAATCCTAGTCGTCGATCTCAATTTCAAACACTTACATCACAGTAAACTGTGGGGGTTAGGCCTATTTTTAACCCATGTTCTAATTGAAGACCCTTAGGCCGTAGATTTGATGACCTCATATATGCAATGGATATGGGGTCATAAAGTGATCAGACGTTATTATCAGAATGGGCCTGAACATTTATAGATTAAGGATTTATAATCCTTATCGGCTCCGTAAGGCCGGGTAAACATTGTGTAAGATTCCTGTGCGATATCGTTGCTGACCATCTGATCTAGTGTACCTTGATCAAATGGTGGAGGATCAACGATTATTTTTGTTCATCGAGTGAACCATCAACCATCGGATTGGGTAGAAGATCAACGGTGGAGATTGAAGCGATAGGACTTGGGCCTAAGCAGACCCAAGAAGTTTATGGACGTGAGTTTAAGTTTGTTTGAGTTCCGGAAGATGAATGGAAATTGTGCAGTAGCCGTTGATCTGAAGAAGTAAAATCAATGGTGGAAGTTTGAATGGATAAAGGTGAGCATCGAAAAATGTGCAAAGGCCGTGGATTGGCGAAAAGGTAAGGTTAAGTGCAGTTTATGTTATATTTCTATTATAGGAGAATTATAATAGAAATAAAGCGAAATTAAGGATTAAGCAAATTTTAGGAAGGGTGAATAAAGTTCCGCTCTGTTACACTAAAAAATGTCACCATGGCTATTTACAGTTAGTATGGCTCTATTAACAGTCATGCTATCCTCCTGGGCAAGTCTTATGCCTCTGCTTTCCATGTCAAAGTCCAAAAAGAGAGAAAGTCTTTGTAAATGTGTTTATCTCTAGGTACGCAGATTCTCTCGGCCTTACCTGCGTATACGCACCTAATGTTTACAAAAACTGCGTACTTGTACGCTCTGTGTGTAAAGGGACAGGTGCGTACCCCTATAAAGGTCAAAAGGCGCGAGTTTCATCTTTAAAAAGTTACTTGTGGTCATTTCTAGAGCATTCTAGAAGGTTGTTTGACGTGTATTGAGCGCCTCCAGATGGTTCATGTACCCCTATGAAAGAGGAACTTATCCCATCAAGAGAGGAGCTATCCCATCCAAAGAGGGGATTATCCCATTGATGGTGGACCTGATTAACTTCCTCTTGAGCACTATAAATACAGGCATTGGGCCAGAAGGAGAAGAGGTTGGAAGCTAAACATTTCTAAGGGTAGATGCTGCTGAAATTAGGACTCCCATTTAGAAGCTTGTGAGGAGAGATTACCATCTTTGCTTGTTCTATTTGGAAGTGGGTGAGCTTTGTCAAAGTAAAGGAGAACTCTTGATGGACCCTAGGAGGGACTTGCACAACACCAAGGCTCAGGTTGTAATTGTTCCTTTTGTTTCCTATTAATGCAAATGAGTCCATTCTTCTCAATAACTTGTCATCTATGAGTTGTTTCATGTACTCCTTGGTCTATATGTTAAATATGTTTTATTTTATGAGATTATCAAGTGCTATTTAATCGTTTGATTGTTAGTGAATGCAGGTTTCGAAGTGAAGGAGGAGCTCATCCGGATCGGCGAGGCTGGACTACTACAACAGCGCTGGACTACAGGTAGGATCTAAACACTTGATTTCTTGTATGGTAAAGGCATGTTTAGAGAAGGATTGCTCTTGTTTGTCTTGTTTGTCACTAGAGAGTCTTAGGCTCCTAGGGAGGTTGGTTGTGTCTGCACTATCGACTCTTTCCGCCTGACAAATTGGTGACTCCACTGGGAAATCCATTGATGTCAAAAGTTTTCTCCTTTGTATGCAACTTTGATCTGAGAAAAGTCATTTATTTTCTGGTTTTTGGCTCTGTGGCTTTGCATTTGGGTGGGTTAGCTTAGGGTTAGATTGAATTTAGTTTTTCTTGGTTTTTCCAGTAGTACGCACCCTCTGAGTATTGCACAGTGCATACCTGTACGCACTGTTGCTGTGTGCACAGAGCGGGCCCGCACCTGTCTTAACAGGTTGCCTGCGTACCCTGCTAAAAATTAAGAAATTTCCATTTTTTACATTTTTCCTCTTAGATTTTGCTTTTTCTTAGATTTTACTGCCAAGATCCATTAGTCTCCTGTCAAAGATCTTCACCTGAACTTGTTTCGATAGCATTGAGTGTTTTAGTGGATTTCATAGAAGTTTAAGCCCTAGGGTTTGATTTTTGAGTAGGTCCTGTAGTGACTTTGGCGGTAGAAGTTGTCAAGCCTTAGATCTCTCTGGTTTTGTCAGTCTTCTTAGGAGTCGGACCTGTCATAAAGTCTACCTGTGAGAGCAACTTACCTTTGAGTTGTCTCTTTGGCGAATTTCGAAGTGCTTGTTGATTGAGTATTGAATTCCATTTTACAAAAAGAACAAAAAGATTTGAGTTTTGTTTTGACTGGTCTTTTGATTCTGCATTAGCTGGTCCTTGGCTTGATTGTGGTCAAGAAAAACAACCTAGAATCATCCTTGTAGGCTTTTGCCTCGTTAGGTTTGCTTTAGAGTAAATTTCCTTTTGATTTGCTTGTAAGTCAATTTTTCATAGCTTTTATAGATTTTGGGATTGATTTTCGTTAAAATAGATTTATATGCTTTATTAAATAAGAAAAATACAAAAACATCTCCTTTGAAAAGTTTTGTTTCAAGTAGCTTTGGGTATTTTGAAAGAAAAAGAACTTTTCGTGCACGTAAGGAGTGGTCATGTTTGTATGCTTGGAAAGATAAAGAGAATTGTTTCTTTGATTGTCTTTACTAAGAAAGTTGTCTTCTATGAAATTTGCATTTTCCAACTCTCTTAGTTAGGAGTTTCATTGAAAGAGAAAAGTAGCGTAAATCATCTTAGGTGCATCTTTGTAGTGGTTTGAGTCGAGTCTACACACCATTGGTTTCATTTCCACTACCTTTTGTCTTTAAGAAAAACCATAAAATTAACGCTTAAAGTAAAATCAACGTAGTAACTTTTATTTACTAGGGCTCTGAAACACAAATTTAGATCAGGCTAGTGTCTTGGAGTAGGAGAGTAATTAACTCTCCAAGACAACAAAACCAAACAAGTAGCTTATCTTGTGATAGAATAAATCCAATTGTCTCATTTGTACTCTGGGAAAGCTCCTCTTAAAGGAGAAGCATGAGCTCGTGTCCGAACCAGTGAGGGGATCAATCCTCCCTCTTTGGGAACGACGCCAGACACGCACGTATTACAAACGGTAAACCTCGGATTAACCATTGTCGAGGATCCAGGGGTCACTTGTCGGTAAACCTTGGATTATTGTCAAGGAACCGGCAAGGGGATTGAGCTCGATACTCTGCCCTTGCGTGCTGTCGGAGTGTAGACTGTTCCCCCAGGTGCATTTGTTGCGGTTGGTAACCTTAGTGACCAGTATCTTTAGGATTCTACCGAGGTGACGGTGGAGGGAAGATCCCACTGTACCTGGAGCAGACGTCGGCTAGACTCACTTGGATTTTCCGGGGGGTTCACTTCACTCGAGACGGTTAAAGTGGAGGAACTTGTGCCGGTCTATTCATTAAGCAGGTTGCCGGGGTAACTGTTCCACCCGCCACTTCTGTACTGAATCCAGCGATGTTGGGTTTCATCTCCAACTAGCGTTTTCGGTCTGGAAGGCTACTGTTTGTGCTTGGTTTGATGCCCTAGATTCTTTAGGCGTGTGATTCAAATTTGTTTGGTTCTTTAGCGACTTTAGGTGGTTTGATTTGAGATTTTACTTTGTTTTCGTGTGTAGTAGTTAAAAGTTTTTAGCTGTGGCGGAATTACCGAGACAGTCCCGTAGACTTCGGGGCAAGTCACCTGAGATTGTTACCGGAACCGATTTGTTGAGAAAACTCCGTAGATCGCGGGGTGGATCTCCTGAAGACATCCCGGGTCAGTACGAAGGATTGAAGGTCCTTGTAACTTCTCCTAGTGGCAGTAGAGTAGGTTCACCTGAAGAAGGAGAATCTTCCTTGGTAGTCCATCCAGATTACCAAAGTCTAGAGACAGGTTATAATCCCGAAGCTGTTACAGTTTCCAAGCTTGCTGGTAGTTTTTCATCTACTAGTGATATAAGCGAAGAACCTGAAATATCTGAACCTGTTACTCCAACTTCTAGTGTTCCAGATTCACCAAGAGTAGAACGAGTTATCACCGAAAATCTTCCTACTGGTTTGATTGCTATTGAAGAACTTGCTCCAGAGGAAGAAATAGGTGTCTCTAACCTTGAAGATCAACTTACTATTGAGCTCAGGGAGCGTGAATCTATCTTTTACAGTCCTCCTAGAAGTACTACTTGGTACCTTTCGTTAACCAATTATTTAGACAACTCAGGGATAGGTTTTTCTACACCTCGTACTCCTTTTCCACCTGGAGGTATTTATACTCCTGTAAATATGTCTGGTCAGTCGTCCGTGTTCACTCAATCTCCTGAATCTTTCTTACACGGCGGTCCTTCTGTTCCCACCGGGTATCAATCACTTGCTGGTACCTTTGCGGGGGCATCTCCTCAACCCATTGATCATGGGTTATTAGCTGGAAACAATGGTAATAAACCGTTGGGTGTAGGAGACATTTACATGATGTCAGGTTCAGTTCCCGTTTCTCAACCTCAAGGTGGCCAATTACCGCCTGGGGGGCAGCCTCAATTAACGCCTGGGGAGCAACCTCAAGGTACACAAATTGTGTCTGGGGGGCAGCCTCAAGGTCAGTATGTACCTATGGTGCAATACATGCCTCAAGGTCAACCCCAGCCTCAATATGTACCCTAGGGTCAACCTCAGTATCAATATTTACCTCAAGGGTATCAACCCCAAGGGTATCAACCTCAAGGTCAAGGTCAACCACAGTATCAGTATTTACCCCATGGTTATCAACCTCAAGGCCAATACTCGAGTCAAGGTTATCAACCACCTCAAGGTCAGTCATATGTTCAAGGTATGGGAACTGTACCTTTCAGTTATCAATCCTATCCTCAATCCGGTTATGGATCTCAGTATCCTCAACCTGTTACGGGTCAATACCCTGGAATGATAGTGTGGGATCCGTCACAAGGTCAACAGATGTTGCAGCCAAGTATACAGTTGTTACCTCAAGCTAGACAACCCGTAGTTTCCGATCCACCCCAGCAACCGCAACCTGTCCAGTCAAATGTTCAAACTTCTGTAACTTCGGTAGTTACTCAGCCGCCAATTGCACCTAGTACTCCATCTCAAACGGCTGCAGCAACTACCGTAACATCTGCTGCACTTACTTCTGGAGTATCGACAGCTCCTGTTTCTACTGTCTCTGTAACTACTCCTCAGACATCTTTACCCGTATCTGGATCTACGATTCAAACTACGGTTCAGATGCCTGTAGGTCAGCCTGGTATAAGTACGGTTGTCACTACTCAACCTCAATTTGTTCATCAACCGTACCAGGGACAGTACCAATATGGGCAAGCTGTCCAGCAGCTGGTTTACCAGTATCAACCGTATCCTGGGTACACTTATCAACAACCTCAACAACCCCAGTACGGTCCGGTTAATCCTGGTTTTCCAGGAGGATATAATATCCCTAATACGATTCCTGTTCCTAGTTATCCTGGATATCCTCCTCCTGGAACTGGTCTTGTGACCCAGAGCTTTAGAGATCCTAACCGGCAGTTACCGTTTATCGCAACTTTGGATTTACCAGACTTGACGCGCCTAACAAACGATCCAATTCAATATCTTCCATTTTGGCCGCCAATGCCAAATAAGTTGCCCAGTGATATACCCAAGTTCGAAGGTAAGTCTGGAGAGGATCCGTCCAATCACGTGATGACTTACCACCTCTGGTGTGCTTCAAATTCTATCTCGGATGATTCGATCCGCTTACGTCTTTTCCAGCGTACACTCATTGGTCTCGCGGCCAAGTGGTACATTGAGTTACCACGGGCCTCTTTTTACAATTTTAGCCAGTTAGCTACCTCGTTCTTAATTCACTTTCAGTTGCCGGTCAGATATGATAACGGCACGGAGTTATTAACTTCACTAAAACAATCAACGTCCACATATATTTCTGATCACATTCATGAGTGGAGACATCGAAGGAGGTTAGTGAAAGTTTTTATTCCGGACCAAATCTTAGCTGAATGGTTTGTTAAATCATTATTACTGAAGATTACTGAAGATGTAGCTAAGGCCAGAGTAGTTACTGAGGAGCAAGTCATTGCTCAGGCGCAGTACCTTGACTTAGTTTATACTCAGTCGGGTACGTTACACGAGAAGATCCCAGATCTTCCAAAATCGAATCAAATCACTGCTGCTCCTTCGAGATCTCATGCCGCTGATGGTATGATTGGTACGGTGAACACAAAGAGCAAAAAGAAGTCTTCCAAGAATTATACTACTCCTATAATCACCTTGCCTGATTCCCCGACGGGAGAGTATTCTCCTGAACTTTCCGCCAATATTCACGCTGTAGAGTCATCTACAGCCAAATCAAAAAATGGTGGAAAGAAGAAAGGAAAGAAGAAGGCTAAAGCAGACAAGGCTCCGAAGGAGAAATCAGAAAAGTCGGAAACCAATGACGAAAAGCGCAAACCTCGATATCCTTGTCTTATTTGTGAAGAGGATCATTTTACAAGAGATTGCCCTCATTAGGCCGAGGTTGTGAAAATAGTTAAAGGTTCTCCCACTCCTGCTGTGTTAAAAGATCCATTTCCAAAGCAGGAGAGTAAGATGATAGGTTCTTCCTCGACTGCCAGTGAAGAACCCATTTTGATGATGTCTCATGTGAGGATTGCGACTCGGTCGCAAGATTATGGTAGTAAGAATCCTGTTGATGGTAAGGAAGCAAAATCTTCTCATTCTAATCCATCAACCTCAGCTCCTGGTTCCGATCCACTACAGATCGAAAAACCTAACCTGGACTTAGTAATTAAACCGCCCGCCAAGGGTGTTCTTCGAAGGTCTGCTTTCAATCCACATGCGAGAGTGGCCCAGAATTACAACATTGTTGAGGATTTAGCTGCTTCACCCTCAGCAATGTCGGCTTTAGAAGTGCTGCAATCATGCCCAGCACAACGAAAATTACTTTTGTCGGATATCGGAGCTGTTGATGTTCAGGACCCGAATCTGATAATCTTCGATCTAGAAAATAGTACACCGCGCCTTCCCCATCAAATGGCTTTCCAGATTCCAGTGATAGTCAAGAACAGGCCTATTCATCGGACTGTAATTGATGAGGGAGCTTCCACGTGTATTATGTCGATTCAGTGTTGGAGATCGCTTGGTTCTCCTTCGCTGAACCAATCCCCGACCATCCTTAAGGCCTTTGATGGCCGTGGGTTCCGTCCGTTTGGTATTCTACAGGAATTGCCTATAGGGGTAGAAGGTAAAAACGTTAGTCTGGATGTGGAGGTGGTTGATGCCCCTCTAGACTACAACCTTCTTTTGGGTCGAAGTTGGTCATATGCTATGACAGCGGTCGTTTCATCGGTCTTCAGAGTAATAAAGTTTCCACATAACGGCAAGATCGTGACAATTGATCAGCTGACATACTTTTCATCCGACCCAGCCTCTTCAGAAAGTATCCAGCATGTCGGTAAGATGACAATCCCTTATAGGGACTTGGCGTAGGTTTAGTTAAAGATTCCGGTTTACTGGGAACTTTTCCTTTCCCTCCAATCAACGCAGACCCTTCATTTGCATCGATTCATATGATTACATCAGACACCATTATTTACGACGATCCTTGGATTGTCCCATCTGAATCTGAGATAGACTCATTAGGTGATGCTATGCCTTTGAGTCCATATGAAATTTCTTATGAAGCCGTCGTGTCTTTTACCGTCTCGCGTTCAACCCATCTCGACCAAATGAATGTGGTCAGTGAAGAACCACTTTTCACATCAACCTCAAAACGGATAGCATTTCCCGAAGTCGTGTCATCTGACAAGCAACTTCGCGAAATCCTAAGTGTAGACGATCTACCATGGGAAGATCTTCATCATCGATCTTCGTTTTTACCTGAGGGTGATGTTTCTGAAAATGATTTTTCATCTATTTTTACCGCTGAATATGTCAAAGACGCTCAGAATCCAACGAAACATTCTGATTCAGAGTTGAATTTAGGGAATATTTCTCGTACTGTTCCCATTGACATTTCAGTGAAGTCTGGAATTGAGGAAAACATTCATATAGGTGCCTCATGTACAGAAGATGAAATTCAAACTTACAAGGCCCTATTCCAAGAATTCTGCGATGTGTTTGCCTGGTCTTACGAGGAAATGCCGGGAATCGATCCTGCCATTGTTGTTCATGAAATAAAGACCTACCCGGACGCTAAACCCGTCCGGCAACGGTTGCGTCAGATTCACCCTAGAAAAGCGGCTGCGATTAAAGCAGAAGTCGAAAAGTTGTTGAAAGCAGGTTTCATTTATCCAATCCCGTTAACATATTGGGTATCGAATATTGTTCCAGTTAACAAGAAACAAGGAACAATAAGAATCTGTATCGACTATAGGGATATAAATCGAGCTTGTCCAAAAGACAACTATCCTACGCCCTATATCGATCAAATAATTGATGATTGTGCTGGAAGTGAAATGTTTTCCTTTATGGATGGTTTTTCGGGCTATAATCAAATCAATATTCTACCTGCCGATCAACCAAAAACGACATTCATTTGTCCATGGGGGACATTTGCTTACTGCAAATTACCTTTTGGGCTTAAGAATGCCGGAGCCACTTTTCAACGTACGATGTCTTATGCATTTCATGACATCAAGCACATTGTGCAACCGTACCTCGATGATTTGCCTGCTCATTCTTTACATCGAGCTGATCACCTTGTCCACTTACGAGCAATCTTTATGCGGTGTAGGCATTATCGTATTCGGTTGAATCCGCACAAGTGTGTTTTCTGTATAGAAACGGGTCGATTGCTGGGATTTGTTGTTTCAAAAGCCAGCATTCGTGTCGATCCCTCGAAGGTCGAAGCTATCATCAAATTGCCTCCTCCTTCGAGTTTGTGCCAACTCCAAAGTTTGCAAGGGAAAGCAAACTTTTTACGCCGATTCATTCCAAACTACGCCGAGGTCACTAAAGGTTTTACACGGTTGTTGAAACAGAACGCTCAATTCTTTTGGGACGAGATTGCCCAACAATCTTTTGATGCACTTAAGCACGCGTTGACCCATGCACCGTTGTTGCATCCTCCCAACTACAACCAGGACTACTTCTTATACCTCACAGCTTCGCATTCCACTATTGGAATGGTGTTAGTCCAAGAAGATGAATTCGGAACGGAACATGTGATATATTATCTTAGTAGGATGTTAAACCCCACTGAGCTAAAATATTCGCATGTGGAGAAATTGGCCCTGGCAGCCGTTCAAGCTGTCCAGCGTTTTCGTCACTACATTCTTCTCCGTAAAACTACAATTATTTCGGATTGCAACCCTATGATTTATATTTTGACTAAACAGCTGCTAGGCGGCAAGTACTCTAAATGGATCGTTATCCTGCAAGAGTTCGACTTGGAGTTCGAGAAGTCCAAGTCTAAGAAATCCTTAGTTTTTGCGGAATTGATGTGTGATTTCCCGCGTACTGACACAGAGACTGTGGTAGAAGAGTCCATTGCGGACGAATCTTTGTTTCTTATCAGTACTTTAGATCCGTGGTATGGGGATATAATCATCTATCTCCAAACCCAAACCTTTCGGCCTGAAGCTTCAAAGTTGGAACGTCGAAAAATTCGGTTTCAATCCCAACAATACAGAATTATTGGAGATACACTTTATCGCCGGGGGGCAGACTTAGTTTTTCGACGTTGTTTAACTCACGAAGAGGCTGAGAGGGTTTTGAATGATTGTCACTCTGGAGCATGTGGCGGTCATATGTCTAGGTATGCCACAGCTCAGAAGGTGTTGCGCGCTGGCTATTTCTGGCCGTCCACGTTTAAAGATTGTATCCTTGCGGTCCGAAAGTGCCACAACTGTCAAGTGTTTGATCGCAAGATGCGCGCACCACCTGCTCCTCTCCATCCTATAATTGTCGTTGGTCCTTTCGCCAAATGGGGTATTGATTTTATTACTTGTAACCCTCACTCGGCTGGGGGGCATGCGTATATCATCCTCGCGGTTGATTATTTTACTAAATGGGCCGAGGCGATACCTACATTCGACGCAAGCGGCAAAACAGCTGCAGTTTTCGTATTCAATCACATTATAACTAGGTTTGGTGTCCCACAAGCGATCATCACTGACCATGGGAGCCATTTTCGAAACATCATGATGACTGAGCTCACAAGCCAGCTTGGTTTGCGCCACGATAGCTCTACTCCTTATTATCCGCAAGCCAACGGTTTGGTTGAGTCCATCAACAAAGTTCTAGTTATCATGATCCGACGAATCATTGGCATTCATCGGTCGAATTGGCACAACATGTTATTTTCAGCGCTATGGGCATACCGAACTTCAGTGAAAACTTCAACAGGGTTCACTCCTTTCCAGCTAGTTTATGGCTTGGAAGCCGTGTTACCCATTGAATGCGAAATCCCATCACTTCAAATGGCTGTCGAATTACTCCCAGATACTTCCGAAGAGGAGAAACGTTTATTATACTTAGCTCAATTAGATGAGACTCGACGTGACACTGCATTGGCAATCGAGACTCACGCGAAGCGAATGAAAGCTCAGTATGATAGAAATGTGACCCCTCGAAGTTTTTCGGAGGGAGACCTAGTGCTATTATATGATCAAGCTAACGATAAGCTAGGTGCTGGAAAATTCATTCCTATGTGGCATGGACCCTACATTGTAAAGCGAAAGCTAGCAAAAGGGGCCTATGAGCTGGTAGATTTTGATGGGGACTCTTTGGGTAAACCCAGAAATGGACTTTACCTAAAGAGGTATTATGCTTAAATGATAGGTATGGAGAATTTTTAGTTAGCTTAGGTTTTCTTTCTATCTAGTATGTTTGTTAGTTTAGATAGTGTGCTTAGCTTAGAAAGTGTGTTTTTCGTCGTTATTCTGGCTTATCTTGGTTTTACTCTTGATATTGCAGATGTCGACGCCTCTCCAAACGTACATTGGATTTGCCGATGGTGCTTGTCGTAGTACACGGAATATCTCTTCCGCAGCGTGGGTTATCTATTCGCCCTCTGACGAGTTAGTTTCTATGCATGGGGTGAGCCTCGATCAAACAACGAACAACATTGCAGAATACAGTGAAGTGGTTGAATTATTGTCTGAATCTATTTCATTTGGAATTCGACGTTTGATAGTGAGGTTAGATTTTGAACTCGTTGTATTATAGCTTAATAGAATATATGCCATTAGAAATCCTATGTTATTAAGGTTGTTTTTGAGAGTGTGTCTCTTGGAACGTGAATTTGATTACATTGAATATCAGCATATTCCAAGGTCTTTAAATACATTAGCAGATGCAATTGCTTCTCGAATGTTGGACAGACATTTGCGATAATCATGCAAGTAAATTTAAAAACATTTCATCACATATGTTAAACAAGATAAGCCGGTAATAATGATATATATATATATATATATATAGATAGGAGTGTGTCAAAAATATACATCGTCTTCGATCATAGGTTGGAAAACACCTTATGATCGGCAAAAATGATAAGTACAAAAAACCAAAAATGTCATATGTGTCTACAAAAGTGACTAGCCAATCACAGGTGGTGCTCTCTATACGAGACCACTGCCCGCGCTACCCTGCACAGGAACCTCCTAAAAGGTCCTAGGATTGCGACCACATAGCGCTGAAGTCGAATAGGAATGTCATCTATGGTGGTCTCTGGTATACCCGCCGTCAGACGCTTTAGATCCTGTTCCAGCTCGGCTAAGGTCTCTGCGGCGGCATCCTGTGGGGCTGGTACTGGTGCAGCTGGTACTCTCCTCTCAAAAGCCCGGAGGTTGGCCGGATGCCGTGGACCCACATCTGCATTTTGGAAATTTGTGCTGTCAGTTTTGAGACGATATATAAAAAACAAAAAAAATAGATAATTTAAAAACTTGTGAAAAATGAAATACCTCTATCGTCCCACTGTTCTCCCTGTGGAAGAACCATGTCCGGATCATTCCGAAAATCCATTCCGGCATAAGGAAAATCCTGAATAGCAAAGACCTGGCTCTCCAACCAGTGAAAGTAACCATCAGGAAATCGAACAACTGTCGTGCCCTCATCAGGATGCCGGGCCATTACCGCAACCCATCTCGTCAATTTAGGCTCCCGAGGAGCCCCAACTGGAACAATAAGTTGCTGGGGATTAGCATCAGAACTCTCTCTAGGGCAAAGCTCACAAATAAAGGCCCATATCCAAAGGTCTTCAGTTGTCCGTTCTTTGCCCTGGTTAGTTGGCCCTTCATATTGGCCAACATAGCATCGCACCAGTTGAAAATGGTACCTCGGTAGCAATCTATCGCCATCCGCATTTGGGACCCGGTGGCAATGTGCAAGGCGGCTGCGCCGCAGAGTCTGGTAACAGTAAAGGCTATCACCATAAGTTCGGGCAGGGTTATGTACTTGATTTCTATCCCTCTCTCCCGGTTCTGATTGTTGCACCACTCTAGCCGGAGGCTAGCAAGGGATTGGCCACCTGGCCTAGTCCCGGACAGAGTCAGTTGCTCGCCCCTATTAGGCAAGCCAGAGAGAAAATATATGTCGGAGGGCTCTATCTCGAGCTGGTTCTCTCCGATGTAGAAGCATTGATCCTGAATGTTCCACCTTTCAACCAGCCACTCAAGGAATGCCACCTGGCCCCTCATGCCAGGTATGGCCAAGTATTTATACAAACCGCATGCTTTTAACGCATCAATAGAAGGTTGATGACCAATTGCGGCCAAATCAACGTCCTCGTGTTCTCTTTCTCTCCAATCTAGCATGGTGAATGCCCTACACACCAAAAAACAATAGTTAGAATTCATAAAATAAATTTTGGTTGGTTGAATTTGGAGTTTGGGGTTTCAAAATGCGTGTTTCACGGGGTACGCGCCCTGCGTTCAGAACACAGAGCGGCGGTATGCAGCTGGTCTGAAGGCGGGCTGCGTACCCCGACCTTTTTCCTATATATAAAAAAGGTCGGGGTACGCAGGTCGCCCATGGGGCACCTGCGTACCCCGAGAAACATATCCTAAAACCCTAAACCCCCTAAAAAATCAAACTAAAACGTAAAAATGAATTTTAAACGGATGAAATTGAAGAGAAGGATGTTGTGGAATACTTGAAAGAGACGGCGCTCGATTCTGACGGTCGGATTCTCCGCAATGTCCACGGGAAGTTTTCTTGTCAAAAGCCCTTTTCTCAACCTCAACAGTAAAATGGTAAAAATGACATGGTAAAAATAATTTTTATAGGTTTTTTGGATGAATGAATGCTAAGTTTGTTTATTTTTCACCATGAAAGGACATTTTTCAATGTATTTTTACTCATCTTAAACAGGTATGAGTAATGTGTTTTTTTTGTGCAGGACAAAAGGACTTTAGAGTAAAATTGTCATTTTCCACGAACCAAAACATCAGAGTCATCTTTTAAGCCCTTTTCTGACTCCTAAAACATGAAAAGATTGCCGAGCGTTTCTTTTACACTCGTTAAAACGGAATTAAAAGACGGTCCCCTTATAGCTCTTTCCTGATCGTAAAAACAGGAAAAGATTGCCGGGTTTTTGTCGTTTCAAACTCGATACGGAAATAAAACGACTTGCCCTTGATCGCTTTTTACTTTTCAGGTCAGTGGCACTAATTATGAAAGTACTCCTTGGTCACAAGATCAAGCGGTTCTCCCAGGTATTATTTTATACTTTTTCGGGCTTGGGAGACACAAATTTACGAAAAAGTTTAACCTGGAGTCTTCTTAAGTTTTTCAGACTCTCTAAAATTGAAAAACACCGAGTTTCTCCTATACTGGGCTCGTTAAAATTTCACAGTAAAGGGCCTGTTCAATTACAAACAGGAACGAACCACTCCTTCCTAGGGTTCAAATCAAAACTAGGTTGGACTCATCCGAAGGATGAGCTTATAATCAAGCATATGTTATCCTCCTCAAGCTTGTTAAAAATAAAGAGGTACTTGCCAGAAATGGTGGGGGAAAAGAGAGAAGAATGAGCCTATTTGTTATCCTTTGTCTCAGAAGAAACCTTATTACCTCTCTTGAACACGACACTTTTCATTCACCTGGGTTAGGAAATCCTTTACCTCACAGTTGATCAAACCACATTGAAAGTCTTCAGCCGGGTTCCGGGGATTAACTTTGAGTCAATTGTTACTAAGCCATCTGTTGTGTCGTTATGTGTTCAAGAGGTCTCTGCAAATAAACTTTCATCTGCAAAATACTTGTCATCCATTTGACCATCCCTGAGTCAGTCCTTACAACAACATTTCTTCAACTTGAACAATGATTTCGTGTTGTGGGCTTGCCTGCAACGGGTCGCTTTCTATCGACATCAGCACATTATCTAGAGAGATGACTTAGAAATCATCAGTACCTTGAAGTCTGCATACATCAATGGCAGGTTTCTCGCCTTTGACGTCAGTTTACATCATTGACTTTCGATCGAAGGATTCCGTGAAATGTTCGACATCAACTCATTCATTCACATCTCATGGATTGTACTGGGTACTTTGAGAACCATTGACATTACTGGTGGTTTCTCTCACACTTGTTAACAGTTTACATCATCGACTGGTAATCAAGTGGTTTCTACCATGTTCGACATCAACTCATTTATTCGCATGGCTAGAATCGTACCAATTCGGGAAGTAGAAATGAAGACCCTGGATCTAGTTCTCACCATCCAGGCTGCGAGGAGTTTTGTATTCATTATATAGTAGACCAATTATAAACAGATGGCTGCGTCCATACTGTGTCTACGCAAGTCTATGATTATGATGTACTGCAAGATCATTCCTGTATCAGAGTAGTTAGTCTGTTAGTTAAAGTTTTGACCTGAGTATGGGAATGCCTACCTCAGCGATGATATAATCTTATACATGTATTTTGTGTTGAAAATTGCAGGTTCTGACCAGGCTCTCCACGAGATAATCCTTGAAATGATAAAGCGCTTCACCCTTCCTAGATAATACAAAACCCTAATCTACTACAGGCTTCGCACTTTAGGGGGCAATCTGTTACACTAAAAAATGTCACCATGGCTATTTACAGTTAGTATGGCTCTATTAACAGTCATGCTATCCTCCTGGGCAAGTCTTATGCCTCTGCTTTCCATGTCAAACTCCAAAAAGAGAGAAAGTCTTTGTAAATGTGTTTATCTCTGGGTACGCAGATTCTCTCGGCCTTACCTGCGTATACGCACCTAATGTTCACAAAAACTGCGTACTTGTACGCTCTGTGTGTAAAGGGATAGGTGCGTACCCCTGTAAAGGTCAAAAGGCACGAGTTTCATCTTTAAAAAGTTACTTGTGGTCATTTCTAGAGCATTCTAGAAGGTTGTTTGACGTGTATTGAGCGCCTCCAGATGGTTCATGTACCCCTATGAAAGAGGAACTTATCCCATCAAGAGAGGAGCTATCCCATCCAAAGAGGGGATTATCCCATTGATGGTGGACCTGATTAACTTCCTCTTGAGCACTATAAATACAGGCATTGGGCCAGAAGGAGAAGAGGTTGGAAGCTAAACATTTCTAAGGGTAGATGCTGCTGAAATTAGGACTCCCATTTAGAAGCTTGTGAGGAGAGATTACCATCTTTGCTTGTTCTATTTGGAAGTGGGTGAGCTTTTTCAAAGTAAAGGAGAACTCTTGATGGACCCTGGGAGGGACTTGCACAACACCAAGGCTCAGGTTGTAATTGTTCCTTTTGTTTCCTATTAATGCAAATGAGTCCATTCTTCTCAATAACTTGTCATCTATGAGTTGTTTCATGTACTCATTGGTCTATATGTTAAATATTTTTTATTTTATGAGATTATCAAGTGCTATTTAATCGTTTGATTGTTAGTGATTGCAGGTTTCGAAGTGAAGGAGGAGCTCATCCAGATCGGCGAGGCTGGACTACTACAACAGCGCTGGACTACAGGTAGGATCTAAACACTTGATTTCTTGTATGGTAAAGGCATGTTTAGAGAAGGATTGCTCTTCTTTGTCTTGTTTGTCACTAGAGAGTCTTAGGCTCCTAGGGAGGTTGGTTGTGTCCGCACTATCGACTCTTTCCGCCTGACACGCTCAAAAGGCTTTATTAAAGTTTAAGACTATGGAGAGTCAATTATAATGTCTCCACATGAGATTTAATTAAGGGGCCTTAAACCTTAATTTTTGAAGGTTTGACTACACAGGGTAATTGAAGTACCTGGGATAAATGAGATTATGCATTTTATATGCAAACTATGGGTAAAGTCAGCTTAGGCTGGCATCATTTCGTATCAGAGCAGAATTGTGGTTGAAACATTTGGTAAAGCAGCAAAAATAAATCCTGTGTGAAGAATTCTTTGAGAAAATTTAGAACAAAGTTATGTGTTAAGATGTGTATGTAGGCAGGAGGAGATCAGATTCTAATCTAAAAAATAGTAGGCACACAGGGATAAAGTGTAGTAGAACTTGCGGATGCAAGGAAACCTAGGACAATCCATTCAAAGTGAAAGTGAATGGTAGAACAAGATCATGCAGAGGTCCTGAAGGTGAGATGATATGTTTTGTTTTAATTTTATTTGAAGATTGGAGAGTGTGTGGTCTTTATATTGATGCACATGTAGGAGCATAAGAAGGTGAGAAGATTGTAGCAACCTAGATCAAGGAGTGCTCAATTGGTTCCAAAGGAAAGAACCAGAGAAATGCTAAAAGACTGAGCTCAGAGGAGAGAATCTTAGTGAGGCATATGTAGCAAGAAGCAGACTTGTTACTGCAGAGGTATTGTTGCATCTCACAAAGGAAATTCCACAGATGATGTGGGTAGAATTGCTAAGGGATAAAAGAAGCTAGTAAATGTTTCTGAATGAAAGCAGAATGTGGCAGAACCTTGAGGAATTTCAATAGAGGTTGGATAAAGAGGAAAATTGTGTTCTTACAAGATGCATATAAGTTGAAGCCTAGAAGGAGCAGAGAGAAGTGCTGAAAAGAGGTTCCAAAGATAGAGAACCAAGGGCTTGCCAAAATACCAAGTACAGAGGGGAGCTTGGTGAGGTAAGTGGCAACAAGGAGGGCTTGCTGTTGCAGAGGCTTTAATTCAACTCATAGTGAATGAGTGAGGAACCCATAGAGATGGAGAAGAAGATGACTACTGATAGTCATAGTGGAGGTTCTGAGGAGGACCACAACAAAAGAAAAGTGAAGAAGGAGAATGCCAAGGAAAATGGCAAGAGAATGAGTCAAGAGGAAATTGACAAAGAGATTGTTGAGATGAAAGAAAAACTCAATGTATTAATGATGATACTTGAGGAAAGCCAAAGACTAGGTTGGGTCTTGAAGAAAAATCCAGTGAAGTGGCATAAGTTATAGAGAAGGCTACAATAGAAGCAAGTAAAGTGGCTGATGGGAAAACTCATAGAAGCTGAGTTGGAAATGGAAGTGTCCATTTGTGAATGAGAGTAGGGTGAAGTTCTGGGTGAAGATGAAGACTTGAAGATTGAAACTTCAAGTGAGACCAAAGGATCACATTATTTTAAATCTGATAATTTGTGTATGTTTGCAGGTGAAACATGTGAAGAAGGATAATTTGTTGATATTGACATAAAGGAGGAAGAAGACAGGCAAAATCTAAATTCTGTTCTGAAAGAAGATGAGATAGATAGGTCTCATGTAAATACCTGTACATAGTTGGGAAAAGGTTTTACTTTTCAGCATATTGCAAGGATTGGAAGTAGAGGAAGTTGGACTCATGAGGATGGCCAAAAGCAAGGAGAAGTAGAGAAGGATATCAAGAAATCAAGTGAAGGACTTGATGAGATTGAAGGGAAGACCATTGAAATATTTCTGAGTCATGTAAAGGACTTGGAACAATAGGAGGACTTGGTGATTGAATCATCAAATGAGATAATGAGGTCTTGTGGTTTTACAACTGACAAGTTGTGTGTGAATGCAGGTTTTGTAGAAGACAAACCATCTTATGGAACTGTTATGAATGAAGCTGAAAGTTGCCAAGTAAAGTATGATGATGATTGTCTTTCAAATGAAGATCAAGTTGAGTTATTACAGCAGAAGGAGTTCATAAATTCCTTGTTTAGTGGAGGAAATATCTTCAGTAGATATGAGACAGTTATGTCTTATGATAAGGAATTTGCTATTGATGAGGACAAAGAGGAATTGATTTTCTTAAATAGCCAAAGAGAGAGTGATGGAGAAACATCTAAAACTATCACAGAGATGGAGGATCATAATTTTATTCTAATCAAGAATGAAGAAGTAGTGTCAACAAGAAGTTATACTTGTGACAAAGAAGAAGATAGTGAGGATTGTACAGAGCTTTTAGGAGAAATTCCAAGTGAGATGGCAAATTTATGGCATGAGTTAAGTATTTTGGAGAAAAGGCTAGAAAACCAAAAGTTAAGTGTTCAGGTTGTAAAATCAGAACTGAATGAGAATGAAGAAGTTCACTATAGTGGACAAGGATAGGAAGACATCATTGAAACAAATGGTGTGGAGGAGAGACTAGCTGACAATCTCGTGAATTCTGTTGAGAATTCAAATCAGCATACTAATGTGCTGAAAGAGGAGGAAGAATTAGAGCAGCATACTGATGTGTTGGCAAGGGAAGAAAAGGTACCAAATCCTTATGATTTTTATTTTAATAATTGTTTGGTGAGTGCAGGTTTAGTTGTAGATGTTGGAGAAAATTTGGCACAGATGAGAAGCCAAATAAAAATTAAAGAGGAAGATTTTGTGGAAGTATTTAATCCATGGAATAGAGATGTTCAATTGCTATAGAGAATGTTGGACAGTCAGGATTCAATACATAAAGAGATAATAATGAAAGAGGGTAAGGATGAAATGGAGGCAGTAAAAATAAGCAAAGAAAAAACAAGCGTAGGAAAAAGAGTAAGTGATAGAATTCGATAACTGCAAAGAGAAGAACAACAGTTTGAAGAGTTAGTAGACATCAGCAACAACCTGAAACAAAGAGAAAGAGGTAACAGTAAGTGAGAGAGTATGGACCAGCCCAAGGATGTGTTGGAGATGGAGATTGAAGAATTATGGCAGTTGCTGATGAAACAATCCAGGCTGAAGGAAATGATAGCAAGTAGTGTCATTAATCAGAATTTGAAACTGATTGAAGAGAGTAAGATGAACTAGAAGACAAAAAATATACAACAACAACAAAGGTGCATAGCATTTGGGCATTTACAAAATAAATTTTGGGACCCTGGAGGTTTTCTATGAACATATGAAGGGACATGATGAGGAGATCATGAATGTTTTCTACTTTGGGAGTTTGATGCAAGAACATTCAACTCAGAAGAATCATTGTATTTTAGTAGACATAAGGGGTCTTGTATTTTAAGGAATTTGGTTTCCCAAGTGTTGAATTAATGTAATTACTTAGGTTTTGAGTGATTTTAATGAAAATAGGAATTAATTAAGTATTGTGAAGCATATTGTAAATGTTCTCGAATGAAGGGGAACATGAGAGAATCAGGAGAGTTAAGAGTTCATAGAAATTGATAGCTTTGGAAATTAATTGTAGATCATGAATTAGGAATTAGTTCATGATTTATAGGATTGAGAGGATTCTTAGGTTTTAGTTGAAATTATTAGGAATATGAACTAGAAATTGGTTATAGACACCTTTTTTATAAATGTAAGCCAAAAAGGCATAAAAAGAGTTAGTCAAGTTAGATAGTTAGTTAGTTAGGGAGTTAGAGTTTGAAGAGATTGACTGTAAGCCTATAGGTAGATTGTGAAACAAAGGCCACTGATATTGGAAATCAGGCCTGAGAGAAGAAACTATGTAAATACCTGTTTATTAATACAAACAACTTGATTATGAGTTTGTGGTGTGCATGAAGTTATGAGTTTTATGTAATTAGTGTAATTTTGCATAGTATATATATGCAGGTGAAGTTCGAGTAGAACATAGAAAAGAAGGGGAGTATGTAGGATCGGGGTTTGGTCGATGAATCCAATCAAAGGATCCAAGTGAAGTTCAAGGATGGCAGTGAATAAGAATACACGAAGTTAAGCTCAGAAGGAAGTTGTGATGCAGAACAACTAAAGACCAGAACCCTGGAAGAAACCCAAAACCACAAGAACACTAAGAAATGGCCTAAACGCGAAGTAGGTAGAAAAGAACGAGAACCATTAGATCATTTAAATCAACAGATATTAACGGCATAAGAATAATGGCAAAGAAATGGATCTGGATGGTCAGATCGACAGATCTGTTAGATCAACAGTGATGAGCAACCGTGTCGGGGGTAGGAGAGTGTAGAAACTCTTCATCGTGGTTGGAGACCTGCACTAAATCCTAGCTGTCGATCTCAATTTCAAACACTTACGTCACAATCAACGATGGGGGTTAGGCCTATTTTTAGCCCATGTGCTAGTTGAAGACCCACAAGTCATAGATTTTATGACCTCATATATCCAATGGATATCGAGTCATAAAGTGATCGGACGTTAATCTCAAAATGGACCCGAACATTTATAGATTAAGGATTTATAATCATTATCGGCTCCGTAAGGCCGGGTAAACATTGTGTAAGATTCCCGTGAGATACCATTGTTGATTGTCGGATCAAGTGTGCCTTGATCAAACGCTGGAGGATCAACGATTGGTTTCGTTGATCGAGTGAACCATCAACTGTCGGATTGGGTAGAAGATCAACGGTGGAGATTGAAGCGATAGGACTTGGGCCTGAGCGGACCCAAGAAGTTTATGGACATGAGTTTAAGTTTGTTTGAGTTCTGGAAGATGAATGGAAATCGTGCAACAACCGTTGATCTGAGGAAGTGAAATAGACGGTGGAAGTTTGAACGGATAAAGGTGAGGGTTGGAAAATGTGCAAAGGCCGTGGATTGGCGAAAAGTTAAGGTTAAGTGCGGTTTATGTTATATTTCTATTATAGGAGAATTATAATAGAAATAAAGCGAGATTAAGGATTAAGAAAAGTTTAGGAAAGGTGAATAAAGTTTCGCTGGAAAGGCTTTATTAAAGTTTAAGGCTATGGAGAGTCAATTATAATGTTTTCACATGAGATTTAATTAAGGGGCCTTAAACCTTAATTTTTGAAGGTTTGACTAGGCAGGGTAATTGAAATTCCTAGGATAAATGAGATTATGCATTTTATATGAAAACTATGGGTAAAGTTAGCTTAGGATGGCATCAGTCCGGCTACGAGTTTGTAACGGTTTTCCACAGTTTCCATGAAAGTAATCTCTTGGAATATAAGAGGGATGAATAACAGGGTCAAACAATGTTATCTATGAGATCAAATAAAAAAGGAACAACTGACAATAGTACTTTTATGAGAAACAAATTTGACAGAAGGAAAAATGACCGACATAACTAGTTTTTTTTGGAGAGGTTGTCAACATATATCACTCGCAGCCACTAAAAATGCAAGAGGAATCTCAATTTGGTGGAATCCTCTACTGTTATTTTTTGAAGACTAGTTTGGCTCCTCTAGAATCTTAACATAAAAATTTTCATATATAGGCACAAAAGAAAATTTGTTTCTTTCCGCATTGTATGGAACCTCATTCCTTGTGGAGAAAAGGCTTTCTGTAAAGAGATTACAATAGACTAAACAACTTGTAGGATATTCTTATTGGGTTATCGATGTTGATTTCAATATCATGTGATCCCTCAAAGAGAAAAATATAGGTGTAGAAAAACTCCCCTATCTCGGTGTCTTTTGATGAAATGTTGGATTCTCTTTTTTTTGGGTAGATGTACCTACATGTAATGGTTATTATACCTGGAATAATCACAGAAGGGCTATCAATATGATTGCTAGTCGACTAGACATATTTTTGTTATCAACAAATAATTTTAAAAAATATTGGTTTATAGAAGCTTCTATCCTAACGTGTATGGGCTCGGACCATTGGCTGATCAGGTCAGAAATTGATTAAAAATAGACCCCTACAAAGTGCCCATTTGGCTTTGAAATTTTTTGGTTTCAATTGAATGATTTTGTAGACTACTTGAAGAACCGATGGAATGATATAAAAGTTGAAGGTCACATAAATATGAGAATCTTTCAACTCCAATTGAAACAATTGAAATCTTGAATTCGCGTCTGGAACAGTGGCGTATTTGGAGACATATTCAAGAATAAACAAGAATTGGAAACTAAGATGGCCTCAATCCAACAACATACCATAATAGATGGTAGAACTGAAGAATTATTAATAGAAGAGGCTACCACTCTAGTGAAACTAGAAGATCGACAGAAACAGTAGGAGGAGATTTTATGGCAGCAAAAATCTCATATTCAATGGTTGAGGTAAGTGGATCATAATACTAGGTTTTTCCACACTTATATGATACAACATTATCTTAATAATACAATTTTCTCCATTGCTAATAAGGATGGAAACAGGTTATTAATGCATCATGACCTAGAAAGAGAATTGGTAAACTACTTTATGGAGTTATGTGTTATCAAACCAGCTCAAGAAAAGATAGAAAAAATAGATCAACGCCTTAGAATTCAGCCTCTTCGAGGGGGCAACCTCCTTTAAATTACATAAATGAACAATTCTTCCATGATTCAAATGACAAAACCTCCTTTCTATATATAGGAGTCTAAGGAGTCACAATATAATCCAGCCGACCTAACGATAATAATATAAAGCCACAAAAATAACAATAGAGGGATTCCATGGGGCACAAAAATAACAACATGGGGGTAATAGAGGCACAACAATATAAATAAGGGGTATAACTACAGCAGTAATGGGGTAATCACTAGTATTATAGGGACCCAACATGCCCCTCTCCTTCAAAAAAGTGTTGTCCTCAACGCTTGAGTACTTCTGGATACTTCTGCATAAAATTCTCATCCTCCCATGTGGAATCTTCAGCGGATAAGTTCTTCCACTTGATAAGATACTCTGAAATTGATCGATTTCGTAGCTGTCGAGTTCTTGTTTCTGTGACTGCTTCCGGTTCCAATATAATTTTTCCTTCCTCGTCAAGTTCTGGCAATATTGTTTGAACTGGGAGCTTGTCGCCTATAACCTTCTTTAAACATGAAACATGGAAAACTGGGTGCAATCGAGAAGCTGCAGGAAGCTCCAATTTGTATGCCATAGTACCAATCTTTTGCAACACCTTGTACGGACCATAATACTTTGGTGATAATTTATTATCCTTCTGTTGTGGTCACCAACAACCCCCCTCTTTGTTTGATATTAGTAATAACATCAAGCAAAGGGGGACCCTTAACCAAAAATCCAAAAAATATTTTTGTTTGAAAAATCTTTTGTATTAACTCCCTAAGAAGCTATATCGCGTCGCAAAGGAAAAAAGGAGCGCTTTCCCAAAGTGCATAAATACACTGAGGAGGAGTGACGCAAGAACTCATCGCATCGCGTGCATTAAAAGCGCTCAAAAAGGGAAAACCTAAAGAATCGTCGACGGCCGATATGCAACGTCGCTCGTCGCAATGTCGCATAAAGCAGCACAGAGTGACAAAGTGAAAAACTTGCGACCTTGCGATATTGCGATATGCGATCTGCGACCATGCAAAGCTGCGACCTGCGATCTATGGTGTGCGACAAATGAGACTATCAATTGCTGTGATGCCACCTATTTACATCGCAATCTTCAATGCTGCGATGCAAATCGCAGAAGCCATTCGTCGCAGGCATTCCTCGTCATGATCTGTGAGCCCAAAATTAGGCGTGCACCTTACGGGAAATTAATGATTGTACGCCTGTGTATCCAAAGATGATTATGTTGCGTTTTTCGAAGAGTCAAGTCATAATGGGTGACATGATTATGCATTCATTAGAACTTAATGCTTTCATGTCAATCTTTTCTTCTGTCTCTTTTCATTTACGTGAACTATAAGTCAGCTACTGATATAAATCTATATGCAGGAAACATCTAAGGAAAAGCGCCAAAGCTAGAAGAACAGAGAGGAGATGACTTTGCAGATGGATACCGCATACAGCAGGGCCGCGGATTCCAGAGTATCACTCAACAAATGCTGATGGAAATAGGCTATCCAGGACTCAGAGTCAAAGGCGCACAAAAGCAAAGCGTTTATGAAAGATCCTGAGTCCCAAATTGGGTAAAGCAAAAAGAAAAACGCTTAAGGGGAAAGACATCTCAGAAAAGCCTGGAACAAAGAATGGAAACAAGTTTCAATTGAGAAAATCGTTCAGGCAACAAAATCCCCAGCTCATTGAGTCATTTGCACGGCCAGAAACCAAAATAGCAACAGCACAATCAGTTTGAAAGAAATCTGAGTTGTACTAGGTATACACGCCGTTAAGACACTCCTCCAGAAGAACACTTTCAAAAATATCTTCTAGTTTGTCAGAAAGAGGTGCCAACTCTTGTTATTTCTAATTTTCAAGCTTGAACAAAAGGAAAGGACAAGCAACCGACTCTTTCACGGCGAACAGCGCATCGCTTACAGCACTAAGCAGTAGATACAGAAATGGTTAGAAATTAGATTCAGTTTTTAGAAATAAATTTGTTTTAGTAAAAGGGCGGTCATTTGAAGCCGTTCCCTAAATTTGTGTAATTAAAATTAGCCGGTTAGTAGTATTTAACCCTTCTCGTTGCATTGGAGAAGGGTCCGGAAATTTGTCAAAAAACTTGTCCTCAGAACATGCACTTTTGTACCCTCGGAGGGGGTTTTTGATGAATGGACGGATCGAGATTTATTTATGTTTGCATTTTAATACCTGCTACTGATGTTGCACTTCTGTACTCTTAGTAGGCATTAGAAGTAAGTAGAAATAGATCGTTATTACTTCAGGTCTGTGAGTATAAAATCAGTCATAAATGGTACTTTTATCTCTTGACGAATTTCTGCTTGCATTCTTAGAGTAATATACAGCTGATGTTGTTTATATGTTAATGTATGAATGAGTGGACTATCATTTGGCACTTTTGTACGGTGGAGTCATTGATTTGTGCTTAATACATGAATAACTGATTATGCGATATGCTGTTCACAACCGTTTTGCTTAACTTTTTATGCAGGATGGTTCATCTTAATTGATTTATATTCTCATAATAGCTGAATAATCTTCATTACCAGTTATTGTGTGAAATCTTTCTAGATCGCATAATGGAAAAAGTTCTATCCCGGGTTAGCGTAGATTAGATGTGTTGTTCTTGATAGATTAAAGTAGTATAAAATTCAGTCTTAGAGTTTAGAATTAGATTAGCTTAGAAATAATTCCATATTTTCATTATCATATTCTACACACACACACATCACCAAACTCTACACACACACACCCCCTTAGAACGGGAAGTTGGTCCCGTTATCCCCAGTCGGACCCGCTACACCAAACGGGCACGGAGCCGCCAACCAGGTTCCCGACCGGGTGGGTATCCCCCTTGTTGTTGACCCGATTTCAGGGCCCTCAACATATTTGGCGCTAGAAGGAGGGCACGAACTATGAATGGCACCTAAAGAAATATCTAAATACCATTCTGAGAGTAATACACCCTCATCAACTCCCTCGACTTCTCCAACACGGTTAAAACCGGAATTTGAAGTCGCTCGAGTATCTACCACTGCTACATATTCGAATATATCAGACCAATCTATTATTGAACCCCCTAAAATTCAAACTTTGATTCGTAAACTCCAGGGATTCTCTATTTTTAACCAGAAGTATGATAAATCCAAAAGCAACGTGACTTCGCAGTACAACCCTGCTCATCCCCTTACCAGATTAAAGAGTGAAAATTTTGGTATACAACCAAGTGAACTCCCTCTTCCTACCAAGAAAAGAGCAAGGAAAACTCCACCAGAGTCTGACAGTAAGACTCCTTCATCCACTTCGTCCATATCAACTCCCTCACCGCGAAGTCAACCACCCACTCTTTCATTTCAACTCACTCACCCATCTTCTACAAACCTTCCTCTTCAAACATCAAAGATCTTAATATCTTCATCTTCTCAGTATCAGGGATCATCTTCTGCACTTCCATTAACTAGCAGCTCAACGATGGCCCAGTCTCCATGGAACAATCCTGGGGCGGTTTTAATGCCTCCACCCCTGAGCCCTATACCGGCCCATCCTGAAAAATGGCTGCCTAAATTCAATCCGGAAGCAGGAATGCTAGCCGAGGAACATATCAATAATTTCATGCTTTCTGTTAATCTCAACGGAGTCACTAACGAAGACGCTGTTGCCCGGCTTTTCACTTATACAATGCAAGGAACAGCCGGGTCGTGGTACTTTTCGTTATCTTCCGGATCCATCACAAGCTGGGACATTTTTCAAAGTCAGTTCCTCACCAAGTTTGGTGATGACAGATCCACGGCGACATTGATCAATGACCTATCTAATCTTAAGGCTGAGGCTAGAGAACCCATTAAAGATTTTAACTTACGGTTCAATAAGATCCTCAACAAAATCCCCGCTGCTTCACAACCCAGCGAGGAAGTAAGATGTGAATGGTACATCACGGCTTTACCTCCAAACTTGGCTATCTTCGTAGATAGGGCAAACAAGACCACCTTAGTTGACAACTTGACAGAAGCGTTAGCAGTGGAAAAACGCGTGGTAGCCCTAGAAAAGAGATCTGCTATAGAAGAACGCAAATCTAAGAAGATCTCTTTCAAAGAAGACACCAAGAAGAAGCAAACGAAAGACCCTTTCAATTTGGAAGGATTACAAAAAGTGTTGAAAGCCATGTCCAATGAGATGATTGATATTAAGAAACAAGTAGCAGAGACTTCTTCGAAAAAGCCCTTTAGGACTTTTAAAAGAAATCCTCCCATGGAGGTGAAACCACCTAGTGTTGTCTCAAACGTTGAATCTGAAGAAGACGAAGAAGAAGAGAATACCACTGAAGGGCAGACCGATGAGGAAGAGGTCGTAGAACTACAAGGAATGTGGGACTTCATCCTCCCACAAGAAGAGGATCAAGAAGCATTTCCTGTTAGCACGAGAAGCAAAAATCAACTTGATCCTCCCCAGACTACCCCAAAACAAAAGGGCGCAAGCCCTGCAACAAAAGAAAAAGTCGCAACAAAAAAGACAACTGCTAAAGCGACCCAGCTTAGCCCAGTCCAATCTGATCAAACGCCTCCATCAAGAACACTAATAGTGTCGGGTGAAATGGAGTATAACATCATTGATGACATGAAGAAGACTAGGGCTAATATCACTCTGTATGAATTGAGTAAATTAAAACACCAACAGAAAATACTGATGAAAGAATTACATGCTGTGCCTACTACATCTTTATCTACAGCTGTAGCTTCCCACAATCTGGGAAGGCATCCAACCAACACGATCAATAAAATTGATCCAAATGACATCGCCTTGATTGGAGGAAGATCAAGATCTCATACTCCTCCTTTTCTTCTCACATATGAAATCTTCAACAAAAATGTGCACAATTGCTTGGTCGATTCTGGTGCTTCAACGAATATTTTACCCAGGTCAATATGTGCCAAATTGAATGTGCAACCTCAAAAATCCGCAGTACGTATAGTTCGACTTGATCGATCCCAAGTCGAAGTGATTGGTGAACTTAATCAGGTGACCATAAGATTGTCGTCTAACCCAAAAGTGTGTCAGGTTATCGACATTCTAGTAGTTGATATCCCTGAGTTCTATGGTTTGATTCTTAGCAGGGATTGGTCGGAGAAACTCCACGGATATTTTTCAACTGATTGGTCGCACATGTGGTTACCATACAATGGTAAACCAAATCAGATAAAGGTTGAACGAGAGTTGCACCAAAAATACATAGTGACAGAGCTGGAAGGAGAAAATGAAGCCATAACATACAATAGAAGCATTGTAGGCAATTACGCAATAGATTCTTTCCTAGGTAATTTCAATGCTCATATTTCACCGTACTTAGAGAATTCAGTTTTATCCCAAGCTGAAAATTTCTCCCAAACTGATGACTCAAAATGTTTTAGTTTTTTAGATAATTCTGTAAATACATCTTTATTTTGGAAATTATATTTTGACGGATCTAAATCCAATGAGGGGGCAGGAGCAGGATGCGTTCTGATTAACCCAGACGGGAACAAGATTATGCTCACATGCAGACTTGAGTTCGATTGCACGAACAACACAGCGGAGTACGAAGCCTTGGTTCAAGGCCTATACAAAGCAATCAGATTGAACGTTAAGTATCTTCAAGGGTTTGGAGATTCGGAGATCGTCGTAAAACAGGTACGTAACACCATACATTGCCTGTCAAGTCATTTAAAGCATTATCAATCATTAGTTCAAGATCTCATTGCGCATTTCGTAGCATTCAACATCTCGTCAATTCCAAGAATTCAAAACACGAGCGCAGACCTGTTAGCTAACATAGCCTCTAGACTTATCCCTTCCGAAGATTTTAGTCCTGATAGGTTTTCAATAGAATTAATCTTTAGACCATCCATCCCTGACAATATCACCAATTGGAGAGTGTTCAACGACGATCCTGACATCGTAAATTTCCTTACTTCTGAAGGATCCTACTCAAATCAGATAATCGACGAAGACCATCATGATCACCAAATACAACAAAATGGCTCTGACAATGCTATACCGAAATCAGTGGTCAAATTAGAAGATGTATATGATTTGAAAAGTCGGTTTAAAAGGTCCACCAATGCTAAACTTTGTAGTTCTACCCTGAACTATGAATTAGTAAACCTAGGAACCGATCAGAAGCCACAAAATGTTAACCTAGGTCACGGCCTAGCTCCTGAAGAGAAATCAGCATATATCCGTCTTCTGAGACAATACAAGAACGTTTTTGCCTGGAATTACGATGAGCTAAAGACATACAACACTTCTATCATTCAACATGTTATCCCTATGATTGACAATGAAAAACCTGTCCAGCAGAAGCTCAGAAAAATACACCCTAACCTAGAAAATCAGATAAAAACTGAGCTTAATAAGTTGTTGAGAGCCAGAATAATCTTCCCCGTCAGGCATTCTAAATGGGTATCCAATATGGTGCCCGTTAGGAAGAAAACCAGAGACATTAGAATCTGTATCGATTTCCGAAATCTCAACAAAGCCTGTCAGAAAGATAACTTTCCCCTCCCACCTATGGAGCAAATATTACAGGCAGTAGCAGGCTCAGAATTAATGTCATTCCTGGATGGATTTTCACGATACAATGAAGTACTGGTGCATCCCGATGATCAGTTAAAGACTACGTTCCGAACCAAATGGGGCACTTATGCATATCAGAAGATGCCATTTGGTCTGATCAATGCCGGAGCTACCTTTCAGAGAGCCATGGATATCGCGTTTAAAGGGTTAGTCAATAAATCAGTAGTGATTTACTTGGATGATATTACAGTGTACTCCAAAAAACGAAACAACCATCTCAAAGATTTGAAGCAAATCTTTCAAAGATGCTTGAGGTATGGGATTTCGCTCAACCCAAAGAAATCTTTCTTTGCATTAAGCGAAGGGAAATTGCTCGGATTCATAGTGTCAAAATCTGGTATTCACATAGAACCCGACAGAATCAAGGAAATTTCCAAAATATCCATACCTCATAACAAGAAATCCATGCAATCCTTCCTTGGACAGATCAATTTTGTCAAAAGATTTGTCCCGGATTTTTCACGTATTATTTCTCCCTTACAAAATATGATAAAAAAGAATTCAAATTTCAAATGGGGTCTAGATGAGCACGAAGCATTCAACTTAATCAAACAAGCTATCATCAATGCTCCATCTTTGGCCACCCCAAATTTTTCAGAATCTTTTACCTTATACACTTTTGCCTCAGAGAAATCCTATGCCGTGATTTTGACCCAAGCAAATCAAGAGAAAGCGGAAGCTCCAATCGCATTCTTTAGCTCGAACTTACAAGGTGCTGAAATTAATTACTCAGACGTAGAGAAACAAGCATATGCTGTTTTCAAAGCGATCAAATATTTAAGACCTTTCTTGCTTAAAGCCCACACTAAAGTCGTAGTACCGTTTCCGGCGGTAAGAAACCTTTTGGTGCAGAAAGACGTGGACAAAAAGAGAGCTAATTGGATTACCGCTTTACAAGAATATGATCTCAAGATCAAACCAGCAAACATCGTAAGAGGTCAAGGCTTCTGCAAGATGTTAGCCGGAGCATCGCAAATCCCGGAGAACTCATCTGAAGAGGTACAAGTGTATGAGGTAAGCCTAAACGATGCAGAATCATCATATGTTGACACCATTTATTTTCTTAAGAACGGGTATGCTCCATCACGTCTGGATCATACCAAGAAAAGAGCTCTGAGATTAAAAGCTAAACAATACCAGCTCATAAATGATGTCTTGTTTAAAAGGAATTACGATTCTATGCTTCTTAGGTGTCTTGAGAAAACTGAAGCCGAAAAGGTTTTGCAGGAACTCCACGATGGACCAGCAGGTGGACACTATGCCGGAGATGCGACTGCACATAAAATCTTGCGTGCAGGATATTATTGGCCCACGTTGTTCAAAGACTCATACAATCACGTAAGGAAATGCCAAGTCTGCCAGACTGCTGCAGGAAAACAAAGAAAACCGTCCATGCCGCTACAACCAGTCAACATCGACCAACCATTCAGTCAATGGGGCTTGGACATAATAGGTGAGATCGTTCCTCACTCTTCTAAGCAGCATAAGTATATCCTTACGGTAACTGATTATTTTACCAAATGGGTAGAAGCAGTTCCTCTCAAGACAGTTCATTCTGAAAATATTATTGAATTCATAGATCAATTTATCATCACTAGGTTTGGATTGCCAACAGCATTAATGTTTGATAATGCTTCATATTTTTCTGGAAATACTATGACTGAGTTTGCGCTTAAAAGAGGTTTCAAACTGAAATATTCTGCCAACTACTATCCGCAAGGTAATGGATTGGCTGAATCAACAAACAAGAACCTAATCAGAATTATCAAAAGAATTGGCACAAAGCGCTGGTAAATGCTTTATGGTCTGATAGAATCACAAAGAAAGCTTCAATCGGCACTTCTCCCTTTAATTTAGTTTATGGGAGAGAAGTGGTTCTTCCGACTCACCTAGTCATTCCCTCTTTGTCTTTAGTGCAATATATCGATGAAGTATCTACTTCCTCTTTACAATTAAGACAAATGGAAATAATCAAACTAGAAGAGCAAAGAGAACAAGCTAGGAAAACCCATGCTCATCACCAAGCGCTAATAAAATCTTCTTTTGACTCAAGCATCATAACCAGAAATTTTTTTCAGATGGGTGATTTAGTTTTGAAATGGGATAAGGCTCATGAAGAAAAGGGCAAACATACGAAATTTCAAAAGCTGTGGCTTGGCCCTTTCCAGATTGTAGAAGTCGTAGGCCCGTCTACATTCGTGTTGCAGGATCTGGCAGGTAGGAGAGATTCTTTACCTGTCAATGGACTGATTCTTAAATTATATTTTCCATAGAAGAGAATTCTTCTAATTTTTGTAGGATATATTTAGTTTTTAGTTTTTATTTAGTTTTGTTTTTCTCTTCTTATGAATAAAACCCGTTGTAAATGATCATTTAAAAAGGATTCATGAAAGAGCACGCCAATTCTCTATCAGATTTTGATTTCGCTTGTACAAATAGCAAATTTTTTTGAAAATCTGAATTTTATTATTGACAAATAGAGTTAACTTCACTTTGATTACGATACTCGTTTCAACCTCTAAAAAACTTTGACAAAAGCAACCTTTGGTAAAAGAATTGTTTTGTATCAGCACCACGAAAGGTATCATCAATAATAAAATAAGCATTCTCTGCAAAGCTGTTGTTTTCAAAAACTCTATTATTGTCGTCCAGAGCTTTCTTAAGGAAAAACAATGACTTCCTCCCTGCTAAAAGGAAATTACAGCATTCAGAGAAACAATCCAAGCAAAACACTATATCTCAAAGAATAAGAGGTCTCATCACGAGCCGGCTTATCATGATCACAGATATTATAACTTGCTGACTTTGCCAATACTGTCTATCAAAATAGGGCAACGACTTAAGATTGTTGCAATCAAAAGACAAGAGGTCTCATCACGAGCCAGCTTGTTCAGCAAAAGTGTAAATCAAGTGAATGACTGTGTCATAATTTGGCCACCAAACCAAGACATTGTTCTTTAGAGAATTAAAAAAGGAAAAGTGTGTCAAAAAGGATTTTTCTCTGGAATGTTGCGAGTAACCTCAAGCAGGAAAAAGGATCATTGCTGGATAACATGGTAACCCTGTCGAGGCTATGGACGCTTGCGGGCAGCAGAGGCTCTACCTACGACAAATGAGCATACTTTTAAGCCAGTACGCAGAGAAGACCTTATTTTATCTTTAATCAAGACCAAGTAATGTCTGGTGCGAATGCAAGAAAAATACTGAGGAAGCAAGCAATTGGGATATGAAAAGGGTTGAGACAAAATATCATTGACAAGGTGAGGGGTAATCTACTCTATCTGTCCATAACAAAATTTAGACATATAAAATTTTTGTTGTTTCGGAAGTGAACGGTCAATAGAAATGCAGAGATAACTGGTTCTTCACAGTGAATCGCCATTGTTGTGGTCACCAACAACCCCCCTCTTTGTTTGATATTAGTAATAACATCAAGCAAAGGGGGACCCTTAACCAAAAATCCAAAAAATATTTTTGTTTGAAAAATCTTTTGTATTAACTCCCTAAGAAGCTATATCGCGTCGCAAAGGAAAAAAGGAGCGCTTTCCCAAAGCGCATAAATACACTGAGGAGGAGCGACGCGAGAACTCATCACATCGCGTGCATTAAAAGCGCTCAAAAAGGGAAAACCTAAAGAATCGCCGACGGCCGATATGCAACGTCGCTCGTCGCAATGTCGCATAAAGCAGCACAGAGTGACAAAGCGAAAAACTTGCGACCTTGCGATATTGCGATATGCGATCTGCGACCATGCAAAGCTGCGACCTGTGATCTATGGTGTGCGAAAAATGAGACTATCAATTGCTGTGATGCCACCTATTTACATCGCAATCTTCGATGCTTCGATGCAAATCACAGAAGCCATTCGTCGCAGGCATTCCTCGGCATGATCTGTGAGCCCAAAATTAGGCGCGCACCTTACGGGAAATTAATGATTGTACGCCTGTGTATCCAAAGATGATTATGTTGCGTTTTTCGAAGAGTCAATTCATAATGGGTGACATGATTATGGATTCATTAGAACTTAATGCTTTCATGTCAATCTTTTCTTCTGTCTCTTTTCATTTACGTGAACTATAAGTCAGCTACTGATATAAATCTATATGCAGGAAACATCTAAGGAAAAGCGCCAGAGCTAGAAGAACAGAGAGGAGATGACTTCGCAGATGGATACCGCATACAGCAGGGCCACGGATTCCAGAGTATCACTCAACAAATGCTGATGGAAATAGGCTATCCAGGACTCAGAGTCAAAGGCGCACAAAAGCAAAGCGTTTATGAAAGATCCTGAGTCCCAAATTGGGTAAAGCAAAAAGAAAAACGCTTAAGGGGAAAGACGTCTCAGAAAAGCCTAGAACAAAGAATGGAAACAAGTTTCAATTGAGAAAATCGTTCAGGCAACAAAATTCCCAGCTCATTGAGTCATTCGCACGGCCGGAAACCGAAATAGCAACAGCACAATCAGTTTGAAAGAAATCTGAGTTGTACTAAGTATACACGCCGTGAAGACACTCCTCCAGAAGAACACTTTCAAAAATATCTTCTAGTTTGTCAGAAAGAGGTGCCAGCTCTTGTTATTTCTAATTTTCAAGCTTGAACAAAAGGAAAGGACAAGCAGCCGACTCTTTCACGGCGAACAGCGCATCGCTTATAGCACTAAGGAGCAGATACAGAAATGGTTAGAAATTAGATTCAGTTTTTAGAAATAAATTTGTTTTAGTAAAAGGGCGGTCATTTGAAGCCGTTCCCTAAATTTGTGTAATTAAAATTAGCCGGTTAGTAGTATTTAACCCTTCTCGTTGCATTGGAGAAGGGTCCGGAAATTTGTCAAAAAACTTGTCCTCAGAACATGCACTTTTGTACCCTCGGAGGGGGTTTTTGATGAATGGACGGATTGAGATTTATTTATGTTTGCATTTTAATACCTGCTACTGATGTTGCACTTCTGTACTCTTAGTAGGCATTAGAAGTAAGTAGAAACAGATCGTTATTGTTTCAGGTCTGTGAGTATAAAATCAATCATAAGTGGTACTTTTATCTCTTGACGAATTTCTGCTTGCATTCTTAGAGTAATATACATCTGATGTTGTTTATATGTTAATGTATGAATGAGTGGACTACCATTTGGCACTTTTGTATGGTGGAGTCATTGGTTTGTGCTTAATACATGAATAACTGATTATGCGATATGCTGTTCACAACCGTTTTGCTTAACTTTTTATGCAGGATGGTTCATCTTAATTGATTTATATTCTCATAATAGCTGAATAATCTTCATTACCAGTTATTGTGTGAAATCTTTCTAGATCGCATAATGGAAAAAGTTCTATCCTGGGTTAGCGTAGATTAGATGTGTTGTTCTTGATAGATTAAAGTAGTATAAAATTAAGTCTCAGAGTTTAGAATTTGATTAGCTTAGAAATAATTCCATATTTTCATTATCATATTCTACACACACACACATCACCAAACTCTACACACACACACACCCCCTTAGAACGGGAAGCTGGTCCCGTTATCCCAAGTCAGACCCGCTACACCAAACGGGCACGGAGCCGCCAACCAGGTTCCCGACCGGGTGGGTATCCCCCTTGTTGTTGACCCGATTTCAGGGCCCTCAACACCTTCTTAGCTTGCTTTAGGGACATTTGCTTGTATGGTTGTAGCCGTAGGAATACCCAATCACCTACATCAAAACTTCTTTCACTGCGATGTTGATCTGCCTGTTGTTTCATTCTATTTTGTGCCAACACGAGGTTATCCTTTAAGAGTTGGAGGACTTGTTGTTGATGTTCGATGTGATGTTCCACTACCTGAACCTTAGAATTTTCTCTTAAATATGATGTGATGGATGGTGGTTGATACCCATAAAGTGCCATAAATGGGGTCATTTTTGTTGCTGTATGGAAGGAAGTGTTATACCACCATTCAGCCAGAGGCAACCATTTGACCCATTGTGTCTGTTTATCAGATACAAAGCAACGAAGATATCCTTCCAAACATTTGTTTACTATCTCAGTTTGCCCATCAGATTGAGGATGATAAGATGAGCTATGAGCTAACTGAGTACCAAGACAAGAAAATAATTCTGTCCAAAAATTTCCAGTGAAAATGGGATCTCTGTCACTTACAATAATCTTTGGGTTTCCATGTAGCTTTTGAATTGTTTCCATAAATGCAGTAGAAACTGTACTGGCTTTAAATGGATGTGATAATGCACAAAAGTGTGCATACTTGGTAAGTCTGTCAACTACCACCATGATGACACTCTTTCCCTCAGACTTGGGTAAACCTGTGATAAAATCCATTGAAACCTCCTCCCAACGTTGGCTTGGAATGGATAAAGGTTGTAATAGACCCGGTGTCTTAATTGTTTCAACTTTATTTTGTTGGCAAACCAAACATTCCGCCACAAACTTTTGAATATCTGATTTAAGGCCATCCCAAAAAAATTCCTTCTTAACCCTGTGGTAAGTTTTTAAAAATCCTGAGTGCCCTCCTAAGGGAGAAGTGTGCAATTCCATAAGAATCTTTTGTTTTAGCTGGGAATTCTTACAGAGGTATAAGCGATCTTTGTACCATAACGAATCATTTTTCCAGCTAAATGTATCAGACGTACTGGAATCTTGTTGTAGCTTTCGAATAAGTGCCCACACTTCTTCGTCATTCTTCCATTCCTCCCTTGCTTCGTTTATCCAATCTGGTTGGATAATAGAAATGGCGCACAACAATGCTTCCACATCCTCATCCTTTCTTGAGAGTGCATCTGCCACCACATTTTGCTTCCCTTTTTTGTAGATGATTTCAAAGTCATAACCCAACATCTTTGTGACCCACTTTTGTTGCTCTTCAGAGGATAATCTTTGTTCTAAAAAGTATTTAAGGCTATCATGATCCGTTTTTACCTTGAAGTGTCTTCCCATTAGGTAGGGTCGCCATTTCTTAAGTGCATGGAGTATTGCCAACATTTCCTTCTCATAAATAGCTTTTCTTAAAAACTTTCCCTTGATTGGACGACTTTCAAAAGCAATGGGTCTTTCATCTTGCATTAGAACAACACCAATTCCATTTCCTGAAGCATCACATTCCACAATAAAGGTTTTTGTGAAGTCCGGTGTAGCTAAGACCGGTGCTTGGCACATTGCCTCTTTAAGATGTTCAAAGGCCTTTGTTGCTTCCGGAGTCCATGAAAATGCATCTTTCTTCAATAATGTTGTTAGAGGTGCTGCTATTCTCCCATAATTCTTAACAAACTTGCGATAATACCCTGTCAACCCAAGAAATCCTCGCAAATGCTTTATGGATGTGGGGATTTTCCATTCCTTAATGGCTTTAATTTTGCTAGGGTCTACCTTAACTCCATGAGATACAATATGACCCAAATATTCCACCTCTTGGACTCCAAAGAAACATTTGGATCTTTTTGCATATAATTGTTTCTCCTCCAATAGTTGTAGCACCTTGTCAACATGTTCAACATGATCCTTCCAAGACTTGCTGTAGATTAGTATATCATCAAAAAATACTAACACAAATTTTCTAAGGAATGGTTTGAAAATTGAATTCATCAAACCTTGAAATGTTGAAGGTGCATTGGTAAGGCCAAAAGGCATGACCAAAAATTCATAATGACCCTCATGAGTTCTAAATGCTGTTTTCGGAATGTCTTCAATCTTCATTCTGATTTGATGATATCTCGAACGAAGATCCAACTTGGTGAAGTAAATTGATCCATGCAATTCATCCAGTAATTCATCAATGACAGGAATGGGGAACTTATCTTTAATAGTGAGCTTGTTGAGCTCCCTATAATCCGGACACATGCGCCATGATCCATCCTTCTTGTGCACCAATACTACTGGAGCAGAGAAAGAACTTTGACTTGGTTGAATTATACCAGCCTCTAGCATTTCTGCAACCATACGTTCAATTTCACTTTTTTGGACATAGGGATATCTGTACGGCCTGATGTTTGGAGGAACACTTCCTGGAATCAGATGAATAGCATGATCATGATCACGCATAGGTGGGAGACCTTTGGGAGTCTCAAATACCTTGGAATGATTGTCCAGGACTTTTTGGAGATCTGGAGAAATAGATGATTCCGATGTGGAAACATCTAGCGAACATAATTGTGCAATTACACCTCTTTGCTCCTTTTTTAGAAGCTTTGTCATACCATTAGAGCTGATTATCTTTCCTGGTTTCCCTGCAATACCCCTTAATTCAACTTCCTTTCCTTCCGTAGAAAATTTGATGAAAAGTTCTTGAAAATTAAAAGCTATTGTACCCAAGGATTGTAGCCATTGGACTCCTAGTACAACATCAGCACCTCCCATTGGAATGGAAAGCATTGGGCTAGTCAATACATATTCTCCCATGGATAGCTTGATATTATGGCACCTTCTAGAGCAATTTATTGTTCCTCCATTTGCAATCATCACTTGACACTCTGGTGCTGGATATAGGAAGCAATTCAATTCTTTTGCTACCCTACAATGAATAAAATTGTGGGTGCTTCCTGAATCAATCAACACTATTACCTTTTTCTTCTTGATTTGTCCTTCTATCTTGATGGTTTGAGGAGTGGTAATTCCTGCCAATGCATTACAAGATATGGTCGAATTTATTTTTTCTTCATCTAGGCTTTGTTCCTAGAGTATATCTTCTTCTTTTGACCTTTCTTGCTCCTTTTCTTCTTCCTCTTCACAATCTATGTAGAATAATTTCTTCTCAGCACACTTATGACCTTTAGTGTATTTGCTATCACAACTGTAACAAAGCCATTTTGCTCTTTTTTCTTCCAATTGTTGTGGTGTCAACCTTATAGGTTGTGGAAGACTAGGGCCAACAACACTTCTGTCTTTATAGTTGTGAGTGGTATGCTTCCTGGTTGCCATAATTTTGCTTTCCATTTTTCTTGCTAACCTGAATGCTTTCTCTAATGAATCAGGTTCCCAAAGGCGAACATCATGTTGGATATTATCCTTTAAAGACCCTATGAACACATCAATCCTATGCTCCTCTGGAATATCTTTTACCCTTATGTTCAATTTTTGGAACTCCTCAATGTGCTCCATTACTGAACCCTTTTGTTTGAGACTTATCAATTGGCTAAAAAAAGTGTTGCTTTTTGTATCTTCATAATGTGCTATCAATTCTTCCGTAAAAATTGCCCAAGTGATAAATTGTTTACAAGAGCAAAGCCATTGATACCATACAAACTGATTTGGTTCCAAATATATAGTTGCCATACGTACCTTTTGTGTGTTTTGCACATTATTGATATCAAAGAACTGCTTCATCTGTAATATCCATGTGGCGGGATCCTTGGCATCAAACTTCCTCATATCGATTTTTGGAATATGGTGAGTCTTCAATCCAACATTAGCGTCTATGGAATCATGATTAACATTTCTTTTTTTCTCATCATGAGTTTCCTTTAGTACCCTTTCACCCTTAGGGACCATTTCTTGTAGCAACTTATTCATATTTATCTTCAATTCGTCCATGTCTGTCTTCAAATCTATCTTCAAATCATCCATCTTAGCTTCCACGCCAATCATCTTAGCTTCTATGCCTTTCTTTAAACAGTCCATCTTAGCTTCTACACCTTTCTTTAAACCATCCATATTAGCTTCTACATCTTTCTTTAAACCATCCATCTTAGATTCTGTTCCTTTTTGTGCAAGGGATAGTTGTTGCACTTGGTCTTGTAATTTTGATATCTCATGTTGCATTTCGTCCTCTTCTTCATGAGTCATGCTAGAGCTTTCAGGTTCCTTACTAGGTGTTTGAATTTTCTTTCCTAGAGCATCAGTTATAGATAATAATGCTCTACTATGCCCTTTGAATTCCTTCAAAATAAATTTTCAAACCAAGCTTAAGCAAAAATTTAAGAAAATCTACACACCTTTTTTTCACTTTGTAGGAGCTTGATATTGCCTCTGATGTATCTCTGTACTTTCCAATCATCTACTTCTAAATTTGTGAGCTGTAGTAGCCCTCTGTGTCCTCTTTCCAATGCCACAAGTCTGACCCAAATTGGATTCTCTAAGGAAGAGTTATGTGAAATCTCCCACAGTGACTTGCTTATAGACTAGTTTAGTAGAGCGAAGTTGTACGACGTGCCACGAGTGCCTGTTTCGACCTTTGGATCTGAAACATGCATACAAGAAACTACAGTCCGTCCTATTTCTGTACCTTTTTACAAAATTTCAATCCGATCCCCAGAGAGAAAGTTATGATGATTTTCCCCAAGTCACTTGTTTTGAATGCAATTGAGGAGTCTGCAAAAAGACCAACTTCCTTAGATCATATCTCCGCAAATATCATGCGAAAAGATTTGACATTCGCACCCAAGGTTCAACACGATTTCTTCTCAAATGAGTTTTTTTTTCGGCTTCTGAAACATCACAGAAAAAACGTTATAGCGAAAATTCCACGATGACCTGTTTGGAGCAGCGAAACCCTAGAATCCAAAGCTCTGATACCAAATGGTATGAAACCAGCTCAAGAAAAGATAGAAAAGATAGATCAACGCCTTATAATTCAGCCTCTTCGAGGGGGCAGCCTCCTTTACATTACATAAATGAACAATTCTTCCATGATTCAAATGACAAAACCTCCTTTCTATATATAGGAGTCTAAGGAGTCACAATATAATCCAGCCGACCTAACAATAATAATATAAAGCCATAAAAATAACAACAGAGGGATTCCATGGGGCACAGAAATAACAACATGGGGGTAATAGAGGCACAACAATATAAATAAGGGGTATAACTACAATAGTAATGGGGTAATCACTAGTATTATAGGGACCCAACATTATGGATGGTGGTAATCACTAGCTTTGTCACCTAAGGTTTCCACCTCCTATGTTCTTAAAAATATTACCAATTTGATAATTGAAGAGAAAAATAAGGTATTGATGATACATATCTCTTTGTCAGAAGTGGGAGCAGTTTTGATGAATACACCAAAGAACAATGCTCTGGGACTAGATGGTTTCACAATAGAATTTTATCAGGCTTATTGGAGTCTTTTCAATCAAGAAGTGCATGTGGTTGTTGAAGAATCCAAGAGGACTAGAAACATAGTTCCAGTTTTGAATGCATCATTTATATCATTTATACCTAAATAAAAGATAATAGAGACATTGGAGGGGTACAAACCCATTGCACTATGCAATGTAATCTATAAGATCATGTCTATTGTCATCATGAACATATTGAAACCCTTACTTCTGACTTTAATATCATCTACTCAAACGGGGTTTGTATAAGGTAAACAAATTGAGGATGGCATCATTTTTGTGAAAGAAATCATTAATTCACTTAAATAAACAAAACACTCAGGTACGTTCATCAAACTAGATTTATATAAGGCATCTCACAAAATTGATAGGATTTTCTTCATGCACGTCCAACTAAAAATTGGCTTTTTGAATTCATGGTTGGAATGGGTAGGATCTCTTATCTCCACATATTTCTTTTTAATATTTGTCAATGGATCTCCCTCGATGACCATTCATCCCACCAAAGGTATTTGTTAAGGGGATCCATTATATCCATTTTTATTCATCATTACATTGGAAGGTTTGGGAATAATGTTTCAAAAGAAAGTGAGTTGAATTTTATATATATCATTAGATTGTACAGGAAGGATATTCCCATAACCCATCTCCAATTTGTTGACGATGTAATTCTATTTGGGTTACCTACTAGTCGTGAGGTAGCACAAATGGACATGATTCTTTAAACATTGATGTCAGCTTTAAGAACTGTAATTAACAAGCAGAAAACATAGATGTTATTTTCTCAACTGCCTAGAATTGTTACAAAAGAGGCTATGTTCTGCAATGGGATATTGTAGAGGAAAGCTTCCAACTAAGAATTTAGGGGTACCATTAGTTTGGAATTATCATCAGACTTCCACATGGGCTAAAATATTGGAAAGAACACGTCGAAGGGTCAACAATTGGATATTTATGTCACTAAATCTACCCACTCATCTGATCTTAACAAAGGTTGTTCTCCAAGCTCTCCCCAACTATCCACTCTCATTAATGTACCTCCCATGTAATGTTTCTCATTCTCTCATATCAATTTGGTCAAAATTCTTATGGAAAGGGTTGCTTAAAACAAGTAAATGGGCTCTGTTTGGATGGAATAGGTTGAATCTCCCTAAACACCATGGAGGATTGGGCTTACATGAACCTTCTCTCATTAGTACAACATATGTGATGAAATTATGGTGGTCTTGGGTGAAGGGGGCGACCAGGTTTGGAAACGGATTTGGAACTGGAAATATCTATATGTTAATTCACATGCTGAGAGGTTATACATCGAAGTAAGGTGCAAGGGATTGAAAATTTGGAAGTAGGCATATCCGGAAAAATATAAGGTGAGACAATTTGTATTTTGGGAGATAAAAGATTGGAAAATGACTCTTTTCTGGGATGAAATGTAGCAACAACAACCATCCTTAGTTGATCGCCAACATTTTACTAAACTAAAAGAATGGACACAAGCACAAGGAATGAGTAGGGTTGTTGATTTTTGGGCTCAGGTACAAGCCCCTCTAATTTGGCGTCCATGGAAGACCCAAATGACTGAGATATTTCCAATACATCATTATCTTGGGTGGAATTCCATCGATATCTCCAAGGCATTCGAATATGAAACTCTATTTAGAGTGACATTTTACGTTGGGGTAAGCAAAAATCAAGAACCTTCTCTCTAGCTAAATCTTACTCACTATTGGTAGGCTTACACACCTTGGAGGATACTTATATATGGAACATTGTTTGGTCTTTGGGTGGATGGTGATGAGCCTCAGTATAGCAGCAAGAATGTTGCAACACCCAAGGCTATCGACTTAAATTATCAACTCAAGGTTTGTATAAACTTAAGAGGTGTAAACACTATATGTGCAACATGCAATGTGTCATTCTTTCGTTGATATGGTGTAATCAAGTGAATGTCATGTAATCAAAGCCTAAAATAATTGTAGAAATGGAAATGCTGCTCTATTTGCAAGAAATGGACATTCTACTTGCTCAAATGTAAACACTAATCCTAATTGCAAGAAGGTAAAGGTTATGCCATTTGTAGGAATGAAAAGTACCTATCTATTTGCATAATGTAAACCTTGTGCAACTTGCAACAATGTGAATCACTAGTCTAATTGTAGAATGTGAAAAGTTTCCTTGAAAATGAACTAATCCTATGTAATAACAATAATTTGTAATTTAAATCCTAAGAGCATGAATTGAAAGAAATTGGCCTAATCTACTTTGTAAGAAGGAAAATCCTAAGTGGTGTTTATTCTTCCCCAATCGTGGATTTTGAGCCTAGGGGTCATTATTCAAGCCCAAGAGACATAAACCAATTTTTTAGAGCAAATATGGTCAAGCTTTGATCTGGACTTATGCATGAATGCAAAAAAATGCAGAAATATCCATATGTATAGAGACACAATAGAAATAAAACTTCATTTCATTAATATCAAAGAACTGAAATATGCTTACATACATAAATACAAATAATCTAGCTTAGGCAATGGTAGCTTATTTATTACAAGAGATGTGGCAGGTACATGCCTCTGAACTATGTTACAATGAGGCTCAAAGGCCTGTTTATTATTGAGAAACAATGGAAAACCCTAAACATCCAAAAATCTAACCCTAGGAGATGAAGCACCAAAACTGTGGGCCCCATTTGGGTAAATTGGTACATCAACTTCCTAAGGTATATAATTTTGGCATATGACCTTTGTTTGGCTATCATAATACCTCATTTCGAAGATATTGAAGAGGAGGCTAAAAAAAAATTGGCTCACCTGTTTGGGTATTTTTTGATCTCTTTGTTTTTTGTCATAAAAACATCTTTTAGTCCATCAAAATTACTAAGGAAGTTTAGGACATGAAAAATTGCAAAAAATAGTAAGTTGTGCTACAATTAAGGAAACTGAGAAGAAAAATAGGTGGGGGTCCAAGTAAAATAGGCGGGTGGACACCAATATCCACCTGAATTAGTCCTCCCCCCTTAGGAACCAATGGTCCCCATTGAGTTGAGTGCCTCCATGAGATGGGGAAACTTTTGTTGAACTTGGTCCCTGGTGAGCCACTTGCCTTGGTGCAGGCGCTGGCCAACGTTGACAACCGGATACAATTGGATCTTCTACTGGCAAGTGTTCATGATCTACATTTCTGTGATCTCATTAGTTGTGGTATGTTCCTTGTAGTTTGGGTTCAACTCTGTTGGTGTGAGATTTTTTGCAATGTATGATGTGTCCAGTAATGGTGGAAATTATGGTCGAAGGCGGTCCACATTGAACACTAGGTGTAGGCCAAGGAATGGTGGAATGCTAAGCTCAAAAGCATTATTCCCTACAGCCTTAGTGATAGTGTATGGCCCATATCAGAGCGAGCGAAGCTTGTGATGTGGCCTAGTGAGGTGCTACTTCTGCAAATGTAACCAAACTTTGTCGCCCACCTGGAACTTGTGTGGCACTCGATGCTAATCATGATGCTCCTTGTACTTAGCATTGGCTCTGTCCATTATGTCGTGGACCTACTAGAAGATGTTCTAAATGCGCTCAATGAATCTAATAGCCCTCTCAGCTTTGGACTAGACATGAGCCGAATCTGCCTGAGTAGCTGCAAATGGTATGACCACATCAATGGGACATAGTGGCCGGAATCCCAACCTCACCTAAAAGTGGTTGTTGCCACTTGAGCTATGGAGAGCTTTGTTGTAGCTGTGTTGGACATAAGGGAGGTTTTCATCCCATGTGCATGGATGCTTTGAGTTGTACATACGCAAAATGTGTATGATCATGTTGTTGACGACCTTTGTTTGGCTATCAGTTTAGGGGTGGAAGGTTGTGGACAAGTGAGCTTGGTATTCAACATTGACCAAAGACTTGACGAAAATGTACTTAGGAATCTGTTGTCCTGATCTGAGATAATGAACAGTGGGATCCCAAAATGTACCCACACCCATTCAAAGAAGAGCTTAACAGTGGATTTTGTTGTGATACTCTTCTTGTAGGCCACTAGAATGGCCATCTTAGAGAATATATTGATGAACACTAAAATGTAGTCATTGCCATGATTAGTAGAAGGAATTCATCACATGTAATCCATGGAGATGGATTCCCAAGGCCAACTAGGAGTAGGAAGAGGAGTATATATGCCTTTCTTCTTGATGCTCGGTTTGGAAATGGTGCAGGCAGTATAAGATCTGGTGTACTTCCCAACATCATGTCGAAGATTCGACCGATAAAAATATTTTTGCACCACTACCACTATTTTCTCTACCCTAAAATGTCCAGCGACTCGACTATAGTGTGCCTCCCAAATCATATTGGCACACTCGCTTGAAGGAACACAAATGTGTCCTAGGTGGCATAACAGTGCATCCTGGAGGTGAAAATTTGAAAGTTTCTTACCTTCAAGGAGTGTCTAGTATGAGCTGTTGAGTTTTGGATTTCTCTCATAAAGATGCAGCCACCCTATAGTCTCGTGCCCTCCAGATTCGAGCATAGTGGTCAGTTCCATGACCGGTGGTCAACTTAGGTAGTCTACAACATTGTTGGTGTTGCCCTTCTTGTCCTTAATGTTCAAATGGAACTGTTGTAGGTATGTGGAGCATTTTTGATGGCTATCATTCTGCAACTTCCCTTGTGTCTATATGAACTATAGGGGTTGGTGGTCTGTGTTGATGATTGTTTCCCTTCCCAGAGTGTAATTCTTCCATTATCGGAAAGCCTACATAATCGAATACATTTCTTTGTCATAGGTGGGATACTTTTGGACTTTGTTTGAAAGTGTCTTACTCTGATATGCCACTGGATTCCCCTGCTGAGTAATAATTGCACTAATAGCATAGATGGAGGCATCTGTCTCGATCTCAAATGGTTGTTGCAAATTTGGTAATGTGAGCACTAGTGCAGAATAGAGGTGATTTTTCAACTCAAAAAATGCCTTCTATTGGGATTCATACCAAAAGAAATTTTCTTTTTCTCTACCCTAGGTGACATGACTTAAAGGCCAAGTGATATGAGAAAACCTCAACATGAACTTGTGATAGAAATTGGCAAGAGCAAAAAAGCTACGGAGGCCTGTTAGAGTGGTTAGGGCTGGCCAATCCTAAATGACTTGTATCTTGGTTGAGTCCACATGCACACCCCACTCATCAATTATGTACCCCAGATATTGAACCTAGGTCATGCCAAAAGTTCATTTCTCCAAATTGGCACACAACTTGAGTTGTCGCAAGTTTAAAGGCAATCTTCCACACATCAGAAGGTTCGATAGGCATCTGGTGATAACCAGACTTCAACTCAATATTGCTAAAATATTTGGCCCCCTTGAGCTTGTTAGAAAGGTCATCAATCTGTGGGATTGGGTACCTATTCTCGGTAGTGATTTTGTTCAGCACTCGATAGTCAATAGAGAGTCTCTAGGTCCTGTTCTTCTTCTGTACAATATAATCAGGCTCCCACAGGGTGGTGAGTTTGGCTTGATGTGCCCTTTCTGCAACACCTCCTGAATCTGACTCTTGATCTCATCATTCTCTAAAACTGAGTGTCGATATATCATTCCATTGGGTAGTGGCACACCCATGTTCAGATCGATGGAGTGCTTGACCTGACACTATAGAGGTACCCCTATAGGTGAGGCAAAAATGTCCTTGTACTCCTCCACAACCTTGTCCATCTACTACTGTTGTGAGGAGGAGCCCTATCTGGAAGCCGTGACCACAACCTTCTTCTTGCCCTAACGACGAATCATAAGGGAAAAATGTCCTAGTCTGGAAAATGATCTTACTACATTTATTTGCAGTTATCAAAGAGATGGCAGTAGGCAGGGCTACCTCTGGTATCCTGTACAGCTAATCACCCAAAGTAATAATCACATAACAATGTCTAGAATCATATACAACATGCTACTTCCACAAGTATGGTTGTCCTAATAATACATTACAAACTTCAAGAGGAGAAACATCACACAATACCTCATATGCGAAGGGCTTGATGTTTTAGGGAAGGCGACACTGCTGGTTGACATAGAGATCTTGTCATTGGTGAAGCCACCTGATGGTGTACGACTGTGGATGTGTTGTAGTAAATAGGCCAAATTGCTTCATGATCTCTTCTAAAATGAGGTTCTTTTGGATCCTACTGTTGACAATAAACGACATCGGAGAACCTTCATCCACATTTGTGAGTGGAAGAGGTGTTCCCATACCTCTAGATCTCTAAGCCCATTCTTCTAGATCTTAGTGATAGCCACGATGGCACTAGGCTCTGCGTTAATGATGTGCTTCCCTTTGTCATTCCCCTTGTCGGGTTTTGACTCAGAGTCAAAACATGCGTCTGATTCGGAAGCCTTCAGCTTGGCCACCAATGTTTTCTTGGCCCAACACTCACTTGTCTTGTGAGTGGAGCTCTTATGGAACTCACACCATTTTCCTGTGTCCTTCTTTATCTTTGTGGTGTTGTTATTTTCTTTTAGCTTTAACAAGTTGTCTTGGGTCACCTCGCCTTGGCTTTGTCCTTTGTGATGAGCCTCGATATTGCAGCGTGAATGCTGCAACCCCTAGGGCTACCAACTTTACTTTGTCAACCTAGGGTTTTGTACAAAATTGAAGGTGACAATGCTATATACACAGTAGATGCATCATTCTACATGTCACTTCTCAACTGGGGAACTTGACCATTAGGGTTCCAGACCATTCCTATACTGAACTATAGGGATTATAACTATTGACAGTGGAATTTAAAGTTATTTCTAATGCATATAATGTAAATGCTTGTAAAATCAGGAAATGAAAGCTACTAACTTGTAAATGCTATGAAATGACACAAATCACTTGAAGAAAGGAAACTATTCTAATATTGTACTTAATCACCTAGCTATCAAGGTTGCTTGAAAATGGAAGGTTACTCTATCAATTCATAACTCAAACAGGCATTCATTAACTATCTCATTCACACTTGTAGAATAGATAAAGTTCTAATTGCTAAACTTAGAAATAAAAGATCTAATGGTATTTGATCTTGCAAGAAGGAAAGGAGTGAAAGGACCGCCCTAGGTGTCACTTTTGTTCATGGGGTCCAAGATGATGGGTTAACCTACTCCTAAACTAGGCTAGACTATCATTAAAGGTCAAACAGGACCAAAACAGGCTGCTATAGGTTTGCTATAGGAAACTGCTAGAGGATGTCCTGAACTGCTACAAGATGTCCTGTGTTAGGGTCCTATAAATTATAGGATCTCAAGGTTATTGAGTATTTTGTATTTGTGATTGCATATTGTACATAATTTCAATATTCAAATGATTTCCAAAAATATATGAAAAAGAAAATGAAAAGAGGGTATGTTAAGAAAAAAAAAGGAAAATAAGAACCCCACAAAAGAAAAATAAAAAATAATACAGAAAGTGCTGCAAGTCAAAATGCCACTACTGATAAGTTAGTTCTTGTAGTTTATTTTCAAATAAGGTTGTGTGGAAACTGTTTTTGAATGCCACACTGACTAGACTTTTGTTCAAATCATACAGTTTAATCATGATTGGACACATTTAAAATTTTGTTAAATAGGATAGTGAATGAAGATTTACCAAACAATTTAATCTTGGTAAATCAGTAGCTAGGTAGAAATAAAATTGATTCAATAGTTTAATCTGAATCAATGGTGAAATAAGTGATAGGATAAGGTAGATTTTCATAAAAAAAAGTGATTTGGGTCTGCTAGTTTAAATGGGCCCTATAAAGCAAGAAGAGAAAACGTTAGCTTAGAAAAAGAATTGAAATGAGAAAGCATTTGTAGAAGCACTATGGTGGTTAGAAGAAAAGCATGAATATTTTATCCAATGTCAAATGTTAAATATTATTTTCATGTGCAGAAGAGAAAGTGAAGGGATTAATGTTCTAAGGTTCAACATATCAAATGATTTTTGGCATATTACCCCACTAGTCCTAAAGTTTCATTACCCCAAAATCACACCTCCACTCATATTTTTCATCCATCTGCCTCCCCCACTTCACATACAATCATACCTCATTAAATAAATTCTCCCTACCCCACCATGCGCCCCATCACATCACAATCCCGCCACATTTCCTCTCATTTGCGCCCACCTCCTCACATATGATGGCCTGCATTACGTTTCGTCCCCCTCTCACCATCCAAAATTTACGGGGGGGGGGGGGGGGGGGGGGGGGGGTCTGAAATGGGTAGTATTCAAACTCATGCCCACCACAATGTGTCAACACCTTGTGTTTTCACACCCCCTTGGCTGAAACCATTAACCACCTACCACCCCTTCGAAAAATGGTTTCTCCGCCAAGAGATACCACTGCCTTATCTGTTACGCTCCCACCAGTCACCCTTCACCACATCATCCATCTGTTACTCTGCCAATCACACCCTCTCCCTGAAAAATCAATTCATTAAGTAATTAAATTACTTAACCATTAATCCAATAGACCCGCGCCACCATCAACGGGAAAGCCAGAAGATTATAAAATCCCTCCTTTCACCCATTCACCGGTTACTATTTTACACATTGACAGTGCCATTGTTCTATTACAGGTTTGCCAATCCAAACTGTAACAATTTCACTTGGCCAGGGATATTGCCTGCTAACTAAATTTCAGGCTAGTACCTTTGTTTTCCTGTTTGCTTAAATCCCGAGTCCTCTCTGCACACTGTAAACCTGTAATCCAGATTTCACCACTGTCCTTAGCTTTATCCAATCATGCCTTCGAAAGAAAAGGGACAAGAAGAACCTGTGAGTCCTCTGATCCACCCTCCCATCAGCTTTCACCATATTCCTTTGGTAGATAGGGACTACAAAATTCATGAAGCCCTGTGTGAATTTTATTTGTTTGAAATGTAGTGTTGGATAGAAGATAAGTACATTGATAAGTCTGATGATATTCAACTATGGGAATCTAATTTGCCCCATTATATCTTTCCCTGTACCCACAACACCCTTGAATTCATCAGGAAATGTCATGCTTGTTACCTACCTAGCCAAAGAGCTGTTACTGCCCCTACTGGAGAAATTCTATTCACCATAACACCCCAAGCTATAGACCAAATGATGCAGGCTCCTACAACTGAGAATGCCACTCCTTTCCCTCATGAAGCACTTATTGAATTATATCAGAAACTAGGCTTTGCAAAAGAGCTAAAACCTTTGAGCTTTTCTTGACTGAAGATGCCCCATTACCTAAGAAAAACCCTCCCTATCCATCCTCCATTTTCCCTCAGAAAGCCAAGAAAATTGTCACAGTTATTTCCTACCTCCTTGGCTATTACTTAGATCAATGGGTAGATGAGGAAATTGTAGGATTTCTTTCCATTTTCTTTGCGGATTCTAAGCCTTCCATCTTGTTCAACTTCAGCGAATTCCTTATAGATTCCATCCATGAGCATTTTTTCAAATTCCAAACTGAAGAAGTACTTAAATATGATTTTGTCTTAGTATATATGTTTTTATATTTTTAGGGAGACAACCTTAAGATTTCCTTACAAAAGTTGGATGAAGAAGGAAATCAAAAATCAGTCATGTTCTGGACTACATTGATAATGAAGGAACAAAAGGAGTATTCTTACAAACAATTCATAGAAATGTTTGTACATCCAGCACTCAGTCTCCTAAGAAGCACTCTAGAACCAAGAATCAGTGAAGAAATCAGAAAAATATTGCAGTTATCAGACCAAGTCCAGATAGGAGATTGGTACCTTTATCAAAATTACACAAAGCTAAGGATATTTGGGTGTGAACTTGCCCCTTACAAACTGCCAAAATTCCTCCCAATGAGGATTTTTTCTCTAGAATACATCAGGAAAATGCTTAATATGGACAAGATTCATTTTGTAGCTGCCAAGAAGAAATCTCAATTCAAAATTAAAACACAAATAGGGCCTTTTATTTGCAACAGCAAGGCAGCAGGGGAAGAAGCAGACAAATTGCTGAAAGAAATGCAATTTAGTCTCAGTTTCACATGGTCATATGATCCATTAGGGGTGTTCTCCATGTTAAGGGTAGAAAACAAATCTACTACTTACTTTCATACATCTATACTAGAGATTGAAAAATATAAAAACCAGCTAGAATGGACTGAGAACACTCTACAAGAGGTAGAGGAGAAGTTGGTGTCCACTTCGACAATACAGACTCCTGTCACACAGGAGAAAACAAAGAAGAGGAACAGGGAAGAAGAGTCACCTTCAGTGACTGAGATTTCTAGTGAAGGCTTTAAAATCATGTATAGGAAGAAGGCCAAGCTCAATTCCAAACTAAGCCTAAGCAAGGATTAATATCAAGAGAATATTGCCACCACTAAAGAGCCCCTTGTTTCCTCACTAGTAGGTGATCAAACTACACTTTCTCCTACTACCTCCACAGCTTCATAGGATCAACAACACGTTATGCAAACTAGCACATCTACCACAGGGGAGACAAAAAAGAGTATATTTGACATTTTCAAGGAGATTAAAGTGAGAAATGAGGCCTTGAAGATCAACACATATAATCATTTCTGGAAGTAGACTTCTAGTTCTCAAAGAAGATTGTTGTTAAGCTTTGATTTAGAGAAAGGAAAAATGTAAATGGCCTTCCTCCAAGCACAGATCCCATGGCGCAAGACAACATCAGGTTACAAGAAGACTTCATTTGAATTTTATGTGAAATACATACATCCCATTTACCAAATGAAGATGCAAAAGGAGACTAAGAAAATGATTTCATATACTCTCTGTTATGAAACCAGCTCAAGAAAAGATAGAAAAGATAGATCAACGCCTTAGAATTCAGCCTCTTCGAGGGGGAAACCTCCTTTACATTACATAAATGAACAATTCTTAGATGATTCAAATGAAAAAACCTCCTTTCTATATATAGGAGTCTAAGGAGTCACAATATAATCCAGCCGACCTAACAATAATAATATAAAGCCACAAAAATAACAATAGAGGGATTCTATGGGGCACAGTAATAACAATATGGGGGCAATAGGGGCACAACAATATTAATAAGGGGTATAAATACAATAGTAATGGGGTAATCACTAGTATTATAGGGACCCAACATGCCCCTCTCCTTCAAAAAAGTGTTTTCCTCAACGCTTGAGTAGTTCTGGATACTTCTGCATAAAATTTTCATCCTCCCATGTGGAATCTTCAGCGGATAAGTTCTTCCACTTGATAAGATACTCTGAAATTGATCGATTTTGTAGCTGTCGAGTTCTTGTTTCTGTGAATGCTTTCGGTTCCAATATAATTTTTCCTTCCTCATCAATTTCTGGAAATATTGTTTGAACTGGGAGCTTGTCGCCTATAACCTTCTTTAAACATGAAACATGGAAAACTGGGTGCAATCGAGAAGCTGCAGGAAGCTCCAATTTGTATGCCATAGTACCAATCTTTTGCAACACCTTGTACAGACCATAATACTTTGGTGATAATTTATTATCCTTCTTAGCTTGCTTTAGGGACATTTGCTTATATGGTTGTAGCCATAGGAATACCCAATCACCTACATCAAAACTTCTTTCACTGCAATGTTGATCTGCCTGTTGTTTCATTCTATTCTGTGCCAACACGAGGTTATCCTTTAAGAGTTGGAGGACTTGTTGTTGATGTTCAATGTGATGTTCCACTACCTGAACCTTAGAATTTTCTCTTAAATATGATGTGATGGATGGTGGTTGATACCCATAAAGTGCCATAAATGGGGTCATTTTTGTTGCTGTATGGAAGGAAGTGTTATACCACCATTCAGCCAGAGGCAACCATTTGACCCATTGTGTCTGTTTATCAGATACAAAGCAACGAAGATATCCTTCCAAACATTTGTTTACTATCTCAGTTTTCCCATCAGATTGAGGATGATAAGATGAGCTATGAGCTAACTGAGTACCAAGACAAGAAAATAATTCTGTCCAAAAATTTCCAGTGAAAATGGGATCTCTGTCACTTACAATAATCTTTGGGTTTCCATGTAGCTTTTGAATTGTTTCCATAAATGCAGTAGAAACTGTACTGGCTTTAAATGGATGTGATAATGCACAAAAGTGTGCATACTTGGTAAGTCTGTCAACTACCACCATGATGACACTCTTTCCCTCAGACTTGGGTAAACCTGTGATAAAATCCATTGAAACCTCCTCCCAATGTTGGCTTGGAATGGATAAAGGTTGTAATAGACCCGGTGTCTTAATTGTTTCAACTTTATTTTGTTGGCAAACCAAACATTCCGCCACAAACTTTTGAATATCTGATTTAAGGCCATCCCAAAAAAATTCCTTCTTAACCCTGTGGTAAGTTTTTAAAAATCCTGAGTGCCCTCCTAAGGGAGAAGTGTGCAATTCCATAAGAATCTTTTGTTTTAGCTGGGAATTCTTACAGAGGTATAAGCGATCTTTGTACCATAACAAATCATTTTTCCAGCTAAATGTATCAGATGTACTGGAATCTTGTTGTAACTTTCGAATAAGTGCCCACACTTCTTCGTCATTCTTCCATTCCTCCCTTGCTTCATTTATCCAATCTGGTTGGATAATAGAAATGGCGCACAAAAATGCTTCCACATCCTCATCCTTTCTTGAGAGTGCATCTGCCACCACATTTTGCTTCCCTTTTTTGTAGATGATTTCAAAGTCATAACCCAACATCTTTGTGACCCACTTTTGTTGCTCTTCAGAGGATAATCTTTGTTCTAAAAAGTATTTAAGGCTATCATGATCCGTTTTTACCTTGAAGTGTCTTTCCATTAGGTAGGGTCACCATTTCTTAAGTGCATGGAGTATTGCCAACATTTCCTTCTCATAAATAGCTTTGCTTAAAAACTTTCCCTTGATTGGACGACTTTCAAAAGCAATGGGTCTTTCATCTTGCATTAGAACAGCACCAATTCCATTTCCTGAAGCATCACATTCCACAATAAAGGTTTTTGTGAAGTTCGGTGTAGCTAAGACCGGTGCTTGGCACATTGCCTCTTTAAGATGTTCAAAGGCCTTTGTTGCTTCCGGAGTCCATGAAAATGCATCTTTCTTCAATAATGTTGTTAGAGGTGCTGCTATTCTCCCATAATTCTTAACAAACTTGCGATAATACCTTGTCAACCTGAGAAATCCTCGCAGATGCTTTATGGATGTGGGGATTTTCCATTCCTTAATGGCTTTAATTTTGCTAGGGTCTACCTTAACTCCTTCATGAGATACAATATGACCCAGATATTCCACCTCCTTGACTCCAAAGAAACATTTGGATCTTTTTGCATATAATTGTTTCTCCTCCAATAGTTGTAGCACCCTGTCAACATGTTCAACATGATCCTTCCAAGACTTGCTGTAGATTAGTATATCATCAAAAAATACTAACACAAATTTTCTAAGGAATGGTTTGAAAATTGAATTCATCAAACCTTGAAATGTTGAAGGTGCATTGGTAAGGCCAAAAGGCATGACCAAAAATTCATAATGACCCTCATGAGTTCTAAATGCTATTTTCAGAATGTCTTCAGTCTTCATTCTGATTTGATGATATCCTGAACGAAGATCCAACTTGGTGAAGTAAATTGATCCATGCAATTCATCCAGTAATTCATCAATGACAGGAATGGGGAACTTATCTTTAATAGTGAGCTTGTTGAGCTCCCTATAATCTGGACACATGCCTTCTTGTGCACCAATACTACTGGAGCAAAGAAAGAACTTTGACTTGGTTGAATTATACCAGCCTCTAGCATTTCTGCAACCATACGTTCAATTTCACTCTTTTGGACATAGGGATATCTGTACGGCCTGATGTTTGGAGGAACACTTCCTGGAATCAGATGAATAGCATGATCATGATCACGCATAGGTGGGAGACCTTTGGGAGTCTCAAATACCTTGGAATGATTGTCCAGGACTTTTTGGAGATCTGGAGAAATAGATGATTCCGATGTGGAAACATCTAGCGAACATAATTGTGCAATTACACCTCTTTGCTCCTTTTTTAGAAGCTTTGTCATACCATTAGAGCTGATTATCTTTCCTGGTTTCCCTGCAATACCCCTTAATTCAACTTCCTTTCCTTCTATAGAAAATTTGATGAAAAGTTCTTGAAAATTAAAAGCTATTGTACCCAAGGATTGTAGCCATTGGACTCCTAGTACAACATCAGCACCTCCCATTGGAATGGAAAGCATTGGGCTAGTCAATACATATTCTCCCATGGATAGCTTGATATTATGGCACTTTCCAAAGCAATTTATTGTTCCTCCATTTGCAATCATCACTTGACACTCTGGTGCTGGATATAGGAAGCAATTCAATTCTTTTGCTACCTTACAATGAATAAAATTGTGGGTGCTTCCTGAATCAATCAACACTATTACCTTTTTCTTCTTGATTTGTCCTTCTATCTTGATGGTTTGAGGAGTGGTAATTCCCGCCAATGCATTACAAGATATGGTTGGATTTATTTGTTCTTCATCTAGGCTTTGTTCCTGGAGTATATCTTCTTCTTTTGACCTTTCTTGCTCCTTTTCTTCTTCCTCTTCACAATCTATGTAGAATAATTTCTTCTCAGCACACTTATGACCTTTAGTGTATTTGCTATCACAACTGTAACAAAGCCCTTTTTCTCTTTTTTCTTCCAATTGTTGTGGTGTCAACCTTATAGGTTGTGGAAGACTAGGGGCAACAACACTTCCGTCTTTATAGTTGTGAGTGGTATGCTTCCTGGTTGCCATAATTTTGCTTTCCATTTTTCTTGCTAACCTGAATGCCTTCTCTAATGAATCAGGTTCCCAAGGCGAACATCATGTTGGATATTATCCTTTAAAGACCCTATGAACACATCAATCCTATGCTCCTCTGGAATATCTTTTACCCTTATGTTCAATTTTTGGAACTCCTCAATGTGCTCCATTATTGAACCCTTTTGTTTGAGACTTATCAATTGGCTAAAAAAGGTGTTGTTTTTTGTATCCTCATAATGTGCTATCAATTCTTCCAATTGCCCAAGTGATAAATTGTTTACAAGAGCAAAGCCATTGATACCATACAAACTGATTTGGTTCCAAATATAAAGTTGCCATACGTACCTTTTGTGTGTTTTGCACATTATTGAGATCAAAGAATTGCTCCATCTATAATATCCATGTTGCGGGATCCTTGCCATCAAACTTCCTCATATCAATTTTTGGAATATGGTGGGTCTTCAATCCAACATTAGAGTCTATGGGATCATGATTAACATTTCTTTTGTTCTCATCATGAGTTTCCTTTACTACCCTTTCACCATTAGTGACCCTTTCTTGTAGCAACTTCTTCAATTCTTCCATGTTTGTCTTCAAATCTATCTTCAAATTGTCCATCTTAGCTTCTACGCCTTTCTTTAAACCATCCATCTTAGCTTCTACATCTTTCTTTAAACCATCCATCTTAGATTCTGTTACTTTTTGTGCAGTGACACTTGTTGCACTTGGTCTCGTAATTTTGCTATATCATGTTGCATTTCTTCCTCTTCTTCATAAGTCATGCTAGAGCTTTCAGGTTGCTTACTGGGTGTTTGAATTTTCTTTCCTCGGGGCATCAATTACCGATAATAATGCTTTACTATGCCCTTTGAATTCCTTCAAACCAAGCTTACGCAAAAAAAAAAAAAAAAAAAAAAAAAAAAACTACACACCTTTTTTCACTTTGTAGAAGCCTGATATTGAATCTGATGTATCTCTGTAATTCCGAATCATCCAGTTCTGAAATTGTGACCTGTAGTAGCCTTCTGTGTCCTCTTTCCAATTCCACTAGTCTAATCCAAATTGGATTCTCCAAGAAAGAGTTATGCACAATCTCCTGCAGTGACCTGATTATAGACTAGTTCAGTAGAGCGAAATTGTATGAAGTGCCACGTGTCATTGTTTCGACCTTTGACTCTAAAAAATATATAAAAGAAAACTAAAGTCCGTCCTCTTTTTGTACCTTCTGACGAAATTTAAATCCGATGCTCAAAAAGAAAGTTATGACGATTTTTCCCAGGTCACTTGTTTGGAATGTAATTCAGGAGTTTGAAAAAAAGACCAATTTCCTCAGATCATATCTCCGCAAATATAGCGCGAAAAGCTCTGAAATTTGGACCCGAGGTTCAGTGCAATTTCTTCTCAAATGGGTTTTTTTTGCAACTTTTGAAACATCACAGAAAAAAAGTTATAGTGAAAATTCCACGATGACCTGTTTGGAGCAGCGAAACCCTAGAATCCAAAGCTCTGATACCAAATGTTATGAAACTAGCTCAAGAAAAGATAGAAAAGATAGATCAACGCCTTAGAATTCAGCCTCTTCGAGGGGGAAACCTCCTTTACATTAAATAAATGAACAATTCTTGGATGATTCAAATGACAAAACCTCCTTTCTATATATAGGAGTCTAAGGAGTCACAATATAATCCAGCCGACCTAACAATAATAATATAAAGCCACAAAAATAACAATAGAGGGATTCTATGGGGCACAATAATAACAATATGGGAGAAATAGGGGCACAACAATATTAACAAGGGGTATAACTACAATAGTAATGGGGTAATCACTAGTATTATAGGGACCCAACACTCTCACTAACACTGCTATGAGTTTGTCTAAATTATAGGTTACTTTAGCTAACATGTAGTCACAATTAAATATGGAGAAAGTCTCTTCACTGTCTAAAGACACAAGGATCAAAGCTCTAGAAGAATTGGTGGTCAAAGTAGCATATGATCCTGGAAATATCAATGCTGCAGAAGAACTTGTAAGAAAGAAGAACATTAACATAGCAGCATTGAGAAAAAAGTTAAAGTTACCAGCCACAGAAGACCCTCTAGCCAAAGACATTGAAGAGATAGAGTCAGAAAAGGCAGCATGATGAAGCTCATCATGGAGAAGAGTGCACAAATGAAACAAATGGAAACAGAGATGGAGAAAATCATCAAAGAAAAGGAGAAAGCTACAAGGATGTCTATTGTCCCTTTGCAAGCAGTGCCACTTACAACAATTCCTACAACTACATCTTCTATAATAGACACAGGGAATGCTGCAGATCAGTTGGCAGGTGCAGTGCAGAAGATGTCTCTCCAAACAAAAGAAATCAAAAGATTGCAAGCTCCAGTCAATATTCTACAAGACCAGAAGGTAAAGACTAAAACTTTCCATGTAGAAAAGTTATAGAGAGCTCAAAACCAGATAGAAGTATGGAGGAAATCAGCAACTGAGTCCTCTATTGGCCACACACTCACCCAAGTTAAAGAAATTATATGGAACAATATCATTGAAGTAATGGATGAAATCTGGCCATGTATCTAGATTATATTTGAAAATAAAGAGTTGATTGAGAAAGACAAACAATCCATTTGCACTATTAACAATGAATTGGGAGATACGCCTACCACAACCAACAACATCATAAAGTTTCTCATTTCCAAAAACATATATGAGCTGGATGATTTGGGAATAGATGATAGGACAGAAACAATCTTAGAAGTGAAGAAAGTTTTGACAAAGAAAAACTTGGTTGTGTAGCTTATAGAGAAATGTCATAGTTTGGAAATAGGAGTCAACAGATTTTTCACCAGAATAGAAGCATTAAATAAGAAGGGTTTGCCTTCTTTATTTGTGATCAATGACAAACTGATGACTAGGGAATATTATAAGAAGAAGTGTCAAGGAATTGCAAAGTATACTTCCAAGTATTCCCACATTAAAGGTGATATGACAGGGAGATATTTTTTTGAAGCTATAAATAACATGAGTTTCATCCAACATGAGATAAAGCATATTTTTGTAGTAAAACCCACATTTTCGCGGTATACCGAGGTAGATGAGATCTACTGCAAGGCAACAAAAATAACCATTCCAGATGAAGAGAGGTGGGATAAATTATGTGAGTTTTAGGACTAGAGAGAAGGTCAGCTTCACCAACGTAGCACCCAAATAGTAGCAACTTAGCAACTGTTCTCCACCAAAATAGTTCCAAACCTCCAGATCACTTCGCTAAATTCACCTCTTTTGATCATATTAGTCAATTTAGTTATTTTGTAATTAATAATAGAATTCCATGTCAATGCGACATTGATTGTAATATTTTTGGAAATTTTTGTTTAAATACTTCATTCATTGAATTATTGATGGTCGGTTCCTGGTCATTGTAACTCTTTTTATCGAGCACTGTACTTTTCCCACACTGCTGAAGCACCATTAAAACAAAGACTTTTCACAGGATTCTTGTGTTGCGATTTACTAGTGATGTTTTTCTTATTGTAACTGTTGTTTCCATTGTTATTCTCTGTATGTTTATCATCTGAAATTTAATTGTAAAATAGGAGATGTGAAAAATAAGATATGCTAATTGAACACCTTATTTGGACTGTTTTTACAATTTTTATGTTTTCTTCTAAAGTCTGATTGAAAAATTCTTAAATGATTTTCAATCACTACTAAAACACGCGTTTTCTCCATTTCATAATTTAATTTAAAAGATCCAGTAAATGTAACTAGCTTGCCCTGTGATTACTCTTTTAAACATTTGGCATAACACCTAGCTTTATTTGACTCCATAGCCCAATGGAAAGAAAGTAATTTGATCAAATCAACCAACCAAACCAATCAAACAAATTCAAACAAACAACTAAGCATAATCATAACTAGCCTAAAATCAACTTAAAAACCAAGCTAAATTATAAAGAGATATCCCTCTCTGAAGCTGGTAGGGCTAGATCCCAGCTTCAAAAGTGGTTTGATGTTGTCCAATATATTACTCCCTCAACCTCAAAAATATAGAACGATAACACCCTGAACTGCTACAAGTAGTTGGCTAAGAGGTTTTGGAGGACAAGAATGGTCGGATGAAGCGTTGGAAAGATGTTTGACATTTTTGGAAGGTGTAGGGAAGGTGAAAATCACCCAAGGCCAAGCCCAACACTCCAAAAAGGTAGATTTTTCCTAAGACATCCTGCTGATTCTGGTTGGAAAACAGAGGTTGAGAATATGGGTTTGTATGCATCAACATAAGGTGGAGAAGACCTAGGTGGAGTTGGTTGGAGGAGTCCCTTCGTGCAGATTGACAATTCCTGCAATAAAACATGTTTCTCTTTTCATTTACAAATTATTACATGCTAACATGGAAAAGATGAGTTGAATTTAGAAAATATGATCTAACTATTGTTAAGGACTAGATCTGTGAAATGGACTACCTTCTAAGCTATAACAATCTTACAAAGCAGAATAACAACGGAAAATATTTCCAAGGAATCATAAATAGTTATCTACCTAAGAATGAGACTTAACCTAGGCAAGGAACAAAAGAAAAACTTGTTGGCATTATGTTTCAGGTGTTGTCCTTGATGGCAAACTCTTTCAGGTGGTAAATCAAGAAGGACGCAGGAAATATGTTCAGCAAATGCGTCCCCGCAAGTCTGCCATACAGAACCCGCGTCCAGGGACGCTGGCCAGCCGTTCAGAAGGTGCGTCCGCCCAGTGCACACATTTCAAGGTAGAGAAAAGCTCGTGGGGGCTTCTTGTGTGGTATCTAGCCGACGGTTGTGTGTTTCTATGGTGTCGGCTCGTGGTATTGTTCCACGCTTTGGGGAGAAGCTTGCCTATATAAAGCAAAGGAGTTCATTTGGATTTATCATCATCTTGGTTGATCATCTCTTGGTGAGATCTAGTCCATATCTTTAAGGGTAAATCTTCTAATGGACTACGATCTATATGGCGCATGATCAGATCTGTGGATCTGAGTGTTTGGGTTGGTTCTGAAGTCCTCTTATCTTCTATATCTAAAGGGACGCAGATTCAGTGAAGGGAAAGTGCGCCGGGACGCAGTACAGTAAAGGATCAGGTGCGTCTCTGTAGCGAAGGACGCGGCGCGACTGTGGTATTGGGTGCGTCTCTGTAGCGAAGGACGCGGCGCGACTGTGGTATTGGGTGCGTCTCTGAAGCGAAAGACGCAGCGCGATAGTGTTGATGTGTGCGTCGGTCGCAGACAAGCAAAAGGAACAGTGCGTCGGCACGCAGAACAGCATAAGTTATACTGCGTCCAGTCGCAGGCCACAGAAAGAAAATATGCGTCCCTGTCTTAAGATGATCTGTTGACTGTATATTTCTGTTCATAAGGTGTTCTGGGTTGTTTCTGTAATTACTGATCTGATATCTATAGTAGACTGTATCTGTTGTATACTTGTTGATCATTTGATTCTTCATGAAAAGAAGTAGGGGGTTGTAGCTCCCTTCCAGGAGAAGTCTGGAAAACGAGAAAGAGTTGTAGCTCTTTGCAGGTTGCAGCCTGCGTGCTGGTAAAGGACTGCACCAGTACAAAATCATTGTAAAAAGAAATTCTTGAAAGAAGATAGAGACATTATTGCAGCAGGTGGTTTTTCTCCCGCATTGGGTTTCCACCTTACATCTTGTGTTCTTTGGTGTGACTGTCTATTTTCTTTATTCATGCTCATTGCTTTATGGTACTGATATGCAAGAATATTTCAAAAGATCAAATAAGGAAGATTTGGTAAATTGCTAGATAATACTGATTCACCCCCCTCTCAGTATTATTTCCAACAATTGGTATCAGAGCAGGTCCTTCAGAACAGCTTGATCGCTTGAAGGTAGATCGATCATCATGAGCAACTACGAGAGAGAAGCATCAATCAGGCCACCCGTCTTCGATGGGACAAACTTCAATTATTGGAAGGTAAGAGTTACTGCATATCTTCAATCTCTTGGTACAGAAGTTTGGAACATTGTAGAATCAGGCTATGCCTTTCCTTCAGTTACTCCTACAGATCCAGCTGAGAAAAAGCAGTATGAAACAAATGCAAAAGCAGTCAGTACTCTATTAGGAAGTATATCTCAAACAGAGTTCATGAAGGTCATGCACTTCAAATCAGCAAAAGAAATATGGGACAAAATGATCACTAGCTATGAAGGAGATGAACAGGTAAAAGAAGCTAAACTTCAAACTCTCAGGATTCAATATGAGACACTCAAGATGTATAATGATGAAAGTGTGGCTAATTATTTTCTTCGGGTAGATGAGATTGTTAATTGTATGAAAAATTTGGGTGAAGAAATAAAAGAGACTATAGTAGTTCAAAAGATTCTAAGATCTTTATCTCCCAAGTTTGAATCTAAAGTATCTGCAGTAGAAGAAAAGGAAAATCTCCGTGTTCTCCCTATGTCTCAGCTGCATGGAATTTTAACTGCTTATGAAATGAGAAAGGGAGGTCCATCAGACAGAAGGGAAGCTGCTTTTAAAGCATCAGGCAAAGAAGATCACTATGAAGCAAGTCATGTTCCAGAAGAAGAGGAAGAAGAATCAAACTTTGTCAGAAATCTTCAAAAGGGTTCTGGAAGGTTCAGAGGTAAGCTACCTTTCAAATGTTTTGCTTGTGGAAGAGTAGGTCATTATGCTGCAAAATGTTCTTATAAGGATAAAGGAAAGGAACCAGTTAGATGGAACAAGAAACATGGTACAAATAAGAAAAGCTACTACACCCATGAAGATAGCGATGGCTTATCAAACAGTGATGAAGATGAACAAGGTAACAAATATAGATTGTTAATGGCATTTGAAGATGATAATTATGAGGATGCTATAGATGTGGATAACCTTTATGATGAAATTACTAGACTCAAGAGATGTATAGAAGAAAAGAACATGATTATTGATACTCTACAATTTCAGATTGATGAAAAGGAAAAACATCTTGAAAAATTAGAAGGTGAAATTGTTGGTCTTAGAAAAGAAATTGAGAAAACAAAAACTATTAATCTCAAGTTTGTCAAAGGATCTGAAACGTTGAATGAGATTATCAGTGTGCAGCGGTCTCCACTAAATAAGACAGGTCTGGGCTACAATGGAGAAACTTCTCAAGCTTCCACTTCAAAAAGTTATCTTGATGCAGCAAGAAGAAATGAGCAAGAACACAAGGAAGATCATCAGGTAAAGCAGGGACAAACTTCAAACTATCAGGGGCAATCCAGCTTAAGGGTGAACAAAAGCCACAACCAGCCACAGGTAAAATCTTCTCAATTTGGTTCAAGAATAGATGAAAATAGAAATTACAATCAGTTGGTTGGTAGATTCAATAATCGCAGAAACTTCTTCAATGGACAATGCTTTTCTTGCCATAACTTTGGTCACAAAGCAGCCCAATGTGTTGCGTATAAAACAATCATGACTAGGGAAGCTCAAAAACAAAGAAGCATGACAGGGATTACAAAAAGGACCTATAACAATTTTTCAGCTCTTGAAAATGAAGTTGAATGCTCTATTTGCAATAATTTTGGACATGAAGATGTTGAATGCAGAAGCAGGTTTCCGGAAAGAAAGGTACAAGAACAAAAAAGGGAACAAACCTCAGGCACCAAAACATGGAAAATAAAGGAACCTCAAACAGAAAGATGTGGGATAGCATTCTATGCAGAAGGACAAGAAAATCTATGGTACATTGACAGTGGATGTTCAAAGCATATGACAGGTGATAAAGAAAAACTTGAATCTTATTCTAATTTAGAAAAGGGAAAGAAAGTCTCTTTTGGAAATGATACTCCTGCAACTATAAAAGGAAAAGGTATTGCTCCTTTAAAAGAAGATGTTAAGGCTGGAAATGTTTTGTTTGTTGATGGACTAAAGCATAATCTTCTAAGTGTAAGCCAGATGTGTGATCAAAGAACCGAGGTTATATTCAGATCAAATGGATGTCTTGTTCGTGATCTTGATACAGGTAAAACAGTTCTCAAAGGAAAAAGAACTTCAAATAATCTATACATTTTTGATGAAGAACAACAACAATGCTATCTAAGCAAGGATGAAGAGCACTGGTTATGGCATCGAAGGTTGGGACATCTAAGCTTCTCACAAATAAGGAAAGCTTGCAAATATCAGGCAGTTCGCGATCTTCCAGATATCAAAATTCCTGACAACACCATGTGCAGATCATGTCAGTTTGGAAAACAGACTAGAACTAACTTTCCAGAGAAAGAAGGATCAGCCAGCATGCCTCTTGAGCTAGTACATACAGATGTATGTGGACCATTCAGAAAAAGAACACCTAGAGGAGAGGAATACTTGATATTATTTATTGACGATTTCTCCAGGTTTGTTTGGTTAGGACTTATGAAGCACAAAGATGAAGCTTTCGAAAAGTTCAAATCCTTCAAAGCCTTGGCTGAAAATGAATCAGGTCACAAGATTAAGTGCCTCAGATCCGACAGAGGTGGAGAATTTACTTCAAATGAATTTTTTGATTTCTGTGATGAACATGGAATAAGGAGAGAATTTTCTACAGCTAGAACTCCTCAGCAAAATGGAGTAGTGGAAAGAATGAACAGAACAATCCAGCAAATGGCTCGTGCTATGCTTGATGAATCAGGAACTCCTGCAACCTTCTGGGGTGAAGCTGCACATGCGGCAGTTATTATTCTCAACAAGACAAATGTCCGAGTGAACAGCACTCAAACTCCTCATGAGCTCTGGAGTGGTAAAACTCCTTCGGTAAAGCACTTCAAAATCTTTGGGAGCAAATGCTATATCAAAAATACTGAGGAGCAGCTTGGCAAACTTGATCCTAGAGCAGATGAAGGAATTCTTCTTGGCTACTCTCCACATAGCAAAGCATACAAATGCTACAATAAAAGACTTGGCAGAATTGTTGACAGCATTGATGTAGTGGTTGATGAGAAAGGATACATTCCTAGGCAAATACATCGTGAAGACATTGAAGAAGATGAAAGCTACCCTCAAAGACAGAATGATGAAGAAGAAGAACCGCAAGAACAATTTCAAGACGGACCTCACGAAGAAACAGAAGAAAGAACAAGAATAGAAGAAAAGACTCCATCCAGATATGTTCAAAAGAACCATCCAGAATCTCAGATCATGGGACAAAAGGAAGCAGGTATACAAACTAGAAGAACAGTTGCAGAAGCTTCAAGTTATTTGGCATTACTCTCCTCTACTGAACCACAAAATGTGAAAGAAGCATGCAAAGATGAATGTTGGGTGAAAGCAATGGATGAAGAACTTGAGCAAATCGAAAAGAACAACACTTGGGAGCTGGTTCCTAGACCAAAGGATAAGAATGTTATCGGAACAAAATGGGTTTTCAAAAATAAATTGAATGAAAATGGAGAAGTAATTAGAAACAAAGCCAGACTTGTTTGTAAAGGGTATGCACAGCAAGAAGGAATAGACTTTGAAGAAACTTTTGCTCCTGTTGCAAGACTTGAGGCCATCCGAATGTTTCTTGCTCTCTCAAGTTGTCAGAACTTCAAAGTATTTCAAATGGATGTGAAATCAGCTTTTCTGAATGGAGACTTGGATGAAGAAGTGTACATTGAACAGCCAGATGGTTTCATTCTTGGAAACGATCCAAATCTTGTATGCCGATTAAAAAAGGCTCTCTATGGTCTCAAACAAGCTCCAAGGGCTTGGTACTACCGGTTGGACAAATATCTTCATCAACAAGGTTTTTCAAAAGGTTCAGCAGATAGCAATCTTTATATAAAAGTTGAAAATAGCAAATTACTAATACTTGTTGTGTATGTAGATGACATTATTTTTGGCAGTAATGAAGAAGCTATGAGTCAAAGCTTTGCCTCAGTCATGCAGAAAGAATTTGAGATGTCCTTGCTAGGAGAACTGACATACTTTCTTGGTTTGCAAATCCAACAAAAGAAAGGAGGAATCCTTTTATCTCAAACCAAGTATCTCAAGCAGATTTTGAAGAAATATGGCATGGAAGATGCAAAACCAGTATGTACACCCATGGTTACAGGATGTAGTCTCAGTGCAAATGACGAATCTGCAGCAGTTCATCAACCAACCTACAGATCTATGATTGGAAGTCTACTATATTTGACAGGTACCCGACCAGACATCATGCATGCAGTTGGAATAGTTGGAAGGTTTCAGGCAAATCCAAAGGAGACTCATCTTCAAGCAGTAAAGAGAATCTTCAAATATCTTCAAGGGACTCAAAATTATGGCCTATGGTATCCTAGAGATACAGATCTCACTCTTCATGCTTATACAGATGCAGATTGGGCCGGAAGCGTGGATGACAGGAAAAGCACAAGTGGTGGTGCATTCTTTATGGGTTCTAGACTGGTATCTTGGTTCAGCAAGAAACAGAGTTCAATTGCCTTGTCTACAGCTGAAGCGGAATATGTTGCGGCTGCATCTTGTTGCACCCAACTTCTTTGGATGATGCAGACTTTGCAGGATTATCAAATCACTTGTACACCTCCTATTCCTATCTTATGTGACAACACAAGTGCAATCAACATCTCAAAGAATCCGGTTATGCATTCAAAAACCAAGCACATACCAATCAAGTACCATTTTCTCCGGGAACAAGTACTTGAACAGAAGGTCAAGTTGGAGTATGTTCCTTCTAAGGAACAAGTTGCTGATATTTTCACCAAACCGTTGCCCAGGGACACTTTTGAATACCTCAGGCAAAAGCTGGGGGTTGTTGATGCATCATCTCACTGTTGACCATCTTCCTATTGATGGTATAGGCTCAGGGGGAGCACATAATGCATTGTTGGCATTATGGAGAAGGAGATCTTGGAAATAGCTGCAATATGTCTCTGTCTCCTTCATGATGGATTTCTGGTTACAAATCTGGAGAAGCTTGAGCATAGGGGGAGCATACCCTTTGCTCTTGATGTCAAAGGGGGAGAATGATGAAGCTGAAGCTTATGTGGTTGCCATCAAGTCCAAAGGGGGAGTTTGTTGGCATTATGTTTCAGGTGTTGTCCTTGATGGCAAACTCTTTCAGGTGGTAAATCAAGAAGGACGCAGGAAATATGTTCAGCAAATGCGTCCCCGCAAGTCTGCCATACAGAACCCGCGTCCAGGGACGCTGGCCAGCCGTTCAGAAGGTGCGTCCGCCCAGTGCACACATTTCAAGGTAGAGAAAAGCTCGTGGGGGCTTCTTGTGTGGTATCTAGCCGACGGTTGTGTGTTTCTATGGTGTCGGCTCGTGGTATTGTTCCACGCTTTGGGGAGAAGCTTGCCTATATAAAGCAAAGGAGTTCATTTGGATTTATCATCATCTTGGTTGATCATCTCTTGGTGAGATCTAGTCCATATCTTTAAGGGTAAATCTTCTAATGGACTACGATCTATATGGCGCATGATCAGATCTGTGGATCTGAGTGTTTGGGTTGGTTCTGAAGTCCTCTTATCTTCTATATCTAAAGGGACGCAGATTCAATGAAGGGAAAGTGCGCCGGGACGCAGTACAGTAAAGGATCAGGTGCGTCTCTGTAGCGAAGGACGCGGCGCGACTGTGGTATTGGGTGCGTCTCTGTAGCGAAGGACGCGGCGCGACTGTGGTATTGGGTGCGTCTCTGAAGCGAAAGACGCAGCGCGATAGTGTTGATGTGTGCGTCGGTCGCAGACAAGCAAAAGGAACAGTGCGTCGGCACGCAGAACAGCATAAGTTATACTGCGTCCAGTCGCAGGCCACAGAAAGAAAATATGCGTCCCTGTCTTAAGATGATCTGTTGACTGTATATTTCTGTTCATAAGGTGTTCTGGGTTGTTTCTGTAATTACTGATCTGATATCTATAGTAGACTGTATCTGTTGTATACTTGTTGATCATTTGATTCTTCATGAAAAGAAGTAGGGGGTTGTAGCTCCCTTCCAGGAGAAGTCTGGAAAACGAGAAAGAGTTGTAGCTCTTTGCAGGTTGCAGCCTGCGTGCTGGTAAAGGACTGCACCAGTACAAAATCATTGTAAAAAGAAATTCTTGAAAGAAGATAGAGACATTATTGCAGCAGGTGGTTTTTCTCCCGCATTGGGTTTCCACCTTACATCTTGTGTTCTTTGGTGTGACTGTCTATTTTCTTTATTCATGCTCATTGCTTTATGGTACTGATATGCAAGAATATTTCAAAAGATCAAATAAGGAAGATTTGGTAAATTGCTAGATAATACTGATTCACCCCCCTCTCAGTATTATTTCCAACAAAACTTTATTTTTAGTCTGTGAGAGTGCGGTCCCCTAATCATGATCCCATAAGGGAGATGAGATAGAGGTCACCGTCACAAGATTTTCTGGTATATTTTCCTTCACTAGATTGAAACATTAATCTGCTCTTCAAGCTAATGAAAGCATGAATAAGAAACAAGTTAATCAACTTTCTAATCTAAATAGAAACATAAATAACTTCAATAATTAATCAACATTTTAAGATAAGAATATAGATACAAAAGAGAGGAACTTATGCTACTACGGTTGGGCCCTAACCCAAGAGCTTCAGCCCTCTGAGTCAACTTAGTGCTAGATTAAAACATAATTTATCACAATCAAGAAGTGTCAAATATATCATAACAATAAAAGTCAAATGTGCTTCATCTTAATGGCCTTTTGGCTCCAATAAAACTTCGAATCCTAATGAGTCCCTTAGCTTTCTTATTTATAAAAAAATGGAGCTACCAACAACTCCCTAGAAACTAGGTATGCTTGGCTCCCTAACTCGAGAATAAATCTTCCTTGATTGGCACTGGTTTGGATGGCAATGAACTCAGCTTACTTGGCTGGCAGTGACACCGAGATGATGAGATAGAGTGGGAGAATCTTCGATTAATTTGAGGAGGAAAGGAGGGAGACCACTTCCTAGAATCTCTCATGCTTGCCTACTCCGAGTCACTGCACTCAATTCAACTCAAAACTTATCCAATTTCCTGCATTTAACACACATTAGGCCATATGACATAGTAACTCACGTTTACTCTTCTCACTAAGAAAAATATAAGAAAATTTGTTATTAAATGTGAGAAAAGATAATTTAATAAGTCGGAGAGTGGCATTGTGACCCATATAGTTTACCTATTGATGAACCTCATCATCACCCCACTACTGAAGTTATTGGTCATCCTCTGAGCAAGCTAGTCATCTATATCCATATACTTCATAGCTCTGGTGGCCTCTTTGACATCCCAAGCTTCTATGGATGGTGTCTCTTCGTGAGGATAGAACACTTCATTTTTATCTATATCTTCCCATTGCTTTCTTTCCTCTTCTTCCTTGCTACCTTCTAGAAAACCCAACAACAAAGGTAGATTGACCTTAAGTCCAACTGAATTGATCTTTAGTCTTTGCATGACTTGTTTTTACAGGGGTGTTGTCTCAAATGCATTTCTTAATCTCTTAGAAGAGTGATACTTGAACCACAGACTATGTGGTAGGTTATTCCATCTTCTCTAGTGATCCAAAATGGATTTTGGATAAGACTCCTAAGTCTAGTGGTCCTCATTGAGGAAAAATGAAAGTCCAAGGAAGTTCCTAGAACTAGCCCCATTACAGAGATCATCTCATGCTGAATCTACTGCAACTTGAATGGGAAAAAATTGACTTAGGATGCAGAAGTTATCATAAAATGAAATTGCCTCTATCCTTTGGAAAAAGGAGCGAAATCCCCTAAAAAGGGATCCAAAAAAACCTTCTAAAATCTTCGAGTCTTATAAAAATCCAAAAATTCATCGCAAAAGGAGAAGTTTTGAATAAGTTGGATAACACTATCGGGCCTTAAAAACATGATAAAACCATGAAATTGAGCTTATCGGAGGCTTAAATAGTGAATGCACAGGAGCCATAGAATATGGCCGATCAATGGTCTAGATCTGATCGGCAATCACAATCAGCTGTGGCAGTCGGCAGATATCAGCACATGGTATATGTCTAGTGTGATCCCGATATCGCAATTGGTGGTTATAGTGGGGCACATATTAAATGGTCGGGGTATGTTCGATGTGTAATTGCAACAAGTCGCATCACAATATCACATCGGCAAAACACCAAAGGGAAGGCTTATGGAGATCAGAGACTGGGGGACTTGCGATTACAATATCACAATATTGCATCAACGCATTACAGAGGAGCTGCTATATGTTATATATGAGATTTTTCGGACCTGATAGGAGTTTAGGGCGGAATTCATAGCGATTGAAGTCCGATGAACAGTGCTTTCTTCGGATTTTCTCGTTTTTAGTGTATTTTTCCTGTGTAAGCCAAGGATGCCAAAATTTGGGGAATTCAAGCACCAATGGTTCCTTCCGTTGTGGAATAGGTGGCATCCATCCCTGAGGGCATTTAGCAATGATTGCTAATGCTTAGAGAAGGGATTTGAGCAGACCATGGCTGGAAGACAGAGAGCCCGAAAGGGAAAACAAATAGACAACACCGATTTGTCTTAAAAGCCATGAATGTAATAGATAGAGGTGGCTGAGTTTTTGTTGGTTGTTATTGTTGATTACTTGGGTTTTGTTGCTGAAAGTGAAGCCAAGGCAGGAGGCCAAGGTGAAGGAGGCAACGCAGAAGAAAAAAGGCAGCCAAGGGAGCCAATTGGAAGTCAAGTGAAAATTCAAGAGGGCTGTAATAGACAGAGAGCCAAAGAAGCCAGAGCCGAAGAGCTAGAGCTAGAACCAGAGCCGAAGAGCTAGATTCAGAGCCAAAGAGCTAGAACCAAGAGCCAAGATCCAGAGCCAAGAGCCAAGGGATAACATGGTGTCTGAACCCGTTGTTTCTTTCTAAAAAAACAGGAGTTAAGCTAAGAGCTTGTAAAAAAGACTTATACCATAATCCTAGAGAGCCTAGTTGAATTGACTAGAGCTCACGGAGATGTAGCCCAAGAGGTGTGGGTGAAATGCTAGTTAAATTATTGTTTCTGTGTGTGTTTTATTACTGTAATGTCTATGCTATTTTAATTACTGTTATATGCATTTATATATCAGTTTAAGCACATCAACTTATAACACAACAACAAAAATTAAAGCATGTAATCAGTTAAAAACAACACATCAGCATACACCTATATTTCCAAGCATTCCATAGTTTTCCATTAGTTAATCAATAAGACTTCGGAAAATTTAAAGCTTTGAAAGTGGGAGAGTTTCTTGTAAATTAGACAAGAAGCCTCAGTGCCCCCATTTTCAGATCAGGTGGTATTAGAGCCTGAGATTGATTGACCTCACCTTCAAAAGAAAGTTATATCAAAATCCTTGATTGACAAAGCCAAGACTGCTTGTCTGAAAGGTGCTTGAACAACAAGAGGCTGATTGTATGCTTGTTTTGTAGACTGACTATTTTCTGAGTTTGAAGAGGTAAAATTTTGATGAATAAGCTATTTATTTATCTTGTTGAAGTTTTTTTGTTTATTGACATAATGAAAACTTCTACAAGTGGGTCCTCACATTCTGTGTTCTTCACAAGATTCTTTGATGAAGACATGAAGCAAGAATTTTCCACCATGATGGATATGGTGAGAGAAATGTATGAGGATGGAAGGAAGAGAAGCATGCTTAGAAAGCAGTTGAATTCCATGAAGGAAGAGAAGCAGTTGCTTGCTGACAAATTGCGGGAAATGGAGAGGCAACTTCATATTGCACATATGAACCTGAAAAGGATGCATGAGTTGGAGACACAGCTTTTTGTTGCCCAAGAAGCCTTAGTCAAGTATCAGCTTGAACAGGAGGTAAACCATTCCAGTTTGTCTTCAAATTCCTCTAAGGATGCTTATATTGGTTCTTTTGAAAAAAATACTAAAGACATAGGTTCCAAGCTAATGTCCAAGATGGGCTATGAAGAAAAAGGCTTGGGTAGACATGCACAAGGTATTGTTGAGCCAATAATGATTGAGGAAAGGCCTAAGTATTTGGGTCTTGGCTATGGACAGTCTTATGGAGAGAGTTCCAAAGCTGTCATGAAGGCCATTGAAATAGCTCTAAGAAGGGGTTGCATTATAGAGTGTGAAGATTGTATTTAGGAAGAATGCAATAGCTTGAAACATCATTTGCAAGATGCAGGTGTTCAGAAGCACACACTTGAACCAGAGAGTTGGGGAGACTCCAACAATATTTAAGAGATTGATGGTGTTCCAAAGAGGGAAAATTCTTCATTTGCTTCACCTCCTCATGAAGGCAATAAAGGTGAAAGAGAAAGGTATAAATCTGGCTCTAAACATATTCCTTTTGATTTTGCAAAGCATGATAAATTTCCACATAAGTATGGGGAAAGAGTTGCATGTTCCTTTTGTGGTTTGGATAACCATAATGTTTCTAGATGTTGGAAGAGAATGGCCACATACAGGAAGCAGAGGAAGGAAATGAAGCAAGAAGCCAAAGGTCCATTGGACAAGACAAATCATGCTGTCAAGAGGATGCACATGCAGTGCACTTATTTCCATAAGCAAGGACATCTTGTTGCAAAATTTTAGACTCTAAATCCAGCAATGCTTCCAAAAAAGCTGAAGAAAGTGGAAAGAGAAGATGGCAGAAATGGAAGTGAAAATTCCATGAATGATGTGTCTCAGAATGATTCACATGATGATGTTGATGTGCATATAAAGGTAGTACCTTTGAAATGGATTGGTAAGGAATGGTTAGAGTTCTTATCCGATTGAGATTGCATGTCTATTGATGCATATACATTATATTTCATTTCAGCTTCAAAAGTACAATGTGCTTAAGTGAAAGTTGAAGGATGAAATGCGTGCATGAGCATGAGATGCATGAACACAAGGTATGTTGATGATTTCCTTGTTTTTGAACATGTATGCGTAATTAACTTGTAGGGTTGATTGCTTTGACATGCATGTGATGCCATGTTGACTTGGGAGAAGTTAACTTGGTCTCCAAATGGAGATAATGATGAAATGTTTCATCTTTTGAAAAAGAGTCCTAATGGTCTTTTTCTACATGCTTGACTTGAAGGGTCCTTTAAATTTAAAGGCATGTTTTGTGGGCTTGTTACCTAGTCCATCATTTGTATGCAGATGAAGACACGGAGGTGTTCACAAGATGTGAAATTTGTTTCTTTTGTTGAAGTAGGAGTTTGGTCCGTCCAGTTGTTGTCTATGTTTCTATTGTTGTTAACAATTGTTGTCGACAACTTTTCAAATAGGTACAAATGAAATTTTTGTGGAGCAGGTGTGCTTCACATTTGTTTGAGCCACCTTGGATCAATGATCAAGGCAAAGAAGTTCAAACCACATTCTATGACCGTTTCAGCAGAATTTCAATAGGAAGACAAGGAAGAAGACAATTCTTCCTAGGAAGACCAGCCCATCCAAAAATGGAAGTGATCAGAAACTTTGGTTCAGAGCCACTATACAAAGGCAAGTGTAGGGAGGCTGAAAGAAGAGGGTGAGTCACTCTCATTTACTGTTCAGATCAGTATATCAGTCTTTTGAAGACCAACTTTTCTTTTAGTGGGAAGGAGTGATCCAAAATGGATTTTGGATAAGACTCCTAAGTATAGTGGTCCTCATAGAGGAAAAATGAAAGTCCAAGGAAGTTCTTGGAACTAGCCCCATTGCAGAGATCATCTCATGTTGAATCTACTGCAACTTGAATGGGAAAAAACTAACTTAGGATGCAGAAGATATCATAAAATGAAACTACCTCTATCCTTTGGAAAAAGGAGCAAAATCCCCTAAAAAGGGATACAAAAAAACCCTCTAAAATCTTCAAGTCTTCTAAAAATCCAAAAATCCATCACAAAAGGAGAAGTTTTTGATAAGGTAGATAACACTATCGGGCCTTAAAAACATGAGAAAACCATGAAATTGAGCTTATCGGAGGCTTAAACAGTGAATGCAAGGAGACATCGGATCTAGCCGATCAACGGTCTAGATCCGATCGACAATCGCAATTGGTGGTGGCAGTCGGTGGATATCAGAACATGGCATATGTTTAGTGCAATCGCGATATCCCAATCAATGGTTACAATGGGGCGCATATTAAATGACTGGGGTATGTGCGATGTGCGATTGCAACAAGTCACATCGCAATATCGCATCGGTGAAACACCAAAGGAAAGGCTTATGGAGACTGGAGACTGGTCGAATTGTGATTGCGATATCGTAATATCGCATCAGCGCATTACAAAGGAGCGGCTATATGTTATATATATATGCGACGTGATTTTTCGGACCTGATAGGCATTTAGGTGGAATTCATAGCGATTGAAGTCTGATGAACAATGCTTTCTGCAAATTTTCCTATGTTTAGTGTATTTTTCCTGTGTAAGCCGAAGATGCCAAAATTTGGGGAATTCAAGCGCTGGTGGTACCTTCCGTTGTGGAATAGGTGGCATCCATCCCCGAGGACATTTAGCAATGATTGCTAACTCTCAAAGAAGTGATTTGAGCGGACCATGGCTAGAAGAAGGAGAGCTTGAAAGGGAAAACAAACAGACGGTGCCGATTTGGCTTAAAAGCCATGAGTGTAATAGATAGAGGTGGCTGGGTTGTTGTTCATTGCTGTTGTTTATTATTGGGGTTTTGTTGTTGAAAGTGAAGCCAAGGTAGGAGGCCAAGGCGAAGGAGGCAGTGCAGAAGAAAAAAGGCAGCCAAGGGAGTCACTTGGAAGTCAAGTGAAAAACCAAGAGGGTTGTAACAGACAGAGAGCTAAAGAACCCAGAGCCAAAGAGCCAGAGCCAGAGCTAGAGCCAATGATTCAAAGTCAAAGCCAAAGATCCAGAACCAAGAGCCAAAAGCTAGAGCTAATATCCAAAGCCAAGAGCTAGGGGATAACATGGTATCTGAACACACCATTTCTGTGTAGAACAATAGGAGTTAAGCCAAGAGCTTGTAGAAAAGACTTATACCATAATCCCAAAGAGCCTAGTTGAATTGACTAGAGCTCACGGAGATGTAGCCCAAGAGTTGTGGGTGAACTCCTAATTAAATTATTATTTCTGTGTGTGTTTTATTGCTGCATTGTCTCTGCTCTTTTAATTACTATTATATGCATTTATATATTAGTTTAAGCACATCAACTTACAACACAAAAACATAAATTAAAGCATGTAATCAGTTAAAAACAACACATTAGCATACACCTATATTTTCAAGCATTCCTTCATTCCGCATTGGTTAATCAATAAGACCTGGGAAAATTTAAAGCTTTGAAAGTGGGAGAGGTTCTTGTAAGTTAGACAAGAAGCCTAAGTGCCCCCATTTTCAAATCATCTAGCATGCTTGTTGGATTTCAGTCCCTAATAGTTTCAGAGTGTTCTCAAAATGGGAGATGGACTATTCTTGGGCAGCCAAGTATCTTGGTGGAAGTTGAGATGTGGTTATTGACTACAACCATTGAATTTATTTTCTCTGCCCTGATGTAGAGGGGTTCTTTTTCTTTCTTTTCTATTATTCCCTTCACCTCCTTTGTCCTAGCTTCCTCATGACTCATCCATGATGTAAGGACCATCAACTATGTTTAAAATAACAACAAGAAATGATAAAAATAGAATCCAGAATATTCCAATTTTAATTTGTTCTTAAATTAAAATTGTGAATTAAATTCAAATTTAGTCTCACTAACTGCTTGGAAATAATTAATTAATTCATTATGGATTAATTAGTTGGAGAAATTCAAGTTAGAAGTCTTTATAAAGTCATGCAACAGTTGTCCCTTAAATTAAGGAGATTATCCCTTAATTAAGGAGATAAGATTGAGTTATCTCAGTTAACTGAGTTATGTCCTATTAAATTAGTTCCAATCTGTTTGAGGAACTAATTGTGAGTTTAGTCAGTTAATGCATGCATGCACTCAACTAGTGTACTCCAGATAACTGAAGATTCCCTCATCAGAAACTCATGCATGTCTATTCACAGAAAGATCCAGTTGAGCTAAATGTCAAGGACAGGTTACTATCAGTTGCATGAGTTTTCCTATAAAGGAAACTCATCCACGTAGAAGGAATAAGGTTCCTTTAGGATTGCATAGTTTTATAGGGTGTAAGATCAGTGTGAGTGATTAGTGTTACACATGGTAACAGCTGATCACCCAGGAAAAACAACGCAAGGAAATAGGAGGCTTGGAGGGCAGAGGAGAAGGCTTGTGAGAAGCTTTTTTTGCCTGTGACCATCCAAGAGGATTTTACTGAGAGCTGGCTAGCTGTGAGAGCTAAGGATTTGTATAATTCTGATGTATTTCAACCTTGTATGATAATACAGATAGTCGGATTTTTAGCTGAGGCTTTCCCCTGAGTATTTTATGCGTTTCATGTGCATTGATTCTTCTTCTAGTTATATGTGTTCAACTCGATCTTGCTCAATCTTTAAGCTTCCACAAATTGATAGTAGAAGTAGATTATAGTATTTTGCTTTAGTGTATTGCATTATCGAGTTAATCTACAGTAAAAGTTTCTACATGGATCTCATAGATAGATTTGTAGAGAATTTGTAGGAAATTCTACATGGTATCAGAGCTAAGTTTATTGGAGCAAAGTTTATCGAAGCTGAGAACAATATACTAGAGGAGATTATGAAGTTTTGAGTTTTGGGCCGCGAGTTTTCAGAGAAGATTTGAAAATTTCTGTGCAACATTTTCATAAACAAATAGAATATTTGTATTCTTTGTGAAAAAATACCCAAATTCAAAAAAAAATCGGCCGAATTGGAGTTTGGATGAGGGAGATATCACTGACTTAAAATCAGCTCTTTTTCCATAAAATTTCGTGACGACGGAAAAGATGAAACAGATTGGTGTGCTAGCCAAGAAAACGTATGCTCTTGAGGTTCAAGATGCATGTAAATAATTGAGGAGCAAGGAAAAGGTTATAGAATTGGTGGTTGAAAGGGAGAGTAAATTTCCTCTCAACATGTAGCCCCAGAAGAAGCCTCTGAAGCAAATTCAGGAAGTTGTGGAGTAGCCACAACTAGAGAAGCTAAGAGGAGACCGAGTGGAGAGATCCACTCAAGCAGAGAAGATGTAGTCTCCGACAATTGTGGAGGAGCCACAATTGGAGATGTTGAGAGGATACTGAGTGGAGGCATCCACTCCTAGAGAGACCTCTAGTAAGGGGAAATTTCGAGCCAAGTGGGTAGAGGGAGCACATGCAGCCATACCTCTAGGTCTGAGGTGGGGCAATCTGAAGTGATAGTCTCAAGAAGGCTGAAATTGGGTAGGGTCCATTGAGAGGTTTTATCTCATGGATTTTACCTTGCTAAGGGAGCCCAAAGTACAAGTTAGCGGAAGGAATCAATTGGATTGATGCAGTCAAAGATCAAAGTGACAGAGGCTAGAGCAGTCAGATACTGAAGAGTGTAGAGAAGGATTGACAATAGTGTAGAAAGGTTGAGTTAGAAGAAGCACAAAGTTTTCAGTTGACAGATGCAATATCAGTTAGAGACGTTGATGACAAATGCATCATACTGATTCAGGTTGGATATTTTTTTGTTTCTGGAGTTGTTGGAGCAACAACACTAGAGAGAAGTGTTGCATACAGAACATTCCAAAGGTTCAGGATTAGGATCGAGTTGAATTCCTTTTGTTTTTGAGAGGGAGTGTTGAAAATAGCAACAAGAAATGATAAAAATAGAATCTAGAATATTCCAATTTTAATTTTTCCTTGAATTAAAATTGTGAATTAAACTCGAATTTAGTCTCACCAACTGCTTGGAAATAATTAATTAATTCATTATGGATTAATTAGTTGGAGAAATTCAAGTTAGAAGTCTTTGTGAAGTCATGCAATAGTTATCCCTTAAATTAAGGAGATAAGATTGAGTTATATTTGAGTTGTAATTAGTTAGCTCAGTTAACTGAGTTATGTCTAGTTAAATTAGTTCCAAACAGTTTGAGGAACTAATTGTGAGTTCAGTCAATTAATGCATGCATGTACTCAACTATTGTACTTCATATAACTGAAGATTCCCTCATCATAAACTCATGCATGTCTATTCAGAGAAAGACCCGGTTGAGTTAAATGTCAAGGACAGGTTACTATCAGTTACATGATTTTTCTCATAAAGGAAACTCATCCATGCAGAAGGAATAAGGTTTGTTGAGGATTGCACAGTTTTATAGGGTGTAAGATCAGTGTGAGTGATCAGTGTTACACTTGGTAATGGCGAGATCACCCAGGAAAAACAACGCAAGGAAATAGGAGGCTTGGAGGGCAGAGGAGAAGGCTTATGAGAAGCTTTGTTTGCCTGTGAGCATCCAGGAGGATTGCACTGGAAGCAGGATAGTTGTGAGAGATAAGGATTTGCATAATTCTGATGTATTTCCACCTTGTATGATAATATAGATAGTGGGGTTTTTAGCTGAGGCTTTCCCCTGAGTATTTTCTATGTTTCATGTGCATTGATTCTTCTTTTGGTTATACATGTTCGGCTCGATCTTTAAGTTTCCGCAAATTGATAGTAGAAGTAGATTATAGTATTTTACTTTGTGTTATCGGGAAATCTAGTGTCTATTCAGAGCTACTAGTCCCACTAAGACGGGTAGCTATCTTAGAAACAAACAAATTAAAGTTACTTGTTTTTTCCTTTACGAGAGAGAGATGAGAAAGAAGTAGAGAGTACCAACCTTAGTCTTTCGCTTGGCTCCTTGCTTGTTTCCTTTCCCCTTTAATAGAATCTTGCCACTGCTTCCTTACTTGTCCCGCTTGAAAGAGCACCTGTAGATTCGCAGCAACATAATACCATCAAAGCATAGAGATCTTTCACTGTAAACAATATAGGATTAGATATATATTGACCATAAAAATGCATATACCAATCACAGATACACAAGAATATGGAGGAAAACTCAAATAGCTTTATTAGTAAAAGTAGTAGAAGAGAGGATTACAACCACTTGGTCTGACCCAGTGCCATCCTCTCAGCTTGAAATCCCTCTTCACATCACAGAAAGTAAGATCACCCAACAATGTCTTCAAAGAGAAACCAGCAACACCTCTTTGCAAATTACTAAATTCCAACCTCTGGATCTCTAGGATGAGGGATACATTTATAGATATTTGCAGGGAGGTGAGTCAGCTTCTGGGATTTTGATTAGTGTCATCTCTCTGATAGTTCTTGGTTCCACTTGGAGATTTCATGATCTCTTACTCATCCTTGGGCGAACTCAGGGAGGCAAGTGTCAAATGAGCAGCTTCTAGAAGATTCTCAGGTTCTTCGCTTAGCAAACTGCTTGTGCCATTTGTCTGCTCTCGCTCATTGCACCCTACAGAAGGGATTTCCAGTATGCATCGCACTTTTTGCATGTGGTAGGTGAGATGCATCACACCTTTTGCACTGGGTAGTCTGTATGATCCTGCTTTGACCATTTCTAAGTGGTTTCTCGTGGAAAACTTCTGGGAGATGATGTACTCAGCTGACCTTGCTCCTTTAGGGTATGAAACAACACTTTTAGGGACTTAGAAGCCCTTGTTTTATGGACATATGTGATTGCGGTTGCAGTGCCCATATATGTCTATAACAGTTGCCCCCTAAAGCGTGAGGTCATAAATCTTTTGCTGTCGGGTGAAATTCTTTATAATGAGGATCCGAGGTTTTTCGCACTGGAAGGTGACCTATAATAAGATACAATACAATACATTATCTTCACAGTATTTTCATGATCTAGCTAAGGTGGGCATTCCCATGCTGAGCTTTGATAAATTCATTTTCATGTACATTGGACAGACAACCGTCTGTGTGCAGACTGATGATACTAGTAGAGCCATCATCCCTTAGTTTGGATGATTATATGTGCAGCAATGATGTACATTTGATGTCTTTATTTTCCTGAATATATCGCAGCCCAGATGGATGAAACTAGATCCGGGGTCTTCAAAACTCGTTCAATCTTCGCTCGAAAGTACAAGTCGATCCATGTAAAAAGATGTTCTGATGTCGAACATGGAAGGACATCCTCTAATTACCAGCCAATGATGTAAGCTGTTAGCAGATGTGAGAGGAATCACCGATAATGATGATGACCCTCAAGGTACTGCAGTACAATTCACGTGATGTGAATGCATGAGTTGATGTCAAACACCACGCAAAATATTTCGGTCGAAGGCCATTAGTGTAAACCTGTCACTGGAAATGAGAAACTTGTCATTGAGGCATGCAATCTTCAAAGTACTGGAAGGGTTGTCCCTAGGTCGGCTTCTTGGATAATGAGCTGATGTCGACAAGAAGTGACCCATCGTAGGAGGGAATTAATGGATCCCACATCTATGACATGGAACGGAGCAAATGATTTTGTAGAGGTGAAAATGATCTGATGATACAAGGTTCAGGGTGGCGGTCATGAAAGAATGAAGCGTGAAGGTATTGTAGCGGATGAGACACAAGCTGGGTAGGTGAATTCTCTAAGCGACTTCTCTTGAACATATCGGCGACACTGAAATGGATTGGTAGCATTAACCCCAAAAGTGGATGGTATGGTGGACCAATGGTGATATGACCAGTGAACGGAATAACCCAACCCAACTCAATCATGGTGACGGAGTGAAAGCGTCATGTTCAAGAGCGACCTGCTACCAATAAATTTTCTTCAAGTCTTCTTCCTAATTTTCCCCAGTCATTTCTGACCAGTACCTCTTTATTTTTGTCAAGCTTGAGGAGGATAACATATTCTTGTTCTATAATTTTCCCTTCCGGCAAAGCCGTTGCTATGTTTTAACGAGCCTAGCAATAGTGAAACTTGCTCTTGTCTGAATGGACAAGCTTGTCGCTATTGTTTTAACGAGTTTAACAACAAGGATAACTCGGTCCTTTTAAATTTTAGAGAGTTTGAAAAGAGACGAAAAGAATACTCCAATATTCCTTTTTCGTAATATAATCCCTTAAGTCTGAAAAAGTATAAAACAATGTGAAAGGTTTGATTTTTCGATAGTTTTAATGAGCCGAAAAAGACAAACGCTTGATCTTTTTGTGTAATAATCCCTCAGGTCCAAAAATATTAAAATCTAGAGGAGGGATAGCACTTCCAATCACTTTAACGAGCTGGAGAGGCCAATTGCTTGGCAATATTTTCATATTTTACGAGTCATATGAAAAGAGCTTAAAGGAGACTCGTTTTTTGAGGAACGAGTGATGTTTTCATATAGCAGTTGGTTCCAAGTAAGGTTTGGAACTTCCCAATCACGACAGTTGTAAAGAAGGTGGCTAATAGGATCACTTGTCGCCACTGTTCCTCAAAAAGGGTAAACAATCAAATGGATGCGAATGATCGGCTAAAACAGAGTGGAGGTGATGGTAAGAACATGACCAACGCTCAAAAGCTGATGATAATCATTCATAATGGTTATTTACCAGAGGTGGGTTCATTTTTTAATGAGCTTAAACTCTGGTGGAACATATGCTCATTGCTAGGTTTAATTTTTAACGAGCTTAAACTTCACGTAAAACTACTCGTGCCAGTTGTATAATAAGGATGTCACATCGATAGGTTCAGTTTTTAGGGAGCTTGCACCATTCAAAATTATGCTTCGACTCCTTTTATTATGTAAACTAGGAATGACCAATCCTATGAGTTTAAAGGGTTAAGAACCTACAAACTAAGAAAATAAATGGTCTTTTTTCACTTTCACGCAAAAAGTTTTGCATGCCCCCAGGTATAGCGAAGTAGAGTTTCCCAGGTTACCCCTCAATTTGCAGACAAAACACTTGTTCTATCGGGAAAGGCCTGCCCTCTCTAGGTTACCCTTCAATTTGCAGACAAAACATTTGTTCTATCAGGAAAGGTCTACCTTCTAATAGAGGTATCTTATTCTGGTCTAATCCCATTTTCCTAAATGGACGGGTGTGTTAGACTAGTCATATATCCTCTGCGGAAACCTACCCTATACCTAAAGTTTCCCTGCCGAAGCAGACCAGGGTGCATGCCCCCTGGGTTTTAGTCTTGACCACCGAATCACTTGCGCTCATTAGGTGGATAGATTGGAGATTGATGAGACATTCCTTGCACAAAAATACCTGTTAAGGATGGCATTTGACTATTAGCTATGTGTGAACCAGGGAATGAAAGCTGGTCTACGAGCTGGACCACTCTGCCTTCATGTGGAAAACACATTACTCGAAAGAGTGAGGAGATGATGGCTCCCATGCTATAAATGTAGTCATGCCCAAGGAGTAGATTGTAATCTAAAGGTCCTTGGACTACCATTACATTCAGATAAACGGTTTTCCTTCTCAAAGTTATAGGCAAACTTGGAAGGATCCCTAATGGCCGACTAGTTCCTTTATCGAAGCCTGTCAGATATCGCATCTCAGGCAAAAGCGATGGCGAACCAAGCGCTTTCCAAGTAGTTGAGGAAAGGATACTCACAGAAGCCCCTTCATCTATGATGGTACCAACCATGACCATTTTGTAAGTTTGCACTATGATTCGAAATGGTACATTAGATGGTAAACGGGGTCTGCCTAGTAGATTCCAATCGAAGGAAACGACTAGGTTGCTTGGAGGTGGGACCGAATAAACGGTTGGATACAACTCTGACGAATTTCCTTCCTGCAGTAAAGGAATGGGTAGATTGCCCCCATGTTCATCGGAGTCTGCGTTTACGAAAAGAATTTGAACAGTGTCGTTCTCATTCTCTTCGGTGACTGTATCATCTGAAGGTAAATGTTCTGAAGTCAAGATGGGGTCAATTTCCGTCTCGACCTGTTGACTTTGGTCTGATGTGGACTCAGAGGGTTTATCTTCAATGATAGGTGCTTCGACTAACTCCAAAGGCGGGTTAGTCAGATTTTCAACTAGAAATGGATTCGGAAAGAGTTTCTTATACCCAGGAGGGAGTCGCTGCGGTGATACAAGACGATTATCCAAGACTCTTTTAGCTTCATCTAGGAAGGGACAACGGTGGAGGGCATGATCTCCTTCACACAGTCTGCAGGGAAATTTAGATTTTCCTTTTTGTTCGGTGAATTCGTTTTCACTAGTTGACGGTGTACTTTCAACATGATCGTCAGAGTTTGATGACATCGGATTGTGCAAGTGGGGAGACCAGTCCCTTAGGATCTGTGGGATGCAAGGAAAATCTCTGTGATAGTGGTCTCCTTTGTAGATGACACATGGAGATTTAGGTTTGGATGGTGCAGTGTGTGGATTTTCGCTAGATGATGCATGGTTGCCCCTTTTTGCCGTTGGCTCCTTCTTCTTCTTCTCCTCCCCCTTCTTCTTCTTCTCAGTTACTTGGTTTTTATTTTTATTATCTTTACCAAGCGAAGAGGAAGAAGGAGAGGGAGAGACAAACGAAGTAGAAGGTTGGGGGGAAACTCTGGTATCATCTAGTTGTTGATTCGATTATTCAGGAATCATGGTGTTTTGAACGACAGAGGTCGAGAAAAGCCATACTGGCAGGCCAATTGTCAGTCTTGGAAGGGACAATGTGGCCATGTGAGGTGCACCAACATCTCCCCAAGACGAGAAAGGACTAGGACTTCCCCCAAGGGGAAATCCTTAGTTGGTGGACTCCATTTTCTCAACCTAAGACCAACAAGGGAACAGTGACGTTATTCCGATTAAAATAAATTTTAGACGCTTTGACACAACTTGCTTTTTCAATTTTTAAGAGTCAAGAAAAAGCTAAAGATGACTCTAGTCGCCTTCAATTTTTAATGAGCCTGAAGTGACAAGTGCTCAGATGGACCTTTTCCTTAAGGAGTCTGAAAAAGAATGAAAGAGACTAATATGGAAATCTAGACAGAGGGATTACCAAACCAATCGCAAAACTGCAGAATACTTTTTACGGTACGACAGTCAATATTCCCAAATTCTATGTTTAGTGCATTGCAATCGATAGGGCGATAGACACGGCTTCCTAAGGATAAAGGCTATAGCCCATTGTGGTCTCCCAATATATACTCAATGGTACGTGGGAGCACAAGTCCGTACTGGCACTTGATGTCTCAAAGAGGAGGAATCACCCAACCTACGATGAAAGCAACAGTTACCAAGCTTTACGACGTCAGAATACGTCTCTAGCCTAGACTTCTAGATGTTGTGCGTTAGGTTCCAAAGTGTTTTTATGTTCATTGAATTTATTTTATAGTTGATCTTTATTAAGAAATTTTCCTTTCAGGTTCACCGTGCGATGTAGATATACAATTCCTAAAATGCAATCTAAGATGATAAACAGTTGTTTAATCTTCTTTTTGCAATGAAAATCCTAGCTACTAAGGAAAGAGAAATGAAATTCTTTCAACATAGAGTAGAGAGCACACACTAGATGCACTGTCCTAAATCACAATCAACAAGCAGTCTAAATGCAAATGCACATGCAATGTATTTGTTTTCACTTTCTTAATGTGTGAATGACAAAAAGAATGCTAAGTACAAATCTGAACTATTCCTTCTTTCAAAGCAACAGTACTAATGATTTTCTTTTCAAAAAACGAAAAGGAGACAAGATGACACTTTACGATTTTGAATTAAAAACTACTTTCAACACTTGAAATACTACTAATTCAGATAAAATACAAGAGTAACAGTATAATCGACTATCAAGAACAACAGGATTCTTTTCTTTGACTAAAAATGACACTTGCGACACTTCTAAATCAAAAGACGACGGTTCGATTAAGCTACTTATTTGTAAAAGAGAACTGTAAATGGCATACAATACATAAAAACATTCACAATTCTTCATATAATGGAGTTTGGATGATGCAAAGAAAGGGGGTTTCAACAATGGTTTACTGATCATAGATAGCAAAACTCCTGAATAAAACTAAAGAGAGTGAAGAAAAACCAAAATCTGGAGGCAGATTTAGTCTTGTATGATCATCGCACCTGTAACACAGGGAAACAGGGATGCATCCCACCTACTGCACATGGGAGGTGTGATGCATCCAGATTTCCAAGAAGACAAGGTGCGATGGTCCAGGGACGAGACTTTAACTTGGTTTTTGGTCATAGTTTGCAGTTTAGTTCAAGGATTTAGGTCGAGCAAATGATAGTCAGTAACTACAAAGTACAGGGGCTGATCTAATGAGGTTACTCAAGCTACCTCTAGGGAAATTAGGATGTTTGCAAGTCAATTGTTCAGTTCATAAAAAAAATCAGAGATTGAGTGAAGTAGCATTGATCTACTTTGCGCTTGCATAGCAAATGCAGTTCGAAGGCTAGTTGGCTTAACTTCAAGCTCCATTTGTGGTTTATGAATCAAAAAAATAGAGACAAGCAATCAAACTAATCACCCCTAGTGGATTCACCATTTTGTTATCAGGAAATCTAGTGTCTATTCAGAGCTTCTAGTCCCACTAAGATGAGTAGCTATCTTAGAAACAAATAGATTAAAGTTACTTGTTTTTTCCTTTACGAGAGAGAGATGAGAAAGAAGCAGAGAATACCAACCTCAGTCTTCCGCTTGGCTCCTTGCTTGTTTCCTTTCCCCTTTGACAGAATCTCACCACTGCTTCCTTACTTGTCCCGCTTGAAAGAGCACCTGTAGATTCACAGCAGCATAATACCATCAAAGCATAGAGATCTTTCACTGTAAACAATATAGGATCAGATATATATTGACCATACAAATGCATATATGGAGGAAAACTCAAATAGATTTATTAGTAAAAGTAGTAGAAGAGAGGATTACAACCACTTGGTCTGATCCAGCGCCATCCTCCCAACTTGAAAGCCCTCTTCACCTCACACAAAGCAAAATCACCCAACAATGTCTTCAAAGAGAAACCAGCAGCACCTCTTTGCAAATTACCAAATTCCAACCTCTGGATCTGTGGGATGAGGGATCCATTTATAGATATTTGCAGGGGGGTGAGTCAGCTTCTGGGATTTTGATTAGTGTCATCTCTCTGATAGTTCTTGGTTCCACTTGGATATTTCATGATCTCTCACTCATCCTTGGAAAAACTCGGGGAAGCAAGTGTCAAATGAGCAGCTTCTAGAGGATTCTCAAGTTCTCCACTTAGCAAACTGCTTGTGCCATTTGTTTGCTCTCACTCATCGTACCCTACAGAAGGGCTTTCCAGTATGCATCACACCTTTTGCATGTGGTAGGTGAGATGCATCGCACCTTTTGCACTGGGCAGTCTATATGGTCCTACTTTGACCAGTTCTGAGTGATTTCTCATGGAAAACTTCTGGGAGATGATGTAATCAGCTGACCTTGCTCCTTTAGGATATGAAACAACACTTTTAGAGACTTAGAAGCCCTTGGTTTATGGACATATGTGATTGGGGTTGCAGTGCCCAAATATGTCTATAACACTTTGGTATATTGCATTATTGAGTTAACCTACAGTCAGATTCTCTACATAGATCTCAGAGGTAGATTTGTAGAGAATTTGCAGGAAATTCTACAAGCTACAAGTCTCCCAACTTTTCATTGGGGTCCCAAACATTCAAGTATGTTAAGGTAAAGTTCTGCAAGTAGAATTCAAATAATTTGGCCTTTTTTTCAAGGGTACTCTTGCTATAGAAATTGATGAGTTTCCTATAATCATGTTTAATTAGTGATTCTTCAATTATAATAGGGCTTTTATGGGGGCTTGTCGCTTCCCCTGCTTAATCCTATTGCTTCCTCTTGTTTTGAAATAGAGGGGAGTTTGTCTCTACCTTTTCTTTGTGTATTTTATGGGTGTGCTCAAAGCAGTCAAGATATCATCTACCTCCTTTTTAGTGGGTTCAAGAGAGAAATTTCCCTGGTCTGGGGATATCTCCTCCCCTTCAAGTGTAGTGGTCTTCTCAAGGTTGGTCTCTTCCTGCTACTCCTATTCTTCTTTCTTTTCTTCTTCATCTATTTTGTCTATCTATGCCTCTTCTTCTTCTGCTTCTCCTTCTTCTTCTCTTTCCTCTTCTCCTCCTCCTCCTCCTTCTTCTTCTTCTTTAACACTTGAGTCTGGGTTCTCACCAAGTGCAAGGACTTGGGTCTCAAGGAAGGCTTCTCTATCCATATCTCTAAATTTTGGGTGTGGAATCCCCCCAAGGCATGTTTTGGGGCTTAAAGCCCAAGTTTTGACTAGGTCCATTGTAAAGACTTCGCGATTTGTGGGCACGGAGCGCAAAGTCATAATAGAGTCACAAGGTTGTTCGCCCTTGTTTTTGTAATGTAATGTCAGTTTGAAAGATCTACCCATGGTCCACGGACCATGAGATTGTATAAATAGAGCGAGGCTCTAAGCGTAAGAGAGAGAGGAATCGAATCGAAGGAATAGAAGCATTGAGTCAAAGTGTAAGTCGTGTCTTTGGGTTGTAGAGTAGGAGAAGCCTTTGTAACTGAGTGCGCAGAGGCCTAGTAGTCTGCAACTGAGTGCGCCAACCCTTGCAGCTTAGTGCACAGGGCTGATCGAGTCTGTAACTGTGGGAAGAATTAATAAAAGAGGAGTTTTACCATATTTCTGTGTATCTTTTCCTGTTTATGCATTATTGGGTATGAATAGAAATTTTACTGTTTATTTATTGCACGAACTCATATGAATGTGCTGAATGAGTAAATATAATATAAGACATCTGTTTATGCAAAGATAACTAACTGTTATAAGAAGATAAGTAAGATCATGGGTGTGACTTAGGAGAATAGTGCAGATCATTGCTCCAGTATTGTGAAAGCCCCACAAAATTTGGTTAGGGATACGTGAAGGTGAACATATCAGGGCGCGAAGGCTAGGGAATTATGCGAAGTAACCTGCACGAAGGGACTCACAGTTGGAATGAATCAAACCCTCAAACATCTCAAGGGTGTGGAAACCTGGTTCCAACACCCGCCATACTATTTTGGGTGAGACTTCAATCCGCGCTCTCCAGACTGTTGTTGAAAGGGCCAGTAGTACAGGGATTTATTTGTCTAATTAACTCTAAAACTGGGTTAGGTCCCTACAAGCCAACAAATGGTTCCGTTGTCGGGGCTAGGATCTGGATAAGAGATGTCTAATGTCGTATCACTAGAATCCAACGAAGAAAGAAATTGAAGATTGGTTGGTAGGAAGATTCATGAGTTCGTGGTGGAGGAGAACATGAATCCACGACTATCAAAAGAAGAGTGGTTAGACTGCTACATGTATATAGAGATGTTGGAAATAATACTGAGAGGGGGGGTGAATCAGTATTATCAAATTCTCTTCAATATATCTTCCAAATTTATACTTTAATTTATTCTTCAGATATTGATCATTAGCTTGTATGTCAGTACCAAATAATAATGAGCAAGAACAAGAAAAACAGATAGTCACACCAAAGAACACCAGATATAAGGTGGAAACCCAATGTGGGTGAAAACCACCTACTGCAATATGTCTCTATCTTCTTTCAATTAGAAACTTCTTTTACAATGATTTTGTACTGGTGCAGTCCTTTACTAGTACGCAGGCTGCAACCTGCTGAGAGGTACAACCCTCTCTCGTTTTCCAGTCTCTCCTGGAAGGGAGCTACAACCCCCTTAGCTCTTGTACTAGCTTATCTACTAGTACATAGGTGCTGGCCTACTTCTTTTCTTCCAAGGACCACTTTTCATAAATTTTCAAACTGGATCCATAAACATCAAATAATCATCAAGTACATGTGAATCAACCAATCTCCTTTTACAATCACCCAATAACTTCTCAGAATGCAGTAACTAGAAAAGCAATACCAGTAATCTAAACGTAGACCTCTACAGCAATAGATAAAAGGCAGCCAACAAATATTTTAAGAAAAGTCCGCAACTTCACCAATAGAAACCTACGAATATCCGAAGTTCTTCTGTGTCTGGACCGCGCAGCTCCGCACCTGTACTGTCTACCTGACTATGTACCTCTACACTAGAGCCTTCTGCTACTCTGCAGACCCCCACACCTACGTCTTTTACTGTGCTGCAGACCCCTGCACCTGCGCCTTCTGCTATGTTGCGGACCCCCGCACTTGTGCCTTCTACTACGCTGTGGACCCCTGCACCTACGCCTTCTGCTGCGCTGCGGACCCCCGCACCTACGCCTTCTGCTGCTCTACAGACCCCCGCACCTGCGCGTTCTGCTGCGCTATGGACCCCTGCACCTGCGCTGTGGATCGCCTGCGGACCTCTGAATAGAGCTAAATTAATAGTCCTCCAATGTGCCATAGACAGTCAGATCCACAGATTTGATCATGCGCCAGAGAGATCACGACCTATCAATAGATTCGCCTTACAATTTATAAATTTCACCTTGATTTAGATCTAGCTTTTCAAACCGATCACCCAAAATTTCAGATCTTAAGATATTCAAATTTCACGAGTGACTAGCCAAGTGATCTCCTTTCCTTTTTATAGGCAAGCCCTTATTCAAACCATGGACCAAAACCATCGAAAACCAATACAAGGGATCCAAAACCAGGGTTCAATAATTTAGATCCTATACCACGAACCAAAACCATATGATCATATACGATGGACTAAATACCATGGACCACCATAGGATTTCCCACGTGCGAGCGCTTTTCTCTACATGAAAGTGCGTGTACTGGGGTCCGTACCTTCTGTTCGGATAACCTGCGGATATGACCTCACTTTGTGAATGGCGTGCCTACGGATCCACACCTTTTGAACGGAGTACCTGCGAACCCCTTATTTTCTATCATTTTGAGAGCCTGAACAGAGATTTGCCACTTGAGTGAGTTTCCATTAAGTACAACACCTGTGCCATAGCGCCAAACCTAAATCATAATGCCAACAATCTCCCCCTTTGGACTTGATGGCAACCACAAGATCCTCAAAGTTATTCTCCCCCTTTGTCATCAAGGGCAAAGGGTTATGCTCCCCTTGAGAACATGCTGAAAGCTCTACTCTACTAAGCTGATCATGCTCCCCCTGACTGTAGGCCAGATCTGTAAAACACCATAAATGATCTTGACAAAAGAGATATAAGACATAAAGACACAACATTAGCAGCAATATTCAGATCAACATCCTTCTGAACTTTCTCCTCCAAGATCTTCTATAATAATGCCAACAATGTATTATTAGAAGAATAAATGCTCCCCCTGAACCTGTGCCAGATGGTCTTCAGCGAATGTACGCGTATACCCCATATGAAACTCGTGTACAATCAACAATCTCTGAAATAGATAAGATTAAAAAACAAGATGATGCATCAACTACCCCCAGCTTTTTCCTAAGGTATTCAAAGGTCTCCCTGGGCAGTGGCTTGGTGAGTATATCAGCAACTTGTTCCTTAGAAGGAACATACTCCAATTTGACCTTTTGTTCCAACACTTGTTCCCGGAGAACGTGATACTTGATCGGTATGTGCTTGGTCTTTGAATGCATGAATGGGTTCTTTGAAATGCTGATTTCACTTGTATTATCACATAAGATGGAGATAGGTGGTGTACAAGTGATTTGAAAATCCTACAAGGTCTGCATCATCCAAAGGAGTTGAGTACAGCAAGATGTAGCAGCCACATATTCTGCTTCAGCTGTAGATAAAGTAATCGAACTCTATTTCTTGTTGAACCAAGATACTAATCTGGAACCCATAAAGAATGCACCACCACTTGTGCTCTTCCTGTCATCCATGCTTCCGGCCCAATCTGCATCTGTATAAGCATGAAGTGTGAGATCTGTATCTCTAGGATACCATAAGCCATAGTTTTGAGTTCCTTGAAGGTACTTGAAGATTCTCTTAACTGCCTGAAGATGAGTTTCCTTAGGATTTGCTTGAAATCTTCCAACTATTCCCACTGCATGCATGATGTCTGGTCGGGTACCTGTCAAATAAAGCAGACTTCCAATCATGGATCTATAGGTTGGTTGATGCACTGCTGCTAATTCATCATTTGCACTGAGGCTGCATCCTGTAACCATAGGGGTACATACTGTCTTTGAATATTCCATGCCATACTTCTTCAAAATCTGCTTGAGGTACTTGGTTTGAGACAAAAAGATACCGCCTTCATTTTGTTGGATTTACAGTCCAAGAAAATATGTCAGTTCTCCAAGCAAAGACATTTCAAATTCTTTCTGCATCACCAAGGCAAAGCTTTGACTCATAGGTTCTTCATTGCTGCCAAAGATAATATCATTTCCATACACAACAAGTATTAGCAATTTGTCATTTTCAATTTTTATATAAAGATTGCTATCTGCTGATCCTTTTGAAAAACCTTCTTGATGAAGATATTTGTCTAAATGGTAGTACCAAGCCCTTGGAGCCTGTTTAAGACCATAGAGAGCCTTCTTTAGTCTGCATACAAGATTTGGATCATTCCCAAGAATGAAACCATCTGGTTGCTCAATGTACACTTCTTCTTCTAAGTCTCCATTCATAAAGGCTGATTTTACGTCCATTTGAAATACTTTGAACTTCTGACAGCTTGAGAGAGCAAGGAACATTCGGATGGCCTCAAGTCTAGCAACTGGAGAAAAAGTTTCTTCAAAGTCTATTCCTTCTTGTTGAGCATACCGTTTACAAACAAGTCTGGCCTTGTTTTTAATCACTTCCCCATTTTCATTCAGCTTATTTTTGAAGATCCATTTTTTCCCTATGACATTCTTATCTTTTGGTCTAGGAACCAACTCCCAAGTGTTATTTTTTTCGATCTGCTCATCCATTGCCTTGACCCAACATTCATCTTTGCATGCCTCTCTTACATTTTGTGGTTCAGTAGAGGAGAGTAATGCCAAATATTTTGAAGCTTTTGCAATTGTTCTTCTTGTTTGTACGCTTGCCTCCTTTTGCCCCAAAATTTGAGATTCTGGATGATTCTTTTGAACATACCTAGATGGAGTCTTCTCTTCTATCCCTATCTGTTCCTCTGGTGCCTCTTGAGGTTCTTCTTCATCATCAGTCTGATTTGAAGGATGGTATTCATTCTCTTCGATATTTTCATAATTTACTTGCCTAGGAATGTTTCCTTCTTCATCAACCACTACATCAATGCTGTCAACTATTCTTCCAAGTCTTTTGTTGTAACACTTATATGCTTTGCTGTGAGGAGAATAACCAAGGAGAATGCCTTCATCTGCTCTAGGTTCAAACTTGCCAAGATGTTCTTTATTATTCTTAATATAGCATTTGCTTCCAAAGATTTTGAAATGTTTTACCGAAGGAGTCTCACCATACCAGAGCTCATGAGGAGTTTGAGTGTTGTTCACCCGGACATTTGTTTTGTTGAGAATAACAACTGCATCAAATGCAGCTTCACCCCAGAAGGTTGCAGGAGTTCCAGACTCATCAAGCATAGCACGAGCCATTTGTTGAACCGTTCTGTTCATCCTTTCCACTACTCCATTTTGCTGAGGAGTCCTACTTGTAGAGAATTCCCTTCTTATTCCATGTTCTTCACAAAAATCAAAAAATTAATTTGAGGTAAACTCTCCACCTCTATCAGACCTGAGGCACTTAATTTTGTGATCTGATTCATTTTCAACCAAGGCTTTGAAAGATTTGAATTTTTCGAAGGCTTCGTATTTGTGCTTCATAAGTCCTATCCAAACCATCCTGGAGAAGTCGTCAATGAATAATATAAAGTATTCTTCTCCTCGAGGTGACCTTTTCCTAGATGGGCCACATACATCAGTATGGACTAGTGCAAGAGGCCTGCTAGATGATCCTTCCTTCTCCGGGAAGTTAGTTCTGGTTTGCTTACCAAACTGACATGATTTTCATATTGTATTGTTTGGAATTCTGATGTCTGGAAGACCACGAACTGCCTGGTATTTGCATGCTTTCCTTATCTGTGAAAAGCTTAGATGCCCCAACCTCCAGTGCCATAACCAATGTTCATCATTCTTGCTCAAATAGCATTGTTGTTGTCCTTCTTCAAATATGTATAAATTATTTGGAGTTCTTATGCCTTTGATCACTGTTTTTCATGTATCAAGATCACAAACACTACATCCATTTGATCGAAATATTACCTCAGTTCCTTGATCGCACATCTGACTGACACTTAGTAGATTATGCTTCAAGCCATCAACATAGAAAACATTTCCAGCTTTTACTTTTTCTTTCAATTGAACAATGCCTTTTCCTTTTATGACTGCAGGGGTGTCATTTCCAAAAGAAACTTTCTTTCCTTTTTCTAAAGCACTATATGATTGAAGTTTTTCTTTATCACCTGTCATATGCTTCGAACATCCACTATCGATGTACCATTGATTTTCCTGTCCTTCAGCATATAAAGCTATCCCACATCTTTCTGGTTGCGGTTCCTTCATTCTCCATGTTTTGGCATTTGAGGTTTGTTCCTTCTGATTTGTCTTCCGAAACCTGCTCCTGCATTCAGAATCTTCATGATCGAAGTTATTACAAATAGAACATTCAATTTCACTTTCAAGGGCGGAAAAGTTGTTATAGGTCCTTTTCGTGATTCCAGTCATACTTCTTTGTTTTTGAGCTTCTCTAGTCATGATTGTCTTATAGCCAGCACATTGAGCTGCTTTGTGACCAAAGTTATGGCAAGAGAAACATTGGCCTTTGAAGAAACTCCTGTGATTATCAAATCTATCAACCAACCAATTGTAGTTTCTACTGACACCCATTCTTGAGGTAAATTGGGAAGATTTTACCTATAGCTGGTTGAGTCTTCTGTTTGTCCTTAAAGTAGATTGCCCCCGATTTTCTTGATAGTCTTTGTTCATTCTTGAGGTAACTTGTCCCTGATTTACCTGATGATTTCTATTAGGCCTTTTCTTGCTCCTCCTTGCTGCATCAAGATAACTTTTGGAGGTGGATGTTTGAGATGCTTCTCCATTATATCCCAGACCTGTCTTGATTAGTGGAGAACGCTGCACATTGATAATCTCATCCAGAGTTTCAGATCCTTTAACAAATTTAAGATTAAGAGCTTTTGTTTTCTCAATCTCTTTTCTAAGACCAACAATTCCACATTCCAATTTTTCATGATGTTTTTCCCTTTCAGCCAGTTGACATTGCAAAGAATCAATGATCACATTTTTCTCTTCCAAACAAATTTTGAGTTTAGAAATCTCTTCATAAATACCTTATGCATCTATAGCATCCATGTAATCATCATCTTCAAAAGCCATTAAACATTTATAATTATTACCTCATTCATCTTCGTCACTATTTGAAAGTCCATCACTATCTTCATGAGTGTAATAGCTTTTCTTATTTGCATTCTGTTTTTTGTTCCATCTAACAGGTTCCTTCCCCTTGTCAATCTTATCCTTATGAGGACATTTGGTAGCATAGTGACTGACTCTTCCACAAGCAAAGCATTTGAAAGGTAACTTACCTTGGAATCGTCCAGCACCCCGTTGAAGGTTTTTGACAAAATTTGATTCTTCTCCTTCTTCTGACACGTATCCTGACTCATAGTAATCTCCTTTGCCTGAAGCCTTGAAGGCAGCTTCTCTCCTATTTGATGGTCCTCCTTTCCTCATTTCATAAGCAGTCAGAATTCCATGCAGCTGTGACATGGTAAGGTTTCGTAGATTCTCTTTCTCTTCTATTGCAGAAACTTTAGATTCAAACCTAGGGGACAAAGATCTTAGAACCTTTTCAACCACAACAGCCTCTTTTATTTCTTCACACAAATTTTTCATACAATTAACAATCTCATCTACACGAAGGAAATAGTTAGCCATACTTTCATCATTGTGCATTCTGAGATTTTCATACTGAATTCTGAGGGTTTGAAGTTTTGCTCGTTTTACTTGTTCATCTCCTTCATAGCTCAGAACAATCTTGTCCCATATTTCTTTTGCGGATTTATATTGCATAACCTTCACGAATTCTGATTGAGATAGACATCCTAATAGAGTATTGACAGCCTTTGCATTTGTTTCATATTTCTTCTTCTCAGCCAGATCTGTAGGAGTTGCTGATGGAAAAGTGTACCCTGTATCTATGATGTCCCAGACTTCTGTACCAAGAGATTGAAGATAGGCAGTAACTCTTACCTTCCAATATACGAAGTTTGTCCTGTCAAAAATTGGTGGCCTGATAGATGCTTCTCTCTCGTAGTTGCTCATGATGATGGATCTTCCTTCAAGTGATCAAGCTTCTTCAGAAGGACCTGCTCTGATACCAATTGTTGGAAATAATACTGAGAGGGGGGTGAATCAGTATTATCAAATTCTTTTCAATATATCTTCCAGATTTATACTTTAATTTATTCTTCAGATATTGATCATTATTTTGTATGTCAGTACCAAATAATAATGAGCAAGAACAAGAAAAACAGATAGTCACACCAAAGAACACCAGATATAAGGTGGAAACCCAATGTGGGTGAAAACCACCTGCTGCAATATGTCTCTATCTTCTTTCAATTAGAAACTTCTTTTACAATGATTTTGTACTGGTGCAGTCCTTTACCAGTACGCAGGCTGCAACCTGCTGAGAGCTACAACCCTCTCTCGTTTTCCAATATCTCCTGGAAGAGAGCTACAACCCCCTTAGCTCTTGTATTAGCTGATCTACTAATACGTAGGTGCTGGCCTACTTCTTTTCTTCCAAGGACCAATTTTCATAAATTTTCAAAATGGATCCATAAACATCAAATAATCATCAAGTACATGTGAATAAACCAATCTCCTTTTACAATCACCCAATAACTTCTTAGAATGTAGTAACCAGAAAAGCAATACCAGTAATCTAAACCCAGAACTCTGCAGCAATAGATAAAAGGTAGCCAACAAATATTTTAAGAAAAGTCCGCAACTTCACCAATAGAAACCTGTGAATATCCGCAGTTCTTCTGTGTCTAGACTGCGCAGCTCTGCACCTCCATTGTCTACCTGACAGCGTACCTCCGCACCTGAGCATTCTGTTGCTCTGCGGACCCCCGCACCTGTGTCTTCTGCTGCGCTGCGGACCCCCACACCTGCGCCTTCTGCTGCACTGCGGACCCCCGAACCTGCGCCTTCTACTGCACTGCGGAACCTGCGCCTTCTGTTGCGCTACAGACCCTCTACACCCGTGCCTTCTGCTGCACTACGAACCCCCGCACCTGCGCCTTCTGCTGCACTGCAAACCCCCACACCTGCACCTTCTGCTGCGCTGCGGACCCCCGCACCTGCGCTGTGGATCACCTGCGAACCTCTGAATAGAGCCAAATTAACAGTCCTCCAATGTGCCACAGATAGTCAGATCCACAGATCTGATCATGCGCCAGAGAGATCATGAACTATCAATAGATTCGCCTTACAATTTATAAATTTCACCTTGATTTAGATCTAGCTTTTAAAACGGATCACCCAAAATTTCAGATCTTAAGATATTCAAATTTCATGAGTGACTAGCCAAGTGATCTCCTTTCCTTTTTATAGGCAAGCCCTTATTCAAACCATGGACCAAAACCATCGAAAACCAATACAAGGGATCCAAAACCGGGGTTCAATAATTTAGATTCTATACCATGGACCAAAACCATATTATCATATACAACAGACTAAATACCATGGACCACCATAGGATTTCCCACGTGCGAGCACTTTTCTCTGCATGAAAGTGCATGTACTGGGGTCCACACCTTCTGTTCGGATAACCTGCGGACATGACCGCACTTTGTGAATGGCGTGCCTGTGGGTCCGCACCTTTTGAACGGAGTACCTGCGAACGCCTTATTTTCTATCATTTTGAGAGCCTGAACAGAGATTTGCCACTTGAGTGAGTTTCCATCAAGTAAAACACCTGTGCCATAGTGCCAAACCTGAATCATAATGCCAACAAGAGATCCACAAATTTTTCTTTGCATCATTCCCTATTGAGTTATACGAGTGGATCGCGAAGCTAGTAGATAGCCAAAGAAGGTGCAAACTTGATAGAACTATTTTGTGGACTCCAGAGTTGGTGTGCATATCGAAAGCATTGGAGGATAAGATCACGCATTGTGGATCACTGGTTTGATCGAATTATAGGAGGATTCATCACTGAGTTCGTGGTAGATACTTCAGTCAACTATAGCGAGGCATAACAATGCTTCCTCAAAGGACCGCGAGGTAAGTAAGTTAAGTCTTTGAATAGTTGGATTAAAATGCTACTGTGTGAAAAGTGGGTTATTCAAATACATTGATGTTTGGGGCTACGCAAAGTGGGAGAATTTACATAAACGAAGGTAGTGAAAAACTAGAAACTAGCCCCTTGATCTCACCTCCACGACGAGACGAGGAAGAGCTCACGAAGGTCTCACCAAGAAGTGTGATCAATTTGATAAAGCATAGGATTCCATGCATACCACCCCCACCCACACCACCACTAGTTTCACCGTCTTCACCCCCATATTCACCCATACCACCTCCGCCACCACCGCAAGTCAATATGGCAAGCATGATAAAATTGCTAGTGTTTAAGGGAGTAGGAAATGAAGATCCAGACCAGTTTTGGTTCATGATAAAGGCTGTATGGGAAGCATAGGGAGTTATAGATGACAATATAAAGAAAGCAACATTAGTCAGTGCTCTGCAAGATTACGCACTGACCTGGTACATTAAGCATTCCAATGATAATCCGAATGCGGGGATCACGGATATCCAAACTAAGTTGAACAAGGAATTTAGTAGGCCAAAGTGAGAGGCACAGTTGATCATTGGGTTTAATGAGATCATGAGGCTACCAGGTGAGACCCCTTGGGAGTTGGACCAGAGACTAAAGTGCACAATTCACGAAGCTAACATGACTTTGAAGGATGGGCAACACCGCAAATGGTTTGTAGCATGGCTAATGCCGCATTTAAGGAACGAGTTGTGACAATAGAGGCTAACAACTCAGGCAAAGGCCTTGGAGATCACGATGAGACTGCATGAGACTTTGATACAAGATCCTAACCTCGGAGTTCAGCAGGCCCACGCACAGTTGGAAAACTTGTCCCTTGAGATGTAGAGTTACAGGACAAGACAGCTCGCCCAGAGGTGCGCAAAGAGGTATGGTGTGTTAAATGTAAGGGTTACGGTCATGACAAGGGCCACTGCGTAGTGTTCACGAATTACCTCATGGGAGGAGGACCAATGCCATTAAAACCGGAGGCACAACTAGGACCCAGCATGGTGCCTTCATTATGGTATATAATTTGTCAAATAGGGGGAAAGCATGCTACGGACAACTGCCATTTATTGTAGAATTACACATAAAATTTGCAACAATTGTTCTATAACTTTTGTAGGTCAATAGGACATGATGAGTGCACCTGTAGAAGCTATGAGCTGATGATGGATAGGACTCCCACCTATAGAGTTCAGTTTGAAATGCAGCCCATTGACCAGAATGCAGAGATGGCGCGAACTAGATTTCAGGGGTGCGAATGAGGCCAAGGTGGAGGAGGACTTAGAATAGGTCGTGGACAACTGATATGTTACAATTGAGGAGGGCTAGGACATTATGCCCATGATTGTATGAATCCAACACATCCATCATGCTCATATTATACATTGTTTGATCATGAGACGGAGGATTGTCCCACACTGATAGCGAGGATGCGTGACAAGGGAGTGCTCCAACCTCTCCTGACTCAAAACCTGCAACTAATGAGGTCTTAGCCACGTGAGGAAGACCCTAATGTAAATATTGTGCTCCGAAGTGGAATTATGATAGCAGATGACAAAGGAAAGCAACTTGAAGATAGTACTTGGGTTCACAAGGCTCCAAAGAAAGAACCAGAGTTTGATTTGGAGCACACTAAGGAAACGTTCATGGAAGCTAGGAAGAGCTTTGCTTGTGCCTCCATTTCAGGAAGCAAAGACAAACTAGAGATAGACATGGACCCATCGATGCTCACAATGTTCCTTGAAACATGCATGAAGCTACTGCGTGACAGCAATGTTGTAAAGGGACTACAGGAACTCATTAATAGATGCGCTGGGACCATGCTAGGAGAACCGCGCATAGTCCATAAGAATGGAAAGAACGTGACGAGGATTGGAAGAGAGATGAGATTGATTGCGCAAATTAGAGAATATGAGATGGACCAAGTGATTATAGACCAAGGATCGGACGTGAATGTTCTGCCGAAGAAGACATGGGAGTGCATGGGAAGGCCTACGCTACAATGTTCTCCTATCCAACTGTGAATGGAAAGCCAAAAAAATATCCTACATATGGGAAGATTGCAGGGAATCAACATAGATATCGAAGGAGCAAGTGCACTAGTAGATTTTGAAGTGATAGAGATTATTGATGACAACAATCCCTACCCTGCACTATTAGGGATAGATTGGTCCACTGACATGAATGGGGTCATAAATCTAATGAAGTGCAAGATAATTTTTGAGAAAAAATCTCTATGCGTAGTCGTACCTTTGGACCCTAGAGAAGGATCGCACTACATGAAGCCAGTGTGCGACTATGAAAGCGATGATGACTTGGATTTCATATACAAGATAACTGTGTGAGAGCAAGACTGGGTAAATCACTCTGCGGATGGACAAATCTGATGGGAGTGCGAAAGCTCTTGTACATCAGATTTTGATGAAGAGATAGAATGATGAAAGAATCAGTTACGCGAGGTAACCACATTGAACTGTAACATGATGATGAGATCGTTGTGCTACGTATCAATAGAGGTAAGGGACCTGCCTACGTATGATGGATTGAGCAAGGTAGATGACTTCCTGAACAGATTTGAAAGGGAGGTGCCAGAATAACAACATTTCGAGGCTTGGAAATGGGTACTACTCGCTACACTCGTGAGGTGGTGGGGCACGCACCAAGGAAGCTTTGAGGACTGGCGTGAATGCAGGAGAATGACGCGCATGTGGTTTGGGAAGCCTCAGATGTGATTAACAGACAAGTATGACAGACGAGATGATCCACGTGTACACCTCGCCAAGTGGACAACAGTCTATGGAGAAGAGCCGCAACATAAGTGGTTTCACCTGTTCTGCCATACCCTAGATGTTATACCCATGAATTGGTATATAGAGATGGAGCTCTGCCATGTGACAAGTGAATGGGATATCTTTTTCGAAGGGTTCTTGTTAAACTTCACATTTGAGGATTGTTGGTGGGATACTATTGATGATGCATTGCAAGCAGTAAAAGCAACTAACTTTAAAACATCCCAAGAGTCAATAGAATTGGTTTAGCCAGAATGGGCAACTCAGCTGAGCTGCGTGCTGGAGTGTTATAATGTAAAAACTGAAGAAGATGACGAGGATCCATGAAAAGTTAACATTCTAGAAATTGAAGGCTATTGCAAGGTTCAAGGGCCACTAGTTGAAGACCCTGACATAACCGCACCAGTAAAAACAAAGTAGGTAAACATTGGCATGGAAGTTGAACTTAAGTATGCAACACTCGATGATTACTGGGATGACACAACAGTGGATAAAGTCGCTCAGTTATTCCGTGAGTAACAAGACTTGTTCCTCACCAAGATCATGGACTTAAAAGGAATCGTTGGAGATTTAGGGATGATGCAGATCACATTAAAACCCAAAGTGAAGCTAGTTAAGTAAAGGCCTTACCGCTTGAATCCGAAGTACAAGGAGAAAGTCCGCATATAACTAGACAAGATGCTCGCAGCTGGAATCATTGAGCTGGTGGAAGAATCCGATTGGGTAAGCCATATGGTAGCACAAGAAAAGAAGCAGAAGGGCAAGATAAAAATATGTGTGGACCTCAGAAGATTGAATGATGCATGTGTGCATGACCCATTCCCAACTCCGTTCACAGATGAAATACTAGAAAATGTTGGGGGGGCAGGAAGCATATTCTTTCACTGACGGATTGTCAGGGCACCACCAGATCAAAATCACATTGGAAGATAGGAGAATGACCACCTTAGTGACTTAGTGGGGCTGCTTTCAATACACCATTATGCTATTTGGGTTGAAGAATGTGCCAACCATCTTTTCATGCATAGTTTTTGTAGCATTCAAGGAATATATCCACAAGTTCATGGAGGATTATCTGGATGATTGAACTATATTTGGATTGGTTAAGCACCATGTAGCAAGCTTACGCTTGATGATGGATACCTTCTGACAACAAAAAATCACGCTGAACCTCAAGAAGTGTACGTTCCTCATTCTCTTTGGGAACCTGCTGGGACATGTGGTTTGCAAACAAGGACTGATGGTAGACCTCACGAAGATTGCGGTAATTCTAAATTTGGAAGCACTGCGAAGTGTCAAACAGCTGCGTGCTACCCTGGGTCATATGGGGTATTACAGGAAGTTCATCAAAAGCTATGCCCAGATCACTGCGCCGATGGAGAAGCTGTTGAAAAAATATGTTACGTTCTGTTGGAATGATGACTGCATGAAGAGCCTGGATGTACTAAAAGAAAAATTGGCCTCTGTGCCAATCCTAGTCTTCCCGAAATGGGACAAGGAGTTTCATGTCCATGTTGACACATCGTGTATAGCACTGGGAGCAGTACTAACACAGGAGGGTGGAGAGGGCTTCGATCACCGTATCGCAATCGCAAGTCACAGATTGTCTAAAGAAGAAAAGAACTATTCCACCACTGAACACGAGGGATTGCCTATGGTGTATGCGCTCCAAAAATATCGGCACTATTTGTTAGGGGGACACTTCAAGATGTATACATACCATTCCACACTGAAATACTTGGTCAATAACCCTATGTTGAGGGGGCACATATGCAAGTGGCTCTTATTGTTCCAAGAATATGATTTTGAGGTCGTTGTGAAGCCTAGATGCCTGAACGTGAGATTAGATCACTTGTTGTGCATTGAGACGAGAGAGGAACCTACTAGTTTGGAGGAAGGATTACTTGACGCACAACTCTTTGCTGTGCAGGTAGTGGATGGACACTTTGAAGATATAATCCAATTTCTGACGACGAGAACTATGATGAAAGAATACTCCGTCCAGTAGAAGAAGGTGTTAGAGTCGGTCTGTTCAGCCCTCCGTCAGCGATCAAAATCTCTTTTGTTGCATTTCATTTTTAGGTCTCTCATTCAGTCCAATCATTTGCATTCCATTAGGAGCATCGATTTTCTGACGGAACGATCTTGTCACTCATCTCCCTCATGTCATTTATTTGCTGGTTCGTGTCTATTCACAGTCCTATTTGGTCTCTTGGTCAGCAAAAGGGTCATTTTAGTCATTAGGTCTAGGGTTTCGTCTTGAAAAAGTCTAATAATGTCCATAGGCACATGAGGGAGGTTCAAAATCAGTTTTCATTGCAAAATTTCATCGTCCATATGCTTGATCATGATTCTTTTTCAAAACTCTGTTTTGAAGAAGAAATCATCAAATTTATGGTTTGTAATAAATATGTAATTTTAAAATCTTTTCAGTCATGAGGTGCTTTAGGCACAACCCTGGTCATCCTTTGCCGAAATTACATGCCAATCATCCCTGCAAAAATAGACAGAGTTTCATCATTCAGTCAAAAAATCAAAGTGGAGGCAAAAACAGAGTTACGTGAAAGTGCCAAAAGCTAAAACATTACAAAGATGGGTTTTTCAGAACCAAAAATCAAAGCCATGTCTTTATAAAGATTTTTCTGTGTGTATACTGTCATTTGCATCCAAGAATATCAAGGAGAGTCGAAGTTAGTGGTGAGAAGGCGATTTTCAAAGCCAAGACTGTGTTTATTGGCCACAAGACGCATTGGGTTAGAGCATGGCACACATAGGCTGCGCGACTCATTGGGCCTCCTGCCACAATGCTTTTCTCCACTAGCACGACGCATCCACGAGGCGCGCACACAGAACCTCCAAGACAAAAATCATTGTGGCTTCAATAAAAATCAAACCCATCATTCCATTAGACATGTTCATTGCTTGAAACATCCATTGCTATGCCAAGAGGTCAAAGGATATCGACTTGAGGGTTAGAGGAGCGAATTTTGTTTTTGAAGGGCCGCACGGCACATTGGAGGAGGTCGCGGCACACATAGGCTGCACGACGCATTGGGTGCAAATTCTCAGTGTAATTTTGCACTGTCGCGGCAGATCCAGGAGGCACGGTGCACTGGGTTTGTGCGCGACGCACAGAGCCTACAGGCCATTTTCATGCCGCTTCTGTCATCAAAACTCACAAAAACGCCATTTTTCTGCTCCAAGTAAGTTCAAGCGTGCTTCTATTGAAATTAACTTGTGTTGGGTGTTGTTTGGAGGAAGATTTAAAGGTTTGAAGTTTGAAAATATAAACCCTACATTTATATCAAAATATGCTCCATTGGGTTTTGTAATTGGTGTTTTCAAATGATGATTTTGGTGCCAAGTCTCCTCTCCCACTTGTGATCCCTTCCCTTTCACAACCCTATCATTATAGTTAATCCCTTATACTTTAAACTCCCAAATCACTCATATCCCTATTTCCCATTTTCCCTATACTAAACTGGACTATCATTCCCTATCATTCTCCCTCTCTCGTATCATTCACAAAATCCCTAAATCCCCACTCCCTAAACACAGTCAAGTGATTGTTGGCTCATTTTAAAGGTTTCACTTGACAATTTTCATCATCCAATTTTCCCCTGTCCCATATTCCTCATAATCCCTCATTTTTCTGTGGCACATCGGCATTGAAAACACATCACCTATTTCTCTTTGTCAAACCAATCAAACATACACATTGCAGCACCATGACAGAGACAGATTCATCATATGAGCAAGAATATGAGCAAGACAGTGACTCAACGACTGCGCTTAATGTTCCGAGAGGGCCTCGAAAAGGTGGCAGACATGTTAGAGAAGAGCCTACTTCCTTAACTCAATTGCAGGCCTGCCCGCTTGCAATGACATGCTTTCAGCAACTGTCATGTTTTAAGTATTGTGAGATGATTGCTCAGATCTAGCATCATCAGGAGTTAGTTCGGTTGTTTGTTTTACATTTGCATGATAGTCATGTTACTCTTGCTGGAGTAAACTTCACCTTGACACCAGAAACCATCTCTCAGGCCACTCGGATATCGAATATAGGGGAAGAGTGGAACAAGAGGCAACAACTGGATAGATCATATTATGAACCTTACATTAGGCCTAGCCATTTGAGGCAGCTCAGGAGAGTATTCCCATTTCCGTTTTTGAAGGAACCTTATGCGCCGTTGATGAGACTCATTATCAGATACTTCAGTTGTGAAGGTCGCTTCTCACGCCTCTATGCATACCATATCAGGTTATTGATGCATTTCATGAGAGTGAGGTTGATGAACATTCCATATTTCATGTGCCGAAACATTGAGAGGATGACTACTCTTGTGCAGAAGAAGACTCTTGAACAACAGTACAACAACATTTACCACTATGCGCTCATCAAATTTTTGGTGGTTCATCAGCTTGGATTACAGGGCATCACTTGGGATGATTTCATCTCCCGTGATTTTTTCAGAGCTTTACAGGGGCTTTCAGAGGTTGGGCATGAGACAGATGGACTTTCTCATTAGTGTGAGCGCCATGAGACCGTTAGTGTGCCAGTATTCATCACATATCAGAGGGGCACTAGAAATTTGTTTGCAGCAGCAAAGTGAGTGTTATCTCCACTCGAGGTGGAAGGCGCCTCACTTCCTCCATCAACACCACAGGTACAGGACAAAAGCAAGAGGCCAATGCAGGATGAGGGGCCTTCAGGTGAACGAGAGACCGACTTCATTCTCATTCATGATGATGATACAGATAAAATGGGCCTGGGAAGTGCCAAACTTAGAGAGATCATCCAGGAGTAGGAGACATAGATCAAATCCTTGTCCCTCCACTTGGAAAGGGCTAAGTGCACTGTGAAATACTTGGAGCAGAGGAACAAGTAGCTTGAATATCAGCAACCAATCATGGAGTTACAAAACATCCGTGAGAATCGCCAAGCTACACAAAGGAGGAGGATTGAGCTCACTTCATTGGAGCAAGAGATTAATGATGATCAGGAGTCTTGGCTAAAAAGAATCAAAATCCACTTGGAGAGACTTCTAGACATGGCTGATAGGGATAAAGCATTTTTGAGACACATGGTTTTCCATTACAGGGCGTGAAATATGAATTCCAAGGCACGAATAAGGAATCTAAAGGCAAAATTGAAGAAGGCGACAAAGAAGCAAAAGAGGCAAAAGCAGCATGATCGTCTTCAGATATTGGCTGAGGCCTCCTTAGCTGAACATGATACTCAATGATAGACCTCCAGCCCAAATTTCAAGAAATTTGGTGAAAATTTTGTCAAATTTGAATTTTTTGGCTTTAAAACAGTTTTTTCTACCTAACGCGTAGTGCCACTTGGCGCACGCTTACAATTGGGAGATCCTCTGGAGGAAAAATTTGCATTTCTATATTTTTTATCAAAATTTATGCATGCTCATGGATTACCTAAGGATTTCATCAAGTTCTGGGTTTCCTAAAAGGTCAAAAACACCCTAAAAATGACCTCTCTGCCACCTTTTGCACACACAGGAAGTAGTCTTGGGAGATTGAAATTTTGGAGGGGAAAATGACATCCAAATCTAGAAATTCCACTTGGTTTGGAAAGTAGACAGGCATGGCTTTCTAACAAGCTATCTTGGGCTCAATTTGGACTTCGGGAAGTGCCTCAAAATCAGCTCCAAATTTGTGCTACGCATACAGGTTTCAGGCATGACGCATAGAGGATTTTTGCCTATTTTTCACTCAATAGCTCAGAAATTCACCCAGTTTTGACCAATTTTGCTTTTTGATGTTACTATTGACCTTTCATGATGTAATTTGATAACTATGATGTAATATTGGCACATTTTTACTTGTTCTAGAGGATTCATTCACTGAAAGGTCAAAATTAAATGAATGAATCAGTCTCCTAGCATATAGGGGTAAGTTGTTTGACTACCTAGATTTCAGTTCCTTGTTTAGAATTGGTTTAAATAACTCCTAGAATGATGAGCCCGACCCCTAGAGGCAAGGGAATGGATTGGGCTAGTCTATATCATGTATTTTCTGAGTCATTTTCAGGGTTGGACACTTGGGATTGCTTGGCACTCCATTGTACATTTGATTTCTGCATTTTTGGCAAAGGAAAGACCATGGTTTTGCAGCACTTGGTGGGATCCATGTGGCTCTATGTTTTTATGGTGTTTTTCTCTATGTATTTGTAAGTTCACCGATGTTTATGTGTATCATTTTCCCTTCTCTTTTCTTCTGCAATTAAACAAATAAGTGATTAAGGTAGAATTCATTGGACTGCTATGCACTGCCTTGAAATTTTGTTTAATTCTACAAGTTTTCGTCTGTTTGAGGAGGACTCTTGAGACCCTCTTGCCCTCCTTAGCTCCTCACTGGTTTGATCCATCCATTGATTCAATCCAAAGCATCAAAATGATTGCCTTCCTTTCCCCAATCAGAACTCTACAAAAACTAGGCCTCATCCCCTGACCCAAATTTGCCTTTCCCTTTTTTCCAACAAAATATTCAAAAAACTTAAATAAAATCTTTGCACTTCATACCTAGCCTAAGATTGGTTGTTAAATCAGTCATCTCAAGTCCCATCGATTATCTTTCGCTGAGATTGACCCAGAGAGAGCCCTCTCCTGTCCTCATAGGGCTAGCTACGAGGCTGAGCGTGGTTTGATGTCGACCTAGAACCTTGTCTTTTCAGCTTGAGGCAAATCTAGGCTCTAATAGAAGGAACTAGTGGTGCACGTAGTAGATTTTTCTGTCATCATGGGGCACCTATATAAGATGGGAAATGATGAGATACTGTGAAAGTATGTACCTGAATTTGAACGAAGTCAGATCCTCATAGATGTGCATTGGGGCACTATAGGAGGACACTATGCAGGGCAAGTGACCACGCAAAAGATTCTCCGCACAGGGTTGTGGTGGCCAACCCTTCATCAGGATTCAGAAGCACATTGCAAGGCCTATGATATATGTCAAAGAACAGGTAAACCATCACGGGGGGACGAGATGCCTTTGAATCCACAAATGACACTGCAACCCTTTGAAAAATGGGTGATCGACTTTGTAGGACCTATCAAACCTCAAGGAAAGACTTGCATGAGATACATTATCACTGCGACAGAGTACCTAACTCGTTGGGTAGAGGCACAATCGGTAAAAGATTGCACGACGGCCACAGCCATGAAGATTATGTTTGAACACGTCCTGACACAATTTGGATGTCTGAAGATCTTGATGAGTGATCGCGGTACACATTTCCTGAATGAAACAATCAGTGTGCTGACAAAAGAGTTTCAGGTGTGTCATCAGAAAACCACACCGTATCACCCCCAAGCCAATCGGATGGTAGAAGCATTTAACAAAATATTGTAGATTGTGGTGACCAAAGTATGTAATGCGCAACAGAGTGATTGGGACTTGTGCGTTCCTACAGTATTATGGGCTTATAGGGCAACGTGTAAGAAACTGATGGGCCAGACACCTTTACGATTGGTCTATGGTGTGGAAGTTGTCATGCCAATGGAATATATTGTGCCTAGTCTGCACATAGTAGCCCTCACAGGTATGACGGATAGCAAAGCCTTTGAAGAGAGGCTTGCGTAGTTGGAAGAACTTTAAGAGGAATGGTTCCTAGTTGGCTTTCATCAACAGGTACAAAAGCAACGTGAAAAGGCCTGGCACGATCACCATATTAAGTTGTGCACCTTTAAGGTAAACGATTTAGTGTTACTATATGAAAGTAAGTTTGATAAATTCCCAGGAAAGTTTAGAATCATTGGTTGGGATCGTATGTTGTTAAGGAGGTGATAGACAGAGGTGTGGTGCAACTAGTAAAGCTAAATGGAGAACCTTTCCCAGGAAAAGTGAATGGCAGTCAATTGAAGCCATACACGGGTGGCCCAACTATCTGACTAGCCAATAGAAGCACAGTCTTCACGCTCAAAGTAGTAGGAAGAAGGCATGGGACTATAAATAGATACAGGGGATGCAGGAGTAGATCTAGGGTATCAGTTCCGACACCATGGCCTCAGAACAATGTGTGCAGGAGATTCAGCAGGCAATTGCTCAGTGTGTTGCCGAGCTTGCAGCTATTCGAGTAGAGTTAGAGGGTCTCCATGCAAAGATCTCTACACTGACAGAGTGACTCGAGGGCGAGTCACGATGTTTGTGTTGAGGGCCTGTTGGGTGTGGAATCCCCCCGAAGGCATGTTTTGGGGCTTAAAGCATAAGTTTTGACTAAGTCCATTATAAAGACTCTGCGATTTTTGGGTGCAGAGCGCGAAGTCATAATAGAATCGTAGGGTTGTCCGCCCTTGTTTTTGTAACATAATGTCAGTTTGAAAGATCTACCCATGGTCCGCGGACCATGGGATTATATAAATAGAGTGAAGCTCTAAGTGTAAGAGAGAGAGGAATCAAATAGAAGGAATAGAAGCATTGAGTCGAAGTGTAAGTTGTGTCCTTAGGTCGTAGAGTAGGAGAAGGCTTTGCAGCTGAGTGCGCAGAGACCTAATAGTCTGTAGCTGATTGCGCGGACCCCTGTAGCTGAGTGTGCAGGATAGGTTGAGTCTATAACCATGGGAATAATTAATAAAAGAGAAGTTTTACCATATTTTTGTGTGTTTTTTCCTGTTTATGCGTTATTGGGTATGAATAGAAAGTTTACTATTTATTTACTGCGCAAACTCATATGAATGTGCTGAATGAGTAAATATAATATAAGACATCTGTTTATGCGAAGATAACTAATTGTTATAAGAAGATAAGTAAGATTGCGTGTGTGACTTAGTAGAATAGTGCAGATCGCTGCTCTAGCAGTGCGAAAGCCCCATAGCCTAGTTAGGGATGCGTGAACATGAATATATCAGGGTGTAAAGGCCAGGGAATTATGTGAAGTAACCTACGCAAAGGGACTCATAGTTGGACCGAATCAAACCCTCAGACATCTCAAGGGAGAGGAAACCTGGTTCCAACAACCCCCCATATTACTTCGGTTGACACTTCAGTCCATGCTATGCAGACTGTTGCCGAAAGGGCCAGTAGTATAGGGATTTGTTTGGCTAATTAAGTTTGAACCTAGGTTAGGCCCCTACAAGCCAACACTAAATGTGGCCTCTACCATTAGCTTGATGAGACCATGGTGTGCTAATTGTTGTATCTTTCCCTATTTCACCTTCTGGCTCATGTCCATGGGTTATGGGTGACCCAATTTGAAATATCAATTCATGGACCAACCTGAACTAGTATCCATAGACTACTCTCAGTCTTTGTTCACAATTGGAAAAATCTCTCTTCTGACTCCATTTTTGTATTCAATTGGTCTCTCATCATAGGTGATTTCTTTTTTTATTCGCAAGGGTATTTCCGACCTTATCTTCCTTTCTTGAGTGGACCCCTAGAGGAAGTGTTTTCACCCTGTTGATCACCTCAGGATTGATGGTAATGGATAACCCTCTCACCACAGTGGTATAACTTGTACTTTCTTGAGCGTTTAGTGCCATGGAAAACTCATAAGTTATATCATCATATTGTTACACTAAAAAATGTCACCATGACTATTTACAGTTAGTATGGCTCAATCAACAGTCATGCTACCCTCTTAGGCAAGTCTTATGCCTCTGCTCTCCATGTCAAACTCCAAAAAAGAGAGAAAGTCTTGTATAAATGTATTTATCTCTGGGGACGCAGGTTCTCTCAACCTTACCTGCGGGGACGCTCCCAATGTTCACAAAAGCTGCGTCCAAAGACGCTCTGTATGTAAAGGGACAGGTGCGTCCCCCTGTAAAGGTTAGAATGCGCAAGCTTCATCTTTAAAAAGTTACTTGTGGTCATTTCTAGAGCATTCTAGAAGGTTGTTCGACGTGTATTGGGCGCCTCCAGATGGTTCATGCACTCCTATCAAAGAGGAACTTATCCCATCAATAAGGGAGCTATCCCACCCAAAGAGGGGATTATCCCATTGATGGTGGACCTGATTAACCTCCTCTTGAGCACTATAAATACAGGCATTGGGCCAGAAGGAGGGGAGGTTGAAAGCTATACATTTCTAAGGGTAAATGTTGCAGGAATTAGGACTCCCATTTAGAAGCTTGTGAGGAGAGATTGCCATCTTTGCTTGTTCTATTTGGAAGTGGGTGAGCTTTGTCAAAGTAGAGGAAGACTCTTGTGGACCCTGGAAGGAGCCTGCACAACACCAAGGCTTAGGTTGTAATGGTTCCTTTTGATTACCTTTAATGCAAAATTCAAATTGGTCCATTCTTCTCAATAACTTGTTGTTTATGGGTTATTTCATGTACTCCTTGGTCTATATGTTGAATATGCTTTGTTTTATGTTATAATCAGGTGCTATTTAATTGTTTGACTGTTGGTGATTGCAGGGTTTGGAGAAAAGGAGGAACTCATCCAGATCAACAAAGCTTGGACTTCTACAACAGTGTTTGGACAAAGGTAAGAACGAAACACTTGATTTCTCATATCACAATGCATGTTTAGAGAAGGATAGTTCTAGTTTGTCTTGTTTGTCATTAGAATGTCTTAGACTTCTAGGAAGGTCGGTTGTGTCCGCACAATCGACTCTTTCCGCCTGACACATATCCCTTGAGAAACTCAAATATGTATAACCGGTGATGCCTCCTAAAGATGTCTACCATGGGGGATGAAGGTGAATTATCAATGTATCTGTGGGCTCTCTCCTATTGAATCCCCCTCCGATTTTCTTCTTTGGTTTTAGCTAGGTGTAGGAGCTTTTCTAGGATAGCTTCAGCATGAATTTCAGAGTAGTTGAGAGCTAAAATTTAGTTGATGACTGTAATTACTAAAACTCCTTATAGCCATAAAATTCCTTACTTTTATAGCCCCAAACTCTTTTCAATTCATAGGCTAACTGTAATGACTAAGATAGTTCAGAGTGTATCAGTTATTCAAACCATGGACAAAATAGAGATAGACCCACTTACTTCTCACTGTAATGCATGGGATTATGAAAATTGAGGACTGAGTTGACTGTAGGCACACCCTTGTAGGCTTCCCATGGAATTTTAGTGTTTCTGTAGCTTCGTGTAGCCTTTTGTACTTCCTATAGTTGTTTCTTGTAGCTGCCTCCTGTAGGATTGCTAGAGTAGGGTTCAACTTTTGTGATGGCTTCCCAAGATGGCCTCTATCTCATTTATTTCAAAATGAATGAAAAATGCATGAAAGTTTGGAGTTTTATGCTATTTATGGTTAGGGATCATAGCGTTGTGCTAGCTAGAAGTGATATGAGTTTTCCTAATTTGGACCATTGACCCACTGTTGGTGATCATTCTCTTGCTCCTCGTAATCAACATCCACTCCCTCTTAACTGATTCAAACACCCTTTTAACTGATTCCCACTAATGTCACACTCTTACATGGCTTGTTCACTGAAAGATCACTTTTAGACCATGAGTTGAGGGTTGCCAAGTTAACTAGCCATCTCCAACTTATGAAAAATACCTTTATTCAACATCTACACATTTTTCATTATATCTTACCCAGGGAAGAGATGAGTAAGTTACCATATGTGAGTCTACATTTTTCTGATCGGTGCATGCTAGAGTATTTTACTTCTATGTTGTTGCTCAAGGAAGTGCTTCCTTTCTCTTTTTCCGTGTATTTATTTTTTCTCCTATAGAGTTGACTTCTTGTTCAGTTCATGTGTGCAGGTGCTTTATATCTCTTCGTTGCTTCTACTGCTGTGGAGTCTTGCTAGGAAAAAAAATGTGCCCATGGATGATGGTACTCCTCCTCACTCTAGTTGGGAAGAAAAATTGAGTTTCAGGCTGGTTGCAATAGTGGCACAGGCTACTATAGGAGCTCCTGTAGTTGCCCCTTTTTCTGCCTTTTAAGGATTTTTTTTCTTCAAAGGGATGCTGGGAAGTATTGTAGGGTTGGAGGATGATAGTAGAGCCTTGATGGAGTAGTGAAGGGTTGTGGCAATGGAGGACATGTCCTCTATTTTTTCATTATTATCTTTTCTTTAAATTTTCCTATATTTGTTTGAATGAGACATAGCTAGGCATGGGTATGGTGATTTGAATCAGGGATGCATGGATGATGAGTGAGTGTTTGATGAAGTATAAGGTCCCTAATCAACCTAGAACAAACATTCATGATGATTTTTTTCATCGGGTCTCCTTTCCTGTAGCATTTCAGGACATCTTGTAGTGCTACATGATCTTCCTATAGCAACTACACGACCTGTAGCAAACCATAAAATGCTAAAAAACTGATTTTTGAGGCCCAACAATGGATATGAGTGGTAGGGACATGGTTGACATGGATGAGGTGGAGTGGATGGAGGGATAAATGGAATGAAACTTGAGTATTTTTCCCCTGTAGCTCTACATTTGCCACTCTCTTAAAAAACCTGCAAAATGAAAGAATTTATTAATGGATAGGTTGGAGTTCCTTGTGATGGTATTCTTTTTCTTTTTTTTCTTTCTCCTTTTTTTTGAGGGACACACATGCTTCCTTAAGAGATTTTTTCAACCTGCCTTCCTACCCTGGGTGCCTCAAGGGAGGTTTTATCCCAAGGATATTTTATTTTAATTTTTTTCTTTTTTCCCACTCCTCGGATGCCTCAAGGAGGCTTTCAACCCAAGAGTTGGACTCAGATGCCTCATGGAGGTTTTCATCCAGGCCTCTTATTGTTTTTTTCTCTTCTTTTGTTTTCACAAATAAAAACAGTTTTCAAGAATGTTGTGACTTGGAAGCTAGGACACTTCTAATCACATTTACCTCCTTGCTAATGGTGCTGATGAACTCTTCCCTGGCTAAAGGTATTTTTTAAGCCTTCAATATGTATCCATTGGCAGGTAAGGGAATACCTTCCTCATCAATGGTTTTGATTTGAACAACTCCACTATCATGGCACTTCTCTATCAGGTATGGGCCTCACCACCTTGTCATCAGTTTTCCTTTGAAGTATTTCAACCTAGAGTCATACAGTAGAGCCCAATACCCTTCTTGAAAAACCTTGTTCTTGATTTTATTGTCATGCCAAACCTTCCTCTGTAATTGGATAACATTAGTGTGTAGGAGGGCTTACATCCTGAATTCATCCAAACCATTTAGTTGGAGAAGCATTTCCTGTTGTGCCTTTGTAAAATCGAAATCCAACCGTGTTTCCCTTCTCAAGGTGTTGTAGTCAAACTCAATGGAGAGAAAAACCTTATTTCCATAGACCAAGTCATCAGGGGTGAAACCAATGGTTGTCTTTGTGGTTGCATTATAGGCCCAAGTGGCCTCCACTAGTTTATCAGCCCAATCTTTTCTATTGTTGCTCACAACCTAAGGATTGTTGGATGCAGTATAGGGTCTATAAATGTACCAACATTTAATTTGTAAATCTAGATAGTTCGTGAACTTCGAGACATAGCACTGGAAATGCCAGAGAAAGCCCCTGGCAACTTGCAAAACAAATGCTAGTCTATCTTTCATATTAATCTCATCAATAAATGAAATCCTACACTAAAAGAGAATTCGAGAAACACCAATCCAAACAATTAAATCATGCAGGAAATAAAAGGCAAACCAATACGAAAGGAAATTCTAAGTACGAGAAAATAGAAAGGGAATCATAAATGGAAACCAAATAGTGTCGACACAATATCGAGAGACTGTAAATGCTGGAAGGAATTCAAAAGCAATTCAAAATCATTCTTCCTGTACTAATTCAACTTGTACTAATTCTATGTGAAATTAACTTGAAAGCATCGACAATTAAATCTACTGTGTATATAACTTATGAAAGAAATTAAATTAATATGAATCTCGCCTTCCTTGTCCCTGAAAGTAAATCATGGAGAACTGTCCATAATTTTAATGGAAAGTAAATATTATTGTTTTCAACATGACGCAATTTTCTTTCATTAATATCGGCTCTGCATCATACATGTAATATGTGGTTTTTGTAAGCATAAGTTGAATGAATATATTAGTACCTCAAAACCATAATCACTCACATCGTTTTCATGTTTTGGAATATAAATAAATTATAGATCATTAAGTGAATAAGCTGATCTTGTAAATAAGAATAAATAGAGGGACATAATTCGATATGAAGAAATATCCCAAGTTTAAGCACAAATCTCAAGTACAGGAACAATTTCTTAATGCAAAAAATCAATGAAGTTTAGAGATGAAAGGAAAATGTTGCAGAAAATTAAATAACATCAATCTAGAGAAGGAAAGAGACTATAAATTATTAAATAAACTTCACACAGTAAATCACAATTTAAATTCTAATTGATTTAAGAAATGAAGAGAGGTGGCAATTTGGTCTAGTGGCCAACCTAGCTAGCTCACACCCTCGATTAACTTGGTTCACACAAAAGTCTAAATCATTAGATGCAATAAATAAATAGATAGAACATAGATGGAAATTGCTTCAATTAATTCTTGAAAAAACAATCTTTACATCAAAAAGACAACATTCAACTCTAGCAAGATGAGAGGATCGATCCATTGGTGATAAATGCATGATGCTACATTAGGATAGCTTCGCTTCCCTTCGTGCGCACTGCGTCTAGCTTGATCGACTTCCTAATTCATGTCTATTTAATTAATTGACTAACTTATGTTTGCTCCAGTCGATTTCTTATATAGACATCAAATTACATACCGGGCCTTTTAATTCAACCAATTAAAATATAGAATATTATTAGTTTTAACAATTTTCCGGAATAAGAATTAGTTTTGCAACTAAATATTGAATAGGAACTGATTCTGGTAAATCATTCCTTTTTCCTGGGATGATGTTGTTGGTGGATCAACTTCTTCCTCGAATTTCCAGAAGCATTGTCATAGTGCAACAACTTAATATCTGAAAGTTTTTTTGTGGTTTATTATTCATGGAACAACTCACCCTAAACTTATCACATGTTTTCTGCAAAGATCCCTGATATGGCGGGACTGTTTTCATTCTAGCTGTGCCATACTACCATGAACGAGCTGATATACTTTTCAGTGATGTCAGGAGGAGACCGAAAGCTAATATTAACCAAACAGGCCGTTTTTGAAGCACCATAAGCCCCTACAGCTTCCTCATTGTCTTTGATAGTTTCCAATGCAGCAATAATTTCAGAAGGAATCTTAATCCTTTATTCTTGCTCCGCTCCGAGCACTGCACCCTTTCATTCCTCCAGACGAAGCCCACAAGATTCGATGCCAAAAGAGATATGTTCCATCATGATTTTGTCATAATTCATCCGCAGAATTGAATGACACATCTCTAGGCTACCAACCATTCAAATGAAACTTGTGTAAGTGTTTATAGGCATGATGCTAGAACCAATGGGACATTATACCAATTTTCTTATAGTCAATGTTACACAAGCCAATGAGGTAGTCTTCAATGTCAAGAACAAATTCATCTAGATTTAATCCAAGTGCGTTTCGTGTTTCAACATATGATAGAAGATTTCCCGTCTCCAGCCAATGAAGGTAAACAATCAGAAAGACGACAGTATTATTTTGTTTTCTCCAATGATCATGATACCTATAATATTGTCCCAACGTTCCTTTGATGACTTCGTCAAGTTATCCATATAACTCCGTGAGTTTCCCGATGTATCTCTTTGCCTTCTTCAAAATATCAGGAGAATGAGACAAATAGCAAACTTGGAGAAGATCACCCTACATCAAGTGAGTGACAGAGTCAAGATCAGAAACAATAATGTGAAGGCACTCCCTCATGTTTCCAGAATATTCCAACTATTGCTTGAAATTATTGCTCCATTATTTCTCTGTTTTCCAAACTAGCGGAAGTGGAAAGCATTTTCCTGGATCTTAAACCCTATTTGGCCCTGTTGTTCTATTCAAAAAATAAACTTAGCATTTAGGCATTTCTTTTATTTTTGGAATAAAGTAAGATATCAATCAACCCCCCTTTTTTTTTCAGAATAACTACTAAATGCTTGCCTTCCCACATACATCATGATTAAGCATCATCAAAAGACCTTGCTAACCCCCCAAATCTAGTAAAAAGCAATTAAAAGAGGACTCTATGCTTTATACCTCGAAGCTATCATATTTTTGACATAAACTAGACCCTCAATATTTTCTCTTCAAAGCCAAGTCTCACATCGCATATTGCTATTTACAAAGAGCCCACCTTAAAATGTTATCTCACAACAAGGGATATGTGAAATTTAAATGGTATCATAACCTTTATCGCATCACATTTCGAGCATTCAAAAGAACACCGCAAACTTACCATCAGTCGATATTGCGAAACACGATCAAGACCTGGACCCACTCCTTAAATATATCATGAACAAATGTTTAGGTCATCACTCATTAAAAAAGGTCTTTACATAGAAAAAACTGACAAGTAGCTATGTTTTGAAACAATAAATGAGCGGCTCGCATCTCGCATCTCGCAGAAACACAAGAGGAGTTAAGAAAAGCGAAAATGAATAATGCGATATTCCGATCTACGATATTGCTTCGTAAATCGCAAAATTGTCATTATTGCAGTTCAAAGGCTAAAGCTAAGGGATAACAAAGCATTAATGGGCATTTAGTAAGAGCTAACTGCATTTATGTGTGAAAATCCATTTAATGCGATATGATATCTTCTTATGTGCATTGGAATAAAACTTCTTTTATCACCTTTAAAAGTTATCTGCATTATTTCATTTCACATTCATTATCATATTTGTGTATCCGATAGCTATTGTTCTTCACTTTTAGGGAAAATCCACAGAGCGAATCATTGAGAGAAATGGTGAAGAAAGGCAAGGTAGTCGTATTGGAGAAGTGAGAAATGACTCCTCTGTTTACGGATACTACATGGAATAGAGAGGGAGGAACTTCTACATGGGAGGCCATGTATAATATATTGGAGGAAGAGAAACCAAGGATTCTGGAAAGAAAGGTTATAGTTGACGGATGTGATTCCTTAGACACTTCCATGTTTGAGACAACATTCTCATTTTTGCATCGCATAGCTGCACGCCTGAAGATAATCCCTTATACAGACATGGTTAAATGGGTTATTGATGAAGTTGACATCTCAAAAAGAGAATTCAAGACAAGAAGCCAAGAGGTTATGCGATATTTTATGCCAGACAACTTGTGGCTTATGTACCACCTACCAGAGCCACAAGTCATCTACAATAGGCAGTTCATTGAGAAGTTTTCCAAAGAGAATGATGACCCAGTGGACTGCACCTGAACCTGGTCAAATGATGAGGGAAAAATCAAGAAAGACAAGACCAGTATGTACACTACTGCATCTATTTGTCCCCCTCATAGTTTTGCAACGGCAATGCTATGTAGACTATTTGGCAAACCCGATAGCACTAAATTCTCCCCAGAATGGTTACCATTAATGCAACTGTAATGGATTGGGCACAAATTTTGTCTAACAATTTAGCAAGAACAATAATGGAGTATAGAAGGAAATGAAGTGTTTCTTCAAGGGTTTACCCTCCATTTTTTATGAGCGCTTATGTAATGGATGCAATTTGTTTCAGTTCGAAATTTCCTATCATGGGATGGAAGTGGACTATTCAAAATCCACTTCCCATTCACATATACCATAAAGACATGTGGGAATCTAACTTTCAACCACATGTTTTCAAAATTTGTCAGGGGGTTATGCTCCCTATCCACAAACGACTTTATTACCGAGATGCCCCCACGTTTTCCCAAGAAGCCAAGGTATATATCCTCCCAGTGGCTAGATGGTTTGGGAGTAGACATTTATGTATATCATGGTATTTGGCAGCATTACCTCCCCCCATGTCCTCCCATACTATGTTCCAGACAAATTGATGGCTAGAGAGATAGCCTATCAAATAACTAGTGAGCGAGGGATGAGTAAAGCATTAAAGGAAGAAAAAAAGGCCATCTAGCCTACATTCCCTTGGCAGTGTGGAGCATTTGCATTAAACGACCTAGGGCATGCATTTAAAGAAGTAGAGATTATGTTATCTTTGCAATTACCTAAATTCTGTGGAAGGCAATATGACCCGTTCAACACTGTCAAAGAATTTACCACCATGGTGAAAATAAAAGTATTCAATAATGAGGAATATGCATTTGATGACATCTTTTTGTAGAAAAACACCTTCAAAGAGGTGATGCATATGGCACAATTACATTTTTCTCGTGAAGATCTTGAAACCTTTTAGGAGTACTGAGAAATGAGGCTAATAAAGGTCCCATTGGACCAATTATTTGTTGAAGAAATAAGGGATCCTACTCCCAGTGTAAGTATAGAAGGTGACTCCAAAGAAAATTCTAAAACTGGTTCTGGAGAAAAATCCCAAGAGAAATCTACCAGGGAATCAAATAAGCCATCACAAAATGGGAAAAGTAGAAGCAGAGAGTCGGAAAAGGATACAACCCAATCTACAAAGAAGACAGCTGAGCAAACTTTAGCTAGCAAACAGGCTGAAATCCATGCCACCTCCATACAACCAATAAAACCTTGGTGATTGATTTAGAGGAATAATGGGACAACTTTAATAAAAGGCTAAATACAGAGGAACAAACACCAGAGTTAAAAACTCCACAGCAGAAAACAACTCAGGAAATTACAGCAGAGGAGACTGTAAATACTCAAGAGGTAGAACACATCCCTGTTATCCCCACCTCTGAAATTGTCTTGAGAATAGAGGATATTCCCCCTCTAGATGTGTTTTATAGCCCACAACACAAGGCCATTATTAAAAGACAAAGGAAGAAAAGGAAGTTGGATTCTACAGTTGTTACTACCCCTGATAATGAACAGATGGATGTTCTATAGAACGACTCACCCATCGGCCCATCTGCCAACCTTACTAAACTCTCACAGTTTGTAGGTATCTATGCTAGAGAGACCATCGAGAAAGAAACAGAGGTGCAAATGTTTCTTAAAGAAAAAGAAGATAAAATTTTGTCCCTTGAACAACAATTATAGGAAGAAAAATCTAACCAACAAGCAGAGATACAGTTAGCTAAGCTACAACAAGAGTTCGAGTAGATGCAAATAAAACATCAAACCAGCTTAGCAGAGAAGGAAGCACAAATACAAGGAATAACTGATCTACATAAAGATGATCCAAGAATTAATCAGTTTATTACTAAAGCACTCGGACTTAACTCGTAGTTGATGCACCAAAAAGAACTATTATGCCAGAAGATTTCGCAATGGAATTCTTATTGCGAAACAAGGGACAAATTAACAAGTCAAGTCATGGAAATGAGACTTGAATATGATGAAATCTTGAAAAGGTCTCTGGCTTCATCACCTGGAAGAATTCAAAGATGGGAGAAAACCCGACTCGCCTAAACTAGACGAGTCGCATAAAGAAATATTATTTACAAACTTAGATTCTCGGCTTAAAGTGGCAGAAAAGAAAACAACAGATGCGGCAGCAACATCAAACAGTGTCATAAAAAATATTAATGAAAATTTACGTAGCTCCAACCTTGTGGCAAAATTCATTCCAGGTTTTCTTCCTACTGTAAAACAACTTGAACTACAGTGGAGACAGGAAGCAGAGGAAAAAGCAGAAACAATTAGGCAAATGACTAGGTTAAAATGGGAAGCATATTGGCAACATTTGGTGAAACCTCACAGCTAATGGATGACCCTGCGATGCCTAACCACTTCTATGGAGAAAATGGTGCCAACACTAACTGACGTCGTATTCACTGGATAGCTGAAAGTTGAAATCAGGCAACCGACACAGCTCAAGCCCATGACAAACATTTTCGATCTAAATGATCAAATACAGAACAATTAGTCACCATGCTCATTTCTATTTTGGTTTTATTTTGCATAACTTGAGGATGGTTGTTTAAACCTCCTCAACTAGTTTTGTAATAATCTATTTTTAGTTTTATAGTTTAAGTATTTAAACCCCTCTCATGCATTTAGAGAGGGGTCCAAAATTTTTATCAGAAACAATCTTCAAAACATGCACTTCTGTACCTTTGAGGAATTTCTGGTGAAATTAATGGAACAAGATTTATTTTTATCTGATCTAGCATCTTCTACTGAAATTGCACTTTTGTACTCTTAGATGGTGTTGAATGGACTGAAAGTAGATCAATATTGCTGAAGCACACGAGTAGGACGTATTATAAATGGTACTTTTATCTTGTAATTCTTTTTACTTATGTATCGAACAATAATTTCTCTTCAAGTTGTTTATGTATGAAAGTTTGAATCTTGGTTGCCATTATTGCACTTTTGTATGATAATGATCTATGTTTTATGCTTAATACATGAATAATTTCTTATGTGATATATCTTTCACAATCGTTTCGGCTAACTTTTTATACAAAATGATTATTGTTAAAATGAATTCATTTCTCATTGCAATTGAATGATCTTTATTATCAATTTTTTTTAGACATTATTGTAGATCGCATACATCAATTTACTCTCGGGTATAGTTATAATTAGATAGTGTTTAAATTAGGATAAAATGCATGCCATTATTAGTTTATATTAGATTACTTTTAGCTTAAAAATTACTCCAAAATATCACATATCACCCCATGAGCACAATCATAAAATAGATTGGGAAACTGGTCCCATTATCACCAATCAGAGCCACTACTCCAAACGGAGAAGGAGTTGCCAACCAACGTCTGGACCGGGTGGTTTTCCCCATGTTGAAGCAATGATTTTTGAGGCTTCAACATTTTGGCACTAGAAGGAGGGCTTGACTGTCGATGGCAAGTAAATCCAAATCAACAGACCATTCTAAGAGTGGAACTCCCTCACCATCACCTCCAACTTCTCAAAAGCATTCCAAATCCCCTGATCCTAAGCGAGAAGTTGCAAAGAAAATTATAGAACCCACCGTTGAAATCCAAAAAAATCTAGATCATTCTTCTTCTACCGAAGCCCTGGAAGTCCAGTCTTTGATTCATCAGAGGATTTCATTATCTCAAGAAGAATCTGAGTTATCCCAAGATAGTGTTACCTCTCAGTTTACCCCATCTCAATTGTTAACTAGAGCACAGAGTGAAAAGCTTGGAATCCCTTTATTCGAATTTCCTCTGCCAAGCCGTAAGAAAGCTAAGAAAACACCATTTGAATCTCATAGCAAGGTTCTTTCATCATCTTCATTCATTCCGTCTATACCATCACAAAATCAATCATCCACCTCGCCACTCTAGATCATGATTCACACAAGTACAGGAACTACATCTTCCTCTATCCAATCACCTTCAATCACTGCTACACCATCTCCTATTTACATACCAGCAATGGCACAGAATCATCCAAGGCCATGGACAACCTAGGATTTGTTAGGATGTCTGGCCCTTTACATCAAATCACAGCTCATCCAGAGAGATGGTTACCCAAATTCAATCTTGATAATGGCCTACCAGCTGAGGAACATATAAACAATTTCATGTTATCCATTAACTTGAATGAAGTAGTGGAAGAAGATGCAGTTGTAATATTATTCCCATATAATTTAGAGGGAGCAGTAGGATCATGGTAATTCTCATTACCATCAGGTTCTATTAATAGTTGGCATTCTTTCCAAGAGCAATTTTTAGCTAAATTTGGGGATGATAGATCCACAACTAGCTTAATCAATGATCTCTCCAATTTGAAATATGAACCGAAAGAACCCATTAAGGACTTCAACTCTCACTTCAATAAATTATTTAATAAGATACCAATGACATGTAAGCCCAGCAATGAGGTCCAAAATGAGTGGTATATTCTGCTCTATCGTCAAAAATAATTATCTTCATTGATAGAGCTGCGAAACCAACTTTAGCTGGAAATATGAAAGAGGCAACAACTGTGGAAAAATGCATTCTAGCTATAGAAAAAAAAAATACATTAGAAGAATTAAAATCTAAGAAAGTAACCTTTAGGGACAACTCTAAGAAGAAACCACCAAAAGATCCTTTTGATCTTGAAGGGTTACAAAAAGTCCTCAAGACCATGTCTAACGAAATGGTTGATATTAAAAAACAGGTAGCAAAGACTTCCTCTAAGAAATCTTTTAGACCATTTAAAAGGAATTCCCCTGCCGATCATAAACCTCCAAATGCTATATCAAATGCTGAATCAGATGGAGAGGAGGATGAAGTTTCAACAAACGAAGAACGAATGGACGATGAAGAAGTGGCAGAATTATAAGGAATGAGGGATTTTATCCTTCCCATTGAAGAAGCTCAAGAAGCATTTCCTGTCGCTACACGGAGTAAAAACCCTGTTGACCTGTCACAAACAATCAAAGCAGAGGGCTTCAATGCCACCTCCCAGGGACAGAGCAACAGGTAATAAATTTTCACCAAAATCCACTCAAACTATTCCTACTCAATTGAATTCACCTTCACCTAAAACTATGATAGTTTCTGATGAAATGGGATATAATATTATTGATGGTATGAAGAAAACTAGTGCAAACATCACCTTTCATGAGCTTAGAAAATTCAAGCATCAGCAGAAGCTACTTCTTAAAGAACTCAAAGTAGTACCTACTGTGCCGCTTGCTGCCATCGTGATCTCAGAAGCCGCCCAAGAAATGGGAAGCCCCCCTAACACCTCTTTAAACAAGATTGATCCAACCAACATCGCTCTAATTGGGGGAAGATCTAAATCTCATACTCCTCCATTTCTCCTTACTTTTGAAGTCTTTTATAAGAACTTACAGAACTGTTTAGTTCATTCGATAGCTTTATCTAACATCTTACCCAGAACTGTTTGTGAAAATTTGAATGTTTAGCCTCAAAAATCAGTTGTACGAATATTACAGTTAGATCGATCTCAAGTTGAAGCTGTTGGGGAACTTAACCAAGTAACCATCAGAATTTCATCAAATACTAAAGTTTGTCAAGTCATTGACATACTTGTAGCTGATATTCCTGAGTTCTATGGCTTAATCCTTAGTAGAGACTGGTCAGAAAGACTTCATGGTTATTTTTCAACTAACTGGTCTCACATGTTGCTTCCCTATAGTGGCAAGCCAAATCAAATAAGGGTTAATCACGAAAGACATCAAAAGTATATAGTAACAGAACTAGAAGGAGAAAATGAACCAGTTGTGTATAGTAACAATATCATCAAAAACTACTTTGTAGAATCATTTCTAGGGAATTTCAATGCTCACACTTCACCTTTCTTAGAAAACTTTGTTATATCTCAAGTCCAAAATTATTCCCAAATGGACACTTCTAAATGTGTAAATTTTGTAGATAAACCTGTAGTTAGATCTTTATTTTGTAAATGATTTTTTGATGGATCTAAATTCAATGATGGAGCAGGAGCAAGATGAATATTAGTTAGCCCAGAGGGGGAAAAGACTATGTTAGCATGCAGACTTGAATATGATTGCACAAACAACACCACTGAATATGAAGCACTAGTTCAAGGTTTGTATAATGCAATTGGCCTTAATATCAAACACCTCCAAGTATTCGGAGATTCAAAGATTGTAATAAAACAGGTGAGAAATACTATACACTGTTTGTCAGGAAATTTGAAACACTATCAGTCATCAATCCAAGACCTGACCTTTCAATTTACAACGTTTAATATTTCCCCTATTCCAAGACTCCAGAATGCTAGTGTCGACCCTGTAGCTAATGTCACTTCCAAGCTTATCCCACCAGAGGATTATAGCCCTGATCGATTTTCCATTGAATTAATTTTTAGGCCTTTTATTCCCAATAATATCACCAACTGGAGAGTCTTTAATAATGACCCAGATATCATAAGCTTCCTAAATTTATAAGGCTCTTATGATGACCGGATAGTTGATGAAGACCAGCATCATAACCAATTTAAACAAGAAATAGTCAATAACGTTATACCAAAGTTTGTGGTTAAATTGGAAGATTTATATGATCTCTAAGACATATTTAAATGATCCACCAATTCAAAACTTCAAAGTTCAACTCTGATGTTTGAATTGATCAATCTTAGGACTGACCTAAGACCTCAAAATATTAATCTAGGTCTCAGACTTACGTCAGACGAAAAATCAGCCTTTATAGGTTTGTTGAAGAGGTACAAGAATGTCTTCGCATGGAACTATGAAGATCTTAAGACATACGACACCTCTATTATTCAACATAATATTCCCATGACATCTGATGAAATACCTATTTAGTAGAAATTAAGGAAGATATTTCCTAATTTAGAAATTCAAATTAAATCTGAATTGAATAAACTGTTGAAAGACAAAATTATTTTTCCTGTTAGACATTCCTGATGGGTCTCCAATCTTGTCCTAGTTAGAAAAAGAATGACGATATTCAGATATGTATAGACTTTTGCAACCTCAATAAAGCTTTCCAAAATGAAAATTTCCCATTGCCCCCTATGGAACAGATATTGCAATCAGTTGCAGGCTCAGAACTAATGTCTTTCTTGGATGGATTCTTAGGTTATAATCAGATCTTAGTACATCCAAATGACCAGCTGAAAACTACATTCAGGACAAAATGGGGCACTTATGCTTATCAAAAGATGCCATTTGGACTGATTAATGTCAGTGCCACTTTCCAGAGAGCCATGGACATAGCCTTCAAAGGTTTAGTAAACAAATCAGTAGTAATCTACTTAGATGATATAATTGTATATTCCAGAAAATGCAGTAATCATCTAAGGGATTTAAAGAAAATCTTTGAACATTGCCAAAGGTATGGAATTTCTCTTAATCCTAAGAAGTATTTTTTCGCATTAAGTGAAGGAAAGCTCCTTGGATTCATTGTGTCCAAAGCAAGAATTCATATTGACCCTGACAGAATTAGAGAAATCTCTGAAATACCTTTACCGCATAACAAAAAATCAATGCAATATTTCCTAGGTCAAATAAATTTTGTTAAAAGATTTGTCCCTGACTTCTCAAGAATTGTTTTACCTCTTCAATCCATGATAAAGAAAAATTCTTTGTTTAAATGGGGACACTCGGAACATGAATCTTTTAACTTGATAAAACAAGCAATCATAAATGCCCCATCTTTAGCAACGCCAAATTTTTAAAATCATTTCATTTTATACACTTTCGCTTTTGAGAAATCATATGCATCCATATTCACACAAGTAAATCAAGAAAAACTTGAAGCCCCCATATCTTTCTTTAGGTCCAATTTGCAGGGAGATGAATTGAATTACTCAAATGTTGAAAAACAAACTTTTGTTGTTTTTAAATCAATATAACACTTCAGACCTTTTCTCCTCAAAACCCAAACAAAAGTAATAGTACCATTCTCATCAGTGAGAAATATTTTAGTGCAAAGGGATGTAGGTGAAAAGAGAGCGAATTGGGTTACAGCTCTGCAAGAATATGACATCAAAATCAAACCAGCGAAAATTGTAAAAAGTCATGGTTTTTGCAGGATGTTGGCAGGTGCATCAAATCTATCATCATTATAGCATTCAGGTGATGATGTATAAGGCTATGAGGTAAGCCTTAATGACATTGAGTCAAGATATGTTGATATCATATTTTACTTGAGAAATGGATATGCCCCAACCTAATTAAATTACACAAAGAAAAGGCTCTTGAGATTAAAAGCTAGACAATATCAAATTGTCAATGATTTGTTGTTTAGAATAAATTATTATTCTGTTTTACATAGATGTCTTGGAAAATCTGAGGCAGAGAAGGTGTTGCAAGAACTTCATGATGGACCAGCTGGTGGTCACTTTGGAGGGGATACTACAACACATAAAATCCTGCATGCCAGTTATCACTGGCCAACACTATTCAAAGATGCACATAGTTATGTAAGGAAATGTAAGATTTGTCAGATAGTTGATAGAAGACAGAGGAAAATCGCATTACCATTATAGCCAGTCAACATTGACCAACCATTCGAACAATGGGGATTGGACATAATAGGTGAGATCATTCCTCATTCTTCTAAGCAGCATAGATATATCCTTACATCCACTAATTATTTCACCAAATGGGTAGAAGCAATTCCACTCAAGGTAGCCAATTCTGAAAACATTATTGAATTCATTAATCAATTTATCATTACCAGGTTTTGCCTACAATTTGCCTTGATTTTTTATAATACATCCTTTTTTTTCAGGCAATGCTATGACAGAGTTTGCTCTTAAAAGAGGTTTTAAGCTTAAGTACTCTGCTGGAAATGGGTTAGCCGAATCCACAAACAAGAATCCCATCAGGATTATTAAACGAACTATTGACCAAATCCAAAAGAACTGGCATAAGTCTTTAGTGTTTGCTCTATGGGTAGATGGAATAACTCAGAAAGCCTCCATTGGCACTTCTCCTTTCAATTTGGTATATGGGAAAGAAGTTGTCTTGCCAACAAATGTAGTTATTCCCCCTTTAGCCTTATTTCAATTCATTGAAGAAAATCCTTCCTCATCTATGCAGGTTAGATAGTTACAAATCCTTAAGCTTGAAGAGGAAAGAGAAAAGGCCAAGATCACACATGCACATCATTAGCAGTTAGTCAAAGCCTCCTTTGATTCAAATTCTGTAGCTTCAAAATCTTTTCAACTTGGAGACCTAGTATTGAAATGGGATAAAGCCCATGAAGAGAAAGGTAAGCATACCAAGTTCCAACAAATGTGGCTTGGCCCATTTCAGATTGTGGAGCAAATAGGCCCATCAAATTTTCTATTACAAGATTTATCAGGTAAGAGAGAATCTCTACCTGTTAATGGGCAGATTATAAAAAATACTTTCCATAGAAGATGATCTCCTTTGTTCACTGTGTATTATTACCTTTAGTTATATTTTTTTGTTAGAAATAATAATATGAGTTGAAAAACATTTACTTTTGGCTTTACAAAGGATAGTCTCTTTTTAATTTTGACTTTTCGGTTGTGTAAGTAAAGATTGTTATGAAAGTAATCATCACATATGGAATATATAGTTAAGTCCTATCGCTCCAAAACTGCCTATTTTCTGCCAAAATTATCTGATCTTTGATGAAACTTAGCTTTAGAAAGAAATTTCTCCTTTACATTAGTTAAGAAAATTATCAATAACAAAGAAAAGTCTCTATGCAGAAAAGCATCTTTAAAACTATACAATTGTCGTCCAGAAGCTCTTAAGGAGCCAATGATTCTCCCCACCTAACTAGTTTTCATTTTTAGAGTGTAAGTCTAAAATATAATTAAACTTAAAGGATAAGAGGTCTCATCAAGAGCTGGCTTACCATGATCATAAGATTATAATGAACTGACGTTACCAGTACTACATATCAAAACAGGGTAATGGCTTAAGATTATATTAATCAAAAGACAAGGGGTCTCATCAAGAGTCATCTCGTTCAGTTAAGTTACAAATCAAGTGAATGGCATTGTCAATTTTGGTCACCAAACCAAGGCATTGTCCTTTAAGAGATAAAAAATGAAGATTTGATGGAAGAATGAATTACTTCAGAAAATAAAGAAAGTAATAAGTATACAAAAAAGTTTATCTTTAAGATTGCATTCTGATGTAGGTGGGATACTGAATCATTGCTGGTTAAAAGGTAACCCTATTGAGGCTATGAATGACTACTGGCAGCAGAGGCTCTACCTATGACAACTGAGTATACCAAAAACTGATATGAGGAGAGTCTCCTTGCTTTTATCTGTAAAACCAAGTAACGACTGATGTAGACAAAGTGAATTTCTTATAAGAAAAGAATAATCAAAAGAGTGATAGTTATCTAGATGTTGTTTTATTATTAACGAGCAATATTACTTAGCTAATATTCCATGTAATTTATTTTTATTTCCAAAATTATCTATATTTTGGAACTTTTAGAAATTTCAAAAAACTCTCATAGATAACTGGTTCTTCCAAGTGAATTGCTAGTTGTTGTGCTATTCAACAACCCCCCATTTATTAATGGTAGTAGTTAATATTACATTAATAAATGGGGACCCCTTAAAAATCCATCTAAAAAATAAACTTAGCATTTATGCATTTCTTTTATTTTTGGAATAAAGAAAGATATCAATCAAACCCCCTTTTTGTCAAAAGAACTATTAAATGCTTGCATTCCCACATACAACATCATTAAGCATCATCAAAAGACCTTTCTAACCCACCAAGTCCAGTAAAAAATGATTAAAAGAGGACTCTATGCTTTATACCTAGAAACTATCATATTTTTGACATAAACTAGATCCTTAAGATTTTCTCTTCAAAGCCAAGTCTTGCATCACATATCACTATCTATAAAGAGCTCGCCTTAAAAGGTTATCTCAAAACAAGAAAGATGCGAAATTGCGATGGCATCATAACCTTTATCACGTCAAATTTCAAGCATTCAAAAGAACACTGCAAACTTACCATCTGTCGATATTGCAAAACACAATCAAGACCTGGACCCACTCCTTAAATATATCATGAACAAATGTTTAGGACTGCCACTCATTAAAAAAGGTCTTTACATAAAAAAACCTGACAAGTAGCTAAGTTTTGAAACAATAAACAAGCAACTCGCATCTCGCATCTCGCAGAAACACAAGACAAGGTAAGAAAATCGAAAAGGAATAATGCGATATTGCGATATTGCTTCACAAATCGCAAAATTGCCATTATCGCAGTTCAAAGGCTCGCCACCCTAGAATTTTTCTTCCCGATTTACGATGCAGACATTTATGAGCATTAAAGCTAAGGGATAACGAAGCATTAGTGGGCATTTATTAAGAGCTAATTACATTTGTGTGAAAAGCCATTTAACGTGATATGATATCTTCTTACGTGCATTCGAATAAAAATCCTTTTATCACCTTTACAAGTTATTCGCATTATTTCATTTCACGTTCATTATCATCTTGGTGTATCCGATAGTTGTTGTTCTTCACTTCAGTGGAAAATCCACAGAGCAAATTATTGAGAGAAATGGTGAAGAAAGGAAAGACAGTCATCTCTGAGAATTCAGAAATGACTCCTCTATTTACGGATACTACATGTAACAGAGAAGGAGGAACTTCTACATGGGAGGCCATGTATACTATACTGGGGGAAGAGTAACCAAGGATTTTGGAAATGAAGGTTACAGTTGACAGATGTGATTCCTCAGACGCTTCTGTGTTTGAGACATCATGCTCATTTTTGCATTGCATAGCTATGCGCCGAAAGATAATCCCTTATATAGACATGGTTAAATGGGTTATTGATGAAGCTAACATCTCAGATAGAGAATTCAAGACAAGAAGCCAAGAGGTTATGGGATCTTTTACTCTAGACAACCTGTAGCTTATGCACCACCTACCAGAGCCACAAGTCATCTACAACAGGCAGTTTGTCGAGAAGTTTTCCAAAGAGAATGAGGACCCAGTGGACTACACCCAAAGTTGGTCAAATAATTAGGGAAAAATCAAGAAAGGCAAGAATGGTATGTACACTACTACATCTATTTGTCCCCCTCATAGTTTTGTAGTAGCCATGCAATGTAGACTATTTGGCAAACCCGATAGTACTAAGTTCTCTACATAATGGTTGCCATTAATAGATCCAGTTTTTAATGCAACTATAATGAATTGGGCGCAAATTTTATCTGACAATTTGGCAAGAACAATAATGGAGTATAGAAGGAAAATAAGTGTTGCTTTGAGGGTTTACCCTCCATTTTTTATGAGCACCTGTGTAATGGATGCAATTTGTTTTGGTTCAAAATTTCCTGTCATGGGATGGAAGTGGACTATTCAAAATCCACTTCTCATTCACATATATGATAAATACATGTGGGAATCTAAATTTCAACAACTTTTTTTCAAAATTTGTCATGGCGTTATGCTCCCTATCCACAAATGGATTTATAACCAAGATGCCCCCAGGTTTTCCCAAGAAATCGAGGTTGATATCCTCCCAGTGGCCAGATGGTTTGGGGAGGAGACATTTATGTATATCAGGGTATTTGGCAACATTACCTCCCCCCATGTCCTCCCATACTATGTTCTAGACAAATTGATGGCTAGAGAGATAGCCTATCAAACAGCTAGTGAGGGAGGGATGAGTAAAACATTAAAGGAAGCAAAAAAGGCCATCTAGCCTACATTCCCTTTGCAGTGTGGAGCATTTGCATTACATGACCTAGGGCATGCATTTAAAGAAGCATAGATTATGTTATCTCTGCAATTACCTAAATTCCCTGGAAGGCAATATGACCTGTTCGACACTGTCAAAGACTTTACCACCATGGTGAAAATAAAAGTATTCAGCAATGAGGAAGATGCATTTGATGACATATTTTTGTAGAAAAACACCTTCACAGAGGTGAAGCATATGGCACAATTACTTTTTGACCATGAAGATCTTGAAACCTTTTACAAGTACAGAGAAAGGAGGCTAACAAAGGTCCCATTGGACCAATTATTGATTGAACCAATAAGGGAGCCTACTCCTAGTGTAGGTATAGAAGGTGACTCTAGAGCAGAATCCCAAGAGAAATCTACCAAGGAATTAGAGAAGTAATCACAAAATGGGAAAAGCAGAAGCAGAGAGTCAGAAAAGGATACAACCCAATCTACAGAGAAGACAGCTGAGCAAACTTTAGCTAGCAAATAGGATGAAATCCATGCCACCTTCACACAGCCAATAAAAACCCTAGTGATTGATTTAGAGGAAGAATGGGACAACTTTAATAAAAGGCTCAATATAGAGGAACAAATGCCAGAGTTGAAAACTCCACAACAGAAAAAATCTCAGTAAATTACAGCAGAGGAGATTGTAAATAATCAATAGGTAGAACACATCCCTATTACCCCCACCTCTGAAATTGTTTTGAGAATAGAGGAGATTCCCCCTCTAGATGTTTTATATAGCCCACAAAACAAGGTTGTTGTTAAAAGACGAAGGAAGAAAAGGAAGTTGGGTTATACAGCTATTACTACCACTGATAATGAACTGGTGGATGTTCTCTGGAAAGACTCACCCATCAACCCATCTACTAACCTTACTAGACTCTCACATTTTGCAAGTGCCTATGCTACAACGACCATCGACAAAGAAACAAAGGTGAAAATGTTGCTTAAAGAAAAAGAAGATACAATTTTGTCCCTTGAACAACGATTAAAACAAGCAAAATCTGACCAGCAGGTAGAGATATAGTTAGCTAAGCTACAACATGAGTTCTAGCAGATGCAAATAAAACATCAAACCAGCTTAGCAGAGAAGGAAGTGCCAATACTAGGAATCACTAATCTACATTAAGATGATCCAAGAATTGATCAGTTCATTACTAAAGTGCTCAGCCTTAACTCGCAGCTAATGCACCAAAAAGTGTTGGGTTGTGTTATGTTCTTTCCACGACTAGCCCATGTAGTTAATGAGGGGTTAGATGGGAGGTGGATCCCCCCCTTCATTGCATCGATTGTGTAGTGGGAGGGCGGTCATAGGGGGTTTGAGGCATACCCGTAACCCCAATTTATGGGGTCTAGGACAGCGCCCCAAAAATTTTTGGTTTTGGACCCTATGTTAGGTTGGGCAGACCCACCTATGTTTTTGTGCATGATTTTTGCACATGTTTTTTGGACGTGATGGTTTTCGGTCCATGGTTTTGGATGCGAAGGTTTTCAGTTCATGGTATTGGATGCTTTGGCACATATAAATATGTATTGTAACATTGAAAGGAACATAATGAAAAATCAAGCTGGTAGTCCCGGTTTTGGTATCAAGGGGAAATATTTTTGTATATGTGTTTTATGTGTTATGCTCTTGCATTTTTTATTTTCTATGTTTTATAATTCGTATGCAGGTAATTCATGTATGGGGTTAAAACCTACATTTGGTATCAGAGCTGTTTTGGCTTCAAGGGGTTGCCTTTGTTGCTGAGGGGTTTTGCTCAGGCCTGTGGTAGACCCTGTTTAGTGGGAGATATGTGAGATCAATTATGTTGCTGAAAGAAGATGGTGAGCAGTGGAAAGATAGAGATCAAGAAATTTAATGGTCAAAGTTTTGAGTTGTGGAAACTCAAGATGGAGGATCTGTTGGTGGATAAATATCAGTGGATCGCGGTAGATCCGGGTACTAAACCAATGGGAGTGTCTGATGAAGAATAGAGGAAGTTGGATCAGAAGGCAAAGAGAAGAATACAGTTGTGTGTCTCAGATTCAGTATTGCTGAATGTATCAGGGGAAGCTATGGTGAAGGCTTTGTGGGACAAGTTAGGGACTTTGTGCCAATCTAAGTCTCTGGTGAATAAATTGTTCCTGTGGAAAAAGCTGTATAACCTGAGGATGAAAGATGGAGACTCGATGACAGAGCATCTGAATGCATTTAATACTGTGGTAAGTTAGTTAGCATTTGTTGATATTAAAATTTCAGATGAAGATAAGTGCATCAATTTTTTGTGTTCTGTACCAGATGTGGGAAGTCTGGTTATTGCAATACGTAGCAATGCAACTGCCTTGCAGTTTGATGAAATAGTCTCAACCTTGCTGACAGAGGAGATGAGATGGAAAATATGGAGAGCCAGAATGGTGATGCCTCGTCTGTATGAGGACGGTCCCAGAACAAAAACAAAAATAAGTCATCAAGTGGGAGATCTAAATCTAGAGGGAGATCTAAATCTCCAGGAAAAGCTGTAAAGGTGGTGTGCTGGAAATGCGGAAACGAAGGGCACTACAAAAGGGACTGTAAATATAAAGCTCCTGATAAAGGAAAGGGATCTGATGATGCCCCTTCTGCAGAGGCGAAAACCACCTCAGATGAAAGTGGGGATGTGTACTTGGCTTCTTCAAGTACACTTGTAGATCATGAGGCATGGTTGATTGACTCAAGTGCATCCTTTCACTTCACTCCCCATAGAGAGTGGTTCTGCGAGTATGAGAAATATGATGGTGGTGATGTATTCTTGGGGGATGATAGGAAGGCTAGAATCATTGGTTGTGGAAAAGTAAAGTTGAAGCTACAAGGTGAAAGGGTTAGAACACTTCCAGTTGTTCTGCATATTCCTACATTAGCCAAAAATCTGATTTCTATTAGCAAGCTAGATGATGCAGGTGTAAAAATAGTGTTCGAGAAGGATACCTGCAAGATGGTTCGGGGAGCACCGGTATTGATGTGGGGAGTTTGGATTGGAACTCTATACAGGCTGCAAGATACCACTATTATTTATGGGTGCAACAGTTCTATGGTTCCTAAAAGTGGTGCAGAAGATCTAGTGGTCTTTGGAGAGAAGACCATGCTGTGGCATCAAAGGCTTGGACATATTGGAGAGAAGGGCCTTCGAATACTTCATGGTAAAGGTATGGTAGAAGGTATGAGTAATAGCTCTCTGGATTTTGATTTCTGTGAAAATTGTGTATATGGGAAGCAGAATCCAGTGAGTTTCCCCTCTAGTAGTAAGAGGGTGAAATAGATATTAGAGCTCGTGCACAGTGATGTGTTTGGACCTGTGAAGGTTCCTTCACTGGGTAAGTCTGTGTACTATGTATCATTTATAGATGACTTCTCAAGGAATACATGGGTATATTTCCTTAAGAAGAAATCTAAAGTCTTTGACAAGTTTAAAGAATTTAAGGCTCTCGTGGAAAATTAGACAGACAAGAAGATAAAGGTGCTGAGGATAGATAATGGTGGAGAGTTTTGCAGCAAGGAATTTGAAGAATTATGTAAGAAGTTTGGTATAGCACGACAGAATACTACTCCATATACACCTTAGCAAAATGGAGTTGAAGAAGGAACGAAGAAGAGGTCACTGCATGTTACCTCGTCAACAGGTCACCTTCATCAACGTTGGAGGATAAGACTCCACAAGAGGTATGGACTGGTAAGAAACCCTCTCTTTCACATCTGAGGGTATTTGGATGTGATGCATATGTACATGTTCCAAAGGAGAAACGAACCAAGTGGGATAGTAAATCTGAAAAGTGCATCTTTATTGGGTATAAGGATGGTTTAAAGGGTTATAAGCTTTGGAACCCTGTAACAAGGAAGGTTGTGTACAACCGAGATGTGGTTTTCAAAGAAGTAAAAGATGTTATTAAACATGAAATCAAACCATAGGAACCTGAGAAGATAGAGTTTGAGCTAAAGGAGGAGGAATCAGACTCTGCAATAGAGAAGGAATCAGAAGATGAAGAACCACAAACTTCGGGTGTGAGAAGATCAGTTCAAGAAAGAAGGCAGCTAGGGAGGTATAGTCCATCTACTTTCTGTTCAAATTTTTCTTTATCTATTACTAATGACGATCCCAGAACTGTGAAGGAAGCAGCAGATTCAGAGGATGGCAAACTCTGGAAAGAGGCCATGGTTGATGAAATGGAATTTTTTCACAAAAATGAGGCTTGGGATCTGGTGGAGTTGCCGGCTGGAAGGAAACCCATTGGCAGCAAATGGGTGTTCAAAAAGAAGACAAATGCAGAAGGAAAGGTGGAGAAATACGAAGCTCAGTTGGTAGCAAAAGGTTATTCCCAGGTGTCGGGAATTGATTTTGGTGATATTTTTTTTCCTGTTTCCAAGGTAACTTCTATTAGATTACTTTTATCTGTTGCTCTTGCTTTTGATTATGAGGTAGAATAGATGGGTGTGAAGACAACATTTCTTCACGGGGATCTAGAGGAGGAGATCTACATGAAACAGCCTGAAGGTTTTGCGGTGAAGGGTAAGAAAGAACTGGTATGCAAGTTAAAGAAGTCTTTGTATGGGTTAAAACAGTCACCAAGGATGTGGTATCCGAAATTTCATACATTTATACGGGGACTTGGCTTCACCAGAAGCAAAGAAAATCACTGTGTGTATTTTAAATTAATTGGTGACCGTGTTATTTATTTGGTCTTATATGTGGATGATATGTTGCTGGTTGGAGATGACAAAGAAATTATCCAGGATTTGAAGATCCGATTGTCCTCCAAAATCGACATGAAAGATCTTGGTGGTACAAACTATATTTTGGGCATGGTTAAACTAGAGGAAGTATGTCGAGACAATACTGCAAAGGTTTAATATGCAGGATAGTAAACCGGTGAAGGTTCCTATTCCTATAGGTGTGAAGTTATCTGCTGAACAGTGTCCCAAGACACAAGAAGAGGAAGAGGAAATGTCCTGTGTTCCATATGCAAGTGCAGTCGGTAGCCTGATGTATGCAATGGTCTGTACTAGACTAGACATTGCACACACAGTGAGAGTATTGAGCAAGTTTATGTCAAAACCAGGGAAGGAGCACTGGACAACAGTGAAGCGGGTTTTCAGGTATTTGCACGGCACTAGTGATTATGGTTTGTGCTACCAAGGAAGATCAATATTGGACAGAGTGTTGGATATTCATGGCTTTGTTGATGCAGAATAGGTTGGAGATCTGGATCAGAGAAGATCTACAAGTGGGTATGTGTTTAACCTATTTGGAGGTGCAATCAGTTCGATGAGTAAGAAACAATTTGTAGTGGCACTATCAACTACAGAGGTAGAATACATGGCAGCCACTCATGAAAGCAAGGAAGCAGTTTGGTTGTAGAGATTGTGTTCAAGTATGGGGTTAGTACAAGAAGCTATAAGGATAGACTATAACAACCAATGTTCAATTTTATTGGCAAAGAACCCTGCATACCATTCAAAGACAAAGCATATTGATGTTCAGTATCACTTTGTGAGGGATATGATAGAAGACAAAAAGGTGGACACCTTGAAGAATACTGCAAATGCATTGACAAAATATGTGAGCTCTGAGAAGTTCTATTGGTGTATAGAAACAATGGGTGTCTCAAGGCTGGAAAAATGACTAAGCTCTCTTATGGCCCCCTGTTGAAAGAAAGCAACAAGTGGGAGAATGTTGGTTGTGTTATATTCTTTCCACGACTAGCCCACGTAGTTAACGGCTCGTTGCGCCGATTTTTTAGCGGGAGGGGGGTCACAGGGGGTTTGAGGCATACCTGTAACCCCACTTTATGGGGTCCGGGGCAGTGCCCCGAAAATTTTTGGTTTTGGACCCTATGTTAGGTTGGGTGGACCCACCTATGGTTTTGTGCATGATTTTCGCACATGTTTTTTGGATGTGATGGTTTTCGGTCCATGGTTTTGGATGCCTATGGTATTGGATGCTTTGGCATGTATAAATATGTATTGTAAAATTGAAAGGAACATAATGAAAAATCAAGCTGGTAGTCCTAGTTTTTAGATCCAGGGGAAATCCCTGTGTATATGTGTTTTATGTGTTATGCTCTCGCATTGTTTATTTTCTGTGTTTTAGAATTCGTATGCAGGTAATTTCTGTAAAGGGTTAAAACTTACAAAAAGAACTATTATGCTAGAATATTTCGCAATGGAATTCTTATTGCGAAACAAGTGACAAATTAACAAGTCAAGTCATGGAAATGAGACTTGAATATGATGAAATCTTGAAAAAGGTCTTTGGCTTCATTACCTGGAAGAATTCAAAAGATGGGAGAAAAGCCGACTTGCCTAAACTAGACGAGTCGCATAAAGAAACATTATTTGCATACTCAGATTCTTGGCATAGAGAGGCAGAAAAGGCAACAACAGATGCAGAAATAGCAACAAATAGTGTCATTGAAGATATTAATGAAGATTTACATACTGCTAACCTTGTGGTAAAATCCATTCCAGGTTTTCATCCTAATGTAAAACGACTTGAACTACAATGGAGACAAGTAACAGAAGAAAAAGTAGAAGCAAATAGGAAAACGACCAGGTTAAACTAGGAAGCATATTAGAAACATTTGGTGAAATGTCACAGCTAGTGGATGACCCCGCAATTCCTAACCACTTCTATGGATAAAATGGTGCCAACACTAACAGACGTCATATTCACTGGATAGCTGAAAGCTGAATCGGCCAACCGACACAGCTCAAGTCCATGACAGACATTTGTGATCTAAAGGATCAAATGCAGAATAGTTAGTCACCATGCTCATTTCTATTTTGGTTTTATTTTACATAATTTGAGGATGGTCATTTAAACCTCCTCAGTTATTTTTGTAATAATCTATTTGTAGTTTTATAGTTTAAGTATTTGAACCCCTCTCATGCATTTAGAGAGAGGTCCATAAATTTTATCAGAAACAATCTTCAAAGCATGCACTTTTGCCCCTTTGAGGAAGTTCTTGTGAAATTAATGGAACATGATTTATTTTTATCTGATCTAGCATCTTCTACTGAAATTTCACTTTTATACTCTTAGATGGTGTTGAATGGACTGAAAGTAGATCAATATTGTTGAAGCACATGAGTAGGACGTATTATAAATGGTATTTTTATCTTGTAATTCTTTTTACTTATGTATCAAGCAATAATTTCTCTTGAAGTTGTTTATGTATGAAAGTTTGAATCTTGGTTGCCATTATTTCACTTCTGTATGATGATGATATATATTTTATGTTGAATACATGAATAATTTCTTATGCTATATATCTTTCACAATCATTTCATCTAAATTTTTATATGAAACGATTATTGTTAAAATGAATTAATTTCTCATTGTAAATGAATGATCTTTATTATCAATTGCTTTTAGACATTATTGTAGATCGCATACATAAATTTACTCTCAGGCATAGTTATAATTAGATAGTGTTTAAATTAGGATAAAATGCATGTGATTATTAGTTTAGATTAGATTACTTTTAGCTTAAATATTAATCCAAAATATCACATATCAGCCCATCAGCAGAATCATAAAATAGATTGGGAAACTGGTCCCACCATCCCTAGTCAGAGTCACTACTCCAAACAGAAAAGGAGCTGCCAACCAACATCCAGACCGGGTGGTTTTCCCCCATATTGAAGCAAGGATTTTTGAGGCTTCAATAGGCCTAAAGATCGAATGGCTGAAACCACATATTGTAGTTGTTGCAAGCGTATGCACAACATTCAATCTTCCCTCTGTTCCTCTCTCATTGATGTGGAACACCCAGATAATGAACCCAACTAAGAATTAATGTATCACTAGAATAGGAACTGTACAAGATTAGCGCACCTAGATTTGAATGAATAACATATCTACACATTCTTGGACTCTAGTGCAGGAACGCGATTATAGTCTAGAAACTCTTCAGTGTGCAGGAAGCCATAAAATGGTGCAGGCAGGTAAATGCAATGGTGTAGGCATGTAATGCAATGGTGCAGGAACATTCCAAAGTATAATCAAACTAGTTTTAATCCTGCAACATATAAACCTTAATTAAACTCTCATTAATTCTATTTTAATCTTGTTAAAACAAAGAAGTACCAAATACTCTTTGAAAATAATCATTTAGCCAATCGACAACATGAGAGAAATAAATAAAAATAAGACAAAACAGAGACCCAACAAGGATTCCTTCTAATTCTCTATTAGTGACCTGTACTTGTTCATTGGTCTGAGGATGGTAGGAAATATATTTTTTGTGTGTTATCCCATGCTGCCTTAACAAACTTTTGATCAAATGTGATGTAAATTAATCTCCCTAGTTAGTGGCTAGTTCTCTAGCATACCAAAATTTGTAGAACACATCGTCCCTTAAGAAATCAACCGCATTCTCCTTTTTTGCTAGCTTGACAGCTTTAGTCTCAGCTCACTTTGTCAACGAATCAGTGCATACAATTATGTACCTCTTCTGCCCTGATGGTGGATCAATTGGCCCAATGAAATCCATTTCCCACTTGTGAAATGGCTCTAAAGCCACCTGAGGTTTCAAGGGAGTTCCATCCTTGGGAGTAGTTTTCCCCATCCTATGGCATTGATCACATTGACTAGTGTATATTCTGGCATCTTGGTGAGTGGGCCAGTAGTAGCCAACTTGTAGTACCTTGAAATTTGTCATCTTGGAATAAAAGTGACCTCCAGAAGGCCCATCATGACATGCTAAGAGGATGTCAAAGACTTCCTCTTCCCTGACACACCTTCTCAAGATTTGATCTGGCCTAGTTTGAAGAGATTACCCTGAATCCAAGTGAATGGGGTGCTCTTCCTTACAATCATTCTCTTCTCTTGGGATGATAGATTTGGAGGGAACTTTGTAGCAACTAGGTAGTTTTCTATGTCAGAAAACTATGGAGAGAGAACTAAAATAGAAAATAAATGCTTATTTGGTAGCTGATCATCAACCATCCCTTCCTTTCTTGCCAGCAAATAAAGTCTAGACAAAAAATCTTGAGCTACATTTTATTTACCTAGCTTATCAATGATGGTTAAATCAAACTGTTGCACTAAAAGCAACCATCTAATAATTCTGGCATTCATATTAGGCTTTTTCATTAAGTACTTGATAGAATCTTGGTCAGTATGCACAAATGTAATTCAGTTCAGCCTTAGACAAGTTTTTTCTAATGAAGTAAGTGACATAAGGCAACTTGTCATCTATCTAACCTAGAGTTTCTCCTACAAATTTTTCAGATGCATCTACATGGATGTGGAAATGGAGAGCCTAATTTTCACCTCTAAGTATGGGTACAGTATTCAACTTGTCCTTTAAGATTTTTAGGGCCCCTTGGAAACTATCTGACTAGCAAAATTCAGAGTCCTTAACCAACAGTCAAAACAATGGTGAGGCTACTTTGCTGAATTCCTTGATAAACCTCCTATAATATCCAGCTAAGCCCAAGAAACTCCTAACATCCCTCTGCTTTTGAGGAGTAGGGACCCTTTTTATGATGAAGATTTTATTTGGGTCCACTCGTATTCCTTTTTGGGATATTGAATGACCCAGAACAGTCCCTACATTCATCAAGAATTCACACTTCTCAGGACTAAGTGATAGGTTCATTTCAATGCACTTATTTAGTACTTTCCCCAAGTTAGAGAGAGCCTCTAGGAAGTCACACCCATAGGGAGTAAAATCATCCATTTATATCTCTACAGAGTCATGGAATAGCTCAACAAAGATGCTCAGAACCGCCCTTTGAAAAGTGGTAGGGGCATTATATAATCCAAAAGTAAGGACCTATAAGAAAAGGTATCCCAAGGATAAGTGAAGTTGGTTTTATCTTGGTCCTCTAGGTTGATCTGCATCTGATTATAACCATTTAATCCATCTAGTAAAGAGAAGAACTTATTTCCTGCAATACCATCCAAGACTTGATCAATGAAAGGTAGCGGAAAATGGTATTTTTTAGTGGCTTTGTTTAGCTCTCTGTAATCCACATAGATCATCCACTTTATATTCTTCTTTGGGACCAAAAATAGAGGGGACACCCACTTACTATCTGAGATGGGGGTAAATGAACCTTGCATCCAACAATTTCTGCAACTCTTCCTTTACTATGTCTTTGAGGGCTAGGTTCATTCTCCTCTGAGGTTGCCGCACTCGTTTGCACCCTTCGTTTATGTAGATGTGGTGAGTACACACCAAAGGATGCACCCCCTTCATTTATTTGTAGGTCCAAGAAAATGCATCTAAGTGTTCTATCAACATGTTACACAACTTCTCTTATTGGTTGGCTGAGAGAGGGGTTGATCTTCAAAGTCTTAGATGGACCAATTTCTACCATTTGACATGTGCAGAACTTGGGTCCACTAGGCATAACTCAGTCCAAGGATTACCCTTGGATTCCTTCACCAACTCATCAAGAGGCATGGTGTTGCGAGGTTGGTTCTCGAGGATTTGATGAATAAGGTAATCTTCATTATGTTTCCCCCCTCCTATAGTAGCATCTAGGGTACATATTGGATAGGATGTGGTATGATATACTTCATCTTCCTCCTCTTCCAACCATAAGGGTAAGTCACACTCTAGGGATAGTTGAGTAGGAGGGTATACAACCAACTATTTGGACAAATGCCCATTATTAATGGGCATGTTCCCAACTCTGCAACTTATGTAAGCATCATCAGTGTCTAGCCATGGTATTTCAAGGATAAGAGGATAACCATTGAATTTGGTCTTAGGCTGGAGAATCTCCCAGAAATCAATAGAGACCATCACATCCTCAACAACTCCCCGAGGAGCTATTGTGGACCTATCTACAAATTGCAATAATGTTGTGGTATTTCGTAAGGATCCTTGGAGATTTAATTTGAGCATGGTCTCCTTAGTCATCACATTGATGTCAGCTGTTGTACCTTAAGAAACCAATTTCATGGTTGTGTAGAAATTGTGCTTAAGAAAATAATGTTTATAATTATTGTCACTTGTTTGTCACTTAATTGTATGTTGTATTCTCAAATGAAGGACTTGAAAGACTTGGTTTTAAACCATCAATACTTAGGTGACATGATAATATTAGAATTCCATTTGATTGCTGACTATAAATGATGAATGAAGAAAGCTTGAAGAATTCATAGACAATATGTTGTTTTACACAAAATCTACTATCTGTGACACTTGGAGAAGTTAAAGATAATATGATGTCTTACACATAAACTACTATTTGTAACTTAGAAGAATTTCAGAGGTGGGAACTATTATCACCCCAAGAAACTCTCCTAGGTTGTATCTCAAAGATTCTCGGGAACATTACAAACTCAACAAAAATGTTGGAAACAGGCGGATGAATGGAAGGAATGACACATATTCAAGCCAGATAACCACTTCTACTATGCTTAACCCCAAACATGGGTGAACACCCCCAAACTATAAGGCTTTAGACCACCAAATACTCATAGCTTGAGGAATAGGTGAAGATGGAGAATACTAACCACACCAGCAGATGCACAAGACCCTGTGATGGCCAGCTGCAACCAATTAAAAGGTTTGTAAATCTATTTCCTAATGCAGAGACAGGATGATAGCTCTCTGGCACCGAGAAAATAGAAACCTGCATACACCTTTAATAATACATACTAGATTCTAACACAGAGGTGGGATGATAACTCCTCTAATGCTAAACATCAAGAGCACATGAAAAATGCATAACAGACACAACCCGAAACAAAGAAGAAGTGGAAAGTGAGCAATTAACAGCAAAAGAAGCTTGCATTAGCTGAAAATGAAGACCAGATGCCACAGGTATCACAGTAGTTACAGTCTCCAGAAGTTGAACTTTACATCAAAACAATATCCATCAACCTTCATTACATCTTGTTTTTGGGTATATATGGAGGTTGATTACAAAAATATCTACTATCCTATGTGTGGAGGGGTCATAATGGACCAAAAACCACATTAACTATTTGATATGGGTCTCTGATACAATCTACTGCTTTCATGAACAAAATTTGACATTCTCTAGTACTTAGCTGTACTCCTCGAGCAGGTGGAGTGTTGTATGAATAAATTTCCATAACTGTTGGAGGCGTTTAACTGCTCGAGGCTGTACTTTCCTTCCTTGGCCGTTCTATCTCTTGAATGAGATAGTTTATGATTAACTGCGCAAAGTGCTGGCAGGTAGCTGATCGCTGTTATCCTTCATCCCTTTGAAGTATGGTATAGGCCAAACACATGAAAACTGCATGGAAAATGAACGAAGGGCTGGGAATAAATGTTAGCCATTGGATGGAACTGACGGATGGCTGAGATCTCATGGCGAGAGGCGATGGGAAGACACGGGGCAGAGCAACTATGAACCGTCGGATCACATATATGGACTGCAAAGATCATTTGATAGGGGGTATCGAGAGAAGGCGTGAATGGAGAAATGTGGGCCATCGGATCACAGTTAGGTAGATCCGACGATGATCGGGGTGTAAGTTTCACGGGAGATAATGAGTGGGAGAACGGGTAGGATGGCAGTAAGTAGTTTCCCCACACTGCTTATGGAAGGTAGTGGTATACGTACATAGCCGAGTGATCACAATAGGAGGTTGACATGTGGATGATGGGACAAGCGGAAAATTGCTACGATCGCGAGTTAACGCGCGGGCAGGTTTTGGCAGTGGTAGGTGCGACTGCCGTCAGATCGTTCGGCAAATGATTGGACATCGAAGGTTTAAATGCACATGTTTATTGATTGATGTGACAGGGGAGGGCCTCGTCGGTAGCACTTTTTTCATATGCGTGCAGTTATATGACCACGGTCTCATGGGTTTAACTTTGCACCTGGGACCCAAGGGAAAAAGGATTTATACAGGGTTTATAAAGGATTATAGAGGAAAATAGAAATAACGGGGTTAAGGGAGAATAAGGAGAATGAAGGGGCAGTGAGGAATGGAGAGGTTTAGGAAGGAAAATAGAGATAGCAAGGTGAAAGGAAGTAAGTGGGGAAAAAGGGAAAGGTGAGGATAACCACTGTAGACCATCTCTGAGCCAGCAACCCAGGACCAAGCTTATTCCTCCTCCTGGAAAATCAGCAACATGTAGCAGAGCTAACACTGGCTCCTTCTGGGGATGAGATCCTCCCTGTGAGGTCTCAAGAACCTACAAACCATTTCCTTTTTGATGAAAACAAATTAGCCAAAATTCCTAGTGTTCCATTGGGCATGGAGTATGACTAAATCTATACTAAAACTGATAAAGAAAAATATTTACAATTTTAATGCTCAAAGACTTTAAATCCTATAAATTTTGAGAAAATTCCCATTAATTGGGCCATCAGAAATTGCTTCTCCCCCCATACTTTTCAGTATGAAGGTGTGGTTCCCTTGAATCTGTGAAATAATAAAAGGGCCTATCCAGAAAGCATAAAACTTTCCATGGTTGCCTTTCTTTTCTTTTAGTGCATCCCACTTCAAAACCAAGTCTCCAACTTAAAAATTATCTATCTTTGTCTTCCTGTCAAAAGCATCCTTGATCTTTATCTAATGTGCTATAGCCTTTTCAACCAGTTGTTCTCTAATATGATGTACTTTTGCTAAATCAGTGATCCTCTTTGCCATGTCTTCTTCTTCATTTTGTTCTGTTTGAAGGAATTTTTCCACAGGGAGAGTAAAATGAATTGCGAATACAACTTCAGTACCATATACTAGCTTGAAAGGAGAATTCCCTGTGGATATTTTAATGGTCACTCTGTCAGCCCACAGTGCATACTTGAGCTTAGAATCCCAGTTCTTTTTATTGTCTTCTAACAGCTTCTTAATTTTCCTTATCAAGCTTTTATTAGAGGATTCTGCTAGACCGTTTCCTTGAGGATAATATGAGGTGGAATGAACCAATTTAATACCCATTGAATCACACATTTCCACCAATTCTTTTTCCTTGAATGTTGTTGCATTATCTGTGACTAATTTATGTGGACAACCAAATCTGTTGAAGATATTCTCTGTCAAAAACTTCATGACCACATTATGATCAGCCTTCCTGGTAGGGATTGCTTCAATCCACTTAGTAAAATAATCAGTGGCTACTAATATCCATATGTGCTGGCCACTGGAATGTGGATTGATTTCTCCAATGAAATCCAAGCCCCACTGTTGAAAAGGTCCTTTTACATGTATTGGTTTTAAGGGCAGGGACTTCAACTACTGCTTTCCTTCAAATCTTTGGCACCTGTCACAACATTTAACAAAATAAAATACCTCAGAAAATAAGGAGGGCCAGTAATATCCAACTCTGAGGATTTTATGGGTTGTAGTCTTCCCATAATGGTGCCCTCCACACATGATGGAATGAAACTATTGCATGACTTCTATTGATTGTTCTTTGTCCAGACACCTCAAAATCATTCTAGATGAATCCCTCCAATAGAGCAGATTTTCATTGATGCAATATTTAGCTTCCCTAAGCTTTATAGTTCTAGCTTGACTCGTGCTTAAGCCTGGAGGGATTTCTAGCTTCAGTAAGAAATTAATTATTGCAGAATACCAATCACAAGAAGCTAGACTTTCTGCCACTAACTGCTCTCTTTTTGGTTCAGCTGCTTCCTCTTTTTCATTTGTCTGACCAATTTCTTCTATTGTGCACAGTAAATCAATATCTAATGATGTGCAATTTACTTCAGCTAACAATCTGGCAAGACCTTGACCTCTGACCAACTTGGTGGGCTTCAGTTCTATATTAAATTCAATTAGCTTTTCAATCCATTTAGCCCTTCTTCCATTAGCATCAGGTTGTGTTAGGACATCTTTTATTGCAGCAGAGGGTACATATGAAATTATCTTAGAATGCAAGATATAAACTCTGAAAGCTTTCAAGGATTTGATAAGGGCATATTCTTGTTTTTCAATAATGTCATACCTCAGCTCAGCATCCCTTATGTTTTTGCTGAAAAATGCCACCGGATGCTCTGAACCTTCTTCATCTGATTGCAATAAAACTGCTGCGATGGTGTCTTCAGAGGCAAATGAAAATATATGGAACCCCTTGCTATAATCTGGACTTATTAAAATGGGAGCCTCCATAATAGCTTTCTTGATGGAATCAAATGATTTTCTTGCTGCATCAGTCCACCTGATTTCCGACCCCTTCTTCAACATGGAGGTAATATGCTTCATAAGTTCTGCAAGATTTGGTATAAACCTCCTCACAAAATTAATTTTTCCCAGAAAGGACTGTATGTCCTTTTTTGATCTCGGGACAGACAAAGTCTATATTGCTTTTACTCTTCCTGGGTCAATTCAGACACCTGCAGTGGAAACAACATGTCCTAACAGCCTACCTTCTTCTAAAGAAAATTGAGATTTTTTAGGTGTTAGCTACCTATACCAATAGGTTTCATATTTCATGATTGGCAATGAAAAGGTCCAAATATGCTCTGCTTTGATGATGCAAAGATCACATATTTCCATAAGAATACAATCTGTGCTTATAGCTTGATATGGACTCAAATTTTGAGGGATTGTCCATCAGTGTAAACTCGATCATGCCATGTTTTGAATTTTCAGTTGTAGAATAGAGAAAGAAGTCTGTCCAAACTGTTTAATCTTGGCAGACAAGTAGTTTAGGTAGAGAAGAAAAGGCTCCCAACAGCTTAATCTGGGACCTTGGAAGAAATAAGGGTAGAAGTAGATTGAAAAACAAAAGAAAAAGCCAAAGAAAAGAAAAGGCAAGTAAGGGTCTGCAAGTCCAAGTGCACCCTCCAAGAAGAAATAAAAAATGCTAGGAATATAGATGGGTAGGAAGTTGGGGTTGCAGAAAGGTCATTTCTTATAAGTTGCATGTGTGCTAACTTTGTTGACCAAAGCAAAATCAATGAATTCAGATGGAGTCATTCTTCATCAAGTTGCAGCAAGCAAAGAAGCATGTCTAACCTCCCTTCTTCCCCTTTTTCCATTTCATTACTAACACTCCCTCATCAGTTGAGATTCATGGAAGAAATTATGGTTTCATGGTGGTTCTTAATCTTTTTAGTAGCCACATTTCTTGTCTAAAAATTCTTTTCATTTTGATCTACTCCCTAAAACTAAGTAAGTTTCAAATAAACCTAGTGATTTCCCCCCTCATTCACATTTTCCCCATATTAACTCTAACTCTATTATGTAATTCCCCTATGTTACCCTTCCCCTACTATTATTAACACCATGGTGTATAAACCCCAAAATTTTGTATAAATATCCCTCCCCTTGGCATTATAGCCAATAAATCCTCTGTCAGGGATCAAATTGGCATCTGGTCACTTTGATGAACCTAAACCTCACCTCTCTCTCTTCTTCAAAGTCATTCCACCCATTAAACCTCCGTTTGTAAAGAAAAACCTTATAAAAACCCCCTCCTACCCATAAATCCCTTTGAAATTGTGAAAAAACCCAAAAAACCCACCTGTTGCCGCTTATCCAAAGTTTCGGCGCATATGTTTGATTTTTCAAAAATACATTGAAAAAACTTTACAAAAAACTCATATCCTAAACGCTTTCCGCCGGGCGCAGCTTCCAAAACAAATAATAAACTAATCCCGCCCCCCCATCCGTATTGTCCGATCACATCACCCTTCCGTCAACCGTCGGATCGGACCCATGTGATCCGACGGCCCTCGTTGATATCGGAGCGGCCCCGATGTCCGACAGATACCTTCCGATATCTGTCAGAAGGTGACATCAGGTGCCCGCCACGCGCCTTCCCCACAATGCATCGGAGGTACGCCTGACACATTCCACCTCCGTAGCTATAGCGGTGCGATATAAAACCACCAACCGTTTCCGGTTTCTGTCAATCCGCTCATCCAACGTCATCCCCACGTCATTGCCACCCCGCCATCGCCTCAACCTTTTTGTCCGCCCCCGTGCCAATGTGTCTGCCACCGCATCATCCCCGTGGACCAATAGTAGCTCGCCACCTCACCCGATGATGCCATGCTGACGTCATCCGACTCCGACTCCACCCGATGACGTCATGCTGACGTCATCCCAAAAACGCGATAATATTGCCAAAAATCCATTTTTAGGCCAAAATCTCGTGTTTTTTCCACTTTTGGCAAAAAACACTACTGTTGCTTCTGCATGCTGCTCACGTCCAAACCAGCACCAGCCTGCTAAAGTCGATTCCGAGACCGCCAGAGCCTCCATTGCACCTGCATTCGCAACTCTTGCTGACGAATTCACCAGGTATTCTTCAAAATCATCCCATAAACCTGGTTTTATCCATAATTCCGCAAATAAACTGTTAACAGACTTTAAAACTCTGTTTTCACCGTTAAACGCACTGTGACCTGCACTTATATCCAGCCAGTGAAGCCATTAAACTCCTGCAGGGCCGCATTTGACAAATTGAGTTGAAATTCGCAGCTAGTTCGCGCAGTCGTGAACTAGGTACCTTAACTGACCAAATTCACCACAGAAAACACTTTGCTCAGACCTGCTACTGTTTTGTCAGTCCTTTTAAGCAGTATTTCAATTGCTGCAACTGCCTCACTCACTCTCTGTTCCATACAATTCACATTTCTCCCTCAAAGAAAACTCTTTGGGTTGCTCTGCATAGCAACTCTATTCATAAATCCTAGGAGAAGTTATGGATCCACCAGTGGCTCCAATAGCATTAAACATTGCTCCATTAAATGCCCCTCAGAGACAATTGGAATGGCAGTCTCTGGCAGACATGGACTATCAGATTTCAGAGGAAATGCTGATGGGTACTAAGTTCCACATCCACCTGCTCAATGAACTGAAGGCTAAGCATGAGGCTGGAACAGATGTGCTGGGGATATGGGGCTCATTCCTCCCTATTTTCAAACTCCCTCAAGTTAACCAATTCCCTGAGTTGATCCATCTGTGTGCTGAAAATTATGACCCCACTCAGAGGGCAGTTCTTGACCCTTCAGGATCAGCTGTGTTTTATGTCACCCCAGAAGCTATCAGGGATATGCTCTGCTTCAGGACTGAGAAGAAACTGGTCCCTCTATCACTTGTAGACCTGATAAATCGAGGAGCCAGAATGACAGATGCTCAGGTTACCAAACTAAACCAGCTATACATTGGCTCTGACTCTGTGAAGTATCCTCCTATCAATCAAGTATACCTCAACCAACTGGGCAGAGATCTGGCTGACATGATTAGTCCCATTTTGGGCTACAACTCCATTGAGTTTGTTGATCAAACTGTGCTGGTAATCATGCTCATGTTTGCTCCTGGCAAGTCTCCTATCTGCTATGACTATGCCACCTATATAGCAGACAAAATACATGAGCAACTAATGAACCTGGCAAGAGAAAGAGTGTTCAGGTATACCTCCTACATTTACCACTTGATCTTATATCATCAACATCAGAAATTCTCTTTTCCAATCAAAAGAGAGGATGCCCAAGGCAATCCAAGATCAGTGGTCTATTGGTCATCTGTTTTCCATTGTAGAGGTGAAACTCCTTATACCTATTGTGAGTTCATAGATCAGTTCATTCACCCAGCTATGTCAATAATGATGGGTTCACCCCCTCCAAGGCTCACAGATGAAATGCAAAGGATCCTGCAGCTATCCAAATCATACAACATTGGGGACTAGTACTTTTACCAGCACCACACCGTCATCAGGATGTATGGGTGTGAACTGCCTCCCTACAGACTACCCAGATATGTGCCTATGAGGCTATTTGCCTTAGAATACTTCAGGCAGTTTGGCAATGTTGATGTGCTTCACTTTTTAGGCAAAGGCAAGAAAGCACAGTTGAAAGTCAGGAACCAACTGGGCCACTTTGTCTATAACCAAAGGGAGGAAGGTTGGAAAGAAGCATACAGGATGCTTGAGTCCCTTGGCCTTCAAACTAGTTTCCTCTGGAAACCTTATGACCCCAACCACTTCATCACTTTGAGAAGGCTCAGATATAGGCTCTCTGGCTATGATCATCTAAAAATCCCTCACATTGAAAAACATGCTAACCAAGCAAAATGGAGGAGAGGAACCCTAGAAGAGCCGGTTACACAAGAAGAGCTGAATCAAAGAGCAGTGAGGAATCCTAAAAAGATGGCTGACCTTGAACTTTGTTCACAGGTGTTTTCACTGCCAAGCACACAAGTGGGAGCGGTTGCATCCTCCTCGACTGCAAACCAGCAAGCACCCAAAGCCACTGAAGATATATCTGGCAAGGGCAAGGAAAAAGAAATGGATACTGAACGGCCACAGCATGAGAAGGTGCAGCAACAGCAGCAACAGGTACAACAACAACAACAGGAAATGCAGCAAGAAGAAGGGCAGCATAATAAAGAGCAGCCCCCACAGCAAGAAGGGACAGTTGAAGCCCCCATTTCCATAGAACAGCAGGCACAAAATACAGTGCCACCAAGGCAAGAAACATCAGTTGATGCATCAATCCTCTAAACTCCACAAAAGGAGGATACTAGCAGAAAAAGGGACAGAGAGACTCCCTTGACCACATCAGAAAGTCATGGTGAGAAAAGACAGAGAATGAACCCTTTCTCTGATGAGGAAATGCCAACAGGGCAGTCTCTGGGCATGGGCCCACCTAGCAGGGAAGTATCTGCAAGTTCCTTCCAAGGGGAACAGAACAGAACTGTGGGAGGAGAAGTCAGCTCCTCTAGCCAGCAGAGGGAGGGTGAACTGAGCATCAAGCAGCAGTTCATAGACATAAAGAAGAGGAGTGAGCCCATAAAAATACAACTGTATAATCATTTGCTAAAGATGGCTCCCACCAACCAGCAAAGACTGATGTCTGCTTTTGATGTCAGTGAAGGAAAGATGATCATGAGTCATTTCTTACCAGCTGTAGCACAACCCCAAACTCATGCAGATTATATAAGGACCAATCTTGAGGTCCTTGCCAAAGACATCCACCCAATGGATAAAATTGAGTTGCACAAACAAACAGGTGAGATGGTCTATGCCTCCTTGGCAGACAAAACCTTGGACAACTACAGGCTGGAAAATAGCCTTAATAATACAGCTGCCCAACTTGAGTTGGAAAGGGCATCATCACAGGCTAAGGACAACAGAATTAGGTCCTTAGAAGATATAATTATTGAAATTGGGCATGATCCCAAAGATATCAAGGGCATCCAGGAGATATTGAAGTTAAGGGATGCAGACATGGCTGCTTTGAAGAAAAAGATAAAAATGCCAGCCACAATCCACCCTCAAACAGATGAGGTTGCCTAGCAGAGGCATGATAAAGAAGCCACAGATTTGCTGGTGTCTCTCTACAAACAGCTCATCCAGGCACAAGAAAAGCTGGGAGAATCAGAGGCTGCACAGGCAGCATTACAGGCAGCTTTGAGACAAAGAGAAGAAGGACAGACCTCCCAGCCTCCTCCTGAAGTGATAAATCTTGAGGAAACTGCTCCACCTACTGTTCCTCCTCCTCAACAGCCAGAACAAGCAGCAACATCCACCTCAGCAGCACCACCAGCAACAGAGCAGGCCCCAAGCCTGGACATGCAAAAGCTGAGGAATGAGATCCAGGCCCTGGAAGCTCAAATGACAGAGCTGAATGAGACCAGGGATAAATTGGCCAAAGTGAATGACAGATATGATAAATCCAAGCAATTTGTGGCAGAAAAGGGTAGGGAGATAAAAGCCCTCAAAGATAAAATCAAAGAGCTACAAAATCAGCTCAAATTAGATAAGGTGGTGGCTGAGCTTAAAATAGTGCTGTGGGCTAACATTGGGCAATCTATCAATGAGAAATGTCTATATATTGAAACCATTCATGAGCAGTTGGACCTCATTCCAAAAGCACACACTAAAATTCAGAGAGCAAGAGCTGCTCTAAGCAATATGCCTGAGATAGCCACCAGGATGATCAATGTGCTTAACAATAGGACAAGCACTCAGTTGGCTGCCATGGGAATTCCAAACAGAACTGAGCACATTCAGTTGATCAAAAGGGTTCTCACACTGAGAAACTTAGTGCAGACATTGGAAAGAAGAACCCAGGATATGCAGACTGAGGTGAACAGGTTTTTGGAAAAGTTTCAGGTATTAGAAAACAGAGGGCTCCCTAGCTTACTGAACAGCGCAGGGAGATTGTTCACACATGACCAATATGCCAAAAGGGTCAACACATTTGCCACTAGTCAGATCAATGAGAAGCCCAACACCTCAGAGGAAACAGGGCCAGCCACAGGACAGACTCTCTATAACAGAGTAGAGAATCTATTTTTTATAATGAATGAAATCAAACACCTATTTGAGGCCCCTCCCAATTTTTATAAGTATACAGAGGCAGAGGAGACTATAGATGCAATCCTCAGGCATCAATTACCTACACATGACTGGTGGACCAAAGCAATACAAACAATTTTGTAAACAGTGAGCCATGCACCAAATTTTGTTTATAAAAAATATGAATTGTTATGCAAAGCACAGTTTAATAAAATCAGCATACAAAGGAAAGATGAAAGGCTGAGCCAACTCAGCAGGGCTATTCGGTCACCACAGCAGCAAGCACAGTCACAGGTGGCAGGGCCGAGAAAATACAGCGCAGCAAACGTAAAGGCACATTTTCCAGCATTAAAGCAAAGCGTTCCAACCGACTCAGTGACCTCCAAAGGTCAAAATATCCTCTGACAGACTTAAAGAGTAGTTATGTTGCATTCAAAGCTGCAATAACTTCTTTTCTACTTTTCTGTACGAAGTAATGAAGATATTTCTCTCTCAGATGACTCAATGCCTGAGATATTTTGTATAAACATTTCTATAAAGTCCCCTTCGCATGTTTTTGCAAAGGGTTGTTGTTGATTTCTCCTGAAGAAGTTCTTATGCTGTAATCCTTTCAGAGTTTAATAAAGAAAGTGATGGAATTTCTCGGATTTCTGAAGTGTTGGATGCGTTCTGGTGTCTGTTGAAAACTGCAGGATTCCTGTGTACTTCACAATACAATAAGTTTCTGTAACTCTCTTTGTTATGTGCTTTAATCTTTTACAACCCATATGTGTTTCTAATTTCTAAACGTTTAGCAACAAGGAAAAAGAATAACCTTCAGGACTTATTCAAGGAATACCCTGAGTTCAATCTGTGTTGTTAATGAATGTTTTTCTTCAGCTATAATCTTGATAAGTGTAATTCTTAATTGCTGCACTTTCAGAATATATCTTTCACAGTGAGCTTTGTTTCAGGAATTCGAGTTGGCTCATGTGCAACATGTTTCACTTTCATATCACCAGCTCAATAGAAAATTCTTAATTGCTTTCTGTTGGCAGACCATGCTTCACCACTTAAGTTTAAGTTTGTTTGTCTAAAGATACACAATAGGTCCTGCAGTCCAAACATCACCACTCTTGCATTTCAAAGCGTTTCACAACTCTAGACTCCATTGCCCAATGATATACTATTCTCTGAACAGTACACCTTAAGCCCTGAAAGAAGTCCTTCAACCAAAACATAAACCAAAACCTGAACATAATAACTAGCCTAAAACACCATCAAAACAAAGACAAATTATAAAGAGAGAGCCCTCTCTGATTACAGTTTGGCTAGGAATGGTGATCCAAAGATTGGTTAGTGGTTACCCCGGCCGTATTCCCTTGGGAGTCAAAGGGAACAACCTGGGTGTTAACATTAGGATTGACTGAAACCCCAAACCTTCTGCACTTCAGAAACACTTTTTTCAAATGCTGCAAATGATTTTGATGGCTACTGGAGTATACTGTTATGTCATCAAGGTAGATAAGGAAAAATTTATCCTTCTCTCCTATAATGCTATATCCATAGCTCTTTGAAAGGTTGCTCCAGCATTCATCAATCTAAAAGGCATCTTAGCATACATAAAAGTGCCCCAAGGAGTGGTAAATGCAGACTTCTCTTGGTCATCTGGATGCATAGCAATCTGATTAAACCCTGAAAATCTGTCCAGGAAAGACATCACTTTGGCTCCTGAGACCTTCTGCAGCAAATGCTCCATCTTGGGTAGAGGATAGTTGTCTTTCTTAGAGCATTTGTTTAAGTTTCTGAAATCAACACACAGTCTGATTTCTCCACTTTTCTTCCTCACCACTACTAGGTTGGCTACCCACTTGGAATATCTGAGAGGGACTATGATCTTGGCAGCCAACAACTTTTTAATTTCTTTTTCAATCAGAGGAAGAAGTATAGGATTTATTGGTCTCAGCTTCTACTTGAAAGGTATGGTATCTTTCTCTAGAGGGATTTTATGCTGAATAATCTTTTTATCATAGGTTTTCAAGTCACTATATTCCCAGGAAAACACATCAGCAAATTTCTTCATTAAACTACAGTATTCAGAACTTTGGTCAGCAGACAGATGAGTGGACAAATTTATGTATCTAGGCTGACCTGGACTCCATATATCATGCTTACAGACTGTAGATTGTTCTTCTTTTTGGGCAGCTTTGTAAGGCACATCATTCTAGTCAAATAGTCTTTCCAGAGGAATTAAACCCTTAGGAATATGATTGCTGGGAAGCTAGACAGTGCTATTTTTGCCAATTTTATTTCTAAGATGGGATTGGGGGGTTTCTTGCAAGGCTTCATTTTCTTGGTCAATTTGCATTTTAGAAAACTTATCAATGACTTGCAGAAACCTATTCAACTCATCATCATCATCGAAAACTTTCCAATGCTGGACATTATCATGCAAGGATGGTCTGTATTTCATTTGGACTTCATAAACTAGTCTAGGAGGCATGGGAGGGACAAACATACTAGCAGACATATCAATGGGATCAACAAGATGATTTTTGCCTCTAGGGATATATGAAATACAGAAATTTTCAAAGGAATCTTTCAGTCTCCATACCTCATCTCTGTATGCTTTTAGCCTTGGGTGCTTTGCCTGAAATGTTTTATTTACTTGTTGAATGATCAAATCCACATCTCCAAATACCTTTATGCTTCTGATTCCTCTGTCTTTTGCTGCATTAAGGCCCAATATCAGAGCCTCATACTCTGCTATGTTATTAGTGACATGAAAAGCTAGCTTAAAAGACAGCTGTGTGCTTTTTTGTTCTGGAGATATCAGCACCACCCCTGCTCCTGTAGTCTCCCTGGAACATGCTCCATCAAAGAACATCTCCCAAACCTGACTTCCTTGCTCTTCCTCGACCTGATTTGTTGGTTTCCTGAGCTACATTGAGGCCTTCTGAGATTCTTCTATTTGGAGGATACATGCTCCAAAGTCAGTGTCCATAGCATATATAGGATGATTAGTAGGATTCTTATCATCACTGATGATATATGCCAACTGTGCTTCTCTGTACAATCTCCTGATTTCCCCTCCAAAAACTGGGACAGTAGCATAAGATAGATCATTCTGTAATGTCCCACCTAGTCTCTTAATCCATCCTCTAGACAACACCATGCCAAACTTGGGAGGCACATCTACTACCACAATATCCATCATCATACTCTTCATGGGCAGCTGAGTTAATGTAATGGCCAGGTCTTTGATTAATCCTAAGCATTTCACTTTCCTTAAATCAAAAGAGAATAAATCATGATATGGTCTGGTGATATCAAGGCCTAACTCTTCCATGACAGCTTTAGGCATTAAATTGTGGTTGGCCCCTGTGTCTAGCAGGAAATTGTGGAGGAATTTGTCATGAATGGTCAAGGAGATATAAAAAGATGGAGAATTATTATCAGCAGGTTTCAGCAGGTTCAATCATGGGGCTAAGCATAATGGCAGGTTTGTCATCTTACAAATTGACAGAGTCAGTGGAGGTTTGTGTGATTTCCAGCTCAAGGGCCTCAAGGATAGGCTTTCTAAATACTTAACTCTTTACCAACTCTACCAGAGGCACAAATATTTTTAATTTCTGGACTTCTGACTCAAATTTGAAAGAAGAAGATAACTTATCAGAACCTTTTACCTCTTGAACTGGAGCTTTGAGAATGATTGGATCAGCTGCTGGTCTTCTCTGTCTGATATTCTGTGACTCTGTTTGGACAACATCTCTTTGGGCAGGATTCTCTTTGACATTTTTTGCATTTGACCTCAGGTTATATCTTCGCTGCTCCTCAGTTTGTAGGACAACTTCTCTATCCCATTCTTGACTGTCTTGTTCCTACAGCAATGATTCTTCATAAGCAGCCAAAGTAAAAAATGCAGCACTGCCTTTATCTTCCATGCAGTGAATTTCATCCTCATCTTCAAATTGTTCCTCCTCCATGACTACATTTTGGAAAGGAGCTTTAACTTTCTGTTCTTCTTTTGATTCTTCACCCCTCTGAATAATTTGCAATTGTTCATTTGCTCTTCTGAAAGGATTTGGGTTTCTTGGAGAAAATGTGTTCTGCCGCCTTGTTTTTCCTAAATTTTGCTCAAAATTTAGCTTAGAAATTTCAGCAGCCAATGAATCTATCATCTTAGTCATTTTATCTAATTTAGGCTCTAAAGATGATGTAGAGGAGGTAGAAGCCTGACCTCTCTACCTCCTTTTGTCAGCTTGACTTTTGAGCTTTTCTACAACCATGATATTAGACTCTACTTCTAGAGATGCATCCTGCATGTTTGCCAGAGTAGCACATCTCCTTTCTCTCAACAACAGGCAGAAATCAGAGTCAAAAGCATTGGCATAAGTGAGTTTGGCAGAGGTGGGGGTAGGCTTTACCTCAACTGGTATCTTACTATACATACGATTGAATCTTTTATTAAAATTAGGCAATGATTCCATTTTTTCCCTCTTCAGGTTACCAAACTCAGTATGATAATACAGCAAGTCCTTTTTATCTCCCCAGTGCTTCAAAAATGCATCATCTAAGGCTTCAATATCAGCAATAGATCTAGGGGCTGGTTCTCTGAACCACTTTCTAGCCTCTCCGTCAAGGCTCTGGACAAAAACTCTCATCCACACATCATTTTCACTTATATCTAAGTTAATAGCATAACTATAAAAAACTTCAAAGTGTTCTTCAGCTGTTACTCCCTTTGTGCTAGTGAACTTAGGCATATATTTCTAATATTCTCCCATAGGCATGGGATTTAAAGGAACAGGCAAGACCAAGGGTCCATATCTAGCAGCAACAATTCTTTCTATCTTCGTGGGTGCTTGCTGGCCTGCCATGATTGGGATATGCGGAAGGATACTAGAAGATTAAGCAGTTTGAAACAATGAAATAGATGACAGAGACAAAGGGATTCTTTGGACTGTACGAGAAGCTTTCTTTGGACTAAGATTCAAAGGGGAATTAGATGGACAAGGGGTTGTATTAATCTCTAAAGGAATTTCCTTATTAATAGTTTTGGACTCTAAATCTTCAAACTATATATCTTCAACTATAACCTTATCTTTTAGATATGCATGAGTTTTCTTAGGCTTAACTGATCCTGATGCCCCTTTCTGTGCTGCTTTCTTTGATTTGACAGTCCTTTCAGGGTCAGACACTGATTTAGTTGGTGTTTTCTAAGGATTTCTTCGAGTATGTCTCACAAATTGAGCCAGAACTTCAATGTGGAGTTGCCAAAGGTTGGTCTTCCTCCAGTGGAGTCGCCAGATAGATGATTACAACCAGAAATGTGCCCAGACCTTGTCTATCATCAAAATCTGGAACTGTGTCATTCTCCCAGGGAAGCTGAGCTTCAATCTCCTCTCCCCGGCAACGACGCCAATTAATGTTATCACCCCAAGAAACTCTCCTAGGTTGTATCTCAGAGATGCTTGGGAACATTACAAACTCAACAAAAATGTTGGAAATAGGTGGATGAATGGAAGGAATGATGCATATTCAAGCCAGATAGCCACTTCTACTATGCTTAACCCCAGACATGGGTGAATACCCCCAGACTACAAGGCTTTAGATCACCAATTACTCACAGTTTGAGGAACAGGTGAAGATGGAGAATACTGACCACACCAGCAGATGCATAGGACCCTGTGATGGCTGGCTACAACCAGTTACAAGGTTTGTAAATCTATTTTGTAATGCACAGATAGGATGACAGCTCTCTGGCACCAAGAAAACAGAAACCTGCATACACCTTCAATAATACATACTAGATTCTAACATAGAGGTGGGATGACAACCCCTCTAATGCTAAACATCAAGAGCACATGAAAAATGCATAACAGGCATAGCCTGGAACAAAGAAGAAGTGGAAAGTGAGCAATTAATAGCAAAAGAAGCTTGCATTAGCTAAAAATGAAGACCAGATGCTGCAGGTATCACAGTAGTTACAGTCTCCAGAAGTTGAACTTTACATCAAAACAATATCCATCAACCTTCATTACATCTTGTTTTTGGGTATATATGGAGGTTGATTACAAAAATATCTGCTATCCTATGCGTGGAGGGGTCATAATGGACCACCAACCACATTAACTATTTGATATGGGTCTTTGATACAATATGCTACTTTCATGAACAAAATTTGACATTCTTCGGTACTTAGGTGTACTCCTCGAGCAGGTGGAGTGTTCTATCAGTAAATTTACATAACTTCTGGAGGCGTTTAACTGCTCGAGGCTGTACTTTACTTCCTTGGCCATGTTGTCTCTTGAATGAGGTAGTTTAAAATTAACTGTGCAGAGTGCTGGTGGGTAGCTAATCGTTGTTATCCTTCGTCCCTTGGAAGCATGGTATAGGCCAAACACACAAAAACTGCATGGAAAATGAATGAAGGGCTAGGAATAAATGCTAGCCGTTGGATGGAACTGACGGATGGCTGAGATCTCATGGTCGGAGGTGATGGGAAGATGTGGGGCAGAGCGACTATGAACTGTTGGTTCACATATATGGACGGCAGAGATAATTTGATAAGGAGTATCGGGAGAAGGCATGAATGGAGAAACGTGGGCTGTCAGATCACGGTCGGGCAGATCTGATGGTGATCGAGGCGGAAGTTTCACGGGAGATAACGAGCGGGAGAATGGGCGGGATGGCAGTAAGTGGTTTCCCCACACCGCTTATGGCAGGCAGTGGTATACATACATAGCCGAGCGATCACAATAGGAGGTTGACACATGGATGATGGGACAGGCAGAAAACCGCCGCGATTGCGAGTTAATGCGCGGGCAGGTTTCGACAGTGGGAGGTGCGAATGCCATCGGATCGTGCAGCAAACGATCGGATGATGAAGGTTTAAATGCACATGTTTATTGATTGATGTGATAGGGGAGGGCCTCGCCGGTAGTGCTTTTTTCGTATGCACGCGGTTATATGACCACGGTCTCATGGGTTTAACTTTGCGCCCGGGACCCGAGGGAAAAAGGATTTATACGGGGTTTATAAAGGATTATAGAGGAAAACATAAATAACGGGGTTAAGGGAGAATAAGGAGAATGAAGGGGCAGCGAGGAATGGAGAGGTTTAGGAAGGAAAACAGAGATAGCAAGGTGAAAGGAAGTAAGTGGGGAAAAAGGGAAAGGCGAGGATAACCACTGTAGACTATCTCTGAGCCAGCAACCCAGGACCAAGCTTATTCCTCCTCCTGGAAAATCAGCAACATGTAGCAGAGCTAACAGGAACTTCAAGTATATGGGCACTCTTTTAAGGGATTTTAACTTCATTTACATAAGCAAATAAAGACCTACAGCTTCATTACCATACTTAAAGGAAGAAAACATTTAATGACACATAACAGAGAAGTCACAATATCATACCCAACAATGTGTGGAAAACTTTTGATTCTTTCATTAATCAATAGTTGTATCAGGAATACAGTGGCCTAGTCTCTAGGTTCTCCAAAATTTGAACCTCCTCTCTGTAAATTTTCCTCTTTTTATACACTATGAGACAGTTGGTAATCACCAAAATTGTCAAACTACCTAACTATCCTCTAACTACTTTGAAGTAAAGGTTATTATAGAAAATTACATAGAGGGTAAAAGACACCTCATTCTCAAGAAAATAAAATAACATGAAGTAACGAAAATTAAAAAGTGATGGTTGTTCATTGTTCAAATCTGTAGCTTGACCTTGTGGTTCTGCTGATGTATCTTTGTGTTGCTTTATCATCCATTAATGGATTAGTGGATGAAGTGGTAGGGTATGGTGATTTACCTACGCAATTAACAGATGAAAGCGACGTGGGGCGGAAAGCTTTGGGAGCTCCCTACAGGGGTAAAGAATGTACGGGAGCTTCAATGAGGTCAAACCACCGTAGTGATTTCAGCCCACACATTTCACTCAACCATGCTAATGTCATGGTCAACTGCAGGGATTGAGATTTAATTAATATTTGTGCTCATTGCTCCCCCGTAGCACACCTCCATGTACTTATCAAGCCATCTCTTGATCACGCCTCTTGAACCTACATGACCTTTAAACAATGGATCAGTTATTACGAAACTCAAAAGAATTAAAACTCTGGTTCATAAACCTATTGCATCCGCTTTTTCAATGCCCCTTTGATTCCCATACAGAATTGATAGGAAATAAAAACTAACAGTTAATGATTTATCGGGTCTGATTTTAAATACAAAACCCGATTACTTTCCGACCCGATATTTGTCCCAGACAACGAATTAAACTATATTTGATACACCACTGCGTCTGATCTCCGAAATAAACCCCATTCTAGTCAACTACATGATTGTGATTGGATATGTGGCTTGTTGATCAGAAGACCTAGATCTTCTTGTGGGTTTATCACTTTCAAAAGCCATTAAAAATATAAAATCAACCATTTCTTTCATATTTTTATTTTCTTTCATTTTGTAATAAAACCTAAAATAAAACTTAAATAACAATGGATGCTCCAACATTTATTAATTGGCGCTGCTGCTGCGGAGGGAAGAGAAGAACACTTTTCCTTGGGTTTTCAATAGTTTCCTCTAATTGTTCAGTGAGGAGGAAATTTTTGGCTGTTTTGGATAGAAGCAATAACTTTCGCTCCCAGAATACCCCATACAAGATCAGACACCTCATAACAGAAAGTTCAAGCCCTTTCAGATCCTAAAAGGCTAGTTTCTAAGAAGGTTGGTGTTGGAAATAATACTGAGAGGGGGGGGGGGGTGAATCAGTATTATCAAATCAGATACTTTTCAATTTCATACTCATATTCATATACGCGGCTTCAGTTCAGTATATCAGCGTATATACGCGACTGTGTTAAATGCAACTAGCGTACATGCAGTTATCTTATGATTCAGTTAGCTTATCTTCAATAAATTCATCAGAACATTATTAACCATAATACCAGTAATCAGGTGCAGTAACAGAACAGATCATCACACATAAGAAGCACACATGAACACCAAGATATAAGGTGGAAACCCAATGTGGGTGAAAACCACCTGCTGCAATTCGTCTCTTTCTTCCTTTAATAAGAAACTTCTTTTACAATGTACTAGTGCAGTCCTTTACCAGCATGCAGGCTCCAACCTGCAGAGGGCTACAACCCTCTCTCATTTTTCAGCTACTTCTGGAAGGGAGCTACAACCCCCTCAGCTCTTGTACTAGCTAATATACTAGTACGTAGGTGCTGACCTACATAAGGCTACAACCTTCTTTTCTTCAGGGACCACGTTTCATCAATTTTCAGACTGGATCCATAAGTACAAAACAATCACTGCTGCAATACAATCATCAACTTATACTTGCGTCATAAATCTCTAAATCACCCAATACTGAATCACTGAAACCCTATCATCAAAAACACAGAACACAAACCAGAGCCCAGAACTCTGCAACAACCACTAGAATCAACAGCAACCTCAAACACCAAATCTCATAATGCATACGCTACTTGACTATATCAAAACCGCGTGTGTACACGCTTTCACTAGAGACAACCCACGTACAGATCTAAAGATAATTACTTATACCTTCGCTGTCATATCCAACCTTAGCCAAGCATCACAAACAGATAACCAACAATACTAGATCTTCCCACTTCATCAGACATCCATTCCTTGCCTCACTTCTTTGCCTAATGATCTTCTCCTCCTTTTATATGTTAGGCTTCTTTCAATACCACAGTCCAAAACCATAATAAATCAATACCAAGGGCCCAATACTTGGGATCAATACTTTTGACGAGACACCATGGTCCAAAACCATAGGTTCAAATACCGAGGACTAACTACCACAGACCAAGACATAAGTTTTCCCACCTGTACGCGCTTTTCCTTGTGTGAAAGTGCGTGTATACGCATATGCGTCTTCGGCACGTCCAACCCGCATGTATACGCTGATTTGTCACAATGAACCTGCGTATATCTCTTTCTTGACCTGTTGTACTAAGATCTGTCCTCTGATTAAGTTGCCATCACCTGTATCAACCTCTGAGTGAGTTGCCATCAAGGACAACACTTGTATCATAATACAAACAATCTCCCCCTTTGGACTTGATGGCAACCACCACACCAAGTCACTCTCCCCCTTTGACATCAAGGGCAAAGGGCGGACCAAGATATTCTCTTCCTTGGTATACCTTTGGTTGTCCATACTCCCCTTGAGTACATGCTGAAATTTCTGATGGAGCTCCCCTTTTTATATGCCAAGTTGTATCAACCCATCCATGCTCCCCCTGAGCAGATGCAAGTTCTAAGACCAACAATTCATTCAAGACCATGACTATCATTCATCATATATGACCTGCAGCATAAGCATCAGCACCCAAACCTACAATACCATTCCTTTGATCAAACAACAAGATGTATCATTTAGCTTCATAGACTTTATCAACAAATTCTAACCATAATGCCAACAATGCATTATTTGAAGTATATGCTCCCCCTGAGCCTGAGCCAACCATGACTGAACCATTTCCTGGGTCTGTTCTGCTGCCCTTTCTTCTGATCTCTATATACTCGACTCTGCAGCCTGTAACTCGCGTATATACACGACTTATCTTCATTATATCAGCGTATGCAAGATGGAATACTGAATTTCTTCACTTTCAGATTCCCCTGTGTCTGTTATGTCAGCTAACTGAGTTATGTCACACCTTTCTGTCTCTAATTCTGTCTTCTTCAATTCCTGGAATTGTGATGATGTATGGTCCTCTTGATTTGAATTTTGAAATTTGCTCCTACATTCCCTTGCTTTATGTCCAAGTTTGTTGCATGTATAACATCTTACATATTTCATGTTCCTTCTATTTCAATCAATTGCTTTGTGTCCATATGCATTGCAGGCAAAGCAATATCCTCTGAAATACCTGGGATGTGATGATCTTTTGTTATGGTCTTGAACCATTCTACTTCTACATCTGGCTGCAACATGTCCAAGATTATGACATACATAACATTCAACATTATTCAGTGGAGGAAATAATCGTCTATCACTTCCATAGTTAGGAGTATAGGATTTTCCTTTAGGAATTTCTTTCCTTGGTTGTTCCTTGTTGAGCATTTCAGATTTCTCATTAGAGTTTCTTGCCTCACCTTGTGGGCTAGATTGACCTTCAATGGATTCATAAAAACCAAGACTAGTTTTGATAATAGGGGATCTTTGACTACCAAGAATGTCATCCAAAATCTTAGTAATATCTTGAAATCGCAACAATTTATCCTTTTCTTCTAATTTACCTTTTAAGATATTTACCTCAACCTGATGTTGTTCTTCCTTTTCCAGATACTGATTCCTTAGGTCTTCTTCAGCTTTTCTTCCTTCTTCCACTTGTTGTTTTAATTTGATCACTTCATGTTCTTGATCTTCAAGAGCTTCTCTGTTCTGCTCTCTTGATTTTTCAAGATCTTCTTTTAGAGAGAGGATCTTTGATTCAAGTCTCTGAATTGTTATGCTCTGATCATTTACTATATCCTGCAACATCTCCCTTACCCTGGTTACTGTCTCCAATTGTTCGTTTAATTTGGTAACCTCCTCAGTTTATGCATTCTTCTTTTCATATGCCATGAGACTTCTAATGTCTTCCCTACCATTGAATGAGTCATTACTTTTAACATGGGTATAATAGCTTCTATTACTTTCTTCAGACATCTTTCCTTTGCTATGAGGGCATCTAGCAGCATAGTGACCAACTCTACCACATGAAAAACATTTGAAAGGTAGCTTACCTTTGAATCGTCCAGTTCCCCGTTCAAGATTCTTGACAAAATTTACCTCATATTCTTCCTCTGACATGTATCCTGACACTTCGAATGCAGCTTCTGATGGTCCCTCTTTTCGCATTTCAAAAGTAATTAAGATTCCGTGAAGCTGTGACATGGTGATTTTCTGCAGATTCTCCTTTTCTTCTATGGCAGACACTTTGGAATCAAATTTAGCAGACAGAGATCTCAAAACCTTTTCAACTAAGACAACTTCCTTAAATTCTTCACCCAGATCCCTCATACAATTTACAATCTCATCCATACGCAGGAAGTAATTAGCTATGCTTTCATTACTATGCATCTTAAGATTTTCATACTGGATTCTAAGAGTTTGAAGCTTTGCTCTTTTTACCTGATCATCTCCTTCGTAGCTCAGAATGATTTTGTCCCATATTTCCTTAGCTGATTTGAAATGCATGACCTTCATAAATTCTGATTGTGTCAAACTTCCCAATAAGACAGTAACTACTTTGGAATTGAGCTCATATTGCTTTCTCTCTGTTGCATCTATGGGAGTTGCTGATGGGAATTTGTATCCTCCTTCTACGATTCCCCAAACTTCTGCTCCAAGTGATTGTAGATATGCAGTGGTTCTTATCTTCCAGTGGCTAAAATTTTTCCCGTCAAAGATTGGTGGCCTGATGTGTGCCTCTCTTTCTGGATTAGTCATCCTGATGGATCTTTTCCTTCAAGCGATCAAGCTACCTCTGAACGACCTGCTCTGATACCAGTTTTTGGAAATAATACTGAGAGGGGGGAGGTGAATCAGTATTATCAAATCAGATACTTTTCAATTTCATACTCAGATTCATATACGCAGCTTCAGTTCAGTATATCAGCGTATATACGTGACTGTGTTAAATGCAACTAGCGTACATGCAGTTATCTTATGATTCAGTTAGCTTATCTTCAGTAAATTCATCAGAACATTATTAACCATAATACCAGTAATCAGGTGTAGTAACAGAACAGATCATCACACATAAGAAGCACACATGAACACCAAGATATAAGGTGGAAACCCAATGTGGGTGAAAACCACCTGCTGCAATTCGTCTCTTTCTTCCTTTAATAAGAAACTTCTTTTACAATGTACTGGTGTAGTCCTTTACCAGCACGCAGGCTCCAACCTACAGAGGGCTACAACCCTCTCTCGTTTTTTAGCTACTTCTGGAAGGGAGCTACAACCCCCTCAGCTCTTGTACTAGCTAATATACTACTACGTAGGTGCTGACCTACAGAAGGCTACAACCTTCGTTTCTTCAGGGACCACGTTTAATCAATTTTCAGACTGGATCCATAAGTACAAAACAATCACTGCTGCAATACAATCATCAACTTATACTTGCATCATAAATCTCTAAATCACCCAATACTGAATCACTGAAACCCTGTCATCAAAAACACAGAAAACAAACCAGAGCCCAGAACTCTGCAACAACCACTAGAATCAACAGCAACCTCAAACACCAAATCTCATAATGCATACGCTACTTGACTATATCAAAACTGCGTGTGTATGCGCTTTCACCAGAGACAACCCGCATACATATCTAAAGATAATTACTTATACCTTCGCTGTCATATCCAAACTTAGCCAAGCATCACAAACAGATAACCAGCAATACTAGATCTTCCCACTTCGTCAGACATCCATTCCTTGCCTCACTTCTTTGCCTAATGATCTTCTCCTCCTTTTATATGTTAGGCTTCTTTGAATACCACGGTCCAAAACCATAATAAATCAATACCAAGGGACCAATACTTGGGATCAATACTTCTGACGAGACACCATGGTCCAAAACCATAGGTTCAAATACCGAGGACTAACTACGACGAACCAAGACATAAGTTTTCCCACCTGTACATGCTTTTCCTTGCGTGAAAGTGCATGTATATGCATACGCGTCTTCGGCACATCCAACCTGCGTGTATACACTGATTTGTCACAATGAACCTGCGTATATCTCTTTCTTGACCTGCTGTACTAAGATCTGTCCTCTGATTAAGTTTCCATCACCTGTATCAACCTCTGAGTGAGTTGCCATCAAGGACAACACTTGTATCATAATTCCAATAGTTGGAAGGTCTAAAACCCCAATTACATCGATCCATACATTATGTGCATCAGGCAACAATTCATCACATATTTCACCCAAAAATTCATTTTATCAAGAGTCACTTTTTACATCATCTTCATTTCAAGAACACAACTATTAAGAGTGGTCTTTAGAGTATGTTACTTTTCCATTATCTACTAGAATTGTTCAACCTGAACCTATAACTACATTACCACCTCAGCACACTCCATTTACCCCTCAGTCAGGTTCGACATCTGTTGGTAATCAAGGTTCAATAAATTTGGGAGAAAACATGGCAGCGCCTACATTCTAGATGAATAGGCATGCACCTCTTCAATTGCCACAACCGTTGAATCAAATGCCACAAGAATACCTCAAGATTATTCCCTGTTTTACAATAGAAGATGAACAAACAACACATAAACATGTATCAATATTTTGTAATTTTGTAGAAAACCTAGATGTTGAACCTTTGGATGTTGTTCTAAGACTTTTTTTTCAATCCTTCGATGGAGAAGCAAGAAAATTGTTTAAAGGGATTCCTAATAACTATATTCCTTCTTGGGAAGAGATGGAACACCTATTCACCCAAAGATGGGGAGAAAAAAAAGACCATGGGTATTCACTTGCAGATTTTAATGCTATAAAGAAGAAATATGATGAAATTATAGTTGAATTTGTCAGAAGATTTAATAAATTGTACAATAGTCTTCCAGTGGAGATTAAGCCCCCTCCTACTGGTGCAAAAATAACTTTTGCAGGGGCTTTTGAGTCAAATTTTGGATTCACATTAAGGGAAATAAGATCCCCAACCTTTGATCAGATCCAAATAGATGCATTAGAGATAGAAGAAAATCTGGTGGTTGCAGGCAAAGCACCAGAGACACAGTCTATTCAAGACAAGGGAAAGGCAAAGATAGAATCCTCTCAAAGTCAAACATAATAGGATATGAGTAATGTAATGAAAACTTTGTCATAAAAATTAATTAAATTAGAGTTGTAAAATAAGAATTTTCAGAGGCAAACACAACATAATAAGAACTTCAATCCCCAATACAAAAGAAAACCTTTGCAAATCTTGCAAAAGGAGAGAAAAGAACAAGATCAGATTCAAGAACCATTATATATAGAGGTAGATCTTGGTGAAGTACTAGAGCACCCCAGGGACCATGAAGATCAAATTTCTATGTTGTATGCAATATATGAAGATGAACTTGGTGTTGAAGAGAAGAGCATGAATATGCTGAAATAGATGCCATTTATGATGAAAATAAAATTGATGAGTACTGGAAGAAATTATCTAATTTTATGCAGGCATAATTACATAAGAAATATGATTTAATGTCAAGGAAAAGATCAAGAAGTTAGGAAAATGAAAGTGAGCAGCGAGTTCCAGCTTCCTCACCAAAGGGAAATCCACAAGAATTTCAGCCTACAAAACAAGTAAATAAAGGAAAGCAACAATAGAATGCAAATAGAAAGACACAAATACTTCAAGGTGAGTCTTCTTAAGACCAAAGTGGAAAAATGCCTTTGGATAAACTTGTTTCCATTCCCCAAGTAATTTCAGTCCTAAAGAAAGGTGAAGATGAAAATGAAAAGAATGCTAAACAGGGTCATTTGTTTAATCTCACTAAAGAGTTGGAAAAAGTTAGAATTCAAGTTCCCCTTAGAGAATTAGAAAAAACACCAGCTTATCAAAGGGAAATTGCTGAGTTTATTAACTTAAAAGAGAATGTGAATATAAATGACACTGTAAATCTGCAGGATGATAAATCAGTAGTGGTTTTTGGTCGACATGTGGAGGAAGTAGATCCTTCAACACCTCCTTTTTATATTTCCTTATTGATCCATGATTTCCTCATACATAATTGTATGTTTGATTTAGGAGATTCACACAACATTATGCCATTGTCAGTGATGAAATAACTAAATCTACAAGTTACCAAACCCTATAGATACCTATACTCTTTTGATTCAAGCAAGGTCAAGTGTCTAGGGGTCATTAAGGATCTGGTAGTGTCACAAGCCCAAATTCGAGCTAGAAGCTTGGTCATGGATGTAGTAGTAGTAGTAGATATCCTACTAGGTTTGGAATTCTACTATCTAGGTCATGGGGGGCCAAATTGGGTGGTGCTTTGAAACTAGATTTTACATATGTTGTTATACTGACTTTTGGTGGAGAAGAAAGAAGATTGTACAGAGAAACTAGATTTGTAAAAATAATTACAAAAAATGGAGCAAGTAATTCACCTGTATATAGCCAGAAGAAAGATGACTTTACTTGCTTCATGCTGCATGATAATGCAGAGTTGGCTGAAGATAATCAGTAGTAGCTTACTTCAGCCAAATAATTATATAGCTACAAATTGAAGGAGTGTGGAAATGCTTCTTTGATGGAGCCTATTCTAAGGAAGGAACAGGTGCTGGTTTCATTCAAATTGTGCCTGGAGGTAATATGTTCCCTTTTTATTTTAAATTGGAGTTAGAAGCAAAAAAATATGTGGTGGAATATGAGTCCTTGATTATTGCTTTGTAAAAAGCTAAACAGATGGGAATTAAGTCAATCTATGCTTTTGGAGATTCGGAGCTGATTATAAAACAAATAAAAAATCATTGTCAGAAAAAACATCCTAGGCTTAGGGCATATAGAAATGAACGATGGGATTTGGTTGAGAACTTTTTCAAAGATTTTAACATTTAATTTATTCCAAGGGATGAGAACAGATTAGCAGATTCATTGGTTGTGGCTGCTAGTACTTTCAGGCCTCCAATTAATCCAAAACTAAGATACGAGGTAGAAATGAGGCACAGACCTTCTTTTCCTGATAATGTTAAATATTAGCAAGCTTTTGAAGATGATCAACAAATTAAAGAATTTTTTACTATGGTTGAAGAGTTTCAGGGCACAGAAATTGATCAGGATGAAGATGAAGTTGCAGAAGTTAGTGGTTTAAAAACTTCCATAGCAAATCAAAAGGTTTTTCAATTGAAAGATAATATTCTGCCAAAGGAACTTGTCCCTCTTGAAAGGATTTTTAACCCCAATGATGTGGCTATCAACTCAGGGAAAATTTCACAAGATGAACACATTCAAGATCATAATATTGGAACTCAGGAGGAGCCTAGGCTAGTAAAATTATTCAGTGGAGTTTCACCTAATTACCAGGAGAGATATATTAAACTTTTCAAGGACTATGTTGATGTCTTTTCTTGGTCCTATGAGGATCTCAAAACATACGATGTAAATATTATTTAGCACAAGATCCCCTTGAGAGAGGGAATTAAACCCTTTAAACAAAAGCTTATATAGATAAATCCTCTGCTTCTACCATTAATTGAAAAAGAGGTCAAAAAGTTGCTTGATGCCAAAATAATAGTTCCACTCAGGTACTCTAACTGGGTGGCTAATTTAGTGCTTGTAAGAAAGAAAAATGTTGAGATAAGGTTATGTGTGGACTTCAGAAATCTCAACAGGGCTTCCTTGAAAGATAATTATCCATTGCCTAAAATGGATCATGTGTTGTAGAAGGTAACAAGATATTTTAGAATGTCAATGCTGGATGGGTTCTCTGGGTATAACTAGGTGGCTACAGATAGAGAAGATTAGAAGAAGCCAACATTCACAACTTCCCAGGGAACTTTTATGTATGCCAGAATTCCTTTTGGATTGATGAATGTAGGTGCTTGTTGAGGCCTCGAAAATCGCTGCCATAACAAAGGGGAAACCACCCGGTCCGGACCTTAGTACAGCTCCTTTTCCGTTTGGAATAGTGGCTCCGACTGGGGATAATGGGACCAGTTTCCCAATAATGGATAAAAGTGGGATGGATGAGTAACTTATGATGTATGATGGTGATAAGCGAACAGCTAAAACTATCGGCGAAATATATTAACTATAATCTAATCCCGGGACTTATCAATCTTTCAAAGCGTAGCGTTTAATGATCTGTGCTTTAAGGCAGGCATATAGATGACTCTAACACTAAAGCATAGACGTTTAAACCATTTAAGATTGCTCTGCATAATTAGTTATGCAGAGCGATAATAGCGAATTACTACACATTGTCATTCATATCATTGCTACATGCATGATTAAAAGAAAGGGCATATCACAAAACATCCAATAGTGGAATGAAATGAAGATTTGTTGTTATAGCGCATACATGTATTCAACAATAGCAAAAATAATAACACAGCAATTCATATGAGAGGAAAGAGGACAGATGCAGATAAAAGTACCATGTAAGCCGCTCAACAATCCATTATATAAATCGCTATGTCGCAGTCCTTTCTTCAAACCAAAAAGCATTCCAAACAAGAGACAATAGTGCGCAATTGCATAAAACAGCCTTCTTGTCAAATTAAGGACTATTGGTCGAGTTTCACAAAAGAATATAGACTGAAGCACAGTAGTGCAAACTTCAGTCTTTAAGTCTATTACAAAATTTTACTACCCTTTCCAAAACAATGAAAGGGTCTATAAATACTAATCTAATCTAAATATCTAAGAAAAAATGAAAAGCTATTAAATTGGCATCAATAAATATTTTCCATCTTTTTTTGGCGATCTGGCAGTCGGCAGCAATGCTTCATTCGGTGGGCTCTTCGCCTTTAAACCTCAGCTGACATATCGCCAGCGTTGGCTCTACTTCCGTTGGAGTGTTGAGACGCGACGTGAGCTGGGCATCATATGTGGCATCCTTAATGTCGGGGATCAGGCATTCGAGAGCATCTGTTAAAAACTTAAGAGCCGACCTTTGAGTGTGCGGCTTGATTAGAAAGAGCCAATATGCGTCGGAGGTTAAAGTATTTACTCCAGCGATTAACTTTCTCTTTTCCTCCAGTTCATGATAACTTGTTTGTTCAATCATGTTTGCCGTGGTTATGCTTCCAGGTGTGCACTGAGAGATCATGTTGGCCAAATAGAGTGTATTGTTGACTAAATCTATCATATTGTTGGCAATCATTTTACACCTTGAAGCTGCCCTTTCCGCTTTCATCATCTAAGTGTTCCATTCCGTGAAGAGTATGTCTTTGTATGTTTCATAGATTCTAGGCAAGTTCGCTGCCTTCCCCTCATCAGAATCTTGCCAATCAAGATATTCGGCTATAGTTTCTTCGGTTTGATCCAGCTCATTTCTGGCCCTTTCTATCTGCTTACATACTGTTGTAGATATTTCACATAATGGCTAAACCTCGGTAAGTTGTTGGCATAGGAGTCTAACTAGAGATATTAATGCACTATTTATTTGAGATGCCTCTGCTCTGAAATCTTCGACTTTCTTGGTGCCTTTGATATCTTCGAGCTGTGCTAACAGTTGAGCGATTTGCTCATCCTTTGACTTCATCATTAGCTCGTTTGTCGCTCTCAATTGTGTCAATGCCTCCGTTAATTCTTTCTGCTTCTGGATTGCGCTCTGGTCAATCCTCTGTTTTTCAGTTTGCAGTTGCTGGGTCAATATATTGTTTTCTTGCTGTTGTGTCAGCAACTGCTCTTCTACCTGTGCTGCCTTGTTTCGCGCCTCTGCTACTTCTACTTGCAATGCACAAATCTCCTGGTCCTTAGTCTTTAACAAAAGACTTACCTCCGATGCTTTATCAATAGTTGCTGCAGAATAAGCTCCCGCATACTGCGATAGCTTGGTTAGATCATCGGAGGGGTCCAATTCCTCCTTCCAGACTACATTCCCCGTGACTGTTTGCTCAGGAAAGATGGAAGGTTGATCAAGCCTTCGTCTCTTCCTTGAGCGCTTAACATCTGCTTTGTGCATAGGGCTGTAGAAAACATCTAGGGGAGGAATATCTTCCACTTGGAGCACAATCTGATCGGAAGGGTCTTTGGTGATTACCTCGACATCCTTTGAAGTGGGTGGGCCGCTGGTTCCGCTTAGAACCTAAGAAGAAGTGGTGTCTGGTGCGTCGCTTGTCTTAGAGGTGTCTGTGTCTTTGGAGCCTTCCTTTCCACTGATAATGGAATCGAATTGATCCCATTGTTTAAGCAATTCAGGATCTATGGAGGTCTGTTTGTGTTGATCCGTCTGGGATTTACTCTTCTCCTTTTCTTGTTCCAACCTCTTTTTCTCCTCCAGCTCTTTCCGCTACTGCTCCTCTAACTCCTTTCTCTGTTTCTCTTCTTGCTCTCTTCTTTTCTTATCCGCTAATTCCTTTTTCTGCCTATCTGCCAGTTCTTTCTTTTGTTTTTCTTCTTCTTCCTTCTTCCGTTGTTCCTCCAGCTGCTTCTGCTTTCTCTGTTCTTGTTCCTTCTGCTCTTTCTGCTGCTTCTTTTGCCTTTCCTCCTGTTGTTTCTTTTGTTCCTTAGTTATAATAGGAGGTTGGCTTGTCTGTTTCTGACCAGGCTCGCTTGAGGAGGACGCTGAGGTTAATGACAATAAATCTAGAGGCAGAGTTTGCAACCTCTGCTCTCTAAGTTTATTGAACTCAGTTAAATTCTCATCATTGTATCTCATCCTGGCAAGCTGTTTGGTTTGGCTTATTGTATCGGCAGCGACGAACAGGTCATCAAACTCATCTTCTTGATGGTCAATCTTTGTCAGTTTGGCCTATTCGAGGGCAATGAAAGCAGTCTTCCTTGGATCATAGAGTCTGGCTGGCATAGTGGGCAGGGATAAAGCTTGCATCTTTATAGCCTCCTTTTCTGCATGCTGAAGATTATGCAGAGTAAAAACACCCATCCTCAAGGGAAAAGGGGGCCAGCCCCTCTTCTTCTCTTTCTTGAGAGTTTGGGTTACACTCTCGGCCATAATTTGGTAGGAGATCTCTCGGGCTAACAGTTTGTCTGGAACATATAGAGGGAGAACATGCGGCTTGGCTTGGCTTCCATAAACCCTAATATAGGTAAAATGCTCTTCTCCAAACCATCCTGCTACAGCTGGTAAGTCGAAGGAAGCGAGATAGGAAATTTTGGGAATAGGCCGATCAAAAATGGAATAATGAATGGGAACCATAAAACCATTGCAAATTTGATACAAATGGTCCTTGTAAGAGGACTTCCACAATTTCTGATGATACAAATGAATGGGCGAAGGGTCTTGGGTGGTCCATCTCCAACCGAGGATGGGAAACTCAGAGTTAAAACACAATGTGTCCATAATGTAGGCACTATAATAAAATGGGGGGATTTTCCTTTTGGTGACTACAGATTTAGCTCTAAAATCCCGAACAGCTACAGTCAACTTATCAGAAAGAATGGTGGCCCAATCCATGATTATACTATTAACAGTGGCCTCCATCAGGGGAACCATTTCTATATCAAAATTGGCAGAATCATGTAATCCCCATAGCCTACACATCATAATTCCTGCATAGCAATAGGGAGAAGCCAAAGAATCAACGGAGTACTTACCCGAGCTTTCGTGCTTGTGTTTGGCCGGGTTCTGCCTCCAATCCCGAATGGGCTCGGATGGTACTTCATTTTCAGCTGCAAACTTCTCCACGAAGTCTTTATTGTAGATTTTCTCTGGCTCAGGCAAATGATACATTTGCCTTAGGTGCTCTGGCTTAAACGACCCGAAAATCCGTCCGTCTCTTGTGTGGAATGTTCTGTCAATGATTGGAATTTCCTCGATTGCCCATCGCACTACATCAGTGTAGGGAAGGACTTGCTCTCTGGCTACTATTCTGTGAAGAAAGGAATCGGCCAACTCTTTGAGAGTTGCATCGGACTTTTTGAGTGAGTCCGCAGTAGCCACTGTCACTGAAACTTCCGGTTGCTCAGCTTCTAGTAAATTATATGTGCCCTGCCATGTAGTCTTGTTAAGACCAGTGCACGTAGTGTCTGAAATGAGGCCTTTCTTCTTATCTGTGGTAGCTTGCCCTGCTACAGGTGTAACAACAGAGCCCGTAGTCCTCTTGGATCTTTTCCCCATCATGCTCAGGCTTCTCTCAAAAGACGAATTCTACACAATTGCAAGAGAAATCGTAACAACATAATAACAATGACACTTCACAGCGGGATAGATATATCATTTGAAGCGTGCTAAGATTAATTTTCAAAAGTGGCTGCGGATCCAATCGCTGAGAGGATATTGCAGATGCATTAATGGTGATTTGAGGCCTGCTACCCATTAAATGTGATGATTACACCGTTATCCGGGTGAATGACTCCCTTAAGCGTGCAACAGATATTCTGGCGGTTAAGCGCTGGTGTTCGTTAATCGAAGGGGCAAAATCTTTTAAATACACACGCATTACCTTATCCCTTGCATTTAATGGCATTTTGGGATTCGTGCTTTGTCAACCGGATATGAATATAAAATTAAAGCTTTAAATAATGGCTTTTAAGAATGATGATCACCGATGAGTGATATCGCATCGCTTCGGGGAATAAGTGCTGCACAATTATTACCAAAAGATCCTGCCGACAGCCGATAAGCGATATCGCATCGCGCTAGCGCATGGAAACAGAGCTAGGTGCATATAAAGTGGTTTGGGGGTTACCGATTGCGATATCGCATCGCATCGGGGGTAGGAACCGGGTGCCTTACTGAAGTGCATGGAATTCTGCCGATGGCCGATAGCGATATCGCATCGGGTCGGGATTTATAACATAAAGCGGTTCCACATGAGGTATCGCCGATATCGCGTCGCGTCGGGGCATGAGTTATGTGCCGTTACTTGGTGTGCATGTAACATTGCCGATCGCCGATAGCGATATCGCATCGGCGGAGACCAAAATGCCATTTGAATGCATGTCTCATGTTATTGCAATATGCGATCTTGCGATCGCTTTATCGCAATAACAAAAGATTATTTATTATTTGAAACATTAATATCCCAAAAAGGCTTAAATACATGAAAACTCATTTGATTATCCGGCCTTTTTTGAACATACAAGCATTGATGCCAAAATTTTTAAAAGGGACCCATTCCATATGTTAATTTTTTGTAAATAAGAATGATATGAAATGGGGGGTTGTTGTAGGGCACAACAATTGGCGATTCGCTGGAAGAACCAGTTATCTCTAAAATTAAAACAAACACTTAAACTTTTTGAAAATAGAAACTCAATCAGAAGGGAAAACTTCTAATTTAACTGGATATTCGCGCGTTCTGAACCAAGTGAACTTATTCTGTTAACTTCTTTCCTTTTGGCTTCAAGAAAAATAAATACATCCTAAGTCTTTAAAATAGGCCTTTTATTGGTTTATAATGATAAAACAAAAACTTTCCCAAATTAGCTTTTATAATTAACTCCTCTGTCATAGGTAGAGCCTCTGTTGCCAGCAAACGTTTATAGTCTCGACAGGGATACCTTTTAACCATAGTATTGTTCGCTTTTCCATTCACATAAGAGTGTAGTTAACAGAATGAATCTAAAACATGTTCCCATATTTTATTTTTCACCTGTTTTTTCTTCTTTGTTATTGATAAGATAAAAAGCCATTGTCCTAGTTTGGTGGCCAGCTGTTGACAATGCCATTCACTGGTAATAATTTAACTGAACAAGCTGGCTCGTGATGAGACCTCTTGTCTTGAAATTTCAAGCCAGTACCCTGTTTTGGTAGGCAGTATTGGTAATGTCAGTCAAACTACTTTCCTATGAACATGGTAAGCAGGCTTGTAATAAGACCTCTTATCTTTAATCTTTTATATTTTAGAATTACACTCTGAGTAACCATAAACTTTAGCGAATGGGGTGAACAATTTTCTCCTTAAGAGCATATGGATGACAGGTGAAGAGTTGAAGATGCTGAAAATGGGTTAGCTTCTATCTCAAAATGGATAACCTTTGGAGACCAGTTTTGAAAACCGAAAATGATTCACAGAACTTTTACCTCTTGAGAAGAGTTTCCAAAAGGTTAGGTTGTGATTTCAAAACACACAGATATCTAGTTTCCTAGAAATTATTCCTTTTGGTTGAGGGTTCTACTATCTAAAAGCAAATATTCATATTATTTTGTGAGACAACTTCTTCAAACCAAGCAAAAGGTCAATGGGGATACTCTACAATTTTATTTCCTACTGATCCTACAAACTACACAAATCTACAAAGAGGAGAAGGGATTACCTTCTCAATTAAAGATTTTCTTCAAGATCAGGCCATTAACAGGGAGAGAATCTCTCACCCCTGATAAGTCTTGCAATGAAAAGGTCGAATGGCCTATCTTCTCACAGATCTGAAATGGTCCAAGCCACATTTTCTGAAATTTGGTATGCTTACCTTTATCTTCATGGGCCTTGTCCCATTTGAGAACTAAGTCACCAACTTGAAACTGTTCAGAACCGGATGAGGTTAAGTCAAAGGATGCTTTGATGATTTGTTGATGCTTGGCATGAGTGATTCTAGCTTTTTCCCTTTCTTCTTCTAATTTGAGAATTTGATCATGTCTAAGTTGGATAGAGGAAGAAGGAGTCTCTTCAATGTACTGTACTAGGGCTAAAGAGGGTAAAACAAGATTCGTAGGCAATATTGCTTCTTTTCCATATACCGGATTAAATGGGGAGGAACCTATAGAAGCCTTTTGTGTAATCCTATCAGCCCATAATGCAAACACTAAATATTTGTGCCAGTTTCTATGATTCTGTTCAACAGTTCGCTTAATAATTTTGATGAGATTCTTATTAGTAGATTCGGCTAAACCATTTCCCTGGGGATAATAATTAGAAAAATATTTCAGTTTAAACCCCCTCTTAATAGCGAAATCATATATGGCATTTCCTGAGAAACAGGAAGCATTATCAAAAACGAGAGCGTTTGGGACACCAAACCTGGTAATGATGAATTGGTCTATGAACTCGATGATTGCCTCTGAATTTGCTGCCTTCAAAGGACTAGCCTCTACCCATTTGGTAAAATAATCGGTAGCAGTGAGGATATACCTATGTTGTTTGGAAGATGGTGGAGTAATCTCTCCAATGATATCTAATCCCCATTGTTCAAATGGCTGTTCAATGTTGACAGGTTGCAGAGGGAAAGCTGATTTCCGTTGTCTTCCACTAGAAGTTTGGCAATTGAAGCATTTTCTTACGTATTCATGAGCATCTCTAAACAGTGTAGGCCAATAATATCCAGCATGAATAACTTTGTGGGCTGTTGTGTCTGCTCCAAAATGTTCTCCCGCTGGCCCATCATGTAGCTCTTGTAAAACCTTTTGAGCTTCAGTTTTCTCAAGACATCTTAACAGGATAGAATCATAATTTTGTCTAAAAAGCACATCATCAATGAGAGTGAAATTCTTCGCTTTTAACCTAATGGCCCTTTTATTTTTGTAAGATAAATTTGGAGGAGCATAACCGTTCTTCAAATAAAATATTAAATCTGCATATTGAGATTCAGAATCAGTGACACTTATCTGATTGATTGATTCAGTCTGATCCATATCGCTTGATTCAGGAATGTTTGATGCTCCTGCCAATATCCTGCAAAAACCTTGGCCCCTAACAATCTTTGCTAGCTTTATTTCTAAGTCATATTCTTGAAGCGCTGTGACCCAATTGGCCCTTCTTTCACCCAGTTCTTTTTGAATTAATAGTTGCCTTACCGCTGGGAAAGGGACTATAACTTTCGTGTGAGTTTTCAAAAGAAAGGGCCTGTAATGTTTGACTGCTTTAAACACAGCAAAGGCTTGTTTCTCCACATCGGAATAATTTAGTTCGGCACCCTGAAGATTTGAGCTAAAAAATGAAATGGGTGCTTCCAAGTTGTGAACATTTGGCTGCGTGAGAACTGCAGCATAGGATACATCGGACGCAACGGTATACAATGTAAAATGATTAGAAAAATTGGGAGTATTCAAGGCTGGGGCATTGATTATTGATTGCTTGATAACGTCAAAAGCTTGCTTTTCTTCTGATCCCCACTTGAAGACTGAATTCTTCTTGATCATTGTCTGAAGTGGTAATATAATTTGAGAGAAATCTGGAACAAATCGTTTGACAAAATTAATCTGACCCAAAAATGACTGCATCGATTTTTTATTGTGTGGGAAAGGGATTTCAGAAATTTCCTTAATCCGATCAGGATCAATATAAATGCCATCTTTGGATACTATAAAGCCTAAGAGTTTTCCTTGGTCAAGAGCAAAGAAAGACTTCTTTGGGTTTAGAGAAATACCATATCTTTTGCATCGCTGAAAGATTTGATTTAAGTCATGCAAATGATTATATCTCTTTTTAGAATATACAGTAATATCGTCTAGATAGACGACTACTGATCGATTAATCAACCCTTTGAAGGCTATATCCATGGCTCTCTGGAATGTCGCTCCCGCATTTATGAGTCCAAAAGGCATTTTCTGATATGCATAAGTTCCCCATTTTGTTCTGAATGTGGTTTTAAGTTGGTCATCAGGATGAACCAAAACTTGGTTATATCCGGAGAATCCATCAAGAAAGGACATCACTTCAGAGCCTGCTACTGATTGGAGGATTTGCTCCATAGTAGGTAATGGGAAGTTATCTTTCAAGCTCGCTTTATTCAGGTTCCTGAAATCAATACAGATTCGAATGTCGCCATTTTTCTTTCTGACTGGCACCATATTAGAGACCCAGTTTGAATGTCGGACCGGAAAAATAATTTTGGCTTTCAAGAACTTATTAAGCTCCGACTTTATCTGGCCCTCCAAATTTGGATGTATTTTTCTTAACTTTTGCTGAATCGGTTTCTGATCAGGAAGCATAGGAATGGTATGCTGGATAATAGATGTATCATATGTCTTTAAGTCATCATATTTCCAAGCAAAGACCTGTTTGTTTTTTCTCAATAGTTTAATAAATGCTTCCTTTTCTTCCTGGGAAAGTCCTATTCCTAAGTTGATGTTTTGAGGAGCATCGTCAGTGCCTAGATTTATTAATTCAAACTTAAGGGTGGAACTTTGAAGCTTTGCATTAATTACAGGTTTAAACCTGTCTTTGATATCATAAAGGTCTTCAAGCTTCACCACGGGTTTGGGAATTGAATTTTCTTGAGGCGCTTGTTTCATCTGCAGATCGTGATCATCTTCCTCAATGACTTGATTGTCATAGGATTTTTCCGAAGTTAGAAACTGCAAGATATCTTCGTCATGGTTAAATACTCTCCAATTGGTGACATTGTCAGGAATTGAAGGCCTAAAAAGTAATTCTATAGAAAATCTATCAAGGCTATAGTCTTCAGAAGGTAGAAGCTTAGAAGCTACATTGGCTAGTAGGTCGGCTGCTGAATTTTGTGACCTAGGTATGGAAGAAATGTTGAAGGCTGAAAAGTGTGAGGTAAGATCCTGTACTAGCGATTGATAATGCTTGAGGTGACTTGAAAGACAGTGAATTGCATTTCTCACCTGTTTGACAATTATTTCCGAATCGCCGAACACTTTTAGATATCGCACTTCAAGGCCGATCGCTTTATATAAACCTTGGACTAAAGCTTCATATTCGGCTGTGTTGTTGGTACACTCAAATTCTAACCTACAAGACAACATTGTCTTTTCTCCTTGCGGGCTAACCAAAATGCAACCTGCTCCTGAGCCTTCGCTGGACTTAGAGCCATCAAAATATAAAGACCAAAATAAAGGAGTATTAACAAAAATATCTACATTATTCTCAGCATCATTAAAACATCTGGACTTATCTGTTTGTGAAAAATTTTCAATCTGAGATGTAAAATGATTGACTGAAAAAGGAGATGGTTGGGCAACAAAGTTGCCAAAGAATGATTCTGACGAATAGTTCCCCAAAATATTGTTGTTGAATGCTACAGGTTGGTTTTCTTGCTCAAATTCAGTAACTGTGTGGGTCATATGCTTCTCCCGATCGATCCTTATCTGATTCGGCTTTCCCTTGTAGGGAAGCCACATATGTGACCAATCTGTGGAAATATACCCATGCAGTTTTTCGGACCAATCTCTGCTTAAAATCAAACCATAAAATTCAGGTATGTCGGCAATTAAGATGTCAATCCTCTAAACAATTCTGGGGTCGGCTGACAACCTGATGGTTACAGAATTAATTTCTCCCACAACCCGCACCTTAGTTCTATCCAACTGTACAATATGAATGGCAGACTTCTGGGGTTCGATGTTCAGCTTAGAACAAACTGAAGCTGGCATTATATTAGATGAGGCCCCTGAATCAATTAAACAGTTGTGCAGGTTTCTATTATAAATCTCATAAGTCAGCAGGAAGGGTGGAGTGTGAGAATTTGATTTATCTCCGATTAAAACTGAATCGGTAATTTCAACCATACCTGCAGGAGGCTGGCCTGAATCGTTGGCAGCTCTTGCACTGGGAAGGGGAGTAGAGGGAACAGCATTTAATTCTTTAAGAAGTAACTTTTGTTGGTGCTTTAGTTTGCTAAGTTCAAATATGGTTATATTTGCCTTAGTTTTCTTCATGTCATCAACAATGTTATATTCCATTGAATCGAATACCACTAGTGTCTTGGATGTTGAAGGAGAACTAGAAGTTGAAGGCTGGTTTTGGGGAACTACTACAGGTGACTTCTTTGGGGGAACCTTTTCCTTTGCTGTAGTAGCACCTGCGCTCCTCTTCTTTGAAGTTGCCTGGGCGGGTTCAGGAGTTTTCTTACTTCTTGTAGTAACCGGAAAGGCTTCTTCTTCATTCTCGGTATCAGAGTTTGGGAGTATAAAATCCCACATTCCGTGGCATTCAGCTACTTCTTCTTCATCATCGGTTTGTGAAGTCGTTTCCTCTTCCTCTTCTTCTTGGTCTGAATCTGCGTTAGATATAACATTGGGCGGCTTTGATTCAGTTTTCTTATAAGTTCTAAATGGTCTTTTGTTTGAAGTTTCGGCCACCTGCTTCTTTATCTCAACCATTTCGTTAGACAATGTTTTAAGGACCTTTTGTAAACCTTCCATGTCATATGGGTCCTTTGGGGTTTTCTTCTTGGGATCTTCTTTAAACGAGACTTTTTTAGCTTTTCTATCTTCCAAAGCAGCTTTCTTTTCTAAAGCATTGATGCGCTTTTCAACAACAAGTGCCTCTCTCATGTTTTCAGCTAAGGTAGGTTTCCCAGCCCTGTCTACAAAAATAGCTATGTTGGCGGGTAGGGCTGTAATATACCATTCGCTTCATATTTGTTCACTTGGTTTAGAAGCGGTAGGGATTTTATTCAGGAGTTTATTAAATCTAGCATTAAACTCCTTTATCGGTTCCCTATGCTCTATTCTCAGATTGGAGAGGTCGTTTATTAAAGTAGCTAAGGACCTGTCATCTCCATATTTGGTGAGAAACTGCTCTTGGCATGTGTTCCAACTGGTAATTGAACCAGAAGGTAAGGAAAAATACCAGGATCCTGCTGATCCTTGTAAGGTGTAAGGGAAGAGTCTTACAACAACATCTTGTTCTGTCACTCCTTTTAGGTTAACTGCTAACATAAAGTTGTTGATGTGTTCTTCAGCCTGGGTCTCATCATTTGGATTAAATTTAGGCAGCCATTTTTCAGGAGCATCGGGTAAATCATGCAATGGTGCAGGCATGTTGACTGCTCCTGGCCTAGTCCATGGGTCTGCCATTATGATAGCGACAGTGGTTGAGACTACTGTTGGGATTCCAGATGTATGGGAAGAGATCAAAGATGAGGAGTGAATAGGTTGGGATATTGAGGCTTCTGATCCCTGATGAACGACAATTTGTAATGGGGGAGTGGATGGTTGACCTCGCAGAGGAGAAAATGCAATGGAGGAGGTGGATGAAAGCTCTTTACTATCAGATCCTTCAGTAATTTTCTTTGCCCTTTTCCTTTTAGGTAAAGGAAACTCAGTGGGTTCAATACCGAGTTTTTCACTCTGAAGTCTGGTGAGAGGGTGAGTGAGGTTAAATTGCGAAGTCGCACTGCTTTCTGATACCTCAGATTTCTGTGGTGATATCGAGAAGCTCTGAAGTTTATGGATTAGAGACTGGACTTCAGGTGATTCAAGAGCTAATTGTTCTGTGGTATGATGGGTTTGAGCAGTGGTAGTTGCTTCCCCTTCTCCTTGTTTGGATACCGGCGAACCAGTATGCAAATAAGAAGGTCGAGGGGATTCGGAGGGGGATATACTCTTGGAATGGCTTATAGGTTTGGACTTATGTGCCATTCACAGTTGATGCCCTCCTTCTAGCGCCAATTTTGTTGAGGCCTCGAAAATCGCTGCCACAACAAAGGGGAAACCACCCGGTCCGGACCTTAGTACAACTCCTTTTCGGTTTGGAATAGTGGCTCCGACTGGGGATAATGGGACCAGTTTCCCAATAATGGATAAAAGTGGGATGGATGAGTAACTTATGATGTATGATGGTGATAAGCAAACAGCTAAAACTATCGGTGAAATATATTAACTATAATCTAATCCCGGGACTTATCAATCTTTCAAAGCGTAGTGTTTAATGATCTGTGCTTTAAGGCAGGCATATAGATGACTCTAACACTAAAGCATAGACGTTTAAACCATTTAAGATTGCTCTGCATAATTAGTTATGCAGAGCGATAATAGCGAATTACTACACATTGTCATTCATATCATTGCTACATGCATGATTAAAAGAAAGGGCATATCACAAAACATCCAATAGTGGAATGAAATGAAGATTTGCTGTTATAGCGCATACATGTATTCAACAATAGCAAAAATAATAACACAACAATTCATATGAGAGGAAAGAGGACAGATGCAGATAAAAGTACCATGTAAGCCGCTCAACAATCCATTATATAAATCGCTATGTCGCAGTCCTTTCTTCAAACCAAAAAGCATTCCAAACAAGAGACAATAGTGCGCAATTGCATAAAACAACCTTCTTGTCAAATTAAGGACTATTGGTCGAGTTTCACAAAAGAATATAGACTGAAGCACAGTAGTGTAAACTTCAGTCTTTAAGTCTATTACAAAATTTTACGACCCTTTCCAAAACAATGAAAGGGTCTATAAATACTAATCTAATCTAAATATCTAAGAAAAACTGAAAAGCTATTAAATTGGCATCAATAAATATTTTCCATCTTTTTTTTGGCGATCTGGCAGTCGGCAGCAATGCTTCATTCGGTGGGCTCTTTGCCTTTAAACCTCAGCTGACATATCGCCAGCATTAACTCTACTTCCGGTGGAGTGTTGAGACGCGACGTGAGCTGGGCATCATATGTGGCATCCTTAATGTCGGGGATCAGGCATTCGAGAGCATCTGTTAAACACTTAAGAGCCGACCTTTGAGTGTGCGGCTTGATTAGAAAGAGCCAATATGCGTCGGAGGTTAAAGTATTTACTCCAGCGATTAACTTTCTCTTTTCCTCCAGTTCATGATAACTTGTTTGTTCAATCATGTTTGCCGTGGTTATGCTTCCAGGTGTGCACTGAGAGATCATGTTGGCCAAATAGAGTGTATTGTTGACTAAATCTATCATATTGTTGGCAATCATTTTACACCTTGAAGCTGCCCTTTCCGCTTTCATCATCTGAGTGTTCCATTCCATGAAGAGTATGTCTTTGTATGTTTCATAGATTCTAGGCAAGTTCGTTGCCTTCCCCTCATCAGAATCTTGCCAATCAAGATATTCGGCTATAGTTTCTTCGGTTTGATCCAGCTCATTTCTGGCCCTTTCTATCTGCTTACATACTGTTGTAGATATTTCACATAATGGCTCAACCTCGGTAAGTTGTCGGCATAGGAGTCTAACTAGAGATATTAATGCACTATTTATTTGAGCTGCCTCTGCTTTGAAATCTTCGACTTTCTTGGTGCCTTTGATATCTTCGAGCTGTGCTAACAGTTGAGCGATTTGCTCATCCTTTGACTTCGTCATTAGCTCGTTTGCCGCTCTCAATTGTGTCAATGCCTCCGTTAATTCTTTCTGCTTCTGGATTGCGCTCTGGTCAATCCTCTGTTTTTCAGTTTGCAGTTGCTGGGTCAATATATTGTTTTCTTGTTGTTGTGTCAGCAACTGCTCTTCTACCTGTGCTGCCTTGTTTCGCGCCTCTGCTACTTCTGCTTGCAATGCACAAATCTCCTGGTCCTTAGTCTTTAACAAAAGACTTACCTCCGATGCTTTATCAATAGTTGCTGCAGAATAAGCTCCTGCATACTGCGATAGCTTGGTTAGATCATCGGAGGGGTCCAATTCCTCCTTCCAGACTACATTCCCCGTGACTGTTTGCTCAGGAAAGATGGAAGGTTGATCAAGCCTTCGCCTCTTCCTTGAGCGCTTAACAACTGCTTTGTGCCTAGGGCTGTAGAAAACGTCCAGGGGAGGAATATCTTCCACCTGGAGCACAATCTGATCGGAAGGGTCTTTGGTGATTACCTCGACATCCTTTGAAGTGGGTGGGCCGCTGGTTCCGCTTAGAACCTGAGAAGAAGTGGTGTCTGGTGCGTCGCTTGTCTTAGAGGTGTCTGTGTCTTTGGAGCCTTCCTTTCCACTGATAATGGAATCGAATTGATCCCATTGTTTAAGCAATTCAGGATCTATGGAGGTCTGTTTGTGTTGATCCGTCTGGGATTTACTCTTCTCCTTTTCTTGTTCCAACCTCTTTTTCTCCTCCAGCTCTTTCCGCTGCTGCTCCTCTAACTCCTTTCTCTGTTTCTCTTCTTGCTCTCTTCTTTGCTTATCCGCAAATTCCTTTTTCTACCTATCTGCCAGTTCTTTCTTTTGTTTTTCTTCTTCTTCCTTCTTCTGCTGTTCCTCCATCTGCTTCTGCTTTCTCTGTTCTTGTTCCTTCTGCTCTTTCTGCTGCTTCTTTTGCCTTTCCTCCTGTTGTTTCTTTTGTTCCTTAGTTATAACAGGAGGTTGGCTTGTCTGTTTCTGACCAGGCTCGCTTGAGGAGGACGCTGAGGTTAATGACAATAAATCTAGAGGCAGAGTTTGCAACCTCTGCTCTCTAAGTTTATTGAACTCAGTTAAATTCTCATCATTGTATCTCATCCTGGCAAGTTGTTTGGTTTGGCTTATTGTATCGGCAGCTACGAACAGGTCATCAAACTCATCTTCTTGATGGTCAATCTTTGTCAGTTTGGCCTATTCTAGGGCAATGAAAGCAGTCTTCCTTGGATCATAGAGTCTGGCTGGCATAGTGGGCAGGGATAAAGCTTGCATCTTTATAGCCTCCTTTTCTGCATGATGAAGATTATGCAGAGTAAAAACACCCATCCTCAAGGGAAAAGGGGGCCAGCCCCTCTTCTTCTCTTTCTTGAGAGTTTGGGTTACACTCTCGGCCATAATTTGGTAGGAGATCTCTCGGGCTAACAGTTTGTCTGGAACATATAGAGGGAGAACATGCGGCTTGGCTTGGCTTCCATAAACCCTAATATAGGTAAAATGCTCTTCTCCAAACCATCCTGCTACAGCTGGTAAGTCGAAGGAAGCGAGATAGGAAATTTTGGGAATAGGCCGATCAAAAATGGAATAATGAATGGGAACCATAAAACCATTGCAAATTTGATACAAATGGTCCTTGTAAGAGGACTTCCACAATTTCTGATGATAAAAATGAATGGGCGAAGGGTCTTGGGTGGTCCATCTCCAACCGAGGATGGGAAACTCAGAGTTAAAACACAATGTGTCCATAATGTAGGCACTATAATAAAATGGGGGGATTTTCCTTTCGGTGACTACAGATTTAGCTCTAAAATCCCGAACAGCTACAGTCAACTTATCAGAAAGAATGGTGGCCCAATCCATGATTATACTATTAACAGCGGCCTCCATCAGGGGAACCATTTCTATATCAAAATTGGCAGAATCATGTAATCCCCATAGCCTACACATCATAATTCCCGCATAGCAATAGGGAGAAGCCAAAGAATCAACGGAGTACTTACCCGAGCTTTCGTGCTTGTGTTTGGCCAGGTTCTGCCTCCAATCCTGAATGGGCTCGGATGGTACTTCATTTTCAGCTGCAAACTTCTCCACGAAGTCTTTATTGTAGATTTTCTCTGGCTCAGGCAAATGATACATTTGCCTTAGGTGCTCTGGCTTAAACGACCCGAAAATCCGTCCGTCTCTTGTGTGGAATGTTCTGTCAATGATTGGAATTTCCTCGATTGCCCATCGCACTACATCAGTGTAGGGAAGGACTTGCTCTCTGGCCGCTATTCTGTGAAGAAAGGAATCGGCCAACTCTTTGAGAGTTGCATCGGACTTTTTGAGTGAGTCCGCAGTAGCCACTGTCACTGAAACTTCCAGTTGCTCAGCTTCTAGTAAATTATATGTGCCCTGCCATGTAGTCTTGTTAAGACCAGTGCACGTAGTGTCTGAAATGAGGCCTTTCTTCTTATCTGTGGCAGCTTGCCCTGCTACAGGTGTAACAGCAGAGCCCGTAGTCCTCTTGGATCTTTTCCCCATCTTGCTCAGGCTTCTCTCAAAAGACGAATTCTACACAATTGCAAGAGAAATCGTAACAACATAATAACAATGACACTTCACAACGGGATAGATATATCATTTGAAGCGTGCTAAGATTAATTTTCAAAAGTGGCTGCGGATCCAATCGCTGAGAGGATATTGCAGATGCATTAATGGTGATTTGAGGCCTGCTACCCATTAAATGTGATGATTACACTGTTTTCCAGGTGAATGACTCCCTTAAGCGTGCAACAGATATTCTGGCGGTTAAGCGCTGGTGTTCGTTAATCGAAGGGGCAAAATCTTTTAAATACACACGCATTACCTTATCCCTTGCATTTAATGGCATTTTGGGATTCGTGCTTTGTCAACCGGATATGAATATAAAATTAAAGCTTTAAATAATGGCTTTTAAGAATGCTGATCACCGATGAGTGATATCGCATCGCTTCGAGGAATAAGTGCTGCACAATTATTACCAAAAGATCCTGCCGACAGCCGATAAGCGATATCGCATCGGGCTAGCGCATGGAAACAGAGCTAGGTGCATATAAAGTGGTTTGGGGGTTACCGATTGCGATATCGCATCGCATCGGGGGTAGGAACCGGGTGCCTTACTGAAGTGCATGGAATTCTGCCGACGGCCGATAGCGATATCGCATCGGGTCGGGATTTATAACATAAAGCGGTTCCACATGAGGTATCGCCGATAGCCGATCGCCGATATCGCGTCGCGTCGTGGCATGGGTTATGTGCCGTTACTTGGTGTGCATGTAACATTGCCGATCTCCAATAGTGATATCGCATCGGCGGAGACCAAAATGCCATTTGAATGCATGTCTCATGTTATTGCGATATGCGATCTTGCGATTGCTTTATCGCAATAACAAAAGATTATTTATTATTTGAAACATTAATATCCCAAAAAGGCTTAAATACATGAAAACTCATTTGATTATCCGGCCTTTTTTGAACATACAAGCATTGATGCAAAAATTTTTAAAAGGGACCCATTCCATATGTTAATTTTTTGTAAATAAGAATGATATGAAATGGGGTTTGTTGTAGGGCACAACAGTGCTACATTTCAGAGGGCTATGGACATTCCTTTTGTGGGAGATAAGTTTGTAGTAATATATTTGGATGATATTACTGTTTTCTCAAAGTCTAATGAGGAACATTTGGACCATCTAAAAAGGACTTTTGAAAGATGTAGAAGATTTGGGCTTTCCTTAAATCCCAGTGTTACACTAAAATTTGTCACCATGACTATTTGCAGTTAGTATGGCTCCATCAACTGTCATACTATCCTCCTTGGCAAGCCTCATACCTCTGCTCTCCATGTCAAACTTCAAGAAAGAGAGAAAGTCATTAAAAATCTATATATCTCTGGGTACGCAGTTTCTCTTAGCCTTACCTGCGTACTTGTACGCTCTGTATGTAAAGCAATGGGTGCGTACTCCTGTAAAGGTCAAAAGGCACAAGTTTCACTCCAAAAACGTTACTTGTGGTCATTTCTAGAGAATTCTAGAAGCTTGTTTGACGTGTATGAAGCGCCTCCAGATGGTTCATGTATCCCTACCAAAGAGGAACTTATCCCATCAAGAGGGGAGCTATCCCATCCAAAGAGGGGCTTATCCCATTGATGGTGGACCTGAATAACTTCCTCTAGAGCACTATAAATATAGGCATTGGGCCAAAGGGAGGGGGGGTTGAAAGCTGAACATTCCTAAGGGTAGATGCTGCTGGAATTAGGACTCCCTTGTAAAGCTTGAGAGGAGAGATTCCCATCCTTTCCTAGCCTTATTTGAGAGTGGGTGAGCTGATCAAAGTAAAGGAAAACTCTTGCTGGACCCTAGGAGGGACTTGCACAACACCAAGGCTCAGGTTGTAATGGTTCCTTTTGTTACCTTTTAATGCAAATGAACTTATTTTTCTCAACAGATTGTTATTCATGGTTTGTTTCATATACTCCTTGGTCTATATGATAGATATGTATTGTTTTATGAGTTTATCAGGTGCTATTTAATCTTTTGGCTTGTTAGTGAATGCAGGTTTCGAAGAGAAGGAGGAGCTCATCCGGATCGGCGAGGCTGGACTACTACAAAGCGTTGGACTAAAGGTATGTTAAAGATCCCTTGATTACTTATATTTGCAATGCATGTTTAGAGAAAGGTAGGATTTATTTGTCTTGTTTGTCACTAGAAAGCTTTTGCTTCTAGGGAGTTCGGTTGTGTCCGCACTAACGACTCTTTCCACATGACAAAATGGCGACTCCACTGGGGAATCCATTAATGTGAATGTTTTTTCCTTTGTATGAACTTTTGATCTGAGAAAGGTTATTTGTTTTCTGGTTTTTGGCTGTCTAACTGTGTATTTGGGTGGGCTAGCTTAGGGTTAAATTAGATTTTAGTTTTTCTTTGTTTTGCTAGAAGTACGCAGCCTCTGAGTGGAGCATAGTGCGTACCTGTACGCACTGTTGCTTTGTGCACAGAGCGTACCCGCACCTGTGTAAACAGGTCGCCTGCGTACCCCTGTCAAAACTAAGAAAATTTCAATTGTTTCTTTTTTTTCCTTTTACATTTTATTTTTAATTTGTTTTTCCGCCCAGATCTATTAGTTTCCTGCCATAAATCTTCACCTAAGCTTGTTCTGTCAGTGTCGAGGGTTTTAGTGAAATTCATAGGGATTTTGCCTTAGGGTTTGATTTTTAACTGGTCCTGTAGTGACTTTGGCGTTAAAGGTTGTCAAACTTTGGATCTCCTTGGTTTTGTTCAGTCCTCTTAGGAGTCAGACTTGTTATAGATTTCACCCTTGTGAGAGACCTACCTTTGTGTCTTCTCTTTGCGAATCTCGAAAAGTTTGTTGTTTGAACTTTGAATTTTATTCTTGAGAAAAGAACAAAAAGATTTCAATTTTTGTTTTTGACTAGTTTTTGGTTCTGCATTAACTAGTCCTTAGTTACATTTTGACTGAGCAAAACATCCAGGAATCATCTTTAGTAAGATTTTGACTCGTTAAATTTACTTTTAAGTGCTTTTCTCTTAGATTTACTTTTGAGTGAAATTAAGTTGATTTGATTGCCATAGCTTTTTTAACTTTGATTTTTGTTAAAGTAAGTTTTACATGCTTTATTAATTAGGAAAAAATACAAAAAATATCTTTTGAAGGAAAGTTTGCTTTGGTAGCATTTGTGTCTTTGCAAGAAAAATGAATTTTCATGAAGTGATTAGTGGTCATGTGTTGTATGTTTTGAAAAGATAAAGAGTTTATTTCTTTGTTTTTAATTGCCAAGAAGGTTGTTTTTATATCAAGTTTATATTCTCCAACTCTCTTACCTAGGGAATTCATTGAAAAAGGACAAATTAGTATAAATCATCCTAAGTGCATCTTTTTAGTGGATTTCGGTCGAGTCTACACACCACCAGTTTCATCTTCACTACCTTTTGTCTTAAAAAGCCATAAAAAATTAACGCTTAAAGTAAAATCAACTTAGTAACTTTTATTTACTAGGGCTCTGAAACACCAATATAGATCAGGTTAGTGTCTTGGAGTAGGAGAGTAATTAACTCTCCAAGACAGCAAAACCAAACAAGTAGCTCATCTTGTGGTAAGATAAATCCAATTGTTTCATTTGTACTCTGGGAAAGCTCCTCTTAAAGGAGAAGCACGAGCTCGTGTCCGAACCAGTGAGGGGATCAATCCTCCCTCGTTGGGAACGACGCCAGACACGCACGTATTACAAATGGTAAACCTCGGATTAACCATTGTCGAGGAGCCAGCGGTCACTTGTTGGTAAACCTTGGATTATTGTCAAGGAGTCGGCAAGGGGATTGAGCTCGATACTCTGCCCTTGCGTGCTGTCGGAGTGTAGACTGTTCCCCCAGGTGCATTTGTTGCTGTTGGTAACCTTAGTGACCATTATCTTTAGGATTCTACCGAGGTGACGGTGGAGGGAAGATCCCACTGTACCTGGAGCAGACGTCGGCTAGACTCACTTGGATTTTCCGGGGGGTTCACTTCACTCGAGACGGTTAAAGTGGAGGAACTTGTGCCGGTCTATTCATTAAGCAGGTTGCCAGGGTAACTGTTCCACCCACCACTTCTGTACTGAATTCGGCGATGTTGGGTTTCATCTCCAACTAGTGTTTTCAGTCCGGAAGGCTACTGTTTGTGTATGGTTTGACGCCCTAGATTCTTTAGGCATGTGATTCAAATTTGTTTGGTTCTTTAGAGACTTTAGGTGGTTTGCTTTGAGATTTTACTTTGTTTGCGAGTGCAGTAGTTAAAAGTTTTTAACTGTGGCTGAATTACCGAGACAGTCCCGTAGACTTCGGGGCAAGTCTCCTGAGATTGTTACCATGGCCGATTTGTTGAGGAAGTCCCGTAGATTGCGGGGCGAACCTCCTGAAGAGGTCCTGAGTCATTACGAAGGTTTAAAGGTCCTTGTAACTCCTAGTGGCAGTAAAGTAGGTTCACCTGAAGAAGGAGAATCATCGTTGGTAGTCCATCCAGATTACCAAGGTCTAGAAACAGGTTATAATCCTGAAGCAGTTGCAGTTTCCGAGCTTGCTGGTAGTTTTTCATCTACTAGTGATATAGGCGAAGAACCTGAAGTATCTGAACCTATTACTCCAACTTCTAGTGCACCTGATTCACCTAGGGTAGAAAGAGTCATCACCGAAAATCTTCCTGCTGGTTTGATAGCTATTGAAGAACTTGCTCCAGAGGAAGAATTAGGCGTATCTATCCTTGAAGATCAACCTACTATTGATCTAAGAGAGCGTGAATCTATCTTTTACAGTCCTCCTAGAAGTACTACTTGGTACCTTTTGTTAACCAATTATTTAGACAACTCAGTGATAAGTTTTTCTCCACCTCGTACTCCTTTTCCACCTGGAGGTATTTATACTCCTGTAAATATGTCTGGTCAGTCGTCTGTGTTCACTCAATCTCCTGAATCTTTCTTGTACGGCGGTCCTTCTGTTCCCTCCGGGTATCAGTCACTTTCTGGTACTTTTGCGGGAGAATCTCCTCAACCCATTGAACATGGGTTATTAGCTGGAAACAATGGTAATAAACCATTGGATGTAGGAGACATTTACATGATGTCAGGTTCAGTTCCCGGTTCTCAACCTCAAGGTGGTCAATTACCGCCTGGGGGGCAGCCTCAATTAATGCTTGGGGGGCAACCTCAAGGTACACAAATTGCGTCTGGGGGACAACCTCATGGACAGTATGTACCCATAGTACAATACATTCCTCAAGGTCAACCCCAACCTCAATATGTACCCCAGGGTCAACCTCAGTATCAGTATTTACGTCAAGCGTATCAACCTCAAGGTCAAGGTCAACCCCAGTATCAGTATTTACCCCAAGGTTATCAACCTGAAGGTCAATACTCGAGTCAAGGTTATAAACCACCTCAAGGTCAATCATATGTTCAAGGTACGGGAACTGTACCTTTCAGTTATCAATCCTATCCTCAATATGGTTATGGATCTCAATATCCTCAACCTGTCATGGGTCAATACCCTGGAATGAACATAGTGTGGGATCCATCGCAAGTTCAACAGATATTGCAGCCAAGTATACAGTTGTCATCTCAAGTTGGACAACCCTTAGTTGCTGGTCCATCCCAGCAACCGGTCCAGTCTAATGTTCAAACTTTTGTAACTTCGGCAGTTACTCAGTCGCCAATTGCACCTAGTACTCCATCTCAAACGACTGCTGCAACTACTGCAACATCTGCTCCTTCCACCACACTTGCTTCTGGAGTGTCGACAGCTCCGGTTTCTACTGTCTCTGCAACTACTCCTCAGAAGTCTTTACCATTGTCTGGATCTACGATTCAAACTACGGTTCAGATGCCTGCAGGACAGCCTGGTTTAAGTACGGTTGTCACTAGTCAACCACAATTCACTTATCAACCGTACCAGGGACAGTACCAATACGGGCCTGCTGTCCAACAGCCGGTTTACCAGTATCAACCGTATCCTGGGTACACTTATCAACAACCTCAACAACCCCAGTACGGTCCGGTTAATCCTGGTTTTCAAGGAGGATATAATATCCCAAATGCGATTCCTATTCCAAGTTATCCTGGATATCCTCCTCCTGGGACTGGCCTTGTGACCCAGAGTTTTAGGGATCCTAATCAGCAGTTACCGTTTATCGCAACTTTGGATTTACCAGACTTGTCGCGCCTAACGAACGATCCAATACAATATCTTCCTTTCTGGCCGCGAATGCCAAATAAGTTGCCCAGCGACATACCCAAGTTCGAAGGTAAGTCTGGAGAGGATCCGTCCAATCATGTGATGAATTACCACCTCTGGTGTGCTTCAAATTCCATCTCGGATGATTCGATCCGCTTACGTCTTTTCCAGCGTATGCTCATTGGTCTCGCGGCCAAGTGGTACATTGAGTTACCACGAGCCTCTTTTTACAATTTTAGTCAGTTAACTACCTCGTTCCTAACTCATTTTCAGTTGCCGGTCAGATACAATAATGGCACGGAACTACTAACTTCACTAAAACAGTCGACATCCACTTATATTTCCGATCATATCCATGAATGGAGACGTCGACGACGATTAGTGAAAGTTTTTATTCCGGACCAAATCTTAGCTGAATGGTTTGTTAAATCATTATTACCGAAGATTACTGAAGATGTAGCTAAGGCCGGAGTAGTTACTGAAGAGCAAGTAATTGCTCAAGCGCAGTACCTTGACTTAGTTTACACTCAGTCAGGTACGTTACATGAAAAGATCCCAGATCTTCCAAAGTCAAATCAAATCGTTGCTGCTCCTTCGGGATCTCATGCTGCTGATGGCATGATTGGTTCGGTAAATACTAAAAGTAAGAAGAAATCTTCAAAGAATTCTTCGCCCATTATAACCTTACCAGATTCCCCGACAGGAGAGTCTTCTCCTAAAATTTCCGCCGATATTCACGCTGTAGAGTCATCCACGGCTAAATAAAAAAACGGTGGGAAGAAGAAGGGTAAGAAGAAGGGTAAAGCAGACAAGACTCCAAAGGAGAAAACAGAAAAGTCAGAAACCAATGACGAAAAGCGCAAACCTCGATATCCTTGTCTAATTTGTGAAGAGGATCATTTTACAAGAGATTACCCCCATCGGGCCGAGGTTTTGAAAATCGTCAAAGGTTCCTCAACTCCTGCTGTTTTGAAAGATCCATTTCCAAAGCAGGAGAGTAAAATGATAGGTTCTTCCTCGAGTGCCACTGAAGAACCCATATTGATGATGTCTCATGTAAGGATTGCGACTCGGTCGCAAGATTATGGTAGTAAAAGTCTTGTTGATGGATCGAAAGAAGCAGAATCTTCTCGTTCAAATCCATCAACCTCAGCTCCCGGTTCCGATCCACTACAGATCGAGAAACCTAACCCTGACTTAGTAATCAAACCGCCCGCCAAGGGTGTACTTCGAAGGTCTGCTTTCAATCCACATGCAAGAGCAGCTCAGAATTACAACATTGTTGAGGATTTAGTTGTTTCACCCTCAGCAATGTCGGCTTTAGAAGTGCTGCAATCATGCCCAGCACATCGAAAATTACTTTTGTCGGCTATAGGAGCTGTTGATGTTCAGGACCCGAACCTGATAATCTTTGATCTAGAAAATAGCACATCGCATCTCCCTCATCAGATGGCTTTCCAGATTCCAGTTATAGTCAAAAATAGGCCTATTCATCAGACTGTAATTGATGAAGGAGCTTCCACGTGTATTATGTCGATTCATTGTTGGAGATCGCTTAGTTCTCCTTCACTGAACCAATCCCCAAAAATTCTTAAGGCCTTTGATGGCCATGGGTTCCATCCGTTTGGCATTTTACAGGATTTGCCTATAGGGGTTGAAGGAAAAACCGTTAGTCTAGATGTGGAGGTGGTTGATGCCCCTCTAGACTACAACCTTCTTTTGGGTCGAAGTTGGTCTTACGCTATGACAACGGTCGTTTCATCGGTCTTCAGAGTAATAAAGTTTCCACATAACGACAAGATCGTGACCATAGACCAGCTGGCTTATTTTTCATCCGACCCAGCCTCTTCAGAGAGTATTCAGCATGTCGGTAAAACGACTATCCCTTATAAGGATGTTGGCGTAGGATTAGTTAAAGATTCTGGTTTACTGGGAACTTTTCCTTTTCCTCCAATCAACGCAAACCCTTCGTTAGCATTCATTCATATGATTACTTCAGACACTATTATTTACGATGATCCTTGGATTGTCCCATCTGAATCTGAGATAGACTCATTCGGTGATGCAATGCCTTTGAGTCCATATGAAATTGCTTATGAGGCCGTGCAGTCTTTTTCCGACCCAAGTTCAACCCAAATTGACCAAATGAATGTGGTCAGTGAGGAATCCCTTTTCGCGTCAACCTTGGAGTTAATAACGTTTCCCAAAGTTGTGTCATCTGATGAACAACTTTGTGAAATCCTGTGCGTAGACGATTTACCATGGGAAGATCTCCATCATAGATCTTCGTTTTTACCTGAGGATGATCGTTTTGAAAACGATTTCTCATCAATCTTTATAGCTGAATATGTCAAAGACGCTCAGAGTCCAATGAAACATCCTGATTCAGAGCTGAATTTGGGAAACGTTTCTCGCACTATTCCCATTGACATTTCAGTGAAGCCTGGAATTTTTGAACACATTCATATAGGTGCCTTGTGTTCAGATGACGAAATTCAAACATACAAGGCCCTATTTCAAGAATTCCGCGACGTGTTTGCCTGGTCCTATGAGGAAATGCCAAGAATTGATCCCTCCATTGTTGTTCATGAGATCAAGACTTACCCGGACGCTAAACCCGTTCGGCAACGTCTGCGTCAGATCCACCCTCGGAAAGCGGCTGCAATTAAAGCAGAAGTTGAGAAGCTATTGAAAGCAGGTTTCATTTATCCGATCCCGTTAACGGATTGGGTATCGAATATTGTTCCAGTTAACAGGAAGTAGGGAACAATAAGAATATGTATCGACTATAGGGATATCAATCGTGCTTGTCCCAAGGACAACTATCCAACGCCCTATATCGATCAAATAATTGATGATTGTGCCGGCAGTGAAATATTTTCCTTTATGGACGGTTTTTCCGGTTACAACTAAATCAATATTCTACTTGCCGATACGACTTTCATTTGTCCATGGGGGACATTTGCTTATTGCAAATTACCCTTTGGGCTTAAGAATGCCGGAGCCACTTTCCAAAGGGCGATGTCTTATGCATTTCATGACATCAAGCACATTGTGCAACCGTATCTCGATGCTTTGCCCGCTCACTCCTTATGTCGAGCTGATCACCTTGTCCATTTACGAGCAATTTTTATGAGGTGTAGGCATTATCGTATACGATTGAACCCACACAAATGTGTCTTCTGCATCGAAGTGGGACGATTACTAGGATTTGTAGTTTCAAAAGCCGGCATTCGTGTCGATCCCTCGAAGGTCGAAGCTATCATCAAATTGCCTCCTCCTTCGAGTTTGCGCCAACTCCAAAGTTTGCAAGGGAAAGCAAACTTTTTACGCCGATTCATTCCTAACTATGCCGAGATTACCAAGGGTTTTACCCGGTTGTTGAAACAAAATTCTCAATTCTCTTGGGATGAGATAGCTCAGAAATATTTTGATGCGCTAAAGCACACGTTGACCCATGCACCGTTGCTGCATCCTCCCAACTACAACCAGGATTACTTTTTGTACCTCGCCGCCACTCATTCCACCATTGGAATGGTCTTAGTACAGGAAGATGAATTCGAAACGGAACATGTGATATATTATCTTAGTAGGACGTTAAATCCCACTGAGCTAAAATATTTGCATGTGGAGAAATTAGCCCTGGCAGCTGTTCAAGCTGTCAAACGTTTTCGTCATTACATTCTTCTCCGTAAAACTAAAATCATTTCCAATTGCAACCCTATGATTTATATTTTGACTAAACAGTTGTTAGGGGGCAAGTACTCTAAATGGATTGTTATCTTGCAAGAGTTCGACTTGGAGTTTGAAAAATCTAAGTCTAAGAAATCTTTAGTTTTTGCGGAATTGATGTGTGACTTCCCGTGTGCTGACACGGAAACCGTGGCAGAGGAACCCATTGCGGACGAATCTCTGTTTCTCATCAGCACTTTAGATCTGTGGTATGGGGATATAATCGTCTATCTCCAAACCCAATCCTTTCGGCCCGAAGCTTCAAAGTCGGAACGCCGAAAAATTCTATTCCAGTCCCAACAATACAAAATTATTGGAGATACTCTTTATCATCATGGGGCGGACTTGGTTTTTCGTCGTTGCTTAACTCATGAAGAGGTAGAAAGGGTTATGAATGACTGTCATTCTGGAGCATGTGGCGGTCATATGTCTGGGTATGCCACAGCCCAGAAGGTGTTGCGTGCTGGCTATTTCTGGCCATCCATGTTTAAAGATTGTATCATTGCGGTCTGAAAATGCCACAACTGTCAAGTGTTTGATCACAAGATGCGCGCACCACCTGCTCCTCTCCACCCTATAATTGCCGTTGGTCCTTTTGCTAAATGGGGTATCGATTTTATTACATGTAACCCTCACTCGGCCGGGGGGCATGCGTATATCATCCTTGCGGTTGATTATTTTACTAAGTGGGTCGAGGCGATGCCTACATTCGAGGCAGACGGCAAGATAGCTGCGATTTTCGTATTCAATCATATTATTGCTAGGTTTGGTGTCCCACAAGCGATAATCACTGACCATGGGCGCCATTTTCGAAACATTATGATGACAAAACTTACAAGCCAGCTTGGTTTACGCCATGATAGTTCTACTCCTTATTATCCCCAAGCAAATGGTTTGGTTGAATCCATCAACAAAGTTCTAGTTATCATGATCCGACGAATCATTGGTATTCATCGGTCGAATTGGCACAACATGTTATTTTCAGCACTTTGGGCGTACCGAACCTCAGTGAAAACATCAACAGGGTTCACTCCTTTCCAACTAGTTTATGGTTTGGAAACAGTGTTGCCCATTGAATGTGAAATCCCATCACTTCAAATGGCTATCGAATTACTTCCAGCTACTTCTGAAGAGGAGAAGCGTCTATTATACTTAGCTAAATTAGATGAGACTCGACGTGATGTTGCTTTGGCAATCGAGACTCACGCAAAAAGGATGAAAGCTCAATATGATCGCAACGTGACCCCTCGTAATTTTTCGGAAGGAGACCTAGTGCTATTATATGATCAAGCTAACGATAAATTAGGTGCTGGAAAATTCGTTCCTATGTGGCATGGGCCCTACATTGTCAAGCGAAAGCTAGCAAAAGGGGCCTATGAGCTGGTAGATTTTGATGGGGACTCTTTGGGTAAGCCCAGAAATGGACTTTACCTAAAGAGGTATTATGCTTAAATGGTGGGTATGGAGATTCAGTTAGGTTAGTTAGGTTAATTTTTCTTTCTAGCTGGTGTGTTTGTTAGTTTAGACAGTGTGCTTAGCTTAGAAAGTGTGTTTTCATCATTATTCTGGCTTATCTTGGTTTTACTCTTGATATTGCAGATGTCGACACCTCTCCAAACGTACATTGGATTTGCTGATGGTGCTTGTCGTAGTACACGGAATATCTCTTCCACAGCTTGGGTTATCTATTTGCCCTTTGACGAGTTAGTTTCTATGCATGGGGTGAGACTCGGTCAAACAACAAACAACATTGCAGAATACAGTGCAGTGGTTGAGTTATTATCTGAATCTATTTCATTCGGGATTCGGAGTTTGATAGTGAGGTTAGATTCTGAACTCGTTGCATTACAGCTTAATAGAGTATATGCCATTAGAAATCCAGTGTTATTAAGGTTATTTTTGAGAGTGCGCCTCTTGGAACGTGAATTTGATTACATTGAATATCAGCATATTCCAAGGACATTAAATACATTACCAGATGCAGTTGCTTCTCGAATGTTAGGCAGACATTTACGATAATCATAAATGTAAATTTAAAAACATTTCATCATACATGTTTAACAAGATAAGCTGGTAATAATGATATATATATATATAGATAGGAGTGTGTCAAAAATATACATCGTCTTCGATCATAGGTTGAAAAACACCTTATGATCGACAAAAATGATAAGTACAAAAAACCAAAAATGTCACATGTGTCTACAAAAAGTGACTAGCCAATCACTGGTGGTGCTCTCTATACGAGACCACTGCCCGCGCTACCCTACACAGGAACCTCCTGAAAGGTCTTGGGACTGCGACCACATAGCGCTGAAGTCGGATAGGAATATCGTCTATAGTCGTCTCTGGTATGTCCGCCGTGAGACGCTCTAGGTCTTGTTCCAGCTCGGCTAAGGTCTCTACGGCCGCATCCTATAGGGCCGGTGCTGGGGCAACTGGTACTCTTCTCTCAAATGGCCGGAGGTTGGTCGGATGTTGTGGACCTACATCTGCATTTTGAAAATTGTCACTGTCAGTTTTGAGACGATACAAAAAACAAAAAAAGTAAATAATTTAAAAACTTGTGAAAATGAAGTACCTCTGTCGTCCCATTGTTCTCCCTGTGGAAGAACCATGTCCGGATCACCGCGGAAATCTACTTCGTCATAAGGAAAGTCCTGAATCGCAAAGACCTGGTCCTCCAACCAGTGAAAGTAACCTGCAGGAAATCGAACAACTCCCGCTCCCTCATCAGGATGCCGGGCCATCACCACAACCCATCGCATCAACTTTGGCTCCCGAGGAGGCCCAGCTGGAACAGTGAGATGCTGTGGGATTAGCATCAGAACCCTCTCTAGGGCAAATCTCACAACTAGAGGCCCATACCCAAGGGTCTTTAATTGCCCGTTCTTTGCCCTTGTCAGTTGGCCCTTCATATTGGCCAACACAACGTCACACCAATTGAAAATGGTGCCTCGGTAGCAATCTATCGCCATCCGCATTTGGGACCGAGTGGCAATGTGCAAGGCGGCTGCGCCGTAGAGTCTGGTAACTGTAAAGGCAATTACCATAAGTTCAGGTAGGGATATGTATTTGATTTCTATCCATTTCTCTTGGTTCTGATTGTTGCACCACTCTAGCCGGAGGCTAGCAAGGGATTGGCCACCCGGCCTAGTCCCGGACAGAGTCAGTTTCTCGCCCCTATTAGGCAAACCAGTGAGAAAATATATGTCTGAGGGCTCTATCTCGAGCTGGTGCCCTCCCATGTAGAAGCATTGATCCTGGACGTTCCACCTTTCAACCAGCCATTCTAAGAATCGCACCTGGGCCCTCATGCCAGGTATGGCCCAGTATTTATAGAGACCGCATGCCTTCAAAGCATCAATGGAGGGTTGATGATCTATTGCGGCCAAATCGACATCTTCGTGTTCTCTTTCGCGCCAATCAAGCATGGTGGGCAATCTACACACCAGAAAACATTCATTAGAATTCATTAAATCAAAATTTGATGGTTTGGTTTTGAGTTTTAGGGTTTTAAAATTGCTTTGCACGGAGTACGCACCCCGCGTTCAGAAACAGAGCGTATGGACGCAGCTGTTCTGAAGGTAGGTTGCGTACTCCTGCCATTTCCCCATAAACGAAAATGTCGGGGTACGTAGGTCGCCCATGGGGCACCTGCGTACCCCGAAAGGCGGATCCTAAAACCCCAAAGCCCTCAAAAAATCAATCTAGGGCTTAAATTGAAATTCTAAATGGATGAAAACAAAGAGGAAGATGTTGTGAAATACCTGAAAGAGACGGCACTCGATTCCGACGGTCGGATTCTCCGCAAAGTCCACGGGAAGTTTCTTGCCAAAAGCCCTTTTCTCTCCCTCAACAGTAAAATGGTAAAAATGACATGGTAAAAGGTATTTTTATAGGATTTTTGGATAAATGAATGCTAAATTTGTTTATTTTTCACCATGGAAAGATATTTCTCAATGCATTTTTGCTTATCTTAAACAGGTATGAGTAATGTGTCGTTTTTGTGCAGGACAATAGGACTTTCAAGGAAAAGTATCATTTTTCACGAACCAAAACATCAAAGTCATCTTTTAAGCCCTTTTCTGACTCCTAAAACATGAAAAGATCATCGAGCATTTCTTTTACACTCGTTAAAACAGAATTAAAAGATGGTCCCCTTATAGCTCTTTTCTGACCGTAAAAACAGGAAAAGATTGCCGGGTTTTTGTCGTTTCAAACTCGATATGGAAATAAAACGACGTGTCCTTGATCGCTTTTTACTTTTCAAGTCAGAGGCACTAATCATGAAAGTACTCCTTGGTCGCAAGACTAAGCGGTTCTCTCAAGTATTATTTTATACTTTTTTGGGCTTGGGAGACACAAATTTACGAAAAAGTTCAACCTGGAGTCTTCTTTAGTTTTTTCAGACTCTCTAAAAATAAAAAACGCCAAGTTTCTCCTATACTGGACTCGTTAAAATTTCACATTAAAGGACCTGTTCGATTACAAACAGGAACGGACCACTCCTTCTTAGGGTTCGAATCAAAACTAAGTTGGACTCATCCGAAGGGTGAGCTTATAATCAAGCACATGTTATCCTCCTCAAGCTTGTAAAAAATAAAGAGGTACTTGCCAGAAATGGTGGGGGAAAAGAGAGAAAAATAAGCCCATTTTTTATCCTTTGTCTCAGAAGAAGCCTTATTACCACTCTTGAACACGACACTTTCATTCACCTGGGTTGGGAAATCCTTTGCCTCACAGTTGATCAAGCCACATTGAAAGTATTTAGCCGGGTATTAACTTTGGGTCAAATGTCACCAAGCCATCTGTCGTGTCGTTATGTGTTCAAGAGGTCTTTGCAATAAACATTCATCTGAAAAATACTTGTCATCCATTTTGACCATCCCTGAGTCAGTCCTTACAGCTACATTTCTTCAACTTGGTCTATGATTTCATGTTGTGGGCTTGCCTGCAACGGGTCACTTTCTATCGACATCAGCACATTATCTAGAAAGATGACCTAGGAATCGTCAATACCTTGAAGTCTGCATTCATCAATGGCAGGTTTCTCGCCTTTGACGACAGTTTACATCATTGACTTTCGATCGAAGGATTCCGTGAAATGTTCGACATCAACTCATTCATTCACATCTCATGGATTGTACTGGGTACTTTGAGAACCATTGACATCACTGGTGGTCTCCCTCACGCTTTTTAACAGTTTACATCATTGACTGGTAATCAAGTGGTTTCTACCATGTTCGACATCAACTCATTTATTCGCATGGATAGAATCGTACCTGTTCGGGAAGTAGAAATGAAGACCCTGGATCTAGTTTCCACCATCCAGGCTGCGAGGAGTTTTTTATTCATTATACAGTAGACTAATCATAAACAGATGGTTGCGTCCATACTGTGTCTACAAAAGTCTATGATTATGATGTACTGCAGAATCATTCCTGTATCAGAGCAGTAGATAGTCAATTAGTTAAAGTTTTCAATCTGAGTATGGGAATGCCTACCTCAGCGATGATATGATCATCTATATGTATTTTGTGTTGAATACTTGCAGGTTCTGACTGGGCTCTCCACAAGATAATCCTTGAAATGATAAAGTACTTCACCCTTCCTAGATGATATGAAACCCTTATCTACTACAGGCTTCGCACTTTAGGAGGCAATCTGTTACACTAAAATTTGTCACCATGACTATTTGTAGTTAGTATGGCTCCATCAACTGTCATACTATCCTCCTTGGCAAGCCTCATACCTCTGCTCTCCATGTCAAACTTCAAGAAAGAGAGAAAGTCATTAAAAATCTATATATCTCTGGGTACGCAGTTTCTCTTAGCCTTACCTACGTGTACGCACTCCAAGTTCACAATACCTACATACTTGTACGCTCTGTATGTAAAGCAATGGGTGCGTACTCCTGTAAAGGTCAAAAGGCGCAAGTTTCACTCCAAAAAAGTTACTTGTGGTCATTTCTAGAGCATTCTAGAAGCTTGTTTGACGTGTATGATGCGCCTCCAGATGGTTCATGTATCCCTACCAAAGAGGAACTTATCCCATCAAGAGGGGAGCTATCCCATCCAAAGAGGGGCTTATCCCATTGATGGTGGACCTGAATAACTTCCTCTAGAGCACTATAAATACAGGCATTGGGCCAAAGGGAGGGGGGGTTGAAAGCTGAACATTCCTAAGGGTAGATGCTGCTGGAATTAGGACTCCCTTGTAAAGCTTGAGAGGAGAGATTCCCATCCTTTCCTAGCCTTATTTGAGAGTGGGTGAGCTGATCAAAGTAAAGGAAAACTCTTGCTGGACCCTAGGAGGGACTTGCACAACACCAAGGCTCAAGTTGTAATGGTTCCTTTTGTTACCTTTTAATGCAAATGAACTTATTTTTCTCAAAAGATTGTTATTCATGGTTTGTTTCATATACTCCTTGGTCTATGTGATAGATATGTATTGTTTTATGAGTTTATCAGGTGCTATTTAATCTTTTCGCTTGTTAGTGAATGCAGGTTTCGAAGAGAAGGAGGAGCTCATCCGGATCGGCGAGGCTGGACTACTACAAAGTGTTGGACTAAAGGTATGTTAAAGATCCGCTGATTACTTGTATTTGCAATGCATGTTTAGAGAAAGGTAGGATTTATTTGTCTTGTTTGTCACTAGAAAGCTTTTGCTTCTAGGGAGGTCGGTTGTGTCCGCACTAACGACTCTTTCCGCATGACACCCAGGAAATCCATTTTTTCTCTGGAAGAGGGAAAAATGTTGGGGCACATTGTTTCTAGAGATGGAGTGAAGATAGATCCAGCAAGAGTACAATCTATGCAAAAAATACCACTGCCTAGGAGTAAAAAGGATATTCAAAAGTTTCTGGTAAAAATAAACTTCTTAAGGAGATATGTGTCCAATTATGCAGAAATTGTAAAAGAGAATACTAATCTGCTGAAGAAGGAGAATGAAGTGCATTGGACTAGGGAAGCCAGAGAATCATTTTTCTAGATTAAATAAGCATTGTAGGTAGCTCCAGTCCTAATCAACCCTGATTATCAAAATCCTTTTCAATTTTTTTCATTCGCATCACCGAATTCAATAGTTATTGTCTTGCTGTAGAAGAATGATGAAGAGAAGGAGCAACTTGTTGCTTTCTTTAGCAAGATTCTCAGGGATGTTGAGATAAAGTATAATATTCTTGAAAAGCAGGTGTATGCTTTGGTAAAAGCTCTAAAAGCATTTAAAAATTATGTGCTATAGTCACAGATCATTGCTTATGTGTGCCAAACACTGTAGTAAAATATGTATTAGTACAGGGTGATGTAGAAGGAAAAAGAGGAAAATGGATAGCCAAGACCCAAGAGTATGACTTGGATATGAAACCCACAAAGTTGGTGAAAGGGAAAGTATTTGCAAAAATGTTCACAGAGTCGAACTTTCAGGCATTGGGAATCAACTTGCTGACACCTGTAGATGAAGGAACAACTGACGAAAGTGAAGAAAAGCTAGATCCAGGTATGAAGATAAGGTATAAATTTTTATGTTGAGAATGGTACAAACATATAGTTCATTATTTTTTTTTTCTCTTCTTTCCCAAATATTTGGATAGAACAAAGTATATAGCATTAAATATCAAAGCACAACCATATATGATTGTGGAAGGCAGATTATACTGGAAGGATCTTATAGGAATTTTGTTGCTATGTTTAACAGAAGATGAGTTTACAGAGACAATCAAAGATTATCATGAGGGGTTATGTGGAGGACATTACAGTTGGAAGGTTACTACACATAAAATCCTTCAGGCAAGATTTTATTGGCCCACTTTATTCGGTGATACTTATAAATTTGTCAAAAGTTGTCAGAAATGTCAGCTTTTTGCTTAGAAGAAGAGGCTAGCTCCCTTGCCTTTGATCCCAGTCTTCATAGAAGATGTTGGAAATAATACTGAGAGGGGAGGTGAATTAGTATTATCAAATCAATTATTTTTTATTTCACTATTAAATTTGTATACGCTACTTCAGCTATGGGAAACTGTGCATATACGCTATTGTGTCTAAAGAAACCAACGTATATCAGAAAACTTAAGATTCATTAATTTTTTATCTTTAATCAGTGCATCAGGACTTCATTAATCATAAGAACAGTAAACAGGAGCAGTAAAATAGAACAGATCATCACACACATGGACACAAAGATATAAGGTGGAAACCCAATGTGGGTGAAAACCACCTGCTGCAATTTGTCTCTATCTTCTTTTAATTAGAAACTTATTTTTACAATGATTTTGTACTGGTGCAGTCTTATACCAGTACGTAGGCTGCTACCTGCAGAAGGCTACAACCTTCTCTCATTCTCCAGCTTCTCCTGGAAGGGAGCTACAACCCCCTTAGCTCTTGTACTAGCTGAGGTACTAGTACATAGGTGCTGACCTACAAAAGGCTACAACCTTCTCTTTTCTTCTAGGGACCACGTTTCATAAATTTTCAGACTGGATCCATGAATAACATCAATCAAACATCAAGTATATCTGTATCAACCAATCTCGTTTACACCAAAAAAAACTGAATCAAATAGTCACTTCTCTGAATGCTGTACCTAGAAGATAGTAACAGTAACTAGACACCAATTCTGAATCGAGACCACTGTAGCAATAAACATAAGTAGCTAAAACATATATCAAGAGACGTACGCTACTTCAATGTGTACAACCTGCATGCATACGCTTCTGAATTAAGGCCAACTTGTGTATACACTATTTTGAATTACAGAACCAGCGTGTATATGTGCCTTTGCTTCGCTGAACCTGCGTACAGATCTATAAAAGATAATTCATCCTTTTTACTTATTTAGACATTAGTTATACCTAGATTATCAGATTTATAGATCAAGTCATGCGCCAAAACTAACATATCAAAATCACACAAAGATACTACTATTCAAGCCTTAAGATCTTGACCCATCAATAGTACTTATCCTTCTTCTTGCACTCGGGTTCCTCCTAGATTCAGATCTAGCTATGCACCATAACCCAATGACCAATATTTCAGATTTAGCTCTTCATCAGATATTCAAAACTTAAGTCAATGTCCATGCCTAATGATCTCCTTCCCCTTTTATAGTCTTAGGCCTTACACAATACCATGGTCCAAAACCATAACGAATCAATACCTTGGACCAAATACCTGGGTTCAACACTTCAAATGAGATACTATGGTAAAAAACCATAGGTCCAAATACCAAGGACTAAATACCATGGACCAAAAATAAGTTTTCCCACACGTACGTGCTTTTTCATGCATGAAAGTGTGTGGATATGCATACGCAACTTTTGATCAGCAATCCCGCGTGTATACGTGACTTTGTCAAAGGAAACCTATGTATATCTCTTTTTCTTTCATTTTGAGAGCCTGAACAGTGATCTGCCATCTTAGTGAGTTTCCATCAAGGAAAACACCTATGTCATAGTGCCAAACCTGTGTCATAATTCCAACAATCTCCCCCTTTGGACTTGATGGCAACCCCATGTCACTCAAAGTCATTCTCCCCCTTTGACATCAAGGGCAAAGGGTTATGCTCCCCTGAGTTCATGCTGAAATCTCTACTCTGCTATGTTGTCCATGCTCCCCCTGATTGTAGGCAAGGTCTGCAAGAAGATGTTCATAACTTTATACATCACAAATGACCTTCCTCTCACCAAAGACTCATACATACATCCATCTCCCAACCAAGTGGGGATACACCAAAAGTTTACACAAGATAAAACAAGAACATTACATTATCTATCCCAGGCATAGTGGGGAAACCAAAGTAGGCCGTTACATGACCTTGATAAGAAAAGAAATACATGACATAGAGATGAAATATCTACAACCAGACTATGATAGTTACCAACAACTATCATCAACAACATCTGTCAATCATCATTCAGACCAGCAACCATGTTCTTATTCTGCACCTCTTCCCCCTGAAACCAAAACACTATGATCTTGAACCAAGATCTTCTAGGATAATGCCAACAATGCATTATTAGAAGAATATATATGCTCCCCCTGAACCTGTGGCAGATGGTCTCTGTTAGACCCATATCAGACTCCTTTCATCCTGAGCCTAGCCCACTCTTTGTCTTCAAACTAAGATATACGTGACTGTATCCACATAAACCGGTGTATGTACGCAGATTCTCCTCATTAAACTCGTGTACAACCACTTTTCTCTGAAACAGACAAGTTTCAACAGTAAGATGATGCATCAAATACTCCCAGCTTCTGTCTGAGGTATTCAAATGTCTCCCTGGGTAGTGGTTTGGTGAGTATATCAACAACCTATTCCTTGGAGGGAACATACTCCAATTTGAGCTTTTGTTCAAGCACTTATTCTCAGAGAAAATGATATTTGATGGGTATGTGCTTGGTCTTTGAAAGCATGACTAGATTTTTTGAAATGCTGATTGCACTTGTATTATCGCATAAAATAGAGATAGGTGGAGTACAAGTGATTTGAAAATCTTAGAGAATTTGCATCATCCAAAGGAGTTGTGTGCAGCAAGATGTAGCAGCCACATATTCTGTTTCAGCTGTAGATAAAGAAACTGAACTTTGCTTCTTGCTGAACCAAGAGACTAATCTCGAATCCATAAAGAATGCACCACCACTAGTGCTTTTTCTGTCATCCACGCTTCCTGCCCAATCTGCATCTGTATATGCATGAAGTGTGAGATCTATATCTCTAGAATACCATAAGCCATAGTTTTGTGTCCCTTGAAGATATTTGAAAACTCTTTTAACTGCATAAAGGTGTGCTTATTTCGGTTTTGCCTAGAATCTTCCAACTATTCCCACTGCATGCATGATGTCTGGTCAGGTACCTGTTAGATAAAGCAGACTACCAATCATGGATTTATAGGTTGGTTGACGTACTTCTGCTGAATCATCATTGGCGTTGAGGCTGCATCCTGTTACCATAGGCGTACATACTGGTTTTGAATCTTCCATGCCATATTTCTTCAAGATATCCTTGAGGTACTTGGTTTGTGACAAAAAGATACCATATTTATTTTGTTGGACTTGTAAACCAAGAAAATATGTCAGCTCACCAAGAAAGGACATTTCAAACTCTTTCTGCATTAGCAAATCAAAATTTTGACTCATGGCTTCTTCATTTCTACCAAAGATGATAGCATCAACATACACAATAAGTATTAGCAATTTATCATTCTCAATTTTTACATATAGATTGCTATCTGTTGATCCTTTTGAAAAACCTTTTTGATGGAGGTATTTGTGCAGACGATAATACCAAGCCCTTGGAGCCTCTTTAAGACCATAGAGTGCCTTCTTAAGTCTGCATACAAGTTTTGAACCATTTCCAAGGATGAATCCATCTGATTGCTCAATATACACTTCTTCTTCTAAGTCTCCATTTAAAAAGGCTGATTTCACATCCATTTGAAATACTTTGAACTTATGAGAGCTAGAAAGAGCAAGAAACATTCTTATGGCTTCAAGTCTAGCAACCGGTGCAAAAGTTGTTGGAAATAATACTGAGAGGGGGGGGGGGGTGAATCAGTGTTATCAAATCAGATACTTTTCAATTTCATACTCAGATTCATATACGCGGCTTCATTTCAGTATATCAGCGTATATACGCGACTGTGTTAAATGCAACTAGCGTACATGTAGTAATCTTATGATTCAGTTAGCTTATCTTCAGTAAATTCATCAGAACATTATTTACCATAATAACAGTAATCAGGTGCAATAAAACATAACAAATCATCACACATAAGTAGCACACATGAACACCAAGATATAAGGTGGAAACCCAATGTGGGTGAAAAACCACCTGCTGCAATTCGTCTCTTTCTTCCTTTAATAAGAAACTTCTTTTACAATGTACTGGTGCAGTCCTTTACCAGTACGCAGGCTTCAACTTGCAGAGGGCTACAACCCTCTCTCATTTTTCAGCTACTTCTGGAAGGGAGCTACAACCCCCTCAGCTCTTGTACTAGCTAATATACTAGTACGTAGGTGCTGACCTACAAAAGGCTACAACCTTCTTTTCTTCAGGGACCACGTTTCATAAATTTTTAGACTGGATCCATGAGTACAAAACAATCACTGCTGCAATACGATCATCAACTTATACTTGCATCATAAATCTCTAAATCACCCAATACTGAATCACTGAAACCCTGTCATCAAAAACACAGAACACAAACTAGAGCCCAAAACTCTGCAACAACCACTAGAATCAACAGCAACCTGAAACACCAAATCTCATAATGCATATGCTACTTGACTATATCAAAACCGCGTGTATACGCGCTTTCACCAGAGACAACCCGCGTACAGATCTAAAGATAATTACTTATACCTTCGTCGTCATATCCAACCTTAGCCAAGCATCACAAATAGATAACCAACAATACTAGATCTTCCCCCTCCGTCAGACATCCATTCCTTGCTCCTCATGTTTGCCTAATGATCTTCTCCTCCTTTTATAGTCTTAGGCCTTGCTCAATACCACGGTCCAAAACCATAATAAATCAATACCAAGAGCCCAATACTTGGGTTCAACACACTTGTCGAGATACCATGGTCTAAAACCATAGGTTCAAATACCGAGGACTAACCACCACGGACCGAAAGTAAGCTTTCCGACATGTACGCGCTTTTCCGTTCATGAAACTGTGTGTATACCCTACTTGGTATATAGCGAACTGCGTATACGCGACTTGGTATATAGTGAGCCTGCTTGTATACCCTACTTGGTATATAGTTAACCTGCCTATACGCGACTTGGTATATAGTGAACCTGCGTGTATATATTTTCTCTTCATACTTGTAGTCTGATCATCAATTCCTTGCTGCTATCCTTCTGCACTATGATTTGTCATTAGTGTGATTTGCCATCAAGGACAACACTTGTCTCATAATGCCAACAATCTCCCCTTTGGACTTGATGGCAACCACCACACCAAGTCACTCTCCCCCTTTGACATCAAGGGCAAAGGGCGGACCAAGATATTCTCTTCCTTGGTATACCTTTTGCTGTCCATACTCCCCCTGAGTACATGCTGAAGTTTCTGATTGAGCTCCCCTTTGTATATGCCAAGATGTATCAATCCATCCATGCTCCCCCTGAGCAGGTGCAAGTTCTAATACCAGCAATTCATTCAAGACCATGACTATCATTCATCATATATGATCTGCACCATAAGCATCAGCATCCAAACCTGCAATACCATTCCTTTGATCAAACATCAAGATGTATCATTTATCTTCATAGACTTTATCAACAAATTCTAACCATAATGGCAACAATGCATTATTTGAAGTATATGCTCCCCCTGAGCCTGAGTCAACCATGACCGAACCATTTCCTGGGTCTGTTCTGCTGCCCTTTCTTCTGATCTCTATATACGCGACTTTGCAACCTGCAACTCGCGTATATACGCGACTTATCTTCATTATATCAGCGTATGCAAGATGGAATACTGAATTTCTTCACTTTCAGATTCCCTTGTGTCTGTTATGTCAGTGAACTGAGTTATGTCACACCTTTCTGTCTCAAAATTTGTCTTCTTCAATTCCTGGAACTATGATGATGTATGGTCCTCTTGTTTTGAATTTTGAAATTTGCTCTTGCATTCCCTTGCTTTATGTCCAAGTTTGTTGCATGTATAACATCTTACATATTTCATGTTCCTTCTATTGCAATCAATTGCTTTGTGTCCATATGCATTGCAGGCAAAGCAATATCCTCTGAAATACCTGGGATGCGATGATCTTTTGTGATGGTCTTGAACCATTCTACTTCTACATCTAGTTGCAACATGTCCAAGATTATGACATACATAAAATTCAACATTATTCAGTGGAGGAAATAATCGTCTATCACTTCCATAGTTAGGAGTAAAGGATTTTCCTTAAGGAATTTCTTTCCTTGGTTGTTCCTTGTTGAGCATTTCAGATTTCTCATTAGAGTTTCTTGCCTCACCTTGTGAGCTAGATTCACCTTCAACGGATTCATAAAAACCAAGACCAGTTTTGATAATAGGGAATCTTTGACTACCAAGAATGTCATCCAAAATCTTAGTACTATCTTGAAATCGCAACAATTTATCCTTTTCTTCTAATTTACCTTTTAAGATATTTACCTCAACCTGATGTTGTTCTTCCTTTTCCAGATACTGATTCCTTAGGTCTTCTTCAGCTTTTCTTCCTTCTTCCACTTGTTGCTTTAATTTGATCACTTCATGATCTTGATATTCAAGAGGTCCTCTATTCTTCTCTCTTGAATTTTCAAGATCTTCTTTTAGAGAGAGGATCTTTGATTCAAGTCTCTGAATTGTTATGCTTTGATCATTTACTATATCCTGCAATTTCTCCCTTACCCTGGTTACTGTCTCCAATTGTTCGTTTAATTTGGTAACTTCCTCAGTTTCTGCATTCTTCTTTTCATATGCCATGAGACTTCTAATGTCTTCACTACCATTGAATGAGTCATTACTTTTAACATGGGTATAATAGCTTCTATTACCTTCTTCAGACATCCTTCCTTTGTTATGAGGGCATCTAGCAGCGTAGTGACCAACTCTACCACATGAAAAACATTTGAAAGGTAGCTTACCTTTGAACCGTCCAGTTCCTCGTTCAAGATTATTGAAAAAATTTACCTCATCTTCTTCCTCTGACATGTATCCTGATCCTTCGAATGCGGCTTCTGATGGTCCCTCTTTTCGCATTTCAAAAGCAGTTAAGATTCCGTGAAGCTGTGACATGGTGATTTTCTGCAGATTCTCCTTTTCTTCTATGGCAGACACTTTGGAATCAAATTTAGTAGACAGAGATCTCAAAACCTTTTCAACTAAGACGACTTCCTTAAATTCTTCACCCAGATCCCTCATACAATTTACAATTTCATCCATACGCAGGAAATAATTAGCTATGCTTTCATTACTATGCATCTTAAGATTTTCATACCAGATTCTAAGAGTTTGAAGCTTTGCTCTTTTTACCTGATCATCTCCTTCGTAGCTCAGAATGATTTTGTCCCATATTTCCTTAGCTAATTTGAAATGCATGACCTTCATAAATTCTGATTGTGTCAAACTTCCCAATAAGACAGTAACAACTTTGGCATTGAGCTCATATTGCTTTCTCTCTGCTGCATCTATAGGAGTTGCTGATGGGAATTTGTATCCTCCTTCTACGATTCCCCAAACTTCTGCTCCAAGTGATTGTAGATATGCAGTGGTTCTTATCGTCCAGTGGGTAAAATTGTTCCCATCAAAGATTGGTGGCCTGATGTGCGCCTCTCTTTCTGGATTAGTCATCCTGATGGATCTTTTCCTTCAAGCGATCAAGCTACCTCTGAACGACCTGCTCTGATACCAATTGTTGGAAATAATACTGAGAGGAGGGGGTGAATAAGTATTATCAAATCAGATACTTTTCAATTTCATACTCAGATTCATATACGCGGCTTCAGTTCAGTATATCAGCGTATATACGCGACTCTGTTAAATGCAACTAGCGTACATGCATTAATCTTATGATTCAGTTAGCTTATCTTCAGTAAATTCATCAGAACATTATTTACCATAATAATAGTAATTAGGTGCAGTAAAACATAACAGATCATCACACATAAGTAGCACACATGAACACCAAGATATAAGGTGGAAACCCAATGTGGGTGAAAACCACCTGCTGCAATTCGTCTCTTTCTTCCTTTAATAAGAAACTTCTTTTACAATGTACTGGTGCAGTCCTTTACCAGTACGTAGGCTTCAACCTGCAGAGGGCTACAACCCTCTCTCGTTTTCCAGCTACTTCTGGAAGGGAGCTACAACCCCCTCAGCTCTTGTACTAGCTAATATACTAGTACGTAGGTGCTGACCTACAGAAGGCTACAACCTTCTTTTCTTCAGGGACCACGTTTCATAAATTTTCAGACTGGATCCATGAGTACAAAACAATCACTGCTGCAATACGATCATCAACTTATACTTGCATCATAAATCTCTAAATCACCCAATAATGAATCACTGAAACCCTGTCATCAAAAACACAGAACACAAACCAGAGCCCAAAACTCTGCAAGAACCACTAGAATCAACAGCAACCTGAAACACTAAATCTCATAATGCATACGCTACTTGACTATATCAAAACCACGTGTATACGTGCTTTTACCAGAGACAACCCACGTATAGATCGAAAGATAATTACTTATACCTTCACTGTCATATCCAACCTTAGCCAAGTGTTATAGACATTTTTGTGCCTCGCAGCATGGAGCATGAAATGTCAATAATTACAGGGATCCTCAGTCCCTAAACATGTTGTTCTTACCCCTAGAAGAACAAGGTCAGCAAACCACAGCACTTCCCATCAGTTCTCCACCTGAAAACACTCAAAAACAGGCTATTTTTGGATCATGTCAGCTGCTCCACTGAGCATCTGCGCTGGAATGCAACTGCTCCTCCTTGTACCTGTGCTGAAAGTCAAATCTAATGAAGGCTACCTGCGCTGGGCGAGATTGGCCAAGTGGCACAGTCATTCTGCAAGGTGTCAATTGCCCAGGAAGCTTCCAAACTGACACTTGGTTCAAGGGATTCGCCCTGTGATGAGTAAGAGGTACTTGATCTCCATGTGTAAGCAAGGATCTCCAAGTGGACTCAAGAACTGAAGTTTAACTGAAGAGGGAGAGGACACAAGGCAGCTTTATGTCAGTCTCAAGCTGACTCATCCTTTCTTCTTCTCTCCTATATATAGAGCTCTTCTATGAGGTCTAAGGAGGCTGGAATTTTGTGCAAAGCAAGGAAGTGTTGTTGGTTTACAGTTAGAGCTATTGGGTGATTGCTTTTATAGAGGTGAAGAGGAGATTTCTTGCTGCTGGATTGGAGCCATTGATGGTTGTAACCTTCTCAGAACCCTTTTACTTCTATCAATAAAGCTTTGAATGTTCTCCTATATACTTGTATTGCATTGATGTATTGTATTTACTTGTATATCTGATTCACTCTAATCCATGCATCAGTTATGAGTACATGTTTCTTGTAGTTTTCCTTCTCTTGTTTGTGCAGGATCTTTGTGTAGCTGGACCGACAAAGGGAGCAAGGAGCTGGGAACAAGAGACAAAGAGAGAGGATAGGATCGACAAAAGCGAAAGACACCGGTTGGTCAATCTTTTCTTCCTTCTCTGTACTTTCATAAAGGAAAATATCAAAGCTTTACTTTCAGTTGTTGCTAAGGACTGTCACCCTTAGAGTAGGGATAGGGTCATCCGAGTCGGATACTTTTCCCCACAACAAACTGGCGACTCCGCTGGGGAGCCTAGTATCTTGTTGGTGTTTGTAGTATCTTTGCTATTCATTTCCTGAACCAAAGAGTACCAAATCGAAAAGCTTTTGACTATATCAAAAGCGAAGTAGAGGGGCTGCTACTCTTGCTCATTTTCTGAGCAGATTCATGATTTGAAGAGCTGATCTACAAAAGACTCTTGTACTCTTTGTGATAGCTTTTCATCCTCTTGATCATCCCTTAGCTTGTACTTGACCTATAGCTTTTTATTTCAGCAAAAACAGTGAATTTTTGAGCTTTTTATGACCCGGAAATCCTTGTAAACGCAACTCTCGTGTCTCAGTGCAGGCTGTCCACAGGCAGTCTGCATTCCAGCGCAGGTACTCCCTTCGGGAACTGCGCTGAGAGTCAATTTGACAGACCAGAGCCTGCGCTGATCCAGTTAGGCTATGTCTTCCTGAGGTTTCCCACTGTGTCTGAGCCCTGTTTTCACTGTTATTTTGCTGCTGATTGCTTGTCATTTGTACTTGCAGTAAACCAACTTTCCTTGACATTATTCCGCCTCAGTTGTGTGATGAAACTATGATTGTTCTTTCAATATTTCTTGTTTCAATTACAGTTTCCCATTGTGAAAAGCAAACCAGTATAGTTGTGGCCTCTTAGATCCTGAACTGTAAAAGTGTCTTTGTGATCTTAAGAGCTAGTTTTATTACTGTTCATGGCTGTTTGAGTTTGTTTGTTTTTTGTTTTATGGTTTGAATCTATACATTTCCAGTGTCTAAACAAGTCGATCTTAAGGTGTCTTTTGATTTTGGACAAGCTTGTTTATTTTCGCTTGAAATTAGATTCAAAGTTATACAACAGTTTCCTTTTTGTCTTACATCAACATTAAGGATAACGAAAAGAAATATCTGCATTGTGCATTTTGCATTTGACTGTGTGCTTGACGATTTAGGAAAATTTGCATTTTAGTGTGTGTTCTATGATCTGTGCGAAAAGTTGTGTCTTTCTTTTCCTCAGTAGATTAAGGTTTTCAAAGTTGAAAGATTGAAAAGTTTTGCTTCTCATCTTAGATTGCATTTAGGAAGTTGTATATATACATCTCGTGGTGATCCTTAAAGGCAAACTGCTAAGCAAGATCAACATTAAAATAAACCCAATTTACATAACAACGCTTTGTAACATAACGCAAACATCTAGAGGTCTAGGTAGATACGTGTTCCGGCGTCGTTAAACATAGTGACTGTCGATCTCTACGAAGGTGGGTGATTCCTCCTGAGAGTCGGTGGCACTAATACGGACTTGTGCTCCCGCGTACCGTCGCGTATATTGGGAGACCCCTATAGGCATTTATCCTTTATCCTTAGGAAGCCGTGTCGGCCGCCCTACTGATCGCGATGCAGTGAACACAGCATTCACGAAGATCGACCACCCGTACCGTAAAACGTATTCTGTGGTTTCGCGAAAGGTTTGGCACACCCTCTGCCTAGATCTCCAGAGCAGTTTCTTTTGGCCTTTTTCAAACTCTATAACTGAAAAAGTCCAACCGAGCATTTGTCACTTCGGGCTCGTTAAAACATCGAAGGCGACTAGAGTCATCTTTAGCTTTTTCTCGACTCTTAAAACATGAAAAAGCAAGTTTGTGTCTAAAAGCGTCGTTAATAAAATTTATTTTAAGCGGAACATAATCACCTGTTATTCCCACGTTGATCTTTCAGTTGAAAAGTATGGAGCCCACCAACCAAGGAAGCAACCTTGGCGGAAGTCCAAATCCCTTCTCCTCTTGGGGAGATGTTGGTGCGCCTCATATGGCAACATTGTCACTTCCAGGATTGACAATTGGCCTACCTGTATGGCTCTTTTCAACTAATGTAGTCCAGATCGCCACTAATCCTGAGCAGTCGAATCAACAGTCAGAACTGTCTAGAACTACCCACCAGCCTTCCACTTCTTACAATACTTCCTCTAATCCTTCCTCTTCGCAAGGTGGAGCTGGCAAAAGTCAGCCTCCCAAGGAGAAGAAGGAAAAGAAGAAGAGAGAAAAGAAGCAGAAGGGGCCTATGGCGAAGGCGACTGGGGGCAAGCAAAAGGCAGCTGACAAAAACCCACACACTGCACCGACCGGGCCTAAATCGCCATGTGTCATTTGCAAAGGGACCCACTTCCATCGTGATTGTCCTTGTATTCCCCGGATACTAAGGGACTGGTCCCCCAGGTTGCACAATCCGGTAGCATCAACCTCTGGTAGTCATGTTGATTGCAGTCCATCAACTAGCGAGAGTGAAGGACGAAAAGGGAGACCAAGATCACCCTGTATGTTGTGTGAAGGCGATCACGCCATTCACCGATGTCCATTCTTAGATGAGGCGAAGAGAGTTTTGGAAGATCGTCCGGTATCACCGTTACGACTTCCTCCTGGATACCAAAAACTCGTGCCTAATCCCTCGATAGTTGAAAATCCAGCTGGCCCGCTCAAGTGGTCAGCTGAAGCGTCAGTCACTGAAAATGAACCTACTGAATCCAGACCGGACGAAAGTCCAAAGGTCGATACGGCAGTTGACCCGGTTCTACCTTCAGAAGTTTCATCTTCAAATGACACCGTCGCCGAAGAGTCATCTTCATGCGACACCCTCACTGAAGAGAATAAGGATGACACCATCCAGGTTCTTTTCATCAGCACCGACTCTGATGAGCGTTAGGGCAATGCGCCCATTCCTTTATCGCAGGAAGGAACATCATCAGGGGCATATCCGGCCGTATATTCGGTCCCACCACCAAGCAACCTGGTTGTATCCTTTGATTGGAATCAGCTAGGCAGACCCCGGTTACCAGCCACTGTACCATTCAGAATCATTGTCCAGATCTATAGAATGATCATGGCTGGTACTATCATTGATGAAGGGGCGTCTGTGAGTATCCTTTCCTCTGTTGCTTGGAAAGCACTGGGTTCCCCGACGCTTTTACCTGAGTTAAGAAATCTCTCAGGTTTTGATAAAGGAACCAGTCGACCATTAGGAATCCTCCCCAATGTGCCTGTCACGTTGAAAGGGAAGACCGTTAATTTGAATGTGATGGTCGTCCAAGGACCCTTGGATTATAACCTACTCCTTGGACGCGACTATATTTATTGCATGGGAGCGATAGTCTCCTCACTCTTTAGAGTAATGTGTTTTCCACACGAAGGAAGGGTGGTCAAGCTCGTAGACCAACTTTTGTTTCCGGGATCTCGCATCGCAAATAGTCAAATACCATTCCTAAATGGTCTGTTCACTCAAGATTCGCCTCCACCCCCAGTCCTCCTTCCCGATGAGTGCGAGTGATTCGGAAAGAAAGACTGGAACCCAGGGGGCATGCACCCTGGTCTGCTTCGGGCAGAAGAAACCCTGGGTGTAAGGAAGAATTTCCGCAGAAGAATAGACTAGTCCGTACCCCGTCCAGCGGTGGAAGAGGGGTTGTTCTAGAATAATATTCTTTTGTCAAAGTTATGTGAGTGAGATAATCAGCTTCTCGCTCCCCTTGTCTAAATAATCAGGATACCGAGGAAGGGGACCATTTGCGGTAGCAAGTAGTAACCATCTTTGAAGACAAGCCTCACCCATTAAAACATATGTTTTGAAGGATAAGTAGGGGCAGCCTCCAAAGAAAGAGATTCTATTGCTGCAACAGGTGGTCGCCATCTTTAGTAACCTGATAATAGACATCGCCGAAGAAAGAGATTGATTTGCGGCAGCAAATAGAACCCTCTTCGGATAATAAGAAAGGGGCAAGCCTCCCTCAATAATACCAATGTTTTGTCTTTGAGTAGTGTTCTTCTCTTGTCACAAATAGCTGTTCGTTAAAAGTTGGGCCGACGGGAAGCCTGAGTACCGCATAAGACCCCCTAAAATAACGAGAAGACTAGTATCGTTAACATTAGATTGGCAAGATGACAAGTAGCTGTGAACACTCAAAGAAAAGCAGAAGTAGGGGAGAGGTGGGGCAGCCTCAAAATTCTGTCCTACACCTGGGGGCATGCAAACTTTTGGAATGTAAGCAAGGGATGACTATTTGTTTTTTAAATTTTTAGGTCCTCCCTTTAAACCCGTAGGTCTAACCCTTTAAACTCGTAGGATTAGCCGTTTCCGACCTTGCATGAAGAAAGCCTGTGGGGCAAAGGTAAAAACTTGCCAAAATTGGAGCATAACTTCGTGAGATAAAGCTCCTTAAAAAATAGCTATCTCATAGGAGGCGTTCTTATGACTGGTATATCGAGCAGTTTTAGCACATAGTTCATGCTCGTTAAAAAATAAACGCAAGATCTGAGCAGTTTTAGCACATAGTTCATGCTCGTTAAAAAATAAACATAAGTTATGAGCAGGCTTTCCTTTAGAGTTCAAGCTCATTCAGAAAAAATGAACCGGTAAATAACCTTTTGAGATCGTAAATTCATCAGCCATAAAAGCCTTGGTCGTGTTTGTGCACCGTCACCTCCACTGTTCATTTGGCCGATCATTCACCTCCATTTGTGTGTTTACCTCTTTTGAGAAACAGCTACGAAGAGTGATTTCACCTAGCCATCCTTGTGACACTGCCGTGATTGGAAAATTTCAACCTGTACCTGGAATCTGCTGCTATCCCTGTTTATCACTCGTTCCTCAAAAGACGAGTCTTCTTTGAGCTCTTTTCACTGACTCGTAAAATATGAAAAGTTTGCCGATTTTTGGCCTTCCAGCTCGTTAAACGACCGGAACGCTATCCCTCCTCTAGATTTTAATCTTTTTGGACCTGAGGGATTATTGCACAAAAAGATCGAGCGCTTGTTTTGTTCGGCTCGTTAAAGCAATCGAAAATTCATCCCTTCTGTATTGTTTTATACTTTTTCGGACTTAAGGGATTAGATGACGAAAAAGGAATTTTGGAGTTAACTTTTCGTGCCTTTTCAGACTCTCTAAAAATGAAAAGGACCGAGTTTTCTTTGTCGTTAGACTCGTTAAAATGATTAAATAGCGACAAACTTGTCTTTAGACGAGAACGAGTTTCCCTATCGATAAGCTCGTTAAATCATAGCGATGGGCTTGCCCGAAGGGCAGGTTATAGAACAAGCATATGTTATCCTCCTCAAGCTTGACAAAAATAAAGAGGTACTGGTCAGAAATGACTGGGGAAAAATTGGGAGGACATCAAAGCTTAATGGTAGCAAGTCGCTCTTGAACATGACACTGTTCCTCCGCACTACATCGGGTTGGGTTGTTTCATTCACCGGTCTCATCACCATGGTCTTCGCCAAACCGTCCACTTTTGGGGTAATGCTACCGATCCATCACATCAGTGTCGTTATATGTTCAAGAGGGGTCATTCTGAAAGTGTCAACCGTGTCCCATCCACTGCCATACATTATCCTTCATCCACTCATGATCGCCACCCTGAATCATATGTCACAGTTTGTTTTCACCTCCACTAAAATCATTAGCTCCGTTCCGTGTCATTGATGTGGGATTCATTAAGGCCCTCCTTTGACGGATCACTTCTTGTTGACTTCAGCTCATTATCCAAGAAGTTGATCTAGGAACAACCCCATCAGTACTTTGAAGCTTGCATGCCTCAATGGCAAGTTTCTCACTTCCGGCGACAGGTATACATCAATGACCTTCGACCAGAAGATTTTGCGTGGCGTTCAACGCCAAGTCCTTTATTCACGCCACGTGAATTGTACTGCAGTACCTTGAGGGTCATTATCATTATCAGTGATTCCTCTCGCGCTTGTTAACGGTTTTCATCATTGACCGGTAATCAAGCGATGTCTTTCCATGTTCGACTTCAGCGAAATTCTCACATGGATCGACTTGTACTTAGAGTGAAGATCGAACGAGTTTGAAGACCCCGGATCTAGTTTCATCCATCCGGGCTGCGATACATATTCAGGAAATATAAAAGCATTTGTCATGTACATCATTGCAGCAGATGATCATCCTACTCAAAGGATGATAATTTCAGCAGAGAATTATCAGTCTATCATCAGACGATCGTCTGTTCTATGTACCAAAATGTATTTATAAAGCTGAGCATGGGAATGCCCGCCTCAGCTAGATCATGAAAACAAAATGAAAAATAATGTATTGTATTGTATTGTATTACAGGGCGCCTCCTCAGCACTGGAATGAACTTTGGACCCTCTAGATAAAGCATTTCACCCGATAAACGGCCTCATACTTTAGGGGGCAACTGTTATAGAAATTTTTGTGCCTCGCAGCATGGAGCATGAAATGTCAATAATTAAAGGGATCCTCAGTCCCTAAACATGTTGTTCTTACCCCTAGAAGAACAAGGTCAGCAAACCACAACACTTCCCATCAGTTCTCCACCTGAAAACACTCAAAAACAGGCTATTTTTGGATCATGTCAGCAGCTCCACTGAGCATCTGCGCTGGAATGCAACTGCTCCTCCTTGTACCTGCGCTGAAAGTCAAATCTAATGAAGGCTACCTGCGCTGGGCGAGATTGGCCAAGTGGCACAGTCATTCTGCAAGGTGTCAATTGCCCAGGAAGCTTCCAAACTGACACTTGGTTCAAGGGATTCGCCCTGTGATGAGTAAGAGGTACTTGATCTCCATGTGTAAGCAAGGATCTCCAAGTGGACTCAAGAACTGAAGTTTAACTGAAGAGGGAGAGGACACAAGGCAGCTTTATGTCAGTCTCAAGCTGACTCATCCTTTCTTCTTCTCTCCTATATATAGAGCTCTTCTATGAGGTCTAAGGAGGCTGGAATTTTGTGCAAAGCAAGGAAGTGCTGTTGGTTTACAGATAGAGCTATTGGGTGATTGCTTTTATAGAGGTGAAGAGGAGATTTCTTGCTGCTGGATTGGAGCCATTGATGGTTGTAACCTTCTCAGAACCCTTTTACTTCTATCAATAAAGCTTTGAATGTTCTCCTATATACTTGTATTGCATTGATGTATTGTATTTACTTGTATATCTGATTCACTCTAATCCATGCATCAGTTATGAGTACATGTTTCTTGTAGTTTTCCTTCTCTTGTTTGTGCAGGATCTTTGTGTAGCTGGATCGGCAAAGGGAGCAAGGAGCTGGGAACAAGAGACAAAGAGAGAGGATAGGATCGACAAAAGCGAAAGACACCGGTTGGTCAATCTTTTCTTCCTTCTCTGTACTTTCATAAAGGAAAATATCAAAGCTTTACTTTCAGTTGTTGCTAAGGACTGTCACCCTTAGAGTAGGGATAGGGTCATCCGAGTCGGATACTTTTCCCCACAACACCAAGCATCACAAACAGATAACCAGCAATACTAGATCTTCCCCCTTCGTCAGACATCCATTCCTTGCTCCTCATGTTTGCCTAATGATCTTCTCCTCCTTTTATAGTCTTAGGCCTTGCTCAATACCACGGTCCAAAACCATAATAAATCAATACCAAGAGCCCAATACTTGGGTTCAACACACTTGTCGAGATACCATGGTCCAAATCCATAGGTTCAAATACCGAGGACTAACTACCACGGACCAAAAGTAAGCTTTCCGACATGTACGCGCTTTTACGTTCATGAAACTACGTGTATACCCTACTTGGTATATAGCGAACCTGCATATACGCGACTTGGTATATAGTGAACCTGCTTCTATACCCTACTTGGTATATAGTGAACCTGCGTATACGCGACTTGGTATATAGTGAACCTGCGTGTATATATTTTCTCTTCATACTTGTAGTCTGATCATCAATTCCTTGCTGCTATCCTTCTGCACTATGATTTGTCATTAGTGTGATTTGCCATCAAGGACAACACTTGTCTCATAATGCCAACAAAAGTTTCTTCAAAGTCTATAGCTTCTTGTCCCTTTACAAACAAGTCTGGCCTTGTTTCTAATAACATCTCCATTTTCATTCAGCTTGTTTCTGAATATCCATTTTGTCCCTATGACATTCTTATCGTTTGGTCTAGGAACCAACTCCCAAGTGTTATTCTTTTCAATCTGCTCAAGTTCTTCATTCATGGCCTTCACCCAGCATTCATCTTTGCATGCTTCTCTTACATTTTGTGGTTCAGTGGAGGAGAGAAATGTTAGATAGATTGAAGCTTCTAAAATAATTCTTCTTGTTTGTACACCCACCTCTTTCTGCCCAAAAATTTGAGTTTCTGGATGATTCTTCTGAACGTACCTAGATGGAGTCCTTTCTTACATCCTTATCTATTCTTCTGGTGCCTCATGGGTATCTTCTTCATCATAAGTTTGATTTGATGTTGAAGGATAGTCCTCATCATCTTCGAAATCTTTGGTTTTTACCTGCCTAGGAATGTTTCCTTCTTCATCAACCACTACATCAATACTTTCAACAATTTTTCCAAGTCTTTTATTGTAACACTTGTATCCTTTGCTGTGGGGAGAATAACCAAGGAGAATGCCTTCATCTGCTCTAGGTTCAAACTTGCCAAGGTTTTCATCAGTCCTTTCAATGTAACATTTTCTTCCAAAAATATTGAAGTATTTAACCGTGGGAGTCTTACCATACCAAAGTTCATGAGGAGTTTGAGTGTTGTTCACCCGAACATTTTTCTTGTTGAGAATAGTAACCGCAGCAAATGCAACTTCACCCAAGAAGGTTGCGAGAGTTCCAGACTCATGAAGCATAGCACGAGCCATTTGTTGAACCGTTCTGTTCATCCTTTCCACTACTCCATTTTGCTAAGGAGTCCTTAGAGTAGAGAATTCCCTTATTATTCCATGTTCTTCACAAAAATTGAAAAATTCATCCAAGGTAAATTCCCCTCCTCGATCAAACCTGAGGCATTTGATTCTGCAATCTGATTCATTTTCAACCAAGGCTTTGAATGCTCTGAACTTTTCGAAAGCTTCGTCTTTATGCTTCAGGAGTCCTATCCAACACATCCTTGAAAAGTCGTCAATGAACAATATGAAGTATTCTTCTCCTTGAGGTGACCTATTCCTAATTGGACCACATACATTAGTATGGACAAGTTCAAGTGGCTTATTAGTTGATCGTTCCTTCTCAGGGAAATTAGTTCTGGTTTGCTTCCCAAACTGACATGATTTGCATATTGTATTGTCTGGAATTCTGATGTCAGGGAGATCATGAACCGCTTGATATTTGCATGCTTTCCTTATTTGAGAGAAGCTTAGATGACCAATCTTCTGTGCCATAGCCAGTGTTCATCATTCTTTCTTAGATAGCATTGTTGTTGTCCTCCCTGTAGAGCTGTAACTAGAGTCTCCCACACCACTAATTATCCCACATTAATAAGTTAATCCAGGAACGTTTTGTTATTGCAAGGAGTAGCTCAATCCGAGGCTATTTGTCCGATTAATGCTCGGTAGTACAGTGTCCTAATGATTCGAAAGGAAACAGATGCTAAGCTGTAACCAAACTAACCCAAAAGATAAAATCACACAAGGCAGTTGATCAGTCAAGGGTGCGGAAGCAATAACCCATCCCTCTAGAAACTGATAAAGAAAGGAAATCAGAGCATGGACTTATAGGTCTGGGGCTAAGCAGCGTCTTTCTGAGGATCACTACAGCCTTAGGCCTGCTCTCACACTAAGAACAACAAAGGCAGGTAAATCAAGCAGCGGAAAGTAAAATGAAACAGCAACCTGGAAATGGAACAGCAGTAAAGAAATGGAACAACAGTAAAGAAATGGAACAACAATAATGGAACAGCAATCCTCAACCGTATGTACACGTTCTATATTACTATAGTAATCTGAGAGTAATGGATGATATGACTATGTTTCTGAACGAAGTAATATTGCTTTCAAGTCTTACAAATACTATTTCACATGGATTGGATAACAACAACATTCATAACATTCTGCTACAGAAATAGCTGAGAGATGCAATTCGACTAGATCCACTTATACAATGCAGAGACATGAAGTAAAGAACTCATTCAGATATCAGTTATAATGAAGCATAGTATATCACATAAAAGATATATCAGATTACTCAAATAATGGAAACAAACAAACCACACAGTATAATAATACAAAAGCAAGTGTCCTTCGGAGCTGGGCCCTTGGCTGCCAATGGAACACTGCCTTAAGTTACTCCAGATGTAGAGACGAAATGAACACCAAGTCTTTTATATTAACCGCATCAACAAAAGTATAACAAAGTCAGGTCTCAGAGAGACTCAATGATTACAATTGGTTCTGAAACTTAAAATTACAAAAACAGTCGTCCTCCGCTCAATGGCGTGGTGCCTTTATATAATAGCAATGACGGAGGTATCTAGATAATCAAAAGATAAGTTAAAGCAGCGATCCCTCAGGATCAAAGATCCTGAGGGATTCGCTAATCGTTCGATTCTTCTCTTTCCCTTCTTGCGTTCTCCGTCTCAGTATCCTGCATTCTTTCTCTGGGTTATTCGGCTCTAATTTTACTTGATCTTGTCCGCATCCGGTTCCCCGTTGGAGGGACAGTAGTTATTTTCCCTTTGCTTCTTGTTTTCAATCGCCGATCCTTTGTTCCCACGTCTTCCTGCATAGAAAACGTCAATCATTAGCACTTGAGCTTCCTTTATCGATTGTTGCACATTTTATCAAAACCCTTTATCTTCTTTGAACTCATAATGCAGAAAAGGTTACAATTATTATTGAAAAACCACTAGATTGCTAGTCAAAAGCATACCTTCCAGGTGCTCCACACACCCCCCTGCTTACCCTGTTTCATGGCCTCATGAAAACATTGTAGTTAAGATGCAAGGCGGTGAGAAAATAGGCCGGAGAAGGGATCTCGTGAGGAGGCCGGAAACCGTGATGAAAAACTAGATAGTCAAAGAACTGATCTATTTGATCTGCAGGCATCTCATATAAGGCCTGATATCCGGGTGCAGGGTGCCAAATAATTGGACTGCGAAATCGATACCCTAACCAAGATGGCCCTGCTTGTAGAATCTGTTACCCATAAAGGTTCAATCGGCTGGCAGCCAGCTCAAAATTCTCATATTTGAATGGTTCTCTGAGCTGGATGCTTGGACTAGAGGTCCGGTATCGAAATTTTGCAGCATCAAGGGCAAGATCTTTAATAGTCAGGAAATATTCCAGACCATTTCGGATCAAGTCTTCGTGCATGGGTCCTATTATCTCAATGACACCTGGGATCCTTATAAGACTCCTATGCTCTCTCCATAGCGTCACTGGGTCTCTAGGTTCAGCTCGTATCCACAAGTCTAGGCTATTTTCTTGTCTCTGAAAGGTGTTATAAGCTCTGAGCCATTTCACCTGATTAACCCCAAATGAGATGAAGGCTTGGAATTGTATATCGCCAACAAAAGGGCCAGGATTTAAATCAGTTTCCTGGTCTAGCACAAGATTGTGCAGGTAAAACTCGCATAACAACCTTTGAACTTTAACTCCATAGTGCTTGCAACAGTCTATAAAATCATTAACAGTGTTGATATGGATAGGTGCTCCTGCCCTAACGACTTTTATTTTTAATCTCAGATATCGTTCAAGCAAAAATAAAGCATAATTTTTATCAGGGGCCCTACAAGTCAAAACGTCATTATATAAGGAACACACTGTGTCCATCTGCTTAACAACACTATCTAATCGACGAGTTACCTTAGCAACCTTTTCCTGCTCCTTCTGCCATCCTTCAAAGGCCTGGCTCTCAGACTGACTGATGTCTCGAAGTTGCTGTTGGAGCTCTTCGTATCTTTCCTTGGGGACTGTTTGTTCTCGCAACTGCTGGGCTTCCTGCTGGGCTTCCTTCATCATTTTATGCAAGGTTCTGGTTTTTGGGTCCTTCTTCCACACAGCCGTAGAGGCTGGAAGTTTAACTTGGACCTTCCTATTACGTTGCTTGGAGTTTAGGACCCGAATTACGCCTGAGGGTGGTGCTTCTGTTTGGACTTCTTTGCTTTCTGTTTCCTTCTTAATGCGAACGAAGGGTTGCTGTGGTCTTCCTGCCATCGGAGCCTCTTGCTGTTCCATTGGAATATCCATTCGTTCTTCAAGGCCAGATGGAACAACAGTCTGTCCCTCTGCGCTATTTGGAACAGCAGTTTGTTCCTCTATGTCATTTGGAACAGCACCCTGTTCCTCGTTATTAGTTGGAACAACAGACTGTTCCTCGACAGTAGGTCTCCTGATGGGGTTTCGTCCATCAAAGCGAATACTTGTCCTCGGGGTTCTTGCGACTGTGGTCCTCCTCTTTTTCCCTGCAGTCTTTTGTATTCTCAGACTGGCTTTCAGCATTCGAATTTGCTGCCGGAGTCTGGCTATAGTGCCCAGCAACCTCTGCTGCTTCTTTCTTAATTTCGCAATTTCCCTTGTCTCGGCAGAGGGTTTGGTTCTCACGCTTGCTTCTTCCTTATCTGGGATATCTTCCGGCATCCTGGGGTCAGATTGTCCCAGATTGTTATCTTCCATTTCATTATCATAACCAGGCAGGTTTTCTTCCCCTGCCTCTTCTGCATGCATTTCTTCGGGTAATTCTTCTTCTGGGGGGCCGTCAGGGACACCTCCTGTGCTGGAAGCCTGGCCATATTCTCCCATATTGGCCAGAACTGCTGCCAATTCCTCCTCACCTGGAGGGTCTTGCAACGGGCTACCCCCTGGCTGTGCAATTTCTTCTTCCTGATTGCCCTGTTTGGTGGCCTATTCTCCCTCAGAGGGTTCATGTCCTTTTTCAATTTCTCCTTCCGGCTGGTCAGTCTCAGCCTCCGATTGCTCAGCATTTCCTTCGGAGGGTCCTCCTTCTAATTCTGGAGGTTCATCCGCAATTTCAATTGGCTGGGCTGTTGTCCCCTGAATTCTTTCCAACCTTCCTCGTATCCGGGCCAGCCGAGCTGACTTCCTTGGCCTCTAAGGTTGGTCGGGTGTATCAGCAGGTTCTGCGGGTTTCTCTGGTTGTTCTAGCGTATCTGGAGGTTGTTTTCGTTTTGAAGCGGCATGCCTTTCTGCTGCTGACTTCTTGTGTTTCTCTAATCGTTCCGGCGTGCTAGAGGACTGTTCAGGTTTTGGGGGTGGTGCAGCCGATCCTCCTTCGACTATTGCGACCAGTTCCTCCCAAGTGCTTTGCTGTTGAGTGAGGCCGTGGCTCACTATCAACCGAATCAGCCCATGGTGGCTAACGACTGTATCTATGTGCTGGGCCTTTTTCAGGCTTTGGGCCGCGCCATGTAGTAACAAATTTAAGAGTGCAGGGAGATTTACAGAACATTTTCCTTTTAAAACAGCTAAGAGTTTCAGGTGACGAGGTCTTACCACGTCTTTTCTCCCTTCGCAGGTGATATAGCTTTGTACTGTCTTCGCTAGCTCAGTCCAGGGTTCCCCTAGTGTTGCCGGCAGAACTCCTTTCCCTTTGACTGTCAAGCTTTGGCCTTCGTCTTGGAAAATTTCCATAGCTTTTTGTAATCTTTCCTTCTTCGGCGTCCATATGGGTCCAGCAGCTGGTAATCCTGAGACTTCCGCGATGATATCCTCTGTAACCTTTATCCGCTTTCCTCCTACTACAGAGTAGTTTTCCTGCAAATTCTGAAGGAATTCCAACGCTACTGCTTCGTTTGATTCTTGCAGGCGGTTGAAGTAATTCAACCATCCTGCATTTTCCAGGATTTTACGAGCGGCAGCGGAAACTGTCAGCTTGTGAGGTTCGCTCCGGACCGTCTTTCCGCCCATAATTCAACTCAGAAATGGAACAGCAACTGTTTGCGGTATTTGCGACGCAGAGAGGATGATCGATGCCAATTTTGGAAAGGATCACATAGGGCATGCAACAAAAAGAAAAGATCGTGGACGGCAGTCTCCGTGGGATGGAAGCATCATACCGTTAAATCATGCCATTCCTTTGTACATTATTTTGCCTGAATGGTATGCAGCCACGTAGTCCATGGAGTAATGAGGTTACTTCCCCCCCCGCGATCTGATAGGCTGCCCACAGCCGTCAAAGAGAGGAGTAGCAGCCAGTCGGGAGTGCAATCATCAAGTACATCATATGAAATTATGCCATGTTGTAAAAAAACAACAAAATGCCGAAACCGAGGCAAAAAGGTGGATCGCATTTTATATAAGCCCGCGTGATATAATGAGGAACCGGGTGATTGGACGTCTGTCAACTGTACGAAGTCTCCAGTAGTCATTGTCAGTTCCGTTGCCATGATCAGTGGTAATATTCATGCGATAGATATATCGGGGTGTGACATATGATACATGCAAAGGATATAAGAGACAGAAAGATTTAATATCATACCTGTTGCTGTAAATATTACGACTTCGTTGCCATTAACAGAGCTCTGCTGCAAACAGGTGTTCATAACCTTGGCAGAGTTGTTTATCTCACCCTCCGGAACCATGATCCTTTGTGTATATACTGAAGAGTGCTTTGTCAAAGTGCAGGCCATTATGCTGGCTTGGTGACCAGATAGCCATAATGCCATTCACAAGGTAGGCGCGAAACGTGGTCAGGCTGGCTCGCGATGAGACCTCCTGTTCCAAGGTTTAATTTATCTTTGGACCATATCCCTAGTGTGGTGGCCATTATGGGAATGCCACTTCGCTTCCACCCTTATGATCATGGTAGGTCGGCTCTGAATGAGACCCCCTATCCTGCATTTGACAACTTTCATATTTTGTTTTTGTTTTCTTTTGCAGAGCACCTCTCTTGTTTATTTTCACATCAGGGTGGTTCCGCACTCCTTAAGAGCGGGGAATGGTGGAAGAAGTCTTACGATCCCAACAGATAGATATAAATCGTTCGTTCTTACTCCCAAGTAGTGATCAAAAAAAGATTTTTAGGGAAATCGTCATGATAAAGATCACCAATAACAATGGTACCGGTAAATGACAATGACAGCGAAGATGAAAAGTTCACGTCCCTCCTCTTGTCCTTTTATACATACTGGCTTCATAGTGATAGCGATTTATGATATGCTGATTTCGGTATCTCATGGTTTATGTTCACCGCATAAGTTCATTGCTGTATCTAAAAGATTGAGGAGACCATGGTCGCAAAGCATCCTCCATAAGGGCGAAAACATGTCAATGGCATTCCTGAGAGAAGAATTCATTCGTAGGATACCATTTCTTTGAGAGGAACAACTGAAAATCACAAATGCTGTTCCTTTTGAGAAAGGAACAGCAAATACACTCAAATGCTGTTCCTTTTGACAAGGAACAGTAGACGCACTCAAGTGCTGTTCCTTTTCGCAAAGGAACAGCAGGAACACACAAGTGTTGTTCCTTTTCGCAAAGGAACAGAAAAACACACAAGTGCTATTCCTTTTCACAAAGAAACAGCAAAACACACAAGTGTTGTTCCTTTTCGCAAAGGAACAGCAAAACACACAAGTGCTGTTCCTTTTCGCAAAGGAACAGCAAAACACACAAGTGCTGTTCCTTTTCGCAAAGGAACAGCAAAAACGCACAGGTGTTGTTCCTTTTCGCAAAGGAACAACAAAACACACAAGTGCTGTTCCTTTTCGCAAAGGAACAACAAAAACACACAGGTGCTATCCTTTTCACAAAGGAACAACAAAACACACAAGTGCTATTCCTTTTCGCAAAGGAACAGCAAAAACACACAGGTGCTGTTCCTTTTCACAAAGGAACAACAAAACACACAAGTGCTGTTCCTTTTCGCAAAGGAACAGCAAGACACACAAGTGCTGTTCCTTTTCGCAAAGGAACAGCAAAAAGCACACAAGTGCTGTTCCTTTTCGCAAAGGAACAACAAAAAGCAAAAGTGTTGTTCCTTTTCACAAAGGAACAACAAGACACACAAGTGCTGTTCCTTTTCGCAAAGGAACAGCAAAAAGCACACAAGTGTTGTTCCTTTTCGCAAAGGAACAGCAAAAAGCAAAAGTGTTGTTCCTTTTCACAAAGGAACAGCAAAAACACTCAAAAGTTGTTCCTTTTGAAAAGGAACAGCAAAATCCCACAAGTGTTGTTCCTTTTCGCAAAGGAACAGCAAAAACACTTGGAATACAAGTAAAAAAATCAAGGAAACATATATACAAGATGTTATGTACAAGTTATGAAATGAATTTCTTAAGCTATAGGTGAGGAAGATTTCGCTTCCTCTCCTAAAATTTCCATATCAGTATCTTGTCGCAGCTGTTGACAGAAGGATTCCCGAGTGAGTGGCTTCTGATAAAGGCGAACTCGGTGGCCATTTACTTTGAATGCATATCTAGAACCGTCAATTGTGACCAGGGTAAGGGTTCCATTATCGTGTACCTTCTGGATTTCGTATGGTCTTAACCATCGAGTCTGGAGTTTCCCTGGGAAATCCTGAAACTGAGAGTCGTATAACAGAGCCCAGTCTCCTTCATGAAAGACTTTATTCTTGATAAGTGCATCGTGCCATTTAGCTTGCTGCTGTTGAATCAATGCTGTATTTTGTAATGCGGAGAGCCTGATTTCGTCCAATTCATTAATCTGCTGTAATCGATTGATTTGTGCCTCACTCAGATCTAGGCCGACTTCCTGTGCAGTTCGTAGCATTTGGATTTCGAATTCTATGGGGAAAATTTGCTGCTTTCCAAACACTAATTGATAGGGTGAATAGCCTGTAGTACTTCTCCATGTGGTTCTGTAGGCCCACAGTGCCTCAGGTAGCCAAGCGGCCCAATCTCGTCGATGCGATGCAATGGTCTTTGTTAAGATTGATTCTATTACCTTATTACTACTTTCTACTTGCCCATTTGCCTGCGGATGGTATGGGGTAGTGATCTTGTGTTGGACATGGTAATTGTTAAGTGTCGCAGCTAATTTATTTCCAACAAATTGTGGTCCACCATCGGTGATTAATTCTCTCGAAAGTCCGTAACGTACAAACAAATGGAACAAGAATTGTATCACAGAGTCTTCTGTAGCCCTAGGTAATGATTCGGCCTCGACCCATTTAGTAACATAGTCTGTCGCCACCAGAATGTATGCCCTCTGATTTGATGATGGATTGATGGGCCCAACGAAGTCCAGAGCCCATCGTTCAAATGGCTCAATGAACAATTGTGGTCTCAGAGGCATTTCATCGGCTTGGCCAGGTTTTCCTGCTCGCTGGCAGCTATCACAGGCTTGTGCAAATTTTTTCGCATCCTTGAAAATTGTAGGCCAATAGTATCCGGTCTGCAATACTTTATGTGCTGTTCTTTTTTCAGCGAAATGTCCCCCGCATGGCCCGTCATGGCAAGCTTTCAGAATGTCGAAGATTTCATCTTCTCGAATACACCTTCTGATTTGCATGTCTGCCCCTGTATGGAACAAATGGCCTCCAATCCATGAAAACCGAGTGCTCTTCTAAACAATCTGCTTGCGTTCCTGAGGGGTTAAGTGTTTTGGTAGCTTACCGACTGCGAGGTAATTGGCGACATCAGCATACCAAGGTGTTCGAACCGCAACAGCAAACAGGTGCTCGTCAGGAAATTGATCTTCCACTGCTTCTGTTTCAATTGCTTTCGGTATTCGTGAGAGGAAATCAGTTACAGGGTTCTCCTTGCCAGGTCAATCCTTGATTGTGATGTCGAACTCTTGCAATAAGATCAACCACCTGGTTACTCTAGCATTCGTAACAGGTTTATTTGCCAAATATTTGATTGCAGAATGATCTGTATATAACACAACAGGATAGCCTGTAATATAATGTCTAAATTTGTTAACAGCATGTATTACAGCCAGGAATTCCTTTTCAGTAACAGTATAATTGAGTTCGGCAGAGGATAAATTTTTGCTGATATAGTAAATAGCATATGGCTTCTTATCCTCTTCTTGCCCCAGGACTGCATCAGTTGCTGTGTCCGAGGCATCAGATGAGATTTGAAATGGCAAATTCCAGTTGGGTCCTCGAAGGACTGGAGCTATCGATAATAGGTTCTTCAATTCCTTAAAAGCCTGGTCGCATTTTTCTGTCCACAAGAAATCAACATTGCCAGTTAAAGCATATAGAGGTGCAGCAATACGTGAGTAATGTTCTATAAATCGTCTGTAATACCCAGAAAATCCAAGGAAACTGCGTACCTCTGTTTGAGTAGTGGGAGTAGGAATAAGCAAAAGAATCTGAATTTTAGCAGGGTCTACCTGGATGCCAGCTGCTGAGATGTAATGCCCTAGAATGAGCCCTTCTGTCATCATCATGTAACATTTTTCGTGGCTCAGGCAAAGTCTGGTAGCGATACAACGTTGTAGGACTTTTTCCAGGGTATCCAGAGCTGGGTCGAAATCATCTCCATATGGTGTGAAATCATCCATGTACACCTCAAGTCCGTCGTTTATTAGGTCTGCAAATATGCTGAGAACAGCCCTTTGGAATGTAGCAGGGGCATTGCATAGGCCGAAGGGTAGTACTCGATAGGCAAACGTTCCCCAAGGGCAAGTAAAGGTAGTTTTATCCTGGTCTTTAGGGGCAATTTGGATTTGGTTATATCCGCTGAAGCCGTCCAGGAAAGAAAAAAATTTCTCCCCTACCAGAGTGTCCAATACTTGATCTATAAATGGGAGGGGAAAGTGATCCTTCTGTGTGGCCTTATTTAACTCCCTGTAATCCACGCAAATCCTCCATTTCCCATTTTTCTTGGGTACCACCACCAGGGGAGAGACCCACTTACTGTCAGAGATGGGGTAAATAAAATTAACATCTAAAAGTTTCTGAAGTTCGGCTTTTACTATTTCTTTTAGATGGGGGTTGAGTCTTCTTTGTCGCTGACGAACAGGTCTCGAATCCTTCTCTATATAAATGTGGTGGGTGCATAATTGAGGATCAATCCCCTTCATGTCAGGGTAATCCCACGCAAATGCTCCCTGATATTTTCGTAACAGATTTACAAGTTTTTCTTCTTGGTCTGGTGTAAGGTTGGCGTTAATATTTAGAGTCTTACCAGGTTCAATTTCCACGACTTTACTATTGGCAACAACAGTTACTGGTATTGTTTGGTCATGTGGATCTTTTAAAGGGTCTTCTTCTAGCTCACTATCAAATGCTGCCTCTATCATGAAACACTGTGTGTGAGATCCAGATTCGGTTTGACTAATGAAGTTATTGATGGCATCATCTTCTATTTGATCTTTAAAATCTAAAGCCTTCTGTACAGTCAATGGGGCTCTGATATTGTTAGTAAGGTATGACACAGGATACTGATTGGTTTTGATCATTGGCAGGCTTGGCTGTGCTGGAGGATATAGAACTAGATTTTTAACATCTGGTCCTTTAGTTATGGTCATGTTTCCCTCCCGGCAACCAATGTAGGCATCGACAGTAGCAAGCCAAGGTCTTCCTAATATTAGCGGATGTCCATCTAGTCGGGTTGTTGGATTAATTACCAGGAAGTCATTTGGATATTCCCAGGAATCTACGGAAACCATGACATCATATAGAGTACCTTCGGGTCGAACTACAGATCGATCTGCCAATTCTAACAAAGTAGAAGTGGGTTCTACTGATGTGATGCCAAGATTTTGGCAGGTGGAAGTTGTCAAAATATTGATTGCAGCTCCCAAGTCGACTAAAGCGTTAGTCAAGGTTTGACCATAGATTTGGACAGTTACAATTGGGTTCCCGGGATCTTCGTATTTGATAGGTGTCTCTTTTCCTGATAACAGGTCGGATAAAGTTCCAACTACTTGGACTCTAGGGTTAGTAGTTATATTCCTCCTTGATTTTTTTATGCACAATTCTTTTATAGTTTTTGCGTATATGGGAATATCTTGAATGGCCTGGAGGAATGGAATTTTTATATACAGGTTTTGTAACTCTCCTAGAATGTCAAAGTCTGGATGTTGCACTGGTCGTGGTATGAGTAATCGTTCCGGGAAAGGAGGAGAGGATGTATTTGTTTGTTGATGGGTCTGTTCTTTATTTACATCCTTTTGTTGTAGCGGTTGTTCTATTGGTAACTGATCTTCAATGTGACCTGTTTTGTCTCCCTTTGTTTCTATGATACGTCCAGATCGTAACTGAAGGTCATTGCACTCCCTTAGGTCAAGTCCAGTTTCTGATGTGTCTGTGATTTGGATGGATTGGACTGGTCTATTATTAGGATTGGGATTGGGTTGGGCTGGGAGTTGCAGCCTTAAATTAGACTGGGGGTTTTGTTGTAAGGCTGGCAGAGTTGGTTGAGGGAGTGGAATAGTTCCTGTTGACTGATATGTCGATCTTGGCCAATTGGTCTGCCAGGGTGAACCTTGTGAAGTGGGGGGAATCCATTGCGGAGGATATGAGTTGTTTTGCCAATATGGTGGGGTGTAGGGAAAATTTGGCCATCCGAATTGGTTTGTCTGATTCATCCATGGATTCAGAGAAGGAAACGGCTGTGATGACCAATTCGGGACTGGGGGTGTAGATTGGTTTTGCCACATACCATATTGCTGAGCATTGTATTGTGGAGGTTGAAAAGAAGAAGCTGGGTCCGAAAACATACCTGATTGCCTAGGTTGCCATTGGCGACGTTGGTTAACAAGGTATGCTGGTTCTGATTCTTCTTCTGCTTCCTTGTATACAGCCTTCAATCCAGGAATTGAGGGGCATCTTTCAGTAAGGTGGTCTTTCGTACAGATAGCACATGCTTGAACTGTATCTAGCGGACATTCTTTGTGGCTGTGTTTTCTTCTACATCGGGGGCAGAAAATTGCCAGATTTTGCTCTGCCTCCATTTGCTTTTGTTTAGCCTGCACAATATCAAGCTGAGTAGTTAATGTCCCTAGGATATCAGTTTTAAAATTTTCTAATAAATTCCCAAGTTCTACACGTGTTACCCCTTCTGTTGATATTTTGTTATCTCTAACAAACCTATCATATTTTGTTGGTTTTATCCTTGTGCTACCTCTTGAATTCCTAATGCATAAATCAATGATATCAGCAAAATTCTCTTGGTAAATATCCCCTTTTCCCATGATATTCAATGTTTCAATCCACTGTTCTTTCATACCTCTAATTAATGCAGTTTTCGACACATTATCAGGCAGAGGTAATGATGCATAGGGGGATCTCTGTAAATTATATTGGAAGTGTTCTACATATTCCTCTAGAGTTTCATTTGGTCTGGCCGTCATTTGGAAAATTTCATCTTTCAGTTCTCTTGACCTACAGTAATCCTGATATTTCTTGAGAAAGGATTCTTTCATTTGCTCCCAATTGTTTATGACTCGACCACCTAGACCCATAAACCACCTCAGAGCTGCTCCCTTCAAAGTAGAGGGAAAAAACTTTAATTTCTGGGGGTCAGTGGTGTAATCATACCCTCTACATAACACATCGAATTCAAATAAGAATGCATCAGGGTCCTCTGATGTGAGTCCGTGAAACGTTGGGATGTGTTGAAGAGGAATTGCCTTCATGGGGGCATTTGCAGCAGAATCTACTATAGGATATTGCAATGTAGAAGTTTGGGTATTTGGCTGATTCTGTGCCATGGGATCGAATATGTGCCAATAACCTTCCAGAATTTCTAGGAGGGTGTTCCTAGGTTGAGAAGGGGCGGTCTTGGTAGGGGCTGTCTTAATGACACTTCCCTTATCTGGGATTTCTATCTGAAGGAATGAGGTGCCTTCAGTATTAATTCTGGCTGCGCTTCCCTTATCTGGGCTGTTTAACAGCTGGATTATCCTAGAAGGAGATTTCGGTTCCTCTATTTCCCCTGTTTCCCCTTCTCCTTCACAGAGGTTGCTTAAGTTCCCTTCTTGCAGCTGTTCTGACACAAGATTTTCAATTTCTTGGAAGTCCTGTTCAACAATCTGACTCTGCACCTCAGCGTAGGCTCCAGATGGTGATGCTGTAACCTGAAGGGAACTAGTAGGCTACTTAGAATGAATCTTTCTGAGGCCTACTGACGGCTGAGATTCAGTTTTCTTATAGATTTCGTCTATGAAGGTCGTTCGGCCAAGGGTCACCGGTCCTTTGGCTTTCTCAGGTTTGGCTGGGGGTTTGATATTCTTTTCTAACTTTTTCTGCTTAGTCATGCACTCTAAAAACTACTAAATCCTATCAACCAGCAATTCTACTAAGAGAGCGGACAGTGGAGCAGGGATTTTGCGTGTTCCGTACGCAGGTTCTTACCTTCCGTTTTTAAAATCCAACTCCCCCCTAGCAGATTTGTGCACTACTCTGTAAAGGAAAATGGCTATTACTCCTTCCCCGACAACGGCGCCAAAATGTAGAGCTGTAACTAGGGTCTCCCACACCACTAATTATCCCACATTAATAAGTCAATCCGGGAACATTTTGTTATTGCAAGGAGTAGCTCAATCTGAGGCTATTTGTCCGAGTAATGCTCGGTAGTACAGTGTCCTAATGAGTCGAAAGGAAACGGATGCTAAGCTGTAACCAAACTACCCCAAAAGATAAAATCACACAAGGCAGTTGATCAGTCAAGGGTGCAGAAGCAATAACCCATCCCTCTAGAAACTGATAAAGAAAGGAAATCAGAGCATGGAATTATAGGTCTGGGGCTAAGCAGCGTCTTGCTGAGGCTCACTACAGCCTTAGGCCTGCTCTCACACTAAGAAGAACAAAGGCAGGTAAATCAAGTAGCTGAAAGTAAAATGAAACAGCAATCTGGAAATGGAACAGCAGTAAAGAAATGGAACAGCAATAATGGAACAACAATCCTCAACTGTATGTACACATTCTATATTACTATAGTAATCTGAGAGTAATGGATGATATGACTATGTTTCTGAACGAAGCAATATTGCTTTCAAGTCTTACAAATACTATTTCACATGGATCTGATAACAACAACATTCATAACATTCCGCTACAGAAATAGCTGAGAGATGCAATTCGACTAGATCCACTTATACAATGCAGAGACATGAAGTAAAGAACTCATTCAAATATCAGTTATAATGAAGCATAGTATATCACATAAAAGATGTATCAGATTACTCAAATAATGGAAACAAACAAACCACACAGTATAATAATACAAAAGCAAGTGTCCTTCGGAGCTGGGCCCTTGGCTGCCAATGGAACACTGCCTTAAGTTACTCCAGATGCAGAGACGAAATGAACACCAAGTCTTTTATATTAACCGCATCAACAAAAGTATAACAAAGTCAGGTCTCAGAGAGACTCAATGATTACAATTGGTTCTGAAACTTAAAATTACAAAAACAGTCGTCGTCCGCTCAATGGCGTGGTGCCTTTATATAACAGCAATGACGGAGGTATCTAGATAATCAAAAGATAAGTTAAAGCAGCGATCCCTCAGGATCAAAGATCCTGAGGGATTCGCTAATCGTTCAATTCTTCTCTTTCCCTTCTTGCGTTCTCCGTCTCAGTATCCTGCATTCTTTCTCTGGGTTATTTGGCTCTAATTTTACTTGATCTTGTCCGCATTCGGTTCCCCATTGGAGGGACAGTAGTTATTTTCCCTTTGCTTCTTGTTTTCAATCACCGATCCTTTGTTCCCACATCTTCCTGCATAGAAAACGTCAATCATTAGCACTTGAGCTTCCTTTATCGATTGTTGCACATTTTATCAAAACTCTTTATCTTCTTTGAACTCATAATGCAGAAAAGGTTACAATTATTATTGAAAAACCACTAGATTGCTAGTCAAAAGCATACCTTCCAGGTGCTCCACACTCCCTTGAGTATGTATAAATTATTTGGTGTTCTTATGCCTTTGATCACTATTTCTCCTGTATCAAGCTCACGAACAATGCATCAATTTGATCGAAATATTACCTCATTTCCTTGATCACACATTTGACTGACACTCAATAGATTATGCTTTAAGCCATAAACATACATGACATTTCCAGCTTTGACGTTTTCTTTCAAAAGAACAGAACCTTTACCTTTTATGAATGTAGGGGTGTCATTTCCAAATGAGACCTTCTTTTCCTTTTCTAAGGCACTATATGATTGAAGTTTTTCTTTATCACCTGTCATATGTTTTGAGCATCCACTGTCGATGTACCATTGATTTTCCTTCCCTTCTGCATATAAAGCTATACCACATCTTTCTGGTTGCGGTTCTTTCTTCCTCCATGTTTTGGGACTCAATGAAGCTTGCTCCTTCTGAGTTGTTTGGCAAAACCTACTCCTACATTCAAAATCTTCATGACCGAAGTTGTTACAAATAGAACATTCTATTTCATTTTCAAGAGAAGAAAAGTTATTGTAGGTTCTTTTCATGATTCCAGTCACACTCCTTTGATTTTGTGCTTCTCTGGTCATGATGGTCTTGTAGGCAACACATTGAGTTGCTTTGTGTCCAAAGTTATGACAAGAGAAACATTGGCCATTGAAGAAATTCCTGCGATTATCAAGCCTTCTGTCCAGGTGATTGTAATTTCCATAACCATTCGTTCTTGAGGTAAATTGAGAATGATTTACCTGCGGTTGGTTGTAGCTTCTGTTCATCCTTGAAGTAGATTGCTCTCGATTTACTTGGTGATCTCTGTTCATTCTTGAAGTAAATTGTCCCTGATTTACTTGGTGATCTGCATTGTGCCTTTGTTGTCGATTGTCAACCTGTTCACTTCTCCTTGCTGCTTCAAGATAACTTTTGGAGGTAGATGGCTTCTGTGCTTGAGATTCTTCTTTAGTATACCCAAGACCTGTCTTGATTAGAGGAGAATGCTGCAGTTTGATAATCTCATCTAAAGTTTCAGATCCTTTAGCAAATATAAGATTAAGAGCTTTTGTTTTCTCAATATCTTTTCTAAGTCCCACAATTTCACATTCTAACTTTTCATTGTGTTTTTCGCGTTCAACAAGTTGGAATGTCAGAGTATCTATAATCATATTCTTTTCTTCTAAACAAATTTTAAGTTTAGAAATTTCTTCATAAAGACCTTCTTCATCTATAGCATCTAAGAAATCACCATCTTAAAAAGCCATAAAAGGTCTATAATCATTACCTTGTTCATCTTCATCACTATTTGGAAATCCATCACCGTCTTAATGTGTATAATAGCTCTTCTTACTTGCATTCTATTTTCTGTTCCATCTAACTAGTTCCTTACCTTTGTCAAGCTTATCTTTATGAGGACACTTGGCTACATAGTGATCGACTCTCCCAAAAGAAAAGCATTTAAAAGGTAGCTTACCTTTGAATCTTCCAGAACCCCATTGAAGGTTATTGACAAAGTTTGATTCTTCCTCTCCTTCTGACATATGTCCTGACTCATTGTATTCTCCTTTTCTTGAGGCTTTGAATGCAAATTCTCTCATGTCTTTTCTCATTTCGAAAGCAGTTAGGATTCCAGGTAGCTGTGACATGGTAATGCTTTGAAGATTCTGCTTTTCTTCTATGGTTGAAACTTTTGATTCAAACTTAGAAGACAAAGATCTTAGAACCTTTTCAACCAAAGTAGCTTCTTTTATCTCTTCACCCAAGTTTTTCATACAATTAAAAAGCTCGTCTATACATAAGAAATAATTAGCCACACTTTCATCATTGTGCATTTTGAGATTTTCATATTGGATTTTGAGAGTTTGTAGTTTTGCACGTTTTACCTGATCATCTCCTTCATAACTCAGAACGATCTTGTCCCATATTTCTTTTGCGGTTTTGAGCTGCATAACCTTAACAAATTCTGATTGAGATAAACTCACTAATAGAGTATTGACAGCTTTTGCATTTGTTTCATACTACTTTTTACCAGCCATATTTGTAGGAGTTGCTGATGGAAATGTGTATCATGTTTCCATGATATTCCAAACTTCTGTACCAAGAGATTGAAGATAGGCTGTGATTCTTACCTTCCAATAGACGAAGTTGCTTCCATCAAAGATTGGTGGCCTGATAGATGCTTCTTTTTCATAGTTGCTCATGATGATAGATCTTCCTTCAAGCGATCAAGCCTCTTCTGAAGGACTTGCTCTGATACCAATTGTTGGAAATAATACTGAGAGGGGGGTGAATCAGTATTACAAATCAATTATTTTTCATTTCACAATCTGATTTGTATACGCTACTTCAGCTATGGGAAATTGCGTAATCAGAAAACTTAAGATTCATTAATTATTGATCTTTAATTAGTGCATCAGGACTTCATTAATCATAAGAACAGTAAACAGGAGCAGTAAAACAGAACAGATCATCACACACATGGACACAAAGATATAAGGTGGAAACCCAATGTGGGTGAAAACCACCTACTGCAATTCATCTCTATCTTCTTTTAATTAGAAACTTCTTTTTACAATGATTTTGTACTGGTGCAGTCTTATACCAGTACGCAGGCTGCTACCTGCAGAAGGCTACAACCTTCTCTCGTTCTCTAGCTTCTCCTGGAAGGGAGCTACAACCCCCTTAGCTCTTGTACTAGCTGAGGTACTAGTACGTAGGTGTTGACCTACAGAAGGCTACAACCTTCTCTTTTCTTCCAGGGACCACGTTTCATAAATTTTCAAATTGGATCCATGAATAACATCAATCAAACATCAAGTATATCTGTATCAACCAATCTCCTTTGCACCAAAAAAAACTGAATCAAATAGTCACTTCTCTGAATGTTGTACCCAGAAAATAGTAACAGTAACCAGACACAAATTCTGAACCCAGACCACTACAGCAATAAACAGAAGTAGCTAAAACATATATCAAGAGACGTATGCTACTTCAATGTGTACAACCTATGTGCATACGCTTTTGAATTAACACCAACGTGTGTATACGCTATTTTGAATTACAGAACCAACGTGTATATGCGCCTTTGCTTCACTGAACCTGCATATAGATCTATAAAAGATAATTCATCCTTTTTACTTATTCAGACATCAGTTATACCCATATTATCAGATTTATAGATCAAGTCATGCACCAAAAATAACAGATCAAAATCACACAAAGAAACTATTATTCAAGCCTTAAGATCTTGACCCATCAATAGTATGTATCCTTCTTCTTGCGCTCAGGTTCCTCCTAGATTCAGATCCAGCTATGCATCATAACCCAATGACCAGTATTTCAGATTTAGCTCTTCATCAGATATTCAATACTTAAGTCAATGTCCATGCCTAATGATCTCCTTCCCCTTTTATAGTCTTAGGCCTTACACAATATCATGGTCCAAAACCATAATGAATCAATACCTTGGACCAAATACCTAGGTTCAACACTTCAGACGAGATACTATGGTCCAAAACCATAGGTCCAAATACGAAGGAATAAATACCATGGACCAAAAATAAGTTTTCCCACACGTATGCGCTTTTTCGTGCATGAAAGTGCGTGCATACGCATACACGACTTTTGATTGGCAATCCCGCGTGTATACGCGACTTCGTCAAAGGAAACCTACGTATATCTCTTTTTCTTTCATTCTGAGAGCCTGAACATTGATCTGCCATCTGAGTGAGTTTCCATCAAGGACAACACCTATGTCATAGTGCCAAACTTGTGTCATAAGTCCAACAGAAGAACGATTCAGACAATGGGGTCTAGATTTTGTTGGGGAGATTAAGCCACCTTCAAGTGGAAAACACAGGTGGATTCTTACAGCTACTAACTATTTCACCAAGTGGGTAGAAGGTATTCCTACTAAAAAGAAAAATGATCAGGTGGTGATGAAGTTCTTAGAAGAAAATATTTTTATTAGATTTGGATGCGCTGTCAAAATCATAACAGATAATTCTCAAGTCTTTAATTCAAACAAGTTTAATGCTTTTTGTCAAAAGTGAAATGTTATTTTATCCCATTCAACAACTTATCATCCACAACAAAATGGTATGGATGAATCAACAAATAAAACATTGATTAGGATCCTTAAGAAAACTATTGCAGAGAATCACAGAGATTGGGATTCTAAGTTGAAGTTTGCCCTATGTGCTGCTAGAGTAACTACAAGGATATCTATGTAGGTTTTAACCCCATACAGAAATTACCTACATACGAATTCTAAAACACAGAAAATAAACAATGCAAGAGAATAACACATAAAACACATATACACAGAGATTTTCGCCTGGATCCCAAAACCAGGACTACCAGCTTGATTTTTCATTATGTTCCTTTCAATTTTATAATACATATTTATACATGCTGAAGCATCTAATACCAAGGACCGAAAACCATCACATCCAATACCATGGTCCGAAAACCATCGCGTCCAAAAACATGTGCGAAAAACATGCACAAAACCATAGGTGGGTCTGCCCAACCTAACATAGGGCCCAAAACCAAACCCCCTGTGGACCCCCCCCCGACTAACACAACCCAATAATATATAGGAAAATCACCTTTTGAATTAGTATATGGAACTCAGGCTCTGTTTCCAAGTCAACTTGTGAAGCCTGTGATTTCCATGATTGATCTAGGTGGCTCCAGAGAGACAAAAAAGACAAAGAGGGCTTATGAATGCTCGAAAATCAAAGTGCTCAGAATGACTTCGACCTAGGACCAAAGCATAGATCTCGTCGTCCTGATCACGGAGGTGTGGAAAGTTTGTCAATTCGAGCTCATATGAGGGAGAACGGGCCAGTCAAAGTTTTGGTCAAAGTTGGGCGGTGGGCCAGGTTTAAGTGCCCTACAATTTGATCGACCCCGATGGTGGGCTCCAGTATTGTAGCAATAATGCTACAACTCCTGGAGCTTCCTATCTCTAATTTTATCAACCTGGTAGTTCGTGCAAACTTGGAAGCGACGGTGCTATATGCACAAGTACTAGCTCTTGTCGCAGCTGTCATTTGGTCAGCTGGCACAAGTCTGCTAGGGCTCGAGCCAACTTCTATATGCTCTCAGAAGAAGCTTTCTAAATGATGGACGAAGGCTATCTCAAGGGAAATTGATCTACTTTGCAAAAATGAACTGAAAGCCAACCAAAACGTGAAACCCTAGTAAACCCTAATTTGACTAGTTTGACCTCTATGATGCAATAGTGAAAGTGCAAATGTCTAAAAAGGATGCCATTACTTCTAATGATGTGAAATGCATGAACTCAAACTACTTCCATTGAAAAGAACATTGTTTTTGTATTTTTGCTTAAGTGGATGGAGTAATTATGGTTTTGTTTCTTATTAGGTTTTGGCTGTGCAGAGGTGGTGCGAAGGGAGAGAAAGCTTGGGAAAGGTCAGGATGGCTAGGAGAGGTCCCAGAGGGTCCCTAGCATCAGTCCACAGAAGTCTACAACGTTCAGATGCTCGGCAACCAAGTTTGCAGGCTTTTATAGGATGTCTGCAGGGGATCCTACAGGAAACTAAGGAATTCTACAGGAAGTCTGCTAACTTCTACAGGATGTGCTGTAAGTGGAAGTTTTGGGTGATGGTGAAGTGATGGAGTGGTATGGGTGGATAGGTAAGGTGGAGATGGAGCTGGTGATGGCTCAGGGGTAGAGAAATAGGATGGAGAAAGAGTGCACGAATTTGGTTGGTGGATAGAAGGATGGAAAACAACGAAAGGTCAAAAAAATGAAGCTATGTGGGCAATGGAAGAGTTGGAAGGTGAACGAGCTGAACAGAGGTCGAGTAGGTGGTTTGAGGCGAGGTTAGGAAGAAGAAGAAGGAAGTGGAATGGTATTGAGCAGTGTAAATAAAACAAATTGCTTATGTCTTGCACCAAAACGAGAATCCATGAACCTGTGCTACCTGTGCTATTAAATCAATAAACAGTGATGTAAATCATGAAGAAAAGTCGTGCATGGAATTGAAATGAAGAAGTATGGCTCAAGAGAAAAATGCATGGAAGGATCCACGATTAAAACGACTGTGTTGCAGCTTGCATAAAAGTGGAAAAAGACTGCGTTTTTTTGTGTGGTTGGTATAGACTGCACCCCAATCCCTAAACAAAGATGGCAGTGGAGGTATTAACAACCTTTTCTTGGAGCTCCAGTGGATTACAAACCTCCTATTCTGATCTAAGCAACTGAAAGTGATTTAACCATAAGCTAATCCTACTCAATCTTATTAAAGAAATCAAATCAGCAGACTATGTTCTTGAAATGCATATCAAAACAAGGAAACGAAGTGCTGGAAAGAAAGGCAAATAACACTACAAGAAGAGGAGATCTATTGCTCTCAGGTTGGGCCCTAACCTGAGAGCTATAGCTCCCTTAAAAGCTTAGAATTAGATCCAAATCTGCTTGCCTTTATTCATAATCAAAAGTCTAATGTCATGCCAAAACTGGCTTACAAAAACAAACACCGAGCTGTGCTCAGAAATTACAACATGAGTCCAAAAGTTCAAAAAGCTCCTAACAAAGGCTACGGCCTTCATATTTATACAAAATGAAGATCAAGCTAGCTTCCTCCATTCGTGGAGCTTGGCTGTCCAACTGAAAGTCAAACTGCTGTAAAACTGCTGATCCTGTAGAACGTGTTGGCTGCCTCTAAGCTCGGTGGGGAGAGCTGTTGGAGCTCGGAGTTAAGGTGAAAATCATGAGGAAGGTCACCAAGACTGTGGACAACCTCCCTATGAACCTGCAATGTCACCTTTGTTGTCTCCTTGTCTCCTTTTGCGTGGTCTTTTGCTCTCTTTAATGCCAAAAACCTGAAATCATCATGTATTAGCCACATAGATATAATGCCTGCCCTTCTTCCTACAAACAACACGAATATACTAAGAAATGAATGCATAAGTGGTAAAAGATGAATGGTTGAGCAAGGTAAGTAGGCCAATATGAGCCCAAATTGTACCAAAAATTGGGGCTCATCACGCGAGGCATAAACCTAGCTCTTGAAATCAGTTGAAATTGTGCCCTCATTAATTTTCCCAATGACCCTTATTTTCTTCAAGTTTAAAAATCACCTCTATTTTTTAATAATATATATATATATATAATAGCCCAATGGGCTACCACCCTCGCTTCCCAACCACATAACAAATATATATTATATTGGGGTGGGCGGCCATGACCCCACCCCCCCCGGGATCCTCCACACACATGATTGGTTAACGGTGGGGGCGCGGGCTACCAACCTTGTCGCCCCACACCATGTTATAGACATTTTTGTGCCTTACAACATTGAGCATGAAATGTCCATAATCCAAGGGATCCAAAGTCCCTAAACATGTTGTTCCTACCCCTAGAGGAACAAGGCTAACAAACCACAGCAATTCACAAAAGTTCTCCACCAGAAACTGCTCAAAAACAAGTCAATTCAGGATCAATTCAGAGGCTCCACTAGCTGTCTACGCTGAAATGCAGAGATTGCACTGGCTAGGTGCACTGCAACGCAGGTAGAAGCACTACCAAGGTGCGCTGAGCGGGAAGTGACAAATGGAAAGTTCATTCAACGAGGTGGAAAGACCCTGGAAGCTTCCAGAATCTTCTCCAATGACACTTGCCTCAAGGAATTCGACTAGTGATGAGTAAGAGACTCTTAGTCTCCAAGTGGAAGGAAGAACTGACAGAGGGAGAGGACACTAGTCAGATCTCAAGCTGACTCATCCTCTCTCCAAACATCTATATATGGATCTCTCCTCCATGAGATCTAGAGGCTAGAATTTTGTTATTGCAAAGAATTGTTGTTGGTTTGAGATTGGAATCATTGGGTGCTTAATGCTTTGAAGGGAGGTGAAGATAGGAATTTCATTTGCTGGGAAGGAGATGCTGGATTGGAGCCTTCTTGGTTGTATCTCTTCCTGAACCTTGTTATTCATCAATAAAGCTATCTTGGTTTCTCCTATATGCTGATGTGTCTTTGATGTATGATTGCATTAGTATATTTAGTTTATTTCTAATCCTGAACTAGTTATGAATATGAATCTATGTCTTTGTGTAGTGTTCCCTTCTTGTGATCTTGTAGGAACCTATTGAAGCTGGGCGAGCGAGAAGGCAAGTAGCTGGGGACTCCCAAAGAGAAGAGAAACCGGATCGAGGGACAAACGGAAGACACCGGTTAGTCCATCCATCTCTCTTCATTCTTAATTCATAAAGGAAGAATACTAGAATAGCTGCTTCTGTTTGTTGCTAAGGCACTGTCACACCTTAGGTGGATAGGGTCGTCCTGCATAGGCATTTTTCCCCACAACAAATTGGCGACTCCACTGGGGAGATCTGTTTAGTCATTTTATTTGTGTCTCTATCATTGTTTGTTTCATAGACTCAACAGCAACAATCGAACTGCATCTGCTATTCTCAGATGCAAAGTAGACAGCTGCTGCTTTGATCCAATCACTAGATTTGTCTATGATCTGAACAATGGACTCACAAATGATTTGATGATCCTTTGTGATAGATCTTAGTTCTCCCTCAAAGCATCCCTTTGATTGTACCTTGCTTGTTGCTTTTATTTGGCCTGAAACCATAGATTAATCAGCAAACTGTGACCCAGAACCCAGAGAGGAACTCTCGTTTCTCCTTCAGCGCAGACTCTGTGAAGAGGTTCTTCATTTCAACGCAGGTCCCGTGAAGGCTACCTGTGCTGAATGTCAAAACCTCTGTGTTGAGGGTGCGTTGATCCAGTTAGGCCTTGTGCAGCTGGGGTTCTCTGCTCTGTTTTGCCAGTATGGATTGTGCTCCCACGTACCGTCGCATATATATTGGGAGACCCCTATAGGAATATAACCTTTATCCATAGGAAGCCATGTCAGCTGCCCTACTGATCGCAATGCACTGAACACAGCATTCAGGAAGATCGACCGCCCGTACCCTAAAAAGTATTCTGCGGTTTTGCGAAAAGTTTGGCACACCCTCTACCTAGAACTCCAGAGCAGTTCCTTTTGGCCTTTTTCAGACTCTATAACGGAAAAAGTCCATCCGAGCATTTGTCACTCCGGGCTCATTAAAACATCGAAGGAGACTAGAGTCATCTTTAGCTTTTTCTCGACTCTTTAAAATTGAAAAAGAAAGTTGTGTCTAAAGCGTCGTTAAAAATTTATTTTAAACGGAATAATCATCACCTTTCCCTCGTTGATCTTCGAAGTTAGTCTACCTTCATCACAAAGTTCTTGTAGAATCGCTAGGAAATCTTTTGGATAGACTAAATATGTCTGAACAACCGTCGACATCCAGGACTGTGTCATCCGACATAGCAGCGGCAGAGCCTCCTGCTGCTACTCCAACGATGTTCGCTGGTATACCATTTGTCCCGGAAAATTGTCAACAACAAGCTGGAGTCTAATCAGAGACTGTTTCGACGACATGGTTAGTTCCTATTTCTTCATCCGGATTATCATCTGGTATTTCTTATGTTGAAACTCAACAAATTGATCCAATGTGTCTTCAAAGGCCAATCTACCCTTTAAGTACTGGATTGCCACCATATGGAGGGCAGTATGCCTTTTCATTGTTCCCCCCCGGAGAACAACCATATGGGAGTTTACAACAAAGTTCAGGTCAAACTGGAATTACATCCAGCGGATGGGTACCCATACTGCCTCAGCAACCAAGGGTTGCATATTCAATGCAACCAGTCCACCCTGTGTCGAATGTTGCCACTATACCTGGTATGGTGATTGCGTCGCAAGTACAAGCGCTACCTGTTGTATGTCAACCCCAAGTTTCTCAGGTTTCCATACAATAGCCTCTTGTCTCGACAACTCAATCACAACCTCCGGTTAGTGCCTCCTTATCTGGAGCGACTCAGGCTCAAACAAGTACTATGACTCCTCATCTTGGTCAATCATCTAGTATTGGACAACAGCAAATGGTCCAACAACCAGAGCTGGTTCAAACTCATCAACCCCCATTCCAGCAATCATATCGAGGACCTGAGCAACAAGTATTTGTAAGTAATGGGCAATCGCATTTACAAAGCGGTTACCAACAACCATATTATAATGGTTATGCCCATCAACCTTGTCAAAGTTGCCAGCATCAAGTACATTATGCTGGTATGCAAAGACCCACTGCTCAAGCAATTCCATCTTATCCTGGGTATGCTTCGCCTAACCTGAATCAACAGTTGCCCTTTGTAGCAACTCTAGAATTACCAGATCTAAACCGGCTGACGAATGATCCAATTGCTTATGCCCCTTGGTGGCCAGCGATTCCGCATAAACTTCCGTTAGATATTCCTAAATTTAATGGAAATCCGGGTGAAGATCCGTCGAATCATGTGATGACCTTTCATCTGTGGTGTTCATCAAACACCCTAAATGATGATTCGATTAGGCTTCACCTTTTTCAGAGGATGTTAACTAGTCTGGCAGCAAAATGGTATATCGAATTTCCTAGAGCTTCATTCGACAACTTCAGTACCCTAGCCACGACTTTCTTAACCCATTTTCAATTACCCATAAGGTATGAAACGGGAACGGAACTCCTAACCAACTTCAAACAGACAACGGACACTCACATATCTGATCATATACATGAGTGGTGACATCGTCGTAGGATGGTAAAAATGTACGTTCCCGATCAGCTATTAGCTGAATGGTTTATCAAGTCATTACTTCCTGCCATCACGGAAGATGTGGCAAAGGGGGGAGTCGTAACGGAAGAGCAAGTTATCGCTCATGCGCAATATCTGGACTTGGTCTATACTCAGTCTGGCACGCTCTATGACAAAATACCTGATGCCCCTAGACTGGAATTCTCAATTCCTCCTCCTCCTAAATCAAACAATGACTCTCATGCCGGCGATGGTGTGATTGGCACGACAAACGCGAAATTGACAAAGGCCACATCCAAGAAGGCCTGTAAGATTTCAGATCAAAATGCAAATGAGGAACTTCTTGCCTCGGAAGTAAATGCTGTGTCGACCGACAAGGGCAAACAACTGAAGCAACCAGGGGGCAAGAAGAAAAAGAAAGGGAGAAAAAGGAAACCCCCTGCGGGGTGTCATATATGCGATGAGGATCATTGGATGAGAGATTGTCCACATATAGCTGAAGTTAAGAAACTATTTAAGAGTTCAAAAACCTCAACAATATTGACTGATCCGTTTCCAAGCCCGGGAACCAAACTAGTTGCTAATCAAAATGCTTCCTGATCCCAAGTGCTTATGTTGTCTATCTCAAAGCAGCAAAATGATGCTTTGGCAAGGAATAAAGATTACGGGAATCCACAGGTGTCGAATAACAAGACTAATGAACAACCTAGTAGTTCGACAACAACTTTGACCAAAGTTGTGCCACCCATCATTCCTGAACAAATGATAAAGTCGCCAAAGGGAGTAGTGCACAAATCGACAGTTAATCCTCGTGCAAAAATAGCACAGAATTATAATATAATAGAGGACCTGGCCCAATCGCCGTCCGCTATGTCGACACTTGAGGTACCGCAAAATTGCCTCTCCCAAGAGCAAGCTTTATTATCAGCAATAGGTGGGGTTGACCCAATGGATTCCAATCTTGTATCCTTTGACCACAAAGGGTACGATCCTCAGTTACCAGCTCAATTAGCTTTCCTTGTTCAAGTGAAAGCCCTCAACAAAACTATTCACCGAACGATTATTGATGAGGGGGCATCTACATGTATTATGTCGATGAGTTGCTGGAAAACTTTAGGATCTCCAACCTTGTCGCGATCTGCGACAACTTTAAAAGCATTCGACGGAAGGACATATACCCCGTACGATATCCTAAATAACTTGAAAGTTGAACTAGGGGGCAAAACAGTAGAAATAGATGCTGAAGTCATCAATGGGAATCTTGATTACAACATCCTACTGGGACGACCATGGATATATGCCATGGCAGCTGTTGTGTCGACCTATTTTAGAAAGATTGCATTTCCCTTTCAAGGAGGAATTACAATCGTCGACCAACAAGCATTTCTCCCCAATGGTTCTCAAGTTACTGGAAGCATTCTAATGATCCATGGAAGCAATCATTCGCTCCAAAATATCGGAGTAGGTCTCCTAAAAGACCCTGCCTTAATGGGTACTTTTGCCCTACCGCCTCCGAGTAATCTGGCGGAAGTGGCCACAGTGGAATATGAAACCTTCTATATCTAATGGATTTGGACTCCGAGGACGGTTCTTATCTCGTGTCAACCTCGTTAAAAAATGAAACAAGGAGTCATGAGGATAGTTCTTTTACTGTGTCAACCTCATTAAAAAATGAAACAAATCCCCTTTTCAAATCTCAAAGGTAAACCTTCATTCCAACCACTGAGTTGAATGCAATGAAGCTTGGGGGCATGCACCTCGATTTGCGTTATTATGCTGGGGACATGCAAACTTATCATCGAGCAGTTTTAGCACACAGTTCATGCTCGTTAAAAAATAAACACAAGATCCGAGGCAGTTTTAGCGCATAGTTCATGCTCGTTAAAAAATAAACATAAGACCGAGCAAATGTTTCCACCCGCGTTTAAGCTCATTAAAAAATGAACTATTCCGGTAAATAACCACCGTGAATGTAGCGACATCAGCCATTAAACCCTTGGTCGTGTTTGCCCACCACCTCCACTTTTCCATTGGCAGATCATTCACCTCCATATGATTGTTTACCCATTTTGAGGAACAGCTGCGAAGAGTGATTTCACTAGCCATCCTTGTGACACTGCCGTGATTTGGAAATTCCAATCCTTCCCTGGAATTAGCTGCTACCCCTTTTATCACTCGTTCCTCAAAAGACGAGTCTTCTTTAAGCTCTTTTCATCTGACTCGTAAAATACGAAAAGATTGCCGAGTTTTGGCCTTCCAGCTCGTTAAAGTGACTGGAAGAGCTATCCCTCCTCTAGATTTTAATCTTTTTGGACCTGAGGGATTATTGCACAAAAAGATCGAGCGCTTGTTTTGTTCGGCTCGTTAAAACTATCAAAAACTCATCCCTTCTGTATTGTTTTATACTTTTTCGGACTTAAGGGATTAGATGACGAAAAAGGACTTTCGGAGTTGACTTTACGTACCTTTTCAGACTCTCTAAAAATGAAAAGGACCGAGTTATCTTTGTCGTTAGACTCGTTAAAAGCATTAAATAGTGACAAACTTGTCTTTAGACGAGAACGAGTTTCACTATTGCTAGGCTCATTAAAACATAGCGATGGGCTTGCCCGAAAGGCAAGTTATAGAACAAGCATATGTTATCCTCCTCAAGCTTGACAAAAATAAAGAGGTACTGGTCAGCAATGACTGGGGAAAAATTGGGAGAAACTCAAGAAAACTTTGATGGTAGCAAGTCGCTCTTGAACATGACACTTTTCCTTTGTACCACAGTCGGGTTGGGTTGTTTCATTCACCGGTCACATCACCATGGTCTCGCTATACCATCCATATTTGGGGTAATGCTACCAATCCACCACATAAGTGTCGCCATATGTTCAAGAGAAGTCGTTCAGAGAAGTCAATCGTGTCCCATCCACTGCCATACATTATCCTTCATCCTTTCATGACCGCCACCCCGAATCATATGTCATCAGATCGTTTTCACCTCCATCAAAATCATTTGCTCCGTTCCGTGTCACTGATGTGGGATTCATTAAGGACCTCCTTTGACGGATCGCTTCTTGTCGACATCAGCTCATTATCCAAGAAGTTGATCTAGGAACACCCCCTTCAGTACTTTGAAGCTTGCATGCCTCAATGGCAAGTTTCTCACTTCCGGCGATAGGTATACATCAATGACCTTCGACCGAATGATTTTGTGTGGTGTTCGACGCCAAGTCCTTTATTCACACCACGTGAATTGTACTGCAGTACCTTGAGGGTCATTATCATTATCGGTGATTCCTCTCGCGCTTGTTAACGGTTTACCTCATTGACCGGTAATCAAGTGATGTCTTTCCATGTTCGACTTCAGAACAATTCTCACATGGATCGACTTGTACTTAGAGTGAAGATCGAACGAGTTTGAAGACCCCGGATCTAGTTTCATCCATCCGGGCTGCGATATATATTCAGGAAAGATAAAGACATTGACATGTACATCATTACAACAGATAATCATCCTATACAAAGGATGATAATTTCATCAAAATTATCAGTCTACCATCAGACGATTGTCTGTTCTATGTACAGAAAAATGAATTTATAAAGCTGAGAATGGGAATGCCCGCCTCAGCTAGATCATGAAAGAAGTATGAAAAATAATGTATTGTATTGTATCTTATTACAGGTCTCCTCCCAGCATTGAATGAACTTTGGATCCTCCTAATAAAGCATTTCACCCGATAAACGGCCTCATACTTTAGGGGGCAACTGTTATAGACATTTTTGTGCCTTACAGCATTGAGCATGAAATGTCCATAATCCAAGGGATCCAAAGTCCCTAAACATGTTGTTCCTACCCCTAGAGGAACAAGGCTAACAAACCACAGCAATTCACAGAAGTTCTCCACCAGAAACTGCTCAAAAACAAGTCAATTCAGGATCAGTTCAGAGGCTCCACTAGCTGTCTACGCTGAAATGCAGAGATTGCACTGGCTAGGTCCACTGCAACGCAGGTAGAAGCACTACCAAGGTGCGCTGAGCGGGAAGTGACAAATGGCAAGTTCATTCAACGAGGTGGAAAGACCCTGGAAGCTTCCAGAATCTTCTCCAATGACACTTGCCTCAAGGAATTCGACTAGTGATGAGTAAGAGACTCTTAGTCTCCAAGTGGAAGTAAGAACTGACAGAGGGAGAGGACACTAGTCAGATCTCAAGCTGACTCATCCTCTCTCCAAACATCTATATATGGATCTCTCCTCCATGAGATCTAGAGGCTGGAATTTTGTTATTGCAAAGAATTGTTGTTGGTTTGAGATTGGAATCATTGGGTGCTTAATGCTTTGAAGGGAGGTGAAGATAGGAATTTCATTTGCTGGGAAGGAGATGCTGGATTGGAGCCTTCTTGGTTGTATCTCTTCCTGAACCTTGTTATTCATCAATAAAGCTATCTTGGTTTCTCCTATATGCTGATGTGTCTTTGATGTATGATTGCATTAGTATATTTAGTTTATTTCTAATCCTGAACTAGTTATGAATATGAATCTATGTCTTTGTGTAGTGTTCCCTTCTTGCGATCTTGCAGGAACTTGTTGAAGCTGGGCGAGCGAGAAGGCAAGTAGCTGGGGACTCCCAAAGAGAAGAGAAACCGGATCGAGGGACAAACGGAAGACACCAGTTAGTCCATCCATCTCTCTTCATTCTTAATTCATAAAGGAAGAATACTAGAATAGCTGCTTCTGTTTGTTGCTAAGGCACTGTCACACCTTAGGTGGATAGGATCGTCCTGCATAGGCATTTTTCCCCACAACACACCACCTCACACTCCTGTTTATATAATGGCCACAAAGCCATTAATACAATTCTAACAACGGGAGATAATGGGCGATGGGTGTCGAACCTGCCCGGTCCACGTCGCCAAGCCCCAAGCAGACGGCCTCAAAATATTACACGCGTCAACTTTAAAATGGCTATACGTGCATAAAATTAGACTATATGCAACCAAACATGAAGGAGGGTATGGGGGTAGGCCTCCCAAGGCAGGCCCAGCCACCCAAGATTTGTTATAAAACAATTTTTGGTGTAAAAATAGAAGGAGGCGGCGTTTGACTGCCCAACCTCCTCCCTATTAACCAAGATCATAACCACTATGCCAAGCTGAATCATTGATAACTCTACTGGAAAGTTTATTTAAAAAACTCATTTTTTTTCTAGAGCTCAAGAGAGATACTGCAGGGCACAGATTTTCAGGCAGAAGGCAGGCACAAATTTCGAGATGAGTAATTAATTTTTTACTACAAGAACCATGAATTTTGCAGGAGGGCTGAAATGTCACTTTGTCAGAAATTGACAAATTTTATACGGGTTTTACACCTCTCCTTGCCATGAGCACAACAATACTGTCCATTTCTCCATCAGAGTTTTGCATTTTTTGGTCATTTTTTAGAATGCACATGGAACCATGATTGTTGCAAAAATAGGGAGCAGAACCATAAGCCTTGAAATTTTCTCGAGGTAAAATTTTGCCATGTCAGAATATAGTCAAGTTTATACTTGTTTTTCATGGTTTTCTACAGAGATCGCAATGACGAGATCATATTCGCCATTTGAGTTGCAAATTTCCAGTGCACCCATGGATCAAAATATTTAAGGAATCCCGAGGGAATCTAAAAGATTCCTTGAGCCCCAGATTCTCAACTTCTTAGAATTTGGATTTTGGACAGTCAATTTTGTACTACTCGATGCCAAAAATATGATGGTGCAGTCAGATTTGTCATTCTCTCATTTTTTTTCCAACCACTTTTCTAAGTGCCAATGCAGATGTCCACATTCATGTGCAAGCAGTCATTTTCATGCAATTGATGCCTTAAGATCGATGGTACGAAAATCTTCAGCATTTTGACATCCACTTCTTCAGATGGCCCTTGGTTGTGAGGTATATGATATGTCCATGAACGTATTCTTTATGCATTGTGTTGCACAGATCCTTGATTGATGTTGATGCAGGATCTTGTTTATTACATGTTGTCATGATTCCTTGCTTGATTTGATGCGAAATCTTCTATGTGATGTACTTGCTATCATGATTTGTCATGTTATGCTTTGAGATCCCTTGTTGTATGTTGCTGGGATACTATTGTTGTCATCATGCATGTTTTTGCATTGAGTTCCCTTTTATGCCATGTTGGCGGGATGCTCATCATGCATGAGTTTTGTGTCATACTAATAGGAGTCTTTTGACTTAGAGTTCTTGTAGTAGAACATCTCTTAGAGCCACTCCTACATGAGGGCATTTTCCTTGTATGATCACGACATCATCTCTTGTCTAAATCATCACTCTTGAAAGAACTTAATGCAGCGGCCTACACCATCTTGACACTGGGGCCAAGAGAGGTAGTCCCTCCTGGACGAACTTTGTTATCAATGCTTATGCTTTCATGTGTTGATGATTGTTTTGTTCCTCTTATTTACAACATGCAAATGTATTCATTTATGTTATTTTAAAAATTAAATTTAACACATCAAGAAAGTAAAAGGTCTTGGAAGGGTCCTTCATCACACCCGGATCTAGATCAAGTGGTATCAGAGTGGTCTTTGTGTTGATGTGAATTGCAGCATGAACAATGGAATGTGCAATGACAGAGGATGAAAGAGCAATGTACGAGACCATGCTCAACATTTCCAAAAGAGTGGAAATCATGTATGAGACTCTACAGAAAGAGACCGAGGGAAAGGAGCGATTATAGCTTTAGTTGCAAGCCACAGAAGAGGCGCTGGAAGAACTGAAGCAAAACAAACATAATCTTCAAACAGAGAACGCTAAATTGAAGATGCGCCTACATGAAGAGAAAGAGGAAAAAAAATGTTTGCTACAATGCCTATAAGCAAAGGATGATGCCTTGGAAAAGCTACAACGTGATCCATGTGAGGTGAAAAGTAGTTCTCCATCTTCATGTATATTTCCTGATGATGATTTCACTGTTTTTGAAAATCATACCACAGGAATTGGCTCCAAACTATTGAAGAAAATGGGGTATGAAGGAAAAGGCTTGGGAGTTAATGGCCAAGTCATTGTCAATCCCATCAAAGTAGAGGAATTACCCCATCAAGCAGGACTTGGGTATGTCAGAAAGGAAGATGCGGAATGCGCCATGACAATTAGTGAACCACCAACAACAGATGATGAGAAGCCCTCATCAGTTCTTTTCAAATCGAAAGAGGAGGTAAAAGATATTGATTTCCTTTCAATTTAGTCTTCACATAGTATGATGTCTGTTGGCGATTTGGAGATCCCAATTACAGGGACAAAAATGAGGTTCCTTACAGGGACGAGGCACGAGGAGAAAGAAGAAATTAGTGTTAATAACCAATGCATAACTCAACCTTTGGAGGTTGTGCACGAACATCAATTTGTAGGCTCGAGATATAGTAAAGGAGAATTCTCAAAGCTGTCAGATTCATCCGAGACATCGATGAAATCATCGAGGAAAGAGAATGATGGGAACACATCCCCATCATCCCACAACAGTGCCCATTGTAGGGAGAGAGCTGAGACAAGCTCTCATCACCATACTGACATCAGAGACAAGGGAAGGTATAAACACTTTCGATCTTTGAATTTTCATTTCTATTATGATCATAAAGAATGTAAAAAATGGCATCAAAAAATATGCACCTTTTGTGGATTATATAACCATACATTTTCTAAGTGTTGGAAAAGAATGACAGCACACAAAAGGATGAGGTATGAAAGACCCTCTCAATGACATGAAAAGAAACAGGTTAAACAGATGTGGAGGAAGAAGATGTATTGCAGTCATTATGGTAGACGTGGCCATCAAAGAGCCGCTTGTTGGAGGCTCCATCCAGAGCAGCGCCTTAAAGATAAAGCGTCGGTGCATGAACTAGGTGAAGCAATTGTTCGATATGAAAAACCACCACAAGAAGGTGACCCATTCACATTGATAAGTGAAAAATGGTTTCTAAACATGTTGTCATTTCATGGTCATTCTTTTGTAAATCATTTGTTGCATTTTAAAATGTAAAAGTGATGATGTGCTTCCTTCACTTGTTCAGCAACAATGATGTCTGGTCATGTTTTGAGTTGCATTTTACACTCTGAAAGTGATGTTATGTTTCCATCACTTGTCAAAACAATAGTGTTTGGCCTTATGTATGTAAATCATGTGTTGTAGTGATGATGTGTTTTCCATCACTTTTTGAAGCAACCATGATAAGTTGGCCTTGTTGTCATAGTTGGGGTATTGCATCCATCTTAATGTAAACTTGACCACTAAGCATGTGTTATAAACTCGTGGCAAGTGTGGGATGTTTGGGTCATTAGTTGGTCATGTCATTCAAGCATGTAATTTGCGAAATAATGTACTACGGGTTGTAGAGGTAGCAAGTGTCGGCTCATCTCTTAAAGCTCTGAAGAACAAAGGTGAAGGAGATGGAAGCGAGACCTTTTCAAGACGCCTGTGATGCAGACAAGGTACAAAGAAGTTGCAGATTACTTTTCATGCTTTGGGAGGACCAAAAGCTCCTCAGTGGGGAGGATTAATCTAGGGGGCTCAAGAGAGACACAGAGGACAAAGAGGACTTATGAATTCTCAAAAATCAAAGTGCTCAAAATGACTTCGACCTAGGACCAGAGCATAGATCTCGCCGTCCTGATCATGGAGGTGCAGATAGTTCTTCAATCCAAGCTCGTATGAGGGAGAATAGGCTAGTCAATGTTTTGGTTGAAGTTGGGCAGTGGGCCAGGTTTAAGTGTCCTACAATTTCACTGACCTAGAGGCATAAACCTATCTCCTGAAATCATTCGAAATTGCGGCCTCGTTAATTTACCCAATGACACTTATTTTCTTCAAGTTTAAAAATAAACTCTATTTTTTAATAAAATATATATAATAGACCAAGGGGCCACCACCCCCATCGGCCTTCCCAACCACATAACAAATATACATTATATTGGGGTGGGCAACCATGACCCCGCCAGCCTGGGGATCGTCCACACACATGATTGGTTAACAGTGGGGGTGCAGGCTCCCAACCCCATCGCCCCACACCACCTCACACTCCCATTTATATAACGGCCACATCGCCATTAATACAGTGTTGATAGCAGGAGATAACGGACTGGTGGGGGTCAAACCTGCCCAGTCCATGTGGCCGGCCCCCAAGCGGGCAGCCCCAAAATATTACATGCGCCAACTTTAAAATAGCTATACGTGCCCAAACTTAGACTATATGCAACCAAACGCGGAGGAGGGTATGGGGGCGGGATCAACCACCCGAGATTTGTTATCAAACAAATTTTGGTGTAAAAAAAGGAGGAGGTGAGGTTTGACTGCTCGACCTCCTCCCTATTAACCAGGATCATAACCACTATGCCAAACCAAATCATTGATAACTCCGCCAGAAAGTTTATTTAAAAAAGCTCATTTTTGCCAGAGCTCAAGAGAGAGACTACAGGGCACAGATTTTGAGGCAGAATTCGGGTACAGATTTTGAGATGATTAATTAATTTTTTACTATAGGAACCATGAATTTTGCAGGAGGGTTGAAATGTCACTTTGTTAGAAATTGACAAATTTTATATGGATTTTACACCTCTCGTCTCCACGAGTGCAACGACACTGTCCATTTCTCCATCAGAGTTCTGCATTTTTCAAACATTTTTTAAAATCCATGTGGAAACATGATTGCTGCAAAAACAGGGAGCAGAACCATGAGCCTTGAAATTTTCCCGAGGAGGTAAAATTTTTCCATGTCAGAATATAGTCAAGTTTATACTTGTTTTTCATGCTTTTTCACAGGGATCACAATAGCGAGATTAGATTCGCCATTTGAGTTGCAGATTTCCAGTCCACCCATGGAGGAGAATCTTTGAGGAATCCCAAGGGAATCTAAAAGATTCCTTGGGCCCCAGATTCTCAACTTCTCAGAATTTGGATTTTGGACAGTCAATTTTGCACTACTCGATGCCAAAAATCTGATGGTGCAGTCAGATTTTTCATTCTCTCATTTCTTTTTCTAGCCACTTTTCTAAGTGCTAGTGTAGATGTCCACATTGATGTGTGAGCAATCATTTTCATGCAATTGATGCCTTGAGATCGATGGTCCAAACAACTTCAACATTTTTACATCCGCTTCTTCAGATGGCCCTTGGTTGTGAGGTATATGATGTGTCCATGTACTTATTCTTTATGCATTATGCTGCACAGATCCTTGACTGATGTTGATGCAGGATTTTGTTTATTACATGTTGTCATGATTCCTTGCTTGATTTGATATGAAATCTTCTATGTGATGTACTTGCTATCATGATTTCTCATGTTATTCTTTGACATCCCTTGTTGTATGTTGTTGGGATACTTTTGTTGTCGTCATGAATGTTTTTGCATTAAGATCGCTTTTATGCCTTGTTGGCGAGATGCTCATCATGCATGAGTTTTGTGTCATATTAATAGGAGTATTTTGACTGAGAGTTCCTGTAGTGTAACATATCTTAGATCCACTCCTGTGTGAGGGCATTTTCCTTGTATGTGTTAGCCTCCTATACCAATAAGTTTTCATTTTTCATGATTGACAGTGAAAGTGCCAAAAATGTTCATCTTCCATGATACAAAGGTTCCATTTTTGTGAAAGAAATAGACAGTTAAAAAATGTAAATAGGGTATGCCTTAAAAGAATAATCAAAAGGAAAGAAAATGAACTGGTTAGAAAAAATAATTGAAATGAACCCCAAACAAAGACCATGAAAGTGGCTAAGCCAAAATGCCACTGCTATCTTGATGGATGGTCCAACAGTTCAAGTTGGGCCATACCATGTTTTAAATTTCCTGTTCTAGACTAGAGAGAAAGTACCTGCTCAAACAGTTCAAGCTTGGCAGATGACTAGTTGGATAGAGAAAGGAAGGAGCCCAACTGCTTAATCTGGGCCCTTGGAAGACATAAGGGTAGACTTAGATAGGAGGGCAGCAAAAAGAAAAGAGGATTATCAAGGTTTGCAAGGCTAAGTGCACCCATCCAAAAGAAGAAAAAATGTTAGGCCTATTAGGTAGGGTAGGCAGTTGGAGGTTGCATAAAACAAGATCTAAACACATGATATATGGAAAATCATATCTGGTCTCACCAATAGGAGAAAGGCAAGAACAATGATCTATGTGGCAAACCATCAAGTATATCTAACTTCCCTCATTTCCTTCAAGATCTTTCTTACTAACATCCCCTAGAGGACTGTAGGATCTGCCTAAATAGTCCTCCTTGCATCTCTCATTTGTGAAATTCATGTCAAGTTGTGACCTTCTTCTCCGAAAAGAAGCCACATTTCTTGTCTAAATTCATTTCTCACTCTCATCTGCTTCTAAATCTAACTTTACTCCTTAAACTTAGCTCTCTGTTCCTCTTTCACATCCCAAATCCATATTAATTTCTAAACTTACTATATAGCTCCCTAAGTGGCCCCCCCCGTCCCCCTACTATTATACCATTTTATGCAAAAACCCAAAAAATATGTAAATATTCCCCCTTTAGCATTATAGCTAAATAACTTGTTATGGGAGACATTAGTCCATCTGGGACTATAGTCGACCCTTACCCTGGAATTAATCTAACCCCTGGTTAAGATTAATAACCTATAACTAAACCCCCATTCGCCTAAAAAACCCTTGCAAAATGGAAACCCCTTAAAGTCAAAAACCCAATGTTTAAATATTTTTATGAAACCCCGTCGCTTTAACCCTTATCTATTTTCAACCCCATAAAACCCACCAAAGCCAAAGTTTTTCAGCCCGCGCCATTTAATATTAATTAAATATCGGGCGGGTCCCGCCACAAACTTGCACGCTGCATCGGAGTGCTCGCCAACCGTCGATCTCCCGCCGCGCCTGATCCAACAGTGGGTGGGTAATCTGGGCAGTGGATATGTCGATATTTAGCATCCGGGGAGCGGGCGGTTTTGCTCCCGTACATGGGCCACGTGTCGGTAGTTGGGGTTGTTCGGAGCCCTCCCCCCCGAAACAACCTTTCCCCAAAGGCGGTGTGGGCAAATCGAAAACCACCTCCCACTAACCGCCACCCCCGTTACGTCAGCCCCTCGTCACTCTGATGTCACGCCCGAGGCCCCTGCCACTGCGCCACTTCGCCCTCCATGCTGTCTTTCCACCTTCGCATGCCTCCACCGTGTCCCGCCATGCTGGCATCCCAGTCAGCATCCACGTCACCGTCCGTACCCGGGGCCCACTAATGATGTCATGCTAACGTCATCACGGGAAATTGCCAAAAAGCCATATGCACCAAATTTATCGTTAAAAGTGCGGAAATGGACCGTTTTGGGTCATTTTCATTGAAAATTTGAGTGCGCTGTTCTGCTCGTTTATGTCAAATTGCCTCCATATTTCGAATTCAAACGATTTGGATGCCGCCACCTACAAATTCAACGACATTCTTCGCCCGTCGATCAACCTGGCAGCCCTCGGTGCTAATTTATCCAGGTATTTTGCCAAAACAAAACCGTTTGTCGTGTTATTCCCATTCTCTAAAAATTTGCCACTGAAATTACCTAAAGAACTCCTAAATTAATAATGCTCACCTGTTAATGAGTAGCCTTCAAAGATCTAAAGCACCCTGTATTCAAGTTTCACTATTACACAGTTGTTTTGGGCTTAAACGCACGCTAAACTCTCACGCCTGCCTGGCATTGTTCCATTTTGCCGAGTTTTGGTTCAAAATCTCACTATTCTAAGCTGCAATCCTTTTTCTCATCTGCAATTTCCCTCACTGTCTACAAATTCTAAGAGTTCACCAAGAAAAACTGAAGCTCAAATCAAACTCTGTAAATTGTCCTTTCAATACAGCCATAAAACATTGAAGATTTTGAGTTCAGCTACAATCATTCTGCCACTCCTATTCAAATCCTCATAAGTTGTCATCTTTAGCCTGTTACACTTAGAAGCTGCATTCTAAAGATAACACCTGAAAGTTATACAATGGCTACACCATCAGCTATTAGTGTTGCTCCTATGAATCCACCAAAAAAGGAGCTTGAGGCCATGCCTATTGCTGACAGAGATTACCTCATCCAAGACCTTGTGGCTGACAGGAACCATTTGCAGACCTTTCGCCAATTGAGAGACAGCTATTTGAGCAACAATGACACATATGGGATATGGGAGTCCAATCTGCCTTACTATTTCCTTCCATCTGTTAATATTTTTCCAGAAATCATCCACTTATGTGCTGAGAATTATGATCCAACTCAGAGGACTGTCAAGTCTCCATCTGGGAGCATACTCTTCCACATCAATCCTGACTCCATCAACCAAATGCTCAACTTCAAGCAAACTCAGTTGTTGTTTCCCTTCTCCATGAACTATTTACTGGATGCAGGCGCCAAACTTTCCACTGCTGACATTGAGAAGGTCACCAAGACATTCATGAGGGCAGACCTCTAGCCTACAGGGCCACCTCCTTTCTTGTATGTCCATTTCACTGAGGTGGGCAAGCTCCTAGTTGACATGATCTCCTATGTGTTGGGCTACAAAACCAGTGAGCACATTGATGAGACAGTGCTGGTATTATTAGCTGCTTACAGCCCAGGCCAGCCTCCTACTTACAAGTATAACTTTGCCAAGTTTATAGCCAACAAAATACATGACCAGCTTTTGAAAGTGGATAGGGAGGGTGTGTTCAAATATTCATCATATATCTACCACTTGTTCATGTATTATTAGTCTGAGGTTTTTCAATGCCCTATCAAGAAACTGGATTCTAGGGGAGAAAGGAGGTCTGTCATCTTCTAGTCATCAGTTTTCCACCAAGTCCAAGATTCACCATATTCTTACTGTGAATTTATTGACCAATTTGTTTACCCGGTCTCTTGCCTATTGATGAGATCCCCTCCTCCCAGACTGTCATTTGAGATCCAGAAGACTTTTCAGCTGCCCAAGAACTATAAAATAGGTGATTGGTACGTATACCAAAACCATACAGTCATCAGAATCTATGGCTGTGAGCTCTGTCCATATAGGCTCCCAAGATATGTACCGATGAGGATGTTCGCCTTGGAATGCTATAGGCAACTCATTAACTCTGACCTCACCCACTTTCATAGTGCCATGAAGAAAGCCCATCTCAAGTTCAAAGACCATATGGGTCCCTTTATCATGAATAAGAAAGAGGGTTGGCAAGAGGCTAATCAAATTCTCAGAGATAAATACAAACTAAAGAGAAGCTTCTCGTGGGTCCCTTATGACCCCAAAGGCTTCATCAGTGCTATAAGAGTCAAATACAAGATGCTAGGGTATGAGCAATGTAAATATCCACAAATTGAGCAGTATGCCAACCAACATGAATGGTTGCAAGGAACATTAATTGAGGAACTAACTCAAGAAGAAATAATGGAAAGAAATGTCAAGGATTTAGAAAAAACTCTTGACTTAGATTCTGTGCAGCAGGTAATTTTCAAGCAGCCGCATCCAATTGGAGAAGGTACCTCCACTGCTGCAACCGCACCAGTCAGCCAGGGGCATCTACATCAGCATCAGGTACAAAAAAAGGCAAGGGGATAATGGGTGCAGAAAAAGAAGTAGTGACAGAAAAACCTGCCCCGTCAATTCGGCAGCAGCAAGAGCAAACCCCTCCACCAAAAACAGAGGCGCCAACAGTGCCTGCCTTACAGACCCCTGCACATGAGGAAAGGGGCAAGAAACGGGACTGAGGGGAGTCCACACCTGCTAGTGGATCCGCTCAGCAACCCGAAGCCAAAAGACAAAGGGTTGATTCTCCGGTCATAGAAGAAATCAGCAAGGAGATCCTTGAGAGCCCAAGGAAAGAAAGAGAAGACAACCAGCAGATAGCCACAAGCTCTTTTCAACAAGAGCAAGGAGTACAGCTTGGCATGGAGGTGTCCTCCTCCACTCAGCAGAGCAAGAAGCCATCCAGCACCAAGGCCTCCTTCAAAGAAATTAAGGCACAAAATGAGCTGTTAAAAGTGTAGGCATACAAACAATTTCTCAAGGCAAAACCGACTAAACAAGAGAGGCTGATGTCAGTATATGATATCCAAGAGGAAAAGATAATCCTCATCCATTTTAAACCCAAGATACCGTAGCCTCACTGAGCTGCAGATTTTGTCAAAACAAAGTTAGAAGTCATGGTAAAAGACATTCACCCCATGGATCAGATAGAGCTGCATAAGCAAACAGGGGAAATGGTCTATGCCACACTGGTAGACAGGGCCACAATGGCCCATGAATTAAAAGAATCTCTGAAGAACACCAACACTCAGCTAGATTTGGAGAGAATGTCCTCCACGGCCAAGGACAACAAGATCAAAACACTGGAGGACATCATTGTGGACTTAGGACATGATCCTAAGGATCCTAAGGGTGTGAGGGCCCTTATGAAAAAGAAAGAAGATGATATTGCTGCATTGAAGAAGAGACTGAAATTGCTTCCTACTGAGCACCCTCAAACAGCAGAATTGCAGAAAGAAAAGGAAGCTGAGGATCAATTGGACCTAATAATGCAGCTGAATCAAAGAGTGATTGATCTGGAAAGGGAGCTAGAAAGGGCACTCCAAGACAAACAGGGAGAATCAACCTCCCAACCTCCTCAGACTGCCCCAACCACTGCCACAACTACAGAGGCAACAATGACCCATGCAACGGCTATAGCAACAACAGATGCAGCAGCAGCAACAACAACAGTTCCTGAATCCAGCTTAAACATGGATGAATTGACAAAAGTTATCAAAGAGCTGGAGCTTTAGGCGACAGAGATCAAACAAGCCAAGGAGAAATTGGCAGAGCTGGAAGCTAAGTATGACAAATCCAAGATGACAGTAGCAGAGCAGACCAGAGAGATTAAGGCCCTAAAGGACAAAATAAAGGCCTTAGAGAAGGAACTAAAACTAGAAAATACTTTGGCAGAAATAAAAAGGATTTTGTGGGCCCGGATTGACCACTCCCTTACCAGACAGTGGAAGTCAATCAAAACAGTGCACGAACAGATGGAATTAATAGGCCAAGCACAAGTTGAAAGCCAGAAAGCCAGAACAGCACTAGGGAATAGGCCTGAGCAGGCCAACAGGATGATACATTTTCTCAACAATCAGACCAAGGAGGAGCTGGCAGCCCTAAACATCATCAAAATAACAGATGTTGTACTAATAGCTAAAAAGGTGCTGACCCTTAGAAATTTTGTACAAACTGTGGAGAGAAAATGTCATGAAATGCAGAATGAGGTGGATGAATACAAGCTTAAAATGGGAGCATTGCAAGACAAAGGATTGCCCAGCCTATTGACCGGCACAGGAAGACTGCTCACCCGTGAGCTATATGCCACTAGGATGACAAATTTTATTGAAAATCAGATCATAGCATCCGCCAGTACTTCTGAAGAAACAGGACCTCCTTCAGGGCAGAGCCTCTATGACAAGCTTGAAAACCTATTTGAGGTCCCACCAAATTTTTACAGGTATACAAAGGCAGATGAAACCTTGATAAAGATACAAAGACACCAACTGCCCAAGGAAGATTGGTGGCAGGCAATGCTGCAAATTTTGCCTCAGTAATCTCGGTTTGGTCTGTCCTAGTCAGCTTCAGCTCAGCCAAAGTCAAAAACAGAATCAGGACAATATGCAAGGCGGCCAGAAAGGGTGACTGACCATGATACTACGACAACAAGCTAAAGCAAAGGAAATGCGCAAATTTGGGCAATACGGCTCCAGCCGACTCAATGGGTCACAAAGTCAAAATTCTCTGACAATTTTGGACAGCTAATACACTAAGCAATTATTACAACATTTACTCTCTCAGCTGTAATTCTTCAGGAGTTGGCATAGTATTTATGAGCCTTTAATTCATCAGCTAGATATTTTTGTATCTAAATTTTGTATATATACCCCTCCTGCAACGTATTTGGGGTTGGTGATTTTCTCTCTGAGACAATATATTGTATATTTTCAGATGATCTAATGCAAAAGGCTGGAAAAGTTCATTATCTCCTGAATGCTTGATGTCTCAATGATGCTCTGCGTGCTGTTACAGAATTCCTGTGCTGTCTAATGGAACAATAAGTTTTCCTAAACTATGTTTTGTCTTCTTATGTCTGTTTAAATCATATGCATGTTTCGCTAGTCTAACAATAGAGAAAAAGAATAGTCTAAGAAATGTTTGATTACACCCTGTGCTCAATCTCAGTTGTTGAATATATTTTCTTCAGAATTAATCATGGACATGAATTCTTAATTGCTCATGTTTGTATTGGTTCTATAAATATGAATGTTATTCAGGAATTCTTCAATGCTCCTAAGTAATTTTCCCGTTGTTCCCCATATCAGCTTACTGAAAGATCCTTAGTTTCCTTTCACCCCCTGAT